>LR990613.1:22256834-23669334 GCA_905147815.2 Phalera bucephala | reverse complement strand
CGAGATAGTTGAGGTTTGTGAGGTTACTGCTTGTGTTAGTGGTTGATTAACAGTTATGCTAGCTGCAAGATGTTGTCCAACATCTGCAAAGAATCTATTCACTTTATTGCAGGACTGTGCGGGATTTTCTTCATGTAATAGTTGTATGGGAGGATTTTTAGTTTTTGTGGTGTGTGTTATTCTTTTGATTGTATCCCAGAGTGTCTTAGGGTTATGGATAGCATTATTTAGTTCGCGTGTATCATATTGCCGCTTTGCCTTTTTCAAGATCTTTGTACAGAAATTTCTGTATCGTTTATATGTAATTTGTAATACTGCATTATCTGGAGATTGCCTGAGTTTTTATGTAAGTTGTCCCGATTTCGTATGCACCGTAACAATCCTGGAGTCATCCATGGTTTTAGGATTCTCTTCTTGGAAGGTATCCTAACAACAGTTGAATTTTCTGTAATGGCTTTAGTCAATAACGATATGAGTGAGTCAGTGGTCAAGTTGGCATCTGGTATGGAGAGAATGGGAGAAAAATCTAGTTGACTAAAATATTTATCCAGTGCTACATAATCAATTTTAGCGAATGTAGGAGTAACAGAAGTATATACTCGTTTATTGTTAATACAAAGTAGAGAAGAGGAATGGTCAGTAACTGAAGAGTCGTAAACAAGGGTTATGGAAGGCGATTTGGTTCGTAACATGACGTGATCCAAACAACTTTTGGCCCTAGTTGGCATAGTGTGAGCAGGTAGAAAACCATGATAAGCAAGGGTGTTAAGATATTCATGAGAGTAGGTGTCGTAGGTGATAATGTCTATATTCATGTCACCGGTTATGATGACGGATTTAAATTGATTAAGCGACGGTAGTATAGAGTTAAGGGTTGCGAGGAATGGGTTAATAGTATTATTCGATGGGGAACGATACACACAAAGAATGGCCGTGTCAGAATTTACTTTTATTATCAAACCCGAAGCAGAGACGAAAAAGTCCTGCTCTTCACATGTGTGTAATAAAGTTGATTTAACATAAACGACGACACCATCGCATTGGTTTATATGCCTGGTTGTTCTATGCATATTATAATTGTCCATAATAGGTATATTACTGTTATTGTTACACTGCAACCAACATTCGGTAAGAACTATATTGTCGCAGTCTAACGGAATGCGATAGATTAGTGTTTGTAGATTAAGATAATTACAATTAATTGATCTGATATTTTGTGTAAGAATTTTTAGATACGAGTCTGGACATCTTATATAAGACGTTGTTAGTTCCGGTTGACAACAGTGGTTGTCTGATACAGAATATTGGTCAACGTTATCAATTAATGAAGAAATATTAAAAGACATTTTTGTATAATTAAAAGAAAAACAGAAAAAATGAAACACGCGGTATAATTTATATTTATAAATGGAGGAAAATTAATGACAACATCATAGTCCGTGTTTGTAGGTATTACTCCTGGGCATTCTTTACACAGAGGCGCTCGTAGCGCTGTGCGACCGCGGTGTTCTTACCGATTACCAAGGTTAAGCAGCGTTCGACTCGGTTGGCCCGAGATGGGTGACCGTATGTGGCATTTTCAAATTCGAGCGTCTCCGTGCTTCGGAAGGCACGTTAAGCCGTTGGTCCCGGCTACCACTTAATGTGGTAGTCGTTAAGCCGAGTTGGAAGCCTTAAAGGCGGCTTGATAAGTTCCAACAGCAGGTGGCCACAAACCTGCCTCCACCAATCCGCACTGGGTCCGCGTGGTGGAGTATGACCTAATCTCTCTCACCTCGATTAGTGAGAGAAGGCCTTTGTCCAGCAGTGGGCAGTACAGGCTGATATTATTCTTTACACAGACTAATAATATTGCATATCTGCCAGTTAGTTGATAAAAGATTAATGTAATCTAAATATGTGTATTTGTGATGAGATCCCAAAAAAGGTAATGTCTTTGTGTAAATGACACACCATGAAATTATGTGTTTTAAATATATAAGAAAACATCTATTAGTTATATAATTTTGTTTCTTATTATAAATCTTTATATTCAAAGTTGAGGTGTAATGTGTTATAAGATAGTGAATATTAATGTTGGACGGGAATGTATGTGTGTAGTGTAATATGTGATTGTTCAACGTATGTGGATTTATAATTTGTAGACACAAATGAACAATTGGAGTTATAGATATAATTATAAAATCATATATTAAAACAAAGTAATTGTTCAAATTATAAAACATTAGAAAATTATAAAAGTAATAAACGCAAGAGTAAAAAGTGTAAGAAGGTGAAAATAACAAGCATCGAATAAATAATCATTGTATACTTGACTTGGCTAGTTCGTTTACTTGTAATTAATTTTTTATTATGATGTAAGCACTATTATTTTCCCTTCTCAACATAATGTTTCCGTTAGATACCCAACAATGGGCATAATTATTAATTTTAGCAAAATTTCGTGTGAGATAAAACAATCTTTTAGAGTACGATGTCAGCTGTTCGGCAATGTAAACAGGTGTTATCACACTATTAATATCCAAGTGTGACGAGTTTATTTTGTTTGCGGAGTGCAACTTATTATAATCCTTGAACTTTGCCAGAAAGTTACTCTTTATTAAAGAATTTGAGAATTCAATTTTTATGCATGAGGTCTTGCTATCTCTTTTTGATGGCTGTCTCGAAACATCACGAATATTGACTCGCTTAGTTCCAGTTTCGATAATTTTAGCACCATATTATAGGTACTGTTCTTAGTTTCTTGCGCTATTTTTGGTACATTCCTTATTTCCACGCAAGTCTTTAATTGGCTACGTTCGAGGAACTCCAGTTTTTCGTCTAGTAGAGATATCTTCTGAAGCATAGTAGTTCGTTCCTTTTCCAGTATATTTATCTTGATTTCCAATGTTGTGAGTTTATCCGACATATATGTAACTGATTTTTCAATATCTGTGTTGGTGCTGCGTATAGAAATATTTAATTCTTTCACATCCTTCAAATGGTTTTCCAAGGTATCCAGTCTTTGGTTTTGGGTGGTAGTGAGTGTTTGCAACATCGACATGAGATCCTTTTTAAGCTTGTCGAATTTTTCGTCCATCTGGTCATTTGAACGGCGTCGTTTTGACGGCTTGGGTAATTTATTGTCGGCATAAGCACCCGTACCTGATGTTTCAGATTCAGACGCAGACATTGCAAGAACAGTATATTTGTTAGGCGGTGTATGCAGCATCTTCAACTTTTTATTTTATAATAAATTATTAAGTGGGTACCACAAAAAGCACAATGCAAATACGTGATTAGATCTCACACCCTACGAGCAGCGCACAATAGGCTGACCCTTTCGACCAGAATAAGAATTATTGGCCAGAATAAGTACTGTAATTGCAAGTGTCTTTGCCCTTTTTTTATATTCAATAACTAATGAATACAATGGATAATTGATTAACATACCTAACATAAAGAAAGGCGCATCTCACGAACGACAATCAAAGTTGAAATAAGGTAATTAATATTGTATACATACCTACCTGTATTCATGATTATATTATTATTCTTATAATATGTACCTCTAATATCTAGTTAGTGTTTTTCAAAGTGTGTGTCGCGACCTTCTCAGAGAGGGAGGGGCCGCGAAGCCTCTATAAGAGGGTCGCCAGGGGTCGCGAAGCCACTGTAAAAAAGTAAAAGAAAAGATAGTTTAAAAATATATTTTTATTAGAAAAATGTTAAAGGACACAGTAGGTTAACGCAAGTCAACAAGAATATAAGACATAAATATTAGACACAATCACATTAATGCGAAAGTTGCACTTGCTTCGTTAACTTATTCATTTATTCGTTAATTCATATCACGTCGGGGTCACTAATTTAGCGGCGAATATTATTAGCTGCAGAGCTGTTGCTAAGGTGCATTCTATCTCACTCCATAATACTGATGTAAATGAAATGCGAAATGCTCATGGTACCATATTTATTTGTGCCTGATTGATCTGCTCCAATGCTGAGCGACGACTGACTGGCACGCCATGACAATGGGCCTCGTACAAAATGGCGCGTACTCGTCAAATGTGTCCCTACAAAGTCCTCCCATCTTGAGACTTCTTTGCTACAATTAGAATTAAATCGTTTTCTAAATTTACATTTATACATTTATATTATAATTTAGATAGATAACAAAATACAGGTTATGAGCAGCGGAAGATAGGGGGACTCGAAAAATTTTTTCATACTAAGTCGCGTCATGAAAAAGCTTGAAACCCCGAAACACTGTTTCAAGTCATAACAGTTATAACACGTGTTGCCCTACGTAAATATCTACCCAGGACGATATTTATTCGTAGCTCAGTGGGATCGCAGAACATTTATTAAATACTATTTTATTGTTGCCTCCGAATGGACTTAGGTCATAGAAGCATAGTCACTTTGAATTCTATTATGATCCCCAAACACTTACCTCTTTTGTAGGCCCACGAGTCTAGTACTCATGGGCCTATAGAGCATTGGAAGGGGGTGATAGCTAGTTACTACTAGTCTGATAGAATACTCATAGAGTTAGGGACTTGTTTATTTAAGTATGTAAACTATCAATAAATTTTACAGTCTATAAGACAATCCGCCAGAACAATTCTACTGAAACGAAGATCTCTATTTGCCGTAACTGTCCAATTAAAATTGTTCCTTTCAAAAATATCTTCGATAAAGTGAAATAACGGCTGGCATCTGGCTTTAACGTCGTTCACATTAAGCGAATCCCAAATTACAAGGACATTGTCGGAAACTCTCGAGGTATTATTCCTTGGTAATTTTAATCACTTACCTACCAGAGAGCGCTCTGGAGCCCATGAAATGATCAATGGTTTGTACTGCTAATTCAGTTTAATGGTATAATATCACTTTTATCCAATTAAGTATGCCATAGTGGATTCATTATGCTCATCTAGACTACCCTGCTTTTATTTTCTTAGTCAAACTGTAAACGTAAAATCATAAAAATAATACATATTGCATTTTTAGTTCTATGGGGCTCATTCAGCCGACCGGTGGAGTTTAGATTTAACCCCTTGGCTCGGTAATTTAACAGTCGGAGAACTAGTGATGAGAACACAGTATATTCTGGTAGCTAAATGGCAGCATTAAAGATGTATTGATGAAAGTTAATTCGGGAACGTATGAATTCATACGTACATAATTGCTCCATTTTTTATCGGTTTTGTGGCTTAACACTAAATCGTAGCCATAGACAATGTTTTAACGAAATGGAGAGGAAATTATTCTCGTTCTGTTGATGTATAATACGTTGTAGTCCGTATTAGTGGTATCGTGAATGGATAACGTAAACATCCGATAAGCGCGCATGCCCGCTAAGCGGTTGTCAAGTGCCGTGAGTGTAAATAAATAAAATGTGTTATTGTTATTAATGAATGAATCACATAAGAATTCTTAATAGAACGTGTTAGTTAAACGTTTGTGTACATTATGTTATCGGGAGTTGAAAAATATAAGGGATAAACAGTGTTTGTTTGAGATTATTAACGGAAAAGGTAACTTTATCTACGGTACGACATCTTTTTGTGTTTTTGGATTTAATTTCGTAAAATAAACGTTTACTTGTATATATTTATGTGTATACTGCTAAAATAGGATGTATACTTTCTATTTTTGCCAAAAAATGGGTCGTAAACCTTTACATTATTGTAAAAACTGTTTCGTTATTCACGGTCTACCTGGGCCGAAGTGTATTTTTAGGTGTTTCTTTGTATAGATTACCTAATATTATATGTGCAGGTTTATTTATTATATATTTTTTTAAACATACAGCGTAGAACTATTAATCCAAGTATAATATATACAGGTGTACATTTAGGTCATTATTGTCAGAGCCAGAATAATTTAATTTGATGATTTAATGTTACTGTATTTTTTTTAAACTATCGACGGACTCAGTAGGTAAAGTATTGAGACATTGTTATTATGAACATAATATACAAGTGTTGCAAAGAAAATAGTAAAACTTGTAGTTTTTAAAGTACGAAACATTTACTAGTGTTAACATAAATAAAGTTTAGGATATTCCCAGAGCTACGTCGTTTGGTTCCGTTTGATCCTAGTTTGTTCTGCAAAGGTTACGTTAAATGCACATCAACTTATTTCATAGCACCCACCAAACTTCGACCAAAATGAAAAACTTTTTTTTTTTTTTTAAAAACGTAAAATTAATGCTATTAATTGTGTTATCAAAACTATAACACAAATAATGTATTTGACATAAACCTTGCGGGGGGGGGGGGTACTTACATATTGCCCGTTTACATTGTTTCATGTAATCTAACTACCACCGGACCGGAACGCGGCCTCCACTGAGATGATCCGGCGAGAAACTCAGCGGACTTGTCTTTTTTATTACTTATTATTATTATGCTGTGCTCGCGACTTCGTCCGCGTGGAATTGTGTCTTTGGGTAGCATTTAATATTTTGTCTCTTGTCGAAAACTTATAAAACATTTACATAAACCTTACATATTTCCATACAAACTTTCATCCCCTATTCCCTATTGTAATTTTACAACCTTGAGGGTAAAACTTTTACAAACTTTGAATGTCATATTTATTTATATCGAATCAAAAGCCTAAAAAATAAGTTTCAAGCTTCTAGCTCTAAAAATGACGATACTTCCATACAACTTTTCAACGCCCCCGTTACAACCCTTTTTTCGCATTAAAAAGTAGCCTATGTCCTTTCTCAGGCTCTAGACAATCTGTGTACCAAATTTCATTTAAATCGGTTCAGTAGTTTTGGTATGAAAGCGCGACTGACAGACAGACAGAGTTACTTTCGCATTTATAATATTAGTAAGGATTTGAAATAGATAGGTAAAATTTTCCAAGGCTTCAGCCGTGTTAATATGGAGAAATAAAAGCAACTATTCTCTGAAATCTTGCATTTCCCAAGGTAAAAAGTAGTCAACAGCCTCTGAGAAATCCTAAATTTCCCAATGATAGTGCATTTAAAATCGGTTCCACCGTTCTGGATATTAACACGGACAAACGTTTTTTTTATTGTGCCTGTATGTGCATAAAATATCTTCTTTATTTCAAAATCAAAAATCCCAAATCAATATTCCCGTGTGCTGTGCGGGGCTCGTACCTGCGACTATTTGACAAAGTAAGTAAGGTGGTCTACGTTTTATCGCTTAAACCAAGTTTTTTTTTCAAAAGTATTTAAAAGTCGACTTAAATATCAGTAAATTTTCGCTGTAGAACAATTTCAGCAGGTCCCCAGGCTTCCAGTCGCCGATGAAAAGAAAGAGGGAAATCGACGGATTGCTAGGCTTTTCTTTCGACAAAATAAGATTAATATCTTTGGACCTTCATGCAGGCCGGTTAAAACCCACCAAATGCATATAATGCAGGATAATTTCGACATGATCTAGTGTTTAAACAAAGTTACATATTTCGTATTATTATTTCACGACATAAGATACTTTAATACTATCTTCCAATCTATATCACCACGTCAGATCCCTTACGGAGTAGGCAGAGTGTAAAGAGTTCCAACAGATTTTTTCCTTACAGACCTTTCTGGTTTTCTCCACTCTCATAGTTCGTCTTATACACGCTCGCCGGTTACGGAGACTCTTGACTTGCTCTTCGGATAAGACATGGTCTATTTAGTCATGGTAAGATAGTGTAGGTCTTCCCCGATATCTGCGTCCTGTTCTAGGTACACTACTAACTGACAGCGGCGTGGAACCATTTGACAACCACTTTGTAAATACGTATATTTCTGCTTTTACTACCGTTTTTATTGTTATTTCTTTGCTGTTTTTATGGTTGTTGTTCTACGTCCTTTCACTTTTGAATTTGTATATCTGAGTGGTTTCTTTCATATTTAGTTCCTTTATAATTCGTTAGGTATGAAGATTTAATAGATATTCCACAGAAGTCGTGCTATTTTTCAAGATAAAAAGTGTTCTGTTTTATTTTCGATGTAAGGCACCTTCATAAAACGTTTCAGTTAAATTCGTTTAGCCTTTTTAATATGAATAAATACCAGCTATGTCGCAAGAACCGTGATTCTTTCTGAGATAAAAAGTATCTCGATTATTATTTCGAGACCTAAAACACCTTTTTTTTTTAAACGTAGCCCCACACTAGGATTTATTCCTGTGTCGTGGGTGCGTTTACAAACATGAAAATTCACATACACAAATACCCAGACCGGAACAAATAATTGTGGATCACACAAAGATTTGTCCCGTGCGAGACTCGAACCCGCGACTATTAGACGCATTGGGCAGAGCGGCTTAAGCTCTTAACCACTGCGCTAAATCGTCCGTCAACTTGAAAGTGTTAGTAAGATCCATTCAGTCATTTTAGTATGGAGAAATAACAGCTAGATATCCCGGAAGTACCTTATAGTGAATATATTGTATAAGCATTATTCCAAGATTGAAGAGACAACTCCATATTCAGTTTCTTTCCGTTCAACCGTGTTAATATGGAAAAATAAAATCAACTATCCCCCAGAAATATTACATTTCCCGAGCTACAAAGTAGTCTTGAATAATCTCGGAAAGTTCCCAATTTTCCAGTTATAGTTTTTTTAAATTGGTTTTACCGTTCTAGATATTAACACGGACGAACTAAACATTTTTTTTGTGCCCATATGCACCTAAAATATCTTATTTATTTCAAAATCACAAATCCCAAATCAATATTCTTGTACGTTGTGCGGGGATCGTACCTGGGGAACTATTCGACAAAGTAAGTTAAGCAGTCTACGTTTTATCGGTTAAACCAAGTCATCTTTATTTGCAAAAATATTTTAAAGTGAACTTAAAAATGAGTAAATTTTTGTTGTACAACAATTTCAACAGGTCCCCAGGCTTCCAGTCCCCTGTGAAGAAGAAGAGGGAAATCGAAGGATTTCCAGGATTTTTTAGACTAAATATGATTAATATCTTTGAGCCTTTATGCAGGCCGGTAAAAATCCACTAAATGCATATTGGAGTGATTTTATATACCACTTACACGGATAGTTTCGCCATGATATAGTGTGTGAACAAAGTTACCTATTTCATATTACTATTTCACGACTTAAGATACTTCAATACTATCTATCAATCTATATTGTCACGTCAGATCCCTTGCAGGGTAGGCAGAGATTTCAGATTTCCAACAGGTTCTTTCTTATAGACCTTTCTTGCTTTCTCTACTCTCATAGTCCGTCTTATATACCCTCGCCGGTTACGGAGACTCTTGCCTTGCCCTTCTGATAATACACGTTCTATTTGATTATGGTAAGATAGTCTAGGTCTTCCCCAATGTCAACGTTCTTCTACTTGCTCATTTTATATCTCTGGGTTTCTTTCATACCATTTTCTTTATAATCCGTTCAGCCATTGTAGTATGAAGAAATAATAGATATTTCGCAGAAGTCATGCTACTGTATATTTGGCTATGTTATATACTTTTCGTAATAAAAACTGTTTTGTTTTATTTTACACTGTACACCTTCATATAAAGTTTCAATTAAATTGATTTAGCCAGCTATGTCGCAAGAACCATGATTCTTTCCGGGATAAAAAGTATATCGAATATTATTTCGAGACCTAAAACTCCTAGAAAGTGTTAGAAGGATCCATTCTGCCATATTAGTATGAAGAAATAACGGCTATCCCGGAAGAACCGTGTGTGAATATTGTATGTTTTGTCAACTTCCACCAGACTTATTTCTGTATCACCTATCTCTATCACCGGGTTCAGTCTTAGCCCTACTTAGCCCGCACAGGTGGTCTTTGTAAAATATAAACTAAACTATTGGGGGTCTGTCCAAGAGCGTGCTCGTCGCGACCCCTGCCAGTCATTATGGCTGCAATCTTGGACCGAAGACGTACCGCAGTGCGGGCTAGGGTGTCCCCCCGAGGCGACGCGTACCGGCCCGCCCCCGTCGGTACGAATATAGGTGGAAGCGGCGATGGGGGCCGCCACCCATCACGCCGGGCCCGAACTGGCGAGTCGTGGGGTGCAGAGTGCCGAATAGGCACTTGGAATGTAAGAGGTGGTATGGAAGATAAGATGCATGAGGTGATTGATGTAATGAAAGAGAGACGCCTGGATGCTCTGTGTGTAACAGAGACAAAGCGGAGGGGCAGTGAAACCTGTGATCTTCCTGATGGAACGATGGCTCTGTGGTCTGGGGTACCGCAGAGCAGTCGTGCCAGCATGGGGGTGGGTATCTTGCTGTCCCGTCGCCTGGCCTCTGGAGTGAGAGATTATGGCCTGTGCGATGCGAGACTTCTCTGGGTCCGTTTAAAACTGGGTGTCACTAGAGTATTTTTGGTCGCAGCGTATGCTCCCGTAAGCTCGTCGACACCCCAGGACCTTGAGAAGTTTTGGGATAATGTCAGGGAAGTTCTGGATTTGGCTGAGGCTAATGAAAAGGTGATTCTGTGTGGCGATCTGAACGGATGGGTAGGAACCAGGCGGCAAACTTGCGACGCTGCTCTGGGTCCTTATGGTGATAAGAGAGTGAACGATGCAGGTAAGCTCATTGTAGATGTTTGTTTGGAAAGGGGTCTCCTTGTGTCTAATACGATATTCCAGCACAAGGACATACATTTGTATACGTGGAGAAGGAATGAACAAAAAAGCATGATAGATCTGATCCTGGTTGATAACCGTCTCCGAAGCAAACTACAAGATACGCGTGCGTATAGAGGCCCCACTCTGGAATCAGACCACTATCTCGTAGTTGCGCGGTTTAGTGGTCTGTTCAGGAAGTGGAGACACTGGCGAGAGCGTATCCCCTTCGGAGACCTTGAAAGATTAAAGGTTGAAAAGTTGCAAGATGAGAGCGTGAGGAGAATGTATGAAGACAGAGTCCGAGACAAGCTTTTGACAGCAGGCTCTTCGGACTCAAATGTAGATGAATGCTGGAATAGCCTGAAAGAGAGTTTGGTGGAATCCGCGAAAGAAGTATGTGGTTGCTCAAAGAAGCATATTACAGCAAAAGGTGATGCATGGTGGGATGCGGAGTTGCAAAGCTCCGTAGAAAGTAAGAAGAAAGCGTGGCAGGACTATGTATCTTCTTTGAACCTGAATGCCAGTATGACAGAGATGAGGAAAGAAATATACCGGCAATGCAAGAATGCCACTAAAACTTTAGTGAAAGAAAAGCGTGAAAGAGCCAGTATGATTGAGGAGGAGAGGCTGGCGAAGAACTTCGAGAACAACACCAAACTCTTTTGGAGCAAGGTGAGAAAGGCTCGAGGTGATTCGTCAGGCTCCAGAATGGAAAGGATAAAATCTAAAGATGATGACATTCTTGCAGACACACAAGCTGTGCTAAACCGGTGGAGTGAATATTTTGGAGAAATGTATGGAGATGACCCGGATGCTGATGCCGCAGACGTGCCTAAAGGCGTGATTGCGGCACCAGAATCAACGGAGGACATCACTATGGAAGAAGTTGAATGGGCGATAGGAAGTATGAAAAACGGTAAAGCTGCGGGAGTAGACATGATATCTGCCGAGATGATCAAATATGGTGGAACTTGCGTCCGGGACGCTTTCCGGGCCCTTGCAAACCTTTGCTGGAGGACCGGTAGAGTCCCTACAGATTGGCGCCGCGCAGTCATAGTACCCTTGTATAAAGGCAAGGGCTCACAATATGACTGCGCCAATTACAGGGCCATCAGTTTGATCAGCTTGGCAGCCAAGGTGTACGGTAAAATTATTGAACGGAGAATGCGCGTGAAGTCCGATGGAATGTTGTGCGAGGCACAAGGGGGTTTCAGGTCTGGAAGAGGATGTTCGGATCAAGTCTTCTCACTCCGCAACATCGTAGAGAAGCATCTGGCAGTGGGCCGGAAGGTTTTCTGCGGTTTTGTAGATCTGGAGAAGGCATTTGACAGAGTTGTGCGAAAGAGACTTTGGGACATTTTGCCAGAGTATGGTATAGATGGCACTCTGTTGCGAGCCGTCCAGTTCACTTATGTGGACTGCAAGGCATGCGTACGGGTGGGTGGTAACAGGTCACCCTGGTTTGACGTTAAAATCGGCGTCAAGCAGGGTTGCGTGTTGTCCGCTAGACTGTTTATAATATATCTGGACAAAAGTCTTCAAAGACTGAAAGCGATGAATGAAGGTGTACAAATGGGTGACTTAGTGGTAAACCATCTACTTTATGCAGATGACGCGGTTTTAATAGCGCCAACAGCCACTGATCTGCAAACACTAGTCACAGTTATGAAAGACGACTGCATGATCAATGGCTTACACTTGAATGTGAAGAAAACCAAGATTATGGTTTTTGAAAGGGAAGAAACCAGAACGAATGTAAGGATTGTGGTTGGTAACGATGTGCTGGAGCAAGTGAATGAGTTTGTATATCTTGGATGCGCCTTCAGTAAGGATGGGAAATACACCGCTGACATAGAGAGAAGAGTGAGTGCAGGGAACAGAGTGAATGGTGCGATGGGAAAGCTACTCGGGAGCCGGCACTTAAGCCCTAAGGCGCAGCTGGCCATACATAACGGAGTTCTTGTCCCAACGCTGTTATATGGTAGCGAGAGCTGGGTATGTAAGAAGGAGAATGAAAGTAGGATAAATGCGGTAGAAATGCGAGCTCTGCGGAAGATGTGCGGAGTGAAGCTGACCGACCGCATTAGCAACAGCATAGTAAGGCAGCGAGTAGGTATGAAAGATAGTATTGGTGTAAAGATGAGAAAGGGGATGCTCCGTTGGTTCGGGCATATAGAAAGAATGCCAGAGGAAAGAATGACAAAACAGATATACAATGTGAAAGTGGAAGGATGCAGGTACCGGGGAAGACCTAGACTATCTTACCACGACCAAATAAACCGAGTCTTATCTGATGGAAAAGTCAAGAGTCTCCGTAACCGGCGAGCGTGTATGAGACGAACTATGAGAGTCGAGGAAGCCAGAGAGGTATGTAAGGAAAGAACCTGTTGGAACTCTGTACTCTCTGCCTACCCCGCAAGGGATCTGGCGTGAGGTTATAGATAGATAGATAAACTAAACTATTGCGCGATCTTTTTCAACATACACCACTAACGCCGTCTCAAAAAGTGTTAGCCTTCTCGTAAGATATTAATCGTCGTTAAAGTTTCGTATCCTGCCCATTCATCGTTAGAGTTCTCTCCGGAAGAAACAATCCTGAATGTATCGTCGGTTTATGCACGAAATCATGTTTAAGTGTTTAAATCAAACCGTGTTTGAAAAAATTCCAGTGAGTGCTTTTAACTACTGCATAGTTTTTCGTGAGGAGACGAACCAGAGTCCAATTTCAATTCATGGAGGAATTCATGGAGGTATTCATGTGTAGGCAAAATCACATAGTTTACATCGTAACATTGCAGTTCGGGACAAACAGTTATAAAGTTTTGCGGAATATCCCGCGACAATGTAGTAGCTTAAGTTGTTTTGGAACAATTAATTATTTATTAAAATCGACTCTTTTTTTCTTTCCTCAGAAACTGTTACATTTCTCTAAAATATAAGTATACAGAGTTGCGATCACATTTCATTGAAATTCATCAAACATGTATGGGGTAAAATGTCTTTTTAGAAATTCAATGTTTCGCTTATTTTTGTATTTTCTGAAAAAACCTTTTGATTTTCCGGTATAAATACTATTTAATATGTTATCCAACATTTTAGGATATTCGCGTGCAAAGTTTCATCAAAATCCGCCTGGTAGTTTTTGCTTTATGATAGTTTATACCCTTGGACGGATAGACAGATAGACAAACAGACACGAAAGCCAAAGATGTAGAATTGGCTTCTACATCAACAGAATGATATCCGTGCGTTGTTATTTCCAAAAAATATACACAGACATGATTTTGTTACAGTTTTATTATATGTAGTATGTAGAGATATAGATGCTTTACTTTTCCCTATAAACTGTTAGATTTCCTGAAAACGTAAATATTAACTATGTTGTCTGTTATATCAAATATCTCCATGCTAAGTTTCACTGACATCTGAAAAGTAGTTTTGGAACAATGAATGATAAGTCAAAATCGACTTTTTTCTCTGTCCTCAAAAACTGTTAAGTTTTTCGAAAATATAAGTACACAGAGTTGTGACGTTTTGTACAGGTTACAAGTACACATTTTATTGAAATCCATCAAACAGGTTTGGAGTAAAGTGTCTTTTTAGAAATACAATATTTCGCTTATTTTCGTCTTTTCTAGAAAAACCTTTTAATTTTCGGAGATAAATACTATACAATAGGGTTTTATCAAAATCCGCTTAGTAGTTTCTGTGTGATGACGGTTCATACCCTCCGACAGACCGACAGACAGACAAACAGACACGAAAGCCAAAAATTGTAGAATTGGCTTCTACGTCGATAGAAGAATATCCCTGGGTTGTTATTTCCTAAAAATATTCCATGTACAGACACGACTTCCTTACAGTTTTATTATATGTATGTATATTAACAAATAATAATTTAGCGGAAAGTTTATGTACAAAGGCGAGCTTAACTCAATATTGAGTTTTCTTCCAACAAACCTTAGAGCGATAGAGAGATGAAAATAGAGTAGAGAATAGCAATATGTGTACCTACAGTAGAATTAAATGGAATATCCTAAACTAACCATACATATTATACAAAATATTACATTAACACAAAAAACTAACTAAATAATACTAAATATACATACATACATAAATATAATTAAATATATACATTTATAAATAAATATATACAAATACATAATACTATATATCGATAAATATAATTCATGACGATAGGAAATGTTCTTTAGTTCTCTTCTTGAAGGCGTCCAGTGAGATGCTATTGCGGATGGAATGCGGGAGAGTGAGTTCCACAAGTGCACCGCGTAGACAGTAAAAGCACCATTATACCGGCTAGAAGTGTGATTAGGAGTACGGAGAATAAGGGAAGTAGATGTGCGACAGGGCTTTCCCCTAGGAACTAGAAATTCAAAATGTTCCTTGAGATATGCTGGTGAATTGGGATTGTGGAGAACAGAAATAGAAGTTAAGAATGTTTTTATTTAATTCTCTTACTTTTAATCCTATTTTTTTTTATCATATTTATATGAATGTTTGGGTTGCAATTAAATAGTTAATCTAGCTCCAGTTTGATGCGTTTCGGTCGAGATATGAGAATGATGGTATTGCTAAAGAGTTAGTGTCTGAAGGACTTCGGATGGACCATTCCCCACAAGCAGCATCTGTTCTCGAGTATGACTACTAGAACAGCCATCACTCCCCACGACAATATTGGAGGGAAGGAAGTGACCCGCGCCAGATAACCACCGCAAGAAAAGACATTTTAGTGATAAGTATAGACTACATAACTTATTTATAGATAAGCAACTAATTTTTAGATCACATTTGGACTTTAAAGTAATGTTAGGATCTAAAATAGCATTGCAGTGGTTATTAACATAGGAATATATAGTCGATTTGTATAGAACTAGTTTTCTGTATATTATCGTATTTTTTTACGTTTACCTTGTTGGTCTAGTGACAAAGCGCATCGCTTGGTGATCACGAGGTCCTGGGTTCAAATCCTAGGTCGGACAATTGAAGTTTTTCTAACGAAAACTTCCCAGTATGAGTCCGGAGTCTGAAATCGTGCCCGGTATATGGCAATAGGCTCGCCCCCTATTACATGGGACCTAACATCGTCGGCGAAAAGTGGGTGAGCTCAGTACACCTCTGCCACCCCCGCTTGGGGAATAAAGGCGAGACGGTGTGTGTGTGTTTTTTTACGTTTTAAATGATTACGCCAACATCTACAGAACAGGCATGGTAACTGATAGACTTTGAGTGCTGGGATGCTGTGTGCTGAGGGATCTCAAGAGGTGACTTACATAACATTAACTTCTCGCCAAGATCCTGTATGTGTTGGACCCATGCCCCCGCGCAACCCTTCCAAAGATCCGGGTAAAATCCGGGACTCTGCGAGATACAACTGAAGTAGATTTGTGTGTGTTCGAATGACCTACGCTGTTGGGCGCGGGGCCTTTACAGCTTTATCAGATATATTTAGGTAGGGATGTCGATATTGGAAAAACATCGATGTTAACATCGATGTAAGATAGATATTGAAAGAGAAACATAGATGTTATTTGTGTGTGTAAACCTCCACAGATTATTGTGTGTGGATTGAGTGTATTATTAATGTCAAAATTTAGCCAGCGAAATCTAGTGTAAACTGTGCAAACTAAGTTCGTATTTAATAGATTTGTGGCTTAGCATCCTAGAGTATACCAAAATAATATTTAGTAAACTAGCTAGTAAGGAAATATATTTCCTTGTATCTATAGATGTTCCGCTGTAATACTCGTGCCATCGATGTGTCGATGTTTTAGAGACCGTAACATTGATGTTTTTTCACTAAACATCGATATTTATCGAACATGGAACATCGATAAATATCGATCATCCCTATATTCGAGTTGAAACAAACATTCAGGGTATGCAATGCCCCCCGCACTTCATGTATCGCGGGGTATGGTGAAAGATTTTACAAAGAAATATTTTCTAAAAGAGAAGAGTAACAAATAACCTTATTAAGTGTAAAATTACCTAAATAGAAACTAATCAATTTATGTCATAAGACAACATTAACATCATATCGTAGTTCGGAGACCCATGAGTCTGAGAGTTTACTCTAGATTCATGGATTTTGTACTTATGTACCCATTTTAAAATAGGTACATAGAACAAATAAAATAAACTCAAGAAACATCTCTTTAATTAAAACTGGGTGAATACTCTTATTAATCATTTTTTACATAATTTTATTTATAAATAACGAGCGTATAATAGAAAGTAAAGTAGAGAAAGAAAGTAGAGTAGAGAAGTTAAAGAAACAAATGAATGGAATACATATATAAATATATATATATATATTAGACGGATGATTTAGAGCAGTCGTTAAGAGCTTAAGCAGCTCCGCCAACTGTGTCTAATAGTCGCGGGTTCGATTCCCACAAGGGACAAATCTTTGTGTGATCCACAATTATTTGTTTCGGTCTGGGCATTTGTGTATGTGAATTTTCATGTTTGTAAACGTGGGTGCGTTGACAAACATGAAAATTTACATCACGATACAGGAATCAATCATAGTGTGGGGCTACGTTAAAAAAAAATATATTTAATAAATGGACACGTGCATTATCATATACTAGAACTTCCGTGAGGGGTCTTTTGTAATACATATATATTATATAATATTATTAGCCATGTTAAGAAACTGTCCCACCGTTGGGCACGGGCCTCCTCACAAACTGAGAGGGTTTAGGCCATAGTCCACCACGCTGGCCCAGTGCGGGTTGGCGGCTTCACGCACCTTCGAGAAACTCTCAGGCATGTAGGTTTCCTCACGATGTTTTCTTTCACCGTTAAAGCAAGTGCTACTTAATTTTTAATAAGCGCATGCTTTCGAAAAGACAGAGGTGCGTGCCGAACGCGAGACCCTAGACTTTGCAGTCCAACGGTCTAACCACTAGGCTATCGCTGCTCTATCAATAATTAAAAAAAAAAGTAGATAAAAAATTCTATTTAGGTACTACTCTCTTCAAGTGTTGTCGTCAAATCGTTTAAATATAACGTAGGAGCGTAGATCGTAATCGACTTATGATTTATTATACTGAAGAACTTTCGTGAGGCGTCTTTTGTAATCCGAAATCCACATTTTATCCGTCGTTACAACTCTTGTGAAAGGTAATAATTCAGCAACTGATACCATTATCACTTTGCTACGCGGATACATTTTATACAAATGGCATTTTGTAAGCAATAAAAAAGAAAAATCACACGCTCACGCTTCGATAAACCACAGCGGAATATAGGAAATTGTGGGAAACAATAAATTGGTGTGGTATATGACAAGAATAAACAATTTGTTTCTTAAATTTATGGAGTTCACAATTAGGAACATAGATAAAACACACTTCACACTGATATTTATTTGCTGCCTTAATAATATTGGCTCGTTGACACAATATTCCATTTCCCTTTTTGTTTTTTTGGGGATTGTATTATGGAAAGATACGAAAAATAATTACAAACAACAATTATGCCTGACTCATTAGTTATCTAGTGACACATAATGCGATCACGAGGTCTTGAGTACGAATCCTGGGCCGGATATGGTATGATTTTTCTATCGAAAAATGTTCGAAGTAGCACTCCGAAGTCCGGAATTATGGCAATAGGCTCACCCCACATTGCCTTAGCAATTAACAATGTCGGGAGTACGTGGGTGTACAAAGTACAGCAAATTTTGTGATACATTTTGCTTTTATCAATTACGCCTAAATATAAACTATTAATGGAATGGCGAGCAGTTATTTTCATTTTAGTTACCTTGTAATCTTGTCATAGACATACTCTATGATTGTTCGAGTGTGTTTATTCGTGTAGCAATGACAGATGACATCTGTCAGATGACGAATCACCGATAACAGATAGTCGGTGTAAGATGGCGGACGGCGTCGCGTTGTTATTCTATTTGCAACGGGGCAAGCGCTTGGACGTATCGCGGAGCAGCTAACCTCACTGCATTCCATGTGACTTAATTACCGGACGAGATCCCAGTGTTATTTCAAGATTTCCTTTATGTACGGCCACCATGCGGACGACTATGATAACGAAGATAAATCCTCCTTTCACTGCTACCGGTATTGAAACGGCTATCCAGAAAATCCAAGCGCCGTTAAACATGGAAGTGATCTTCACGCTAATCGCAGTTTTAATTAAGGTTAGTTCTTAGATGATATTTACTTGGTCTGTGCAAAATTTTTTTAGTGTGTTATTAGTGACCCACACCATGATTGTATTTCAAAGGAATAACTTGTTTTTTCTTGACTCAATTTGGCATCGACGTTTTATGAGTATTACATAAGATTATAGTTATTACTTACTCAAGGTATATGCCTTCCGTTATTGTCTGACTTTCTTCAGTCAAATACACCTTGCCTTCTTCTACGAAAACCACGAATTAAAACATAGATAGAGATAGCGAGGTAGAGGTTATATATTTGAGCCGTAAAGACTCTGGGTCCGTGGGGTCCTGGTGCACATCTCATATTTTGCGATGTGGCCAAATTACTGGTCAAAGTAACAGGTGACCAGAGGGCTGGCTCATACCTCGCACAAAGGTTAAGCGTTGCCATTCAACGTGGCAATGCTGCCAGCTACGGGCACCCTGCCAAGCGACAGCGATTTGGCATATTTATTTTTATTTTTTGTAAGTACTCTGTGCATATTTATGGCTTATTTTATTTATTAATTTTTTGTTTTGTTTTATACCTAGCTTTTAAGTTGTAAATAATCGTTTTTAAGTTTACTTAACTTGTTTAAAAATCTAATCTTCTCATTAAAAAATAGAATGGTGTGGGTAATGAAAGACGGTGGTGTAGCAGTGCCTAATTTAACAATTAGGCACTGCTACACCACCGTCCTTCAATACTGTGTACGTCAATAATATTTTCTTTGTTCTATTTATCTATGTATATTATTACGGCAGGTACCCTGCGAGATAATCAGCTAGTACAGTTCCAATAGGCCTTTTCCTTCTTCACAGACTTCTCCGACTTCCTCCCCTTTCTCTCTCTCTCTCTACTTCTTTGTTGGAGTCCTTAATTATTTTCAGGGAATTTTTAATTTTCTTATTCTAAGAAAACGTTATTGGTATGAGGAGAAAAGCTTTCGTGGTCTTGGGACTTTGCATAAACAAAACCGAGGATAAGCAAGGATTTACTTAGTTTTATCTGACTGTCTATTTAATACTTGAAGATAGGATTGTTTGAGCATCTATCTATCTATATCATCATGTCGATTCCTTGCGGGGTAGACAGAGAATATAGAGTTCCAACAGGTTCTTTCTATACAGTCCCCTCTGACTTTCTCCTCTCTCATAGATCGTCTAATACACCTACGCTTACGGTAACTCTTGACTTGCTTTTTAGATAAGACACGGACTATTTGGTCATGGTAAGATAGTTTAGGTCTTCCCCGGTACCAACATCCGTCTACTTCCGCATTGTATACTTATTGTGTCGTTCTTTCTTTAGAGTTTCTTTCTATATGCCCGAACCCCGAAGCATACCCTGTCTCTTTATTCGAGAATCGTATATGTGTTCCGTATATACGTTAGCAAATGTATGAAATTTAGGAATTGCACACAACTCCTTAGTAATGTATATAATTTATACATTTCCTAAAAAATGTATATACTTCCTAGGCGTTGTATAGAATTCTTAAATGGTGCTAGGAAATGTATAGATATGAATGAAAAGGACATTGAACACGTAGTATTTGTAACAAAAGCGATATTATAGAAAAATTCAGAGACTAATAAAGAATTTGAATTTGACTTGTGACAATCATCTAAACAAAACTGGACACAAAACTACGATTATTTGTAGTAGGGGGTCGGGATTGCGCCCTCCACACTTTTGAGGAGTGCTTATTATGAGACTGAGAACTGCGGATGGCCCGCGGTTCCTTCGTGGTCGTAAAACGTTAAGATCGTGGATTCCTGAGTACATGCAACTCCAAAGAGGACGGTAGTGTGAAGTGCTAGCAACCTCTTCCGCCTCGCAGTAGTCTTGCTTTACCCTTGCACCGACACAGCTTAAATGCTGTGTGAAGGGTGCAAGGGTGAAGCAAGACTACTTCCCTCCCCAGAAGCCAAGTTCCAAAGAGTCAGGTTCTATCGTGTTCCGAAGGGGCCCCTCTGTGGGGTGCGTCCTATATTGAAATATATGTCGGCGATTAGGTTTTCGGGATGACCGTTTCAATGCTGGTAACGGTAAATGGTGGTACACCTGAATAGTGGCCAAGCATGAAGGGAATCTTGAAATAATACTAGATTCTTACCCGGTCCCCTAATCTGCCATGACATCCTAACTTTGGCAGCAAAATACCAGAGGTGTACACAATTTTATTATAAATATTATATTATAACAAAATTAATATTGGTACAGGTTAGCTGCTCCGCTATACGTCCATCCACTTGCCCCGTCGCAAATCGAATGACAACGCAGCGCCAACGGTTAATCGTCATATGGCAGCTGTCATCTGTTATCGCATCACAACTAAACACAAGCAAATATTATTATAGGCACAGACTATGTCTATAGATAAGATTAAAAGGTTACTAAAATGAAAATAACTGCTTGACATTCCATTAACTGTGATCTTCAAATAATAGGATACGACTATGATACGACAAATATAACAAAAACAATATAAGAGACAGCAAGATAAAGAAGAACAGGACAATCTTTGGACAGGACTCTCCGCCTACACTCCGTTTACCCCACTGAAACCTACCAATATGCCGTATATCACACATTTCCGATTGTTGTTTAGGAACTGTATAGAATTTTCGGTATTGTATATAATTATGCATTTCTAACATTTCCTATAACTTATATAAATACACTGTATTAAATCTATTGATACTTGCTATGTTAAATAAGATGTAATGGAACGCACTAAACTAATTAAATAACCAAATTCGCCTATTGCGTTGTTTATTCAGAGCAGCGCCATGTTTTGAATCGGGTTAATTAAAATCCACAGGGTCTTAGCGAAACTGCCGTTTGTCTCGATTAGATGGGATTATTTACATTTTAAATTAAAATATATCTATCTATCTATCTATCTATAACCTCACGCCAGATCCCTTGCGGGGTAGGCAGAGAGTACAGAGTTCCAACAGGTTCTTTCCTTACATACCTCTCTGGCTTCCTCGACTCTCATAGTTCGTCTCATACACGCTCGCCGGTTACGGAGACTCTTGACTTTTCCATCAGATAAGACTCGGTTTATTTGGTCGTGGTAAGATAGTCTAGGTCTTCCCCGGTACCTGCATCCTTCCACTTTCACATTGTATATCTGTTTTGTCATTCTTTCCTCTGGCATTCTTTCTATATGCCCGAACCAACGGAGCATGCCCTTTCTCATCTTTACACCGATACTATCTTTCATACCTACTCGCTGTCTTACTATGCTGTTGCTAATGCGGTCGGTCAGCTTCACTCCGCACATCTTCCGCAGAGCTCGCATTTCTACCGCATTTATCCTACTTTCATTCTCCTTCTTACATACCCAGCTCTCGCTACCATATAACAGCGTTGGGACAAGAACTCCGTTATGTATGGCCAGCTGCGCCTTATGACTTAAGTGCCGGCTCCCGAGTAGCTTTCCCATCGCACCATTCACTCTGTTCCCTGCACTCACTCTTCTCTCTATGTCAGCGGTGTATTTCCCATCCTTACTGAAGGCGCATCCAAGATATACAAACTCATTCACTTGCTCCAGCACATCGTTACCAACCACAATCCTTACATTCGTTCTGGTTTCTTCCCTTTCAAAAACCATAATCTTGGTTTTCTTCACATTCAAGTGTAAGCCATTGATCATGCAGTCGTCTTTCATAACTGTGACTAGTGTTTGCAGATCAGTGGCTGTTGGCGCTATTAAAACCGCGTCATCTGCATAAAGTAGATGGTTTACCACTAAGTCACCCATTTGTACACCTTCATTCATCGCTTTCAGTCTTTGAAGACTTTTGTCCAGATATATTATAAACAGTCTAGCGGACAACAAGCAACCCTGCTTGACGCCGATTTTAACGTCAAACCAGGGTGACCTGTTACCACCCACCCGTACGCATGCCTTGCAGTCCACATAAGTGGACTGGACGGCTCGCAACAGAGTGCCATCTATACCATACTCTGGCAAAATGTCCCAAAGTCTCTTTCGCACAACTCTGTCAAATGCCTTCTCCAGATCTACAAAACCGCAGAAAACCTTCCGGCCCACTGCCAGATGCTTCTCTACGATGTTGCGGAGTGAGAAGACTTGATCCGAACATCCTCTTCCAGACCTGAAACCCCCTTGTGCCTCGCACAACATTCCATCGGACTTCACGCGCATTCTCCGTTCAATAATTTTACCGTACACCTTGGCTGCCAAGCTGATCAAACTGATGGCTCTGTAATTGGCGCAGTCATATTGTGAACCCTTGCCTTTATACAAGGGTACTATGACTGCGCGGCGCCAATCTGTAGGGACTCTACTGGTCCTCCAGCAAAGGTTTGCAAGGGCCCGGAAAGCGTCCCGGACGCAAGTTCCACCATATTTGATCATCTCGGCAGATATCATGTCTACTCCCGCAGCTTTACCGTTTTTCATACTTCCTATCGCCCATTCAACTTCTTCCATAGTGATGTCCTCCGTTGATTCTGGTGCCGCAATCTCGCCTTTAGGCACGTCTGCGGCATCAGCATCCGGGTCATCTCCATACATTTCTCCAAAATATTCACTCCACCGGTTTAGCACAGCTTGTGTGTCTGCAAGAATGTCACCATCTTTAGATTTTATCCTTTCCATTCTGGAGCCTGACGAATCACCTCGAGCCTTTCTCACCTTGCTCCAAAAGAGTTTGGTGTTGTTCTCGAAGTTCTTCGCCAGCCTCTCCTCCTCAATCATACTGGCTCTTTTACGCTTTTCTTTCACTAAAGTTTTAGTGGCATTCTTGCATTGCCGGTATATTTCTTTCTTCATCTCTGTCATACTGGCATTCAGGTTCAAAGAAGATACATAGTCCTGCCACGCTTTCTTCTTACTTTCTACGGAGCTTTGCAACTCCGCATCCCACCATGCATCACCTTTTGCTGTAATATGCTTCTTTGAGCAACCACATACTTCTTTCGCGGATTCCACCAAACTCTCTTTCAGGCTATTCCAGCATTCATCTACATTTGAGTCCGAAGAGCCTGCTGTCAAAAGCTTGTCCCGGACTCTGTCTTCATACATTCTCCTCACGCTCTCATCTTGCAACTTTTTAACCTTTAATCTTTCAAGGTCTCCGAAGGGGATACGCTCTCGCCAGTGCCTCCACTTCCTGAACAGACCACTAAACCGCGCAACTACGAGATAGTGGTCTGATTCCAGAGTGGGGCCTCTATACGCACGCGTATCTTGTAGTTTGCTTCGGAGACGGTTATCAACCAGGATCAGATCTATCATGCTTTTTTGTTCATTCCTTCTCCACGTATACATATGTATGTCCTTATGCTGGAATATCGTATTAGACACAAGGAGACCCCTTTCCAAACAAACATCTACAATGAGCTTACCTGCATCATTCACTCTCTTATCACCATAAGGACCCAGAGCAGCGCCGCAAGTTTGCCGCCTGGTTCCTACCCATCCGTTCAGATCGCCACACAGAATCACCTTTTCGTTAGCCTCAGCCAAATCCAGAACTTCCCTGACATTATCCCAAAACTTCTCAAGGTCCTGCGGTGTCGACGAACTTACGGGAGCATACGCTGCGACCAAAAATACTCTAGTGACACCCAGTTTTAAACGGACCCAGAGAAGTCTCGCATCGCACAGGCCATAATCTCTCACTCCAGAGGCCAGGCGACGGGACAGCAAGATACCCACCCCCATGCTGGCACGACTGCTCTGCGGTACACCAGACCACAGAGCCATCGTTCCATCAGGCAGATCACAGGTTTCACTGCCCCTCCGCTTAGTCTCTGTTACACACAGAGCATCCAGGCGTCTCTCTTTCATTACATCAATCACCTCATGCATCTTATCTTCCATACCACCTCTTACATTCCAAGTGCCTATTCGGCACTCTGCACCCCACGACTCGCCAGTTCGGGCCCGGCGTGATGGGTGGCGGCCCCCATCGCCGCTTCCACCTATATTCGTACCGACGGGGGCGGGCCGGTACGCGTCGCCTCGGGGGGACGCCCTAGCCCGCACTGCGGTACGTCTTCGGTCCAAGATTGCAGCCATAAT
This sequence comes from Phalera bucephala, assembly GCA_905147815.2. Taxonomy (NCBI): domain Eukaryota; kingdom Metazoa; phylum Arthropoda; class Insecta; order Lepidoptera; family Notodontidae; genus Phalera; species Phalera bucephala. The sequence continues at coordinate 23,644,503 of LR990613.1, read as the reverse complement.
GACTGGCAGGGGTCGCGACGAGCACGCTCTTGGACAGACCCCCAAAATATATCAATAAAATATATCACGGTGTCACTGATTTTCGACTCACAAACTAAATACGAGTATACTGCATGGAAAATACCGACGTGGTGTAAAACATATCAATTAAAAATCTTAAAGTTATGGTCAGAGATATTTAGCAAACTACGCTTTTAAACATCCACATTATACTGTGCCTCATACATACTTACCGCCTCGTTGGTCTAGTGGCAAAGCGCATCGCTTTGTGATCTCGAGGTCCAGGGTTCAAATCCTAGGTCGGACAAGTGTAGTTTTTCTAACTTCCCAGTACGAGTCCGGAGTCTGGAATTGTGCCCAGTACATGACAATAGGCTCTCCCCCTATTACATGGGACCTAACATCGTCGGCGATACGTAGGTATACTCAGTACACCTCTGCCACCCCGCTTGGGGAATATAGGCGTGACGGCGTTTGTTTTTTTGGTTTTCACTTTATACTCGTATTAAAATGATCTCAAATGCTTCTCAGACAGTTTCTTGGATGTAGGTAAAAGCTTTTTTACATAATCGCTTCTTACAAAGGGTTGGCGGCGCTATGCTGCCATCCCGTAATTACAGGGTCCCGACAACACAGTTTACAAAAAAGGTTAAAAAACATAATCACAAGAGTCCAATTTAATTCGTACCTTTTTAATTATTTCGCTTCAAAAATTTTGTCACCATATCAGCCGAGCCGTCAGATTGTTGTGGCATGTAGGCCTCCAGATTGTAGGTACCTACCTAGTATGTTTTAATATATACATTGATCATTTTTTTATTAATGGCAAATGTTATATTCTATTATACGCAATAAATTATACGCTTATATTGTGTTGTTATTAAGTATATATAGGTATTGTTGCCGACGATGTTAGGTTACAATCTAATAGGGGGTGAGCCTTTTGTCATTATACTGAGTGATTTATTGTTATTTTCTGACGGATGATTTAGCGCAGTGGTTAAGAGCTTAAGCCGCTCCGCCCACTGTGTCTAATAGTCGCGGGTTCGATTCCCGCACGGGACAAATCTTTGTGTGATCCACAATTATTTGTTCCAGTCTGGGTATTTGTTTGTGAATTTTCATGTTTGTAAACGCACCCACGATACAGGAATAAAATCTAGTGTGCACACTAGATTTTATTACGTTAAAAAAAATTTATTTACGTTTAAAAAAAAAAAATTACACTTTGTCTGACATAGAATTCGAATCCAAGGCTTTGTGATCGCTATACATATTTTTAGGTACTACCAACGAAGCACTAGCACAACGCTTACAAATTAAATACTTAAAAATGAAATACCCAGATGGAAATGTGACACAGAGTGAACAGGAAAGTGGTTTGTCTCCGCACACACATGTCTCTTTGTCTTAGTTTTCGGTAAACAATATAATTTTCTCGAAAAATGTAATACCGAGGTCTCGCTTATTTTCTACATGTTGGCTTTTATTACTCACTAGAGAATATTTATTACCAACATTCCCGAGAGATCAAGATTCCATTATAGAAAATTAATGAAGTCATTGTAATAGTATGTTATGACATAACATATATTTTTACTATCTTAACAGATTAAAGCCCAAGGAATGAGAATTTTATTGGGTAAAAGTTTTTGTTTGGGTGACGAGAAGTTTTGGATGTTTTTTCATGTTTTCTCGGTTGTGGGTTTCAGTGCCGGCCGTTATTAATGTGTCATTTATTTTCAGGAAAAGCATTGATTAAATAAATCATTCTATATTGTCTCTCTGTTGGAAAATGCTTTCTCTCACAAATCGCGGCTCTCACAGGGCATGGCAATTTTAAAAGTAAAATATTCTCTTTTAAATTCGTGCTTTCACCACTTTGTCAGTGTTCCATGACTAACTGCGAAAATGAACAATCAGCACACCACGTTCTTTGGAAGTGCAGTGTCTAGCACAACGGGCGTACCATTATGTTAGACAGTTTGTAAAAACTCGGGATAATTTCTGTGCGTTCATGCGTTTTGCCATACCTATTATTGGAAACAACCATGAGGCTCACACATAGGCCCTGTTAAGATTTCTTTCGTATCAGTGGGGCTTTACGACTGGGCTTATATCCTAGTTGTAGTTTCCTTTTCTATGGCTGATCTGCCAAGGGGGTCTGTCCAAGAGCGTGCTCGTCGCGACCCCTGCCAGTCATTATGGCTGCAATCTTGGGCCAAAGACGTATCGCAGTGCGGGCTAGGGCGTCCCTCCGAGCCGCCCCCGTCGGTACAAATATAGGTGGAAGCGACGATGGGGACTGCCACCCATCACGCCGGACCCTAACTGTCGAGTCGTGGGGTACAGAGTGCCTAATAGGTACTTGGAATGTAAGGGGTGGTATGGAAGATGAGATGCATATGGTGATTGATGTTGTGAAAGAGAGACGCCTGGAAGCTCTTTGTGTAATAGAGAATAAGCGGAGGGGCAGTGAAACCTGTGATTTTCCTGATGACACGATGGCTCTGTGGTCTGGGGTACAGCTGAGCAGTCGTGCCAGCATGGGGGTGGGTATCTTGCTGTCCCGTCGCTTGGCCTCTGGAGTGAGAGACTATGGCCTGTACGATGCGAGACTTCTCTGGGTCAGAGCATATGCTCACGTAAGCTCGTCGACGACCCATGACCTTGAGAAATTTTGGGATAATGTCAGGGATGTTCTGGATCTGGCTGAGACTAACGAAAAGATGATTTTGTGTGGCGACCTGAACGGATGGGTTTTTATGGTAGCATTAAGGATTACGATACTTTGGTCTCTCTCTTTCCCTCCCTCTACCCGCGCTGCTCGGTTCTGAAGGGACGAAGTTTCCCTTGATTTTTTGATATAAGTCACTATTGTTCTGAAGGTGCGATATGTGTACTGTTGGTGTGTTTCTGAATAAATAAACATTGACGAATAGTATATCTCTGCTACCGCTGTTTGGGGAATGTTAGATAAGGTGACTGACGGTGTTTTAGAAATACGGTATTAGCCATTTGAGGGCTAAGCACGAAAATTTTGACGTTAGCGTGACGCTATCGGGTAAGCATGCTGTCACATCCATGTTTATTTAATAAATTCTAGTACGACAAGGATGGCATATCATCTCGCTAGCGTCACGCTAACGTTATTATTTTCGTGCCAAACCCTCCGATTAGTTTCTAAAAAATATCCTCATTCCTCAGAAAGTTTTTGTTGTAATTTACGTTTTTTACTATTAAAACATTACAACATCCAGTCACGATTCATATTTTCGTTAATAATGTTGTTTATTTTTTTCCATACAAATTTGTTAAAATTAAATCGCTCACTAGACAAAATAAATGATTTTACATGAATCATTAATCAGTATTCCACTTATTCTAATTGGCTTGCCCTTTCGATGGGGATGAGTGGAATTTTGCCCATAAATCCCTATTAAAAAATCAATCGGCAGTTAATGGGGATTTGTGAAAAAATCCTAATTAATGAGGCAAGTTAATAAGAATAACCCGTTAAACCCATGGCAGAAGTCAATTATCCGAGTGTTTAGCACTAAAAGATTGCCGTTAGCGTGAAGCTAGCGAGTTGATATGCCATCCTTGTCACACTACAAATTTATTGAAGAAACATGAATGTGACAGCACGATTACTCGCTAGCGTCACGCTAACGACAAAATTTTTGTGCTTAACTCTCTGAACATCCGCGTGTACCGGTAAGGCTGGTAATTTTTTGCTCACCTTAAGACGCATGTTACGACTACAAATATTTTCTAAAAACTGCAAAGTCACGCTAAGCTAATACTTAGCTCTCAACAAGGAAACATTCATATTCCGTGGATGCGTTTACAAACATGATATTCGGAGTTTTTGTTAAGTACGTATTAGAGATGACTCGTATTTATTAGAACAGATGCAAAGAATAGGTATTTTACGAGAATAGGCGGCACCTAATCCAATTCTAACAATACCTAATCCACCTAATATTCATATTCAATAAATCTAGTGTTTAGCCGTTTAGCGCGCTCACTCACACCTGTTCCCGCGCTCTCTCACTCACTCATATGCTTATCGCTTTGCTATCCCGCTTACGTGTAAGGGTGGAGGGAGCGAGACAGCGCTATACAACGCGTATTGATATAAAACAAATGTAAATATAATGAATTGAAATCTTTTAAATACGCCATCTTGCGAACGCTAAACTTTTGCGGAAGATTTAATATCGCAAGATTAAAAACTTCATATATTCGTAAGTTAACAGTCCTAAGTCTGTAAAAAGTATGAAGGGAAGATACCAATTCATAACTAATATATCATTAAATGATAAAAATAGAAAACAAGTATTAGTTTATTCAACCAATGTCGTGCAGAAATATCTAATCTAATAAAAAAAAACTTTTGATTCCATTTTCTTAAAAGTGTTATTATGACTATACCCGTTCTTAACTAACAAAACAATTTAACATTCAATTAATTCAAATATCGATAATTCGATATCAGGATTTAATATAGAATAGGCGGATTGAGATCACTAAGTAACGGTATGTGTATGAGATCATTGAGATTAGGTGGATTAGGTGGAATAGGTATTTGGATTAGGTATTTATGCAGACTAGGAACAGGTGTATTTAGTACCTGATTTACCTAATACGACCCACCTCTAGTACGTATACAATAGAATTTATTCCTGTGTCGTGGGTGCGTTTACAAACATGAAATTCGGATACACAAACACCCAGACAGATTCAAACATTTGTGGATCACACAAAGATTTGTCCCCTCCGGGGATCGAACCCCCGACAACTCGACCCAGTGAGCGGAGCGGCTTAAGCTCTTAACAACTGCACCAAGATATATTATATTATTAAAATTTATTATATAAATTTCTCTCACCACTAGAAATGTCAAGCAATAATGATCAAGTTCATCTTAATTTCTCCCCTTCGCCAATTCCGTGAATTGCTAAAGTTATTTACAATCAATGCTACAAAACAACAGAGTTCTTGAAAGTTTTTGAGGGAAAACTTTGTTAATATCTGTGTATTTTTTACAAGAAATGGTGTTTGGAAAGTCAAGACAGTTATGTGTTCGCAGTTCAAATTTAACGATTTATGGATAAGCTTTCAATGTGATTATAGCTAATTCAAAATCATATGCGATAACGACAAATGTTGGAAGTTTATCCGCAGCCAATAGCTGTGACCGAAAGTACTCTAAAATTTATTCCGAGCGTACGAAAAAAAATCTGTGTTAAAGAGGTCCACAGAATAATATAGCTTGCTCGGTAGCATTTGAGAATTGGGTCTTCACGTCTCCTTTACCGCGAAGAAGCTTTCAACCAGTGCGTCCTACCTGTTAAGGCATCCGGCATTGTGTTGTGAACACTTGAGTACCACTACTCCACTAATCGAAAGTCGCACAAGGCATTCGCTATAACCAAACGCGGCGCGTTATGATATCTTCTTGAAGTTTTTGAGTAATGGTATTCTGTATGCCCCTGGAGTACTTTTAAATTTACTTGTCTTGAGCCACGCGAATAATTACTCAGAGGACTAAGATTACTCTGAAGGATTGAATCTGGAATACGGTGATTCAACAGAAAATCAAAAAAAGTCATCAAAGCTCCTAGAATTAGCCGGTTAGCAGTAGGCCGTTCATATTTTTTTTCTTTTTTTTAAAACTTACCCTTGCACTAGGGTTTATTAGTGTCGTGGGTGCGTTTACAAAGACGAAAATTCACATACACAAATACCCAGACCAGAACAAATAATTGTGGATCACACAAAGATTCTTCCAATGCGGGACTCGAACCCGCGACTATTAGACACAGCGGGGCGGAGCGGCTTAATCTCTTAACCACTGCGCTAAATCGTCCGTCCGATGTTGATTGTCGAAGGTTCGACAGCTGTTTGGGTCATTAATGTAATATTACATTATTCGTTCGGGTATAGGTGTTTAGGAGTGGAGACTGCGCTTCGAAAAACGTAGTTAGTAATAGTACTCGTATAATAACATTTCAATGGTTATTGCGTGATATACGAACAAGCAGGATACAATTTTGTTCGAGTTCAGCAGGCTTACCACGGAAGTTTCAAAAATGACTAAATCTGGAAAGACCCCAACATCATCATCATTATTATCATAGCAGTTCACTTGCTGGACATGACCTCTTCAATCGCACGCCACTAGGTACGATTCTCGGCTACTCACATCCAGTTTCTGCCAGCCGCCCTACGAAGGTCATCGCGCCACCTAGCCTGAGGGCGTCCTGCATTACGTTTGCCAGTCCGTGGTCTCCAATCAAGAACTCGTTTGTTCGACTAATGTGACCGGCCCATCGCCACTTCAGCTTACTAATCTGGTGGGTGGGTGGTAATAATCATATCACATCTGAATTTTCGATGCCAAATAGTCGGTCCTGTTTCTTTTATTTATTTAAGATAAGGACAGCACACAGCTTCTTCACTATTATTATTACGCTTATACAAGGCCTTTTGCATAAGCATAACCATATGGAGCACCGTAAAGGATGACGTGGGTAAACCCATAACAGTGGGCCCTAGAGTGTTCACAGTGACAATGTATCAAAACACAAAAGACAATAATCCCATGCATTGTTAAGTGAGGTCTACGGAACAATATACTCTTACAGAGCAATGTCTGAATTGTTAATATACCTAACTATCCTCCTTTCGAATTACATTTCAGTCCCCGTTTGTTTTGAGTTTTAATGGGAACGGCATTCATTCAATACTTGATGCGATCTGTTGAAGATTTCTTTTCATGCAGTATTTTATATTTATCTTATAGTAATAAAAATATATAAGTAATCTTACTTAAGGAAATTGTGATTCTTCTTGACTGAATTTATATGTTACCATTGTAATAGGAGGCGGGCTTATTGCCTAAGAAGAGGAGATGAGAGAGACAGATGCTAAAGAGAAATTTTCAATACAAATAAATAAATATGGCCTGCCGTACTGTGCATACTATTCCTACGGGAAAGTTTAATAAGTAAAAGAAATAAAACACAGAATAAAATATGTAAATGAGTAAGTAAATACAGATTTATATTTACTTACTCATATAGGTATTCTAAGCGTAAACAATAAATACACAAAAGACAACTATTTAACATGTTTAGTTTGCACATTGAGAACTACTAATTCTAATTGCAAGTTTGTTTTAATTCACTTTAATGACCAATTTAATTTCACAAATAAACTCCCTAAAGCTATAAACTGGCTAAATCAAACGAAATACGTTGTAACTAAGCATACAAATTATTTAATTGTTAAAAATTCGCTATGACATGTGGCGGTTGTTAACAGCTATAATATTAAAATCTATCTATATCATCACGCCAGATACCTTGCGGGGTAGGCAGAGAGTACAGACTTCAAACAGGTACTTTTTACATACCTCTCTGGCTAAATTGATATTAAAATAATATGATTATATGATAATAGCCAACCATGTATGCGTGTATCGTTACATGGTAATAAAATAGAAAGTGAATTTAATTTAACAACTTTTCTCGAACAGTAAGTAGCTTAGATACAAAAAAAAATAAACTGACTATTTGTAAGTGCCTCCGAAAAGTTCATCATCTTACAAATTAAATGATTCGAGTTTAAATGTGTTGTTTTCTGTACATTTATTTATATTATTATTGTACTTTAATATATTCAAAATTAACAATATCATGAGACGAACGACAATGAGAACGAACGACGAACTATGAGAGTCGAGGAAGCCAGAGAGGTATGTAAGGAAAGAACCTGTTGGAAATCTGTACTCTCTGCCTACCCCGCAAGGGATCTGGCGTGAGGTTATAGATAGATAGATAGATAGAACAATATCATTGGAAGGTTAATTATTAATCGTATATTTAATTTTTGCAGAAATTAATTGTGTAATGATTTGATTAAGTAGCATTATAAGTATGACACATACACTAGAGATTATTTTATCGACTGAAAACAGTAACCCTGTATTTTATACGTTCGTATTAAATGATGTTTACACGGAAATCTTCATTTAGTCTAATTTAGTGACATTATTCAAGGATGTTTATTGTGCGAGTACTATGTTTGTATAGCTAGTGTCCCAGTCGCTAAAGTAGTTTCATAGCTCTCAATTAGGGCAGATTGGTCCACTCTGTAATAATGTACGATTTTATTTGTCGACCGTAAATCTAAGACGGCTATCATTGTAGGCCTCATCTTTATTTCATTCGTTGGGAGTAAAACAAAAATACGACCGTTTGATTGTAAATATATTTGGATTGAATGTGACAGCTTTGGGTGGACTACTTTCATGCAACGGAAATGTAGAGCTTGCGTAGGTAACTTTAAAAATTCAAAGGAGACATAGTTACTCGGTTGTGACTACCACTGTATAGAACCGTGACTGTCCCAAGAGCGCCCCCTATAGTGATCTCGAATTAAAAACTAATTGGGTTTTGGATCTGATTCCACTTTAATTAAAACGTATTATAAACGTAACAAATTGCATAAACGAAACCATACCGCGAGGTAAATCTACGGTGGCGCCATCTCGTTTTGCGCTTAGAAGAAATTAATTATAAATACTATCGATTATCTCAAACAACCACGATGTTACGTGTAAGACATTCAGTTTGAACCTTTATATCATTAAAAGAACTGCCCCACACGTTAGCGTTGATTTCAGAGAGAAACCTAACATTTTTTTTGGATAAAAATGTCAGGTTATAAACTATCTGTTGGCCAAATTTTATCCAAATCTGTTCGGCCGTTTATGCGTTATTGAATAACAAATATCTAAACAAACAAACTTTCACATTTATAATATTAGTGGGATTGTAGGTGCGTTTATAAACTTGAATTTTACAAACACTAAGACCGAAATAAATGTTGTGGGTTATACAAAGATTTGTTTCGTGTGTGGATCCAACCCTTGACCACGTGATCCAGTGAGTAGAGTGGATTAAGGAACAAACTGTCGTTAAAAACCTGTAAAGGAACGATTTTTATTCGAGGAAGTAGGAAGGAATTATTTAATAGTAGTCCAAGATGGCGAATCAACCTGACCATAGTAATTCCTATAGAAATATTTCATATGAGTCAGTGATGGGTATTGTAGTAATCTACGCATATACCTGGTACACCCTATACCCTATCACCCAAAACTTTCACGGACAGGGTTGGGATCTTTGTTACGGAAGAATTATTTTAAATACAATGCAACAAATGCGTTTCTCACGATGCCGTGAATTTGTTTCTCAAAGTTGAAAAACTCCTCCATAATAAATTCGGTATCAGTGTTCGAAAACTCGACTTGAAAGACCTGTTTGAAATTGCTTCTCTCACAGAACTATCCCACTTCTATTTTGCAAGGTTTTCTTTAATTTTCCTTTTGTATCTCAATACCCAAGTATTGAAGTTGAAAATTCAAGGATTTCACTTTACTTTGTAATGCAATCGTTTTAGATAGTTGCAAATTTTGTTTGCTTTGCACGAAATGTAATGTTAATGTAGATAAGATTTCCACTGAAGACTGAATAACTGATTTATTGCCTGAGATTTTGTAAAATAGGACGTATTTTGAGATGAGAATATATTGACACTAGAAGGGTAAAACAGACATATAAATGAACGTCTTTTTTATACGTCCATGGTCATATACAGAACATTTGGAAACCTAGAAGGATTAGGTCATTAAGCTGAAAGTTTTATTTTTTACAAAAATAACAAATTGGACGCAATTTATTCTATTGTTATTTTTGAAGATATTGGTTTTTATGTGGAATTACAGTAAAACGAGGTACAATTAAAAAAAACTTTCCTCTAAAGTTTCTAAGATGTCTCTTTAGCGATTGTACCTTTCCATTGCCGTTATGTTCTGAAACTAAATAACACACGCTATATTGATGCAATAGTTACCGTCAAGATCCCTTAGTGGATTGCAAAATATTTTTTTTGAAATTGCTACGTATACGCCACGTACTCAGAGGCTGACGTTAGGAAAATTGAATTTTGTGAATGTCACTGTCACTATGCTGTCACTTGTTTGTTTTTTATTTTAATTTTTTCTCTTTATATGGCAAAGGGTTTGTACAATTTATTCCTATTATGTGTTACTCTGTAAGATTTTGTTTTATGATTTCACATGCGCCCTATTTCATTTCAGTTACTTATTTTATTTTTTTGTATTTTTCTTTTCTTTTTTTGTTAACGTCCATGACGTCACCAAACGGCTCAAAGGAAGATCAGCGCAGTCGCATAAACAGCTAGCTCTATGCTGAGTTGGGCCTGTTTTTGTAGCGAGGTCATGTAACGTATTTATTACAAACGCTTATATTGTACCTACTCGATGCAAAATAAATTTTATTTTCTTTCTTTCTTCTTTCAAATGGACATAGCGACTTCGAAATTTGATCTCTATCTATCTATCTATATCATCACGCCAGCTCCCTCGCGGGGTAGGCAGAGAGTACAGAGTTCCAACAGGTTCTTTCCTTACATACCTCTCTGGCTTCCTCCACTCTCATAGTTCGTCTCATACACACTCGCCGGTTACGGAGACTCTTGACTTGACCTTCAGCTAAGACACGGTCTATTTGGTCATGGTAAGATAGTCTAGGTCTTCCCCGGCACCTACATCCTTTCACTTTCGCATTGTATACCTGTTTTGTCATTCTTTCTTCTGGCATCCTTTCTATATGCCCGAATCAACGGAGCATACCCTTTCTCATCTTTACACCGATACTATCTTTCATACCTACTCGCTTTCTTACTACGCTGTTGCGAATACGGTCGGTCAGCGTGACTCCGCACATCTTCCGCAGAGATCGCATTTTGACCGCATTTATCCTGCTTTCGTTCTCCTTCTTACATACCCAACTCTCACTGCCATATAACAGCGTTGGGACAAGCACTCCGTTATGCATGGCCAGCTGCGCCTTTTGGCTTAAGTGCCGGCTCCCAAGTAGCCTTCCCATCGCACCATTCACTCTATTACCTGCATTCACTCTTCTCTCTATATCAGTGGTGTATTTCCCATCCTTACTGAAGGCGCATCCAAGATATGCAAACTCATTCACTTGCTCCAGCACATCGTTACCAACCACAATCCTTGCATTCGTTTTGGTTTCTTCCCGTTCAAAAACCATAATTTTGGTTTTCTTCACATTCAAATGTAAGCCATTGTTCATGCAGTCGTCTCTCATAACTGTGACTAGTGTTTGCAGATCAGTGGCTGTTGGCGCTATCAAAACCGCGTCATCTGCATACAATAGGTGGTTTATCACTAGATCACCCATTTTTACCCCTTCAGTCATCGCACACAGTCTTTGAAGACTTTTATCCAGATACACTATAAACAGTCTAGCGGACAACACGCAACCCTGCTTGACGCCGATTTTAACGTCAAACCAAGGTGACATGTTACCACCCACCCGTACGCATGCCTTGCTGTCCACGTAGGTGGACTGGACGGCTCGCAATAGGGTGCCGTTTATACCATACTCTGGCAAAATGTCCCAAAGTCTCTAAGTCGAAATTTGATAAGCAACCATATACCGCATATAGTGTTCGACCGATGGACCCCTTCGGCTAAAACTACAACCTTCGGCCAATCCTTCAGCTTCGGCCAAAATGGACCGAAGTTTTGGCCAAAGCCTAAGATCCAGCAAGTGCCGAAATAAAACGATCTATTACGATTTACGACTGCTTTCAAGTAAATAAATATTACAAATAATATAAATTTCAGTGTTATTATTTTTAGACAGTTGCAGGTAATGTTAATCACCTCGATAAGTTAATACTGTCAATAAAATTTTTAAAAATTTTGCCAATCGTAAACCAAATTTCTTAGCACTCTCTCAAACCTTCAGCTTTGGCTTTAGCCAAAGGTTTTCGAGATGCCCTATTGATCAGCTTCGGCTTTGGTCAAAAATCGACCTTCGGTCGGACACTATACATATAAGAAATCTCTTATTGATGTTTTCTATAAGAAATCTCGTATTGATGTTTTCTTCTTGAAACCATACTTTACCTGCATCGATATTATTGCTAATATTTCTATCTATCTATCTATATCATCACGCCAGCTCCCTTGCAGGGTACAGAGTTCCAACAGGTTCTTTCCTTACAGACTTCTCTGGCTTCCTCGACTCTCATAGTTCGTCTCATACACGCTCGCCGGTTACGGAGACTCTTGACTTACCTTTCAGATTTGCTACTAATGTTTGATTGATGTCTACCTGAATGTTATCCATTCAGCCATTCCATCCAAAAATGTACATCAAAAGGGATACAAATGAAAGTAAATAAAAGCTAAGAGCAAAGACTGTGGGAAAATCAAAAGAATGATTAAATGAATTTCTATTCTATAACCTCACGCCAGATCCCTTGCGGGGTAGGCAGAGAGTACAGAGTTCCAACAGGTTCTTTCCTTACATACCTCTCTGGCTTCCTCGACTCTCATAGTTCGTCTCATACACGCTCGCCGGTTACGGAGACTCTTGACTTTTCCATCAGATAAGACTCGGATTATTTGGTCGTGGTAAGATAGTCTAGGTCTTCCCCGGTACCTGCATCCTTCCACTTTCACATTGTATATCCGTTTTGTTATTCTTTCCTCTGGCATTCTTTCTATATGCCCGAACCAACGGAGCATGCCCTTTCTCATCTTTACACCGATACTATCTTTCATACCTACTCGCTGTCTTACTATGCTGTTGCTAATGCGGTCGGTCAGCTTCACTCCGCACATCTTCCGCAGAGCTCGCATTTCTACCGCATTTATCCTACTTTCATTCTCCTTCTTACATACCCAGCTCTCGCTACCATATAACAGCGTTGGGACAAGAACTCCGTTATGTATGGCCAGCTGCGCCTTATGGCTTAAGTGCCGGCTCCAGAGTAGCTTTCCCATCGCACCATTCACTCTGTTCCCTGCACTCACTTTTCTCTCTATGTCAGCGGTGTATTTCCCATCCTTACTGAAGGCGCATCCAAGATATACAAACTCATTCACTTGCTCCAGCACATCGTTACCAACCACAATCCTTACATTCGTTCTGGTTTCTTCCCTTTCAAAAACCATAATCATTCAATGAGTATTTTAGTTTCGAAGGTCGCAGTTTGTGTGATCGAGAAGGGCTCAGTACTCAAAGTCGGTGTAACATTATGGGCCATATCTTCCCCTGAGTCGGGTAAGATTATTCGATAAAGTGTGGGGTGGTTTATCGAATATCGACTGAGATACCGCGCCGCCGGACGTTTTTATCGGTTTTATTGTTACTTTATTTCGGTCTGGAAACCAATCGTTACGTGCTTCCGATTTAACAGTTCTCTATTTTATCATTTTATGTTGGCAAAGTATTGCGGATTTAGAATGTAGATAATTTCTTTACTGCGCCTCTAATTAACAAAATTTGAGAGGAAGTTGAGATTTCACACTTATCTCACCTCGAAGATGTCCAAAACTCGTGGATGTCCAAAAAACGTTGGCTCTCACTACAGAAGATATAAGATCTTCGATAGACTTCAACAAAGCCCCAAGGGGTAGACGTTCTAGTGTGGAGGCTGAACCTTGGCATTTGTAGTATGTGACGCTCAGCCGTTAGGCAGAGCGATGATATTGGTACGCAGGTTGGTTGTAAGCGGAGAGCTTAGCACGAAAACTTTGACGTTAATGTGACGATAGAGAGTAATCGTGGTATCACGTTCATATTTATTTAGTAAGTAGTGTGACAAGCATGGCATATCAACTTGTTAGCGTCACGTTAACGTCTATATTTTCGTGCTAAGTTCTCGAAAGAAAACAGGCAAAGACTGGCCTGAAGATGGTGGTGGACTCATTGATCTTTAAGATGTTTTTTTTTGGGAAGAGTTTTATGTTCATCAGTAGACTGGTGCGATGGTGCTGATAATTAATCGCGTGACCGGAAAACTTACTGTAGGTACGTAGATCCTATAACGAATTTACAAAAAAAGTTTTTGTATAATAGCGCTTGATTGAAATAAACACGCGATGCGTCAAGTGCTGACGGTGGTAATTGCTTCATGAGTTGTTAATGGCAATGTTATGAACAATGTTCACTTCGTTTAAAGTTCAGGGAAATTAGATCACGCAATATCCGGTGCCGTACACCGGATAGGTTATACTCTCTACATATACTTGTATGATTGTTTGCTATTTTACTAAGGGCATTAGGTACAAAATATACTTATTTATTCCTCTCTCGTAATGGCAATCGGTTTAGAAACTTGTCATTTTTGCAAAATGATGATAATGACGTTGATGAAATATCCCTACCCCAAACATTAAAGTGCTGGATACTTTACAGACCGTGTCAGGGATATTAAAATGTCATATCATCACTATCTTACAGGCTATTCCCAGATTTCCAAAATTTTTATCACCACCTCTTCCAACACTTATATTTGTAATTCCCACGACATCCAAGAAATACAGAGTTCAGTCAACATGAAGAGGGAGAGAAGGTGCGTTGTCAAAAACTAACTGAAAATTACTGGGTATATTTGGATTAAGTAGCCCTTTTTCATGCTATTTATAGATAGATAGATAGATAAATCATTTATTGCTTGAAACATGGTTTTATACAAGGTGTTTGTTATAATAATATTATTATTTCAATTAGAATGGATATAAATTTTGCTGGTCTACAAATGGTAACATATTTCTACGTAAAGATCAGGGGGAAAATAAAATCATTATCTCGTCTGAAAAATGTTTAACTCATCTGGAAACGTGTATATGACTCGCACTAATCGTTAGTAATTACTACTTTAATACATTAACTTTCTTAGATTTATATTTGCAAAAATTATGTTGTTGCATGCGCTTTTTTCCCTTTATACCTAAACACCACTATGTAAGAGACTTTTGTACATACTTGTATGATACTTTATTACAACACTCTATCTATCACACATATACAAATATACACACGTACCCATACATACACACATATTATACAAAATCCTATACACACAATATAAAAACCTTCGCCATCAACGCACACGTATATATTAAAAATATTTTCTTATATTATATATTGATACCCGTTTTTGACCACTACATATTACGTAAAAATGGATAATATAACAGAAATAAATGAAGAATTGGATAATCTTAAAAGGGCCACTTCCAAAACATGCTTGCCAGAGGATTGCAAAGTACATTTATTCAATCATGATAAATCAATAAATATCCTACATTTAAATATAAGAAGTATAAACAAACATTTCGATGATCTGATAGTATTGCTATCTGCAATTAAAACCAAATGTAATATAATTATTTTGACAGAATGTTGGCTTAGCAAAGCTAGTTATATACCTATTCTGGATGGTTATAATTCCTACTATACTAAACGTACATGCAATCAGAATGATGGCATAATTGTATATTCTGACATTAATTTAAATTGTAAGATATGTGAGCCAGACTTTGTTGGTGCAAACTGTTTGGTCTGTTGTGTGGATCAGAAATTAGCTGTTGTAGCTGTGTATCGCTCACCATCCTATAGAAATAGAGAACAGTTTGATAATTTCTTAAACAGTCTAGAAAATTCTTATTCTAAACTTTCAGGCTTTAATAGTATTGCTCTCATAGGAGACATCAATATAGATATCAAAACAGATACTATAGATGATAAAAGCAATGATTATCTTATATTGAATGCAATGCACGGGTTAATACCAGCCCACCTATTACCAACTAGGCTAAATAATTGCTTGGACCATATTTTGTTAAAGTCAAAGTCAATGGCTAAATGCTTAATATTAGAAACTAATATTACAGATCATGCGCCAATTATGCTTTGTATAGAAAATGTTAAGCAAACACAAAAAAAATGCAATTCTAAAACAAGGATAGATCACCAAGCAATCAAAAAAGAACTTGAGGAAACAAATTTCTCAGAAATTCTGACAATAAAAAACGCAAATGAATCTGCAGACCAGTTTATTATGATTGTAACATCTGTGATATCCAAACATACACATACAACCAGGGTCTCTAGGAGACAACGGAATATAAAACCTTGGATAACTGCAGGTCTATTGCGTTGTATAGCAAACCGAAACAAACTACACAAAAATTCGAAAAGGAACCCGGGTAATTTGATACTTAAGTTAACTTATACGCGCTATCGAAATTATTGTAACCGTCTTCTTCGCAAATTAAAAAATGATTATAACAAAAAAGAAATTGAGAACGCTGGCTGTAATCCAAAGGCCCTTTGGAATGTAATTAAAGACATAACCAATTCAAAAAAAATACGTACACCGTCTACAGATTTGTTAAATTCCTGCGCCAATCCTTGCCTAGCTGTTAATCAAGTTTGTTCATTTTTTACAGATGTTGGCAAAAACTTGGCTTATAAAATAACATCTGCTAATCAAAATATACACACATCACAAAGTAATTCAAATCCGCCAGTAAATTCATTCTTGCTTTTAGAGACAAACGCTATAGAGGTGGAATCAGTAATACTTCAACTACGTAGTGATTGTGCAACAGGATGGGATAAAATATCAACCAATATAATAAAACAATGTCGCCATGTCTTGATTCCCTCCATAACACATATATGCAATCAATCGATACGAACAGGAGTATTTCCCCAGGCTTTCAAAAAAGCCATAATTTATCCTATTCACAAGACAGGGGACAGAGAATGTGTAGCTAACTATAGGCCAATATCAGTGTTATCCGCACTTTCAAAGATACTAGAAAAAATCGTTAACTTAAGGCTGAACAAATATTTAGATAAATTCAACATCATTTCTAATAACCAATACGGATTTCGAAGTGGAGTATCTACTGAGGATGCCGTAATAGATCTAACACAGTTTATTGCAAGACAATTAGATTCAAAAAACAAATGTCTCGGTATCTTCTTAGATATAGCCAAAGCCTTTGACACAGTCTCTGTCCCTATCCTGATAACAAAGCTGGAAAATATAGGCATTAGGGGTCTACCCTTACTGTTTTTTAAGGATTTTTTAACAAATAGGACACAACAAGTAAAAATTGATTCTAATCTTAGTGAAGAACATAAGATTACCTATGGCGTCCCACAGGGCAGTGTTTTGGGCCCAACGTTGTTTAAAATTTACATAAATGACCTTTGCAGAATACATAAACCCAATGTGTCTATATACGCTTATGCTGATGACACAGCTATTGTGATACACGGTGCTAGTTGGGATATTGTAAAAGAAAGAGCTGAGCAATGCCTTGAACAAGTACTTCAGTGGTTTAATTCTAACCTTCTTACACTAAATATAAATAAGACTAGCTATATTTCGTTCTCAATAAGAAAAAATACTACACCCCCTCAAAATTTTTCCATAATTGCACATACTTGTGGAAACGGAATACCGAGTTGCAACTGCCAGGCTTTAACATCTGCAAAGACTGTAAGTTACTTAGGAGTGCAAATTGATGGAAAGCTTAGGTGGGATAAACAAATAAGTAAAATAGTGGCTAGGACAAGAAGTATGATTTATTTGTTCAAAACGCTAAGAGAATGTGCATCGTTGGAACTTCTTATAAAGATATACATTGGTCTATGTCAGTCGGTTATCCGGTACTGCATTCCAGTGTGGGGTGGAGCTGCCAAAACGCTTTTCCTCACCTTAGAGAGAGCACAAAGAGCTGTTCTCAAAGTCATGAGCAAAAAGCCATTTAGATACCCGTCAACACGATTGTATTCCGACTGCCAGGTATTGACTGTACGACAAGTCTTTGTGCTCGAAACCATTTTGAGAAGGCACCGATCTCTTACCCCACCTAGCACTGATACGCGGAAAAACAAGTTTGTATGTCCAGGCACCTCCCATAGGACAGCTTTTGCAAAAAGGCAGAACTATGTTATAAGTTCACACTTGTATAATAAAATAAATCAAAAACTTAATATTATACGGCTGAGTAGACATGAAGCTAAAGTTAAGACTAAAAAGTGGCTATTACAACTAGATTACGAAAATACTGAAAACCTAATGACGTTAAATGTGTAATATGCTTTGACAAATACTATTCTCATACATACATATAAAATATCACAGAAACACACACACACACACTCACACACAGACGCACATATACACCACACACACACACACACACACACACACAAACGCACACCCATACACACAAAGAAAAAAGTATAAATATGATCTAATCTTGAAATTGCTGAACATATACTAACAGTGACACACAAAGAAATCAAGGAGCTAACACAGATATATAATGTTCATGGCAGAGCACTATCTCCTGAGATACAGGCTTTCGCCTAGTTCAGGGGATAGGGTCAAAAATCTTTGTTTAATTCTCCATAACCACCACACACTGTAATTGTGTTAGATATAATATAGAATTAATGCTGTCTGTTTATACTGTGAATACCTGAATATGTAATGTTGTACAATACTTTTAGTGGTGAGAAATAAACTATTTTATTTTATTTTATTTTTTTATTTCAGTGCTACATGTTTCGCCGAGAGCTTGGCATGCAAATTTGTCATATTCATAAAATCTCCAACATTAATCATAACAATTATAATATCATTATTATTATTACATTATCATTATTATGTATATATTTATTCAGTATAATTTCTTATAAAATATATATAAAAATATAAAATACAAATATTCTTATATATATTGTATAAAAAAAAATGTGCTCCACCGACAGCAAGGTCTACGACCCATGCTACCGGCGGTCAGGGCTCCAAAGAGAGGAACCTCCTCACAATGCGTGCCGTGTCCAACATTACTGCCTTCTGTATCAGGCCCTTCACCCAACTGCCTAGCGAGAGCTTCTCAAGGTGTTTATCGAAGCTCTTCGCTATAAGGCCGTTGACTGAAACGACCATCGGAATAATGATAGTTGAATCAACATTCCACATGGCGGTAACCTCATGGGCCAGGTCCAAATATTTTGATAATTTTTCTTTTTCGGCCTTTACAAGGTTCTCATCCTGCGGAATGGTGACATCAACTAGCATTACACGACGCATCGATCGATCTATTATCACGATATCAGGTTTATTGGCTACAATAGTCCTGTCCGTGATAACAGATCGATCCCAGTAGAGCGTGATATGACCACTTTCGAGAACTGGAAGAGGCTGGTACTGGTAGTACGGTACTTCAGAGTCCACAAGGCCATATTTAAGAGCAAGTTGCTGATGGATAATCCTAGCCACTTGGTTGTGTCTGTGCAAGTACTCTCCGTTAGCAAGACGAGAACAACCGGAAACTACATGTCTAATAGACTCACCGGGACGGTGGCATGCCCGACAAATGTCAACCGTGCCGTCCTTTAGGATGTACTTCCGGTAGTTGTTCGTCATGATAACTTCGTCCATAATTGCAAAGACAAAGCCTTCAGTTTCCCCAAAAAGGTTGCTGAAGCGTAGCCAGGTCACGGAAGCGAGCTGGTCCACATCAGGCCCTGTAAGAGCCCGATAGAACCGTCCGTGTAGCTCCTTGCCCTTCCATATGGCTGTGCGGTCCGAAGTACTTAATACCTGGGGCCTTCGCCAGTTCCCGTTTGCCAAGGAAAGCGGAGTTAGGCCTCTATCGATTGCGGCAACATCTCGATACATCACCACGGATACACTCAAAAAGTATTGTCTGAGATTGCACACCTCGCGGTTGTGTAGTGTCTTAGCGTTTAAAAACCCACGACCACCGCACTTCCGCGGGATGTACAACCTCATAACAGACGACCGCGGGTGATGCATACGATACGCTGTCAGCAATCGACGGACCTTTCTATCCAGGGCATCCAGTTCAGACTGAGTCCACCTTAGTATGCCAAAAGAGTATGTAAGAACAGGCATGACCCAACCATTGAAAGCTCGGACCCTATTTCCACCTGATAGAAGGCTTTTTAACACTTTTATCAGGCGGGCAAAGAACCGATCCCTCAATGATTGTTTCATATCCTGTTCCGCTATACTTAAGGCTTGTGACATACCAAGATACTTGTAGGAATCCATTTCAGAGAGAGACCTGAGGGATATATCTTCAGAGAGCTGTAGATTAAAAGAATCTTCAACTCTCCCTCTTTGTACATGGATGACCGCACACTTGTCTACTCCAAACTCCATTCCGATGTCGTTGCTAAAATTGCCGGTTATTTTGAGCAACTCCATCAGGTCTGTTTTCTTCGAAGCGTACAACTTGAGGTCATCCATGTACAGTAGATGAGATATGGGCTCACTCTCCCTCCGCAAATGGTAACCTAGCTTTGAATCCTTAAGTATAGCACTTAATGGATTCAAAGCTAAGCAGAACCACAACGGACTCAAACTGTCGCCCTGAAAGATACCCCTGCTTATCTTTATCAAGTCCGACGAACCAGAAAGGCCACCACATCCTGGGTGACGAAGAACTGTGGTCCACTGCCTCATACACGAACCGAGGAAAGAGCATAGCGCCGGGTGTACTCTGTACAGCTCTAGCACCCTCCCCAGCCATGTATGAGGCACCAAATCATAGGCCTTCTTATAGTCAATCCAGGCCATGGAGACATTCTTTCTGGATCGTCGTACCTGTTGGCAAATGGCAATATCAATGAGGAGCAAATCCTTTGTACCCCGGGACCCCCCCTTACAGCCATTCTGAGTAGGCGATAGAATATGCTGTGCCTTAAGGTGATTATTGATTTTTATTCTCAGAATGGATGTAAGGAGTTTATAGACCGTAGGTAGACATGTAATCGGTCTATAATTTTTAGGTTCCGAAGTACTGCCAGATTTGTGAATCAAGTGAGTGACACCCGATGTCATAAAACTAGGAAGCGATCCCAATTGAAGAGCTTCTTGGAATTGAGTCGCTAGACGAGAATGTGAGCCCTGGAGCCTCTTTAGCCAGAATGCGTGCAGTCCATCCGGCCCCGGACTTTTTCAGTTCGGCGCCGCACGAACCGCACAGGCCAGATCTTCACGGCTTATGACTACGGGCTCCATTTCCTGAATGGGCCCACAGGATCGTCCAACAACATCAAACCATTCGCCCTCGGAGTGAGTGACGGGCACTGACCAAATTTTACGCCAAAACTCGGCCATCACGGCCGCATTTGGCAAGTGCACGTCAGTCACTCTCTCTTGGGGGCGCTCCCAAGCCTGGTATACACTCCTTTGATTCGTCTGGAAGGTGCGATTCACGTGGTATCTGTCTGCTCTCGCCTTATACCTGCGAATCCTCTTCGCCCATGCATAAACTTTTTGCTTCCAGTAGTCTATGCGTTCCGCGACTCCTGCCACATAGTCCACAGGAGCCACTCGTGTGCCTGCAAAGGCTTGGGTCACGAAACGCACAACTCTCGGGCGGTTGTTTCCAGCCTGGAAGCACAACAATTTCGCTATGAGTGTCCTAGCCATATTTATACGCCGCTCTATTCTGCACTGCCAGAGTGGTTTAGCATTTGTGGGTTGGGTGGCTCGATGTAGATTAGGAAATCTTACACCTGCCACCCGACACACCGCCACCGCTCCACAGTACAAAATAGAATGGGTATCACATAAGTCCACACTGGTCTCCCAGTGTGGCTTTAAAACATTGTCTAGGGCACTCACAAGCGAAATGTTACGTCTATGCATGGGCAAACGGGGTAGGCATGGTCTTAGGGAAATCGGTGCAGACCGATACTCCGCAAAGGCATCCTCCAGAGCTCTCCTCACCGGCTCCTGTAGCTGGTCACTAACACTTACCTGCTCGCTATTTACCTCCTCCGATCGTGCGAAGTTATTCAAAGAGATAGGATCTTCAACACTTCGCACGTTGGATTCAGTACGAGCAGGAAGTGCTTCGCGGTGCAGTCGCTCAAGCACTGTGTCATCCAACAACTTGCACCGCTGGATGGCACGTACTTGATCCGATAGTCGTTGCGCAGTAACGGCGACAGTCGGGTGAAGCCCCTGAAACAGAGACAACAATTTCCGACGGTAAGCGGTGAGGATGGTTCCTCCCTCTGTAGCACCATAGTAGGCCCGCATGACACTCAAATTTAATTCTGGAGTCCATCTCATGCGGCGCACTACACCACCGGTAGCAGGGGCCGTGGGCGGAGCACAATGTCCCGCTGGTCCCAGGCGTGCCGGCAGCGGTGGGCGTCCTCTCCTCGCAGATGTTAATGTAGGTGGAGACGCCGATATCCCGGCATCGTCGCTAGAGGCCCCAGATGTCGGCGGTGTAAAAAAATCTTCATCCTCCGAAGGCTGGGGCGAGGTGGGCGAGCCGGGCAAAGGTGTTGGGCGTGCGCTAGGTGACCGGGCATACCGCTGCCGACACAGCCGCACGGGGTTTCTTCGGCTGGGCTCGGCCATTTACAGATGTGTTATGTTTTTCTTCCAAATCCACATTTTGCGAACCCACGTTCGCATTGTAAATTTTGCTCTTAAAGTGTGTTGTTTTTTGATGTTTGTTGATGTCTAAACGGATACTTTTCAATATTTCTTCGCCAAAAAAATTTTTATTTACACAAAACGACGTGTCGTTGACAGCGGTTGCCATGGTTATTATTATTATTACATTATCAATATTAAATTACAATTATTATGAATGTCATGCAATAATTTTGAGTTTAATAATAAAAGTTACATCATCGATAATTGGCATTTTAAAATAAAATAATACACACAATGTCCATAATAAAATGTCAAGACTGGATGCAATGATTAATACGTCATAATTAATGAAGTATATCTGAGATTGACAATTTCCAAGGTTACTTATTTTCTAAAAATTCTTTTATATTATAAAAACACTTTTCGATGAGCCACTTAGTCAATGTGTTTTTAAATTGATTCATTGTCATTTCTCTTATGGATTTTGGTACATTATTAAATATTTTTACACACATATAATTGGAGTTCTTTTGGTAAAGTGAGGTTCTAGAACTTGGTAATAATAGTTTTGTTTTATCTCTAGATAGATGAATCTTATATTCACTGGCTTTTTGAAATAAACGCGGATGCTTTCTTACAAATATTCCAAACTATAACTTCCAAATACTTCCAAAATATAAAGTGAAGTTAACGTTAAAATTTTTAGTTTTCTAAATATTTGTCTGCATGAATCTAATGGTCCTATGTTGGCAATCGATCTAATACACTTTTTTTTGTGACACGAACACCTTATGAACATTCGTCGCGTTTCCCCACAACAATAACCCGTACCTTAACACTGACTGTACATACCCGTAATAAGCTGTTATTGCAGCCCTTTCGCTTACTGTTCTTCGTATCCTTCTCAGTGCATATACGAATCTATTTATCTTTTTACTAACAATTTGTGTATGTTATTCCCAACTGCTTCCAATTGATTTAAATTTTTGGGCATTATTCTAGATAGGCACTGGCCTATCTAGAATAATGCCAAAAAATTTAAAGTCAGTGGCGTTTTCAATTTTTATGCCTTTATATGATATGTTTAAATGTTGGTTGTTTGCTTTATAATTCTCAAATTCTACAATTTTTGTCTTTGATAAGTTTACACTTAAGTTGTTACTACTTAACCAGTTTGTTAGAGATTCTATAACCGTATGTAAGTAACTATCATATTGGGAGTCCTCTTTCTTGCCAGCTATAACAACAGATAAGTCATCCGCAAACAACGTGCACTGATGAGCGGTTACTTTTGGTATATCATTAATATAGAGCTAGGAGTGTAAGGGCCCCATATCACTTCCTTGGGGAACTCCTGTTACGTTCATTTCATAATCCGATTTGAATGTGGCCAGTGAACGTTTATCATCAATTCGGTCGATTTCTACACATTGTATTCGATTTTTGAGGTAGCTACTTATCCATTCCAGTGCTTTTCCGCGGAGTCCGTACCGACCACATTTATTTAATAAAATGTCATGCTTGACAAAATCAAATGCTCGGCTCATATCAAAAAATACAGCGGTAACACGATTTTTCTTGTCAATATTTTCAGTAATATATTCATTTAAATTAAATGCAGCGAGAGTGGTAGATTTATTCTTTTGGAACCCATTTTGTTCCGGAACTATAACATTGAATTTATCTAAAAATTGTATAATACGTAGATAAATAGCCCTTTCAAAAATTTTGGAAAAAACTGGAACAAGTGTGATTGGTCGGTAATTATTTAAATCTTGTTTGGAGTTCTTTTTGTGGAGAGGTCTCACAATAGAAGTTTTAAGTTTTTCAGGAAATATCCCTTGAACAAACGAAAGATTTATTAAATGGGATAGTACTATTGCAATTTCGTTTACACAGTTTTTAACAATATATGTACATACAGAGTCATAACCCACAGCGTTGGTATTCCTAAGACCTTTTATTATTTTTATTACCTCCTCCTCAGAAGTGGGTTTTAGAAATATTGTAGAATCTAAACAGTCAATTTGTGAATATTGGGGATTAGTTTCACTTTCTGTATTAGACGCTGTAATATAGTGCTTATTAAAGGCATTAGCTATTTGTGTCGCGTCATAGATTATTGCCCCATTGTATTCTATGCTCTCTATGATGTTACTATTACAGTTTTCGTCCAGTTTATTTTTAATAATCGTCCAAGTTGCCTTGCATTTGTTTTTTGATCTACTTATAAAGCTATTACATACAATCTTTTTTGAGGTTCTTATACAATCGTTTAGTAATTTATTATATCTTGTGTAATTAAGTTTATTTCCTTCAGAATTATTTTTATAATATAAGTATCTATATTTCCGTTTAGTTATTGTCGATGTTCTGATACCTTTAGTTAACCATCTAGGTCCTGTATTGTTATATTTCATTTTTATTCTATTTACGGGAAAACTTAAATTATACAGCAATGTAAATATTTCATGAAATTGATTAAAAGCTTTGTCACAATTTGTTTCATTGAAAACGTCAGCCCATGTTAGAGATGATAGATATTTTCTGAATATTAAATTTCAAATATACCAGTAGTACCGGTGGATATTTACGTTAAAAATGATTATCGTTTAAATGTTTTTTTCTTGGCTTTGTGCTTGTTATAATAAATACACGTGAACTTGTTTATTGGTTATAATTATTCCTAAAGAATTCCACATTGAAGATTTCCTTCATGAAAATATTTTTTCTAGCTGAGCATACCTTAAAACCTAATCATAGATATCGTGGAAGTAGCGGAAACTAATGTATGCAAAATTATTTTCTTATACAATGGGTTTTGGAAGTCTGGGAATAGCTCTTTCTTACCACTACCTTCAACATAGACATAAATATAAATAAATAATATTAGCCCTTGCCGCATGGTTTCCGGCTTAGAATTGGACCAACCGATCTCTTTCCATCGGGTGTCGTACAAGGCGACTAAGGGAAAACTAGGGAATGGGCAGCAGCGTTCCCTTAACACTTCTACGACCAAAAATTGTGCTCGCCAATCCGCCTGCCAAGCGTGGCGAGTATGGCAAATCCCCCAATTATTATGGAAGCAATGAATAAAACCAGGCCCCTAGTCCCCGGCGGTCCTGTTCGTCCTGGCCACGGTAACAGCCATGGTAACGACAGGGCAAGGGGTGCGAAGAATCTCCGGCAGAGATTCGGCTACCAACAACGAAAATTGGCCCTGGTGACATACAATGCACGCTCGTTGAGGACAGATGAGAAGCTAGTTGAGCTGGAAGAAGAGATAAACCAGTTGCGGTGAAGTATTGTTGGTTTATCGGAGGTCCGAAGAGAGGGCGAGGACACGATAACCTTAAAATCCGGCAACTTGTTTTACTACCGGGAGGCCGAACAGCAGTCCCAAGATGGTGTCGGATTTATCGTCCACAAGTCACTCATAAACAACGTTTCCATCACTAGTGTGTCGAGCAGGGTAGCGTACCTGATACTCAGAATATCCAAAAGATATTAGCTGAAGGTCATACAGGTCTACGCACCGACCTCGGCATACACAGATGATGAGGTCGAAGTTATGTATGAGGACATTAGTAGAGCCATACATACTTTCAAAGCACATTTTACAGTGGTTATGGGTGAATTCAATGGGCGGCTGGGCAAACGGGGCGACGTGGGGCAATTTGGATATGGGCAGCGCAACCCCGGGGGTCAGAGGCTGGCCGATTTCTGGAGAAAGAGGGACTCTTTATGATGAACTCTTTCTTCCAGGAGCCGCCTTATAGGAAATGGACCTGGATGAGCCCTGATGGTTTCACAAAAAATGAGATAGACTTCATCATGAGTACCAAGCGACAAATATTTAATGATATCTCCGTGATCCACAGGGTAAAAACCGGCAGTGATCACCGAATGGTCAGAGGCACATTAAATATTAATGTCAAAATGGAAATATCGCGTCTGATGAAGCCTACGCCCAACCTTCTTATGCACATATCCAAAACCCCGAGAACTTTCAACTCGAATTGTCAAACCACTTCGAATTGCTATACAGCAGCGCATCAGTGGACGAAATCAACAACAGGCTGGTAGAGACTGTCCATACGGTCGGGTCCGAGTATTTTAGGCCCCCCGTAAAAATGGGCCTCAAAATCTATCTGAATACACCCGAAACCTGACGGCTGAGCGACGTTTCATGACGCTCCAAACCTTCGATGATGCTAAGTCCTATAGGCAGCTCAATGGACAGATATTGTAGTCCTTGCGACACGATTTACGGTCCTATACGAATACAAGGCGTATTGAGGAGACCATAGTACAGAACAAGGGCTCCAAAGTGTTCGCAAGAGACTTGTCTATTGGGCAAAGCCAGTTGACGAAGCTGAAGACGGAGGACGGAAACGTAACGTCGATTAGGACAGAGGTGCTCAGGGAGATAGAGAGGTTCTATGGGCAGTTGTATACCTCAGTAACTGAACCTGTTGTTGAATTGGTAAAAGACCCAAGAGCCAAGCTAACCCGACTCTACACTGAAGATATCCCGGACATCAGCCTGTACGAGATCGGGATGGCTCTCAAACAACTCAAAAACAACAAAGCGCCGGGCGAAGACGGAATTACCGCAGAGCTTCTGAAAGCGGGTGGAACGCCGGTACTTAAAGTCCTTCAGAGGCTGTTTAATTCCATCTTTCTCGAAGAGAAAACGCCGGAAGCATGAAACAGGGGTGTGGTGGTACTGTTTTTCAAGAAAGGTGATAAAACCTTACTAAAGAACTATAAGCCCATTACATTGCTGAGCCATGTTTATAATGTTTTCGAGAGTTATCACGAATCGTCTCGAACGCAGGCTTGATGACTTTCAGCCTCCCAAACAAGCCGGTTTACGGAAAGGCTTTAGCACAATAGACCATAAACATACGCTGCGGCAGATTATACAGAAGACGAAGGAGTATAATCGGCCACTATGCTTGGCGTTTGTGGAATATGAGAAAGCCTTCGATTCGATCGAGACTTGGGCGGTTCTTAGATCTCACCAGCGATGCCGCATTGACTATCGGTACATCGAAGTGTTGAAGTGTAATAACGCCACCATGTCAGTCCGAGTACAGGGGCAGTGCACGAAGGCGATCCCTATAACAAGAGGAGTAAGACAGGGTGACGTCATTTCTCCGAAACTGTTTACGGCTACCTTAGAGGACGCCTTCAAGCTCTTGGAATGGCAAGGACTTGGCATCAACATCAATGGCGAATACATCACTCACCTTCGATTTGCCGATGACATTGTGGTCATGACGGTGACCTCAACAGAGTGTCTCAATAAGTGGGTCTTAAAATAAACATGGACAAAACAAAAATAATGTTTAACGTCCATGTCGTACCCACCGCACTCACCGTTGGGAACTCTATTCTTGAAGTTGTCGACGAATACATTTACCTGGGACAGGTAGTCTAGTTAGGTAGGTCGACTTTGAGAGAGAGGTCAATCTACGAATCCAATTCGGCTGGGCAGCATTCGGGAAACTGCGCAAGATCTTCTCATCCAAAATACCTCAGTGCCTCAAGACTAAAGTTTTTAGTCAATGTTTGTTACCAGTGATGATATATGGATCAGAGACGTGGTCTCGTACAATAGGTCTTATAAAAAATCTCAGAGTTGCTCAGCGAGCTATGAAGAGAGCTATGCTAGGCGTTTCTCTACGTGATCGAATCAGGAATGAGGAGATTCATAGAAGAACCAAGGTCACCGACATAGCCCTTAAGATTAGCAAGCTGAAGTGGCAATGGGTGGACCAGATACCGCGAAGATCGGAGGGCGTTGGGGCAGACAGATTCTAGAGTGGAGACCACGTATTGGCAAGCGCAGCGTGGGACGCCCGCCTGCCAGATGGACCGACGATCTTGTAAAAATCGCAGGAAGTCGTTGGATGCAGGTCGCATCGGACCGATTACGCTGGAAAGCGATTGGGGAGGCCTATGTTCAGCAGTGGACAAGTATAGGCTGAGATGATGATGATGAGCCCTGTTAAGAAATTGTCCTCCCGTTGGGCACGGGCCTCCTCTCAAACTGAGAGGGTTTAGGCCATTGTCCACTACGCTGGCCCAGTGCGGGTTGGCGAACTTCACACACCTCCGAGAAGCACTTAGGCTACTCTTATATTTACCCCATTTAAATTTACTTTAACCATTCCAGTATTACAGTGGTTCCTTCGGATGGTTCCTTCGGATCCTTCTAATCTGAGCAACGCTTGGATTATAATACAATAGATAAACGTGTCTTAAATGAAGGGCAAACCAAGAGTCTTTGTAACTGGCGTTATGAGAGTAAATGAGTCGTATTATGAGAGCGGGGGAAGCCAGAGAGGTCTGCAAATAAAAAACCTGTTATAACTCTGTACTCTCTGCCTACCCCGTAAGGTAACTGGTGTGATGATATATATATAGGTACACAATATATATCACCCAGATTATCGTAAATTACGAAAAGATAATATCGGATTTTTTACTTACTACCATGGAAATAGAGTTTTGTATATCATTAGAAACACGCAGTCATACAGTCAGACAGATACATAATCAAAACGCTGGGTGAATTGTGATCAAAGCGAATTGATTAATTCCAAATAATATATTTTCTTGTACTGAATGTTTCTTTTGTGTGAAAACTTGTAGGACCCTAGACATCACTGCATAGTTGCGACTACCTACCAATAGATGGCGCTGACGATCCACCACATATGTGACCGCGATACTAGAGTGCGCATGACGCTGTAACATATATGTTACAACGTCATGCGCACTCTAGTATACATATACAAGCCCCTGACAACAACTCTTGGGGGGAGTGGCAGGGCCCGCCAGACACAACACCCGTCTGGCTGGAAGATCTTCCCTTTGACAAATCGTGCCACATAGTTTCTACCACAAACTAATTTATCGTTTTGTCTTTTATCTAACTAAAAAATGGCATAAATCGGATGCTACGTAATACGTGCTGTGAGTTGGAAGTTACATCAGCGTTCAATGCAAGTCGATCGCTTGAGCTTTAGAAAACTACTTCTTAGTTGTATCTATCGAAGTTTTGTTAGCATACATGCTATTACCAGCGGAAGCGTGAAAGGACGTTCGTTTTTACCGTATAGCTTTATATAGAGATGTATCGACTGTGTCGGCGACAGGACCGGATAGACTCTTTTAAGACTTACTTATCTAACATGACGTGTCCGCGATGTTACCATAGGAACTGAATCATAATTATGTAATTGCGATAGGATTAGTTTATATGTATAATAGGTGATAAGAATCCGCCCCGTAGCGTATAAGATTTAGGAATAAGTTACAATTAACGAGTGGAAATTGGACACAGTTGTAATGTTTTTTGCACTGATTTGGCGATTATACAAAATATGTGCCTAGAATTATTTATATTTTTATGTTTTTTATATAAAGAATGTCACCGTGAATGTAGATATGTAAAATTTACTCGAGGTTATACCCTGACTGAATGAGAATCAGAAATAATGTCGCGCAGTCGTAGTGAAAATTGTGTGCTCCCAAAGGGCCGAGGGCGCGGCTCTCTGCTCGGTATAGTCTCGGGGTAGCTGAGTAACCGGTGATTTAATGAAATTTGTATTCGAGTTGCGGAATCAAGACTTGTATTGTGCTGAAGAAAAAAAAGAAGTATAGAAGCGAAACGTCTCTTCTTTTCACCCACGCAGGGTCGACGAAGTTGGGTCGGCAACAGCGGGATACTGTCCCGGGCCTTTGAAGAAAGTGAAAGGCCGTTTCAGACTGAGTTTAGAAGGATGAGGGGTCGTCCATTGATTACGTGATGCTTTTAGCAACCTTTTAACTAATTTGACACGTGGTGAGATTTTAGCCTACCCCATAAAAAATCTGGTAGAAATCTTAAAAATTTTCAAGGCGAGTCAAGTTTACGCGCCGCTTTTCGGTTTAGTAATCGTGCATTTAACGAAAAAATATATATACGTAATATTTTACTACACCCCCCTCACCCTATCGAGCCTCACGTTATTAATGGACGATCCATAAAATGATTTTCTTATTTACTAAATTTAACACAAACTCGACAAAAGGTGGTTTATGCGTAATATTCCCATTCCCGTTTTCGTTTCTCGAAAGTTCGTATAATAGTTTTGTTTGGTGGTGAAAAATGTCATAGGTATATAATTAATTTAGTTTTTCATCAATAGATGTCCTTGACCGAAAATAATACATGATGTCAAAGTTTTCTTGTAATTTTATATCATTATATTGCGCGGACGGAGGAGTATGAAATTTCCCACACTTATAGTTTATATAGATAAGGAGTCCAGTATGTCAATATTTTTTTTAAATTATACTAAAAAATACATTAAATCAATAAAAAAACCATTACACACCACTACTATGTATTTGACACAATACACTTCAAATTGAGAATAGGTTAATATTGTTTGTCTTCTTCTTCTTCTTCTTCTTTCAGTTATGGCTTCACACTATTTTAAGTGTATTTTGCCAGTGTCCAGTGAATAGCATAATCATGTTTGTTTAAATTAATTCATTTCCCCGATGAACTTGATGATAATGAAATTGATGAATGTACCCCACCCTGGATAGTAAAGCGATGGATACTTTACATACTAATTGCGACGGTCGTTTTGAGGGATATCGAAAAGGCACGTTTTATCACTTTGTTACAACTACCTTCACTCATGCACATATAGAAATACATAATGGTTAATATTCCACCAACATTACACATTATAATTCGAAATAACACAAATTTTGGAAATTAAAACAAATTGACAAGATCACTCTTCGACTTCCCGCCAAAAAACCCCGTTTGTCTTTAATACTGAATGTCAGACGATGAAAGAGTTTTTACGAAAAACATCGTTTACAAAGAAGTTTTGTCTCATTAATTAATTGCCGAAATATGTATGTCAAGTTCAATGGTACAGTAATTTCTTCTTGTATTTTTTTGTTACAATAAAAAAAGACGTGTTGTTTATTTTAATCATTTGATGTTTTTTTTTATTTAAGTTTTCATATAATTTGTTTGAAGAAAAATAGGTAAATTAACAGTGTAGCCTTGGCGAAATCTGTGATTATAGAAGTATAGTCTTTGACAATAGAACCTTAATAATGTTCAAACTTATAATTTAAATTAATTATGGTCGAATTTCGACTACTAGTACTACTAGTATACATAAACCGTTCACAACAAATGCTTATCGTCATGTACATACCAAGTTTTTTCTTGGGGTTCCATGCGGGGTTTTGTGAAGTATGCGGGGACAAGATATGTTTATATTTTTTATATTGGCTGTTCATTTAAAAATAGTAAATAAATTTCAATGCATTTGGCCAATGGGGAAAGCAGGCCAGGCGTGCATTGCCATGCCATTCCGAGGAGGATGGTGGCCTAAGTGGCTCTAAATCACCATGATCACCGGGAGGTCTCTATGTGGCGATTTTGATTTCTCAAAATTTGCTTAATCGCGCCAGGCATTAGAAAGAGGCAGGCACTGGTGCATTTCGAAGATGTCGTAACGCCCTATCGTGTCGAACGAGGCCACTGTGTGGGTTTTGTAGTGTGATAAAAGTGCCACATACTTCAGTTTACCTACAGAAGATTGACAATCTTCTGAAGATTTTTCTCCCTGGGAAAACGTAAAATGGCGTCCTGTAAAACTTTTCACGAAAATTATAAATACATGCACGTGCGAAACGGTACGCGTGTGAAACACTTTTTAGTAAAAATGTTACTGAAATCTGTAAGTCAAATATATTTTTTTCATTGAAATTGAATTGAAACACTTTTCATACCTACTGTCGAAACTTTATTCGATATGCATATTCAATTTTAAAAATGGAATATTTAGTCGAGTACCTACACGAGTTCTGACACGAGTAGATAACATTGTAAGTACAATTTAATTTGTATCTCGTTAATTCGCTGTCGTGTTTTTCTGCCTAGACGTTTAACACATGAATATTCCATATGTAGAAGACAATGAACATAAAAAAATCAACTACTATTTATACGAGTTATGGTCACTACCCTAAGGTGAAGAGGAAACATAGCGAGGTAAAGAGAATAACAAGCTACTTATCTAGAGGACTGCTTATATTGAAATAATAAAATAAACACCGTACATTTTTCTAGGCGACAACTCTCATTTCGCAAACAATATTTAGTCTCAATTTAAAAGGGGGAGAGCCTATGCAGAATAATCTATATATCTACAAGTTGTAACGTGATTGACGCGAGACCTAAAAGTACTTTGTTATAAATCGGTAACTAAATTGATTCCAACAATTATTATTATTTCTTTTAATTAGAAAAATATTTTGTTACTCCTACAGTGCGCTATAACAAACAAAATTTATTCTTGATTCAAATCAAGACGGAGATTTCATATCTATTTAAACGTATTTCTCAGTACCAAGGTACCGTTCGTTGTTAATTGGGGTATAAAAGTTCTTAAAAAGGGGTAAAAAAATTAAATTTGTAATTTGGTTTTCGTAATACATTTGTGAAGCAATTATCTAATTGGGGTGTCTGAGGTTTTGCTTTATTTACGGTACACCTTGTATATCATAAGGCCAGACCCCTTGCGGGGTAGGTAGAGGTTAAAGAGTTCTAACAGATTACAAACCTAAAGAAATAATGTGTTTGAAAAATTGTTACTAACTTACCTACAAGATGGACCGATGACTTGGCGAAGGTCGCGGGTAGAAGTTGGATGCGTACAGCACTAAGTCGTTGTGGCATTCTTTAGGGGAGGCCTTGTCCTGCAATGGACATCTTTCGGCTGAAGAAGAAGAAGAACTTACCACATAGGAACTAAATCATCTCGGTGAAATGTCAATACCTCTACCTAAATACTATTTACGATAAATATCAAATAATGTAATCTGATCTTTGTTTCTCACCAAACATTGAGGATAATTATGGTTGTGAAGATAATTTTTTGAAAAAATCCAAGTGAAGTACTTAAATCTACCTTATACACTATATTCTCAAGGTGGATGGGTACAGCTGTCGCTATCGACCTTGCCCCATAGTTCACCTTGTAGTGGCACCACATTCAATCTATTCCAGCGCATTTGACCGTTCCTAGATCGTTAGGGCACGGCAGAGGCTAATAAGACACCCTGGGAACGGAGCACAAAAAACTTGACATTACCGTGACGCTAGCGAGTTGATATGCCATCCTTGTCGCACTAAAAATTTAATAAATAAACATGAACGTGACGGAACGATTACTCGCTAGCGTCACCATAACGTTAAAGCTCTCGTGCTAAGCCCTCTTGTATCTCTGACGCAGGAAAGGTGCGGGAATCGTGCGTGACGTCATTAGACAAAGGGCTATCTCGACCGTCGTATCATTATATTAGTCCCCAAATAAAAAGCTTTTATGTTCTAACACTTATTGTTACTTAAAGGCGGAGTTCTAGTTACGCCCCGTACGTAAGACAACCTGAAATCGGTTCAACATGAACAGAAATTTTAATTTAGAGAGATTTTTAAAACAAGCTTTTATAGCTAAAACACAACGAAGATATCTTGCTTAGTTGAGGAGTTCTTGTGGCTTCTTTCCGGCTCCATCATCAGATCCTGGACACCATTCGCCATAGCAACACCTAAAATATACGTTGTATATTTTGGGAATTCCTATGGCCTCCTTCCGGCTTTATCATCAGATCAGCTCTTTGAACCGGAAATACAGACCTACAATATGAACATTGCAAGTTAAATGAAAGCTTGTAAAAATAGGTATAGTAATTGAATGTTACGGAAACAATGGTATTTGGCTTTCTGTTGTTTTATTTTTCATGTTCGTAGAGTGCAACATAGTATTAACGTTTCAATATCAATCAGCATCGCAGTAATAGACTGATCCCTGTGTCTGTTTGAGATCATTATAGTAAATTTTGGATGCTTAGTTTTCTGTATCATATATTAATTAATTCAGAATATTAATAAGGAAAGAATATAACCCTGAAATATGTAGAATTAGCTTCTGCCAGTGTTGGGCATTTTCAATTGCAGAATTAATCAATTAAATATCATTTGCAATTAAATTATTCCCCCTGACGAACTTCGGAATAACGATGACTTTTGGACTTCAAATGCCTAAGTCCCTTCAGTGGTCATCTGTGCTTTAGAGCACCTGAAATGTCGCGCACTTTATAACCACAAATTAGCCGCGACGAAATCCGAAATATTTTCATTGCAACTTAATTTTTACACGATTTATTATTGCCCAACACTGGCTTCTGCCCGCGACTTCGTCCGCGTTGACTTTAGACAGTAACCACCTTTTCCGGGACAAAAAGTGTCCTATGTGTTAATCCAGGTAATAAACTCTCTGTGTGCCATATTTCACCTAAATCCGTTTAGCTGTATTTGCATGATTGAGTAACAAACATTCAAACATCTAAACATACAAACTTTTTCACATATATAACAATAGTTTCTGCCCGCAACTTCGTCCGCGTTGCCTTTACATAGAAATCCAACTTTTTCCGGGGTATCCTATGTGTTAATCCACGTAATAAACGATGTGTGTGCCAAATTTCGTCCAAATCCGATCAGCCGTTTTTGCGTGATTGAGAAAAAAACATCCAAAAATCTAAACACAAACTTCCATATTTATAATATTAGCAGGAAGTAAGGTTAGTAGAGTAGCATAGAAAATGGATATAAGCAGTGTATCCCTATTATTTATTATTATAATGGTTGATGACGACCAAACATCGAACGTGAGAAGTGGGTGTACTCAGTACACCACTGACACCCCCGCTTGGGAAGTATAGGCGTGACGACGTAATGACAACAATGACGACATCGCCTGCAGAACTGACGACCATTGGGACAGAATGGTTCTCGAGTGGCGAGCACGTTACAGAAGATGTGGAGTAGGCAGGCCCTCCAGAAGTTGTGTCAATGACATGGTGAAGGGTGCGGGTAAAGTCTGTATGTGTGCAGCACAGTCACTCGTCATGACGATATGTGGGGGATGCCTATTATTTCGACTGAAGATGTTGATAATAGGGTATGATGACCTAACAGTGCCGGTCAAATGAGACTGTATACAGCTTTGCCACCCCTTGCGTGAGGAATGTGGGCATGATAGCGGATATTTATATTTTATACTAGCTGTTACCCGCATGCGTTTATTTTGTAATTTGACATAGGTAGACCGGCCTTTCTATGATGGCACAGATCCTGTACTGAGCTATGAAACCTCCATACTAAGTATCCAGCCGTGAGGAAAAATAAAAGTTATCCCGCAAGAATCGTGCATTTATCGCTTAAACAAACGAATATGCAAAATTTTGTAGCCGGGTCATTCATCGTTAAAGAGTTCACTCCCGAAGAGACAATTTTGGCTGTATTATCAGTTCATGCAAGAAATCATATCTATCTAAATCCAATGTGTATAAATAATTTCGGGCGCGTGCTATTAACCACTGAAGAGTTTCTTCATGAGAAGGCGTACCCGAGTCCATTATCAGTTCATGGAGGAATTCATGTGTAGGTAAAATCACACATTTTAACGTAACATTGCAGCTTGCGACTAACAATAATAAAATTAATAAAGTTTAATGGTTTTACCGCGATAATCCTGGATTGCTTCATTTTTTCGGGATAAAAAGTATTCAACATTTTAAGTTAGGGTATAATTTATAACGGTACCAAATTTCATTGAAATCCGTGCGATAATTTTTGCGTGATTGAA
Organism: Phalera bucephala; assembly: GCA_905147815.2. Lineage (NCBI taxonomy): Eukaryota > Metazoa > Arthropoda > Insecta > Lepidoptera > Notodontidae > Phalera > Phalera bucephala. Next base: position 23,608,372 of record LR990613.1, on the reverse strand, counting down.
ACACAAAGAGACAGAGTGATAGACAGACGATATTTCCAAAAAAAAATGTTTCGGCCTCTATATCGACAAGAAAGTTTATCCCAATTAAAATTTACAAAAAAATCAATATACAGATTTAGCTCGGTTACAGTTTTATTATATGTATAGATTTATTACTGTTAGGATTTTTTGTTTTCGTTTAATTAACTACGTGGTCGACTTACTTAAGCTTAAGTTGTACCTTGTACCTACGGTCACCAACATAAGGTGTTTGACATTCTCAGTTTTTGAAATCGCTTGTGCACTTTTGTTTTGTCATCAAATATATTATTTTTGTTGCTATAATATATTTCAATAATAATATTAGTCCTATTAAGAAACTGTCCCACTGTTGGGCACGGGCCTCCTCTCAAACTGAGAGGGTTTAGGCCATAGTCCACCACGCTCGCCCAGTGCGGGATGGCGAACTTCACACACCTTCGAGAAACTCTTGGGCATGCTGGTTTACCCACGATGTTTTCCTTCACCGTTAAAACATGTGGTAATATATATATATACAAGATGTAACATAATAAACGCAAGACCTTAAAGTAGTTTGTTCTAAATCAGTAACTGAATTGATTCCAACAATTTTCAATGTATCTTACATTTTTTTTAGATTTGCTATAAATGCTTTTTCTCCTTCAGTGCGCTATAAAAAACTTAATTTATTCTTGATTCATAGCAATAAGGAGATTTCAAATGCATTCCTAAAACGTATTTCACAAAACGCACACATACACGTACAAGTTTCATTGTTATTTGGGGTACAAAAGTGCTTAAAAGAAGGGTAATAACCTTTAAATTTGGAAATTTGGTTTTCGTTTTGTATTTACGACGCAATTCTCTAATTGGGGTGTCTGAGGTCTTGCGTTTATTATGTTACACCTTGTATATATATATTATCACTTGCTTTAACGGTGAAGGAAAACATCGTGAGTAAACCAGCATGCCCAAGCAAGTGATAGTTAATTTTTAATACGCACATGCTTTCGAAATGACAGAGGTGCGCGCCTGGGTTTTAACCCGAGACCTCTGACTTTGCATGTGAGCATATTTCAATTTGTTGTTAATAGTTTTAATAATGTTCACCAATGTTTGAAAAATAAAAAATATTACTGATTTAAAAATCTGAGAATGTTGACCGATTTACGTTGCTGACTGTTCCTACAACTCCAAAACAAAGTAATGTAGTAGAAACAAAAAAATAATTAATGAAGGACAAAGAATATTGCTCCCTCGTCAATTATTATTGTCTTTTGTTTGTTTTTTTACATAGTACTTACGTACTTGCGATTGTGGTGTTTACTTGAAATTGTAATTCTTTTATATATTCGACCGTATCTACATGTCTATATTCAGGTGTATTTTTTGTTATAAAATTAACTATATCAAGCTGTAGGTATATTTGGAAATTCTTTGTGTTGAATAAATGATATTCGACAATCAAAGGGCTCAGTTCAGAGGGCTTAGCACGAAAACTTTACGTTAGCGTGGCGCCAGCGACTTGATATGCCATACTTGTCATACTACAAATTTACTAAATAAAAACAAAACCTTCTGGTGAGCGACGATGCGCATCTGCGCTCGTAAACTGACGTCACGCATCAGAGAACTTAGCATGAACTGATCATCGTTAACGTGACGCTATTGAGTCGGTATATATGCCGTCCTCTTCCGAATACAAATTTACTAAACACACATGAACGTGACAGCAGGCTTTCTCTACAACGTTACGATAACCTCAAATTGTTTGTGCTAAGTCATCAGATCGCACGTGATCTTATGAATAAATGTGTGGAAGGATAATTAATCCTTCAAATTGCGATTTTTGCGTTACTCTCTGAACCACACCTAAATGGTCTCACTTGTTGAAAACGAGAATGGACACTCTTAAAGCCTCTGGGTTACCTTAATGCTTTTATTTATATACCTTACATATACCTTAATATTTACAAAAGTTATCTCGTAAATACTTTAGGTATTCCTACTACCTTTAAACTTGAACAAAGACTTTAAAGATTCGATATTGAGACGTCAACCTCAATTGATTGGTACCAATTGAAAGTGTCGGACATTACAATAAATCTGACCATTTGTATGGTAATACCACGTTAATACTTTTGAAAAATAAAAACTTTTGAATATTCTTAAGAAGAGTTTTATTATGTTCGATATCATATCGACAGATCCTTTGCGGGGTAGCTCTGCCTAGTACAGAGTTCCAACAGGTTCTTTCCTTACAGACCTCTCAGGCTTCCTCCACTTTCATAGTTCGTCTCATACACGCTCGCTGGTTACAGAGACTCTTGACTTACCCTTCAGATAAGATAAGGATTAATATTAAAATGTGGTATAGTTTTTACTAATTTACAATTTCCTGTTATGAATAATAAAACTACGTACACGTGTATCATTCCGTATTTCAAATACCCCCTTTTTTATTAAGGAGTGGTCAGCGATTGACCATTATTATACCTGATGGAAACTAGCAATGAGGCTCAGTAATAGCCTATTAACTCTGAATTTATAACTTATTGTTGAAGTCAGAACGAGTTTCGGTATGATCGATCTATTCGTATAGCAACTTAGGGCAAAATGCCGGCGCACGGCTGGATCGATTGGCGGTATGACTTTCTTGGGATGGTGGTGACCAGCTACGGCCGTAGCATATCACCGGTGAATTTACGTTTATTTATTGATATATATGATGACTAGACTAGAAACTGCTTTATCAATGTTAGAAGTCCTTTAGGCTCTGCCACACCATACCTAATGGAAGATGCGTCGCGTATTGTCGGTCACATGTTACTTATCATCCATTAAGTGTTATAGTCAAATGTCATTAATTGGACGTTGTTTAACTAAAAGAAATACTTATTTAGAATTAATTTTTCATATTTGCCGCGTTATGGATAGGATTATTTTAGTTACGGCCGTTTAATCTTTCTACTTTGGCATTAATCGACTGTAGATACGCAAAGAATGTGCAATCAGACATGCTTTTAGACTAAGCCTACTCGATCCTGTAGATAAAAAAGTCTCATTAGGAAAAATATGAAATAAACATCAAACTGTTTAAGGTAAGTATTTTACTTATACATATAAGCAAACACTAGTCAAAAGAGCGACGGTATAGCAAGCTGACAGATAATTGATGTTTATTAAACGTACAAAAACAATTGAAACACCACGCGTGTTGAAGTTGTATATATCATTTGGGCAATAAATGTGGATCCTATCTTACAAGAGTTACAGTAGTGGGAATTGTGTGGCGGGCTTAATCCCAATTAAAAAATAGGCAATAAAGCCTAATTCAGTGGCTGTACCAATACCTGTTTATTTAGCACGTCATTCGGGTTTCGAAACCTATAGCAATAAGCCAATGACAATACAGATGTTTTGTTCTTCATTTTCATGTAAAATAATAAACAAGTTCGATTACGAGAATAAGCTTTGCGACTCATGGTAGAGCTACTGGTGCTGTATTCGAACGCCATAAATAAAATCCTTTAATGTTATCACCTATAACACTTCTGACGAGTTATTTTTTATTGTAGGCGGCTCGGCTTACTGGATTTGAAAAGTTACGACCGATCGTCGCACAAGTTTTGTGTGTTCTACAGATATTTGGTCTGGATATTTATGCATATTAAATAATTTGTATTTTTAAACGTAAATACGTTGCATGTATAATAAGGTTGGGATATCTTCAACTAAAGAATGAAGTCTCTTGTGATGATAAAATCTGGCCTAAATATAGAAAAGAGAAATTAGAAAATATGGTATATATTTTCATTTAAATCGGGGAAATAACTAGAACAAGCACGAACTAGGTAGGTACCTACTCGTGTCTTGGTAAAGAAATAAAAAATAAAAAGCTGCCTCTATTAAAAATATTAAAACAGGTATAAATAACGACAAACTCTGCGCTGATTTCTCTATGCCTACCAATTCGTTTGTTGACTTGAGCTTACATTACCTACTAGTTTCTGCCCGCGATTTCGTCGGCGTTAACTTTAGACAGGAACCTAACATTTTTCCGGGATAAAAAGTATTCCGTGTTAATCCAGGTAAAAAACTATGTGTGCTAAATTTCATTCAAATCCCTCCAGCCTTTTTTGCGTGATTGAGTAACAAACACCCAAACATCTAAACAATCAAACATACAAACTTTCACATTTATAATATTAGTAAGATTATTATGGCTACATGATAGGTGGCTGCCTACCTATTCTTCCAACTGAGCATTGCTGTTTGTTTTACAGATTTAGCAGACCCATATATTACACCAACTATGACCATATTCTCAAAAGGATGTTGACAGGCATTCGGATCAATAAATCAATAATCAATAAAATGTGTCCGACAGCGCATCTATTAGAGGGATTAGCACGAAAAAATTGCATGACGCTAGCAAGTTGATATGTTATCCTAGTCATACTATCTGTCTCTCTTCAGCCAAAAGATGTCCATCGCAGAACAAAAGCCTCCCCAAAGACCGCCACAACGACCGCCTTTAAGCTGTACCAAACATGTGTAACACTGCGCTGTGCAATTGCGCCAACTCAGTTCACTACGCCCGATGTGTTAACTCACTTCTTTAAAATGTGTTGGCGCAGAGCACAGGACCGGGAAATTCGGAAGGTGTTGGGTTGCCCGCAGAATGCATTGAAATGTATTGAACGCTTGTGGTATGTTCGCTTCGCTGCTCACTCGGCGCGTTCCATTTTGTTGTGCCATGATTAACGCAATGAGCCGACGCAGTTAACTGCGCCTGAGTTACTGAGTTATCGCAAGGAGTTTCGCTGATTTACCCATGTCTATGCTTTACGTTTATCCATATTTCTACCCGCTTTCTTCTCGAGGTCATCTTGTTATAATACAATTTATTAAATAAACATGTACGTTACAGCCCATTTACTTGCTAGCGTCACACTACCGTCAATCTTTTCTTGCTAAGCTCTCAGGATAATAGAAAACTTCCACTTAAAGCCCATAGGTAGTGAGACTATTGCTTTATCGATGTGAAATGATTCTTTATACTATCAGTTTTATACCCGAATTTACCAGAAACAGGGTAATGTGTTACGAATGTATTTATGTTAGTATTTATGTTTATGTCAATTTCGTCGGCACGCCTTATAGTCTAGACGGGCGGCGGCTTGATGAATTTAGTGCATGAGGTGTCGTTAGATTTAATCGTTGTGTCGTTAGGCAACGCATCAAAATCAAAGAGAAGGGGGTAAAAAGGTCATTATAACCAGATAATTTCTCGGGTGAAGAAGAAGAAGAAACCAGACAATAAAATAAAAACTGTAAATAGTCAATTCCATATATACCTACACAGTTTTATTGCTTCTATGTTTATACGAACCGCAAATAACCTTTTCAGTTATTTATGATGTTTTTTTGCGGTCCGGTTTTTCACAGATATGGATAAACCTATTGGTTTTTTGTTCGTTGTAAATAATTTGGACTCGTTTAGACACCTCAATGGCGTTATTCCAGTTCTAGAAGCTGCTCGATATGCACACAGTGATTGTTTCATTACATATCGGAATAACCTATCGTATCCTCGTATTTATTTTTTAATGCCAGAGACAGGGCGTGCGGATTGTTATGAATATAAAAAAAAAACCGGTAAATAAAATTAGTATTATGTTTCCTGGGATGGCCGAAGTCCATTTATGAGAGTACATCATCTTTTACCTTGATTTGTCGTACGTGGCCCGGTCTCCAGCGCTACTTGTGGCCAAACTTGGAACTAACTTTTTACCACAAAGCAAGCTGCCATACTCTTGTCATTGTTCGGCTCATATTGATAATAATGATAATGGTATACACGAGGGAAAAAATATTTGGACTTCGGACACCCCAGGAAACTGGTAAAATTTTTATATTAAGTGTTCCGTTTGATTTCGTTGTTGAAAGTCCATTTATGTGGGATGTTATCGTGCACTTTTAGCCGCGAAGCTAAAAAAAACGGCGATGGTTTGCGGCGATACATCATTAAGCTTTTAAAATATGTCTAACCAAATGAAAATTACGACTACACCAAAGCCTCCATTTACTCCATAGTGGAAGTATATATTTATTTATTTTAAACTTACTACTATAATTACAGGGTAATCCTTAATGCAATAGAGTCGTATCGACTTATCGATTAAACTTCAGCTTATAACATATAACAAATAGCGCTATTCTTGTGAATTCACTCAGAACCAAACAAAATATGTCTCCTTCGTTCGCCACATGGTTGAGGGTGCGGAGTGCCCGCGTCAGGGGCACTTCCTTCAGTAGGTTAGTGTGTGCGCTCGTCACCTGCAGCAGCTGCGGCCACCCGCACCGGTATACGTTCCTGTCTGGAACGCATAGACCTATCCGTGCTAGTATATCTGGATTGTGCACTTTCCCTCTGAGTATTGTGAATGGGTACAACGCGAATTCCCTTCAAGCCGTCAATTCGGTGTAGCCAACTATACCTAAAATAAACAAAGTGGGATACATCAACGGGTATAGTGGATAGACCCCATAGTACGTCATATACACGTATCAAACAAATTTATTCTGGACTCGCTCCAACATGAGATTATATTTGATTTCATGTGGGCTCCAGATGACTGCGTTGCATTCTAATTGACTACGAACCAGTTCATTATACGAGTATAATGTTATAATTGCCTTAATATTTGTAAAGCCTCGAACCGTACGAAGTAATAAGCCTAAATTCCTGTATGCTTTTTTACAGATCTTGATTATATGATTACAAAACGTTAGCCTAGAATTAAAACAGACTCCTAGATCCTTCACTTCTGTAACTCGAACCAATGAATTGCCCTCAATGTTGTTATTGTGGACAACTGGTGTGCGTGCGTGAGAGAAGGTGATTGTTGCACATTTTGAAGTATTAAGTAGTAGAAGTTTTGAGAGTGGAATCTCTCCAGTAAATGATATTTCTAGTCAGTTGACCAGTTCCGTGTCAGAGTTTCAGACAAAATGAGCCAGGCTGCCAACTGTAAACTGCACTATACTTGAAACAGTGAGCGCCCGATCATCTTGTTGACGTTATGATCTTATGGACGCTTTCAGATCCTGATTTTTGTAGAACATGCTAGGTGCGGCAATTCATATGTGGGTACCAAAAAGTTTTCCTCTACTTGGATGCTATTATTACGAACTTAGCTTCCGCCGTGATGAGGTAGCATAACATACGCGGGAGCATGGCTGTTGGAGAAACAACCATTATCGTAAAAGCAAACGTTCAGGTCTGATAAGTATAGTGATATAGTTTAGGCGCTCGTAGCACTGGTTACGCGATTTTCTTTGCGATAACCTGGTTAAGCAACTTTCGGCTTAATCTGGCTGAGATGGGAGATCATTTGTAGCAATTTCCTTTGAGGGAGTCTCCATGCTTCGAAAGACAGGCACCTTTAGCTACAGGTCCCGATTGTCACTAAATAATAATGTTGCCATTAAATTGACCCGATGCCCTTTAAACAGCTTGAGAAGTTTTAGCAGCAGATGGCTACAAACTTGCCTCCACCAATTCGCCTTGGTTTCGGGTGGTGGAGTAAAACCTAAACTCTCATCTCGATCTGCGAGGCAAGGCCTATGCCTAATAGTAGTGGGAACAGTTATGACATTTTTGGTCGTTTACTATGGGCCCCTACTGAATATCTAAGGAGACTGTGATGAGAGGATTAACTGGCAACCTCTTAGGGTGAATAAAAGACTTCAGTCTTGAACTCGAACGAATGGCGCATGTTTTTTTCTGAAGAACATTGCTGCGGCGCTGTAATGTGCGGCAATGCAACCTTCCCCGGTAGGTGATGTAGGTTGCAAAGCTAAGATGCCCTGAGATAATGTGCCTGTTTATGGTTGCAGCTTCTAAGCGAATCAATAGACACTGGCGGATCTTAAAACCTTGTCTGAAAGCAAACTCTTTGAGTTGGATATAAGGCAATAAAAACTTTTTCAGTAATTTCTGAAGGTCGCAAAATTTAGATAACTTAAGAGGCGTCGCACCTACTATCAACCTACACCTACTATCGTGGTTTCAATCGCCGAATCCCAATAGAATCCATAGGCACTGACGAATCTTGGAAACGTTGTCTGAAGGCAAAGCTTGGTGTTGAATTGTGTATCCCAGACAATTCTTAAGATTTTATACACGTTGTTGACATTCGTAGACACGTTGTTGACATTCGTTTTTCATATTAATGTTTCAATACCAGTAAGGACCTAACGAAGAAGGATTTTGTGAAGATCGTAGGAAGTCGTTGGATGCAGGTGGTATCGGACCGCTTGCGCTGGAGAGCGATTGGAGATGTCTATGTTCAGCAGTGGACGGTTGACGGTGATAGGCTGAGATGATGATAATGAATATGAAGAACTCAACGGCAGTAAACATTACTAAGGATGGGAAAAACTAATAAAGAGAGAACAGTATTCACTCTTTGTGTTCGTAAAGAATAGTGAATAATACGATGGAAGTGCTACTTGGGAGCTTTGATCGCGGGGGCTTGAATTCAATTCTGAATTAGCGGATGATACCACGTACTACACTGTATTGCAGCGTAATTTGATTAACTACTACTACTACTCTCTTCCTAGCCGTTTCGGCCATGACGACCACTGTTTTCCTTAATTGTTGTCAAGGTGTCGTTTATGTGCCTTCATATGACTATGGTAACCTATCTTGGCCTTAAAGGTTCGCAAATATATGCGACACGACAGCATATCATTAACGAAGTTATATTCCATATTAGATGGCGGCCTATTTTTTTGCTCATTACGTTTAAGGTTCAGGTTTCGTTGTATGTCATATTCAAACGAATAAACATTCCTTTGCACCAATCGCTGCCACTCGGAACGATTTTGCGCAAGTACCTCCCAACCAGAAGGTTCTATGTTGCATCTTCTCATGTGCCTTTTCTGAACGTCTTTGTATCTGAGGAATTGACCACCGCTTTTTCGCTTACCTTCTTGGAGTTCAGAATAGAAGATATGCTTTGTTACCCTCTTATCGGGCATCCTTGCAACATGACCACATCAGCGCTATAGACGCCTCATTAGATATGCCACCGTTGCAGTAACATTGGCTCTTCTCAATACTTCCGTGTTCCGGACACGATCAGACCACGTTGCTGCCAATGTGCTTAAATTTGTCCACCTGCTTAAGCACATAACTCTCGAGTGGCACGCTTAGGTCTGTGCGATCCATTGCCATTACCTCAGTTTCGGTGATGATGATTTTCAATCCAAATTGATGACATGAGGAGTGAAATTTTGTCATAAGTTCTTTCAGAGCATCAAGACTTTCAGCCACAAAGCAGAGATCATCAGCGTACATGATTATGTACGCTTAAGGAGATTTCCTTAATAAGGTCGAGCGAGCACTTAGTGTAAGCTTTGAGTCTGGCAATGTTAAAGAGCTTGCCATCAGTTCTGAAGCATACCCGGATACCATGTGGAGAGTCATCTAAAGCTTTCCCCACAACCACAGAAAAATACAATGCAAAGTATGTGGGGGCTCAATCGCATCCCTGCTTGACACCGGAGCTCACCGAGAAAAAGTCGGATTGGCGACCATAGACTGAAACACAACAATCCATGTTATCATGCAGTAGTCTTAGAATTCTAACAAACTTGTCTGTACAACCCAGTTTCTATAAAATAATCCATAGTGCCTCCCGAGAAACGCTGTCAAGGTCCTTTTCCAAGTCCACAAAGCAGAGAAAAAGTGGCTGTGATTGTTCTCGGCATTTTTCTTGTAACTGCTGGGCGGAAAATATGGCAGCGCAGGTTCCTCTGTTGGAGCAAAATCAAAATTGAATCTTGGGTAAAATTTGTTTTTATTCCGCTGTTGTCGTATGACAGCTAGTACTTCTATCAGCGGGGGCTCATCATCCAATTCAAGAGCTCGCGGACGGTCCGGTATTGAGTGAAGGTATGATATATCTGTTGACCGACGGATGTTCAGTAGACACTTAAAATGATCTGCCCAGCGCTGCAGAGCATCGTTTTTGTCCGATATTAATCTACCTGCGGTCAAATAAGCCTTCGCACTTCGCCAAACAATAGTCCAAGTTGATTTGTATCAGAAAGCTTCTGCATGTGGTTAGCTTTATCTTGCCACCACTTATCTTTAATAGCCCGCGTAAGCTTTCGTAGTTGAGATGTGCTTTCCTTCCCCTCATTACTGTGGCTCATTTTATCGAGTGAAGCTTTGTTTATGCAACAACTCCCGGTGTCTGGCGATAAAATTAATAAGAACCTCGTTATTGTCATCAAACCTGTCTTCATGAACTCGCTTTTGTCGTCTAGTCTAAGCATGTCAGAAGCAGTCTTGGTTATATGATTTGTGAGATCTTGCCATTTTAAATGTAAATCACCATCCTCGACGTCCACTTGCGACGCATAGCTGTTCCTGTGCAGCTTATATATTGCCCTTACCTCACTATCTTGTAGTTTATTCAAATTTACGCGCATTGTTTTGACTCTAAAATACCGTTTAGGAGTGTGAATCCGTATCTGCAATTTACAGATTACGAGTCTGTGATCTGACCAATAATGAGCTCCTCGCATTATTCGGGTCAAGTGAACATGAGAGATATCTCTTTGACGTACGATTGCGTAGTCAATGAGATGCCAGTGCTTTAACCTGGGGTGCATCCACGTGGCCATGTACGTGGAAGTCGGAACATGGTGTTAGTAATAGCTTATTGAAACTGGGAGCAGAGGTCAAGCAACATCTGTTCATTACTGTTCATGCTGCCAATACCATGTTTACCCAGAACTCGAGGCCACGCTTCGTTGTCACGTCCATCTATCGGATTGAAGTCACCCAGTAAGAGGATTTGTTCTTTGGGATGAATTTTAACAAGAACGAGGAAGACCCTTCCTCGTTAAATTTATATTTGACTTCATCCTTGTTATCCATCGTTGGCGCATAAACACTGATAATATTTATAAAATTTCCATCAGCTTAACTAATGCGCAAAGCTATAACTTGATCAGAGATGCGGGATGCTCGTCTAGTCTTGTAGCTATTTCTGTCTTAACAGCAAAGCCTACTCCAGAGCGTCTTGGTTCAGTTGCAGATGTTCCTTTCCAATAAAATGGGTAACCACTTCCGTATTCCTTCACCTCACCTCCTTGAGCTAAATGAGTCTCACTTAGGGCAGCAATATCAACATTATAACATTGATGCTCGCAAGCAACGATAGCAGTTTTTGCTCATTACATAGGTTACTGGAACGGTCTAACAAAGTGCGCATATTCCTTGCGCCGAAAGTCATGGACTTGGTTTTTCGTTTTATGTTATTGCGTCGACTACATTAACGGGATGCGCAGGCAGCTGTGGTGACTACCACCCCATTTTTTACCAGAACAAGTATTTTTTTAGGGTACCTTTTCTAGCCCCCTCCCCGGCTGAGCGGGGGAAGCATTGCACTAAACAGAGCTGCTTCGTCGCATAGTGTGCTGCCGAATTGCACCGTTGCTCCTGTTCGGTGCGGAAGCGACCACCCTCTCTATGCCACCCTTGTGCAGATGTCGGACAAAGCCCGACAAGCATCTTTGTCAGACCTGTCTACCTTTATCTGTCGCCAAAGGACTTCAGTTTCGGAATCCGGTAGTAGGAAAAACAGGTCGTTTGCGCTGGAAATATTTAAGTGCATAGGTGATTGCGCTCCACACAGATGCACTCTCTCGTCCCTGCTCCCTTAGCCCCAATGGAGCGGAGACCTACAATTATGAGGGATGCAGTGTCTAGCTAACGGTCACTATATCACTCCTACCGTCGCTTTAGGCCTTCCACAATGCCTTGCTATCCCACCGATTCCACCAACAGCAGTCGCTTATCAGCTATCGTGTTGCCTTCATCGCCGGGCCAGACTTTTTGCACTATGCGGGAAGTGTCCGATTAGACTTGCCGGACAGCAAGTCCCCCTCAACCAGGTTTGGCCTACTAGTCGGTGTGGTTAACCAGGTTGTGGCCGCTGCGTGCATGACTGCTACTTGGAGCCACTGGCGAGAGATTATGGGTTGAAAAGGGTTTGGTTCTACATTTCCGACTAGAAGAACAGTTTATTTACCCGTTCAAATCCAAGACACCTCATATATTAATAAAATATATCACTGACGTGACTCACCAGCTGCTGTGGTAAAACTTTAAACTGAATAAATCACGCAATCGACTCAGGCTCCATCATTTTACTGGTAGCTCCTTCTAACTCGAACTTGAACTCGTTCATAACGATCGTAACACAAGCACTTCGAGCCAAATGGGTATTAACACTTTTTGTATGGAGGTATATTGTATTTGATTGGCTAAATTTAACAATGAACGTGCATAATCTCAAGTAAGGGAAAAGAAAAAAAAACTGTAACTTTCTACTTTTATCTCAAAAATGAACATTTAAAAGAAAAATTAGTAACTTTCTATTTTAATCTTGAAAATAAAAATGTATTTTTAAGAACCAAATCTAACGAACTGCGCAGTATGAAAGACGACGGAACAATGACAAAAGTATGGCGGTATGTTTTGTGGTAAACAGTTAGTTCCAGGTTAGGCGACAAGTGGCGCTGGAGGTCGGGTCACGTGACGGATATAACACCATTTAGCGAGCAACCAAGGTAAAAGATGATGTACTCTCATAAGTGGACTTCGTACATCAATCGGAACACATAATATTTAATAGACTGCATGCATAATCGCATACCGAAGTATACACAGATTTACATAAATTAAAAAGAATCCATCAAGAGTAGAAAAGGCACGAGTTTTAAATAATATATTTTTATGTAAATCATTCTAATAAACATGGCAACCACAGAATAAACTAATTATTGATTAAAGGTGGATTTTTCAAATAGATGAATAATTTAAAATGATTTGATTTAGTGCTTTTAGCTATCTATTTATATCATCACGCCAGTTTCCTTGCGGGGTAGGCAGAGAGTACAGAGATCCAAAAGGTTCTTTCCTTACAGAACTCTCTGGCTTCCTCCACTCTCATTGTTCGTCTCATACACGCTCGCCGGTTATTGAGACTCTTGACTAGCCCTTCAGATAAGACACTGTCTATTTGGTCATGGTAAGATAGTCTAGATCATCCCCAGTACCTACAGCCTTCCACATTCGCATTGTATATCTGTTTTTTCATTCTTACTTCCGTCATTCTTTCTAAATGCCCGAATACTATCTTTCACTTTTACACGTCAGCTTGACTCCACACATCTTCCGCAGACGTTGCATTTCTCCTGCTTTCATTCTTCTTCTTATATAACCAACTCTCACTGCCATATAACAGCGTTGGGACAAGCACTCCGTTATGTATGGCCAGCTGCGCCTTTTGGCTTAAGTGCCGGCTCCCAAGTAGCTTTGCCATCGCACCATTTCCGCACTCTATTTCCTGTATTTACTCTTCTCTCTACATCAGCGGTTTTTTCCCATCCTCACTGAATGCGCATCCAAGATATACAAACTCATTCACTTGCTCCAGCACATCGTTACCAACCATAATCCTTGCATTCGTTCTGGTTTCTTCCCGTTCAAAACCCATAATTTTGGTTTTCTTCACATTCAAATGTAAGCCATTGTTCAAGCAGTCGTCTTTCATAAGTAGCGGTAGTAGAGTAGCGGGTTCGAACAAAGCACGAAACAAATCTTACTCAATGTAAAATTCATGTTATAAGTTATAAGTTTACACCCGCTGTGGGCAAACGTTGGAACGTATAGGTAAATGGTCTACAACTTACAGGTCTGTACGCAACTCCTTTCGGAATTATAGGTGTGAAAGGTATTTACTATCTGTGCATGAATTAATTCTGTACAATATATGTGGTGCCTTTTATTATAAAATGTTAATTTCTCTTTAAGTTTTTATCATAAATGAAAAGCCGTTAATTATTTCTTCAAGATTTTTTGGCTTTAAATTATTACTTTATATTATATAATATTATAAAGAAAAATAGACCGAGTCTTATCTGAAGGATAAGTCAAGAGTCTTCGTAACCGGCGAGCATGTATGAGACGAACTATGAGAGTGGAGGAAGCCAGAGAGGAATGAACCTGTTTGAACTCTGTACCCTCTGCCTACCCCGCAAGGAATCTGGCGTGATGATATAGATAGAGATAGTTTATATAATATCATTAATGATGATACGATTTCCTAAGCTAACGGGCTATTATGAGTCATGTGTGCAAAATTATGTTCTATTTTTTGAACTAGTGCCTTCTCTCAGATTATAAGTAGAACCGTGAACAAAAAGACAATTTACCAGTAGAAATATTTCATTCCTCCGCGACGTTCTCCGTACAAGAAAATAAAATTCCTTTTCCAAACAAGTTATGTAGAAAAACATGTACAGATTTTTTCCTTTTAATTATTTTCCACAATTGCTCAGTACGTAGGTCTCATGTAGCGATCACGAGGTATTGGGTACGAATCCCAGGTCGGACAATATGTAATTAGGGTTTTTAAAGTTATCTGTAGCAGACGTAAAGTATTCTATATGAGTGGGCTTGCCTCTTATCACAAAGGCACTTAGTTTCGTCAGCGAAATATATACTTTGCCCCCGCCTGGGGAAAATAGAAGTCTATCTATCTATACTAACACGGCAGCTAGCTCCCTTGCTCGGCAGGGAAAGTGTAGGTACTAGGGAAGACCTAGACTATCTTACCATGACCAAATATAGGCGTGACGGTGTTTATTTTTTTCACAGTACTGTTATTTTCTATACAACTACAAAAACACGCCACTAAAAGCTAGACAACAAATATGAATATAAAAAGGATGTTCATATATTTTGCTTTTTATTATGTTTATGAAGGTGTGAGACCGCGTTGGCCTGAGTATTACAGTGTTAAAATAGGTAAATAGAGAGGAATTTATACGCATCTTATTTTCTGTAATCGCTTGAACCCCTATGTATTTATGAATATGTTAAAATATACCACGATCACGACCAATACCGAGCTAAGTTTCCAGAATTACTTGCCTTTAGAGGTAGTCGAGTAAAACAATATCTACTTCATAGGTACTTATTTAGTCCATAACTAGTCTAGAAGTGACACTTTGATCGTGGTCACGTACGATCAGCAACAAAATTCATCGAAGATATTGGAATTATCTTCCAAGTTCTATAATTATACTTACAGAATTTTTTATAATATACACTATTATAAAAATTTCTGTAAGTATATACGATTTTTGTGGTTATAATAGTTATGAACAAAAAAAATGTATGTATAATGTATTCATTTTGCAAACTTGTTATTTTGACAACGCGCTTGCTAATGGAGGATAGTTGAGGAGATTCTTAGGCCGGCGGTACTACTACCCTTTTCTTATCTTATTGTTGACTTGGTGGACTGAGGAGTCCTCATGCGCACTTCGACCCGATGGGATCTTTTGTGCTGTCCTTGCCCTGATGCTCTTACGTACCTGAACATCCACATACTCTCTGTACTAACTTGTAGATTCCAGCAGGGGGGAAGAGCCGCAATTCCTCTGGAGTTGGATAGGCCACTCCCAGTAGCTTCATTCGCAGCGCCGCTAATGCGTCGCAGTTGCAAGGATGTTCATTGTTTCAGTTTCTGTACCGCAGTTCCTGCATACCACGTCGCTTGATAGGTTCATCTTATGTAGATGTTCCTTTGTGCCATAATGACCTGTATATGCTCCAATTAATTGCCTCAGTTGGAGTCTACTGTGTCTTAGTAGTCTTTTGCTATCGCTGTAATTTCATGTAGAGATAAATTCCTTGGAGTGTGTCAGCCCTGTTTTTATTCCATTCTATTCTGTGTTGTTCTTCGGCATATTTAAAGAGCACGCCTCTGTAGGCGCCATCTGGTATGCCTATGAACGGTTTAGGACCGATGAGTTTTCCATTGATCCTTTTCTGGCTAAGCCATCCTCATTGCCATCGACCCCCGTGTGCCCAGGAACCCAGACCAATCTGACCGTATTGCGCGCTCCACATCTGTCAAGAAGGTATGCACACGCTACGACCAGTGCCGAGTTTAGCTCATAGGAGCCGACGGTTTTGAGGGCAGCCTGACTGTCACTACATATGTAATGTAATGTAATGTAATCTTTATTTCGGAAACAACTTAACCTAATATACATTCTTATAATAGCTAGTGACAATATATTTTTGTAGGTTAATATTTCTGTATGTAGTCTGTATGTAGGTATTTTCAAAACAATTGGTTAAGTTCGTAACAGAGAATTTAACAGCTACCCCCCCCGTACTAGTTATAAACTGTGTGACGGCAGAGTAGTGGATCCGTTCATTGTCACAAACAAATGTGCGTGTCTACAGTATACGCAACCAAAACAGAAAAATAATATATTTTTTTACAAAACACAAAATAAAAAAAAAATCTTTAAAAATAACAAATTAAAATAAGTAAGTTTGTATGTAAAAAAAAAAATTATATAGATATAAACTTATTTATTTTATTATATAAGCTAGGTCCTAAGTATGGGAAAAATCTTTGTGCAAAATTTGTTCTACAGCAGGGAATGTTGTGTGTACGACATATGGTCTTCGTTTGTTACAAGACAGATCTAAAGGTTTCGTGTGCTGCTTGATTAATGTTGTTTTAATAAATAATTGTCTGATCGTTAGCACTGGGTATTCTTTATATAAGGTTACAGTTGGATATCTGAAGTTTTTAAAATTAATGATTTTTATGATTGACCGCTGGGCTCTTTTAACTTTGATATGTAGATGTCTTTGCCTGTAACTCGTTTGCCCAATATTTCTTTTGCACAACGATATATCGCATAGTATATGTACCCATACTACCCTAGTAAAATCATTCTTTACTAGGGTAGTATGGGAAGTATAATTACGATGCTTTTTTTTTCTAATTTAAAAAATGTATCTACTCTGTGACTCTTGTTGTTGACTGTACGTTGTTGAAGTGGATTGTGTATTTGTCTAGAGTCAAGTTTGATATTTACCCCCGATGATATTTGCGGGTTTAATATCACTATCCCCCTATCAGTGAACCGCCAGAGCTACGTCCGTTCGTTAGATTGGGTAAATACGAGTAGTAAATACGTTATGTACGCTTTGAATCTGTTTCACACATTTGAAGTAAAATAAATTCGATATCATAACGAATGGTTGTTGCAATGGTTTCACAGTCTATCATGTGGGCTGTAATAAATTGGTTAATTTTTTTTTTTTCGAATGTTTAATGTACTCTAAACGTCTTCTGGGATAGCGTTTATAATGTTCTGCTTATTTATAGAAATAATACGATATTATGTCGATTGATTCTTAGTTTTACGCAAATATTACACATGAAATAATGTGCGTGGTCACGGGAGGGACCATTGGTGCTGCAAAGCACTCGAAACGTCAGGAACTTAAAAGCAAAAATATGTTAACGCGAAAAATAATTTAATTCATATATACAATGTCTGAAATGAATCCGAAATGTTTTCAAATTATGTGCGTAATATATAATGGACATTAAATTATTAAATTTAAGTTACTAAATTGAACAGTCCTTGTCATGTTTTATTAATGAAGTTGCATTACAAAATAATATATGCCAAAGTATCATTGATTTGGCAAAAAGAGGCTGGGGTGATCGCAGTTGCTACCCGGGTTTGGGAAAATTACAGAAAATTCATCTCTATCTACAAATCACGCCAGATGCCCTTTACGGTGTAGGCAGAGAGTTCAGAGTTCCAATAGGTTCAATCATTACAGACCTCTCTGGATTTCTAGAAAATTCTAATCTAGAATTTTTTCGGTATGATTGTCTGGTATGGTCCGATATCCCTTTCCGATCTCGATTTGTGCAAGCGCAAGCGCAGCGTGGGACGGCCACCTACCAGATGGACCGACGATCTTGTGAAGATGGCAGGAAGTCGTTGGATGCAGGTGGCATCGGACCGGCTGCACTGGAAAGCAATTGGGGAGGCCTATGTATAGCAGCGGACAAGTATAGGATATGATAACGATGATGATGATCTAGGTATGGGAAATTATCTGATTTTGTTTCGAGAACTCAAGATAAACCCTCCTTAGTGTAAGTGATGATGTGGCAAATAAATTTCCAGGAATTTCGATTAGATGAAAACTCCAAATGAATTATCCATGAGTCAAAGGAGTTTAGTGACCTGTGGCAATAATACTCTATACATCTCTATGGTTTCCGTTTAGTTGAATAATCTAAATTAGTCCCCTAGGGGACAGGTAAATAGTTAAGTAAGCGGAGCTTATCTTGAATCCTAAAATCAAAAACAGGACATTAATCCACGTGTCAGTTTTTGTATTTATTCATACTTGATACATAATTTCTACCTTTTATAAATAAGTTACAAGCATTTGATTTTATTGTCTTTGATTGCATTTAATCCTTCAAAGCAGCAAATACGTAAATGCTCCACGTTTTCACCCAGTGCGTAAATATAAAATGGCAGGGCACTTATTCGCTATGACCAATTAAACACGTAACGCGAGGCGATACGATATATTTGTGAAATGATCGTTTCGTCGAATAGTACTCCAGTGGCAGTGATGGGCATTTTTCAATAATTTTTTTTAATTGTAGGATATATCAATTCAAATCGCAACTTAATTAATCGCCCTAAGATACTCCAGAATAACAATGAATGTCAAACGCCTCAGTCACTCCCGTGACCATAGGTGCTGTAGGGCACTTGAAACGTCAGAAACTTAAAACCAAAAATAAACCGACATAATATCCAAAATATTTTAATTGCAATTTAATGTGTTCACAATTAATTTTGCCCAACTCTGACCAGTGCTATACAGAATACCGTTACACGATTATTTTACAAAGTGATCATAACGCCTCGTGTTTAGTCATATCGAATAGGGGTGCAGACATGGGTGAACACGTGTATGGTGTAACATCGTATTAGATCGATTAGCATTGCATCGGAACGCGTCGCTAGCTCAGGGGTGCTAGCCATGTTGCAAGCATATCTATTCGCTTTCCAAAATCGTTCGCCTTGTTTGAACCATTACATTTTAGCTATAAACTGTCATTATGTATTTTTTCTTTTTTACAAGCTTTTATTTAACTTGGTTTAAATCTTGTGATGCATTTTTCAAGCACTTTCGGGTATCCGATTTAGCTGAAATTTGGCATACGTATGTAATGTCGGTAACAATCCAATAATATGGAAACATGGAGCTGGTCTGATGATGGAGTCGGAAGGTGGCCATGGAAATATGCGAACTATATAACGTAACCCCCTCGTGTTTAGGCTTGTTAAATTTGTATTAACAAGTACTAAAAAAAGTACTAGAAAAATTTCCAGTATCAACCATTGTGCCCGGTATATGGCAATAGTCTCGCACCCTATTACATGGGACCTAACATCTTGGGCGAAAAGTGGGGTGTACAGAGTATACCTTTGCCACTACCGCTTAGGGAATATAGGCGTGACGGTTTTTATTTAAATCTATAGCAATCTGCCAATCACAATACAGATTTTTTCTTCCTCGTGTATTCGCTGAAAGGCGTTGTGCAATTAAAAAATACAAGACACCTTCTTTGGTTCAGTCACACATAGAGCAACTGGCGATTATGATTCAAGAGACCAGACAAAGTGCTATTTGGGTTGTTATATTAAAGACATTGGAGTAGCAGTCTGGAGTCTAGAATCGTACAATGGCAGTAAGCTCACACTACATCATCAACATCGTCTGTCAATCCGATGTCTGCCTTCCACGCTTTCCAAACGTACTCATGTTGGTGTTACAGCATTTAAGGTTTGGTTAAATACCCGACGAAGCGCGACGGGAGCGCGACGGAAGCACTCCGCTACGCTCGGTTGTGACGTTTGCCGTCGCGCCGAGGGGAGCGGCGCTGTGTGGCGCCTCTTAGATTTGAGTACATTACAACTCCCCAAGCCGCGCCACCGTCGCGCTCCCGTCGCGCTGCGTCGGCTATGTGGCGAAACCTTCAACGTTCTAAGTAATCTACCTGACTAGTTTTGATCACTTTATTACATGTTTGTGATTGCAAAGGATTAATATATTATGACTGAAGCGCAGTCTAACTATTTATTATAACAGTATTTCACAGTTCCATTAGCACTAATGTTTCAACTAAGAAGAAACTTGTTCATATAGTTAATCATAAACATTATTTTACGGTTGATGATAAACTATTTTTATTAGTTATACCTAGTTAAAAATAAAATTACTTGCGTACATAATAAACGTTGATAATAGAAAAAATGTTGACACTGATACAGTATTTTTTATTAGATTTAGTTTCAAATCAAATTATTTACACACATAATGAAAGTTTGTTAAAAGAAAACCAATGCCACTGGAAATTATTCATGTATCGTGGGTGTGTTTAAAAATACGAGCACCGAAACCAAAACAAATCAATGTGGGTCACTCAAACATTTGTTTCATGCGGGGAAGGAAGCCGCGGCTACTCGATCTACTGATTCAAGCAACCTACGCTCGAACCACTAGACTAGTGTTTTCCAATTAGTGGGACGCACACCCCTGGGGGTGCATGAAGTTACATGAGGAGGTACGCGCGGTAATCTCTTGAGTAAATTAATTTAATTAGAAAAAAACAACAATACACACAACAATCGCCGAAATATATTTCGAGTCAATTACAGATAAACCGCCATAAACTTGACCATCCTGATGGTAGCGGGATGCGGAGCGGTGGTGCGCTCGACCAATCGACTAACTTCCCGCCTGTCCATTGACGTACGGTTCGTGGCTTATGGGGTCCGCGTGCTTGAGTTATTTTTTGAAGGGGTGCACAGAAAAAACTAATTGGGAACCACTGTACTAGACTAATCCTTTGTAGTAATTAAAGTATAACTAATGTGTACTGTATGTACTGTAGCAATTCGACTGACGATTTAGCGCAGTGGTAAAGAGCTAAAGCCGCTTTGTCCACTGTGTCTAATAGCCGCGGGTTTGATTCCCGCACGGGACAAGTCTTTGTATGATCCACAATTATTATTATTTTTTTTATTTAGTTAAAGCCTAGTGCGGGGCTACGTTAAAAAAAAATAAACACCGTCACTCCTATATTCCCCAAGCGAGAGTGGCAGAGGTGTACTGAGTACACTCACTTTTCCCCGACGATGTTAGGATCCATGTAATAGGGGGCGAGCCTATTGCCATATACCGGGCACAATTGCAGACTCCGGACTCATACTGGGAATTTTTGTTAGAAAAACTACATGTGTCCGACCCGAATCCAGGACCTCGTGATCATAAAGCGATGCGCTTTGCCACTGGACCAACGAGGCAGTGTCACAATACAGTTTTTTATATAGTTACCTGCTCGCCTTCTCACACAGGATCAGACACCGGCCTCAACGGCGAGGTCGAAGAATCCCTTACCCGCCGGCCGGTGCAGAGCACCACGGCGAGGCACCTAGTATACGCCCTCCCCCATAGCGACTGCCCAAGCCGAGGCCGTTCCTCCTTGAGGCGCCCTTGAGCTAGTTGCTCCCTTGCCCC
This sequence comes from Phalera bucephala, assembly GCA_905147815.2. Classification (NCBI taxonomy): domain Eukaryota; kingdom Metazoa; phylum Arthropoda; class Insecta; order Lepidoptera; family Notodontidae; genus Phalera; species Phalera bucephala. Next base: position 23,586,837 of record LR990613.1, on the reverse strand, counting down.
TTTGGCTCGAGCGTAGTGGTTGCCCGCTCGCTCTCTTGACCGGAGAAGCTGTAAAGGCCCCGCGGCTAACAGCGTAGATCATTCACACACACAAATGCTCGCCTTCTCTTTACCTCTACGTCTTTACCTCTACGTAATGTAACAAAAATATCCAGAGAGCATTCGATTAATTATTATCCATATTAAGTTAAATTACGTTCAATAATTTTGTGGTTTTAGTTTAACGTAATCCACATTCATTATTATTTATTATGGTCAGAGAGTAATCACTCTCTGACCATAATAAATAATAAACTTAAGCTGCTCCGTCCACTGGGTCGAATAGTCGCGGGTTCGATACCCGCACGGGTTAAATTTTGTGTGACCCATAATTATTTGTTTCGGTCTGGGTATTTGTGAATGTGAATTTTCATGTTTGTAAACGCATTCACGGCACAGGAATAAATCCTAGCATGGGTTTAAGTTATTTATTTAAATAATACAAAGCTGTGGATTGTGGCTAATTATTGCTACCGCAAGTTCTTATGTAAAAAAGATTACACTTAAATTTATAATTCATCATCATCATCATCATTTCAGCCTATACCTGTCCACTGCTGAACATAGGCCTCCCCAATCGCTCTCCAGCGTAACCGGTCCGATGCCACCTGCATCCAACGATTTCCTGCGATTTTCACAAGGTCGTCGGTCCATCTGGCAGGCGGTCGTCCTACGCTGCGCTTGCCAATACGTGGTCTCCACTCTAGAATCTTTCTGCCCCAACGCCCGTCCGATAATTATATTGATTATAATATTAAAGTATCAGGCACAGGTGCCAATCCAGGGATTTTATTTTATGAATTCCAGGGAGAATAGCAGTATTTTTTAGTTTTTGCGCGCCAAGTTAGCAAAAGATTTCAGAGTTACGGTGTTATAATACGTATACCTAAACGTAGTTTATCGTTTAATACCCATAAAACCGATATTGCAGCTATACATACAAGAGATGGTCACGGTGAATTCAGTATGCGTTGACATTGACCCTCGCGAGCGACGGAATACGCAGCGTCCGCCGCGCGAATGGTTTCTTCAGTCGCTCTTCGACCGCGCGCCAACTTGCCGCACGAATTCCATACGAACGCACCAGAATTTCCGCGTCCGTTAATAAGTGTGAAATTTAAAAACTTAATATACTTACTTATGTATAGTGTTGAAACTATTGGATTACCGTTGCACGCTTACGTTCGCCTGACAATGTTCTGATATTTTAATGTGAATTCTTTGTGGTTATTAATGTGTTCAATTTCCTAGGAATTTCATAATAAGTGTTTGACATTTTTCAATATTTTCTTGTGTTTACTGCTCCAGCGTAAGTAGAGTTTATTGTTTTATAACTAAACTTGAATTCTTAGATTGTAATTGTTTGAACGTCAAATTTTATTATTACTATTTTAACTAAACGTCCCATTTTGAATTTGTATGAATATTACGTGATTTATTAAAAATAAAATATGTGTCTTTAAAACGTGTTTAAAACATAAATCTGAGTATAATATTAAAGATTCAGTATCATTAATTTTTATTATCGAAAACCGGTATCGATTAAAATTTATAAAATAATTACGTGTTTTTCAACTCTAAACAGACAGCCTGTATTTTTAAGATGTTTTATTTTCGAAGATGCTGAATGACTCAGGGTTTTATCGATTAAAAAAATATAAACATGTACGTTTCATCGATACTCATTGTTTATTCATAGGCTGGCATAAATAATCTCCATACGAATTCCATTGTATCACATCCCAATTGAAGTAGCAAAAACGTATAAAATCTCAATCGCGAAAACAGATTAATATGATGCTGATATTGTTTTAGATATGAATAATTTACGCATTTTTCACGGAACGGGAAATTAGGTTTTTCAATATGCAGAAATTTAATTTGTGTTTTGTAACATTTCTGTATTGATAAATCTGGTCGAACTGATGGTAGAATTCGATTTTAATGAAGGATATTTGGCTTATATGTAATTACTTTGAAGGAGATCGGTAATACCTGCAAATTTAAAAGTTTTTATACGTATTTGTAAACCAGCCTTTTTAACAGTCTATTGAGCTCTCTCTACTATAAGTAACGGAATTTATTTTTGCTATCGAGATTGTTTGCAATTTTGTACAACGCTCGTAGCAAATATGTGAGGAACATAAAATCTGTATTGTGTTGGGTTATTGATAAAGATGAAAAAAGCGGTCTTAAACACAACAACATCTCATGGTAGGAGTACTGCGTTTAAAATTGTTCAAGTCGGTTGAACGGAGGCGGAGGCGGCAGCGTGTATTGAGTCTCCCCGATGACGGGCTCTTCGAAGCGCGGCATAAGAGGGGCACCGGTGCGTTCCTAGCGGAGATCTCGGGACCCCTCCAAAGTGCTAATGTCGGCTTTAGTTGGTAGGAATCCGACACGCCCCGCGAGCTTACCCCGATGCTCGTAGAAGGCAGAATTTCCCCTACGAAAAAAAAGTCAAATATTGCAAGCTGAATTATAAGCACTTTCTCTTATCTTATGGAGTTAGAAGTTGACATGGTGGTTCAGTTTTGATGACAATGCATTTATAAGGGAAGCACGACCTCCATTGGTTCCAGACCAAGGAATTCCTCAACGGTCAACAGCATAGACACAGCATTTTAAATACACATTTAATATTGATTGGTCGTTTTAAAATAAAAGCTTGTTCTTTCAAGTATTTTTAAAATAAAATTATAAAGTTTCTATTTGATACTTTGGTATATTTCGGTGGCTCGGAAGAATAAAAAGAATAAAGACTGACAAAACAGATAAGCGGAAGTGAAAACATGTAGGAACCGGGATAGACTTAGACTATCTTTGTTATTGGTTGGATAAAATGAATCAACAAGCCCGAAATAAAACTGTTTTAATTTCAGTTTAGAATAAAATATAAAAACAATTAAAATGGTAGGATCGTGTGTTCCTTGACCGTCGCTTTGCCCGCTAAGTTAACAATAGAATAAAGTTGACTACGGAATGGTTGTGCAGTCTACAGTCGCGCGAGGTCGCCACCGACTATATAGTTGCGTAGACAATCTTACCATGACCAAATAGACTGTTTTATCTGATGGTTACCGTAAGTCTTATGATCGGGGAGTGTATAGAACGAACTATAAGAGTCGAGGAAACGAGAAGGTTCGGAAAGTTGGAACTTTATACTTTGCCAATCCTGGATGAGAACTGCCGTGTTGATATAGGTAGATTTAGTGTTCCATTTCGTGAAATTGATAAGTGCCATAAAATGCATTTAATGTTCACATGTTCCGTTTCGCTTAGGTTAGTGACGTTACCGTCATATAAAACAATAAACTTGGAAGCCTTCCATGGTAAAATTTAATTAGAATACACAGCACGTACCATACGTAAATACTCGTACAATAATTATTAGAATTTTTTTTAAAAACATTTTTTAATAAGTATATCGAATCAATAAGTATATCAAATGAGACGAAAGACGACAACCGCTTCATTTGAAGTGGTTATCGTCTTTCGTTTACTAAGTCAATAGACGTTGCAAAGATGTGACTTTCTACTCTATCATAGCGTCTAAAACTAATCTCGTATCGTCTACTAACGTCTTGTTTAGTTGTAGAACAAATACGAAAGTTGATTCTATTACTGAATTTTATAATTTGTTTTCTACTTTTTATGAATAGAAACTAACGTTACCCTATTTACATTTTTGTAGCGTCTTTTTTACATGCCGACATACTCTACCCCAAAGATCAAGTAGGTATTATACAAGATCTTTGCTTTTCCCCTTTCTAAGGCCCTAACCCTTTAATCAAGATAATTTTGGTCTCAATTGGACAGGTGGCGCGGCTGCTGTCATTCTTTTGGAACATTACTTTACATTACGTACTTTTATAAATAGGACCGGCTCTTTCGTGGGCGTAGGCAAACGTTCGGGATATTTTCACTTTAAACATAGAAATAATTATAAGAATCACATAACAGAGAATGTAGTAGGTACATCTTTATTCTGTGGTCAGAATGATGACCAGAGGCCCAAGCACGAACATATTGACGTTATCGTAACACTATCGATTTGATATGATATCCTTTTCACACTTGAAATTTAGTAAATAAAGATGAACATGTCAGCACGATTTCTCAACAAGGTTACTACCTATAACGTCAGATGGTTTGTGCTCAACTCCTTAAAGCCTAAGCACGAACGATTTTATGTTATAGTAACAATGTTGATAAAGCTTAGCAAGCAGATATGTTAGTTTTTATTCAGTAAAGGACATTGTCGAAAATTGACCCAGAAATAACAAAAATTTGACCCACGCCATCAATATTTATCTATTTTATTAAAATAATGGCAAATATCCGTATCTAACGGACAATTTGCAATCTAAAACGAATATTTCAAAGTATTGCAAGTACTTATATCGAGGTCACCGACATCTTTACTAAATGTCAACACACAAAATATAACGTATTAATGTATTAATACGTTATATAATGGCTACTGAATTATAACCTCAAAATCGAATACTTTTTGTGCAATATTGCGATTCCCCCGATTGGCCGTTTAATAATAAATGTCTTAAAAGAATTAATGCGTGATTTAAAATCATACAAGTATTTATTCATTGCTGTTGGTTCTGGGGCAAATCATGTATAGGCACAGAACAATGTCTTTTGCTGTGTGAAAAGTATGTTATATAAACTCCTTAGCGTTACGCTAACGTTATTCTATTCGTAGTAAGCCCTCTGTACTTCATAAGTGTGGGGTGCTATTTTGGAACCAGCTGTGCAAAAGATTAACTAAATGTATCTTTACTATTTTATATAATAAACTAGTCTTTACCGTCCCACTTGTAGGCAAAAGCCTTTCTCACAAAGAGAGGTGAGAGATAATCTCTCAGTATATTACGCACGTTTTAATTAACTGTATTAATTTGAGAGAGATCTATTGTAATTTAAGATCTAAGATCAAGTTTAATCTAATAATGAAGAGTAACATTTGACAATGTGCCAATAAAATAAAAAAAGCTAGATACTTTACAGACGCACGTAAATTATAAAATACCATTTAATATACCTATTCCTTAAACTGATATTTTAACTGAAGATGATGATTATGAGGCGCTCGTAGCGATGTCCGACCACGGTATTCTTACCGATTACCAAGGTAAGCAGCGTTCGATTCGGTCGGCTTGAGATGGGTGACCGTTTGTGACATTTCATATTTGAGCGTCTCCGTGCTTCGGAAGGCACGTTAAGTCGTTGGTCCCGGTTACCACTTAATGTGGTGGTCGTTTAGCCGAGTTGGAAGCCTTAAAGGCGGCTTGATAAGTTCCTACAGCAGGTGGCCATAAACCTGCCTCCACCGATCCGCACTGGGTCCGCGTGGTGGAGTGTGACCTAATCACTCTCACCTTGATTCGTGAGAGATGGCCTTTTCCTAGCTGTGGGCAGTATAGGCTGATATTATTATATTAACTCTAGATTATATTCAGTCCACTTGCACACTAGTAGAGAAATAGACCAGAAGCTGGTCAGCGTGAGAATGTAAGCCACGAGAGTGAACGAAGAAATCTACAAGAAATTGGTTAGCGTGAGAGTGTAAACCATGGCAGTAAGTAGTAACTGATATGTGTAGATTGTTTTCTGATAATGTAAGTTGGTTTATAAATAACTACATAAATAAATTAACTTGTGAATGTACACAATTATTAAAACTTAACACTACTCGTCTTCTTGTCCAATTCCTCATTGCCTCGCGAGTAGGGTAAGTGTAAATCACTGTTTTGAATACAAATAGAATCCATAGAGTGCTCTTTGTTCACAGCCTCAATTGTCGCGTTTGTAATATCCTTTAATATAAAATCAAATCTCCTGATTTGTTGTCGGCTGTCGCACTTGTCTATCCTTAGGAACTATTGAATTTAAAAGCGTTTGTGACTTTAACAGTCAGTATAAGGCATTATTTGATGTACAACAAATGGAGTAAATATAGAATCAATTGACATTTCGATTTCGTACTAAAGGGATAAAGAGCAATGATATATGAATATTCGATTAAAAGAACAATTTACTTATACAGATTCCTTGCTATGTAACTTCGTAAAATGTCTATCAATCAATATCAGTCACATCAATGTGGTACCGGATTACATATAGTATTGGTTAGGAAATCTTTCCATTTCCTGAATTTTGTGTACAGCTGAGAAGCAGAGGAAAGCTTCTTAAATCTATCACATAACCTGTCATAGCAATTGTTCACCATTGCGTTATCATTTCAGTAAATTTTTCATATAGTAATCCGTATAAAATTCCTTTCATTTCCGGACACCCTTTTGGGATATAATCTTAGAAAAGAGAAAAACGTTGATTTCTTTTTGTTTTCTATGGATATATATGTATAGATACTGTGGATATAAAATGATACGTCCTTAACACTTAATAATTTATTAATTATGAATTGTGTATTGTGGAATGTAATTTACTAAGTAATTACTCTTTCGGTACGTCAAAGAGACTCCGTAGACTACCGCGTATATTATTATGTTAAAGAGTATCACAAGTGTTTCCTGAAGAAGGGAAACATTGTTTTTTTAATGTCAAAATCTTTATAAAGAGGTAGAAGATTTTATTTTTATAGAGTACCGTCACGCCTTTATTCCCTAAGCGGGGGTGGCAGAGGTGTACTGAGTACACCCACTTTTCTCCAACGATGTTAGGTTAGGTTATGTAATAGGGGGCGAGCCTATTGCCCTATACCGGGCACAATTCCAGACTGCGGATTAGTATTGGGAAATTTTGGTTACAAAAACTACATTTGTCCGACCTGGGATTTGAACTCAGGACCTCGTGATCACAAAGCGATGTGCCTTGCCACTAGATCAACGAGGCAGTCTTATATAGTAAGTATAACAATCTGCCTCTGAACTCTCTGCCTACCTCGCAAGGGGTATGGTCTGATGATATAGATAGATTAATAGAAGTATAACCCTTTTAAAAGTACGAAGCCATTTTCTAATAGAATAGTCTTAGGGTATTCGAATGTACGCGCGTATGTATGTAACCTTCGCTCTGCGACTAACAAATGTCGAAGCGAGCAAGTGCTGTGATGTCACTTACGCTTCTTGACGGCTTCCATTAAGCTGAGTCGCTTTTTTGTTAAATATTATATGAAATATCATACTGCAGGTGTTAATAATAGATTTTCAAGAACAAGAGGTAAAAGCTATGAAAAATAGATAAGGCCACTCTTTACCATTTTTCAAAATGGAAGCGGCAACTTTATCACATTTTTGTGCTTCATTAAACAGTTTTGCGATGGGTAAATGACTGTGTACGTGTGTAGGTATTATTTGGATAGGTTCATAAAACTGGCCAGTACTTATGTACATTTGTCCTTGTAAACAATGAATTAATTATCATACAAAATCGGCGATTTATTATTGTGAAACGTAGTCGTTTGGAAAGTATATCCTGGGCCCTTATTAACCATGATCAATTAAACATGTAACGCGGAGCGTTACGATTACTTTATGAAATTCTAGTGTAATGTTACTCTAGTAAAAAAAAATAGTCCTGCTAGGAACTGTCCCACCGTTGGGCACGGGCCTCCTCTCAAACTGAGAGGGTTTAGGCCATAGTCCACCACGCTGGCCCAGTGCGGGTTGTTACTTTTGAGATCCTCACTTTTGAGATACTCTCAGGCATGCAGGTTACCTCACGATGTTTTCCTTTACTGTTAAAGCAAGTGATAGTCAATTTATAATACGCACATGCTTTCGAAAAGACAGAGGTGCGTGCCTGGGTTTGAACCCGAGACCTCTGACTTTGCACTCACACACACTTTGTGACGAGGCGCGTTTTGGTCATAACGAATAAGGACCCTGAAAATTTTTGTATTCAGGGACTTGTTTATATGCATACTTTTCGATTTTTTTTCCCTATAATCTATCTATCTATCTATCTATATCATCACGCCAGCTCCCTCGCGGGGTAGGCAGAGAGTACAGAGTTCCAACAGGCCCTTTCCCTACATACCTCTCTGGCTTCCTCCACTCTCATAGTTCGTCTCATACACACTCGCCGGTTATTCCCTATAATAGTGCCAAATATAACAAAAGCAGGCAATACTCATCTTTACGACCGACCATATACATTGCGGTGGTAGTACATACAGATTCCAAAGGTTTACGCTTCACTGAAATGAAACGATATCAAACAACGCGTGTCATACGATGTGAGTTTTTTTTTATAGAAAACGTAAGTTACTGGATATTTCAAATTAGACCTTACTCCATTAGGCACCCTTTACGACTTTTAAAGGAAGATAAGATGATGATTGATGATTCTAAATTCATTATCACAATCATCTTATAATAACCTCAAAATCAGACAGCACGAGTTTCTGTAATGTAACGATGTTATCACGTAACAAATGTACCAATTACTACGGTGTGTAGCTGTAGCATGTGTTTGTAAAGTATTCTTAACATTTTGCACTCAAATTGCCTTATAAATTACGAATGGTAAGCCACCGGCATTCATTTGTCGTACGTGACCGGCCCGTTTCGTGCATATTGCTGAATATTCTTCGGAAATTTTCCGTTTTGTAGTCTCTTGTGCTATTCCATTTATTAACACCCACTTCCCTGTTTTCAGTTCAAGGTAATCGAAGAGAATGGAATTCCAAATTTAATTTGGCAAAACCTGTTGAGTAGTGAAAAAAATAAATAGATACAATAAAATAAATTTTAGTAGATATTTTTTTTATTTGGTAAGTGGGAAATTACATGATAAATAACAACAATAACGGCTTTAGACGGCAATTGGCTCACCAATGTTTGTGATAATTTCGGTAAAATGTAGATTATATTTTAGTTGCTAGAACAGATGAGTCTTCAAAATCGACGAATGTATAAAGGAATTATGAGAATAGATACTGCAAAGGTCTATAATCTCTAAATTACATTAAGTCGAAGAAGAGAGGAATATTAGTAGCAGTTCGCTTTGCACACTGCCAAGGCTGAATTTAAACCAGTAGTAAGGATATATTCTCTTAGAACTATGTATGTCCTGACTATCTAGCAAGAGATTATGAGACATAAAAAATAAGGACTAAAAGAATAAATTTTTGTGAAACGGTTTGTGCTTCTCCAACAGGTTTATGGTAAAAAGGCTATGTCGTAATAATGTGCTAAGACTATTTTTTGAGGAGAATAGACAAGGTTAAAAATATAAATAACTACAAAGAAAGATTTCGGTATAAACTTTTTCAGTTCGAGTTATATTTTTAATTCAATAATATCTGGGCCAGTTGCTGCATTTACGTATTAACGGAATATGCCTGGAACCTTCGGGCTAGCAGGCCTTCGACTTATTTTTCTTTATACTATTTAAAATATTCATGGCCTCACTTCAAAGCAGCAATAAGAATACGGGGTGGCTTAAAATGTTCTCCGGCATCTTGGAGAGTCCACTATCATTAATCCCCCCGGACAGCTGCGCAGCGACTCGCTGCTGTTATCAACAGCGCCCGCTTGCTATCGTATGTTATACTATTTTAATGACAATAAGACTACGTAATAAGAATAGAATGAAACGGCTACATATCTCGTTTGGTGAAATAAAATAAAAGCATTTATCAAAATTTGCAGATCATTCTTCTTCTGATGCTTTCCGTTGATATCTAAAATTAGGTCTAAACTTCTTTCCCAATAAATTAACAGCTTTGTTTCATTCGCATACAAGATATTTACCAAATTAGGTTTTAGTTATCGGGCTGTTTTACCATGTGATGGCCTAATACAAGGTATTGTTAAATTCATAAATGTGTTTTTGCCCACTGTTAGGACTTTGAAAGGTAATTCAAATGTTGCAGCTACATGTTTCCGATTTAGTACCTACGCAAGTACAATGAGTAGGTAAGTATACTTACATTAAAAAAATACCCGTTATAATACCATAAACACAGCGTTATTCTACTTACGCGTTACTTTAAAGTTGCAGAATGTAGAATCCATAAGATATAAATTTTGTCGCTATCTTTTTATTGGAAGGTAGTGAAGGTGTACCGGTATATAGGTTAATAATAGGATAAATAGGAGTATCTATCCTATTATCAATCTCCATAATATATTCCATCCCCCATAATAAACAATCTAAACATATAAGACTTCTTTTAGCCGTTAAATGAGTCACTGATGCTAATGTCGCATCTCTCCGTTCCACGCGTACGACTTTACTAGTCATTACCGGATTACTGCCGAACCGCAAGGTTTTCCACGAGCAGTATGTAACTGCTTTATTACTGAAGGTTTATGTGTGTTGTCTGTCGAGGATTTATTAAAATACTCGATACTGAGCATTCATAACGACCGGTATTAATGCGGAGGTGGCGAAAACGAGAAGAAAAGACCATTATGGCGGGTAGGGTATGGAGAGGTCCTCGGAAGTGTAGAAGAGATACGTGCTGGCTAGAGTGCAGTTGCTTGGGTGACGCACGCCAGTAACTCCTTTATACTTAGACTAAGATCTGTTTAGACGGAGCATTGCTAACAAAAATGGCTCCTTAAAGACGTAAGTTACGCTCTGCGTGCGTGATGCCAGTGTTCGATTTTTTGTTAATGTGTTCATAAGCTGTCAATGTGTGCGTACTAAAATTTATCTACGCTATGGATAGATAAATTTGATTCCGTTAGCGTGTGCGCGATGTTCCATCTCGACAATTAATTAATCTAAGCCTTTATACGACTGATCGCTAGCTGCACCAAGAGCACTAGGCCTACGAGGTGCGCTTGCGTAATACCAATAATACCGTTTATTAATTTAGTTGCGTTCATTTGATTCGACGATCATATTTGTGCTGTACGTATCCAGCTTTTACCTGTGACCTTCAGTAGGTCGTCGGTGTACATTGTGGGGAGCCTGCACACTCCACGTCTACCGGTATGAGGTCGCTATTTGAGAACCTTTCTGCCCCAACGGCTGTCAGTTCTACGAGCAATGTGCCTCTCCCACTGCCACTTAAGATACACCGGTTGCCGGTAGTCGTGGCGATTTTAGGGAGAGGCCTTTGACCTGCAGTGATGAACTGAATGAACGTCTTTCGGCTGATGATGATGATGTGATTCGAATAACTCTGACCTCCCGAACGCACAGGATTCTTGACATTCTTAATTCTTTATTGTACACACATAAATTGTTACAATTGATTGAAAATACAAAGAGAATAATGTGCAAAGGCGAGCTTAACTCAAAGTCGAGTTCTCTACCAGCAAACCTTTAAGTGATAGAGAAACAAGTGAACAAAATGAGGATAGGAATAAAAGTTTTCAACACAAGAAAGGAAAGAAATCATATCAACTACCGATATATACCTACAAATATACTACATGCTATACATTACCATAAAATAAACATTTTAGATAGTTACATAGATAAACTCGATATTGTGCATCAATAATGTAACAAATAGTGATTGAACATAAGCAACATCACAAGTAACACAAGGGGCGGTCTTATTGCTTAAGAGCGATCTCTTTCAGGTAACCTTAGGATAGAGAATTTTCAAGTAACAGGAATGTACGGTGGTGCACTAAACTAGTATGATAGCATAATATCAGCCTATACTGCCCACTGCTGGACAAAGGCCTTCTCTCACAAATCCAGGTGAGAGAGATTAGGTCATACTCCACCACGCGGACCCACCTGCTGTTGGAACTTATCAAGCCGCCTTTAAGGCTTCCAAATCGGCTTAACGACTACCACATTATGTGGTAGCCGGGACCAACGGCTTAACGTGCCTTCCGAAGCACGGAGACGCTCGAATATGAAAATGCCACAAACAGTCACCCATCTCGGGCCGACCGAGTCGAACACTGTTTAACCTTGGTAATCGGTAAGGACACCGCGGTCGCACAGCGCTACGAGCGCCTCGAGTTTGATAGTAACAAGAATTATTAACATTAATTAAATACAATAGAAATAAAAAGACGCTAATTTTATAAGGAAAATTAAGTCATTATAAATACCAATAATACTACATATTTGATAAATGACGCGAAACTATAATAAAGGTGCTAAAACCGGATCTGGTAAGCGCCTAAAAGGTAAAGTTCCCATATTTGTTCTTTAAAGCGTTCTGAAATCGACGCCGTATAACGACAGGCAAAGCATTCCAAAGTCTGACTGCTTGGACAGCAAAAGACTTACCAAAGAAACTGCTCCTATGGATCCTAAGACTTAGATTTTCGGAGGACCTTAGACATTGAGTACCAGAGTTTTGGGAAGATTCGATACATTCTTTGAGAACCGTAACCGTAACCGGCGAGCGTGTATGAGACGAACTATGAGAGTGGAGGAAGCCAGAGAGGCATGTAAGGAAAGAACCTGTTGGATCTCTGTACTCTCTGCCTACCCTGCAAGGGATCTGGCGTGATGATATAGATTCTTTAAGATAAGACTGTAAAGAAGAGTTAAACAATATATTGTAAAGGAGGGATAGAATATAAGTATTATGGGCAACGAATGGGCAACCACTTGAGTTGAGTACGAAATGTCACACCATGTGACATCTGAGGGCCTAGACAAGTTGCAAGCGTTTTGTTTCTATTCCCTTGTCGCAATCGACAGCGCATTGTTTTGACCACGTGACTTTTCGTTGCAAAATGTCATACCCATACATTTTTCCGCTATCTATTAGCGTTAACGACTATAGATTGGGCTTTTGTTTTTTGCCGTAATGGCGACAAGAAGCGAATTTTTATAATTTACTGTTTATACTCTATTACTACTTGACATTGGCGAAATACACTGTTCAAGTGTGCGGCCATTAATTAAAATAAGAAGAAGAAGAAGAAGACTGTAGATTGTCAACTTGGCTATAGGCGCTGGTCATACTTCCGCAAGCCGAATATGTACCTGATCGCAACTTAACCACAGTCCACACAATTACCGTTCTCATAAACAATCACAAAAAATAATGTTGTAAAAATGAGCGCTGAAGTCGAGCGTTTAGCGCTGGGTCGACGCTCACGAGTGTTGAACTACGTAGAAGACGCGAGCGTTTTAAGCGCTGACTCGAGCGTTTTTACAATACTACAAATAAAATACATTATAAAGGTTACAACGCAGAGTCCAGATCAACAGCAATTACAAAAGGTAATTAGGTACATTGACTACAATCGGAACGTTTTACCAGTGAGCGATTAATATGCATTGTAACTAATAATTCATTGATTTATTTCGCCCGTAAAACTTTACAGTCGTATGTAAATTTTAGAGGCTATTGGCTGTCTTTTACTGTGTTGGTAATCATGCAAGTACTTTGTATGAGAAATTATCCCTTTAACTCAACCCGTGGTTTCCATAACGGAAAAATTTACTTACTTATACCGTCCCGTCTATATTATCAAGCGCGGGTGGCAGAGGTGTACTGTGTACACCCACTTTTCGCCGACGATGCTAAGTCCCGTGTAAGATGGGGGGAAGGCTTATTGCTATAAAATGGGCAATATTCCAGACTCCGGACTGATACTTGGAATTTACCGATGGGAAAACTACATTTATCCGACCTAGGATTTGAACCCAGGACATCGTGATCGCAAAGCGCATTGTTCGCGACTAGACGAGGCAGGCAGCATAATTTCCTATACAAATTAAACCTAATTAAAGTTTAAACTTGATATGCAAAAGAAAGAAAAAGAACCACCATCACACCTATATTTTCTAAGAGGGGATAGGTGTACTTGTCTTTGCTTACTTTTTCAATAGAAAACCTTAATAGCATTTAGGATTCAAATCTGAATATTTCGTTAGCAGTAAGTAACATTTGCTAATTAAATGAAATTATCCTTTACTTAGTACGGTCGGCATTATAAGTTCTTATACAAGAGACAGCCTTTCAAATCTCAGAACATTTTAATAAAACCGAGCAAAATATAAATTTAAGTACGTAATTTTTCTTGTGACAAACACCTAGCTTTTATATTGGAAGATGTTATTTTTAGTTAAATTTTATTAGCCGCCTAAAGTTTCCAGAATCAAGAAGAGTTTTATAATTCTGTTTATTTCAACAAAGCAAGGAATAATAAAAGTTTTTGTTAAAGCTAGTGATATTGGTTTAATGCCTTCTTAAAGCAAGTACTAATTGTTGTTGTTAAGGAGGAGTTTATTTAGTCTTAATATTATAATCCCTGGGAATTTATTGTTTAAGGACTTCGGAATACAAACATACGCAATATATTAAACGGGATTTCTCGTAGCATTAACGTTGTTGAACGTTGTTAAATGCCTCGTTGGTCTAGTGGCAAAGCGCACCGCTTTGTGATCACGAGGTTTTGGGTTCAAATCCTAAGTCGGACAAGTGTAGTTTTTCTAACGAAAACTTCCCAATACGAGTCCGGAGTCTGGAATTGTGCCCGGTATATGGCAATACGCTCGCCCTCTATTACATGGGGCCTAACATCGCCTGCGAAACATGGGTGTACTCAGTACACCGCTGCCATCCCCGCTTGGGGAAAATAGGCGTGACGGTGTTTTTAACGTTGTTGAAATTAAGGCTCTATATACAAGGTGTATCGTTTACTGAGTTCTTAGATTTACGCGAATATTACACATGAAATAAAACTATTTTTTCGGATTTTATCGCGGTTTATTTTGATTTTTAAGTTCTCGACGTTTCGAGTGCTTTGCAGCACCCATGGTCACGGGAAGGAGGTGTATCGTTAATAACGCAAGACCTCAGACACACCGATTAGATAATTGATTCCCAAAACTTAATACCAAAACCTATTTTCTAAATTTTTTTTTTTTTTCTCCTTTTTTAAACACTTTTATACCCCAATTAACAATGAAACTTGTACATGTATGGGTGCGTATTTAAAAATATGTTTTAGAAATGCAGTTAAAATCTCGTATTGCTTTTAATAAAGAATAAGTTTAGTTTATTATAGCGCACTAAAGCAGTAACGGCATATTTTGCAAATTTAAAACGTCAATTAAGATACATGAAAAGTTGTTGGAATCAATTCTGTTATCGATTTAGAACAAACTATTTTAGGTCTTGCGTTTATTATGATTTACCTTGAATACAGTGTTTTCTAACAATCTCAAATTATGTACTTACTCTAAATGAGTATTTTTGTTCTTAAGATGGTCGGACGGTCTTTGGCTTTATCTTCCAGCTTTCATTTATCTAGGATGGTAAATCCTCGTATAGAAATTATTCACACCATACGAAAACCACTGTATTGGTTTGACAGTCGAGACTGACAACTTAAAATTTATTTTAAGTTGTCAGTCTCGACAATTTTCGAAGAGCTTTTTGAAAATACACACGCACACACATATGTACCACTTGTCTCATTCATTTCCTCATCCCTCAACACTCAAAGGTTTGCTGGAAGATAACTAATATTATTCCAATACAAATTAGTGAATAGCCTTATTCATTGCCCTCCGGTTTTGAGTCAAGTTAATCTCATGGTGCCTTACAAACGAGCCCGTATATCTGGATATCTGCTTTACTATGCAAAAAGTTCTAAAACGCATATATGCAAACGCAAATCATTTTTCAACTATAAACAGAATCCAGTTGCAATGCAGACACTTGTCACGCATGCGAACTAGTATAAAAGTAAGTATAAGATCAAAATTGTCTGCTTTTTAAACACATGTCAGGGCCTTGTCAACAATGTTCAATTGTATTTAATAAGAATTTATCTGTTTATACTTCAACCATTCTACGGTTTGTTGGTTGCTCAATAAAAAAAAAAGAAAAAAGTGAGTTAAGGTTGTGTTTTATATGCTTCTGTCTTTTCAGTGTACATAAAGAATACGCGCTCGCACGCATGCACGCACGACCGCACGCACGCACGCACGCATGCATGGGTTAAGCCTGATTGCCGTAATATGCTTCTTTATCAATCCTACTAATATTTTAAATGTGAAAGATTGTATGTTTAAATTTTTGTTAGTCAATCACGCGAAAATGGTTAAACGAAAATTGCACAAAGCCGGTCGTCGTGGCGATTGTTGAGGGGCGTCTTCCTGGTGATGAGGATGATCTATATCATCACGCCAGATTCCTTATGGCCTACCCTATAGTTAGAGTTAGAGAGAGAGAGAGAGAGAGAGAGAGAGAGAGAGAGAGAGAGAGAGAGAGAGTGAGATTTCAATAACTTACGCATCAACCTCTCCAATACCTTTTTTTGATAGAGCTTATTACGTTACTTGTTGTTTGTAGTAGTGCAGTTAATGTTAAGTGTAATCCTACGAATTTTTGCACTGACTAGGAATCACGGGCACAATAGTTAATACCTACGACACACAGTGGGTTAATTCTACAGTAACAGCAAGTTGTACAATGTTCGTAATTCATGCGACGCCGGCTGTTGGCTTAATTGGGGTTTGTTCGGAGTCAGGGTCACCAAGGTGAGAACATTTTGGGTACAAATTTCTATGCACATACTCACTTTATTATGAACTTAAGCCGCCAATGAGATTAAACTTAGGTAATTTACTTAGTTATGCAGAAACAACTCAGCCCTCTGCCCATATCTAGGTATATACTTACGGTTTAAAATATTAAATTATATATCATTCGTGACGTGCCAATACCGCCTAAGTGCATGAAAACCGTTGTGCGAAAACAATTTTATGTTAAGTAGGTATGAATAAATTACAAAGTTGATTATAATAAAAATCTCAGTAGGTGTGGGTAGATCACGATCGATATGATGAAGTTTGCATCATAAGACTATTATCTTTCGAAGTTCATTTTGTAAACTGGCATCAAATTTAAATAGAAATAGAGAATTTAATTCAAAAACGTAAACAAGTGTACTCGCCGAAGAAATTCACTTCGGTCCTCCACAAAAACAAAATTACATGTAGTTGTGGGAATAATCTACACAATTTTAAGCTATAATCCGCCGCCACCCGCGCACCAGAGAAGACAACCGTGGCCTGTACGAAGAGTCAAGCTTCATCAAAGGTAAGGGCTTCATCAAGGTGGAGAAGAAGAAGCCTCCCCGACGAAACCAGTGTGTGAATGTACCAGTAGAAGATGGCATACTTCGTTCAGCAGTACCAACAACACTGCTGTACGTGTCTCGGCTACACTACACCATTAAAGCCAAAGACATTGCGGAGTACGCCCGTAAGAAGACCTTCTACACTCTGAGGCGAGAAGCTGAACTCGCAAAACAATGAGCCAATCAATTCCTTTGTTGTGCGAGTTCCCACCGTCAAGCTGGAGACCTTCATGAGCGAGGAGTTCTGGCCGAAGGGTGTTGTATTCCGAAGATTTCGGGGTAGACTGCAAAATGCCCCTGCACAGCGCAACATGTCGCCGTCAACACATGTGTCTTAGTTTATAAGTTTTTATATGTATGTTAGTCCGTAAGGTATATTTATGGGCCTGTAAGTTAAACAAAATTATTTTTGTTAAATGTTAGTTGCCTGAAAATAAATGAGTTATTATTATAATAATCATTTGTATTGCATTTTTAACAGCGCTTGATGGAAGTCCAAAAATAAAAGCCCACATATCTCTTGAATCGAACACATGCAACTTGTTTTGAATGAAAAATATATGTTGGATTTTCTTATTGTCTTTAAGTACTCAAAATAGTATTGTAATCTCTATATCGCCACTATTACGCTATACTAGCACCATCTACACCAGACTAAATAGCGATATTTTTAAGAGAATTCGCGGCCGAACATCGGAGAAGAAAAACATACATGACGAAACAGTTTTTTTTTCATTGGTATTAAAATCTGTATTGCATGCCAAATGGAATACTCATGAATTTATTAAGAGAACAGGCAAGTTGATAAACAAATAAATGCAAACTTGGGTAAAGCCCAGAGCGGTAAATAGGTCTAATTGTAAGCCCGAGAACTCGTAATAACATGTTAAAAATATCTGGTTCTTTAAATGATCGCAGTTGCGGTGCTCCAGCAATGCTACTTGATTTTGTTTTATTATAAAGATTTAATCTTGTTTTGGTATAACCGGTTCGGTTTCCAATCAGGGAATTGTATAATAAAACGATCATATACTTTCAGCAAAAACTTTGAGAAGGATTTAATAACGAAACAGCTTTTTATACAAAACATGATGTACATATTATGTTTTGTTTAGAAACAACGCGTTATGCCTATATTCTCCGAGTGAGGATGGCAAAGGTGAATGTGTGCACAGTCCGCCGATTATATAAGAAACCTTTAGTAGGGGGTTGGCCTATTGCAAAAATTCCAGTTACAATTCGAGACTTCAAATTTAGTATTGAGAATTTTTCAATATAAAAACCTCAAAAACATTTTGTCTAATCTAGGGTTCAAATTTAGGACCTCGTGATCGCTAGCCGTACCATTCACCACTAGACTGACGAAGAAGCACAGTGTAGTACTGTATTAGTAGGAAATAATAATAAATTTACTCATTCGAATGTCACTCACAGGCATTTAAATCAGCTGTACGGATATTTCACGAGGTGACATTTTAAATAATTAGGTCATCATCATCATCATCATCTCAGCCTATACTTGTCCACTGCTGAACATAGGCCTCCCCAATCGCTTTCCAGCGTAACCGGTCCGATGCCACCTGCATCCAACGACTTCCTGCGATTTTCACAAGATCGTCGGTCCATCTGGCAGGTGGTCGTCCCACGCTGCGCTTGCCAATACGTGGTCTCCACTCTAGAATCTTTCTGCCCCAACGCCCGTCCGATCTTCGCGCTATGTGGCCCGCCCATTGCCACTTCAGCTTGCTAATCTTAACGGTTATGTCGGTGACCTTGGTTCTTCTACGAATCTCTTCATTCCTGATTCGATCACGTAGAGAAACGCCGAGCATAGCTCTCTCCATAGCTCGCTGAGCAACTCTGAGCTTTTTTATGAGACCTATTGTAAGAGACCACGTCTCTGATCCATATATCATCACTGGTAACACACATTGACTAAAAACTTTAGTCTTTAGGCACTGAGGTATTTTGGATGAGAAGATGTTGCGCAGTTTCCCGAACGCTGCCCAGCCGAGTTGGATTCGTCGATTGACCTCTCTCTCAAAGTTGGACCTACCTAACCGGACTACCTGTCCCAGGTAAATGTATTCGTCGACAACTTCAAGAGTAGAGTTCCCAACGGTGAGTGCGGTGGGTACGACATGGACGTTACACATTATTTTCGTTTTGTCCATGTTCATTTTAAGACCCACTTGTTGAGATACTCTGTTGAGGTCGCCGAGCATTCGTCCTAGATCTTCCAGCGACTCCGCCATGACCACAATGTCGTCGGCAAATCGAAGGTGAGTGATGTATTCGCCATTGATGTTGATGCCAAGTCCTCGCCATTCCAAGAGCTTGAAGGCGTCCTCTATGGTGGTCGTAAACAGTTTCGGAGAAATGACGTCTCCCTGTCTTACTCCTCTTTTTATGGAGATCGCCTTCGTGCACTGCCCTTGTACTCGGACTGACATGGTGGCGTTATTATACAAGCACTTCAACACTTCGATGTACCGATAGTCAATGCGGCATCGCTGGAGAGATCTAAGAACCGCCCAAGTCTCGATCGAATCGAAGGCTTTCTCATAGTCCACAAACGCCAAGCATAGTGGCCGATTATACTCCTCGGTCTTCTGTATAATCTGCCGCAGCGTATGTATGTGGTCTATGGTACTAAAGCCTTTCCGGAAACCGGCTTGTTCGGGAGGCTGGAAATCATCAAGCCTGCGTTCGAGACGATTCGTGATGACTCTCGAAAACAACTTGTAAACATGGCTCAGCAGTGTGATGGGCCTATAGTTCTTTAATAAAGTGTTATCACCTTTCTTGAAAAAGAGTACCACCACACCCCTGTTCCATGCTTCCGGCGCTTTTCCTTCGAGCAAGACGGAATTAAACAGCCTCTGAAGGACTTTAAGTACCGGCGATCCGCCCGCTTTCAGAAGCTCTGCAGTAATTCCGTCTTCACCCGGCGCTTTGTTGTTTTTAAGTTGGTTGAGAGCCATCCTAATCTCGTACAGGCTGATGTCCGGGATATCTTCAGTGTAGTGTCGGGTTAGCTTGGCTCTTGGGTCTTTTACCAAGTCAACAATAGGTTCAGCTACTGAGGTATACAACTGTCCATAAAACCTCTCTATCTCCCTGAGCACCTCTGACCTATTCGACGTTACGTTTCCGTCCTCCGTCTTCAGCTTCGTCAACTGGCTTTGCCCAATCGACGCGGCTCTTGCGAACACTTTGGAGCCCTTGTTCTGCTTTATGGTCTCCTCAATACGTCTTGTGTTGAAGGACCGTAGATCGTGTCGCAAGGACTTCAATATCTGTCCATTGAGCTGCCTATAGGACTTAGCATCATCGGAGGTTTGGAGTCTCATGGTACGTCGCTCAGCCATAAGGTTTCGGGTGTAGTCGGATAGCTTTTGAGGCCTATTTTTACGGTGGGGCTTAAAATGCTTAGACCCGACCGTATGGACAGTCTCTACCAACCTATTGTTGATTTCGTCCACTGATGCGCTGCTGTCTAGCAATTCGAAGCGGTTTGACAATTCGAGTTGAAAGTTCTCGGGGTTTTGGATATGTGTATTAGAAGGTCGGAGCGTAGACTTCATCAGACGCGATCTTTCCATAATTAGGTACTTCTGTCTAAAATTTTAAAGTTTATGTATTATGTATGTATTGCCCTTAATTAACACCCGGCATTGTAATCGAGAATTTTAATGAGCGCTATAAATAAACTTTTTGCCGGACAAACATAAAACGCGCTATTTATACAAAAACGCCTGTTCTATTGATATTAAGTATCATCATCAGCCCGTATCGGTCCACTGCTGGTCATAGGTCTCTCTCGAGGCATGCCATGAGTCCGGTCTTCGGCTCTTCTTCTCCAACCGCTGCCAGCCGCCCTGCGTATATCGTCGCTCCACCTAGCTACAGGGCGTCCCACACTACGTTTTCCGAGCCGCGGGCTCCACTCAAGAACGTCTACTCCAACGGTTATCGGTCCTTCGGAAAATATGGCCAGCCCACTGCTACTTTAGCGAGCTCATCCTGTGAGCTATATCGATGACCTTGGTTTTCTGTCAAATCACCTCATTCCGGATTCGATCCTTCAGAGAAACTCCGAGCAAATACTAGGGTAAAAGCCGGATAGTTGCCTCAGTGGGATACATGCCCCGGTTTTAAATACACTACGTTAGGGGTGTTGGTGGCATTAGCGCTTGAGTATAATTAAATATATTTTTTTTGAGTTATTTTTATTTCAGGACTTGAGAGACATCGCTATATATTGTTTCTTTTAAATCTGTTCAGCCGTGATAATATGGAGAAATAAAAATAACTATACCCCAGGAGTCTTGCATTTCCCGACCTACAGAGTAGTCTTAAACAATCTCTGAAAAATCTTTCATTTCCGCCGTTCTAGATATTAATACGGATAAACAAACATTTTTTGAATTGCATCCGTATGCGCTTAAAATGTCTTCTTTATTTCAAAAACACAAATTACAAATCAATATTCCCGTGCGCTGTGCGGGAATCGTACCTGCGACTATTTGACATAGTAAGTTAAGCAGTCTACGTTTTATTGCTAAAACCAAGTCGTCTTTGCTTTGCAAAAGCATTTATAAAGTCAACTTAAAAATGAGTAAATTTTCGTTGTAGAACAATTTCAACAGGTGCCCAGGCTTCCTGACTGTGAAGAGCAAGAGGGAGAACGAAGGATTGCTAGGCTTTTCTTCATGCAGGCCGGTAAAAACTCACCAAATGCATATTACTGTCATTTTATATACCACTTAGACGGATAATATCGGCCTGTTCTAGTGTGTAAACAAAGTTACCTATTTCAAATTATTATTTCACGTCTTAAGATACTTTAATAATATCTATCAATCTATATCAGATCTATATCACGTCAGATCCCTTGCAGGGTAGGCAGAGAGTACAGAGTTCCAACAGGTTCTTCTTTCTGGCTTCCTCCACTTTAATAGTTTGTCTTATACACGCTCGTCGGTTAGGGAGATTCTTGACTTGCTTTTCAGATAAGACACGGTCAATTTGATCATGGTTAGATAGTCTAGGTCTCTCCTGATATTTTGCATTGTATATCTGTGTGGATTTTTTCCATATTAAATTTCGTTTTAGTATGACGAAATAATACATATTCCGCAGAAGTCAGATCAGAAGAAGTGGTAAAAAGTGTTTTGTTTTATTTTACGATGTAGGACACCTTCATATAAAGTTTCAATTAAACTCGTTAAGCCATTTTAATATGAATAAATACCAGCTATGTCCCAAAAGCCGTGATTTTCTCCTAAATAAAAAGTATCGCGAATATTATTTCGAGACCAAAAACACCTTGAAAGTGTTAGTAAGATCCATTCTACCATTTTAGTATGAAGAAATAACAGCTATCTCGGAAGAACCCTGTAGAAAATATATTGTAAATTTTGTTAACTTCCACCAGACTTATTTTTCTATCAACTATCTCTATAACCGGGTTCAGTCTTAGCCCCACTTAGCCCGCACAGGTCGTCTTTGTAAAATATAAACTAAACTATAGCGCGATCTTATTAAACATACGACACTAACGCCGTTTCTTAAAAAAAAAACATACATCTAACAATACTTTTCTTTTTAGGAAGGTTTATCAGTTTACCTATTAATTATAAAATTATTGGTAAAATATTACTGATTTAAGCCTTCTCTACATACCCCGCCAAAGATTGTAATCTAGCGTAATAATATCTAAAAAAGTACATGGCCAGCTAAATATGTAGCAAAGTTATGTCGGTACATTTTGTGTTAGTCTTCTCGTAAGATATTATAGTTTATGTTTATGATCAAAATCATGTTAAGATATCATATAATAAAATCTTTTTAAATATCATATACTAAAATGTTGTTAAATAAATGAATATGCAAAGTTTTGTATCCGACCTTTTCATCGTTAGAGTTTTCTCCAGAAGAAATCATCCTGAATACATCATCGGTTCATACACGAAACCATGTTTGAGTATTTAAATCAAACGTGTATATTAACGTAACTTCGAGTGAGTGCTTTTAATCATTAAAGAGTTTTTCGCGAGGAGACGAAACTGAGTCCAATATCAATTCATGGAGGAATTCGTGCGAAGGCCAAATCACATATATTACGTCGTAACATTGCAGCTCGGTACAAACAATAATAAATTTTAATTTAATGGTTTACTCCGCGACAATCAATGTATAATAATAATGATTTAACAAAAGCGACTCTTTTTTTCTTCCCTCAGAAACTGTTAGATTTTTGAAAATATGAGTATACAGAGATATGATCTTTAGTACAGGCTACGACTATCCAAAATTTTATTGGAATTCATCAAACAGGTTTGGAGTAAAGTGTCTTTTTAGAAATTCAATGTTTCGCTTATTTTTGTATTTGTTGAAAAAACCTTTTGATTTTTTGGTATAAATACTATTCAGTATCAGTTATCCAACATTTTAAGATATTTGCGTGCAAAGTTTCATCAAAATCTGCTGGTAGTTTTTGCGTTATGATGGTTCATACCTTAGGACAGATAGACAGACAGACAAACAGATCTACATCGATAGTATGATACCCCTGAGTTGTTATTTCCTAAAAATAGTCCATGAGTCGTTAGAGTTTAAGTTACATTGTTTATAACGTTTATTTATTTTGCAAATAAAAAGGGCAAGTACCCGTATCAAAAAGGATAGTCGCCCTATTTACTTTTGCGGATAGTCGCTCTAGGGGCAACTATCCGCATCTATAAATTCTTTAACGAGTAAAGACATTTTTTATTCTTTATGGTGTTCTTTTCCAGCTTATTGTGACAATAACTTGTTTTAAATAAAATTAATACTTAACTATTTCATGCGTTCAATCTAGTTGAGCAAAATGCCAGAGCAGAATAGCGTGAACCAAAATCACTTGCCACCTAGGCCGTCTTTAAACCTCTTGAACTTTTCTCAAGTTTAGTCCAAGATAGTTAGATAGCGACATTGTAAATTAAATTTTTTATGGTACTGAGCTATCGTTGCCATCGCTGATATCTTATGAATCACAGAACAAAAACCTTGCATTGTGAAGAAAAGAGGGCAACCGCAAAAAAGAAAATGACCATCAGAGAATATTACCAGCAGTGAAACTGAATCTGATAACACAGATATTATTGAATGAAAAAAGAATACAATTACAGTTTTGACAATGAAAATGAAGAAAATGTTATAAGTTCAAAACCATCTAAAGATAAAGCCACCGAAGGACTACCACCAATAAAAAGGAAAAAGGACGAAAAAATCGATGTCATTGAAAATATACTAAAAGTGAAAAACGCTAATAAAAAAAATATTGCGCAGAATGTTCTGAGAATTACAATTTTACTAAATCTAAATCAGATTGAATTCAATGTGGGATGTGTCGAATGTGGTTGCATCAAACTTATACAACATTCAAAAACTATTGCATGAGATGTGGAAAGTTGAAAACCGTGGCTTGTCGTGATAATTAATGTTAGTGCCAATCAAATTTGAGTGCCATATTGTTCTTTAAGATAAATAATAAAATATTTTACTACCTACAACCTAAATTAAAGTTTATAGGCATATTTTTTTAAATTTTATGGTTTAAAACGTTTAAACTAAATACTATTTTATAATGTTGCTTAAAATTTTGATTAGTACTTAATAAAGGATCTCGGTTAATAATAAACACCGATTACTCAAATTGATATACATTAGTTTCTATCTAAAAAACTCATAGTGAGGCGTCTATCCCCGCACGAGGCAAATATCCCCCGAAGATTTTTTTACATTAGGCTGCTATCCGCTATAGTAACAAATATCTCTTTTTTGAGAGGTCACACGTATTACACAGGATTTACTCAAAAACAATATTACTTATGTTTACAACAATGGGCTTCTATAAAAGATCAAAGATCTATGTTTTGTAGACTTATGGTTTGTAGAAAGACATACATGTTGCAGTATTCCTAGTAAGTACATATTTTTTAGTAATAGAGCTTTTGTGTAAAGTGGGACATCTATCCGGCTTTTACCCTATACCATAAACTTCAAATGACCCTACCTTACATAATCCATACTAATATTATAAATTCGAAAGTATCTCTGTCAGTTTGTCTGTAACTTTTTTACGCCAAAACCGCTGAACAGATTTTAATCAAATTCGGCAAGGAAATAGATTTTATCCGGGACAAGGACATAGGCTACGTTTTTCTTTTAAAAAAGCATAAGGGTGTAAAATACACGCCTGAAAATAACGCGAACGAAGTTGCGGGGTATGTACCCGCTAGTATCTTATATGATGACTGAAGACCATACTAATGCTCACAACGGAGTAAAACATAAAATGATCTATTTCATGTTTTGTAGTGTTTAGTTTAACACCTATAATCGTAACCAGCTCCTCGAAATCACTTGACTATAAACAAATGTTTGTTATTTCTTACGTATCATGTGTCTTGTTTTGAGGATAAATAATTTATTTACAACTCGGAAATCGACCTCAGATACATAAGTGAATTGTTACAGATACCGGATAATATTATAAGATATTTTGATGATACAGTTCTAGATGGTCGTACCTTCCTTATACGTTCTTTTAATTTGATAAATTAATTTGATAAATGTATTTATGTTATTTGTTATGAAATGTTGACGTCCGTGACGTCACCACACGGCCCAACGGAAGATCAGCGCTGGTTGCTTAAGCAGCCAGCATTATGCTGAGTTGGGTTTATTTTTGTAACGAAGTCATACCTACTGCAAACACGATTGTTAAATTATTTTTGCTACAAATGCTGAAAAATGTAATGTACTGTCTGTAACTTATCGCAATCGTTGCTTTTCTTTCTTTTTTCTATCGCTACAAAATGTCTATAGAATATTCATAATAAAGTTTAGATATATAGTAAAAATAGTAAAAAATAAAGTATACATATTGTATAAATAAATACTAATATAAAAAAATAAAGTATATATACAAGGTGTAACATAATAAACGCAAGATCTCAGACACCCCGATTAGAGAATTGCTTTATAAATTCTAAACGAAAACCAAATTAAGCACTTTTATACTACAATTAACAATGAAACTTGTACGTGTATGTGTGTGTTTTGACAAATTTGATATCTCCTTATTGCTATGAATCAAGAATAAATTTAGTTTTTTATAGCGCACTGAAGGAGTAAAAGCATTTTTTGCAAATTTGAAAAATGTAAGATACTTTAAAAATTGTTGGAATCAATTCAGTTACCGATTTAGAACAAATTACTTTCAGGTCTTGCGTTTATTATGTTACACCTTGTATAATAGTAAGTATATAGGAGTAGTTATAGGAAATCATTATTTTTAAACCTTTTAAACTTGTGACTAGAAATCTGAAGAAATATTATGTGTTTTCCAGAATAAATAGCAAGGGGTATATATAAATAATGACTTAGAACAAATTGTTTAATATTCTAAGAATTATATAAAATTATATTTCAATTTTGACCTGATCCCAGTTGATTTGTTTCTGAAATACGGTCTTATGATAGGGATTTCTTGTAAAAACCACTTTAATATGAATAAGGACTTTGGACTTCGAAGAAAATGTGCAATACAAAAGGTCAAGTAAAAATAGCTATAACAGAAAGAGCTCCCGATCCTAAGATTGTAATTACTTTTGTGTGTTTTTATATTCTTTGTTAATTTGCATGGTGTCCGACTCCCTTTTATCTATTTTGGTATATCCTTTACTACTGCCCTTATTAACCAACCATTGGATATTTGTTTGTTTTCGGCATCATTCTAAATTGTTTCATAAATAAGTGGCTGGAAGCGATACTATAACATAATAACAAATTCTGGTATGTTCAGAAGACTTTACAATCTTGCTCGTATCAATAGAAATGTGAGTTAAGAGAAATAAATAAAAGTTAAAAAGTTAGAAATTAATAAACCTATTTCAAATACGACGTCTAGATTTTAATTAACTTCAGCAGAAGTTTTATAATGTTCGTTTTTGTGCAATCCAACTCTAGTTTTACTATTTCGTGTTACAATAGCCACGAAACTATGTCATCTATCTGATTTAAATTATGAGTGTGTTTCTTTGATATAGTGTAGAATACCTATTCTGTTATTGTGGAGTTCAAGGTTATACTTTACTGCGTCGATATACATATATGATTAGTTTCGTACATTTAAAATACATAATTACATACAGAGTTATATATTTTAGTTTTTTTTTTATATTTAAGATATATAGCCATTTTAGTATATATCAATGAATTGTAACAACGTGTTTTGGCGACACAATGATCTAGTAGTAAAAAATCTTTTAGTGAAACACAATTATTTGTTTCAGTCAGGGCGTCAGCATATGTGTAATTCATGCGTGTAAACGCACTTACGACGGGAATAAGATATAATTGTCAATGTTTCAATCTAAGGTGAGGCGCTCATAGCGCTGTGCGACCGCGGTGTTCTTACCGATCACGAAGGATAAGGAGCGTTCGACTCGGTCGGCCTGAGACGGGTGACCGTTTGTGGCATTTTATATTCGAGCGTCTCCGTGCTTCGGAAGGCACGTTAAGTCGTTGGTCCCGGATGGCCACAAACCTGCCTCTACCGATCCGCAAATATCGCCTACTTTTTGATAGATAAAAAAAAAACAAAAATGTGAACATCTGTGTATAAAAATAAACGTTAGCAATGTAACGACCCTTAACAGCGGAAAAATAGTTAGGAAAAAGAAATATCATCAAGATGTTGGCTCCCAGGCAGTTAATATCCACATCAAGCCGGGTCTAACTGTTAGTTTTATTATTATGATAGCTTTGGCTCAATTGTTTTGTATTGCATTCGCGTCTGGGGAGTATCTACTTATACGAGGAGGGATCAAAAAGTAGTGAGAATGAGTTAGAATATAATGACTATTGATAACTTAATAATTTATTTTTCTATATAGTTTCCGAGTTTCTCTACACACCGAGTCCAGCCGCTTTTCCAAGGCTTCAATCCCTTTAACAAAAAAAGTTTTGTCTTGATCCTGCAAAAAGCTCTCCACGGCATCCATCACCTCGTTGTCGTCTTCGTACCTGTTTCTCCTTAAGTATTTTTTCAATTTGGGGAACAGATAAAAATCGCTAGCCGCCAGATCTGGTGAATAAGGGGGGTGGTCAACCAATTCGAAGCCAGCTTGCTGAATGGCAGCCATCGCAACTGCCGACCTGTGCGCGGGTGCGTTGTCGTGATGAAACAGCACGCTCCTTCGAAGTTTCCCTCTCCTTTTCTCTTTGATGGCATTTCTGAACTTGGGAATTAAAGCTGCATAATATTGGCCTGTAATAGTGGTTCCACGCTCCGGGTAATCAATCAACAATATTCCTTCTGAGTCCTAAAATATTGAGGCCATAACCTTGCCAGCCGATGCCACGACATGAAACTTCTTCGGGGTCGGTGATGATGGCTGTTTCCATTGCGAAGATTGCTGTTTTGTCTCGGGATCAAAATGATGGACCCATGTTTCGTCCATTGTTACGAAACGAGACAAAAAGTTTTCAGAATCGTCTTGAAACTTGTCCAACAATGTCTTCGAAATGTCAAGTCGATTTTGTTTCTGACTGTCGGTTAACATTCTCGGCACCCATCTTGCGGAGACTTTTCTCATATTCAAAGATTGTTTCAATATGGATTGAATACTTCCATATGAAATGACCGTTTCTCGAATTAAGTATCGGATGGTAACTCTTCGATCGCTCAATACAATTTTCTAGACTTTCGCAACATTTTCTTGGGTGACTGACGTCGATGGACGGCCGCAACGATGTTCGTCTTCCGTGCTCGTTCTCCCTACTCGAACTTGAGAAGCCCACCTTGCGACAGTAGAATACGGCGGAGCAGACTCTCCTAATGTTGCCTCCAAATCGCAATGAATCTCTTGCGTCGTTAACTTTTTTAAACAGAGGTATTTAATAAAAAATAATCCGAAACTGTTCTGGTCATATATAAAAGCCAAAAGATCTGGCAAAAGCAATTATCCAAATACCATGACCGATGGTATTGAGACTTCATCAGATGGTAGTGCAATATGCGAAATGTTTGCATCATACTTTAAGGCTATGTACAGTATTCACGACAGCAATGATGGCTTTGACTATAATGTAGACCACTGGAAAACTTTATTGAATCAAACGCAAGCTCTAACAACGCCTGACGTCTCAGAAGAAATTATCTTATGTAAGTTAAAGTCCTTAGACCCCGCTAAAGGTCCTGGCCCCGACGGCATCCCGCCAACTTTCATCGTATCCTGTGCTTCAGTACTCGCCACACCATTATGTCTAACTTTTAACAAATCTTTGCAGACAGGAATATTTCCAAATACTTGGAAGACCGCGAAGGTAGTTCCTATTCACAAGGGCGATAAAGTCGAGGTTATCTGCAACTACAGGCCAATCTCAATTCTTTCCATCTTTGCTAAATTGTTTGAATCAATTATTTGTACATCTTTACAAAACCACTTAAAACTTTATCTCACTGACTATCAGCATGGTTTTGTGAAATTTAGATCCCCTAGTACTAATTTGGTCATCTTCACGGAAACGCTTGCCTCAACTTTAGACTCAAATCAGGAAGCTGATGTCATCTACACAGATTTCTGTAAAGCGTTTGATCGAGTCTCTCATGATATTTTGCTGGCAAAATTGGAAGCATATGGTGTAACTGGAGGTTTGCTTAATTGGATTAAATCTTACTTATATGATCGAATATTCTACGTCGTCATTAACGGCTTCCAGTCAGGAATGCGTAAAATAACATCAGGAGTGCCACAGGGCTCGAATTTAGGACCTATCCTTTTTAATGTATTTATAAATGATATACCAAATTGTTTTCTACATACTAAACCGTTTTTATATGCAGATGGCTTAAAATTAGTAGGAACTTGTGGGTCAAGTCAAGACATGAATCTGATTCAGTCAGATATTAATAGAATGGCAGAATGGTGTCACTTAAGTAAAATGAAACATGACAAAATGTTATCATGTCAAGATCAGTAGGAAGATTAGTAGTTTTAATTCTTATTACAAAATTGAAGGACAAATAATACAAAGAACAGACGAAGTGAGAGATCTTGGAGTACTCTTCGATAGAAAGCTAACATTTGTTCCCCACATGGAAAGTATAATCAAAAGGGCATCACGAATGTTAGGTTTCATTATCCGCAATACCAAAGATTTTGAAGGAAATAATATAAAATTTATTTTATATAATGGCTTGGTAAGGAGCCTTTTACAGTACTGCAGCATTGTATGGAGGCCACACTTCTGTACGCATAGTCTTAGATTGGAACGAATCCAAAGAAAATTTGTCTCTCATCTCGCTTTTAAAAATGGGATTGCAAGAAGGGTCCGGTCTTACGAAAAACGACTGAAATGGTTTAACATGACAACATTGGATACACGGAGAGACTTATTGGATCTTATCTTCTTGTCTAAACTATTAAAAAACAGAATTGATTGCCCCCCCCCCCCCCCCCCTATTAGAGCATTTTATGTATCGAGTTCCTCGGCGAATTCCCCGTACTCCCATAACTCCTCTATGTCCCCCTTTCCGCAAATCGGTCCAAGGCGCAAACTCTCCGATACCAAGATTGTGCAAGTTGTTGAATAGTTGTAGCGATCTAATTGACATGGGAACTGACTCACTTTGCAAGATAAAAAAAGCTTTTTAAATGCATCAAAGAGTTATCAGTGAGCTCGCTCTAGATAATAATTCACAATGTTCTATATAATTTCTTTTAAAGTTATTGGTTTTTCTGTTTTCTTTAATTATTGATACCACATAAGTAAGTAATTTTGATATTTTTTATTTTTATCTTTATTTAATGATCATATTTTATTTTACTTTTTATTTTTTTTGGTTTAACAATTTTAATTTATAAAGTAAGTATTTTTGTCGTCTTTACAAATTGCATGTGGTGTTTACCTGTAATAGTTTGTCACACTTATGTTCTACCTATAATACTGTCAAACCTAGTTGTAAGTATTAGTGTGTATAAGCGCTGGTAAACCTTAATAATAAATAAATAAATAAATAACGGCTCGCACTTCGTTTTTCTCCATTTTCGAGAACACGTTCCGACTCGAAGCAAACAAATGACTACATTCAGAAAAAAACAAAAGAGAATCGATGGTTTTTTTTTTATTAATAATACAAATATGTATCTGAGCTATGCCTGCCAGTATTTTTTTTTTTTACCAACGAGTATGTCGTTCTCACTACTTTTTGATCCCTCCTAGTAGTTTTTTCCTTCAGGTACATGAGTAATGTTACTATCTTATCTTCAAATGGGTAATTTGAACTCTGACAGTTGGACCTCAATTATTGTTCACAATTTGAAATCTCAACTACACCGCGCGGACAGGATTAGGGTTTTTACATCTGATAAAATATTTTTTGTATTAGTTAAGTAGGTATTTTAACAAGACAATTTTAAAAAATCTAGCTAATCCTAATTTACAATCCAGATAAGTTTAATGTTTTAAGGAGATCGACAATAAACATAGTGATTCCAAAGTCAGAGGAACTATTCAATACGAGTTTAAATAATTAGACATATGGTCACTTTAGTTCTAAAATACACACATATCACGTCAGAACTATGTCCGAAAATAAAAGATATGAGGACACCATAAGCGATAACTTCAATATAATATTATATAGCGTTTGATATTGTAACATCCGTTGGGTAGACTGCTGTTTTATGATGATAATTGAGTATAGTTGTGTGGTTCTTGACCCTTGACCATGGGATATTTATTTATTATAGAGATTGATATTTATTACTGACTGCCTCGTTGGTCTGGTGGCAAAGCACATCGCTTTGTGATCACGAGATTTGAATCCTAGCTCGAACAAATGTAGTTTTTCTAACGAAAAATTCCCAGTATGAGTCCGGAGCCTGGAATTGTACCCGGTATATGGCAATAGGCTCGCCCCCTATTACATGGGACCTAACATCGTCGGCGAAACGTGGGTGTACTCAGTGCACCTCTGCAACCCCCGCTTGGGGAAAATAGGCCTGACGGTGTGTGTTACGTCTTTTTCTAGTTATTCCGGTCCGATCCCCCAGTTTTGATCTCCTAGGGGATCTGTTTTTTTTTCTTTTCCGATCTGATCCACCTTTCAAAACTCGGGGATCCAATCGAAAATGACAAATGTATTTACTAGATCGGACAGAAATTTAAATAATAATAATAAACAGCAGGGGACGTTTCTTTGGCACGCTCAGTATCTGTCTGCATAAACAGCTTGACAGATTGTATCATAATTATGAGTTTTAATGAGATTTGTCCTAATTGTAGGAAAGACATAGGGTATACCTAATATTTAAATATAGCAGTTGCTGTTGTTGACTGCCTCGTTGGTCCAGTGGCAAAGCGCATCGCTTTGTGATTACGAGGTCCTGGGTTCAAATCCTAGGTCGGACAAGTGTAGTTTTTCTAACGAAAATTTCCCGATACGAGTCCGGAGTCTTGAAATTGTGCTCAGTATATGGCTATAGGCTCGCCCCCTATTACATGGGACCTAACATCGTCGGCGAAACGTGGGTGTACTTAGTACACCTCTGCCACTTCCACTTGGGGAATATAGGCGTGACTGTGTTAAATATAGCATCTGCAACCCAAAAAAGAGAGGGGGCATATAAATATTTTGCCTGACATTTTTTTTTAACTTTCCACTTAATAATATTTTATGCAGTCGGATTCTTTGTGTCTTTTTTAATAATTTTCCCTTGTTCGTGATTTATTTATCGGCAATTTCAAGGTTTGCTATTTATTCTATATATCTTCAGAATTCTAGTGTATTAAACAAAACATGATTAGAGACTGCCGAACATGACAGATTGATGAATTCTATACTAGATGCTCATCAGGGTTGGAACCTTAGAAGCCCAATGTTATTTTTCTACCGCTAAAGCCCAAACATACATCTAAATAACGTGTACGAATTAAAATACCTATATTTTGTAAATTGTGAAATGATAGTTTCTTTTTTAATTGTTTACGATTGAATGTGTTTTAAATTAAATGAAAACAATAACTAGTAGAATATATTTTTATTTAGGCTGCAATATTTAAGATTTGAAAAAAATAATAAAAATCAAAGATGAAATGAGAACCTCTCAGTTCTTTTCTTATAAAAGACTTAAATAAAAAAAAAAACAATTTTTTTGACAATCATTATTCTTTAACAATCATCAACTTCTTACTATATAAAAACAAAGTTTTCCAAATATTTCGGATTTATATGCAGTTTTGACACAACAATATTGTGTTCGCCACAGATTTTTAGATGAAAAAAAGCCGCAGTACCATCGATTTTGTGGTTCCGGTTCATCGCTGCTGTATTCAGTAGAAGTTTGTGGGGTATTTCCCAAGATGATTTCAATATTTTTTTGTATCCATGTGGTATTTAAGTCAGTGCTCAACTTCAATGTAAAGGCTTTTCGACTTAGTGGTTTTTCAAGGTTTGATAGCTTGTTATGATAATAAATACCAATTGTACAACGTTTTACGTCAACTTGACGTACAACATCGTACATCGTACATTGGTGGCACTTACCGCAGTCACGCGTCTTGTTATCTTCCGGTGACTACTGAGTGGACTCGGAAAGCCTAGCGGACCTAGCTAAGGTGCGAAAGATACAATGAACGTGTGTATAGTGACTTACATTGGGCTTCTAGGGCTAATAGATGATTGGCTCAGGATTAAATCATGGGTGCTTTTGCATAAAAGTGCTGTGCATTTCTTTTGAAACTTAAACATCTTTATTATTGCTCGCAGAACCTAATTTTAAGGCTAATATAGAGCATTAATGTATAATTAATTGTATGATGAAATAAATTAGCGATTTTTATTTGATTGGATTTCATTCAGGTAAATAATTTGGAACAGCCAATGGTGTGCTTTTTTTTGAGTGGCAAATTTTGTAATCAAATATTGCGTGATAACTAAAGAAAATAAACTTGATACGGAAAAATTCATTTATTTTATTCATTTATTGGTTTTCTAAACCTTGCTCTTAGTCCCAAACCTATCTATTTCGTATCTTTAGTTGCTACATCACATTTCTTCACAAAATTGGCCATTTAAGAAAAAAGCGGACTTTAAGTAATATTATGTCAATTACTGAAATAACATGTAGCTTGATTCCTCTCAAATCGATTTTACTTCTTTCGTCTATAAATATTATGTCCATCCGTTCTTATAACTACATGTCCTACTAAATTTCGTCTCAAAGGCTTTGATTTAGATTTTGGTGAAGGGATAGATAAGCTGAAACGAAATTTATTGGCCTAAAATAATTTGATTTTGAAGTTATACTATAGTCTGGCATGATTTCCAGTGTTGCGATCAATTTATAAGTCAAGAATGACAGACACGACCATCGCATAGCCGAAGCTGCGTACCAATGCTGGTTCCTAATAAAACACCGTCACGCTTATATTCCCCAAGTGGGGGTGGCAGAGGTAAACTGTGTATACCAGGCATATCAAACAGGCTCCCCGCGGGCCGCATGCGGCCCACTGAGTATTTTCCTGCGCCCTGAGTCAATTTTGAAAACAGCTAGATAATGCGGCCCGCGAGCGTGTTAAAAACCATTTTGGAAATTTAATAAATATACTTGTCCTAAAATAGTACTTTTTTCGTTAAGATTTTCAGTAGTTTGTCTTCTTTAAGATTAGTTTTTACGGCCCACCTAGTCTACGGTCTTCCTCCTTTTGGCCCACCAGTGACTTTGAGTTTGACATGGCTAGTGTATACCCATCCAATACTTTTCGTCGACGATGTCAGGTTCCATATTGTAGGGGGAAAGAGCTGGTACTTAATAAATGTCTATAATAAAGGCGAACACAGCATGGCAACTCGTAATTCAGCAATAAATCATTCCCCTCTCCCCAACGTCACATTGTTGAATGACATCCGCAACAAACGGTCCACGTCATTTGACACGGAATCAATGTTAGTTTACCACTTTATTTATTTACTCATTTTCCTTATTTTTTGTATCTTGTTTACGTTACTAGCACTAAATAAATATGTGGTTATATATCGTGTTTCCGACTGTTCCTGTTTCGCCAGAAATCCACTGGTAAAGCGATAGTTGGATTGCTAGTGTACGCTGTATGAATTTGAGTAGTATTCTGTATTTTGGTAATATATAATTTGTAACATAATAAACGTAAGACCTCTTAGAGAATGCTTCATAAATTCAAACCGACAACCAAATTTTCAAATTAAAATCCCTTTTTTTAGGCACTTTTATACCCCAGTTAACAATGAAACTTGTAAGTGCATGTGTGCGTTTTGAGAAATACGTTTTTGGAATGCATTTGAAATCTCTTTATTGCTATGTATCAATTATATATTTAGTTTTTTATAGCGCACTGAAGTAGCAAAAGCAATTTTTGCAAATTAAAAAAAAGGAAGATACATTAAAAATTGTTGGAATCAATTCAGTTACCGATTTAATAAATACTGCTTTCAGGTCTTGCGGTTTTTATGTTACACCTTGTATAAAACAGTTACTAACTAGTTTAGTGAACCCGGAAAGGCCTCTTGTGCTTAAGCAAGCTGTAATTTAGTCGTCCTGGAGCGAAAGCCCAGGTGATGAACCCAATGCCTACTGTGCGCTGATAATAAAAAAATGAATGAAAAGAACATTTCAATAAATCACATCTAACTACCTATCCGAATATCATAGATAGGCTAAGTGACGGACGATTTAGCGCAGTGGTTAAGAGCTTAAGCCGCTTCGCCCTTTGTGTCTAATAGTCGCAGGTTCGATTCCCGCACGGGACAAATCTTTGTGTGATCCACAATTATTTGTTCCAGTCTGAGTATTTGTGTATGTGAATTTTCATGTTTATAAACGCACTCACAATACAGGAAGAAAACCTAGTGTGGGGCTAAGTTTAAAAAAATATATATAAATCTAGTTACTTTCAAAAGACTCGTATACAAATACAGTAGACAATACCGACGACTGCTTCGTTGGTCTTATTGCAAAGCCCATCGTTTTGTGATCACGAGGTACTAGGTTCAAATCCTTGGTCGGACAAATGTAGTTTTTCTAACGAAAAACTTCCAGTTTGAGTCCGGAGTCTAAAATTGTGCTCGATATATGGCAATAGACTCGCCCCCTATTACATGGACCCTAACAGTCGGCGAAAAGTGGGAGTACTCAGTACACCTCTGCCACTCCCGCTTGAGGAATATAGGCGTGACCGTGTTTTAAGACAACAATACAAGTGCCTATTTCCGGAGTATTACAGTCTTAATTATATAGATTAGTCTGAACCACGTTAGATTTCTCGTATAGACATTCTAAAGACTTTGATACCAATTTGCCACTAATTGTACGACGCTCAACTGTGGGCGTAAGCATAACGAACGATTAAAGTTTATTACAAACACATTCCTAAAGATAGAAATTTGGAGCATTAATGTACACGACTCTACTACCGCGAGGCAAAATTTGAGAACTATTTATAATTACTTTGGCTGAAGTAAAATAATTAATGAAAATATTTCAGACGGTTGAGAGTGAAGAATTCGTAATAGTATTAGGTACTATAAACTAGACCTCCCAATAGAATCTCGATATTCAATATATCTATATCTTCACACTTCCAACAGGTCCTTTCCTTACAGACCTCTCCGGCTTTTCTCCACTCTCATAGTTCGTCTTATATAGGCTCGCCGGTTACGAAGACTCTTGTCTTGCCCTTTAGGTAAGACACGGTCTATTTGGATAACCGATAGACATTAACCGTAAGGAACTTCTGAACAACGGATTCGCTAATCTCCAATTAAGTTTAAGCTCTATCAAGCTTATATCTACATTTCTCTGACGATATTAAGTTCCGATGAAATAGTGTGAGCCTATTTCCATACTAGGAGACTATACTGGTAATAGTTTCATCTCCGGACTCCTATTGAAAAATAAGGAAAACTGTATTTGCTTAAGATATAGTTAGGTTATTTACAATTAGGCATGCGAAATTTTTGACGTAGATCTAAAATATAATTTGTAATTTATCTTCCTTTATAAACTTAAGAATGTTTTACGCATGCAAATTAGAATAATTGAGATTTTTTCGCAAAAAATAACTACTCTTTGTCTAACCAAGGACACCAACCCTGGATCACTAGCCGCACTATGATTAATAAGGTTTACGCGTAATACTATCGAGAAAACGTACTGTCACGTTCATCTGTATTTAGCAAATGTGTTGTATGAAAAGAATAGCATAACAACTCTACAGCCTCATGCTAACGTCAATGGTTTTACCAAAATGCGAGCAAGAGCACGAAAAGATTGACCTTAGCGTAACTCTAGCGAGGTGATATATCATTCTTGTCACACTACACATTCACTAGATAAAAATGAACATGACACCACGATTACTCGTTAACGTCATGTTTTCGTGCTAAGCACATGTTCAGTAAAAATCATTTATAGAGCGTAGTTGGCTCAGTACATTTGTAAATAGGTACAAATGTACTAGAAAGCGTTAGTAGTGATGAATGCATGAGCTTAATTCCGATTTATCTATGCATTGTGTTTATTTTTACATACTCGTATATCGTTGGATGGTGCACTGCTTACGATTTCCATAGGGAAATATGGATCCGGTAAAATAAAGTAAGATTCCCTTTAAAAAAAATATTATACTACGGTTTTAACACTACAAGTAACACTGCCTCATCGGTAAGTATGGTATAGCAGGCTATTACGACGATATGGATCCAAGTGCCATTGGGGTTTTCCTATTGAATTTCGGCAGGAGTGCATATGCAAATTAAACAAGACCATTTTCAGACTTCTGAGTGTCATCAGGACTCTGAAATTATTCTGTATAGTATATGGACAGTCGTTGTGTTGTGACGGTCTTTGGGGGACGTATTTGTCCTGAAGTGGACGCTTTATGGTTAAAGATAGATAGATAATGAAGACACAGGCAATAGCTAGTTAATAAACGGACGATTTAGTGCAGTGGTAAAGAGCTCAAGCCGCTCCGCCCACTGTGTCTAGTCGCTGGTTCGATTCCCGCACAGGACAAATCTTTGTGTGATCCACAATTATTTGTTCCGGTCTGGGTATTTGTGTATGTCAATTTTCATATCTGTAAACGCACCCACGACACAGGAATAAATCCTAGTGTGGGGCTTCGTTTAAAAAATAATCACTTCAAATTCATCTTAGGTACATACAAATGTTTATTATTGGAACTCAATTGACTACTTCCTGCAAATATTCTTTGGCGGAATTCTATTACACAATGACTCATAGTATTTTTAGTATTTCATATAAAAGGTACCTATGCCAATCTGATATGGAATTAAGATTACTCCGAATTGGGTTGGTTTTCGGGCAGTGACTATAGATATCGCCATAAAATGGACCAGTAAAAGATTATAAGCCGTGGCTTTGGGTAGGGAAGTATATAAGAAAATATCCAGAGTGGGTATGAAAAGTCCAATTGCCCGCATTTTTGTGTCAACTTCCCTGCATATTACTGAAGGAATGAGGTTAATATAAATTAAAAGTACGATACAGGACATGGGCTATGTTGGCCAGAATTTTCAACCTGTTTTGCAATTATGCTAACGCGTTTGAAATGGTCAGGTATATGTTTCATAAATGTGGAGAGCGGAAGCAGCTTAGTCAGTTTATGTAAACAGATAAGGCACACTGATGCTGTACAAAATTCGAGCTTTGCTCTATGCTCATGAAGCTCGTGGAGAATTTACTTTGCGCTTGTAAATTGTTTGGCGTTGCACCTTTGAGCGTCAAGCGGCAACATAAAATGCAGACTCGAATTTTATTCTGTAACAAAGTGTAGCTGTTACCAGTATTAGCTACTTATCATCAAAATGTACTGTTAGATATTATACATAATAACAATAAGCGTCGATTGCCCTTGCATATTATACGGATTCCTATAGTACGAGTATTAACTCAGTTTAGTAGTTAATAGTGATAATGTCAAAATACACTGTGTAACTATTTATTCTATAATAGTCTCATTAGTTTTTATTATTTATTACTTGTTGCTACTTTTTAGCAAATAAAGAAAAAAATAAAAAACAAAAAATAAACACCGCCACGCGCAATAATCCCCAAGCCGGGGTGTCAGAGGTGCACTGTTTTCATCCACTTTTCGCTGAAGATGTTAGGTGTAATAGGGGGAGAGCCTATTATATCGGGCATAATTCTATTATGCCAAGTCAAGCGAAGTCTATTAAGTCAAGAGTATCCGTAACCGGCGAGCGTGTATGAGACGAACTATGAGAGTGGAGGAAGCCAGAGAGGTATGTAAGGAAAGAACCTGTTGGGACTCTGTACTCTCTGCCTACCCCGCAAGGGATCTGGCGTGATAATATAGATAGATAATTCTATTATATTACTGGGAATTTTTCGGTAGGAAAACTACACTCCGTCCGATCTAGAATTTAAACCTAGAACCTCGTGATCGCCAACGACCACTAGACCAACAAAGCAGTCTCAGTATTTCTTTTTCCTAATCGGCGTGGACAGCGTTGACGTAAACCTTCTCGATATTTCTATTTCTTCTTTAAGCATGAAGTGAGTTTTCGTGATAGCATTTTTGGAGGAAGAAACGATCCGAGCATTGTTGCAAGTTTTGTTCCTTGGTTTACAGCGATGTATTTTAGTCTCAAGAACCGGGTTTGATTATGTTTGTCTATGATGAAATATGCTGACTTAGTAAAATTGCCATACTTTCTGGTGGGTTGTACTGTAATAGGTGACTGTTTGTCTCCTTGAAGCGTTTTCTTTAAGTGAAATTTGGTAGTCTCCATAAACTTTTAACGTTTCTTAAATTAAAGTTACCACATGCTACTATCACAGCATACCACACATTTCCAAGTCTTTTATTCGAAACGGCAAGTACGAGCCCAGCAATAATAGGTCTAGAAAACGATACTGAATTTAAAAAAAAAGGAAAAATGAGAAAAACTGTGAGAGTGGAGGAAGCCAGAGAGTCTGTAAGGAAAGAACCTGTTGGGATTCTGTACTCTCTGCCTACCCCGCAAGGGATCTGGCGTGATGATACAGATTTATAGAAAAGTTTTCATAAACTTTACGACAGAATCAAACTGCGTTCTTAGTTCGTTGAAATAAGGTTTCGATTTAACAATATTCTATAGGGATAATTCGTAGAGAGCCTAAAATGA
The DNA here is from genome assembly GCA_905147815.2 of Phalera bucephala. Taxonomy (NCBI): domain Eukaryota; kingdom Metazoa; phylum Arthropoda; class Insecta; order Lepidoptera; family Notodontidae; genus Phalera; species Phalera bucephala. The sequence continues at coordinate 23,546,535 of LR990613.1, read as the reverse complement.
TGCATATGATGGCCCTTTTTTTTGGATTGCTAATTTAAAAAATAAAATTCGATATAAAATAAAATAAGCTCTTGGTTTCGTTTAAAACAATGGTTAAGAATCACTATTTATCAATAATTTAACTGTTTGCTACTTTTATAAGGAAATATCATACTGTCGTTATCTTTACCAGTGTTATAGCTATAATATGTATTAGATTAGATTAAAATATGTGTGTATGTTTACATGATTAGGTATATAATTGTATATGTATAATTAGGTATGTATATATATGTATGTATCGTAGATCATTAATAGTGTATGCCGCCAATTGCCCCTTTCTATCGTTATTTGTTAGACTTCCTAACGGATGTCTGGAAGAAATTGCAATAAGACCGCCATTTGTACTTAGTAATTGTTTACAAATTGTTTGTAATTTATTGTTTTTGCTGGTGTACAATAAAGTGTACTATTATTATTATCTATATATTAATACGTGAAGCAAGAACTTTCTACACCTTTTTACGAAAATTGCGCGGACGGAGGAGTATGAAATTTCCCACACTTATAGTTTATATAGAGAAGGAGTGCAGAATGCTAATATTTTTTTTTTATTATGCATAAAACATACATTAAATCAATGAAAAAAGCATTACACACACTACCATGTATTTGACACAATACACGTCAAATTGATGTTTGTCTTTGATATTATTTGTCTATAGTCTTACTGAATGTCAAACATAACCAGCAAACGATGAAAGAGTAGGTCGAATATCGACCTATGGGCGACCACTAGTTATATTAAATACACCCCAGCAAGTATGCATTAACTTGTGTAATAAAAAAAAGCTTGCACAAAGAGTGCGGCAAATTTGTGAAGATACTAAGTCAGACGGTGAATAAGACGGCGTCCGTGACAAGAAATTTTGAGCCATCAGGCTGTAAGTAGGTACATTCTTGTAGAAAGGATATTTTCAAAAAATCCTTTCTTATTAGATTCTTATGTCCCCGAGAGATATAATCTTTATTTAGGAGAGAGATGAGACGTTTGGTAAGTTCAGAATCTGGAAATATGGCCTAAAAATAGTAGAAGTTGGCAAGTAACAATAGGTAACTGCGCTCTTTTGTTAAAAAAATCTACTTTGTGTGTTTCGGGTCCCTTAAGTACGAATGGAATCGAAGTTACCTATTATGGGTATGTGATGCCTGAAATGGACTCTGCATGGAAATAAAATATGTACGGGAATGACATTTTATAAGGAAAAGTCACCTAGACAGAACAATGCGCTATTGATTGCGGCGAGAGAATATAAACAAAACGCTTTGTACTTGGCTAGGCCTTCTGGTAAGTAAGCTAGAGGTTACTTGGACGTAAACTCCACGTGATCATGGAAATATCTTAATAGTGAACTGTCTGCTACCTATTCGTTACCTCTACAAAGTCTCACTGGCTCGTCAATGTACACGTGTTGCAACACAAGCTCCACTCTTGCCCACCGGCTCTCGTGAACTGTCAGTAGTACTCACACACATGCGCACACAAGACAGTGTTGCCATCTCAGATGACATTCACTATACACTACAAATAGAATGTCTTAACAGTTAATAACAATTTTTAATAATTAGTACCTGAGCTTCATTTAAAAGCAAGATTTCAATAAAACAGCATAACTTGTTTTTTTATATTTTATTAATGGTGTAGTAATGAAACGAGTTCGTAAATCCGTTTACAATGTAGGCCAGTAATTAAGTGAATATAATATAATAATTGACGGCTATGCAACGTAACTGATTAAATGAATCAAATGAAAATCATTTAAAATAATAAGTCTATCTTTTAAAATCTCAGAACGAAATAGCGGGTGGTACACAGTATTCCATTTTCCAAATAGATATTTATAATTTTTAACAGTAGCAAATGAAAAAATATTATACATTTTTCATAGTCTGTGCAGTTAAAAATATGGTTCCATCAGTTCTTTTATACTATTTCACCGTAACGCCTATATTCCTCAAGCGGGGGTGGCAGAGGTCTACTTTATCGCCTGGACTACAACGCAGGATAATGGTGTGAAAAAATAAGTAGATGATCGTATAGCCACCTATTGCCATTTTACCTGGCCCAATCCCAGACTATGGACTGATATCTAGTAAGAATTTTTGATAGAAAACCGATTTATCTGACCTTGGATTCGGACCCAGGACCTCGGGATGGCCAGTTGGCGGCGTTAATCATTTGAATAATAAATGAATGTAAATGACCAACCTTCAACATTTGATTCGTTTAAACAATTCAATAAAAATAATACGACGAAAATTTTATGTGTCAATTAAGTCCATCAAATACTTTAAAAACTAGTAATATTGTTTTAACAACGCCCTTGAACTCACCGATATACTTGTTTCATTGTAATATTATGTACATAAGGTCCGACAAGGATCTTTTGGCACGTCGCCAAAATCGGACCTAACGATGTCATCAAGTGGAATCTCACTACATGACAGTTGGCTGGAGTTGCCGTTTGACCTAAAATTTACCCATATTCTTTTTTTGATTATTAAATATCCGAAGTGCATGATCGTGCGCCTATACCAATATTGTACGCTGTAACTAGTATGTACATATATAGCTACGTAGGTAAGATGCGCCCGCGCAGCCGTCCTTTGTTTTGTCAGTTGTAGTACTAGCCGCTAACGAATAAACGTGTGTCCGTTCATTAAGAAACTGTTTTGATTTCCTTGTCCCTGGCACCCTGTCAATATTAATTACTAGGAATAGTATCTACATGAATAAAATAACTTTTGAATTTGATATTGAATGTAATAAAACTATTTTTCGGATATTAACGCGGTTTATTTTTGATTTTTAAGTTCCCAACGTTTCGAGTGCTTTGCAGCACCCATGGTCACGGGAGGGACTGAGGTGTTAGACGTCCAAATAAACCGTGATAAAATCCGAAAAATCATTTTATTTCACGTGTAATATTCGCGTAAATCTAAGAACTCAGTTGATGTTGAATGTTTTAATTTTTTTTTGTTCTGTAATGTTATCCAAGTGCCAAAAGATCCTTGTCACGCTACGTATATTAATGGAATAGTAATTCTAAATTCAGTAATTCTGAACACGGGATTGAGAAGTAGCGGGATCGATTCCCACACAGTACACACCTTTGTATGATGCGTAAATGTTTGTTTCGGTCTATATATTTATGTACATCCGTACAAGGATATATTGGCCTGTGGATGACATTGACAGGGCGTTGGTGTGAAACTAGGTTTACCACTTAGTAAAATACTTTCAAGGAGATATTACAACAGGTCGCACGGTTACTAATCAAAAAAAGTAGTAGGGTAAATTTGATAGCAACCGGCCACTCTGCGACTGTCATGTAGTGACATTTCACTTGATGACAGTGTTAGATCCGATTATGGCCGCGGGCCAAAAGATCCTTGTCTGACTATATGTCAATTTGAAGTTTGTAAATGCATCCACGACATATGAATAATTCCTTATGTGGGGCTAAGATTTTTTAAAAATAAATATATCTCTATCTTAAGATAACCTTATCGCTGCTGCCACTGCTGCACCTGCTGTTTAAACTTATCAAGCCGCCTGGCTATAAGTCTTCCAACTCGGCTTAATGACTAGCATATTTACCACCCATTTAAGGCCGACCGAGTCGACCGCTGCGTAACCTTGGTGATCGGTATGAATACGGCGGTCACACAGTGCTATGAACGCTTAATTCTATGTATGTTAAATGCAAATTAATAGGTGTGTATATGTGTATATGTAATACACATATACACACACAGTTAGGTTTCCTTAGCAAGACATAATTGGGACGTCGCGTCGTGGGTGCGTTTACAAAAAACTACGTGCGTAAACGTTCCCACCGAAATACACGGTGTTATTTAAGTCGTCCTGAAGCGAAAGCCTAGGTGATGTCTGCTGTCAAATGTCTACAGTAGTACTTGTAAAGTGAAAAATGAACACTTAAACAAATGAAATCTTTATAACAATGCTAGTTTAGTGCATTAAAAACACCTATCATCATCATCATCAGCAGCCCAAATCAGTCCACTGCTGGACATAGGCCTCTTCCAATGTGCGCCACAGAGCCCGATCCTCGGCTTTATGCATCCAGTTCCTGCCGGCTACCTGACGTATATCGTCACGCCATCTTACGGCGGAGGGGGGGAGGGGGGGAGGGGCTCCCACACTGCGCTTGCCAGTTCGTGCACCTATAGCAAGCGCAAAGTTACATTGGGGGTGGCCAGTCATCAGCTGCTGTAGATACCTTCGGTGTTCCGGATTTTCACCCTAGCTATGATATTCGGATAGGATATTCGGGTCAGTAGGTAGATGTTACTGATTGAAGTGTTATTTTTATTATGTTTTACCAGTGAATAGTGGTCATTGGATACATCATCTGGGCTTTCGCTCCAGGCGACTAAAATTACACCGTGTATCGGTAGGTTATAAAAAAAATGACAATGTTTGAATGCGACCCCATTGAATCCACTTTAATGAACCATATAACACAATTTGATAAAGTTAATAAAGCTGATAAAAATAAGGCAGTGTTCTTAACACTTTAATATTTTTTTAAATTCTTTATTCTATTATATTTCTTTATTCTTTCTTCGCCCAGCAATGGGCCAGTATAGACGGATTTATTTTAAAGTCAAAGTCAAAAATTATTTATTTGCATAGGCCAGCACAATAGCACTCACTAACGTCAAAATTATTACATTTTTTACATCTATCGCCGTATCGGAACGCGGCCTCCACTGACAAGATCCGGCGAGAAACTCAGCGGGCTAGACTTTTAATTTAATTTATTTGGCTTTTCTGATAACCACTTTTTTTGTTTTTCAAAATTGTATACATCATTGATTAATGTTGCTGATTGAGGAGCTGCTCTTTTATTTATTTCAGTGAACCTTAAAAGTTCTACGAAAGTTTTGCTTTTGAAATCCATTCAAGTACTTAAATTTTTCCAAACGTAAGTTCATACTTGAAAGCTATAATACCATTTGTTGTTTGATCGCGTTTGAATAAACAATAAACAAGTTAACTATATAATTATTTATACGATTTGTAGTATAAGCCGCCATTGGCATATGATCAGAAACAGAAATACGCATTACTTCGATAATTCCCAAATGGATGGGATAAACAAACGTACGATAATAATACTGATTTGAAATTTATCGGAATCACTTTGAACGTTATCCTATGAATGGAAGCATTGAATATTCGACTGGGTGAAATAACACAATTGTTTCCAAATCATTATACAAAAAATGATACAGAATTCATCAGATATGTGGAATTATGACATAATATTCATCGCCAACATATCCGTGGTATTGTTTTTTCTTAATTTCGTGTTTCCTGTCGGACGATTTTAGTGGGAGTTTTAATAAACAGGTGCTAAATCAAATATTCAGTGAATTAATGGTAAATATCAAATGTGGTACCTACTACTAGTGTTACGAGGTATTACTCATCCACCGACGATATGTTTGTATACAATATTAAGAATAAATTATATGCATGGGACATAATCATAAACAATGTTAGTTTTATTACTTGCATTTAATTACAAAATTTTATGAAATACATTGATAGGTAAAACATATAAAGATGACCAAACACTTGAGAGTTCTTGTAATAAGTCAATAGCAAAAATATTTTGAAATACAAGCTTTTATACAGCCGGGCGTGGACGCAATTTATAATGTCCAATCAAAATTAAATATGTATAAACAAATGTATATGTATGTACAAATTTTCGTGTCCATACTGTTGGCTGTTGTGGGATTACTTCTTCACAATCCTGGGTGGGAAACCAATCAGGTCATGTGTCAGACCATAAAAATGCATTGTCATCGGAACCGAACCTCCATGTCAAATATCAACGCCGTAGAATAGGACTATTCAACTTGCAAGATTAGAAGTTAAGTAAATAAAAGTTTGTAAAAGAGAGATATTCAACCAAAATGACAGATCACATAACTCAGATTTATATATGCCTGTCTTATATAATATTAGCCCTGTTAAGAAACTGTCCCACCGTTGGGCACAGGCCTCCTCTTAAACTGAGAGGGTTTAGGCCATAGTCCACCACGCCGATCAGTGCGGGTTCGCGAACTTCACACAATTTAGAGAAACTCTTAGGCGTGCAGGTTTCCTAACGATGTTTTCCTTCACCCTTAAAGCAAGTGATAGTTAATTTTTTAATACGCCCATGATTTGGAAAAGACAGAGTCGCGTGCCTGGGTTTGAATCCGAGACCTCTGACTTTGCAGTCCAACGGTCTAACCAGTAGGCTATCACTGTTTTTATATCGATCTTTCGACTGTTTTAAATCACAACTCCTGATAATCATCCGATTGGAGAATATTATTCTTATCTTTAGTTATACATACATATTAAATAGTACAACCATTTTCTTTTTATTTATTTATTGATGTGCAAAACAGTGAACAATCGTAGGATATTATAGTATAGATCTAGATTGCAAACCATAATATGTACATTCGGCATAAACAGTATTTAGCGAATGGGCGATAATATACTTATCGTGTTAGTGCTAATAATAAAAAAGTACGAAATTTCAAGAAGAGAAAATACTATTACATATAATGCTATGTGTTCTATGGAGGATATTTTTAACAAATTAATTATAAGTTAACAAAATATCTTTAAGGTTATAATTTTCTCATTTTATATAATCTGAAGTAAATAACTTTTAATCATCATCATCATCATCATCTCAGCCCATACTTGTCCACTGTTGAACATAGGCCTCCCCAATCGCTTTCCAGCGTAACCGGTCCGATGCCACCTGCATCCAACGACTTCCTGCGATTTTCACAAGATCGTCGGTCCATCTGGCAGGCGGTCGTCCCACGCTGCGCTTGCCAATACGTGGTCGCCACTCTAGAACTTTTCTGCCCCAACGCCCGTCCGATCTACGCGCTATGTGGCCCGCCCATTGCCACTTCAGCTTGCTAATCTTAAGGGCTATGTCGGTAGCCTTGGTTCTTCTACGAATCTCCTCATTCCTGATTCGATCGCGTAGAGAAACGCCGAGCATAGCTCTCTCCATAGCTCGCTGAGCAACTCTGAGCTTTTTTATGAGACCTATTGTAAGAGACCACGTCTCTGATCCATATATCATCATTGGTAACACACATTGGCCGAAAACTTTAGTCTTAAGGCACTGAGGTATTTTGGATGAGAAGATATTGCGCAGTTTCCCGAACGCTGCCCAGCCGAGTTGGATTCGTCGATTGATCTCTCTCTTAAAGTTGGACCTACCTAACCGGACTACCTGTCCCAGGTAAATGTATTCGTCGACAACTTCAAGAGTAGAGTTCCCAACGGTGAGTGCGGTGGGTACGACATGGACGTTAGACATTATTTTGGTTTTGTCCATGTTCATTTTAAGACCCACTTGTTGAGGTACTCTGTTGAGGTCACCGAGCATTCGTCCTAGATCTTCCAGCGACTCCGCCACGACCACAATGTCGTCGGCAAATCGAAGGTGAGTGATGTATTCGCCATTGATGTTGATGCCAAGTCCTTGCCATTCCAAGAGCTTGAAGGCGTCCTCTAAGGTGGCCGTAAACAGTTTCGGAGAAATGACGTCTCCCTGTCTTACTCCTCTTTTTATGGGGATTGGCTTCGTGCACTGCCCCTGTACTCGAACTGACATGGTGGCGTTATTATACAAGCACTTCAACACTTCGATGTACCGATAGTCAATGCGGCATCGCTGGAGAGATCTAAGAACCGCCCAAGTCTCGATCGAATCGAAGGCTTTCTCATAGTCCACAAACGCCAAGCATAGTGGCCGATTATACTCCTCGGTCTTCTGTATAATCTGCCGCAGCGTATGTATGTGGTCTATGGTACTAAAGCCTTTCCGGAAACCGGCTTGTTCGGGAGGCTGGAAGTCATCAAACCTGCGTTCGAGACGATTCGTAATGACTCTCGAAAACAACTTATAAACATGGCTCAGCAGTGTGATGGGCCTATAATTCTTCAGTAAAGTGTTATCACCTTTCTTGAAAAACAGTACCACCACACCCCTGTTCCATGCTTCCGGCGTTTTCTCTTCGAGCAAGACGGAATTAAACAGCCTCTGAAGGACTTTAAGTCCTGGCGTTCCGCCCGCTTTCAGAAGCTCTACGGTAATTCCGTCTTCGCCCGGCGCTTTGTTATTTTTGAGTTGTTTGAGAGCCATCCTAATCTCGTAAGGCTGATGTCCGGGATATCTTCAGTGTAGTGTCGGGTTAGCTTGGCTCTTGGGTCTTTTACCAAGTCAACAACAGGTTCAGCTACTGAGGTATACAACTGCCCATAGAACCTCTCTATCTCCCTGAGCACCTCCGACCTAATCGACGTTACGTTTCCGTCCTCCGTCTTCAGCTTCGTCAACTGGCTTTGCCCAATAGACAAGTCTCTTGCGAACACTTTGGAGCCCTTGTTCTGTACTATGGTCTCCTCAATACGCCTTGTATTGAAGGACCGTAAGTCTTGTCGCAAGGACTTCAATATCTGTCCATTGAGCTGCCTATAGGACTTAGCATCATCGGAGGTTTGGAGCGTCATGGAACGTCGCTCAGCCATGAGGTTTCGGGTGTAGTTGGATAGTTTTTGAGGTCTATTTTTACGGTGGGGCTTAAAATACTTTTAATACGACACAAAAACGCTTTATTAACAACGGTGTCAATGACATGTTAAACTTATATAAAAACTACTTAAAAATAATCATTTCAATGCTAAAAACTATATAAATACAATAATTCTTGAAACATAAAGACTTGGTTTTTACAGTTATTAGTGTTCTTACTTATTTATTACATGCATTTGAATATAACGCTAATATCTCATCGGTTATTACACACTTATTTAAAATCTATCTATTATTTACAATACATGAATACATTTTTCGATACAATGACGGACGATTTAGCGTAGTGGTTAAGAGCTTAACCCGCTCCGCCCACTGTGTTTAATAGTCGCGGGTTCGATTCCCGCACGGGACAAATCTTTGTGTGATCCACAATTATTTGTTTCGGTCTGGGTATTTATGTATGTGAATTTTCATGTTTGTAGTGTGGGGAAAAGGGTAAAAAAAAAACAAAACAAAAGATAGAAAAGCGAAAGTGGAAGGATGTTGGTACGGGGGAAGACCTAGACTATCTTACCATGGCCAAATAGACCGAGTCTTATCTGAAGGTCAAGTCAAGAGTCTCAGTAACCGGCAAGCGTGTATGAGACGTACTATGAGAGTGGAGAAAGCCAGAGAGGTATGTAAGGAAAGAACCTGTTGGAACTCTCTACCTACCCCGCAAGGGATCTGGCGTGATGATATAGATAGATAGATAATTTTTTTTTGATGGACACACACGCACATGCCTATATTCGCCAAGCGGGGGTAGCAGAAGTCTACTGTGTACACCCACTTTTTGCCGTCGATGTTAGGTCCCATGTAATAGTAGGGCGAGCCTTTTCCCATTCTAGGGGGCACAATCCCAGACTCCGGACTGATATTGGAAATTTTTCTATCGAAAAATAACATTTAATCTGACCTAGAATTCGAACCCAGGACTTTGTGATCGCCACGCGCATTATTCGGCATAATAAGTGAACCTAAATATACTGCATTACTTAAGTGGACGTGAAACGGTTTTTTTTACTAAAGTATCATAATATTTTGAGTGATCGAAAATACAATCTTACAACCAAATCCGTTGAATGTTTACGTTTTAAATAGTAATAATTTGCCAATATTTTTTATTACTTTTTGAAACAATTAGTTCTTATCTTATCTTAATGTTGGCTTACCGGACCAAGGAGACCTCTGGCGCACTTCGACCTTTTGTGCTGTCCTTGCCCTAATGCTCTGACGTACCTAAAGTGTCCAGTACTCCCTGTATCAGGTTGTAAACTCCAGCAGGGGGGCAGAGCCGTAGTTCTTCTGGGTTTGGATAGGCCAATCCCAGTAGCTTCATTCGCCTCGCAGCCAGAGCGTCGCAGTGACAGAGGACGTGCTTCATGGTTTCAGTTTCTGTACCGCAGCTCCAGAATACCACATCGCCGCATAGGTTCATCTTGTGTAGATGTTCTTTCGTACCATAGTGGCCTGTGAATGCTCCAGTTATTTGCCTTAGTTGTAGTCTACTGTATTTATTAGTCTCTTGCTCTTGCTCTCACGCGGAGAGAAATTCCTTGGAGTGTCTAAGCCCTGTGTGTGTTTCCCATTCTTTTCTGTGTTGTTCTTGGGCATATTTGAAGATGCGCCTCTGTAGGTTAACAACAGGTAAACAATGAGTTAAAAGTGATGTACATTGTATGTTTGTTACATGTATGTGTTTACGTATTATGATTTTGAAATAATTAACATTTCTTCTTTGACATTAAATAAATGTTGCATAAATATGCAACATTAAACAATAAAGAAAACATGTTTACATGCATATTTGAATTCCCCGCCTATCAGCCGCTACCACCGTTCGCGGCATGTTCTCACCGACCCTCCCGATGCCATTACAGTTCTTCTTTTGGATACAGGTACGGTAAACAGTATCAGACACCGACCTACCCGGCGAGGTCGAAAAATCCCTTGCCCGCCGGTCGGTGCAGAGTAGGGGAGTCGCTAGTATATGGTCTCCCCACTGCCTAAGCCGAGGCCGTTCCTCCTTGAGGCGCCCTTGAGCTAGTAGGCCCCTTGCCCTTCTGGCTCGAGTGGTTGCACGCTCACCTTCTTACCCGGTGCAGCTGTAAAGGCCCCGGGGCCAACAGCGGAGATCGCACACACACGAAAACAAAGTGCCGCGTAGTTTTGAATTACTTTGTGCTCAAGAAATTCGCTACCGCGGTCGCCACCGTAGACGCAGATTGGACGCGTTGCTTTATACGAGTAGATACCTAACATTTTAAAAATACGACCTTGTAAATTTAATTAATTAATGAATTCAAAGTGGAAAACGGAACAAGACATACGAACAATATAAAAAAAATACCTCGTGCTCTGACACCGAAATTCGAAATAAAAATATATTCGTATCTATTCAATTTTGAATACAGATTGTTTGAATAAAGTTAGGTATGCTAGGAGTTTATTAATTTATTATTGTATTTTGTATAAAAACGCAATCTGGAAATTACATGGTTGGGTATTATATTTGATCCTAATACCACAATTTAAACGTGTTTGACAGGTTTTTAAGTACGAATACATGTAGAGTTTAGGATACTTAAAAATATGACGTGTTGCGTTCGAGTCAGTGCAACGAAAGAATCGTGTTAATCTGCGCAAAATGATGATCATTTGGTACGTATTCATGTGTGTGAGCAAAAGTAAGAGTAACAAAGGGATGAATTGTGACTTTTCAAATTCCCCCAATACATCCGTCATAATTCGACTGTAAAGTATGCACCATATAATTTATTACACTAGGGGTATTTCATTTGATTATCTTCATTTATATTGGGCCGTTAAAATAATTAAGAATATAATAAGTAAATATATCTAGACAGTACAGAGTTCCAACAGGTTTTTTCCGTACATACTTCTCTGGCTTCCTTCACTCTCATAGTTCGTCTCATACACGCTCGCCGGTTATGGAAACTCTTGACTTGTCTTTTAGATAAGACCCGGTCTATTTGGTCATGGTAAGATAGTCTAAGTCTTCCCGGTACCTACATCTTCCACTTTCGCATTGTATATCAGTTTTGTCATTCTTTCTTCGGACATTCTTTCTATATGCCCGAACCAACGGAGCATACCCTTTCTCATCTTTACACCGATACTGTCTTTCATACCTACTCGCTTTCTTGCTACGCTGTTGCGAATACGGTCGGTCAGCTTCACTCCGCACATCGTCCGCAGAGCTCGCATTTCCACCGCATTTATCCTACTTTCATTCTTCTTTTTACATACCTAGCTCTCGCTGCCATATAACAGCGTTGGGACAAGCACTCCGTTATGTATGGCCAGCTGCGCCTTTTGGCTTAAGTGGCGGCTGCCAAGTAGCTTTCCCATCGCACCATTCACTCTGTTCCCTGCACTCACTCTTCTCTCTATGTCAGCGGTGTATTTCCCAGCTTTACTAAATGCGCATCCAAAATTAATGAAACAACATAATTTATGCTATTTAACAGACGGCTTGGTCCATTGGTTAAGCCACTGCGCCCACTGGTACGAGTGGTCGTGGGTTCGATTCCTGCACGAGACAAATTTTTGTGTGATCACAAATGTTTGTTTCGGTCTGGATGTTTATGTGAATTTCGTGTTTGTAAATTTACACACGAAATAATTCTTAGTTATGTTTACAAAAAATTGGACACTAGCAAGAATGGCTCTATTTCATATATTTGATTGCCATTTTTAAACAACGAGATGTGATGAAAATTATTTCTTAAATATATAATAATAATATTAGCCCTATTAAGAAACTGTCCCACCGTTGGGCACGGGCCTCCACAAACTGAGAGGGTTAAGGCCATAGTCCACCACGCTGGCCCAGTGCGGGTTGGCGAACTTCACACACCTTCGAGAAACTTTTAGGGCATGCAGGTTTCTACACGATGTTTTCCTTCACCGTTAAAGCAAATTTTTAATACGTACATGTTTTCGAAAATACAGAGGTGCGTGCCTGGGTTCAACCCGAGACCTTTGACTTGCAGTCCAACGGTCTAACCACTAGGCTATCACTGTTTATATTTATAAATTTCTTATTTTAGATATCTATCTATCTATCTATAACCTCACGCCAGATCCCTTGCGGGGTAGGCAGAGAGTACAGAGTTCCAACAGGTTCTTTCCTTACATACCTCTCTGGCTTCCTCGACTCTCATAGTTCGTCTCATACACGCTCGCCGGTTACGGAGACTCTTGACTATAATGTATAAAATAACAGAACTGGTGTTCGGCTTTAACATTTATGAGGGTGGGCAGCAGTTCAATAAACGACGTTTCCTAAGCAATAAAACGCAGCCATTACTGTTTGTCATTGATCTAAAACAGTTTTATGCACCTATTTCCATAATAGTCGTTTATGAGTTATGGGACATTATATTATTATGAAAATATTTTCAGGGAAAATATGTTAGTGTTATGATAATTTATACGAATAAAAATCATTAAGAAAAATAAAAATCCCAGTTTCAGTCTGGAATTCTCGCCCCCTATTACATGGGACCTAGCATCTTCGGCGAAAAGTGGGTTTACACAGTACACCTCTGCCGCCCTTGCTTGGGGAATGTTGGCGTGACGGTGTTTATATATTTTTTTGAACTAATTTCAAAGTGCCCATTCAGGAGTTTCCTGTTCTATATCTGAAAATTTTCATTGGCATTCGCACCGTTACGCCTATATTCCTTCCCATTCCAGAGATATTCGGTATCCTCATTTGCTGATGAATTTGAGTGTCAAGGAGGGTGCATTTACATTGTTCACATTCCCGAAATTCTTTTCACGAAAGTGTCTGCTTGCCGGATTCTATGCCCCAGTAACTATTCGACGTAGGATTCGAACCCAGGTCCTTATGATCATTTCTGTCGTCTTATATGTATATACATATTAATATTTACTACAAAAGCTTACATACTTTTATTCACCTAAGGGAAGTATTTTAGAAGATAGATTATTTTTAACTTTCTTAAGTCTTGACTTTATTACCAACTTCGTATTAAATTGAATATTATAGTGGAATAAATATGTACGTTTAAATTAAGATAAAGGACACCTGTAACACGGTGGTATAGTATCACGGTGGTTACTGAACGCCCATCTTTGCCGAAAAACTGCATTTACGTGAAATTCTAAAAGAAATTCGGTTTAGCAGTTTTCATGAGTTTGTACGTGTACGCTAATTAAATACAGGTTTGATTACCTGTATTTAATTAGCAGAAAGTTCAATTTTCATTGAATCATTATGAGAGGAGCAAAATTTCAGTGTGGTACAGAGCACTATCTATTAGGGTCGCTATGTGCGCCAGTATTTTGGGCACGCCGCTAGATATATCACGGTGAAATTTATTGCAAAGCTTTCGGTGCTCGAATAGAATGATTTCCGTTTATGTGACTTTGCACTGCTGTTGATTAATTTTAGTTGAATTTAGGCATTTATTTTTGATATTTATTTTAGATATTATCTTCATACATATAATTCCGGTGTGAGTTCGGTCGTAATTCCTCTCCTCCTAAACGGGTTGACCGATTTTGTTTCTTTTTTGTATTAATGGGGGTTTTTGGATGGTTGTTAGCTATAGTTGGATCTGGTACGTGGTGTTACAACTCTAGGTGTACTTCTCTGAGCGACGTCCAATGCAGGATAAAGGTCTCCCCTAAAAATTGCCAGGACTGACGATCGGCTTTGTGCTGTATACATTCAGTTGTAATCCGCGACCTTCACCAGGTCATCAGTCCACCCTAGAGAAGGCCTGCCCACCACATTTTACTAAAATTACTTGTAATGCCTATGTAACGGGTGCGTAATGCCCTGGAATAATGCTTGATATTGTTAAGCAATTTTTATTTTATTCGCATTTGTGATATCCGCAGAAGTTTAACTAGAATTGCTATCCAGTATACAAACAAATCTCAGCAATCACTGGAACGTGACAGTGACAAATAATAATTTACAGCGCCAATAAAAATGCCACTCTGGAATTTACTCGTATTCCGCGTGATTCACTAACACAAACGCACCCGTCGTTGTTTAATATTGTTCACAAATGTTTTTGTGTGTACGTTTTAAATTATATGTTAAATATTATTTTCCTTCGCAAAAGTTCCCTAGCGCAACCGGTCCGATGCCACCGGCATCCAAAGACTTCCTGCGGTCAACACACGATTTTCGGTCCATCTGGCAGGTGGCCGTATGTTCAGCAGCGGACAAGTATAGGCTGAGATGATGATGATGATTATTTTACGCCTATCCGGACTCTATACCAGATTCTAGACTGCTATTAAGATCTTCTAGATAGGAAACCCCAACAACCACTTTTTCTCCCTTAGGATTCGTAACTAGGAACTCGTGATCGCCAATTGCGCAATGCACCAGTAGAAAAAAACATAAATAAAAATCAAACTATTTTTGCTAACATGCTATGAATTATGCGGAATACGGAACGCCAAATTTCCTGCCTGAATAAAAACAGCCAAAACTAGCCTGGACTAGACTAAAACATAAATTGGTCATCTTGTTAACTCGTTTTAATAAGTTGAATTTGAAACGCTGGCGAAACGAGTTATCCAAATTTAGCATTCCATAACAGTTTAAATTTAAAACTTGTGTTATTTCGACTAATAATGTGTAATGTTGGTGGAATATTAACCATTATGTGTGCATGAGTGAAGGTAATTGTAACAAAGTGATAAAACGTGCCATTTCGACTTCATCAAAACGGTGGTTGGTAACGATGTGCTGGAGCAAGTGAATGAGTTTGTATATCTTGGATGCGCCTTCAGTAAGGATGGGAAATACACCGCTGACATAGAGAGAAGAGTGAGTGCAGGGAACAGAGTGAATGGTGCGATGGGAAAGCTACTCGGGAGCCGGCACTTAAGCCATAAGGCGCAGCTGGCCATACATAACGGAGTTCTTGTCCCAACGCTGTTATATGGTAGCGAGAGCTGGGTATGTAAGAAGGAGAATGAAAGTAGGATAAATGCGGTAGAAATGCGAGCTCTGCGGAAGATGTGCGGAGTGAAGCTGACCGACCGCATTAGCAACAGCATAGTAAGACAGCGAGTAGGTATGAAAGATAGTATCGGTGTAAAGATGAGAAAGGGCATGCTCCGTTGGTTCGGGCATATAGAAAGAATGCCAGAGGAAAGAATGACAAAACAGATATACAATGTGAAAGTGGAAGGATGCAGGTACCGGGGAAGACCTAGACTAACTTACCACGACCAAATAAACCGAGTCTTGTCAGATGGAAAAGTCAAGAGTCTCCGTAACCGGCGAGCGTGTATGAGACGAACTATGAGAGTCGAGGAAGCCAGAGAGGTATGTAAGGAAAGAACCTGTTGGAACTCTGTACTCTCTGCCTACCCCGCAAGGGATCTGGCGTGAGGTTATAGATAGATAGATAGATAGATCAAAACGGTAGTTGCAATTGCTATGTAAAGTATCCACCGCTTTACTATCCAGGGTGGGGTACTTCTTTAATGTCATTATCATCGTTGTCATCAAATTCATCGGGGAGTTGAATTAGTTTAAACAAACACGATTATATATCTCACTGGACACTGGCAAAATACACTTATAATTAGTGTGAAGCCATAACTTGAAGAAGAAGAACAATCTGACACGTCCAAGTCGTATTCCCGCATTCAAGTGCCTTGTTGTATTGTGTACCTTTTTGTGAAGTTATAATTTTTTTTTTTTTTTTTTGTAGAAACAAGCTTTTATACTAAAAGACAACGAATATATCTTGTTAAGTTGAGGAGTTCCTATGACTTTCTTCCGTCTCTATCATCAGATCATGGACATTATTCGGGTCTAAAGTACTTTTCCAGACAATCATCAATTATCAGACCAGCTCCATGGTACCATAATATTGCATTGTCAACTTACATATGTACAGCAAATTTCAGCGGATTTGTATACCAGGAAGATAGACAGATATTCGAACATTGCAAGTAAAATAAAAGCTTGTAAAAAGTATTTACTTCTTATAAACGTACTGTGAATCAAACTACAAGATATTTGTTATTTCTTTTTTATTAGTTATAACATCTTTTATCTAAAGACTTGAAGTAATATTATGAAGTTACTTTTTTTAAAGGAGATATTTCTATTGTTATGACTTAACAATTCCACAGCGCTATTATAACTAAGCATGCAGCAACTATGCAGCGATAACTAATTAATCGCTTCCAGCCGTTCCTAAAAAAGCACTTTCATTGTACGGACAGTCAAAACAGATGAAAAGGAACTCTCAAAATCCTATAATATGTATATTATTTTAAAGCTATTATAATACAATATGATAAGTCCTATAACAAATCAACAATATAGCTAAACATAATATTTTAGCGAAATAACTATTTTAAAATTTGATCCTTGTATTTAGCGAGAAATAATATATCTCTTGAAAACAGAAGAGGTCTAACGTGATTATATAGATAGATAGGAACAGAAGATTAGTCAAAGATCAACAGAACAAGGGTACAAGACAATTGACAGTCATGAATGGGCTTTTTGACAGTCGTAGTGGCGATCTTTAGGGGAAACCTATGTCTTACGGTGGACGTTTTTGACAAAAGAATGAATGAATGAGTGTGCTTTTATTTGAATTCACCAAACAGTGGTGGTAGGTGGCGCTGGCAATTTTGTGGAAGTATAGGTTACTCCTACTTCCTATAGACATCGTAATAGGCAATTTAAGGGGTCACTAGCACATACAAATGTTTAGTTTTAATCTAGAAATGATTCTGCACGACTTCTCTTTTTTTCTCTTGATATTTTCGTTCAATACATTTATTTTAGTGTAAGGGACCTTGAACTTGAACTGACGGTAACAATGTGTCATCATTACGTACAACAGAATCATAAATCCGTTGACGGATTTATGATTCTGTTGTATGCCTAAAGAAAATATTCTTTAGGCATAACCGAGGCAAACCGAGCGTGTGAGAAGACTAACACATGTATTTTGCTCCTCGTCCAAAATTCTTTGGATCGCGATAAATAGACTGGACAAGGAATAAATTAGGTAATTATATGGACAAGATTAAATAGGTACATAATATGACGGTTAGGACAGAGAGGTATATTATTTTTTTATATAATAAAACCGTTTGTATTAATGACGAATGATTCATATCTTGTGGGCGCTTTGTAAACATGAATATTACATATACCACCCAGCGCGAAAAAAAATTATTTGTGAGTCACCTAAACATTTCTCTTGTGCCGGAGTTGAACCCACGAGGACTAGGTCTAGTGATGAGCAGATAGGTTGTACAGATACTACTTTAGTCATCTTTAACGACACACAAAGGAAGTAGAAGTGTTGCTACATTGTACTGCCAGGTAGCTCAAGAGTCGTTAAAATAAGGACATTTTGTTGGCTGACACAAAAAAAAATACAAATACCAAAAAAGCAGGCTTTTTTAACATTAATGATAAACAAAACAAAATTGAACAAAAAAACTTAAATTATTAAATTTCTATCACTATGAATGTTTTTCTTTTCTCGTACTTAACATAATTCTTTTTTTGTTTCGGCACCCTATAAAAATCAGAAGAAAGTTTTGAAGTGCGATAAACCTAACAGCTAACGTTCCATTTCCGTGGTGTTAAGGTATCATTTCCGTTTCCTTACTGCTCCAACACTTGCAGGGCTGGCTGGCACAGGCGGTGCGACAAGACATGCCATTTTGTCGTCCTAGGTGTGAGTCAAGCGCTCTGTTTTACTACTTATTTACCTGCTAGCATGACGTGCATTTACAAAAGTTTGATACGATTACAAGAATTGTGTTGTATTGTTGTAAGACAAGACTACTTTGACTTGCGTACAAGACTCTCGAGTCTTCGCGATTCGTCACAGGCGGACAAAATTTTGCCCCCCGCGAGTTCAGTTTGACCGCCCGCGCTAACCCTGCAGAGCACATTATACAAAATAAATAGCAGTGTCATTATCGATACGATGTCGACATCCCGATGGTGTTGAAAATTCGTTGCCATAATTTTTCAAAAATCGGGATCAAATTGCCTGATGAATTAAAAATTTGCTGTCAATTCACCAGTTTTATGACAGCATCTATCTATATCATCACGCCAGATCCCTTGATGTTAGCATCGAACTGTAAATTAAATAAATTTAATTTGAAAATATTTTTAAAAAAATGCTTTTATAACATTACGGAGATATCTTGTTTAGTAAAGAAGTTCCTATTGCCATCTTCCGGGGACATCATCAGACCCTGGATAATATCTGGATCCATAGTAATTGTAAAGACAACGTACACTGAGCTCAAACACAACGGGGTTGTCTTGAGTAGTTGGGTAGATCCGTTGGTCACCTTCCGGCTCTATCATCAGACCTTGATCACCACCCGGGTCTGCAGTACACGTCAAGAGAAATCCAACGAGCCCAAATAGCGGGGTTATGTTGTGTACTTGGGTGGTTCAATTGGTCACCTTTCGGCTTCATCATCAGACCCTGAACCTCATCTGGTTGCCATAGTACGTGCCAATCTGGCAAGCCTAAACGCGAAGAGGTTATGTTGTGTAGTTGACATGTTCCTATGGCCACCTTCCAACCTCATCATCAGACCAGCTCTATATTATTGCATTGTCATCGAACTTACATACGTATGCTAAATTTCAGCTCAATCGGATAACCGAAAATGCTCGAAAAATGGATCACAAGATTTGAATCGAAAAAAAAACACAGACATACGAATTCAAGATAAATAAAAGCTTGTAAAAAGTTATTGTACGTTATGGTTTCTGAACGTAACATTTAAGGTGAAGTGATACGAGTAATATATTCGTAAAATTTCTATTTCTTTATTCTTTTTCGGTCGAACTATTACTAGATATTTAAATAGACCTTAATCATACTGAAAAGCATAATCAACCAAATGTTGGTAAGTAATAAATACAAATAAAAATAGTCAAAGAATGACAGCAGTGATAGCCTTAGTGGTTAGACTGTTGGACTGCAAAAAGCATGTGCGTTTTAAAAATTAACTATCACTTGCTTTACGGGGAAGGAAAACATCGTGAGGAAATCTGCATGCCTAAGAGTTTCTCGAAGGTGTGCGAAGTTCGCCAACCCGCACTGGGCCAGCGTGGTGGACTATGGCCTAAACCCTCGCAGTATGAGAAGAGGCCCGTGCCCAACGGTGGGACAGTTCCGTAACACGGCTAATAATTTTAATTCTCTATATTTTTATTTATCATAGCAGCAAAGATTTATTTTTCTCTCCATAACGTGCATCAAACTGTGCCATCCCTTCGTTTGACGACAAATCAATTGACTAGTACACAATTTAAGTCATGCTATAACAATACGTTATTCGTCGTGTTAATATATCAATAAATTTGGGAAATTCAAGTGCATTTATGGAATTGCTTTATTTTGTTGTCGGTAAGTAGAGGTTATGTTATGTTATTTATATGTAATGTTAGTATCCAATTTCGTGTAGTTATTTTGTACCATAGATTACTCCCAACTGTGTTTGAGTAATATTGGTACAGATATGTGTTCTATAAGTACTTACAGAACTCGTAAGTGGTACCGATACGTACTTGGTTTGTTGTTTTTATTGCGTAAGAAGTTGTGCGGATTTTTTTTCGGTAGGGCCGAACTGAAACAGTATTTCCACAAATAAATATAATCCAGTGTCCGGTTTGGACTGCAGCCAAACGTTTTTTCTTTAAAGTTTTAGTTTTACTTTTGTTATGATTCATAATATACTTAGGCGATTAAATGTAAGTGTTTTTGTAGAATAATAGTGCCATTTCTTGTAAGCGAATAATGCTCACAAGGGAGTTAAACTGATTTAATGTTAATCTAAACCTATTGTGTTACTAATGAGTTTTAGTAAAACTACCTTGTTCTATATTCGGAAGTGTCATACTATATACATTTTATATAGCTAGTCCAAATATATATAATATATATAAAACACGTATGCACTAATGTATTCACGTGCGAATGTTTTTAAGAAAATTTTCAACGTAACCAAACAATCTTAACTTAATGATGGGTGAGAAAAGAATATTTACATCACTCTATATTTTTAACAACAGATATTCATTTTCATAAGGATATAACATTAGTACCAGATATTCTTTTCACTTTTGGATCACCATACAGGTCCGATTGTCTGATATTAAAAGTTCTTGTTTAGCTATGCTCAATTTTATTTGTCTGTTTGTTTTCCGTGGTACTACCAGCTTTTACTGCCAGTGTCGGTAGTACACGGGCAATACTTCTTGCCCGTTGTACTACCGACAGGCTCAATAGTAACACGAGAAGGTCATTTTACCAGTTGTACTACCAGTAGTTACACGGGCAATAGTACTTTCCCGTATTAGTACTGACAGGCTTAGTAGCAAGTCGCGTATGATCGCATGCCATTAATGGCACACGTCGTTTGGGGTCGCCTTCCTGCACGAGTCATATTTGATAGGTCAATAAAAATGTAGACGTAAAATGTTATGTTTGTAATAGATACAGCAAATTGTTAAAAAGGAACTCATCAACATTGTTGAAAGAATGTTAGAGGAGTAAGTCCAAATTGCTTTCTAATTCGAATTGATTTGAGAACCAGTTTTTACTCCGTTTGACCAATTGTAAGCTTTTAAAAGAGCTTTCACAGGCAAAGATGGTTACATAGGTATGAGCATTTCAACTTACTGTTAATTGGGTAACTTAATTATGAGCTTCGACATTTTAGTACCATGTTTTAAAACATCGCATGCCAACCTTTATAACAGTATCAGGTTTACACATTGCCTAATATTTAAAAAAAAATAAAGGTAAAATTCATTAAAAAATATTAAAATGAGTCACCGTGATTCGAAGATATAAAATAATTGACGGACGATTTAGCGCACTGGTTAAGAGCTTAAGCCGCTCCGCCCACTGTGTCTAATAGTCGCGGGTTCGATTCCCGCACGGGACAAATCTTTGTGTGATCCACAATTATTTTTTCCGGTCTGGGTATTTGTGTATGTGAATTTAAATGTTTGTAAACGCACCCACGATACAGGAATAAATCCTAGTGTGGGGCTACGTTTTTTAAAAGAAATTTTAAAAATAATTTAATACCTCAAACGAAAGGAACAGAACAACTAAATGGTCCCTTTAAGTGTTCTGTACTTTGCCTGCATCGGTGGGCTAATGTGGTTTGAAGTAGGAGAGTCTCTGCAACCAGCGATCGTGTATGAGACGAACTATGAGCACTGAGTAACCTAGAGAGGGCTGTAAGGGAAGAACCTGTTGGAACTCTGTACTTTTTCCTTACCCCGAAGGGATCTAACGCAATTATATAGATAGATGTTTTGTTTAGGGTTTATAAATGCTATTCATATTATGGATTGCCTGGATTAGAAAATAGAATTCGTCTCGTAACGGAGCTATATTATTTTAGTAACAATACGTAAATAGGTAAGAACATAATTTCATTTTTTTTGGTCGTCAAATCTCGGGTAGTCAAAACCTGCCCCAGTCAAGGTGAACGTTTCAATAATTGAGCTATAATTGCATAACGAGAAATTATGCAATCGAGTTTTAAGTAACTATTAACCTAAAATTATTTTTAAATTAAATTCAAATTTATGCAGGAAGCGGGTCTACGTCTATAATTCATACTCAATTTCGCTGTCTATATTTTTTAGGATAGTTATTTGTAATCAAAATATGCAATTAACGTTGAAATTTAGCACCCAAATTGGACTGAGGTAATTTAAACATAACGAAGGTGAATGAAAACTTTTAAAACATGCCATGAAGCAATAAACATAAAACTGGGCAGAGCGAGAACATTTACAACACAGTTTACAACATAGAAAACAGAAAAGAAATATTTTCCTTTTCTGTTATCTATGGTTTACATACTTGCCTATTTTCATGTCCTCTGTGTGTAGAGGGCAGAATGTAAACCAGAAGTTATGTGTTGCTTTGCTGACGCAATCAATTTAGTTTCTGCTAGAATATCTAACCATGACCCAATAGACGGTGTCTTGTATGAAAGGTAAATAAAGTCTTCTAATCGGAAGCGTAAGGAACAAACCAGTTAGAAAACTGTACTTTTTATCCCGAAACAAATCTTGCAAGATGATAAAGGTAGATAGACCTTCTAAGTTCATTGGCTCCATCACGTCTGGTTCATTATGACATTTGTAATCTCCTTCATGAAATTACTCCAGTCTCCAGTCCCCCGACTTCAATTAGATTCGTTTTCGATCCAACGATTACTTATTATGTTACCTTCATTAACTTCGGTCCCTTTATGGCCGAATGGTTCATGGTTCTTCATTAAAAAGAGCCGACAGTAACGTCATTTCGTTTAATTTAATAGATGGGTCTAAACTTTCAGTCTCACCTATTAAGTATGTAAGTTCTATGAGTTAGGTGATTACATACATATACTATAATCATCCCTTAGAGCATATGGTTATAAGTGTGAGGCTTTGGTCTTATCGTGTGTTTACACTTGTTTGAGTTTGATCATTAGGTAAAGTGATTCAACAATTTTTGGGAGCAAGACAATTTACCAGTTTAGATGACTCTCGATTTTAGTTGAAACAATATTAATCCAATGTGGTTTTCCTACGCTTTAAGAACTATGTATTAACGATTATTATTCGTGCAAAGATACCTACAACTCAGAAATTCTCAGCATTTCCAAGGAGAAAGCGAAGAAACTGGTGATAAAATGTTTTGTTTTTCACTATAGAGTACTTTAATCGCTAACTTCTTCGATGGCTTATAAAATGTTTTAATTGATGCACGCTTCAAGATGTAGCCAATCTTATCTGTGACTCCGGCCATGTAAAGTAGTATAGCAGGGAGACGCTCGACTGTGGATGGTTCCTCTCGGTTACTGTGACCTTGGCGTTGCGCTCGAAGCTTATTGTCGTGCTCGCCAGCCAGATGTTTCTTGTGACAGATCACACGGTAGTTGTGATGGATGGTGAGATTCACCGTTTAATTACCTATCTGTATGGGTCTTTTTTCTATATACTGTATGGCTTAAGGCGTTATTAGGGTTACGGATTACTAAATATCTAGGAAAACTAGAGAATTGTTTGCCTCCAGCTTCATTGTGAACTGCATTTTAGGGTTAAGTGAGGGTTACATGATTCAGGAAAACATTGATACTATCAGATTGTAATATTGTGAATCTATCATCTACGTACCGCTTGTAGAACCTTGGTTTTACGGGTGAGGTACGAAGGGATGTCTTCTCAAGGTCTTTCATGAATCCAGCCTTTGACTTGGGATCTGGTAATTAATATAATCAAATCCAAAACCTCTAGACACCGTGAGCTCATTCTGTGTAGATTGCACCAACAAAATAGTTAAGAAGTTTGAGGGTACCCCGGAACAACTATGCCTTTTGGACGTCTAACACCTCAATCTTTCCTGTGATCATGAGTGCTGCAAAGCAGTCGAGACGTCGGTAACTTAAAAATCAAAATAAACCGCGAGAAATCCTAAAAATAGTTTTACTTCATGTGTAATATTCGCGTAAATCTAAGAACTCTATATAAATTCGTTAGTTAATATTTAATTCACGTAAGTAATCAGGTTGGAATCCAAGAACTCATATTATTCTTTCTATGAGAAAGTTGATTGCTTACCTAAATGTCACGAAGTTTATTGTTTACTGCGCGTACAGAATCTAGGATTACGATTAAAATTAGGTCTGTAAAAACAAGATTACTTTCAGTGACAAGGCGACCTTGACCGAAGGGAGCTTCGGAAAAGTGCTCCTAAAAGTGCAATTTCGCGAGATAGCGACAACCATCAAACCCAAGGGCGTTTCAAAATCCATTATCATGGAAAATTCACTTTACAACGTTATGTGCTTCTATTGTTAAATCAAATTATTACTTGTTATACAAATAGTAATGGTATAAAATTGAGCTATTTCTAAGTTGATTTACCTCGAAACAAAAGAAAAATTTTGAGTGTTATCAGTGCCTTATAATGTAGGATTTGTATATTGACTATATAAACTAAGATTTTGTGACAAATATTGTTTCGTGAATGGAAAACCCAACATTGCTTTCCATAGAATAGCTGGCGAGAAAACTTGCTACTGAAAAATCTATATTTGATAACGTAATTCGCATAGAATTTGTTTATTTCCAATTAGTAAATAATCTTCGGTATGGTAAAATATCCCATAGGCCTTGAGCTACGAAGATAAAGGGAAACTAGGTAATTTATTTTAATAACATATCTCAGACCTTCACCAAGCGGCTACCCTGGAGATCTATAGCTAATAAATACGAGGTTAGGGGATCGCTGAAACACATTTAGTGTTTTATGTGCAACTTACGAAGGTTTTGGAGTATTTTACGTTCATTACATTGTTTATACTTTAGCCATGACGCAGCAAGTTGTTTAAAACGGCTATTAGAAAGAAACGATGGAAGAAAACATTCGGTAGCTGTAAAGGTAATACATACGCACATAAAAGTGGAATGTGTGCACAGGATTGAAACATAATTTAGAAGACATGTTTTTAATTAGAAACACGGACGCACAGCTAAAATAAGAACATTCGGAGTTCAAGATCGGGACAAATAAATCTTTAAAAACTGCGGTCGGAAAGGGACCGCCAGTTTATTTTCGACTAACCCAAACATCAAATTATAAGGTAAATAACCTTCTTGGTTTTATAATAATTAAGGTTGGGTTTGGGTTCAGAAGCATTTTATCGAAAAAAAAAAGATTTATTTTCTATTGAGTTCTTAGATTTACGCGAATATAACACATGAAATAAAACTATTTTACGGATTTTATCGCGGTTTATTTTTTTATTTTTAGTTCCCGACGTTTCGAGTGCTTTGCAGCACCCATGGTCACGGGAGGGACTGAGGTGTTAGACGTCCAATAGGCATAGTTGTTCCGGGGTACCCTCAAACTTCTTAATTATTTTTGTTGTTGTTGGTCCGATCTACGCAGAATGAGCTCACGGTGTCTTGAGGTCTTGCAGTGTTATGCTTGGTTTTGGATTTGATTATATTAATTACCGGATCCCAAGACGATGGAAGCACCCAGCCATCTTCTCTATTGAAATTAGGATGTTTTTTAATTTATGATTTATTTTCTGTTTTAATCGATGGAAGACTGTGGATGATAATGGCACTGTATTTAATTCTAGCTCTGGCCACGAAACAATTGCTTGATCAACGGTCGAAGCGATAAATCCACGGTGTTTCGGTGTTTTGAAACTCGCTGTCAGCATTTATGGCCTTTACAGTAAGGTATAAAAGTCTTAAAGGACATCATTTAGAACAGGTTGTCTTTTTGTATATACGTTGTTATCAAGGTTGTTAATAATAATAAAAGTGATCATCATTGATACCATAAATGTTTTATAAATTACTAGCTGTTACCCGCGGCTACGTATGCCTGTATTCTGTAATTTGATATAGGTAGGACAGTTTTTCTGGAATAGCACAGAACCTGTATATTATTCCAAGACCTAAGACACCTCCATACTAAGTTCCTTTAAAAATGGTTCAGCCGTGTTAGTATGGAGAAATAAAAACTATGCTGCTGGAATCATGCATTTTTCCGGGATAAAAGTAACCTTAAATCTATCTATATCATCACGCCAGAACCCTTGCGGGGTAGGCAGAGAGTACAGAGTTCCAACAGGTTCTTTCCTTACATACCTAAAATAATCTCTGAAAAGTCCTCCATCTTCCAGTAAAATTCTATTCAAAATCGGTTCCGCCAAAGATTAGACGGACAACCAGCAGACAAAGAAATATAAAAAAAACACGTGTTTGGGTCTTATACAAATAGCCATATGAGCTTAAGAAAAAATCAGATCGACTCATATCAGATCGACACATGAATTCTGTCTATTAGTATTCCCGTTTGAGAATCGTACTTGCGACTATTTGATAAAGTAAGTTGAGTTGTCTACGTTTTAACGCATAAACCAAGCCGCAGTCGTTTTGCAAAAATGTGTGTATAATGTAGTCGATCATTTCTCTATCAATAAGTTACGTCTTAGCCAGTACAGAAAGACTTTGTAAAATATGAACTAAAGTATAGCACGATCTTATTCAACGCTAACGCCAAATCATAGAAAAAGAAAAAAAAAACTTTATACACAATACCTAGGTACTTTCTTTCTGAGAAGGACTACCAGTTAATCTATTTATTATCATTATTATTGGTTAAATGGCTCTAATGGAAACCTTCTCCGCCTACCCTGCTAAACATCTGGAGTAATAATATTTAAAATGGTACACGAAGGGTCAGTATCGCCCACCCATGAGTTCTGTTTTACTGTATGAGAGCTAAGTATGCAACAAGGTTTTGTCAGTACATTTCCTGTCAGTTTTCTGGTGAAAATACACAGTCCATAATCATGATCAGTTATGCTTAGGTATCTTAAACGAACTTATATGCAAAATTCCGTGCCCGAGTCATTCATCGTTGAAGAGTTCACTCTCAAAGAGACAAACCTGACTGCATCATTAGTTCGTGCAACAAATCGTATCTGAATATCTAAATCAAATATGTATAAACAATTTCGGGTGCGTGCTTTTAACCATTGAAGAGTTTATTCGTAAGGAGATAAACCCGAGTGCAATATCAGTAGGCAAAATTACACATTTTAACGTAACATTGCAGCTCGCGACTAACCATTATTAAAATAATAAGTTTTATGGTTTATCCCGCGATTATCCGTGATTGCTTGATTTTTCCGGGATGAAAAGTATCTTAGATTTTAAGATAAGGTATAAGTTATTACCAAACCAAGTTTCATTGAAATCCGTTTGGTAGTTTTTGCGTGATTGAAACTCAAATATATGTATGTATATGACGAATAAAATGTTTTCAAAATCTGTCACTTTGGTAAAGGTTATAAAAAAGGACGTTACGGAGCGGTATAATATGTCTTTCCTATTATATCATAATTTATTCTCGTCCATTAAAATGGCTATGACTCTCGTAAAAGTCCTTCATCACGTCAATCGCTACCTCCTGCAGCGAGACTTCCTGGCCTTGTACATCTGACTCATTCATTTCTTTTTGAGGTTCGACGCTGCCATTTAACACTCGAATTGCTTAGCACGATCAGATTGTGTTGTTACTTACATCTTTATTTGTAAATTTGTAGTGTGAAAAGAATGGCATAACTCGATAGCGTTACGCTAATGTCAATATATTCGTGCTAAACCTTTAGTAGTACATTGCGAGGAGCGACGCGGATTTTGTTGCGGATAGCATGCTTCCGGGTTAGGTTATGACTTTTTTTGCTAGGTTCTGTTAGACTACAGCAGCTTTAAAATCCGAAAAACTTATACTTTTGGGCGCTCGTTCTTACCGATCACAAAGGTTAAGTGGCGTTCTACTCGGCGTCATATTCGAGCGTCTCCGTGCTTTGGAAGGAACGCTTAGCCGTTGGTCCCGGTTGCCACCTACTGTGGTAGTCGTTAAGCCGAGTTGGAAGCCTTATAGGCGGCTTGATAAATTCCAGCAGAAGGTGGCCACAGAGCTGCCTCCACCAATCCGCACTGTGTCTCTCACACCGATTTTTGAAAGTAGATCTTTGCCCAGCAGTGGGACAGTATAAGCTGACATTATTATTATTATAATACTTTTAATAGTGGCTGGCTTACACATTTGCCGCCAGTAGGCTATTCAATTTTTGCCACCCTTACAAACCTATGCAATACAATACCCTAGTTCATTATCACATTAATTGAATTTTCTTTGTCAATGAAATTGAAATTTTATGATTTGTGCTCTATCGTCATCATTACATCAGATTTTTCCCGTTATTAGTATGATTGTGAACTAAGTGATCGTTGTGTCACAGTTCGATTTAGTGAAGTTTACACAAGAAATAGTCTTTGGGTATAATTTGGAGCTAAGAACAGCTCAATCATGCACTACTGTAAATTTTCGAGCCGAATTTACCGCATCACTAAAATTTGCCGCCCTAGGCTCCAGCCTACTCAGCCTGCTGGTAATGCACCACTGACTTTTAGACTGCCTCGTTGGCCTGCTATTGGCGTATAGCGAATAGCGGTAACCATGTCCTAGATGCGAAGCACAGGTCGGATAAGGTGTGGGTTTTTTTATTTAACTTGCAATGTTCGTATGTCTGTCTGTCTTTCTGGTTCAAATCTTGTGATTCATTTTCAAGCACTTGCGAGTATCCGATTGAGCTGAAATTTGGCATACTTAAGCAAAGTCGGTGATAATACAATCATATGGTACCTGCTGGCTGGTCTAATGCTGGAGTCGGAAGGTAGGAACATGTAAACTATACAACGTAACCCCCTCGTGTTTAGGTTTGTTAGGTTGGTATTGAGAAGCGCCATACGACTAGATAGTGTTTAGGGTCTGATGATGAAGCCGAAGGGTAGCGAATGGAACTGCGCAACTACTCAATATAGTTCCGCTGTGTTTGGTCTCGTTGAATTTGTCTTGACGAGTACTTCAGACCCGGCTGGTGTCTAAGGTCTGATAATGGACCCGGAAGGAAGCCATGGCAACTCCTCAACTAAGTAAGATATCATTGTTGTATTTGTGCTATAAAGGCTTGTATTTAAAAAGGTTTTTTTAAATTCAAACTAGGAAAATAACAAAGAGTATAATTATCGATTAATAAAGTAATTATATGATAGGCGAAATGAGGAAATGTGTTTAAATGTAAATAAAGTCCCTGATATATTCAAGTTCCGCGGGTAACTACCGCAAGATATTTCGTTGTTTTTGTCGTACTAATAAATATGTAGTGGTATTGTATAAATCTACATGAATTGATTTTATGAGTAAAAAGGAAGCAGACAAATGAATTGCTCTTCGCTTATGTTTGA
Organism: Phalera bucephala; assembly: GCA_905147815.2. Classification (NCBI taxonomy): domain Eukaryota; kingdom Metazoa; phylum Arthropoda; class Insecta; order Lepidoptera; family Notodontidae; genus Phalera; species Phalera bucephala. The sequence goes on along the minus strand of LR990613.1, from coordinate 23,516,970 downwards.
GGATACCGCATTGCATAAAAATGAAAAAAAATATAGGTAGGATGATTCTCGCGTCGGGTTGTCTATCCTAATCGTTTTTTTTTATGGGAGAGAAAAACGATTTTACGTCTTCACGGTATACTGTGAAATGAGTTGCTTTTTAACCGACTTCAAAAAGGAGGAGGTTGTTTTATGTATGTTCACCGATATTTTCGTCAATTGTGGATCAACCTTGATGATTCTTTCTCCGTTGGGTTCAAGATGGCTCCAAGGTGGTCCCGTTTTAATTTCATTATAAATACCAACTGGATCGAACGACTGGCACCGACTTCAAATATTTATTTTCATTTTTTTACTTAGCTTAAGTATCCAGTTTTACGGTTATTGAAGCTGGTTTACCTTTTTTAAAAAGTAATTTTTTTATTGTCGTGTAAAGAATTAGTTATGTGTTAAATTTTCAATCGCAGCATAGCCTGACCTAACGTAATTCGAAAATATGTCTGTTTAAATATCCATTGTTATTTGATCAACTCGACAGTCCAGAAACATATTTACCCCCCCGTTGATCTATAAATCCTTAAGAACCATTATTCAGAAAAAATAGAAAATTGTTTGATAACCCTTGAAGAAATAAGTAACTACATAGTTATAACTGATATAATGAGTAACTGTTTCTCGACTACATAGCTGAGATAAATTATCACATTTTACGCTATTGTAAGCGTTGGCACCCAATCAAGAGAAAAAGAATTGGCAAGTATTTGTTACAAATTAATAATAAAATTTCGTCTGTATTTCCATGTAGTACTAATAACAGTTTCTTGTTATATTGCTGACATGAAGACATGTGGTCAGAATCAATAACACTACGATTTCTAATTTATATGTAGTTACACGAAAATATAAACAAATTATATACAATAAAATCCTTTCATTATTTATGTACGTGGAAGTGAAGGAAACCCGAGAGGTCTGTTAGGAAAGAGCCTGTTGAAACTCTGTACTTTCTGCCTATCCCGCAAGAGATCTCAGTTTAAACTGCATATTTTCTAAGACTACCTCCTTGATCTAATGACGCAGATGCTGCTACTGATGTTTAGGTCCCGGGTTCAAATCGGAGATCTAAAAAAGTTTTTTGTTTATTTTTTTTAAAAACGTAGCTCCACACTAGGATTTATTCCTGTGTCGTGGGTGCGTTTACAAACATGAAAATTCACATACACACCCAGACCGGAACAAATCAGTGTGGATCACACAAAGATTTATCCCGTGCGGGAATCGAACCCGCGACTATTAGACGCAGTGGGCGGAGCGGCTTAAGCTCTTAACCACTGCGCTAAATCCTCCGTCAATACTAAGTATTGTAGAGTTTTTTTTATCAAAGAATTTAGTAGAAATTCGGAGTCTGTAATTTTACCCAGTATAAGAAATAGGGTCACCCTTTATTCCAAATGAGAAATGTAGGTGTACATAGTAGACATCTGCCACCCTCAGTTGCAAAATGAAGGCGTGACGGAGTATATTTTTGTCTCTTTTTCACCATAATCCTACTGGATTATTACTTTACAAAATATATTTTCTATTTATTTCATATGAGTTGTCATGTATCGAAATAATCACTGATTGATATTAATTAGTGTAAAGTTAATGTACGTTACCCTTTAGCCGCGTTTTACGACGCCCATTATAAGGGATAGTGCTTTTCTACTACCTCTAATTACCCGCGCGGCCTAAATGGGATTGTTCAGACGTATTAAAAGAAGAAGTTACTATATACCAGTAATTTCTAAACTGGGTATGGAAGGTCACCGGATTCCACATAATTATATCTGTCATTTAATCGTTGGTTTATTTGGCTCTTAAATAATTCCACGGTTACAATTATTATTTTGGAATAGCGCTTTAATGTTATAAACCACCCATTACGGTAGCTCCCGAGAGTTTGCTGCAATGGTTTATGGACTTATTTTAGACTAAATTGTCTTTTTATGTAAACATTTGATGTTAGGTTTAATAAAATAACAAGGATTTGTTGAGTTTACCACTAAAAAGTTTAGGAACCACTGCTATACACAACGAGTAATGTAAAGAACGTAGGACCAGACACCTCAGTTAGGCAAATTAAATACCAAATCTATCTATCTATCTATATGATCACGCCAGATCCCTTACGGGGTAGGCACAGATTACAGAGTTCCAACAGGTTCTTTCCTTACATACCTCTCTGGCTTCCTCCATTCTCATACACGCTCGTCGGTTACGGAGACTCTTGACTTGTCCATCGGAAAATACCAAATCTACTTTAGTTTTGACTGCCTCGTTGGTCTAGTGGCAAAGCGCATCGCTTTGTGATCACGAGGTCCTGGGTTCAAATCCTATGTCGGACAAATGTAGTTTTTCTAACGAAAAATTCCCAGTATGAGTCCGGAGTCTGGAATTGTGCCCGGTATATGGCAATAGGCTCGCCCCCTATTACATGGGACCTAACATCGTCGGCGAAACGTGGGAGAACTCAGTACACCTCTGCCACCCCCTCTGAGGAATATAGGCGTGACGGTGTTTTTTTTTTTTTACTTTAGTTTTAAAAAGGTTATTGTCATTTTTTTAATAACCTTGATACTGTTGGACTGACGAAACCTGTATTTGTGTGTACTACCGTGTACTACCAAGTACGTAAGGGCGAGCATATTGCCATTGTGGCACAACTTCAGACTCATACTGAGAAGATTTTGTTAGAATAACTAAACTTGTCCGACCTAGGATTAGAACCCAGGAACTCGTGATCACAAAGCGATGCGTTTTGCCACTAGACTTGCCACTACACTAGAAATGTTAATCCAATCTATAGACCCAAAATATAGTTAATCAAAAAGAAATTGAGTGATAGCCTAGTGGATAGACCGTTGGACTGCAAAGTCAGAGGTCTTGGGTTCAAAGCCAGGCACCAACGTCTGTCTTTTCGAAAGTATGTGCGTATTACAAATTAATGATCACTTGCTTTAACGGTGAAGGAAAACATCGTGAGGAAACCTGTACGATGCCTAAGAGTTTCTCGAAGGTGTGTGAAGTTCGCCAACCCGCACTGGGCCAGCGTGGTGGACTATGGCCTAAGCCCTCTCAGTTTGAGAGGAGGTCCATGCCAAATGGTGGAAAAGTTTCTTAACACGGCTAATATTAATATTATATTATTATAATTGATCACATATTAAGTTCTTAGATTTACGCGGATATAACACACGAAATAAAACTATTTTTCCGATTTTATCGCGGCTTATTTTTGATTCAGTCCTGCCTGTGACTATGGGTGCTACATAGCACTTGAAATGTCGGAAATTTAGACTAATAATTGTCTAGACACGCCATTGCTAACAAACAAGTCACCAGAAAGCGGCGACAGTTACCATGGTTACCCGCCATGTTTGCGTGTTTTGGGGACCCCAACTAAAGGATGTTTAGCCTACTTTGTAGCAAAAGTTGATATTACTTTCGGTACAATATGTAAATACCACGTGTATGTTCATATAATAAAACAGAAAATATAGTTTTATACTTATTTCATGAATAATATAATTTTACAGTCAATCCGTTACCTATGTTATCTAAGGTACAAAATATTAAAATATAGCCTAACAGCACAAAAGGACGAAATATAATTTTTAGTTTCTCCCCGCTACTTCATCCGCGTTGACTTCGACAGGAGCTTTACATTTTTCCTGAAGAAATAGTATCCTGTGTTCGTCAAGGTAATAAACTATAGGTGGACAACATTTCATCAAATTCCGTTCAGCCGTTTCAGCGTGACTAATTAACAAAAAACCAGACATCTAAACATACAAACTTTCGCATTAATAATATTACTAGTTTCTGCCCACGGCTACGTCCGTGTTTGTTTTAAATAGGAACCTTACAAATTTTTGGAATAAAAATCTTATGTGTTAATTCAGGTGCCAAATTTCATCCAAATCTCTTCAGTCGTTTTTTGCGTGATCGACTAACAGACATCCAAACATACAAACTTTCACATTTATAATATTAGTAGGATATTAGTAGGATGGTAATAGGAATACAGCTGTTTAGAATTCTTCGAAATAATATTAAATATTCAAATAAAGTGTGCTTTATAATTTTTCGTGTTATTCGAACATTTAGACCTAATATTAGGGCTAGTAAAGAAACAAATTCATGTATCGACAGTCGCGTCTATCAGCCATGGTTTTTAAGATGCTGTTGCAACTGCCCCGAGCCTTTAATAAATAAGTATACAAAGTGCGATTAACAGTGCCCGAGAATTATACGTCAGTTAGATGTCAACAAGTTCATAATCGCACCAATGTTTGGTCACCCTAATTAGAAAGAGACGTAGGGATCTAAGTGATTATCCTTGTCATCACATTTTTTCGCAGAGTGCTCAACCTGTTTTGGGTAATATATCCATGGGTTCGATGCGTTCGCTACACTGCGACTGTCATAAAGTGACATTTCACTGGATGACAGTGTTAGTTATATATTCTTGTATGACTGTAAGCATTTGTCACATCTCATGACGTAATTTTTCTACATATTGTTGCTTAAGGATAGCTTTCTAATGGTAAAAGAATTAGTAAAATCGGTTTTGTAGCTTTCCCCTTTATAATATTAACGTAGATTAAATTTTATCTAGTTAGAAAAATGATTAATAGAAGGTCCAGTCAAATTAAAAAAATATAAGTTATAAAGACTAGCCCGCTGAGTTTTTCGCCTAACCTTCTTAGTGTGGTGCAATGTTCCGATCCGATGGTAGGTTAAAAAATAATTTGACATTTATAAGTGCTTTTTAATGGCCTTTTCTTATTCTTCTTCTTCAAGTTATGGCTTCAGTGTCCAGTGAGATATATAATCGTGTTGGTTAAATTGATTCGACTTCCCGATGAATTTAATGACAACGATGATAATGAAATTAATAAAGTACCCCACCCTGGATAGTGAAGCGGTGGATACTTTACATACCAATTGCAACGGTCGTTTTGAGGGAAGTCAGCACAAGGAAAGGCACGTTTTATCACTTTGTTACAATTACCTTCACTCATGCACATATAAGAACACATAATGGTTGATATTTGTGTGTGTGTGTGTATGAATGATCTACGCTGTTGGCCGCGGGGCCTTTACAGCTTTTTTATTAATATTCCACCAACATTACACATTATTAGTCGAAATAACACAAGTTTTGGAAATTAAAACAAATTGACAACATCACTCTTGGACTTCCCGCCAAAACTCTTATTGACTTTTTTTAATATGCCTATTATTTGCATAGTTAAATAATTGTTGTTTTAATTTCCAAAACTTGTGTTTTTGTATCTCTTTTATTTTAATTTTGCACATTAATAAATAACACACACCACTACTATTCCCCAAGTGGGATGGCAAACGTGTTCTGTATAAACATATCTCCTGCGATATTAATTCATAATATGAAGCGAGCGGGTTGTAAATATACTGACGATAAAAGAAAATACACTGTTCGACCTAGGATTGAATAAGAATATAGGCATGTCGTTTTAAAATCGATTAATCGAAATACACTGAGTATTTCAATTAACCGGCGAGTGTGTATGAGACGAACTATGAGAGTGGAGGAAGCCAGAGAGGTATGTAAGGAAAGAACCTGTTGGTACTCTGTACTCTCTGCCTATCCCGCGAGGGAGCTGGCGTGATGATATAGATAGATAGATAATCGAAATGTCGTTTTTTTAAGCCAAATAATCGATTTTTTAGATCGATCTGAACCACTGAATCAAATCAGAATATCGATTCTGAAAGCCGACGAATCGGATCGATTTACGATTCAATCAAAGTAAGTTGTGTAAGTCAGGAATATAAATAATGGCAGAACACGTTTAATGTTAAAAATACTACGTTCCCAACATGAGTTTATTATAAGTCAGTTGTCTTTTGAATAATCTCTAAATTGATCGTATCAAAAAACTACAAAAAGGATTCTTCCTTTTTTAAAAAAACTCATTCAATCGGCAAATTAATAAGAATTGACTTCGAATCGATTATTCAAGAATCGATCTTTTGATCTTTGTTTTAATCGAGAATCGACACTTTGTTTAAGTGTCGATTCGAGTCGAATCGAGCCAAAGATCGATTTTTCTTTAAATGAATGGACATGCCTAATTCGAAACTAGAACCTTGTAACTGTTAGCCGCACCAATGTGTCGCTAGATCAACGAGGCGGTATAGGAAAGTACCTTATAAAATGTTACTCAAAGGAAACCATTCCTGAAAACTTGATTGCTTCAGTCAAAAATAAATCGACAAAAAAAACTATTTTGTAATTTTATGGTATCAATCGAAAGGAATGACTTTAAGACCTAGGTTGCAGAAACACGCAAAATAACCTTAAAATGCCGCGAGAAAACGGCCGAAAAAACAAAACAAAGAAATTGGTTGTTTCCCTCCCCTGACCGCCTATTTTTTCTACCCTGCATAACTGGTACGTATACCTACTCCTACGGGAAATTAGAGGAACTGAACGAACAATGCATAGCAATTAATAACGAGTACGACAAAGTTCCACAGTAAGGCCGCAAAATGAAGTACCGGATAAATTTCCTAAGTGATTTCATAAGCATGCGAATGAATAAATAATGCAATAACAACTAATTCATAGTAGAGTCAGTGATATAAGCCAGTAAACTTTCTCGATTTTTTAAATGAATAATCTTTATTTTAGTAACGTTGACGAATATTCTCTACCAATATTAGCTACATAATAAATGAGTCTATACTGCCTTACTGCTGGTAAAGGCCTTCTCTCACAAATTTAGGTGAGAGAAATTAGGTACTTCACTCCATTGGTAGTGGCACGTTTGTGGGGACCTGCTATTTGAATTTATCAAGCCGCCTTTAAGGTTTTAACTTGGTAACCGGGACCAATGGATTAACGTGCCTTCCGAGATGCTTGAATATAAAAATTCCACTAATAGTCATCCATCTCAGACCGACCGAGCCAAACGCTGCCAACGTTGCCAACATTGGTGATAGTTAAGAAGACCGCGGTAGCACAGCGCTACAAACGCCTCTCTTTAGCTGTATATTCATATATAATTTATATGAACGAAAATAATGGTTTTGATATTCGGATCGGATCGGATGTACGTCTAAACTGCTTGAATTTTTTGCCAACCACATGCGGGACAGGCGGCAATATGTTGAATATGGGGGGGTTCAATCCGACCAATACTATACCAGATCAGGAGTAAGCCAAGGTAGTAGTAATTTGGGACCCCTTCAGATTATCGTTATGATTAATTTCCTACCTGAAGTAGTCAAAGACAGTACATGCTTGCTCTTTGCAGACGACCTCGAACTGCTGTTAGCGGTTAAAGATCGTAATGACTGTAAGCGTTTACAAGAGGACGTAAACAGGGTTGCGGAATGGAGTGTAAGAAATTAGTTATATTTTAACACACAAAAATGCTTCGTCATTAGTTTTGGTCGCAAAAGAGTACAAGAACAGTATAAATACGAGCTAGACAATGTTTTGATAAAGAGAAAGGACGCAGTGCGGGATTCAGGGGTACGCATGAATATTCGTTTGGATTTTAGGGATCATATCATGCACACTTGTAAAAGAGCATATAGAATGTTAGGTTTTGTACTTCGACAAGCAGGAAATTTCACAAACATAAAAGCTATTACAACTTTATATAATTCCTTGGTAAGATCTCAGCTGGAAAATTACTTTATGGTATGGGCCCCGCATGAAACAAAATATGTATGTATGCTTGAACGAATACAAAATAAATTAACCAGATATTTATATTTAAGGCTATATGGGGTCTATCCTTTTTATCCCTTAATGTACCCAACCTTGTTTGTCTTAGGCATGGTTGGGTATAATAAGTTGGAAACAAGAAGAAGCTTAGGCCTTGCTACTTATATTTTTAAATTATTAAGAGAAATGTCCCGGACAAATACATATGGCATAGACGAAGACCGCACTTGTTTAAGGTGCCGGCCGGCAAGACCAATTTGCAGGGGAAAGCTCCAATGACTCGCGCCTTACGTACACTTAATGAAGTTGCTAAGAAAATTGATTTGTTCTCTTGCTATTTGGGAGAATTCGAAAGAGGTACATTGTATACCATATGTTATACTGCATGAAATCTAATAACCACACTGTCGCATTGGATTATTCTTTTATGATTGTGCTGATGTTGTTGAAATAAATAAATAAAATAAATATTCAAGAAACTAAAAATGTTTAGCGACTTAAGTAGCTGACCGTACTTCAATAAAAATCGTGAAACAATAACTTATGATTCTTAATAGGAAAAACTTAGATGACTTGCAGTTTCTTTAATAGAATACATTTGTAGAAATATTAGCTCAAGAATTACTTGCTGTCTTAAAATAAAAATGAAGCCTAAAAGACTTGTATAATGTGATAATATCTGTGTCTCAATTCTTTATTGCAATGACCTCGTATATTTGTTTCGATACGTTATTTAAATTATCTAAACACGTTTGTTTTTGTTTGTGGTATTTTTTGTTTATCTATGTTAATTAGTAGATATAAACGTAGTGGCTACAAATATATTTAAATGTAATATGTCAATAGTAATTTACGCTTATTTCGAAGACTTATTAGTTTGATGGGCGTCAAATGGACGTAAATAGATTTGACAATATTTTTCCAGTTGCTTCGAGTCGCCTCGCGCTGCGTTCGCCTCGCGCTAACCAATAGACTATGATCGCATTTTAATTAATTATTTGGTCGAGTTAAGGGTCAATTAACGACCGGCCTTCAAGACGTTTCCGTGTTCCACTAAGTATTACAACACAAAACGGTGATATTTAATAAATAACACCGATATCCAGCTGTGTGAATGGAAGAAGTGTACTGAATTTAATTTGAATCTTATAATCTCCTAAAACTTGTACACTTTAATTAATTTATGTAGACGTTGATGGATTTTGTAATTGTGTTATCCAAGTATAAGAAAACTCAGCTGATTGCCTGCGAATAAAAAACCAATAAAGTAATTGAATCCCAACAACTAACTGCTTTGAAAATCTTCCATTATTGTTATTAAGGCTCGATAAAAACAGGTTTACCCTCTTTACAGGTAAGGCGATGTCACAACCCGCTCCTCACATGATGGAAGATTATGAGGACTCGATTGTTTTGAACACGACCAACGTGTCTGGCCACACGGCGGGGTACGATGAACCGTACACACTCGACCTGCTCGTGCCCCTCACCATCACATACGTGATTATCTTCGTAGCGGGGATTCTCGGGAACACAAGCACGTGTGTCGTCATAGCAAGGAATCGCTCCATGCACACAGCTACCAACTTTTACCTCTTCAGTCTCGCAATCTCAGATTTAATACTGCTTGTGTGCGGCTTGCCTTTCGAGCTGAATCGTTTATGGAATCCGTTCACGTATCCGCTTGGCGAGGCGCACTGCATCGCCATTGGGCTGGCGTCAGAAACGTCGGCTAATGCTACGGTGCTGACAATAACGGCTTTCACAGTTGAAAGGTACATAGCGATATGTCGGCCCTTCATGTCTCATACCATGTCTAAGCTGTCGAGAGCTGTGCGGTTCATAATAGCAATATGGGTGTTTGCTCTCTGTACTGCAGTCCCGCAAGCTATGCAGTTCGGGATAGTATCGGATGTTGAAAACGGACAGAACGTGAGTTGGTGTACAGTGAAAGGTGCAGGAGTTCACCAAGTGTTCGTTATATCGAGTTTCGTGTTCTTCGTTGTGCCAATGTCGATGATAACTGTGCTGTACGCGCTGATAGGCATCAAGTTGCGGACATCGCGGGTGTTGCATCCCGTGAAAAAGCTCTCAGTGGAGAGCAATGAGAAGGGCAGTTCACACACGCAGTACCGAAACGGTGCATCGCAAAGGAGAGTCATTAGAATGCTTGGTGAGTTTTATACAAATGATTAGCTTTTGTGAGAAGAATACATTTTTGACACTGACCAATATCGTTACTACCAGGGGGTATTTTTTTTTATTGAATCATTGTTCAACACATGATAGACGACTAGGGAGCAGTGGGACACTGGATAGGCTATTATAAATGTTCAATGGGGATTCTGGCCCGGTGGTCCTAATTACTCTCAAGATCATTCCGAACTTCTATAATTATAAATGACGATGCCATTTATCTTATAAATGAACATGATTTGCTCGCAAGTATAATTTGATACAGACCGGTTTCAAAGATGGCTAATCAACGAAATTATACGCATAATGATTTAATTTTTTCATCACATACCGATGGGTTTTTTAACATGATTCCAACATATTACGTAATTACGAATAATTCATTTTAATTTTGAAATTATGTCTGTCTCGGCAACAGAAATGACCAAATAGATGTAAGTTAAAATCACGGTTAAAATCTTAACATATTTTTATCGTCAACTATAAAGTTACCGATCTGGAGCCTTCTCTTATTGACAGTTATACAGAAAGTTTTATTGCTGAGTTGTAATGATGTATACACATCAATTATTTTTTGGATAATATTACGCAAATCTGTGACGTTCAGAAATTTTATACCTCTACTAAAAATCTTATGATGTCCCACTCTGGTTTAGGATATCTGTAAAATATGATGTATTTTCATATTAATTTAAATAAAAATCTACTTTTCCTAGTCGCCGGTACCTAATTTTAAAAGTGTAGTCTAAGTACTTCAGAATATTATATCATTTAAAAAAAAAAATAGTTATCATAAGTATAACAGCAAAATTTTTATTACTGTCGTTTTTGTCACGAAAGGCAATATTGTTTTTACTGTATCACAAGTCGAACGAAGCTAACACATTTTTCGGTAGTAATTAGGTGTGGTAGGTAGTCACTCTTACAAAACTCTTTGCTGTTATAAATCAATCTTCTTTCCATAGCTTAGTCCGCTATTGTCGATAATTAGGATACTTACGATAAAGTCTATTCTGTATGCCACTGCTGGGCAAAGGTCTCCCCTTTACATCTCCACACAAATCGATCTTGGGCCTGTAATATCCATGTCTTTCCTGCATAAGTGTTCAAGTCGTCACGCCATCTTCGTCTCGGCCGACCACGGCGTCTGTGACCGTCCTCAGGGGTCCATACCATGACGATGTTTGCCCACTTTTGCGGGTCCCACGTACCCACGACCAAGTTTGAGCGCCGTAGGTTAGGATGGGCAGAATGCACATATCGACGAGTCTACGCTTGAGGGACAAAAGAAGGTCACCTTTCATCATATTCCTCATGGACCAGAACCTCTTGCAGGCGTTCTCTATCTGTCTAGTTCTTTGTCTTGCCGGTTTTGAAACGAGACAATCTGGCCCAAATAAGTGTATTCGTCGACATATTGCATGATCTGCCCATCTACCTCTAACTTACATTGCGTGCTCTATTGCTTTACATTTTCTAATTCCAACGCGAGACGCTTAAGAACCGGTCAATAGAATTAACTTAAAACCAGAGATGAATTGTAGCAAAATTATTGCTAAGCAGTTTTTTATTTCATAGTGTAGTTTTTTTTAAAGTAATCAAATTTGTTTATGCACATACGTCTTTTACTTCCGAGCACGCGCTTAATATATTCGTCCCTTGTTATTCATTTGTAAAGTAATTGCATCACTATCACTCTTCCGGTAGATACGTCTATTATACAAAGTTTATTATTGACTGAGTTACGGGTACAAGGAAATTCCATTTAATTATATTAAAAACCAGTTACAACGAACTTATTTTCATAAGAACTTTGATGACTCAAGGTATCTCAAAAACAAATGTGATGTGTCTGTACTTTTATATCAATTCTTTTAGTTGTCTTAGAACTGGGATACTAATACTATTTCTTGCGAGTTAATTATAATGGTGGTTAAAACAATAAAGTATTTATCACCAGTCAAATTATCGAGAAGCAAAAAATTAGAAAAGTCCGCGTGGTGGTGTACGAAGTTTTTTTTTTACATCCCGAATTGTAATATCCCGGTGTAGGTTGATTATATTTGTATCAGTTATCATTTAAACATTTAGTTAAGTCTCTAAACAAAGGAGGGAGTCAGATGTTTTAGTTAGGAAACTATCCATTACCAAAGTACTTTAGCTTAGCTTATATATAGAAAACTTTGGTATGGTTTTTGATAACTAAAAAAGATTAAACAGGTCAGGGTGGCTCATCTAACTTTACCTTTGAAGGTAAGTACTGCTTTTAAACCTTCCGCTACTTTGAGTAGATCCTTTGTAATAAAAATGATACATTTTACGTTACGGAATCTAATTTTATACGGATACCTAATGATTTTTAAAGATAAATATCTGGCTTTAGGGGCTAGCTTATATATAAAAAACTTTGGTATGGTTTTTGATAACTAAAAAAGATTAAACAGGTCAGGGTGGCTCATCTAACTTTCCCTTTGAAGGTAAGTACTGCTTTTAAACCTTCCGCTACTTTGAGTAGATCCTTTGTAATAAAAATGATACATTTTACGTTACGGAATCTAATTTTCTACGGATACCTAATGATTTTTAAAAAAAAAATATCTGGCCCCTAAACCTAGTCTATGCAAAAGATATAGGTAAGTAATTCTTTAGTTACGTATGAGTATAAGTATACCTATGGGTTCAACTTGCCCAGTTAAAATATTTAACGGAAAAAAATGCAGAAAATATCCCTTCTCTATGCATTTTAACTTTACAATTTATTACTGACTCTGTCGATAAGTGCACTGTGAGCTGTTGGGGTATCAATCAATAAAAGATGACGTCTTCATGTTTAACGTGTGTGATGTAGCCCTTTATATATGGGCTTACGTAAGGTAGAGGGGTCATACACTACAAAGAAATAAGTTTTCCTGTTTTTAAACTCTGCCCACTCTCATAGTAGTGAGAGGAGAAGTATATAATCTGTGGTTTTGAGCTAGGAAGTGGACATGAAAAGGAGTATCATGTTTCTTTTGACGGGAAGTTGAAGAGCAATTTATGTTCTAATTTCCAAAACTTATATTGTTTAGAAAAATAATGTGTGATGTCGATATATGTGCATGAGGGAAGATATCGGTGACAAAGTAATAGAACGTGTCTCTTCAATTTCTGCCCTGTGTAGTTGGTCTGTAAAGTATCCACCGCTTTACTGTCCATGGCAGGGTATTACATCAGTTTCATTATCGTCATTTTCATCGGTGAGTCTAATTAATTTAGAATTTATTGTTATCTTGTACTCCATAGACACAAAAATGGTTTAATTTATTAGGCGATTCCCATTATTAAAAAAATAAGGAGAGTAGCGCGGCATTTTAAGTACACACCATCTCACTTTTATGTCCATGCTCATTTCACGTTAGCTTCCCTGTTTATTGCCGCGTAAGTGAGTTGAATGTAAACAGGACATTTAAATCAGCCTATTCTGTCCCACTGCTGGGCAAAGGCCTTCTCTCACAAATTAAGGTGTGAGAAAGTAGGCCATACTTCACCACGCGGACCCAGTGCAGTTTAGTGGTAGGTTTGTGACTGCCTGCTATCGGGAACTATCATGTATAAGGCTTCCAACTTGGCTTAAAGACTGCCACATGAAAGTTGTAACCGGGACCAACGGCTTTGACGACGGCTGTGTCCAGTGGATTAACCACTGGAAGCTTAAACTTCTCTACCTACTAAATCTACCTACTATTTTAAACATCTCTGTCCTCTACCTAAAGGTTGACGCGAAGAAATCGCTTTAACGATAAGGCCGCCTTACCGTACCATCATAACTATGTTCGTTTTGTCATAATATTTTATGTGCAATAAAGTATATTATTAGTAAATCACGCATTTACGGGTTCGATCCCCGCATGGGACAAATCTTTATGCGACCCACAAATGTTTATTTCTGTCTGGATGTTTGTTTGTGTGAGTTTCATGTTTGTATACGGAGCCACGATACAGGAATGATTCCAAGTATGGGGGTGAAATTCCAAAATTAAATGGGCCACTGAAGTTAATTATCTGGAAGTGATTTTAGAGAAGCAACTACGGTGGCATGCACATGTTGACCAAACCATCGCTAAAGCATTGAGAGTAATGAATATGTGTAGGTCAGCATATGGAAAGACATGGGGCCTATACCCCAAAATAATGCATTGGGTATACAAAATTATGGTAAAACCGATATTAACGTATAAATGCATCGTGTGGTGGCCTAGAACCTGCAGGGACGCTCTAATAAAAGGATGCAGAGGACAGCCTGCCTGGCCATCACAGGTGCATTCAAAACTACACCGACAGCAGCTATGGAGTGGTTACTTAATCTCACTCCATTATATATCGTCATTGAGACTGAGGCGAAGAAGGCACTCTATAGGCTAGAGAAAAATGGACTATAGAGCATTACAGCGCCAAGCCTTGAACACACCAAGCTAGCGCCAGACAAGGAACTAGATGTCATAAGGAACATGAGAAGTGACAAGATCTTGACCAAGCACATATTCAACAAAAGATTTAGCACCTACATCCCTTCCAGGGAAGAATGGAAAAGTGGCCTAAATAAAAAAGGCATGGAACAAATGATATGGTACACTGATGGATCCAAAACCAAGTCTGGGACGGGAGCCGGTGTATACAAAGAAGGATACAATCTAAGTCAAAGCATGGGCAGATTGGCGTCAATATTCCAAGGAGAGACCTATGCGATAAATATTTGTGCAAAAGAGATATGGGACAAACGAATTACAGGCAAGAGAATTTACATCTGTAGTGACAGTCAGGCTGCCCTCAAAGCCATCAGCTCCTATGAGCTAAACTCAGAACTGGCTGTGGAGTGTATACCTTCTTGATAGATGTGGAGCGCGCAACACGGTCAGGTTAGTCTGGGTACCTGGGCATCCGGGAGTTGATGGCAATGAGAGTGCGGATGACTTAGCCAGAAAGGGAGCAATGGAGAAACTTGTTGGTCCAGGACCGTTCATAGGCATACCAGATGATGCCTACAAAGGCGCGCTCTACAACACAGGAAAGAGTGGGAAACAAATACAGGGCTGACAGTTCTAAGGAATTTCTCTCCACATCGTGTGATAGCGACAGTAAAAGACTACTAAAACACAGTAGACTACAACTATGGCAACTAATTGGAGCATTCACAGACCACTATGGCACAAAAGAACATCTACACAAGATGAACCTCCGCAGCGACGTGGTATGCAGGAACTGTGGTACAAAGACTGAAACCATGAAGCACGTCCACTGCCGCTGCGACGCTCTGGCGGCGCGGCGAATGAAGCTACTGGGAGTGGCCTATCCAAACCCAGAGGAACTACGGCTCTGCCCCCCTGCTGGAATCTACAGACTGGTACAGGAAGTATTTAATCCTTTAGGTACGTAAGAGCATCAGGGCAAGGACAGCACAAAAGATCTCATCGGGTCGACGTGTGCTTGAGGTCTTCTCGGTCCGATAAGCCAACAATACGATAAGAGAAGATGGGGGTGCGTTATATTAAAAATAATGGCATATCATCACGCTAGCTCCCTCGCGGGGTAGGCAGAGAGTACAGAGTTCCAACAGGTTCTTTCCTTACATACCTCTCTGGCTTCCTCCACTCTCATAGTTCGTCTCATACACACTCGCCGGTTACGGAGACTCTTGACTTGCCCTTCAGCTAAGACACGATCTATTTGGTCATGGTAAGATAGTCTAGGTCTTCCCCGGCACCTATATCCTTCCACTTTCGCATTGTATATCTGTTTTGTCATTCTTTCTTCTGGCATTCTTTCTATATGCCCGAACCAACGGAACATACCCTTTCTCATCTTTACACCGATACTATCTTTCATACCTACTCGCTTTCTTACTACGCTGTTGCGAATACGGTCGGTCAGCGTGACTCCGCACATCTTCCGCAGAGATCGCATTTCGACCGCATTTATCCTGCTTTCGTTCTCCTTCTTACATACCCAACTCTCACTGCCATATAACAGCGTTGGGACAAGCACTCCGTTATGCATGGCCAGCTGCGCCTTTTGGCTTAAGTGCCGGCTCCCAAGTAGCCTTCCCATCGCACCATTCACTCTATTACATGCATTCGCTCTCATTACTCTCATAATTCTATTATATAAGATATTTGTAAAAACTAGCGTATAATAAATGGCAGTACGTAAGGATGAATTTTAAGAGACAAAAAAGGTAAATATGTAGTTATTTATTATAAGTATTTGTTAGGTAATACATACATATGTATATTATATATATAATAACTACACAAATTTAGATACGAATATCATATATTGAATTAAGATAAAAATACGTATAGATAAATAATAAATACCATTAGATTACTTGAAAACTTATTCAGTGTTTTAAGGAGAGCTTCGGTAGCATCATAATCGAGTGCTAAAAGGAATCGTTTTAATTTTCATTTGGTTTCATTGACGCTGAGTGCTTTGTATATTGCAATAGTGGTTAATTTTTTTGTAAATAAGGGGAAAGGCGAAAGCACTAAATCGTTGAGCAAAAGTGGATTTAACCCGAACGGATTTGATATTAATACGTCTGCGTTGGCAAGTGGAGTTAACATACTCTGGGGAATTAATGAAATATTTGTGGTACCATAAGGAGGCCTTAAGGATGTAAAGTTGGCGAAGAGTGAGTACATTAGCTCAGACTGAGAAGCAGAACGTTGTTTAACCTTGGTAAGAATGATAAATTAATTATTTGTTTAGTTAATACCTGCTTTTTGCTCTTATTACAACTTTGTTTAATTATAAGCTAATAAAGTACCACCACTTCCCGCCAGAAGCTTTGAGCAGAATCGCGGCAGCGACTGTTCACATACTCCCTTCGGACTACAAGCATTGCTCTGTGTTTCTTTTATGTTTGCAAAAAACTCCCGACATCAGATTTTGTTTTCCCCGAAACGATATTGTTTTCATTAAAATATCCCTTAGGAAATTTTTAGGCTAGTCTTCCCATCGTTTTTCTGATGCACCACTCTCACATTTAATGTATTTTATATATTTCTTGAGTTTTTATCAAAATCATTTTTTACTCATAATTCCAAAAAATTTTTGACTCAGGCTCAAAAAATCGCCAACGAAGGGAGCGCCCGGCAGTGATAGTGTAGGGAGGGGAGTAAAATGTAAGTGTCGCGTTTATACGAATAACCTTTCCTCACTTCACGTGGAAGTTAGCAGTGCGTAAATTAGGTATAAAATGTATAACAAGCGTCAAGCGAAACAGAAGATATGTGATTGTATTTTATCTGTCGACATTCTCTAAGTTATCAAATGTTTATGTTGTTTAGTTTTGAAGGCCTTGCTCTCCTTCAGATGAAGATGTCAATTGATTTATATCCGTGTTCATTAATAAACGTGAAACAGTAAGTATATTTAATTATGCATAGATTTTTCACAAAAGTATGATCAATCCATGATAATACTCGATGAAACTAATACTATAGTCCTTTTTGTTTCTAGAAATGTAGTGAGTGTGAAATAGAATCGATTGAATATCGTATCGAGAAAATTTATAACGAAGAATGAATCGATATTAATAAAAATAATTTAGGAACAAAAAGAGAACAAAATAAAATGATCTATCTGTATCATCTATATCAATCACACCAGATCCCTTGCGGGATAGGCAAAGAGTACAGAGTAGTAAAATAATCTCATTATTTATTTACGAATCATGCCATTGGTCAGAAAAATCGTTTACAAACACTTTATTCGTCGCTTACGTGTATTGCTATTAAAAAATCTTATAAACTCTCTGTTTTAATATGTCAAGATAGCGCATCCACGTTTATTTATTAATTTCTTGACCATGAGAATACGAAATATTTCAGAAAGATACCTAGAATACATACTAATATATGCGTAAAAAATCGATCATCAATTTAGTACATTTAAAAGAAACAACATGTCGTTTAAAACGATTTCATTGTGTCAATCCCTAAAACGCAAACCGTTACAATTTACATAATTGAGTAATAAGAGTTTTAAGTTGTTTTAAATATTACGCAAATTTATAAACAGTATATGATTTAAATAAAAACTAAAGTAAATTTTTGATGTATATTTATATTCCTGTTTATTTCTTGGATTATATATTATCTATATTCTTAAATACAATTTGCGCAAAATGGAACATAATCAAACGTCACCGTACCCATGTCTTGTGAAAAAGACTATAGTATATTAATAGCAATATCTAATAACTAAGATACAGAACAAAAAATTCGAAATAGTCTTTCCTTTAAATTTTTTATCTAGTTATTGGCCTTACATATAAACAAGTTTTGTATTAATTCGCTTTTTGTAGCAAATATTTTAGTTTTTTCTTCATAATGTTTTTGCTTCACATTATCATTTAAGTTATGATAAATCGCTTTTATTTTTTCTTAATTTACCACTTGTGACTATATACTATCAGTATATAGTCGCAAGTGGTAAAGTGATAATTTGAAACTGCAGAAAAAAACCGAGATCATGGTTTTTGAACGGGAAGAATCCAGAACTGTGCAAGAATTGTGGTTAGTAACGATGTGCTGGAGCAAGTGAACGAGTTTGTATACACTGCTGACACATGGAGAAGAGTGAATGGTGTGATGGAAAACCTCGAAGGAATAATTCATTCTTACATATCCAGCTCTCACTGCCATATAATGGGGCCACTGGGGTTCTGAGATCCAAATTTAACAGCCTGCGATTGTGGTGCGACTTTATAGATTTTGCCACACCTGCTAGTCTGCCCCTTATGCCCCACTACCTGAAGAATAGAAGAGCTGTGTATAGCCACAAATGGTGCAATTGAGCTGGCCACTTACTTAGCGGGATAGATATGAACCATTGACATGAAAAGATCAAGGCTGTCATATAACAGCGTTGGGAGAAGCACTCTGGTATGTATGGCCAGCCGTGCTTTTTGGCTTAAGTGCCGGCTCTCAAGGAGCTTTTCCATGGCACCAACCACTCTGTTCCCTGCATTCACTCCTCTATCCACTTGTATGTCAACGGTGTATACAAACTCGTTCACTTGCTCCAGCACTTTTCCTTTTATCCTACGTAATTTATTTTACTTTCCTTCGAAGGTAGAATTAATGCGGTTGAAATGCGAGCTCTGCGGAAGATGTACGGAGTCAAGATAACCGACCGTATTCGGAACAGCGTAGTAAGAAAGCGAGTAGGTATGAAAGATAGTATCGGCGGAAATATGGGAAAGGGTATGCTCCGTTGGTTCGGGCATACAGAAAGAACGTCAGAATTGAGTATGATAAAACAGATATACAATGCGTAAGTGGACGGATGTAGGTACCGGGGAAGACCTAAACTATCTTACCATGACTAAATAGACCGTGCAGGACAAATCAGGAGACTCCGTAACCGGCGAGCGTGTATGAGACGAACTATGAGAGTAGAGGAAGCCAGAGAGGTATGTAAGGAAAAGAGGTCTGTACTTTCTGCCTACTCCGCAAGGGATCTGGCGTGATGATATAGTAGTAGATAAAAAAAAAACCATGATTAGATCCGTGATGTTGTCTGTTCAAGACGCTGGACTACAAAAGTCATGGTTAATCAAACGTGTGGAGTGATGCGAATGAATAAAGTAAGGAATAAGTGTAGTATTTTTATTACAATTGTATTATCCTTTATAACAAACATGTTACCAGAAATGTATGATATTTAGAAATTGTATACAATTCCTAGAAAATGTAAAGACCGCCGAGCCTTTTTAGGAAATGTGTATAATAAATTGTGAAAGGTTTATAAATTGGGTTTATTATATATAACTTGCCTAGGAAGGATATATATTTCTTAGGCACTGTATACAATTCCAAAACGGTACTAAGAAATGTATTAATAATCATCATAAAGGGCATCAGTCACATGGAAACTTTGTGAAAGAAGCTAAATAAATAGTACACCCATAACAGCTACACTACAGAAAAACTAGTTTAGCATACCCCCGACACTCTTTTACCCTGCTGTAATCTACCGACATCTTGAATGTAACACATTTCCGGTTGCTGTTTAAGAAATGTATAGAATTCCTAGCAAATGTGTTTCGTAAAATATATTTCATAAATATCCTGGCGATTTTTATACAATTCCTAGGTCATGTATATAATGATGGATTACAAACATTTCCTGTAAAATCTAGATAAAAAATAATTGAAGATACGAAAAATAAAACGAAATTGCTAGGTAGATCCACTATTTTCCATATTATGTCTCCAAGCAAGTCATGTCGTGTATGTAGCTTTGTTCAACAATAAATACATTTTTATCAATAAACAAAAACGTGAGTAACCCATGCAAAACAATTTTTTTTGTTTATTAACCGACTTCTAAAAAGGAGGAGGTTCTCAATTCGACAATAAGATTTTTTTTTGTATGTATGTTACGCGATTATTTATGATATTATATTAATCCTGTAGGTACCTTGCAGTACAACTTAGCAAAATAATATAATATAGGTGTATAAATATTAGTAAATAATTAATTTGTCACTTAAAATTGTAAAATAAAAATTTTTAACAAAAAAAACTACTTCAAAAAGCAAGAAATAAATATTTGAAGTCGGTACCGGTTAGTGCAGTCGGTTACTTGGCACCGACTTCAAATATTAAAATTTTTGCTTTTTTTTTTGTTAAAAAGATTTTTATTTAGTTTCCATGTTGGGCATCTTCCTTGTCGACCGAATACCAAACATAGAAATTCGAAGGCGGACTAAAGTTGAAGATGTTGGTAAACGGATCACAAGGTTAAAGTGGAGATGGCCAGGACACTTAATGAGGCGTGAAGATGGCAGGTGAGAGAACAGGACGCCGATCCATAGGTAGACCATCGGCTAGATGGAGCGATGACATCATAAGAGTGGCTGGCAAATGGTGGAATAGATTAGCACAGTGTCGGAACGAATGGCGTGATAGAGGAGAGGCCTTCACTCAGCAGTGGGTAGATACAGGATGATGATGATGATTTTTCTGATGTTATTTGGATTGTGTGTGACTGATCTACGCTGTTGGCCGCGGGGCGTTTACATTTCACCGGAGATTTGGATTGTTTGTTAACATCAGTCGTAAAGTATCAATGCAATTTAATAATATCATATGAGTAGCTATGTGAGCAAAAGAGGACCAAATTTACTGAGATATAAATTAAAATAAATTATTTATAATGTGGCCACCACGGGACATGCCCACTCCACCGGAAGACGTGGAGTGGGCAGACCCCTACAAGATGCACCGATGACTTAGTGAAGCATGCGGGTAGAAGTTGGATGAGTATAGCACAAAGCCGGTTGTTGTGGCGGTCTCTAGGGGAGGCCTTTGTCCTGCAGTGGATGTCGTTTGGCTGAAAAAGAAGAAGATTTATAATTTAATGTTTAAACTAGTTGTACATGTTTAACTTAAAGAATTTTTTTAACAGATGTTAATAACGCCGGTAAATTTCCATCTGTTACGAAAATAACTGAAAACTAAACTAAATTAACAGGTACGAAATATATTATGTTTTGTAATAATTGAGCTTTTGCCAATTACGTTAATTTGAGTGTTCCGCGTCTTATTATAATTTTGAATATGGTTGCCACTTGTAGTGATTTCCCCATTAAGCCGAATGTTTCCGATGAACATTTTCAAATTCAAATTTGTTTCAATGCGTACAGGATATTAAAAGTTGATACAAAATAAAAAGGTACATAATACTACTTGTAACACACAAAAAGTACGAGTGTATAAATAAAATTACTAACTAGATTATAAAATTCATAAAATTGCACTTAGCCCATTTAATGCGGCTTAACAAATATGCTTATTAGTGAGATGCGGAGCGATTTTAATAGAAATATTGTGAATGTAGAATAAAAAAGGCGTCAGCCGCAGCGTATTAGATTAAATAAAGACAACAATTTTCAATATTTTTCAGTACTTATACACTGATGAATTTGACTAAATATGTTGGGGTGTATTTGAAAAATAGACTGTATGAGTCATTGACCAATTGTTTTTTTTTTAAATATCTTGTGGTCTATGCAGGAGATGATAGGTTGATAGTGGTATCCAGCGATCAGTAGATTTATCTTTGGTCCTTTTTTATAAACAGATAATTAGATTATTAAGTCTACTCTATCACTTCTATAATTACGAAATTTTTAAAAGAAGTCTTTTTACATGTTTGTACATATACAAGCTGGAACAAATTAAACGCAAAACCTCAGACACCTCGATAAGAGAATTGCTTTATAAATTCAAAACGAAAGCCAAATTTCCAAATTTAAAGGATTTTACCCTTTTTTAAGCACTTTTATACCCCAATTAACAATTAACTTGTACGTGTATGTGTGTGTCTTTGGAAATATGTTTTAGCAGTGGTTAAGAACTTAAGCCGCTCCGCCCACTGTGTTTAATAGTCGCGGGTGCGATTCCCGCACGGGACAAATCTTTGTGTGATCCACAATTATTTGTTCCGGTCTGGGTATTTGTGTGTGAATTTTCATGTTTGTAAACGCACCCACGACACAGAAATAAATCCTCGTGTGGGGCTTCGTTTTTTTTTTAAAAAGAATTTTTTTTTTTTTTAAAAAAGAAGGAATGCATTTTAAAATTGCCTTATTGCTATGAATCGAGAATAAATTCAGTTTTTTATAGCGCACTGAAGGAGTAAAATCATTTTTTGCCAATTTAAAAAAAAAAAAGATATACGTTAAAAATTGTTGGAATCAATTCAGTTACCGATTTAGAACAAACTACTTTTAGGTCTTGCGTTTATTATGTTACACCATGTAGATAGTACGAGTATATTTTCTAAGCAATAATCGTGTTAAAGAATTTAATTTAAGACTTTCAAAATAGCTAGGAACACACAGAACGGGTTGTACGATCATCCGCGTGCATCGCAGCAAAAGACTGTCTCCCAACATTGTTTGGCTCGTGAGGCTGTATGTCAATGTGGTTGGACTCCCAGAGTTAGACGGAAAAATATTTAAGTTCGGATGTTTATTGAGATACCTCAGAGCATTTAAGTTTGCGAAATTTAGACCCTAAGAGCATGGAGGTGATCCCATAAGTGAGATAGGCGCAAAATTGCGTCATGGAATGCTACATTCATTCAAAAACACGGTTATTTTCCCGATGCCAACAACAGCATAGTAAGACAGCGAGTAGGTATGAAAGATAGTATCGGTGTAAAGATGAGAAAGGGTATGCTCCGTTGGTTCGGGCATATAGAAAGAATGCCAGAGGAAAGAATGACAAAACAGATATAGAATGTGAAAGTGGAAGGATGCAGGTACCGGGGAAGACCTAGACTATCTTACCACGACCAAATAAACCGAGTCTTATCTGATGGAAAAGTCAAGAGTCTCCGTAACCGGCGAGCGTGTATGAGACGAACTATGAGAGTCGAGGAAGCCAGAGAGGTATGTAAGGAAAGAACCTGTTGGAACTCTGTACTCTCTGCCTACCCCGCAAGGGATCTGGCGTGAGGTTATAGATAGATAGATAGATAGCCAACAACTTCAACCCGCAATTACTCCGTGTACATGCGTCATTAGGGACACGAATCCTTAACAATATTACACCTTTTACACGTGCGAAAGGGACGTTTGAGACGACCCAACCACGAAATGGGTTTTAGTATTAATACAGGTTGTTACCTAAACTAGTGGTCGCCCATTGGTCGAAATTCGACCATAATTAATTTAAATTATAAGTTTGAACATTATTAAGGTTGTATTGTCAAAGACTATACTTCTATAATCTATAAAATAAAGAATAGGTTTTTTTTTAAAATTTTTTTTATTGAAACAAAGAACCAAAAAGAAAATGCTGTCCCTTGAACTTGACATAAATATTTCGATAATTTAATGAATGATACAAAACTTCTCTGAAAACGATGTTTTTTGTAAAATCTCTTTCATCGTTTGCTAGTTATGTTTGACATTCAGTAAGACTATAGACAAATAATATTAAAAACAAACAATATTCTTCTTCTTCTTATTTTAATTAATGGCCGCACACTTTAACAGTGTATTTCGCCAATGTCAAGTAGTAATAGAGTATAACAGTAAATTATAAAAATTGGCTTCTTGTCGCCATTACGGCAAAAAACAAAATCCTCAAAATCAAATATTAATCTATTCTCAATTTGAAGTGTATTGTGTCAAATACATGGTAGTGTGTGTAATGTGTTTTTTATTGATTTAATGTATTTTTATGCATAATTTAAAAAAAATTTAGCATTCTGCACTCCTTCTCGATATAAACTATAAGTGGGGGAAATTTCATACTCCTCCCTCCGAGCAATTTTCGTAAAAAGGGGTACAAAGTTTTTGCTTCACGTATTAATATAATGATGATGATGATGACGCAAGACCTCAGACGCTCCAATTAGACTTTTGCTTTATAATCTTAATACGAAAGTAAAGTTCCGGTTTTGAAGAATTAATTACATTTTTTGAAGAACTTGAATATCCAAATGAACTATAAAACCTGGAGTATTGAGAAATATTATAAGAAGTGCAGTTGAAATCGCTGTATTGTTTTTAATCATGGTTAAACGTTCCGAAAAGCCCTCGTAGCCCCGTGGTACATACGGAATGTCGATCTTCATTTCGATCTCGGTCTCGAACCTATTCACGCCTATATTAAAAAAGTGACAACCCGCTACTTCGCGAACGCGTCCAATCATCAGAAACCCCTAATCGTAGCCGCCGCCGACTATGCACACGACTCCCCTTCTATCAGGCGCTACCGCCGCCCGTGACATATTCTCACCGACCCTCCCGATGCCCTTACTTTCCTTCTTTCGAATAGAAATACCGCATACAGGATCAGATACCGACCTTGCCGGCAAAGTCGAAGAATCCTTTGCCCGCCGGCCGGTGCAGAGTACCACCGCGAGACACCTTGTATATGCCCTCCCACATAGCGACTGCCCAAGCTGAGGACATTCCTCCTTGAGGCGCCCTTGAGCTAATTGCCCCCTTGCTCTTCTAGCTCGAGCTTAATGGTTGCACGCTCGCCCTCTTGTCCGGTAAAGCTGTAAAGGCCCCGCGGTCAACAGCGTAGATCACCCACACACACACACATGCACTCACGCATATGATATATTTAATACAGCGGATCGAGGAATGTTTGGAATGGGTTAGCTAATTAAAAAAATATATTGGCCCGTACGTTTATATAAAAAATACTTGAAATCGATTCCGTTCACGATTTAGAACAAACTACTTTCAGCCCTTACATATACGGTAACCTTTAGCCTTGATCGCTTTTAAATCAAGATAGAACATTGATTCAAAGTTAAGCTGCTTAATATATTTTCAAAGAGCCCTCAATTCGATTTGTCGTCATAAATCTCTAAGATTTACCGTCCCGTGTCGACTTACCTCAACATATTAGGATTTGTGAGGCCTTTGTATTATGACCGTGTTTTATTTGTGGCAGTGGCGGTGGCGCTATCGTTCTTCATTTGTTGGGCTCCGTTCCACGTGCAGAGGCTCATGGCGATATATGGAAAGAGTTTGGAGCACCCGTCGGACACATTTTACTTGGTAGGTATTTCTTTTGATCCAGTTTATTATTCACTACGCTTAAGCTAATATAACACGTTTAACAAAAGCTAGCTTGTTTTTGATGTGCATCGTGCATACGTTATCTTAGCTTGGTTAACGTATATGGGATGGGAACTTTTGAGCTGTCCTTTGCCTTAGTTCTCTAACGTACCTAGTGATCTAAATACTTCTTAAACAGAGGGCTTAGCACGACAATTAATTAACGTTATCGTGATGCTGGCCAGTTGATGTGCAATCCTTGTCATACTACATTTTTTTTACGCGTTACGCTAATGTCAATCTTTGCGTGTTTTCCCTTTGATTGTAGATTCATGGTAGATTTGATGTGCATAAGTTGACGTTATGTTGTTGGCGGGTTTGTTGCAAATATTATGGGGAGAAACTGTCAACTTCAAACTTGAACCTAATCTGTCACTGTCACTTGTTGTTGAACCAACAAAAAGACGATAAGAGAAATTGTATACACGAAAATTATGTGTCCCATTTCTCACGGCACCGTTACACAGCTTTAATATATGAACCCATTTTGTATTAATCGTGTATAGATAATCAAAATACCAGATATATATTCCCAAAGTACTAGTGTATGTATTGTATAAGCTACCATCCCGGTAACAAAGATCCAAGCAATTTATGCCAAGACCGTTTTCATATTGAGTTCTTAGATTTACGCGAATATTACACACAAAATAAAACTATTTTTCGGATTTTATCTATCCTCCATCTCTATATTATCACGTCAGATCCCTTGCGGGGTAGGCAGAGAGTACAGAGTTCCAACAGGTTCTTTCCTTACATACCTGTCTGGCTTCCTCCACTCCCATAGTTCGATTCATTCACACTCATCTCCATTTCGATCTCGGTCTCGAACCTATTCGCGCCTGTATTAAAAAGGCAACAACCCGATATTTCGCGAACGCGTCCAATCATAGAAATCCGCTAATCGTAGCCGCCGCCGACTACGAACCTAACACCCCTTCTATCAGCCGCTACTGCCGTCCGCGGCATGTTCTCACCGACCCTCCCGATGCCCTTACATCCCTTCTTTCGCGCACGCACAAGCACACGCACACGCGCACGCGCACGCACACGCACACGCACACGCACACGCGCACGCGCACGCGCACGCGCACGCGCACGCGCACGCACACGCACACGCATAGGCACACGCACGCACGCACGCGCACACACACACACACACACCCACACACACACACACACACACACACACACACATACACACACACACACTCATACACGCTCGCCAGTTCAGGAGACTCTTGACTTGTCCTTCAGATAAGATTCGGTCTATTTGGTCATGGTAAGACAGTCCAGGTCTTCCCCGGTACCTACATCTTTCTACTTTCGCATTGTATATCTGTTTTGTCTTTTTTTTCTTCTGACATTCTTGCTATATGCCCGAACCAACGGAGCATACCCTTTCTGATCTTTACACCGATACTATCTTTAATACCTACTCGCTTTTTTACTACGCTGTTGCGAATACAGTCGGTCAGCTTCACTCCGCACATCTTCCGCAAAGCTCGCATTTCCACATTCCACATATTTATCCTACTTTCATTCTCCTTCATACATACCCAGCTCTCGCTACCATATAACACCGTTGGTACAAGAACTCCGTTATGTATGGCCAGCTGTGCTTTTTGGCTCACAAGATCACAGGTTTCATTGCCCCTCCGCTTAGTCTCTGTTACACACAGAGCGTCTCTTTTTCATTACATGAATCACCTCATGCATCTTATCTTCCATACCACCCCTTACATTCCAAGTGCTTATTCGGCACTCTGCATCCCACGACTCGCCAGTTCGGGCCCAGCGTGATGGGTGGGGGCCCCCTTCGCCGCTTCCAGCTATATTCGTACCGACGGGAGCGGGCCGGTACGCGTCGCCTCGGGGGGACGCCCTAGCCTACACTGCGGTACGTCTTTAGTCCAAGATTGCAGCCATAATGACTGGCAGGGATCGCGACGAGCACGCTCTTGGAGAGACCCCCCCCTTTGGATAGACCCGGATTTTATCGCGGTTCATTTTTGATTTCTAAGTTCCCGACGTTTCGAGTACTTTGAGAGGGTACCCCGGAACAACTATGCCTTTTGGACGTCTAACACCTCAGCCCTTGCCGTGACCATGGGTGCTGCAGAGATCTCGAAATGTCGGGAACTTAAAAATCAAAAATAAGACCATTTTCAATTTGCGTTGCACAAGAATTGATCAGCGACTTGATCTAGAAAGTTAAACCGTTTACGTTCAGCATACTAGAAAACATCGTAATCAACTTTGAGAAAAAAATACATCTAGTAATATCCAGTTCGATCCCCGCACGGGCAAGTTTTTGTGTGAGGTACAGTCAATGCCTACAAATGTTTGTTTCTATCTGGGTTTTGTGTATGTAAATTTCATATTAGTAAAAGCACCACGACACAGGAATAAGTCTTAGTTTGGGGTTACATTTATTTAAAAAAAACCTGAAAACTCTGTCATCTACTTCAAGGTAAAACGACTATAGGTTTTAATTTATAAATAAGGAAATAAATAAATATTACTTTGTTATTAAATTTGGTCATGTCAACAAACTTTGGTCATGTTCAACTAATTACCTATCAATTATAGGTAATTAGTTGAACATGATCAAAGAGATCCATATCTTCACGTCCGATTTTCCGCCTACGACGGGATGCCTCGTAGCATTTTTCTTAGTGATGTACGTAGCAGTGATGACGAGGTCCTGGATTCGAATCCTAGGTCGGACAAAGTGTAATATTTCGATAGAAAAATTAATAGTCTCTTGGAAAAGGGTCAAGTGCGTAGCATTCAAATTCGAAGGAAATGTATGAAGATATATGTAATATACGGTACGGAAATGTATGAATGTAGATGAAGCGAAAGAGGTGTGTCAGAATCGTAGTATGTGGCAAACTGTAGTCTCTACCTACCCCATTGGGATAAAGGCGTGAGTGTATGTATATATGTAAAAATTTCCAGTATCAGACCGGAGTCTGGCATTGTGCGATATAATGGCAATAGCCTGGGACCTAAGATCGTCAGCGAACAGTGGGTGTACATAGTACACCTTTGAGAACCACTCACCACCGCTTGGGAAATATCGGTGTGACGGTGTTTATTTTTTTAAACATTACACTTTCCCACAGGTGTACGAGGTGTTGAACTTCCTGTCAGGAGTCCTGTACTTCCTGTCGACAGCCATCAATCCCTTCCTTTACAACATTATGTCGAACAAGTTCAGAAATGCTTTCAAGGTAAGAAATTATTTTAAATATCCCAGTGTAATTTTCAACTAAAGGAGTAGGAACTATTTAGCATCGATTTAGCACGTTGTTATAGTAATATTGATTCTAATTCTTCTTCTTCTAATAAGTTCTATCCTCAACGGAGCGTTTCATCTTTTCTTCTAATTGCTTACATTGCACGTGTGCAACATTCTGATAGTGTATTAGTCTATTCTTTCATTCTATTGTAACACACTTAATATTGGCGTGCCCCTCATAAGGGTCCCAACTTGGCTTAATGACTACATGAAATGATAACTGTGTGACGGTGATGCATCGAAATGAAAATGCTACAAACGGTCAGTCATCTAAAACTGACTGAGCCGAATGCTGCTTACCCTTGGTGATCGCTAAAACATATCGGTTATAAGCGCTTCACAGACAAATGTTTATATTAATACAAATTAATAAATAGTTGTCTGTTGACAGATTTATCAAAGTTTTACCATCTGTTGATAAGCTGTTCTCTAGCCCTGGTCTTGATTGGGTCTCTGATCTGATATACATTGTAATATTAAATTGTATTAATTATATTGATATATTGTATTTAATTAGATTATGTTGTATCTAATTATCTTGTGTAGCAAACTCCATATTATATTTATTTACTTGCAGCAACATTATCTATATCTTCTTCATATACTTTTAAAATGTCTCTCACACTACTACCTCGTATCACATCGGGTGCAGCGCCAAGCTGTTTCAAGCGAGGCAACTATGCTGAGTTGTAGCCTTTTCAGTACCGCAGCAAACAAATCAGTATTACTTGTAATTGTATACACTGTGCCTTTATTGTTCCGGATGTATGTATATGGGAATACATGCAAGCTAATATCTCTTGTCTCGTAGGCATTTCTTCAGAGAGTAATAAAATACGGTACATGGTTTAGCTATTTCCTATTGAGGATGTGCCGGCGTGTATATTGAATGCCGATGACTATACGTTATCTATTCTTGTTTGTGTCTCGAGTATCTATTTGAGGGTACATTAAGAAAACATAAAAAGGTTATCGATTATGTTTCCTAAGCGACGTTCATACGTGTGTTAATCACACCGTTTCATCAAATTTCACAGGTAAATAGATTTGTACATAGGCACATGGCAGTAATCACCAACAATGGCTGTTCTAGCAGTCATACTCGTGATTGGGTGCTGCTTGTGGGAACTGGTCCGTCTGGAATCTTTTAGACACTCTTTACAGATAACATCAATAGATTCATATCTCGATCGTAAGGCATCACACTGGAGCTAGATCGTAAACTATTTAATTGTAACCTTCCACATTGTATTGTATCCCTACAACATTGTATCCCTACAATATGCTTTAAAAAAAAGGGCAAGAGAAGTAAATAAAAAAGATAATCCCGCTGAGTTTCTTCGCCGGATCTTCTCAGTGAAGGCCGCGTTGAGATCCTGTAGTAGATTAGTAGTTAAATTAGATTAAAAAAAATTAAATTGACTATTTTTAAGCGCCCCCGCCGGGCTTATACAAATTAAATTATTTGAGTTTGAGTTCAAAGTCAAGTGTAGTTGTGAGTGTACTTGTAGGTAAATATTATAGCTATCTATTTATCTACATCAGACTCCTTGTGAGGTAGGCGGTTTACAAGATCATAGTTCTAACAGGATCTTTCCCTAGAAATCTCTCTTGCCTCCCCCAGTCTCATAGTTCGTCACATGTTTAATAGTCATTCTATTATATTGTACAGACTTACAAATGCGATATACACTACTGAGAATATGGAAATGCCAAAAATGAGAACTCGTCACAGATTGAATGAGCTTGTATGCTGCTTATATAAGTTTTGTGATCGCTAAGTACGTCGCGGTTACGCAATGATACGAGCACTTCTTTGTAACTATATCCCATTTACACTAAATATTTCGTTAGTAAAGAAGAATAGGATATTGTGTTTTTCTCAATTTCTAAAATAAAGAAGATTGTTCGTGTTAGCCCTTTGGGTCGCGATATATATATTACCTCAGCCAGTGTACATACATTAATAATGTTTTCATTTTTACCCTCATAAAGGATTTTGTTATAAGATTCGGCTAACAGGTGTACACATAAAAATATGGTATTCTAAAAAGGTTTGTGTTTGTAGCATTAAAATAGGTTTTACGAGATTAAAGACTTTGAAGTCATCATGTACTAAATTTCGGAATTTAACTCGTTAGATGTCCCATATAAATCACATCGTGTCGATTGAAAATCGAATGTTCTCGGCTTCGATCTGATGCAACCCCTATTAATATTTAGAATAACATGTCAGCACAGACCATTAGTACAATTTATCAAGGATATGGATTGATCGTTTATGGATATGGATTATCGATGATAGACAAAAGCATGTTCCAATGTCAATAATAATAACTTTCATTATCACCTGCTATGCATCAGGCGTACAAAATTCTTAGTTATCATAAAATATTTAAATGTGATGAATGGCAGTGTTACGTAGATACCGTGATCACAGAGTTAATTATGAATTGTATTTATATGCCTCTATCTACTAGATTAAATTATGATAATTTTTAAGAGGCTGTAGTACTCTATTGTTTTTAAAACCTGGGGAGTCAGAACTACCTCTCTAAGTAAACGTTTAAACCAATACACGTTTACGCGTTTCTACTTCAGCTAAACACACTTATGCTTTAATCCCACTCGGGAAGGCAAAGACTGCACTAGGCAAGGCATGTTCGCCACATATTACGAATCTGGTATACCATTTTAGTCTTATCTACATTCTTACATCTTTTAATATTTCCATCGATCAAGATTGTCAAGAACTCTTTTCAAAGACATCATTTTATGGTCGGCGGTCGTGAAAATTTCTCCTTGGGCGACTTCTTCCGAAACTTTCAGTCACTTATGCTCGATTTTGATATTTCTTTCGTGAATTGTCAGTCAGACATTTTATTTATATTCCTATACCAATTTAATAAACTACTTTACCAATTTAATTGTCAGTCAGACATTTTGTTCATATTCCTATACCAATTTAATATACCTCTTTTTATCCTAGTCACTATTCCTTATTAGATCAGAAAGTGTGACTTTATTGATGTAGTAATTAAATAAAAAAGTAATGCAGTAAATGGAACAGTGTTTGAGTTAAGTAGGTGGAGAAATATCGAATGGCCATTTCGATATGGACTATCAATATTGTAGTCATATTTACTAGTATGATTCCACCCCCAATGTGACGAAGCCTTAGAAAATTGTGCCTTTCTCCCATCTCCGCTCCGAGTGGTACCGCTATAACTCAATGTCAAAACGTCACTCTAACATTGTTAGCTACCGGATTTGAACAAAATAAAATAATCGCGGTACGTAACTATAAATCTAATTTTACTTTGTCATAAAGCATAATTTAGTACAATCTCTAATAAAATTACGACTGTGTTCGAATATCTACAGAAATGTGCAATAAAATTTTGAAACCAGAGACTCGCATAAATAATTATTTTAAGCGCTACAGAACATTTTAGGTAAAATAGCATCGCATTTTGCGCTAATTGTACTAAACCAGACGCCAACTGTGGATCTAATTTTCGTAATGTCAAATTTTATTTGATGTAATAAGTGTAGGTTATATTTTATATTGACGCAACATAATTATAGCCACCGTTACCACGTTAGTCGAAAATATCTCCTATACTGTTATATACTGGACGACGGACGATTTAGCGCAGTGGTTAAGAGCTTAACCCCTCCGCCTACTGTGCCAACTAATCCTGGGTTTGATTCCCCTACGGAACAAATCTATGTGTCACTCACAATTATTTGTTTCGGTCTGGGTATTTGTGTATGTGAATTTTAATGTTTGTATACGTACCCACGACACAGGAATGAAAACAATTGTTAAGTCTACGTTTTTTAAAAAACAGATTAGTAGTATAATCATTTCCTTGATGGTTGTGGGCAAAAAGCTGGATGCGTAAAACACAAAGCTGAATTAATACGGAAAATATTGACTAAAGACATACACAAATTAATTTCCAAAAAAAAAACAACAAGTGCAAAAAGTATTGCGGACACTGAGAACATATTACCACAAAAAATCTACCGTGTTCGAAGGCGCACAGTTGTATAAAGAAACTCCCCAAAGAAATTAGAGAAGCGCGATTAAACTTTTAGAACATCATGTATTATGTATAAAGCAAAAAAAGACAAAAACAGAATATATACGCAACCATTATTTCGCATTGCCCATATCTATGGTCGGGTTCCATTTCATCTACGTCTGAGTCTGCTAGTACAAAAAAATGTGATTTAAGAGGGTAATTTTATATTTTTTTTAAATCAAATATTCTTACTACCGTTTGCATATATATACGTTTTATTTGTAAAATATTTTTATCTATGTTACGTTCTTATGTTAAGTGAATTCGAATGTAATTCTAATAATAATAAATGTCTATAAACCTATACCTATTTCCTGATGTTCCGATATGCTAGAAAAAAACCCTGTGTCGTGGACACGTACTAAAAAAATCAGGTTAAGAAGAAGTTCATACATGTCTAATTTCACATTTACGGACTTCTTAGTGGAAACTGAACAGCCCACATAGTCATCCCCAATTGTATAAATACGAATAAAACGAAATGTATAAAAAAGCCACCTTAAGGCAGCTCATTTATTTTTATTAGGTTTCCGAATTTTCGAGGTTTTTCCTCGTTCAAGAGACTACTAACAATTTGTGAGAAATTTCAAAGGAAATTACCGTTGTAAGTTTGTCAAAACTAGGACAAACAAACAAATAATATCAACAATAAACAGTTAACGCAATATTCCAAAACTAAGTCTCCAAGGGAGACTAAATAAAGAATAGGTATAACTCCCAGCACTTCGAGATAATTATTTGAATCAATTATCGTTCTAGGTAGAACTCATTTATGTAGAAGAGACTTATGAAATATAGAACTAAATACTTATTTTTTAACATTAGTTACCTGAACCTAAAGTTTTTATTATACTCGTATATTTGTTTATTCGTTTTAACATAAAGTTCGCTACTGATCATTTTTGTCAGTTATACGTAATGTGAGGTTCGGTACACATTCGTATCATTGTAGGATATCAGCATCATCTGCATTGTATCGAGTCACATACACACACACGCACGCACACACACAACAATCAACATATCGTAACTGATCACAAAAATAAAAACTTGTAATATTTGATTGGATGAGGACCTGATAATCTGTAATACTCGTACAGGGCTGTCCTTCAGACATTACTTCACTGTACTTCAGACATTAGCTTTTTACGTGTAGTATATACTGGAAAACATGTGTTATATCTAAGCATTACAGTGTACGAACCTATATATTTTTAAGGTCCACTTTTTTGAGGAGTATTTCTCCTCAAAAAAGTGGACTATTTTTATTATTTTTTTATTATATGTATTTTGTTGAGATTCCCCCGACTTTACCCGGGCCTTTTAAAGGCTTGCATAGGTACATGGGTCCAACACGTAGATGCCCTTTGTGGGAAGTTTATTTTATGTGAGTCACCTGCTGTGATCAATTAATATTATATATCCGCTATGGATGCCCATTTTGTCATAGGTAAACGAACTGAATTATATCAAGAAACCATAGCTTTATAAACACCGTTACGCGTATATTCACCAAGGGGGGTGGCAAAGGTGTGCTATGTGCACTCACTTTTCGCCGACGATGTTAGATAGACGACGATAGATTTACAAAATATTTCTATATTAGTATTTAACTAAATTTTATTATTTTAACCGTATTTGTGCATGGTTTATTGTCAACCTACAATAGCTTAAGTCAGCCATGTCAAACACAAAGTCACTGGTGGCCCACAAGCATAAAGACCGTAGACTAGGTGGGCCGCAAAACCTAATATTCATGAAGACATACTACTGAAAATCTTAACAAAAAAAAGTACTATTATAAGACAAGTTTATTTCTTAAATTTCCAAAACGGTTTATAACACTTTCGCGGGCCGCATTGTCTGGGTGTTTTCAAAATTGATTTGGGCCGCAGGAAAGTGCTCATTGGGCCGGGCGCGGGCCGCATGTTTGGCATGCCTGGTTTAAGTGGATGGGTTACAGGAATATATTTCTTTTTTCCGTGGTACAAGGTATACATTATATAATTGTTGTACGAAAGAATACTTAAGACTTGAACAGTAGTGTTTAAGATATGCGTCAGCGGGACGAACCTTATCAAATACTAGTTGACTCAGCGAACTTCGTACTGCTAAAAAATAAAATAGTTGTTTTTACTACTTTCCATGTAATTTCTTTATATTTTCTCACCTTTTAAACCTTCCTTAGACTTTTACACATATTTCAATACTAAAATTAGTCAGTCTATATATCTTGGATGTAAATTCAGTAAGGATGGAAAATACACCGCTGACATAGAGAGAAGAGTAAGTGCAGGGAACAGAGTGAATGGGAAAGGTACTTGGAAGCCGGCACTTAAGCCAAAAGGCGCAGGTAGCCATACATAACGGAGTGCTTGTCCCAACGCTATTATATGGCAGCGAGAGCTGGGTATGTAAGAAGGAGAGTGAAAGTAGGATAAATGCGATGGAAATGTGAGCTCTGCGGAAGATGTGCGGAGTGAAGCTGACCGACCGTATTCGCCACAGCGTCGTAAGAAAGCGAGTAGGCATGAAAAATAGTATGTGTAAGGATGAGAAGGGGTATGCTCCGTGGGTTCGGGCATATAGAAAGAATGTCAGAAGAAAGAATGACAAAACAGATATACAATACAAAAGTGGAAGGACGTAGGGGAAGTACCGGGGGGGGGGGGTACCGGGGAAGACCTAGATTATCTTACCATGACCAAATAGACCGAGTTTTATCTGAAGGACAAGTCAAGAGTCTCCCTAACCGGCGAGCGTGTATGAGACGAACTATTAGAGTAGAGGAAGCCAGAGAGGTATGTAAGGAAAGAACTTGTTGGAACTCTGTACTCTCTGCCTACCCCGCAAGGGATCTGGCGTGATGATATATATAGATAGAGATATAGATTTTATTGCAATGACGTATCACTTGATGTTATTCGACGCCTAAATAAGTGATCTTGTCATAGGCCGATGTTACGTTACAATGATACAAACGACTCAGTCCAACTTTTCGTTTTTGACCTCAAAATGGAAACAAAAAATCAGCGACCGTATTCAGGGAGCAAATTTTTTGCGCAGATTTAAGCATATGTTTAACAGATTTAGTAGGTATAAGCCGTAATAAGTGGACATTAATTCGCCGTAACGTAAGATAGTTGATCACGTTTCATAAATAATAAATTGCTTCGATCACGTTTCACAAAAACAGTGGTCAGCATAAATCATATTTTTAATTTACTAGTAAGCTGTAATTGTATAAAAAAACAAAATGGATGCGTAGAAAAAAATGGACATTCAGTATCAGTTTTGGTAACAAGTTGGATTAAACCTTTGATCTGTTTTAGAAGTGAACATAAAAGAAGCCTTTTATTCATATTGCTTTATTTGTTTATGGAATTTCGTAATGTTTATAAATACACTCACGTGTAGTATAATTTATCCATATCATGAAGCGATAATGGAAATATCATTTTCGAATGACCATTTTCCATTCGATAATAAGGGTCATCAAACTTAATATAAGCAGCAAGCCTTTTGCGATGATATCGGCTTCATCTGTATTAATAAGTAGTTTTTTTCTTTTAGGACACATAAAAGTATTTTTTTTTTCTTACAGTGTCGTAGCTACGAATATAATAATAATATTTTAAAAGTGAAGTATGATTTGCCGAAAAACTAGTTTGCATCGATTGCCGTTTGTAGAATCCCCTCATAACCAAGGGATTCTAGGACGTGACGCAAAATTCTGCAAGTATGAGTTTTAGTATTATAGAGGCCCGCGTGCCGGGACGCCTGCAGCTATTACCGGGTGGTAGAATGTGACTGTTCCCGCATCCTATGATTGTCGTAACAGGGGAGTAAATTCATCATTTCATTTCAGCCTATACTTGTCCACTGCTGAACATAGGCCTCCCCAATCGCTTTCCAGCGTAACCGGTCCGATGCCACCTGCATCCAACGATTTCCTGCGATTTTCACAAGATCGTCGGTCCATCTGGCAGGCGGTCGTCCCACGCTGCGCTTGCCAATACGTGGTCTCCACTCTAGAATCTTTCTGCCCCAACGCCCGTCCGATCTACGCGCTATGTGGCCCGCCCATTGCCACTTCAGCTTGCTAATCTTAACGGCTATGTCGGTGACCTTGGTTCTTCTACGAATCTCCTCATTCCTGATTCGATCACGTAGAGAAACGCCGAGCATAGCTCTTTCCATAGCTCGCTGAGCAACTTTGAGCTTTTTTATGAGACCTATTGTAAGAGACCACGTCTCTGATCCATATGTCATCACTGGTAATACACATTGACTAAAAACTTTAGTCTTTAGGCACTGAGGTATTTTGGATGAGAAGATGTTGCGCAGTTTCCCGAACGCTGCCCAGCCGAGTTGGATTCGTCGATTGACCTCTCTCTCAAAGTTGGACCTACCTAACCGGACTGCCTGTCCCAGGTAAATGTATTCGTCGACAACTTCAAGAGTAGACTTCCCAACGGTGAGTGCGGTGGGTACGACATGGACATTAAACATTATTTTGGTTTTGTCCATATTCATTTTAAGACCCACTTGTTGGGATACTCTATTGAGGTCACCGAG
This sequence comes from Phalera bucephala, assembly GCA_905147815.2. Taxonomy (NCBI): domain Eukaryota; kingdom Metazoa; phylum Arthropoda; class Insecta; order Lepidoptera; family Notodontidae; genus Phalera; species Phalera bucephala. The sequence goes on along the minus strand of LR990613.1, from coordinate 23,479,411 downwards.
CATTCATCCTAGATCTTCCAGCGACTCCGCCATGACCACAATGTCGTCGGCAAATCGAAGGTGAGTGATGTATTCGCCATTGATGTTGATGCCAAGTCCTTGCCATTCCAAGAGCTTGAAGGCGTCCTCTAAGGTGGCCGTAAACAGTTTCGGAGAAATGACGTCTCCCTGTCTTACTCCTCTTTTTATGGGGATCACCTTCGTGCACTGCCCCTGTGCTCGGACTGACATGGTGGCGTTATTATACAAGCACTTCAACACTTCGATGTACCTATAGTCAATGCGGCATCGCTGGAGAGATCTAAGAACCGCCCAAGTCTCGATCGAATCAAAGGCTTTCTCATAGTCCACAAACGCCAAGCATAGTGGCCGATTATACTCCTCAGTCTTCTGTATAACCTGCCGCAGCGTATGTATGTGGTCTATGGTACTAAAGCCTTTCCGGAAACCGGCTTGTTCGGGAGGCTGGAAGTCATCAAGCCTTCGTTCGAGACGATTCGTAATGACTCTCGAAAACAACTTATAAACATGGCTCAGCAGTGTGATGGGCCTATAGTTTCTTCAATAAAGAATTATCACCTTTCTTGAAAAACAGCACCACCACACCCCTGTTCCATGCTTCCGGCGTTTTCCCTTCAAGCAAGACGGAATTAAATAGCCTCTGAAGGACTTTAAGTACCGGCGATCCGCCCGCCTTCAGAAGTTCTGCAGTAATTCCGTCTTCACCCGGCGCTTTGTTGTTTTTTAGTTGTTTGAGAGCCATCCTAATCTCGCACAGGCTGATGTCCGGGATATCTTCAGTGCAGTGTCGGGTTAGCTTGGCTCTTGGGTGTTTTACCAAGTCAACAACAGGTTTAGCTACTGAGCTATATAACTGTCCATAGAACCTCTCTATCCCCTGAGCACCTCTGACCTATTTGACGTTACGTTTCCGTCCTCCGTCTTCAGTTTCGTCAACTGGCTCTGCCCAATAGATGCGTCTCTTGCGAACACTTTAGAGCCCTTGTTCTGCTCTATGGTCTCCTCAATACGCCTTGCATTGAAGGACCGTAAGTCGTGTCGCAAGGACTTCAATATCTGTCCATTTAGCTGCCTATAGGACTTAGCATCATCGGAGGTTTGGAGCGTCATGGAACGTCGCTCAGCCATGAGGTTTCGGGTGTAGTCAGATAGTTTTTGAGGCCTATTTTTACGGTGGGTCTTAAAATACTTGGACCCGACCGTATGAACAGTCTCTACCAGCCTGTTGTTGATTTCGTCCACTGATGCGCTGCTGTCTAGCAATTCGAAGCGGTTTGACAATTCGAGTTGAAAGTTCTCGGGGTTTTGGGTATATGCATGAGTAGGTCGGAGCGTAGACTTCATCAGACGCGATCTTTCCATTTTGACATTAATATTTAATGTGCCTCTGACCATTCGGTGATCACTGCCGGTTTTTACCCTATGAATCACGGAGACATCATTATATATTTGTCGCTTGGTGCTCATAATGAAGTCTATCTCATTTTTTGTGGAACCATCAGGGCTCATCCAGGTCCATTTCCTATGAGGCGGCTTCTGGAAGAAAGAGTTCATCATAAAGAGTCCCTCTTTCTCCAGAAATTCGGCCAGCCTCTGACCCCTGGGGCTGCGCTGCCCATATCCAAATTGCCCCACTCTCAGGTCATCATCACCCCGTTGGCCCAGCCGCGCATTGAAGTCACCCATAACTACTGTAAAATGTGCTTTGGAAGTATGTATGGCTCTACTAATGTCCTCATACATAACTTCGACCTCATCATCTGAGTATGCCGAGGTCGGTGCGTAGACCTGTATGACCTTCAGCGAATATCTTTTGGATATTCTGAGTATCAGGTACGCTACTCTGCTCGACACACTAGTGATGGACACAACGTTGTTTATGAGTGACTTGTGGATGATAAATCCGACACCACCTTGGGACTGTTGTTCGCCCTCCCGGTAGAAAAACAAATTGCCGGATTTTAAGGTTATCGTGTCCTCGCCCTCTCTTCGGACCTCCGATAAACCAATTATACTCTAGTGCAACTTGTCTATCTCTTCTTCCAGCTCAACTAGCTTCTCATCTGTCCTCAACGTGCGTGCGTTGTATGTCACTAGGGCCAATTTTCGTCGTTTTTGGTGGTAGCCGAATCTCTGCCGGAGATTCTTCGCACCCCTTGTCCTGTCGTTACCATGGCTGCTACCGTGGCCAGGACGAACAGGACTGCCGGGGACTAGGGGCCTGGGTTTGTACTTTACTTTCATGTTGATGTGGCGAGTAAGGCAAATGCCTTACTCGCCACGCTTGGCAGGCGGGTTGGCGAGCGCAGTTCAGTGGTCGTGGAAGTATCTAGGAGAACGCTGCTGCCCGTTCCCTAGTTGTCTCTTGGTCGCCTTGTACGACACCCAATGAGATGAGATGGGTTGGTCCAATTCTAAGCCGGGGACCACGCGGGGAGTAAATTAGTGTAAGTTATTTAACATTTATCCAACAAACCTTCACGACAATTGGCTCACTGATGCATTTGTTGTAATGTAAAAAGAATGATTTTAATGTATTTCAAACCTCCTTAATGATCCCTCCTAGGATTACGATGGTGCGCAAGTAAAAAAATAGGTATATAACATCTTGTGTCTATCTTTTATTTTATTATTCTTTAGTGGGAGATGCTTAATGTAAGTATTATCAGACGCCCTAGACACCTTTCAGATTAACTGCGTACCTTATTCTGTTAATTAAGAGGAAATTAATAAACGGATGTTATCATGTTTTATTTTTGACTTTATGCCGATGATGTTTTTGTGGTTATAAAGGAGGTAAGCGTGTTTACCGTCAGAATTTTAAGTGTTTGTAAAAAAAAGAAACAAAGATAATGACAGTCATATAGTCGTAGAAACCTAAGTTTCTTTACAATAATTGGAATTATTTTGATCTCTACTCTGTACTAGCACTTATACTATAATGATTACGTAAAAAAAGTGAGAATGGCTATAAGTGGCTGTTTCTTCGTGAATCTGCGATTTTTCGACCGCCAAGAGTATAAAATTGTGTTTGTAGAGAATAGCGATAGACATTTATATTGAATAAGTCTCTACGTAACTTTCAGTGTATTCCTGGGGCATAGGGGAATTTGTGCACTATTAGTTTATACTGCCTGATAGTAATATATGTTTAGATACAACATTTTATACATTTATATATCCTGCCTGGTATTATATAGTCCTGGTTTATTAAATAAAACAGGACTGTTGTAGAGATTATGAAGGATATCTGTAAACCGGATGATATTTAATTGATCTTTACCTTTATCTGCGTTAGTTTTGGACTTTACTTCATTTGCGATCCACCTAAAACGTTTGTATGCTTTTATTCCAATAAGAATATTCTCCAAAAAGCTAAAGCTTTCAGTACCTACTGCTTTTTTGGATCTAATTATTATATTACAACCATAAAAACAGTAATAATGAGATAGTGGAAATAAAATAGCGCGCGATTTCGACCAAAACCATTATCGTCGCAACATCATACAAGCACAGTTTGCAACGAATAGAGACAGTTTCAATCAAGCACTCATTATTGCTGTAAAATACGTTCTGATAAATTGTAATACCCTTATAAGTAAGTCTCAACTGTTGGAAGAATTTGCGCTGTTTGATATGATATAATATGCGAAATACCAATTTTAGCCACTGTATCACATAGAGTAACACATATGAAGCATTGATAGCCTAGTGGATAGACCTTTGGACTGCAAAGTCTCGGGTTCAAACCCAGGCACACACCTTTGTCTTTTTGAAAGCATGCGCGTATTAAAAGTTAACTAGCACTTGCTGAACGGTGAAGGAAAACATCGTGAGGAAACCTGCATGCCTAAGAGTTTCTCGAAGGTGTGTGAAGTTCGCCAACCCACACTGGGCCAGCGTGGTGGACTATGGCCTAAGCCCTCACAGTTTGAGAGGAGGGCCGCGCCCAACAGTGGGACAGTTTTTTAACAAGGCTAAATATTATATTATTATATGTTTTATAGATATAAGTAAAAGTTTTTTTTTAATACGCACTTCTGTTCGAAAAGACAGAGGTGCGTGCCTGGGTTTAAACCCGAGGCCTCTGACTTTGCAGTCCAACGGTCTAACCACTAGGCTACCACTGCTACTACTATAAAACATAAAACAATAAAAATAAATAAACACCGTCACGCCTATATTCTTTAACCGGGGCTGACAGAGGTGTACTGTGTACACTCACTTGCCGACGTTGCCATATATCGAGCACAATTCCAGACTCCGGACTCATACTGGAAAGTTTTCGTTAGAAAAACTACATTTGCCCGACCTAGGATTTGAACCCAGGGCCTCGTGATCACAAAGCGATGCGCTTTGCCACTACACCAACGAGGCAGTATACCCTATCAAGCAACCTATAAAACATGTTAATTAAAAAATGTTTTATATCTGTACGGTGTTATAACGCTGAGTATTCTTAGGTTGCTTTTGTGAAAAGATATGACTGTAAAACTCAGTGTCATTAATACTTTACATTAATAATATATAATAGTTTATTAACTCGTAAAATGATCGTTACTAGGTGAATCAGTTGTTAAGCAAATGATATTATGGCATACTTAACAATAAAAATTTTAATTTCAAAAGACCTTTTTAAATACAACCTTTTATAGCAAAAACCCAATGACGATATCTTAGTTGATGAGTTACTATGCCCTCCTTCTGACTTGGCATGGCTTTCATCATCAGACCCTAGACACCATCCAGGTCTAAAAAGTACACGTCAAGGCAAACCCAACGAGCCCAAATGCGACAGGGTTATATGAGGTAGTTGGATGGTTCCATTGGTCACCTTTCGGAGTCATCATCAGACCCTGAACACTATCTGGTTGTAAAGTACTTGTCAATACCAATCTTACAAGCCTAAACACGAGTGGATTACATTTTATAGTTCAAATGTTCCTATGGCTACCTTCCGACTCCATTATCAGACCAGTTCCATAGTACCATATTATTGCATTGTCATCGACTTTACATTTGAATGTCAAATTTCAGCCCAATCGGATACCCGAAAATGCTTAAAAAATGAATCACATGATTTGAACCGGAAATACAGACAGACAGACATATGAACATTACAAGTTAAATAAAACTTTGTAATAATAAATAGAATCTTAAAAGTAAGATACTGCGATGTGATTAGTCAACAACATGGTTCAATAGCGTTCGACTCGGTTGTACATAGATGGGTGACCGTTAGTGGCATTTTTATTTTCGAGTGTATCCGTGCTTCGCAAGCTACGTTGAGCCTTTGATCCCAGTTGCCCCATAATAGGGTCGTTAAGCCAAGTCAAGAAACCTCACGGGTGGCTTGTTAAGTTCCAACGACATAATTATTACCACAACCTGCGTCTACAAATCTAAACTTGGTTCACATGTCCTTTACCCAGCAGTGAAACAGTAAAGAGTGATTTATTATTGTAATCAATGAAGTTATATTAGTTCTTTTTATAGAAAAGAGTTTGAGGACATTTATAGTTTCTTTCCTTCACCGTTAAAGCATGTGATAATTAATTTTTAATACGCACATGCTTTCGAAAAGACAGAGGTGCTGTAACGGTGAAGGAAAACATCGTGAGGAAACCTGCATGCCTAAGAGTTTCTCGAAGGCGTGTGAAGTTCGCCAACCCGCACTGGGCCAGCGTGGTGGACTATGGCCTTAACCCTCTCAGTTTGAAAGGAGGCCCGTGCCCAACGGTGGGACAGTTTCTTAACAGGGCTAATATTTATATATAGTTTCTTTAAACAATATAGTTTCCCGTATTTTTACCACAAACCAGTCTAATGAATACGAGAATTTAGAATCTATCCTATTACAAACAATTGAAAAAAACAAATTAGAAAAAATTAAAAGATAAAATCCACCCTGCAAGGAGTGGATAAGCAAGGACCTAATAACATTAATAAATAAAAAAGACGATCTATGGCATAAATTAAAAGTAAGACCCCATGACGAAAAATTGAGGGAGGAATTCATAAGGCAAAGAAACATCACCTATATAAGCATTCAAGCATCCAAGAATCAGTACTATCAAAGGGCTTTTGCTAATTGTCCAAAGAATCCTTTGAAAATGTGGCAACTCATAAATAGGCTAGCAAGCAATAAATCTGAAATGCCAGAAAAGCCAATTAAAATCAACACTGCACGCGGCGAAATTACAAATCTCAATGAAATTTGCGAACATTTTAATACTTTTTTCACTACAACAGGCGCCGAACTTGCAAGCAATATACCTATAAAATGCCATAACAACTTAACACAAACAGTAACCTACAAAAAAACAAAGAATAACGCTCTGACACTATCACAGATAAGGCTAACTACCGAACACGAAGTACTAAAAATAATACAAAATCTAGATTCAACCACAAGTTCAGGTTTGGATGACATAAATACTAAATCTCTCACGTATTGGAAATTATGTAGTAGTAGACCTGACCAAGTGTATCAACAAATGTCTTAATGAAGGTTATTTCCCTGACCATTACTAAAATTAGCAAAAGTTACCCCTATTTTTAAATCGGGAATAAAATCGGACCCCTGCAACTACCGGCCTATATCGGTATTATCTGTGATGTCTAAAGTATTCGAAAAAATACTGCATAACAGGTTGTATGAATTCTTGACTTCTATCGATTATTTGTTTAAAAAGCAAAACGGTTTCCGCCCTAAATCTAATACATTATCAGCAACTTTGACCAAATCAACAGCAGTTGATTTGGTCACCAATATAAGACTAAATATAGACCAAAAAAAATTGCTTTAGGTATATTTATTGACCTGAAAAAGGCTTTTGACACCGTCAGTCACGATATACTTTTACTAAAACTTAGGTGTCATAGGAAAAGCATATGAGATATTTAAGTCATACCTTACTACAGATCTCAAGTAGTTAAAATTGATAACACCCAAAGTAGTCCTCAACTGATTACATGCGGAATTCCTCAAGGATCAATCTTAGGACCTTTGTTTTTCCTTAATATATAATAATATTAGCCCTGTTAAGAAACTGTCCCACTGCTGGGCACGGGCCTCCTCTCCAACTGAGAGGGTTTAGGCCATAGTCCACCACGCTGGCCTAGTGCGGGTTGGCGAACTTCACACACCTTCGAGAAACTCTTAGGCATGCAGGTTTCCTCACGATGTTTTTCCTTCACCGTTAAAGCAAGTGATAATTAATCTTAAATACGCACATGCTTTCGAAAAGATAGAGGTGCGTGCCTGGGTTTGAACCCGAGACCTCTGACTTTGCAGTCCAACGGTCTAACCACTAGGCTATCACTGCTATCCATGTGAATAATATGCATGAGATTGGTCTTAAGGGGGATATCACTCTATATGCCGACGATACAAGCCTGTTTCATTTTGACCATTCATTAAAAATATTAGTTAACCAAGCTCAATGTGACCGAGATAAACTGCATAATTGGCTGCAATCAAATTTACTTACTATTAATGTCCTAAAAACTAAGTACATTATCTTTTCAGCTAAAAACAAAAAACTTGAAAGTTTTAATCATCTTACTATAAACGGTAAAATAATTACAAAAGTAAAAAACGAAAAGTATTTGGGCCTAATTTTAGATAACCAGCTTACCTGGAAACCGCTCATTGAAAAAATACACAATAAAATTTACTCACTAACAGGAGCAATAAAGGCGTAGTCCCTAAATATACTAAACATACCATATAGAATTCCTTGGTCAAGCCACACATAGATTATTTGATTAAAGTATGGGGATCAACAGCAAAATCAAACTTAACAAAACTACAAGTAACTCAAAACAAAATCATAAAATCACTATTTCATTATGACTACCTCACACCCACTGAAAGAATCTATAAAGAAACTAAGCTTATGAATCTAGCTCAAATATATAGATATAACACATGTATCTTTTTTCGAAAAATCTTAATGAAAGACATCCACTTCCAAAATAACTTTATAAAAAGGATAGATTACACCAAACGAATGACAAGACAGGCAAATAACCTTTACCTAAGAGCTCCTCGGACAAACTATGGCAAAAAAAGTATTTTATATGAAGGAGCTCAACATTACAATAAATTACCTAGTAGCATAAAAGAAGCTAAATCTCTACTCACTTTTAAAAAGTTGTTAAAATACCATATTTTAAATAATTTTTCATTGCTAGGACCCTAAATAATATATGTGTGTGTGTGTATATGTATGTATTATATAGGGTATGTAACTTTACATACATAACAATAGTTTAATTGCAAATTGTAATCGAATATATATAAAGAAACCATAATAGTCAATAATCTAATACCACTAGATACCCAATACTATAATAATACAAGTTGCACTTAAAATCTTTCTACTCAATTACATACCTTATATTACTTTAATCTATTCCTTTCAAGTTGCCACTATTTCATAGGCCTTAATAAACAATTATTATATTCCGCACTCACACAGTGAACTACGAAGTCTCAAACAAAACAGATTTTGTATAGGCTCCCATTTCTCCGTTTGTAACTACCCTGCATTTATTTATATTGTTTGTGTACGTCAATCCGCTAACTACGCCAAGTCCGCTTAATTTTATGTTTGTAGTACTATAAGTTTTGTATTTTCTCTGTAAGTGATTTGTAAATCTTTTGAGAAAATAAATGTCTTAAACCATATCTGAGTTACGTTTATTGTAAAAATCGTTAGGGGGAAAGACAGGGATAGAGGACGTGAATGATATACAAAAACGCAAAAGCACACAAGCAAGATTAGAGATAGTAGTCTAAAAATTAAACTGAATTCCAAGTTCACTCAATATAATATTTACACGCGGATAGAGCACTATTTTTTATACTCCAGCGAAATTAGAGTAAAGTTACACTCTATAAGTTAAAATAAAAGTACAATTGGCGGTCTGATTGCTTAAAGACATCTGTCTCATCCAGGCGACCAGTACGTTGGAAGAAGCAACATATAAAATAATAGAGAGTAGTTGATAACATATACTATGTAACATAGGTAATATACTATGTACCTACATTCTTCACAATAATCTTACATAGCCGGTGTGTGAGATCATATTTCTTTTTGCGTGATCTCTAAAAAAATATGTTGTATGTCGGCATATGGCCTGATTAAAAAAAAGCTCAAAAGAACATATCAGTATTTTTATTTATCATAAAGCCGAGCGGTAATAAGTAGCAAGAAAACTTGTTTAGTTGTAAATTTGGAAATTCTTTTATAGTATAAAGCTCTATGCAATACCCATAGTTATAGCATTATACCTATTTAAAACATAAATAAAACATGATTTTTATTAGCTTTTTTAGCCATTCATATTTTATAAAGACTCGGGTAAAATAATTGTCAAGGTAAAACACTTATATTTAATTTCGCATTTAATTAAGTATTGACGCGCTGCGGGAATTCATATATGATAGAAGTACTTTGCGGAGCAATAGAGTTGAAGGATTTATTGATTTGGATTATATATTTAATCTCATAAAGGGTCATAGGTTATGGAGATTATTGTTTTGTTAATCAGATAAGACATGGAATATTTGCTTATATTAAGAAAGTAACAATATTTCAATGTTTCACTCACCTAGTCATAGTTTTCTTATTCAAATTAATAAATAACATGAAATAGACCTACATTACCCAAGCGGGGTGGCTGAGCTATACTGTGTAGGCGTACAAAATATGGTTTAAAAAATTCGCAGAATGACTGCCATTTAATGAGAAGGAAGCCATTAAATCGGTCACAATTCCGACCTCCCGACTGCTATTTTTCTATCTATCTTTATCATTACGCCAGATCCGTTGCGGGGCAGAGAGTACAGAGTTCCCGCAAGTTCTTTCCTTACATACCTCTCTGGCTTTCTCCACTCTCATAATTCGTCTCATACACGCTCGCCGCTTACGGTGCTTCACTGCTATTTTTTTGGATATAAAAACCCAAAACTGTCTGATTTAGGCTTGATTCAGGATTCTAACCCTTCTCTGCCACGAGCCGCTAGGCGTCATTAGATTGGGCGAGGCAGTGTGTGTGTTTATGTGTGCCAAATAGATAAATTAGAGCAAAGTACTGATTTATGTTTTGGAGAGTAAAAAAATATGGGTTTATAATTCCGTTCAGAGGCGTTTGTAGCGCTGTGTAACTGCGGTGTTCTAAGCGATTATCAAGGTTAAGCAGCGTTCGGCTCGGTTGACTTGAGATTGATGACCGTTTGTGGCATTTTCACATTAGAGCGCCTTCGTGATTGGAAGGCAAGTTAAGCGGTTGGTCCCGGTTACCACGTTATGTGGTAGCCGTTAAGCCAAGTTGGGAACCTTACAACCGGCTTGATAGATTTCAACAGTAGGTGGCCACAAATCTGGTGAAGCTGTAAAGGCCCTGCGGCCAGCAGCGTAGATCATTCACACACAGAAAAAAACCTGCTTTCAGCTAATCCACACTGGGTCTGCGTGGTGAAGTAAGACCTAATCTCTCTCACTTCGATTTGTGAGAGAAGGCCTTTGCCCAGCAGTGAAGCAGTAGATGCTGATAATATTATTATTATAATATTATTATTATACTATTACTATTTAGTTTAGAACTACCATAAACCTAGTTATTTGTTGGTATCATAAAATTATCAAGAAGGTTTAATATTGTATTTAGTTCATCAGATAAACGTCTGAGTCTTGACGCCTGTCTTCACCGATTACTCGTCTTGTATTTTTTCTATAAAACGGTTCTATTTTATCCGTTCTATCACTTCTATTTTTTTTTTCTCAGAGATGTTTTGTTGCTTATAATGTTTTTATTTAGATAAATAACGCATTATTGATTTATTTATAAGCATGATCGTGATGGAAAACTATGCAACAGAACACATTCAGGCCACAACAATCAGTTTACAGGATCGCGCGGGCCCGATTACGGTGTCAGCTGTTACTGCCCGCTTAAACACAAAATCACTAAACAGATGTTTGAACACTACTTTGCTCGACTCGAAAACACATTTATATCAGGAGGAGACTGGAATGCGTAGTACACGTATTGAGGCTATCATCGACAAGAGGCCACTCACTCAATACATGTCTAAATGCAAATCACCTGACACCAATTTCTTCTGGTGAACCGACTAACTAGCCGCGTGATCATAATAAAATACCAGACTTGTTAGCCTTCTTTGTAACTAAGTAGTCACCTTTACTCCTCTGTAGAATCAAATCTCGATAGATTATCTGACAACACACCGGTAATCCTCACCCTGAGTACTATAGTCATAAGCGTGGAGCCAACAGAATCGTTAACTAATCGGAAAACTGATTAGGAAGGCTTTCAAAGTTACTTGGATGACAACACTAATTTTAAGATTCCAAGATATTGATAACGCATGCAAATATGTCACGATCCAGATTCAAGTATCCGCTTGGAGAAATACGGCCTACTCACATGATCATCAATGGCGACAATCTCAACATCCAGCAACAAAACCGCTTACAATCTGGCGACAAAACAATTGAAGGCGTTACTTTAAGAATCAGCAAACACTAGGTTTCGGAAAACTTTAGAAAACATGTCGTCACAAGATAAAAGTGAAAATTCGCTATGGAGGTCAACAAAAGTTACTGGAAAACCGCAAGAACATCTCCATATCCTTAAAACTTCATATTCATGGGTGAGAATGTATGCTGGTCAGGCAGAAGTGTTTGCGGAACATCTAGAAAATGTGTTCAAACAAGGCGGATATCGAGGAAATACTCCAACAAGACTTTTAGATGTATTTATCAATCAAACCTACATCGCAAAAAGAAATTGCAGGAGAAATCATATGATTGGATCTCAAAAAGGCCCCTGGTTTTGACCGTATCACTCCCACTGTACTAAAGAATCTACCTTGAAAACGCATAACGCTACTAGCCTTACTCTTCAATGCAACTATGAGAATATTATACGTTTCTAAGCTCTGAAAACTATCTCAAATAATCATGATTTACAAACCCGGGAAACCCCCATACTCAGCTTCATCCTACTGTCCAATTAGCCTCACGCTGGTTCTTTCTAAGTTATGGGAGAAAATATTTATAGCTCGCTTAAATGACTACGTGGACAGCTGTGATATTATTCCCAACCATCAGTTCAGGTTTTGCGAACAGCACTCTACCACTGAGCAAATGTACCGGGTACATCACGAACTCAGACGTTGCTTTGAAAAAGACAATACTGCTCGGCGGCCTTTCTAGACGTGCAGCAAGCGTTTGACAGAGTTTGGCACAAAGGTTTATTATGCAAAGTGAAACACTTACTATATCCTTTTATTGATCCATATCTCACAGACAGACATTTTCTAGTGAAACAGAGACATAAAAGATCTTTGCTGCGCAAAATCAATACTGGAATGCTATGTGTTATATTAATATCTTTACCTTAGACTTATCGACCTCTGAAAAAGTAACAGTTGCAACTTACGCTAATGACACAGCCTACCTCGCTAGTGATGAAAATCCAAGAGAGGCCAGTAACCAGTTTCAACATTTACTGGATGGGTCAGAAGCATGGTTGGAAAAGTGGCGCATTCGAGCAAGTGCACAAAAATCTAACCACATCACATTTACTCTCAGAAGAGGAGACTGCCCACCAGTTAAACTTGGCTCTGATCGCTTGCCAGACGCCGAGTTCATTAAGTATCTGGGACAACCTGGATAGAAGACTCACCTGGAACCATCATCTTAAGAAAAAGAGAGATGAGATTAATCTTCGGTTTAGAAATCTACACTGGCTCATAGGCAGAAATTCAGTTCTGTCTGTTGATAACAAACTCCTGATATACAACTCAATTTTAAAACCTATTTGGACCTATGGTATCCCACTGTGGGGTTCCGCCAGCAAGAGCAATATAATGTGCCTACAACGTGAACAAAATAACATTTTACGTACCATTGTAAATGCTCCGTAGTTCTCTAGAAATGACGAGATCCAGGAATACCTTAATGTGCCACAGTCCAAGCCGAAAAAGATGAAGATGTTCAAGAAGAAATATTCCGATTGCCTATCCGTCGATCCCAACACATAGGCAATTCAACTTCTAACTCCATCACTAAACAGACTAAAATGAAAGGCAGATAAGGCACTGACCTTATCGACTTCCTGTCAAGTGGCACTCAACACACCAGCTTATAGTCTTACGACTGATTGCTGATAATAATAAAAAAAGAAAAAAATATAAGCTATGTAGTTATTCATGTAGTATTTTGTTTTTGTTTTGCAACATAACTACTCGTATTGTTGTAAAATATAAATCACAATTTATTATGTCCTTAATTAAATTTAATGATAATATATTGGCTTGGTTTTACAAGAGACCGCCATGTGGCTATCTACATACTGTATACCTATTTAATATAATAAGGAAACCGGAAATTAAATTAAAATTAGTTTAACTCATATATTTTTTATTTTTATAAATGTAACAACCCTGACGTTTTACAACCATTAACAGAAACTCTTAACATCGTTTTAATACTCTTAAAATTATAAACGGAGCAACATACTTAGGGTGTATGTGTTACGGTGCACCTGTATGGGACGACAGGGCAACGATAGGGGCAGCACGGCGTAAATTGCTTCAGAGTTAACGCTTGGCACTGATATTTTTGTGTAAGGCATACAGAACGGGCAGTACAGAAGCGCTACCGGTAATTGCGGGCGTACTTCCAGCAGATCTTGAGGTTCGGAGATGCGCATCAATGTACTATTCCACTCGAGACAACTTGAACACCGACTTTCTATTGCCTCGAGACCGTTGTAAAATTACTAAATTATTCAAACCGCAATCAATCGCCTATGAAGATCTCCTGACCGAATGGCAGGAAAGATGGGATACAAAAATAAATGGCCCTCACCTTTACCTGTTCTGTCTGTCCGTACGTGAGCGTTTGGCGAGAACATGGCTGGAAGTTGATCACTGTGTGGCTCAATTTCTCACCGGACATGACAACTTTAAGAGTAAAATATTCTCTTTTAAACTGGTACCTTCACCTTTATGCCAGTGTTCCACATCTCATTGCGAGTATGAACAATCAGCACAACACGTTCTTTGGGAGTGTAGTCTCTGGCACAACGAGCGGACCATTATGTTAAACAGCCTGCGAAATACGTCTGGGTTATTCTACTACACGGATCTTGTAGAAACTCGGGCTAATTACCGTGCCTTCAAGCGTTTTTGCCATGCCTATTATTGGAATCAAATATGAGGCTCACAAATAGGCCCTGCTTTTTTCGTATCTGTGGTGCTTTACAACGGGGGTTATCCTAGTTGTAGTCTCCTTCTTTATGGCTGATGTGCCAATTTTTGTGTTTACGGCTTTGCACTGGAGGGAAGTGGAATTTTATTTTTCCTACTCCTCCTGTTTTCCTTTCTAATTAATGCGGGTTCCAAGACAATTACAGTGCTTCCCGGGACTCCTCAAAGTTCAAACCTTGGTGTCATCTAAGGAGACCTTTGTGGATCTTGGCTTACAGGATTTACAATTGGGAATGTGTGGCGGGCTTAGTCCCATTAAAGAACCTATTAACAACAATAAATCATCAAATGACTAAAAAATATGACTTACCTTAGATCTGTTTATTAGCTTTTTTAGCCATTCATATTTTATAAAGACTCGGGTAAAATAATTGTCAAGGTAAAACACTTATATTTAATTTCGCATTTAATTAAGTATTGACGCGCTGCGGGAATTCATATATGATAGAAGTACTTTGCGGAGCAATAGAGTTGAAGGATTTATTGATTTGGATTATATATTTAATCTCATAAAGGGTCATAGGTTATGGAGATTATTGTTTTGTTAATCAGATAAGACATGGAATATTTGCTTATATTAAGAAAGTAACAATATTTCAATGTTTCACTCACCTAGTCATAGTTTTCTTATTCAAATTAATAAATAACATGAAATAGACCTACATTACCCAAGCGGGGTGGCTGAGCTATACTGTGTAGGCGTACAAAATATGGTTTAAAAAATTCGCAGAATGACTGCCATTTAATGAGAAGGAAGCCATTAAATCGGTCACAATTCCGACCTCCCGACTGCTATTTTTCTATCTATCTTTATCATTACGCCAGATCCGTTGCGGGGCAGAGAGTACAGAGTTCCCGCAAGTTCTTTCCTTACATACCTCTCTGGCTTTCTCCACTCTCATAATTCGTCTCATACACGCTCGCCGCTTACGGTGCTTCACTGCTATTTTTTTGGATATAAAAACCCAAAACTGTCTGATTTAGGCTTGATTCAGGATTCTAACCCTTCTCTGCCACGAGCCGCTAGGCGTCATTAGATTGGGCGAGGCAGTGTGTGTGTTTATGTGTGCCAAATAGATAAATTAGAGCAAAGTACTGATTTATGTTTTGGAGAGTAAAAAAATATGGGTTTATAATTCCGTTCAGAGGCGTTTGTAGCGCTGTGTAACTGCGGTGTTCTAAGCGATTATCAAGGTTAAGCAGCGTTCGGCTCGGTTGACTTGAGATTGATGACCGTTTGTGGCATTTTCACATTAGAGCGCCTTCGTGATTGGAAGGCAAGTTAAGCGGTTGGTCCCGGTTACCACGTTATGTGGTAGCCGTTAAGCCAAGTTGGGAACCTTACAACCGGCTTGATAGATTTCAACAGTAGGTGGCCACAAATCTGGTGAAGCTGTAAAGGCCCTGCGGCCAGCAGCGTAGATCATTCACACACAGAAAAAAACCTGCTTTCAGCTAATCCACACTGGGTCTGCGTGGTGAAGTAAGACCTAATCTCTCTCACTTCGATTTGTGAGAGAAGGCCTTTGCCCAGCAGTGAAGCAGTAGATGCTGATAATATTATTATTATAATATTATTATTATACTATTACTATTTAGTTTAGAACTACCATAAACCTAGTTATTTGTTGGTATCATAAAATTATCAAGAAGGTTTAATATTGTATTTAGTTCATCAGATAAACGTCTGAGTCTTGACGCCTGTCTTCACCGATTACTCGTCTTGTATTTTTTCTATAAAACGGTTCTATTTTATCCGTTCTATCACTTCTATTTTTTTTTTCTCAGAGATGTTTTGTTGCTTATAATGTTTTTATTTAGATAAATAACGCATTATTGATTTATTTATAAGCATGATCGTGATGGAAAACTATGCAACAGAACACATTCAGGCCACAACAATCAGTTTACAGGATCGCGCGGGCCCGATTACGGTGTCAGCTGTTACTGCCCGCTTAAACACAAAATCACTAAACAGATGTTTGAACACTACTTTGCTCGACTCGAAAACACATTTATATCAGGAGGAGACTGGAATGCGTAGTACACGTATTGAGGCTATCATCGACAAGAGGCCACTCACTCAATACATGTCTAAATGCAAATCACCTGACACCAATTTCTTCTGGTGAACCGACTAACTAGCCGCGTGATCATAATAAAATACCAGACTTGTTAGCCTTCTTTGTAACTAAGTAGTCACCTTTACTCCTCTGTAGAATCAAATCTCGATAGATTATCTGACAACACACCGGTAATCCTCACCCTGAGTACTATAGTCATAAGCGTGGAGCCAACAGAATCGTTAACTAATCGGAAAACTGATTAGGAAGGCTTTCAAAGTTACTTGGATGACAACACTAATTTTAAGATTCCAAGATATTGATAACGCATGCAAATATGTCACGATCCAGATTCAAGTATCCGCTTGGAGAAATACGGCCTACTCACATGATCATCAATGGCGACAATCTCAACATCCAGCAACAAAACCGCTTACAATCTGGCGACAAAACAATTGAAGGCGTTACTTTAAGAATCAGCAAACACTAGGTTTCGGAAAACTTTAGAAAACATGTCGTCACAAGATAAAAGTGAAAATTCGCTATGGAGGTCAACAAAAGTTACTGGAAAACCGCAAGAACATCTCCATATCCTTAAAACTTCATATTCATGGGTGAGAATGTATGCTGGTCAGGCAGAAGTGTTTGCGGAACATCTAGAAAATGTGTTCAAACAAGGCGGATATCGAGGAAATACTCCAACAAGACTTTTAGATGTATTTATCAATCAAACCTACATCGCAAAAAGAAATTGCAGGAGAAATCATATGATTGGATCTCAAAAAGGCCCCTGGTTTTGACCGTATCACTCCCACTGTACTAAAGAATCTACCTTGAAAACGCATAACGCTACTAGCCTTACTCTTCAATGCAACTATGAGAATATTATACGTTTCTAAGCTCTGAAAACTATCTCAAATAATCATGATTTACAAACCCGGGAAACCCCCATACTCAGCTTCATCCTACTGTCCAATTAGCCTCACGCTGGTTCTTTCTAAGTTATGGGAGAAAATATTTATAGCTCGCTTAAATGACTACGTGGACAGCTGTGATATTATTCCCAACCATCAGTTCAGGTTTTGCGAACAGCACTCTACCACTGAGCAAATGTACCGGGTACATCACGAACTCAGACGTTGCTTTGAAAAAGACAATACTGCTCGGCGGCCTTTCTAGACGTGCAGCAAGCGTTTGACAGAGTTTGGCACAAAGGTTTATTATGCAAAGTGAAACACTTACTATATCCTTTTATTGATCCATATCTCACAGACAGACATTTTCTAGTGAAACAGAGACATAAAAGATCTTTGCTGCGCAAAATCAATACTGGAATGCTATGTGTTATATTAATATCTTTACCTTAGACTTATCGACCTCTGAAAAAGTAACAGTTGCAACTTACGCTAATGACACAGCCTACCTCGCTAGTGATGAAAATCCAAGAGAGGCCAGTAACCAGTTTCAACATTTACTGGATGGGTCAGAAGCATGGTTGGAAAAGTGGCGCATTCGAGCAAGTGCACAAAAATCTAACCACATCACATTTACTCTCAGAAGAGGAGACTGCCCACCAGTTAAACTTGGCTCTGATCGCTTGCCAGACGCCGAGTTCATTAAGTATCTGGGACAACCTGGATAGAAGACTCACCTGGAACCATCATCTTAAGAAAAAGAGAGATGAGATTAATCTTCGGTTTAGAAATCTACACTGGCTCATAGGCAGAAATTCAGTTCTGTCTGTTGATAACAAACTCCTGATATACAACTCAATTTTAAAACCTATTTGGACCTATGGTATCCCACTGTGGGGTTCCGCCAGCAAGAGCAATATAATGTGCCTACAACGTGAACAAAATAACATTTTACGTACCATTGTAAATGCTCCGTAGTTCTCTAGAAATGACGAGATCCAGGAATACCTTAATGTGCCACAGTCCAAGCCGAAAAAGATGAAGATGTTCAAGAAGAAATATTCCGATTGCCTATCCGTCGATCCCAACACATAGGCAATTCAACTTCTAACTCCATCACTAAACAGACTAAAATGAAAGGCAGATAAGGCACTGACCTTATCGACTTCCTGTCAAGTGGCACTCAACACACCAGCTTATAGTCTTACGACTGATTGCTGATAATAATAAAAAAAGAAAAAAATATAAGCTATGTAGTTATTCATGTAGTATTTTGTTTTTGTTTTGCAACATAACTACTCGTATTGTTGTAAAATATAAATCACAATTTATTATGTCCTTAATTAAATTTAATGATAATATATTGGCTTGGTTTTACAAGAGACCGCCATGTGGCTATCTACATACTGTATACCTATTTAATATAATAAGGAAACCGGAAATTAAATTAAAATTAGTTTAACTCATATATTTTTTATTTTTATAAATGTAACAACCCTGACGTTTTACAACCATTAACAGAAACTCTTAACATCGTTTTAATACTCTTAAAATTATAAACGGAGCAACATACTTAGGGTGTATGTGTTACGGTGCACCTGTATGGGACGACAGGGCAACGATAGGGGCAGCACGGCGTAAATTGCTTCAGAGTTAACGCTTGGCACTGATATTTTTGTGTAAGGCATACAGAACGGGCAGTACAGAAGCGCTACCGGTAATTGCGGGCGTACTTCCAGCAGATCTTGAGGTTCGGAGATGCGCATCAATGTACTATTCCACTCGAGACAACTTGAACACCGACTTTCTATTGCCTCGAGACCGTTGTAAAATTACTAAATTATTCAAACCGCAATCAATCGCCTATGAAGATCTCCTGACCGAATGGCAGGAAAGATGGGATACAAAAATAAATGGCCCTCACCTTTACCTGTTCTGTCTGTCCGTACGTGAGCGTTTGGCGAGAACATGGCTGGAAGTTGATCACTGTGTGGCTCAATTTCTCACCGGACATGACAACTTTAAGAGTAAAATATTCTCTTTTAAACTGGTACCTTCACCTTTATGCCAGTGTTCCACATCTCATTGCGAGTATGAACAATCAGCACAACACGTTCTTTGGGAGTGTAGTCTCTGGCACAACGAGCGGACCATTATGTTAAACAGCCTGCGAAATACGTCTGGGTTATTCTACTACACGGATCTTGTAGAAACTCGGGCTAATTACCGTGCCTTCAAGCGTTTTTGCCATACCTATTATTGGAATCAAATATGAGGCTCACAAATAGGCCCTGCTTTTTTCGTATCTGTGGTGCTTTACAACGGGGGTTATCCTAGTTGTAGTCTCCTTCTTTATGGCTGATGTGCCAATTTTTGTGTTTACGGCTTTGCACTGGAGGGAAGTGGAATTTTATTTTTCCTACTCCTCCTGTTTTCCTTTCTAATTAATGCGGGTTCCAAGACAATTACAGTGCTTCCCGGGACTCCTCAAAGTTCAAACCTTGGTGTCATCTAAGGAGACCTTTGTGGATCTTGGCTTACAGGATTTACAATTGGGAATGTGTGGCGGGCTTAGTCCCATTAAAGAACCTATTAACAACAATAAATCATCAAATGACTAAAAAATATGACTTACCTTAGATCTGTTGTAGTTAAATCTCAGGTAATTGAACTACTTATGTGTCACTTTGTTTTATAATTTCATAAACATATCATAGGGAATAATTGCACTCTATGTTACAATAATATAATACAATGGTTAAAAATAATATAGTTGTTTAGTTACTAGGAAAGGGATCTGGCGTGATGATATAGATCCATCCATCATCAGCCCGTATCAGCTCACTGCTGGACATAGGCCTCTCCCAAGGCATGCCATTGAGCTCGGTCTTCGGCTCTTCTCTTCCAACCGTTGCCAGCCACCCTGCGTATTTCGTCACTCCACCTAGCTGCAGGACACCCCACACTTCGTTTGCCGAGTTATCGATCCTTCAGCAAATATGGCCACCTGTCCCCTGTCACTTAAGCGTGCTGATCCTGTGAGCTATGTCTATGACCTTGGTTCACTGTCGAAGATATAAATAGATTGTTATTATATTCGCACAGTATACGTCAAAAGTGTCAACCTATCAGTTAAGGTTTATGGGTTTGGTCAAATAGCCGACGGAACGCGACGGAAGCGCGACGGGCGCCCTCGGCTACGTTCGGTCCTGACAATTGCCGTCGCGCCGAGCGGGGTTGCGCTGGTTGTCATCTCCCGTACATTTTAGTACATTACAACTCCCCAAGCCGCGCCACCGTCGTGCTCCCGTCTCGCTGCGTCGGCTATGTTGCGAAACCTTTATAGTTAGACATATAGTGCGACAAAGATATTATGGCCCGTGGATGACATTGACCGGAGGGGCTTTGGTGTGAAATCAGGGTTATCATTTAGTAAAATTTACTAGCACGGTTACTAGTTAAAACCAGAACTTGAGTAAATGTCATACAAACGGCAACTCTGCTACTGTCATGAAGTGAAATTTCACTTGATGACAGTGTTAGTTCCAAATTTTTCCGCGGGCCAAAATATCTTTGTTTGATTGTACACGGGCGTATTTTATTGAGATAACTGAAGCAGCAAGGCGGCATTTTTAATGTGCTGGCAAGATTACATTTTTCATAGTCCGTAAAATTCTAGGCGCTCGTAGCGCTGTGTGATCGCGGTGTTCTTAGCGATCAGCAAGGTTTAGCAACGTTCGGCTCGGTCGGCCTGAGATTGGTGAACGTTTGTGGTATTTTCATATTTGAGCGTCTTCGTGCTTCGGAAGGCACGCTAAGCCGTTGGTCGCGGTTACCACGTAATGTGGTAGTTGTTAAGCTGAGTTGCCAGCCGTTTAGGCGGCTTGATACGTTCCAATAGCAGGTGGCCACAAACTTGCCTCCGCCAATCCGCACTGACTCTGCGTGGTGGATTATGACCTAATCTCTCGCATATCGATCTGTGAGAGAAAGCCTTTGTCCAGCAGTGGGACTATATAGACTGCTATTATTATTTATTACCAAGGGATCAAATTGAAATGTTTTCGAAACATGAGCCATTTTTGACAATAAAGGGGAATCTAATTTATTAAAAAAATGCGAATTTTGGATTTTTACTTCAGCCACTTGCCAGAAGACCTAGTCCGAATCATCTTACTTAAATTACAAATTCAAGAGTTAAGATATTTGGATGTTTGTTACTCAATAACATACGTTGAATGATTTTAAATGAATTGTGACAAAGCGGTTGATTATAAGCTAAAGTAACGCTAAGGTTATATACGAGTATATATCTGATCAAACATGAGACAGGAATAGTACCGGAATATCACGCCTTAAAATAACCCAATCGTTTGGTTTATTTATTTGTTTTGAAAATTTCAACAACACTGTGTTGGCATACAATGTGAGGAGCAGTTTTCCTTTTTTTCACATAATTTATCTGTGAAGTACTTTTATTAAATATTGATAGAAATTATCAATCGTGGGGTAGCAAATCATTCTGAGTTGCCAGTTACATTCATAAGACATTCAAACCTTAACGTTCCATATCAAATGTTTTATTTATTTCTGTTTAATCTACCCTAATTATCCGTGATTTCATATCTCGATATTGTTAGAGGTTGAACAGGCCCCCGAGGCGCTCCCGCGGTTAGAAGTCATTTATAAATCCCAACGATATTTTATGTTAATGCTCTGTCCTAACTTTCGACAGTCAATTTACCACTGGCAACAACAACCAAATGTTTACTTGTTTGTTGCTCCCCTTTAGACGTTTCTTTTGCACGTAAATGTTGGAAGAGGGATACCCCAAAGGAAGTTTATTTCCGTTTCTTTTGATTTCTTATCACAACATCTTAAGAATCGGAAATTCTTTTTATAAAGTGGGTCATGGTTGTTCCTCCAAATAGATATTTATGATGTAAGATTACGTAAGCTCTCGACGTTTATAAGTTCGGAACTTTGTTACCACATTTTTTTCGTCTCGATCCAGATTTAGCAGTAATTTAATTGTAGGTTGGGAAACTTCTGAGAGTATGATGGATTAGCGCGGTGGTTTCTTCAGATAATGTATCTAATCTGATTAGAAGCATTTATAGGATTAAAAGATTGGAAAGCACCCATATCACGGTGTTTTAAGCGGAAATATTAGTTGAAAATATTATTTTTATATTCTATAGTTATTTATGGATGAAACTCTTATTCGTTACTTAATAATAATTAAACATGAAATTCTATTATAATGTCATACAAAAGTCTCACACTTCACACAAAGCTTCAACACTATATTACTGTCTGAAAGCAATAAATATTATTATTGAATAATTCTATTGTAAGTGTTAATTATATTCGGCGCTCAGATCAACCTTGTTTTAGCAATTATTAGATGGATGTTATTATTTTAATTTTATTAGGTGTATAGGTAACTGCAGTTGTATTCAGTATCATCAGCTCAGCTGGACATAAGCCTCCTGAATTGCACGCCACTGAGTACGATCCTCGGGTACTCTCATAGAAATGAGATCGAAATTTTCGTAGCAAAATCGAGCGAAATCTTCGTAGGGCGGCTGGCTTCTGCCAGATCATCGCTCCGCTTAAGGTTTGGCAAATAGCCGACGGAGCGCGACGGGAGCGCGACAGAAGCGGTCGGCTACGTTTAGTAGTGACGTTTGCAGTCGCGCTGAGTGAGGCTGCCCTGTGTGGCGTCTCCCGTACATTTCAGAACATTACAACTCCCCAAGCCGTGCCGACGCAGCGCGACGGTGGCACGGCTTGGGGAGTTAGCTATGTGGCGAAACCTTTAACCTGAGGGAGTCCTGAGCTACGTTTGCTAATCCGCGGTCTCCACTCAAGAACTCGTTTGTTATCAGTTCCTCAGCTGTGGCCATTGGCCACATCGGCCATCGGCCATGGCTCATTCCAGATTCTATCCTTCTGTGAAACTCCGAGTAAGCCTTTTCATAGCTCGCTGAGTGATTTTAAATTTATGGACCAGTCCATGAATGCCAATTATAAATTATAAAAACCGGACAAGTGCGAGAAGGACTCGCGTTTTGAGGGTTAGATGTCGCTATTTTAACTTTTCGTAGATTCGAAGCAAACGTATATTTTTTTTATGTGTTTATTACAAATTAACAATTTCGGATTTTTTCCTACACCTGTACTGTGAATGCTTGCTTCTTGCCAAATTGTATGTTTCAATGTCAAACTTAAGCTTAAATAATTTCTTTCTCTCTCTCTCTCTCTCTCTCTATCATCACACCAGATCCCTTGTCTACCCCAAAATAGTAGTAGAGATAATGTATTTTGTATAAATCTTACAATTTTTCAATACATTTTTTTATTTAATCTAGCTACTAGCCTACCAGCGGATGTAAACGTGGCCTACACTAAAAACCGACACATAATTCAGCGGACGGTCAACGTGAAGTACCCTATAGGTTTTGATAAGTGAGTTTAGAGAGCGTATTTTTCATCGACAGATGACGCTAGCAACGTGGTGCGGTCGGGGCGGGCCAAGAATGGGGCGTACGTATAGTGCGCTCCTAGCTTCACAGCGTCAGAGGGCGGGCGCGTGCGCGTCAGACCGAGTCCGCAGCACACGGCGCCTACGCCGCCTCTCCACCGCCACTACGCACCTCTGCGACGCGCCGCCCAGAGCGCAGGTGAGGTTAGCCCTGAATCCAATTTTAAAATGGGATATGTGGGCTGTGGAAATAACGCTTTGCCTGTGGTAATGAGTGGTCTATATACTATTATTAACATGTACTCTTTGAATATAATAATTGTGATATGTCATTATGTATAAATTATTTATAGTCATTACATTCTTACCGTAGAATATTGTATGTTAACCTACTTCCTAAGCATTATATAATAATATTAGCCCTGTTAAGAAACTGTCCCACCGTTGGGCACGGGCCTCTTCTCATACTGAGAGGGCTTAGGCCATTGTCCATGGCCATGTCCACCACGGTGGCACAGTGCGGGTTGGTGAACTTCACACACCTTCGAGAAACTCTTAGGCATGCAGATTTCCTCACGATGTTTTCCTTTACCGTTAAAGCAAGTGATAATTAATTTTTAATACGCACTTGCTTTCGAAAAAACAGTGGTGCGTGCCTGGGTTTGAACCCGAGACTCAGGCACGCACCTCCGTCCTAAGCATTATTAATTAAAAATGTATTTCACCCCTAACACAGTTTATATTGTAAAAATGTTTGCATAATCAGAATATAAATTAGATTCTTCTGTTTTTTCACAAATTGAAAGGCTAACAACAACAAATTCATATTATGAAAGAACTCTACATAGAGCAATTTTACCAAAAGAAGCCCTGAAAATAAGTTGCTCATATTTTGGAATGTTTTTCGCATTATTATAAAGATTGCGTACGTAAAAGAAACAACATAGGGCAAATAAAAATATATGAACGTATTTAAATAGTCCCAAGAGATATTGAATACGCAAACCCGGAAGGCTTTCCGAACTTACATAACTGAAAGACGATAAGGAAAAACATTTATTTCATTTGAGAGTGTGCAGCGCAAGAAATAAATGTACTTAGTCCGTAAACGAAAGCAAATGAGTGGAATATTCTTTCAACTGTAGAATCCAATACACCGTCATGCCTATATTCCCCAAGCGGGGGTGGCAGAGGTGTACTGAGTACACCCACGAATTCAATAATTTTTAGATATCTAGTTTATTTTTAAGATACCCTTTCTCATCTTTACACCGATACTATCTTTTATACCTACTCGCTGTCTTACTATGCTGTTGCTAATGCGGTCGGTCAGCTTCACTCCGCACATCTTCCGCAGAGCTCGCATTTCTACCGCATTTATCCTACTTTCATTCTCCTTCTTACATACCCAGCTCTCGCTACCATATAACAGCGTTGGTATAAGAACTCCGTTATGTATGGCCAGCTGCGCCTTATGGCTTAAGTGCCGGCTCCCGAGTAGCTTTCCCATCGCACCATTCACTCTGTTCCCTGCACTCACTCTTCTCTCTATGTCAGCGGTGTATTTCCCATCCTTACTGAAGGCGCATCCAAGATATACAAACTCATTCACTTGCTCCAGCACATCGTTACCAACCACAATCCTTACATTCGTTCTGGTTTCTTCCCTTTCAAAAACCATAATCTTGGTTTTCTTCACATTCAAGTGTAAGCCATTGATCATGCAGTCGTTTTTCATAACTGTGACTAGTGTTTGCAGATCAGTGGCTGTTGGCGCTATTAAAACCGCGTCATCTGCATAAAGTAGATGGTTTACCACTAAGTCACCCATTTGCACACCTTCATTCATCGCTTTCAGTCTTTGAAGACTTTTGTCCAGATATATTATAGGAGCCTAGCTAGAGTCTAGCGGACAACACGCAACCCTGCTTGACGCCGATTTTAACGTCAAACCAGGGTGACCTGTTACCACCCACCCGTACGCATGCCTTGCAGTGCACATAAGTGGACTGGACGGCTCGCAACAGAGTGCCATCTATACCATACTCTGGCAAAATGTCCCAAAGTCTCTTTCGCACAACTCTGTCAAATGCCTTCTCCAGATCTACAAAACCGCAGAAAACCTTCCGGCCCACTGCCACATTCTTCTCTACGATGTTGCGGAGTGAGAAGACTTGATCCGAACATCCTCTTCCAGACCTGAAACCCCCTTGTGCCCCGCACAACATTCCATCGGACTTCACGCGCATTCTCCGTTCAATAATTTTACCGTACACCTTGGCTGCCAAGCTGATCAAACTGATGGCTCTGTAATTGGCGCAGTCATATTGTGAACCCTTGCCTTTATACAAGGGTACTATGACTGCGCGGCGCCAATCTGTAGGGACTCTACCGGTCCTCCAGCAAAGGTTTGCAAGGGCCCGGAAAGCGTCCCGGACGCAAGTTCCACCATATTTGATCATCTCGGCAGATATCATGTCTACTCCCGCAGCTTTACCGTTTTTCATACTTCCTATCGCCCATTCAACTTCTTCCATAGTGATGTCCTCCGTTGATTCTGGTGCCGCAATCTCGCCTTTAGGCACGTCTGCGGCATCAGCATCCGGGTCATCTCCATACATTTCTCCAAAATATTCACTCCACCGGTTTAGCACAGCTTGTGTGTCTGCAAGAATGTCACCATCTTTAGATTTTATCCTTTCCATTCTGGAGCCTGACGAATCACCTCGAGCCTTTCTCACCTTGCTCGAAAAGAGTTTGGTGTTGTTCTCGAAGTTCTTCGCCAGCCTCTCCTCCTCAATCATACTGGCTCTTTCACGCTTTTCTTTCACTAAAGTTTTAGTGGCATTCTTGCATTGCCGGTATATTTCTTTCCTCATCTCTGTCATACTGGCATTCAGGTTCAAAGAAGATACATAGTCCTGCCACGCTTTCTTCTTACTTTCTACGGAGCTTTGCAACTCCGCATCCCACCATGCATCACCTTTTGCTGTAATATGCTTCTTTGAGCAACCACATACTTCTTTCGCGGATTCCACCAAACTCTCTTTCAGGCTATTCCAGCATTCATCTACATTTGAGTCCGAAGAGCCTGCTGCCAAAAGCTTGTCTCGGACTCTGTCTTCATACATTCTCCTCACGCTCTCATCTTGCAACTTTTCAACCTTTAATCTTTCAAAGTCTCCGAAGGGGATACGCTCTCGCCAGTGTCTCCACTTCCTGAACAGACCACTAAACCGCGCAACTACGAGATAGTGGTCTGATTCCAGAGTGGGGCCTCTATACGCACGCGTATCTTGTAGTTTGCTTCGAAGACGGTTATCAACCAGGATCAGATCTATCATGCTTTTTTGTTCATTCCTTCTCCACGTATACAAATGTATGTCCTTGTGCTGGAATATCGTATTAGACACAAGGAGACCTCTTTCCAAACAAACATCTACAATGAGCTTACCTGCATCGTTCACTCTCTAATCACCATAAGGACCCAGAGCAGCGTCGCAAGTTTGCCGCCTGGTTCCTACCCATCCGTTCAGATCGCCACACAGAATCACCTTTTCATTAGCCTCAGCCAAATCCAGAACTTCCCTGACATTATCCTAAAACTTCTCAAGGTCCTGGGGTGTCGACGAGCTTACGGGAGCATACGCTGCGACCAAAAATACTCTAGTGACACCCAGTATTAAACGGACCCAGAGAAGTTTCGCATCGCACAGGCCATAATCTCTCACTCCAGAGGCCAGGCGACGGGACAGCAAGATACCCACCCCCATGCTGGCACGACTGCTCTGCGGTACCCCAGACCACAGAGCCATCGTTCGAAGGGCATGCTCCGTTGGTTCGGGCATATAGAAAGAATGCCAGAGGAAAGAATGACAAAACAGATATACAATGTGAAAGTGGAAGGATGCAGGTACCGGGGAAGACCTAGACTATCTTAAATAATAATAATAATAATATCAGCCTATACTGCCCACTGCTGGGCAAAGGCCTTCTCTCACAAATCGAGGTGAGAGAGATTAGGTCATACTCCACCACGCGGACCCAGTGCGGATTGGTGGAGGCAGGTTTGTGGCCACCTGCTGTGGGAACTTTTCAAGCCGCCTTTAAGGCTTCCAACTCGGCTTAACGACTACCACATTAAGTGGTAACCGGGACCAACGGCTTAACGTGCCTTCCGAAGCACGGAGACGCTCGAATATGAAAATGCCACAAACGGTCACCCATCTCAGGCCGACCGAGCCGAACGCTGCTTAACCTTGGTGATCGGTAAGAACACCGCGGTCACTCAGCGCTACGAGCGCCTCACTATCTTACCACGACCAAATAAACCGAGTCTTATCTGATGGAAAGTCAAGAGTCTCCGTAACCGGCGAGCGTGTATGAGACGAACTATGAGAGTCGAGGAAGCCAGAGAGGTATGTAAGGGAAGAACCTGTTGGAACTCTGTACTCTCTGCCTACCCCGCAAGGGATCTGGCGTGAGGTTATAGATAGATAGATAGATAGATAGTTTATTTTTAATTTTAGATTCCCGACGTTAGTTAAGCATTTCCATCAATGACTATGGCGATAAAGAACTAAAATAATATTTATTATATTATCGGGATTGTATATGATATATGACATAGGGTCACCCCGTAATGCGTTGGGATCTAAAATCGTCGACGATGTGTGGGTTTACACAGTCCACCGCTGCCGCTCCTGCTTGGGGAATACGGTGTTCATTTTCTTTAACTTATTTATTGTTCCTGTCAAATTATTTGGTTTTATTAAGCTCAAAACGGATTAATTTCATCCTCATAGTTTTAGATGTTACAATTTATTCTTGGGGATTGAACTTCATCACTAGTTGTACATCAGACCTAGTAAAACGTACTTTAGCCAGGTCTTGATTTGGGGATGGGACTGAATCTTGCAGTTGAGGGATGCTGGGATTGCTATTATACCTGGGAAAATTGGGGAATTTCAATGTATGTAGGAGTTGCCCCCAGTCTTCATCATTCAAACGATACTTCATTTGGGACCATAGATTGGTCTCCTATCTATATCATTACGCTAGATTGCTTGCAGAGAGAACAGAGTTCCAATAGCTTCATTCCTTACTCCTCCACTCTCATAGATCGTCTCATACACGTTCGCCGGTTACGGAACCTCTTGACTTTCTCTTCAGATAAGACAAATTCAAATTCATTTATTCATGTGTGATTTTTAGTATAGAAGATGTTACATTAATTGTTTGGTATCTTAAAAATCTGCCACTTGGCGTACACTCATCTAAAATATATTGTTAATTACACATACATTAAATTGAATTGAAATTATTAAATTGTTAATTACACGTACATTAAAATATATTGTTAATGTCAAAATATTGTTAAAGTCGAGCACATCTCAAGTAAAATAAAATAACTAAAAAACTACATCATACACTGATCTCTATGACACATATTCTACCACACTTCTCATTCTGGTATTCATTTACGCTGTAAAATGCTTTTTGTATAAGGTATTTTTAACCATGATATGAAAAGTCTTATGTGATTGAATTTCTAATATGTCATTTGGTAGATGGTTATACAGTCTAGGAGCCATGCAAAATACACTATTGCTTAAGAGTGCTGTCTTATTCGATGGGACGCACACTTTATTCTTATACCGTTCACTTTTAAATTTTCCAAATAAACTTAAGTTGCTTTTGACAAATTTTACGATTTCAATGATGTAAATGCATAGCAAAGTAAGGATGTTTAATTTAAAAAAAATATGATTTACAGCTATCTGTTTGTCTCAATTTACAAATTGTTCTAACACACCTCTTTTGCGCTTTAAATATTATTTCTTTATAAGTGGAATTACCCCAAAAGAGAATACCATATCTCAGGAGCGATGCAACATGTCCATGATATGCCGTCATGAGGGTGGATATGTTAGAAATCCTAGAAAGCATATATAATGCATAGGAATACTAATTTATTTTAGAGCTTAGAGTTTCAATATGAGACCTCCAGCGTAAGTCATTGTCTATATTTAGGCCTAAAAATTTGGTGCTTTGTACTTCTTGTATTTGATGACCTTGATACTCCATAAGAACATTTAATATTTTTATCTTCCTATTTCTAAATATCATTAATTTGGTTTTAATTAGATTTATTTTCAA
The DNA here is from genome assembly GCA_905147815.2 of Phalera bucephala. NCBI lineage: Eukaryota > Metazoa > Arthropoda > Insecta > Lepidoptera > Notodontidae > Phalera > Phalera bucephala. Next base: position 23,449,453 of record LR990613.1, on the reverse strand, counting down.
ATTATTTTCAGATAGCCATTTTATGATAGTTCCCAGGCTGGACATAATGTCCCTTTCGAGAAACGATTTATTTTTTGCATGAAACAGGACTGTGCTATCATCAGCAAATAGGATGGTCTGGTGTTTAGTAACATTAGAAAGATCGTTTATATATATTAGAAATAATAGTGGTCCAAGCACACTTCCTTGCGGTACACCAACAGTAACATTTCTGAATGTAGACGTATATTTCGTTTCCATTTTGATTTATGGCATAATGATATGATCACTGTGGCTTGCTTACGGTTACGTAGATAAGATTCAATTAAATTCCAGACATTTCCTCTTACCCCGTACGAATATAACTTTTTTAGTAATATGTTATGGATAACGTGATCAAACGCCTTAGTTAAGTCCATAAATAATGCACAAGCTGTATTATTGTCGTCTATGTTTGTCATTACTGATTGTAAACAATTGTAAATAGCCATGTCAATATTTTTATTTTTCCTTAATCCAACTTGTTCTTTTGCGAATAAATTATTGCTCTCAAAAAAAGAAGATATATTAAAGTAAATAACCTTCTCAAAGACCTTTGATAAAACTGGGACAAGAGCAATAGGTCGATAGCACGTAATATCTCTTTTATCATTTTTTTTAACAGAGGTTTAATTATACTAATTTTAAGTTTTTCAAGGAATATAGCATTAGTCATGCATTCATTTATTATGTAACTTAATATTGGCGCGATTTTACTTGAAATTCTTTTTAATATTTTCGTTGATATATCATCGTAACCGGTACTATTAGTGTTCTTAAGATTATAGAACGCATTATTTTGAGATCATCAGCAAATAGATAATAATTTGAGTGTGTAAAGATACCAGTTATATCATCAATGAAAATATTAAAGAAAAGTGGACCCAAGTTTGAGTCCTGCGGCACCCCGGAAGTAGGCGTAAAAGGATTGGAGCTATGCCCATCCATGACCACCCTAGAAGATCTTTTACTTAAGTAAGATGCACACCAATCCAGTAGTTGACCAACAATCCCAATCTTTTTCAGTCTATTTATTAGTATACAATGATTCACTTTGTCGAATGCTTTAGAAAAATCTGTATAAACTGTATAATCTGTATAATTTATTTCTAACATGGTTATAAATATACGGATACACTAATGACTCAAAGACTTTAGCGAGTGTTGACAGTATGGATATAGGTCGATAGTTAGTGATCAAATCTTTTTACCACTCTTGTGAATTGGTACGATTCTGGCCTCCTTCCATTTATCAGGAAATGTACCTGTAGCTATAGATTTATTAAATATGATGTGCAAAGGTTTACACAGTTGTTTGGCACAGTTTAAAATAAAACTCGGGGGAATATTATCTGGTCCTGCTTCCTTTGTTAAGTCCAAGTTTTTGAGTTTACCTTCTATGGTACTGGTTTCGATTGTTAAGTCTTGGATTTCTTGCCCTAAGCCAATAATATTATCAAGGTTAATTACATCGTCATTATCACTGTCACCAATGCTATCAAGTTCATAAACAGAGGAGAAATGTTTTGCAAATAGTTCAGTGACTTGCATTGTACTGTGGCCTTTGATATCATCTAGAATCATAGTTGGAGGATAATTAGAGCTATTTTTGCATTAGTTCTTGATGTGTGACCAGAAAAGCTTTGGATTTTTAGTTATCAAATTTTCTAATGATGTGATGTAATTATTGTAGCATTTAACTATTAATTTTTCACAATCAGCGCGTAAATAACTAAATTCGATTTTATCCAAGGGATTACGAAATTTTTTATACTTTAGGTGATATTTATGTTTTCTTTTGAGCATAAAAACTAGAGACGTCGAGAACCAGATAGGGATTACCCTATCTGGTTCTCGACTCTTTGACATTCAACGACATTTATGACTTTAAAGATGCAAATACTGCTTTTGACATGTTCCATGATTTACTGACATTGTTCTATCAGTTATGTTTTCCTATAAATAAGATAAAAATAACTTCGGAAAAACGACCACAGTGGATATCTAGAGGTATTAGCAAATGTTGCAAGCGCAAACGTCGACTGCTTTGGAAATTTACATTAACATTAATTGGCAAATTGAGTTTGAGGAATGCGGTAATATACACGAAATGGTAGATAAATTTTACAAAATTATTAGAAAATCAATTGAAGCCATGTTCCTTTTTCTAAAAAGAGTAATAGTAATAATTATATTACTATTACTCTTTTTAGAAAAAGGAACATGGCTTCAATTGATTTTCTAATAATTTTGTAAAATTTGTCTACCATTTCGTGTATATTACCGCATTCCTCAAACTCAATTTGCCAATTAATGTTAATGTAAATTTCCAAAGCAGTCGACGTTTGCGCTTGCAACATTTGCTAATACCTCTAGATATCCACTGTGGTCGTTTTTCCGAAGTTATTTTTATCTTATTTATAGGAAAACATAACTGATAGAACAATGTCAGTAAATCATGGAACATGTCAAAAGCAGTATTTGCATCTTTAAAGTCATAAATGTCGTTGAATGTCAAAGAGTCTATGGATTTTATGAATTTGTCAATATTATGTTTACTATAGTCACGCTTTTCAATATACCAATATCTGAGAGTGCAGATTGGTTTTGTAGGGCATATTAATACTTGAGCCGTATGATCAGAAATGGCAAACTCTGAAATTTCACTTTTGCTACCTCGTATATTATGTATAAAGTTATCTACACGTACCTGATTTTAAACGTGTCGGTTCTTTAATTTGTAGACGTAAATCATAGGCCGATGTAATTTCCATTAATCTTTCTGTATTTCTTCCTCTTTTTAGCAGATTTATATTAAAATCACCGCAGATAATAATCTTATTTTTCTTATAACATATTTAAGCAAGAATCATTTCCATTGTTTTGAAAAAAATATCTAGGACTTCATTATTTTTTCTGGAGGGACGATAAATACATAAAATATAAAAACCAGGATTTAGCAATTCTATTCCAGAGCACTCCATAATACCTTCTCTAGAGTATCTTTCAAGACCCTCAATTTTTTTAAATAAAAATAAATTTGTGTATATTCCGCATATGCAAGGGGGACACCTACCATCTACGCTCCCCAAGTCAACCTCTCCTGCCCGCGGTGCATCCTGCTGATCAACGGACGAGGCTCCGACGACCGACAATGGCGGTATAACCATTCAAATATGGCGTTACTAAATTTTTAACTAGACCGGTGACGGGCAGCAGCGTCACTAGTGCGAGAAGTTACGCCCTGCGATCGCCAACCCGCATGCCCAGCGTGGCGATTATGGGCAAAACCTTCTATGGCAAGTCGGAATATACCACGGCCCCCAGTTCCCGGTCGCTCCGCTATTCCTGACCACGGCGGCGGTCACGGTTCCGGCGGGGCAGGGGGTGCGAAGAATCTCCGGGCTACGGTAGGCCGCCAACATGAACTGACCCTGGTTACGTATAACGGACGCACGCTGCGACTGGATGAGCATCTTCTGCAGTTGGAAGAAGAACTGAAGTGCATAAGATGGCACGTTCTGGGTTTATGTGAAGTTCGAAGAGAGGGAGAAGACACCATAACCCTAGAATCTGGCCATCTTTTGTACTTTAGAGAGGGAGACCAACTTTCCCAGGGTGGCGTCGGGTTTCTGGTCCATAGAGTCTTCGCTGACAACGTTTTAGAAATGTCCAGTGTGTCGACAAGGGTAGCATACCTCATAATTAAGCTGACCGAGAGGTACACCCTCAAGATCGTGCAGGTTTGTGCACCGACTTCGGCACACTCGGACGAGGACATAGAGGTACTCTACGAGGACATCTCTAAGGCCCTTCATAATACCCCTAAGGCACACTACAACGTCGTCATGGGAGATTTCAACGCCAAAGTGGGAGTAAAAACTGACAGCGAATCCTCAGTAGGATCATACGGCTATGGCAGCAGAAATGACAGGGGGCAAACGCTCGTCAACTTTCTCGAAAGAGAAGGGCTGTTTATGATGAACTCTTTCTTTAAAAAACAGCCCCAAAGAAAGTGGACGTGGCAAAGCCCCGATGGTAAAATAAAAAATGAGATCGACTTCATCATGGCGGACAAGAGGCGCATATTCAGAGATGTCTCAGTGATCGCAAGGTTTAAAACCGGAAGCGACCACCGGCTCGTACGGGGCACTCTGAATATACAATGGAAGCGCGAAAGAGTCCGCTTGATGAAGTCCAGTCTCCGACCGAATTTGCTCCAAGCCGCTATGGATTCCCAAGCTTTTCAGTTAAAATTGGAAAACCGTTTCGCTGCCTTGGAAACCACTGACAGCGTTGATCAGAAATTCGAGCAGGTGGTACAGACTCTTAGAGAAGAGGGTACTAAATTATGCGAAACGAGGCGTACAGGCAGGAAATCTAAGCTTTCGGGGGGGACTCTGGAGCTTATGAGCGAACGGCGCCGAAATGCAGCCTCAACCTTGTCAGAACACCGGGCCTTAAATAAAAAGATCACAAAGCTGGTCCGACGCGACCTCCGAGCTTTCAACAATCTTGAGATTGAGAAAGCCATCGAGCAGAACCGGGGGTCGAAAGTGTTCGTCCAGCCACTTGGGAGGAACCACTTGACAAGGTTGACTACACAAGCGGGTACTGTGATCGCTTCTAGGCCGGAAATCCTCTCGGAAGTCAGGAATTTCTATAGCCAGCTTTACGCCTCACACGCACCTCGACCCGAATCTCTTAGAGGAGATCCCAGAGCCACCCTAACACGTCACTTCACAGAAGACTTGCCCGAGATCAACCTGGATGAGATCGAGTTGGCCCTTAAACAGCTTAAAAATGGAAAAGCCCCGGGTGAGGACGGCGTCACGACTGAGCTTCTGAGGGCAGGAGGTACCCCAGTACTTAAGGAGCTTCGGAAGTTATTTAACACTGTCCTCTACACTGGGAGAACTCCGCAGGCATGGAACAGAAGCGTGGTCGTCCTGTTTTTCAAAAAGGGTGACAAAAACCTTTTGAAAAACTATCGACCCATATCGCTTCTGAGCCATGTATACAAGCTGTTTTCAAGGGTCATCACGAACCGTCTTGCGCGAAGGCTCGACGAGTTTCAACCCCCGGAGCAGGCCGGGTTTCGAAGTGGTTACGGCACCATAGACCACATCCACACTGTGCGGCAGATTATACAGAAGACTGCAGAGTATAATCTGCCCCTATGTCTAGCCTTCGTGGACTATGAGAAGGCCTTTGACACTGTCGAGACCTGGTCAGTTCTGGACTCCTTGCAACGATGCCAAGTTGATTGGCGATACATCGAGGTGATGAGATGCCTTTTTGAAGCTGCAACGATGACCGTCCAAGTACAGAACCAGCGGACTGAACATATCCACCTGAGCCGCGGAGTGCGCCAAGGTGATGTCATATCACCAAAACTGTTCACCAATGTACTGGAGGATATGTTCAAGACGCTGGACTGGAAAGGTCGCGGCATCAATATAAATGGCGTATACATCTCTCACCTGCGATTTGCAGACGACATCGTCATCATGCCTGAAACGTTGCAAGACCTACAACAGATGCTGGACAGCCTTGCTAATTCGTCTCAGCGAATCGGTCTCCGGATGAACTTAGATAAAACTAAAGTTATGATCAACAAGCATGTTGACCCGGGACCGATCGCCGTAAACGGAGCCCCCCTCGAAGTTGTTTCTGAGTACGTATACCTAGGGCAGGTGCTCCAACTGGGTAAAAACAACTTCGACAAGGAAGTTAAGAGACGGATACAGCTGGGCTGGGCAGCATTTGGGAAACTCCGTCGAGTCTTCTTATCGCCCATACCCCAATGCTTAAAAACGAAAGTTTTTAATCAGTGCGTCCTACCTGTAATGACATACGGAGCCGAAACGTGGCCACTCACTGTGCGGCTTGTCCACCAGTTCAAGGTCGCTCAACGAGCTATGGAAAGAGCTATGCTCGGAGTTTCTCTTAGGGATCGAATCCGGAACGAAGTTATTCGTCAGAGGACAAAGATTACCGACATAGCTCAGCGAATTAGCAAGCTGAAGTGGCAGTGGGCAGGTCACATATGCCGCAGAACCGATGGCCGTTGGGGCAGACTGGTTCTTGAGTGGAGACCGCGTGTCGGCAAACGTAGTGTAGGGCGCCCTGTAGCTAGGTGGGGCTAGCTTGGCGACGATATTCGTAAGGCAGCGGGCAGGGATTGGAGAAGGAGAGCTGAAGATCGAGCTCCGTGGCGTGCCATGGGAGAGGCCTACGTCCAGCAGTGGACTGACACGGGCTGATGATGTATATTCCGTACTAAAATACATGCGCCACCACGGCGATTTTTACGTGAGTAGGATGAACCAAGAATAAAATCATTTATATTGAGTAATTCTACATCTTTAGTCGTCATGTTATGTTCAGTAATACATAAACAATCAATGTGTGCGCTTAAGTTTTTCTTGGTATAGGAATCTAAAGCTAGAATGAGTAGATCAGATTTAAATAATAGACCATAAATATTCTGATGTAAAATCCGAATTTCTCTATTAACGAAAAAATATATCAGTATTTTCTATGCATTTGGGTGATTCATCTAAATCTGTCTGAGTGTATTTTTCATCAGTATTATTAACTCTTTTTGAGTGATTCAACTTTTCATTGTATTCTTCATATTTAATTTTATAACTAAGCCGTAACAATTCCTTCAAAATAACTCTACACTTTAAAAGAGCGAAAGAGATACGTTTGCCAATGTTATATGAACGATTAATTTCTACAAAGGTAGTATTACAAGTATTAAGCCTATCAATATTATAATGACATATAAATCAAAGTTCATACTTTAACTTTCCTTCATTCAAGTATTTATTCGAAGTAATAATGAAAATATTATATTAGTATTTACAAAGACACGGTCTTGGTCATGGTGAGATATATTGGTTTTAACCTAGGGATGTCTCAAAAAGGCGAGTGTCTTTCTATATGCTCTATTTGATGTTACGGTATTAATTTCTTAATTCTTTCTTTAAAAAAATAAGTTTCTCCACATTTAGGGCTACTGCGAGACTGAAGCATAAAATTGTTGGTCGCATATATAATTGTCCCATGCGGGGTTCGAATCAGCGGCTACTCGATCCAATGATCCACGTTACCTACGCTCAAACCCTCAGAGCAAGGCCTTGCTCTTTGTTCAAACCACTAGACAAGGACGTCGTTATTGCCATTTATGACTTATAGTAACCTATTAGCAATATCGATCAAATGTAGTGTATCGATGATTAGCAATTCACTTTATTCAAAAGGAAGGTTGTCTAGCAAATAAACTAAGCTGGAATTGTTAAGTCGTTGATACAGTCTGGGGCTACATTGATCGTAAAAATATATATTTCTTCACCTATTTACAAACTCCGTTGTTTTAAATGCAATTGTTATAAAAGCAGGTTACTGACAAAAGAATTAAAAAAGTACACCATCTACTTAAATGTCTCTTGTATCCTCACTTTGCAACCAGTATTTAACGAGTTCAGTTAACTTTAGTTAAACGGTCAAGTTTCAAAGACACTCTCACTTTAATAACAATTTTCTAGAGTTCTTTAAAATCTTTGGTAAGCTTGGCGGCATGAAATGTTGCGTGTACGTTAGTCCAACATTTTCCTTATAAAAAAGGAGCTTATCTGCAGTATTTAAGCATATCGATCGAAGTATGGTATTGTTTGGTCGCTTAAGTTATGTTTGGTTGACACTCTGGCCCGTCTCATATTACGGCGACGTCGGTCAGGGCAGGCAGCGCTGCATTGAGCGCACAATCCCTCAAACGCAGCAAATATTGGCTCTTGGCTCGGGATACATATTTGAGGCGTTTGGGGTAGAGATATGAGGTCCGTGGGGGCTGGGAGCCCAACAGATGTTTAGAGAAATTTCAAAGCGTCTGGTGGAGTGTACTGGTGACCAGAGCGCTGGTATGTCTTTAAGTCAGCATAAAAACATTACTATTCAGCGCGGCAATGCTGCCGGCATTATAGCTAGGTACGCTACCAACTGACAGCGGAGTGGCAACATTTGCCCTATGTAAACATGTATATTTCTTTTTTACACCCGTTTTTTGTTAATAGTTCTTTGCTGTTATTTTTTATATAATTGTACATATTGTATAGAATTTATGAAACAAGTTATGTTGATGTGCTCAAATCAGAAACCGGCCGACAGTGGTTTTGATTTAATGGTGTTAATACGTTGATGTCTGCAAAAGAAAATTTTGAGGCTACCTATATGTGATATGCGATGTAAGAATTGCGGTAGGGACCAGTCACCATAAAACATGGATTAAAATTCAAGGTTTAATGCTCAGTATTACGTATATTTCTGCCTACTTAAAAAAATAATACCTATGCATAAAATATGTTACATTTATAAATTCATAATAAAATCCGCGTAAACGCCACATGGAGATAAATATACCTATTTTCTGATGAATGAAATCAAATTGCAATAAATTTTAAAACTATTTTACATTATTTAATAATGCCTTCCCTAGATTTCAGTATCTTGTATCAGACTATTTATTCTTATTTATTACATTGTGAATAGGTATATTTTATGGCCTAGCTGTAGTGTGATACTTTACGGCCGAATTATGAGACGAATGATAATACTCTTAAAGAGTAAAAGTAGAAAGGATTTCGGGTGCACCAGTCTTAACAGGTAGCACCCGTTCACGAGTATGACTACCAGAGCAGACACGACGCAAGCAGAGATTGCTCTAAGAAATGTCAGTTAAATAATATTTTACAGTCTATGTCACTGTAAATACCCTCATCTACTTTACAGTGAATAGTGCAAATGTAAGTACATATTCTATTTTTATGTGGTGAGAAGTTATGGGTTAAAATTTTGAAGAGTTTTGTCGCCTTATAATTCTTTACGACAATGCCTGAACGGTGTCGAGGGTAGGGTTGTCGGGTCCGCCATTAGAATTTATTAGTTTGACCTCTACAAAATGGCGTAGGTATGCTCAGACAGCTTAGCAGGAAAAGATTGAAGTGAGCGTGACGCTAACAAATTGATATGCCATCCTTGTCAATCTACAAATTTACATAAATAAACGTGAACGTGACAGCACGATTAGTCGCTAGTGCAACGCTAACGACGAAGTTTTCGTGCTAAGCCTTCAGATTGCTTATGGCATACTCGCCCGCCGTATATTTCCATTTTGCTTATCAATTTATTTCTCTGCAAGAAAGTAGTAGGTTTTCTAATGTTTGCTTAGGACTTTGGGTGCGCAATAACTTGAGTTACGGGCTAAATTGATAACCATATAAATAAGTGAGAAATATTGAGTGTTAGGGCTACGAGCAATTACGACGCCGATTGATTCGCATTTATTAGCAATTACGAACATCCGTGTAGGTGTTAATTCATCTTGGAATGATTTTATTGTTGCTGTTCATGCGTTTATTTTATTATATTCAGTACAGTGCCGCGGCTTCGCACGCGTTTATTTTGTAATTTGGCATAGGTAAGTAGGACTTTTTGGGATAGCATTATTCTAAGACTTAAGAGACACCTACATATTAAGTTTGTCTTAAATCCGTTCAGCCGTGTTAATATGGAGAAATAAAAACAACTATCCCCCATAGATCCTGCATTTCCCGAGCTAAAAAGTAGTTTTAAACAATCTCTGATAAATCCTCCATTTTCCAGTGATAGTGTATTTAATCTGTTCCGCCGTTCTGGATATTAACACGGACAAACATATCTTTTATTTTGCCCGTATGCGCATAAAATATGTTCTTTATTTCAAAATCACAAATCCCAAATGAATATTCCCGTGCGCTATGCGGGGATCGTACCTGCGACTATTTGACAAAGTAAGTTAAGCAGTCTACCTATTTTCGTTGTAGAACAATTTCAGCATGAGCCTAGGCTTCCAGTCATCAGTGAAGAGGAAGAGGGAAATCAAAATATGATTGAGATGATTAATATCTTCGGGACTTCATGCAGGCCGGTAAAAACCCACCAAATGCATATTGGTGTGATTTTATATACCACTTAGATGGATAATATCGGCATGATCTAGTGTGCAAATAAAGTTACCTATTTCAAATTATTATTTCTCGACTTAAGATACTTTAATACTATCTATTAATCTATATCATCATGTCAGATCCCTTGTGGGGTAGGCAGAGGGTACAGAGTTCCAACAGATTCTTTCCTTACTGACCTTTCTGTCTCTTTCCACTTTCATAGTTCGTCTTATACACGCTCGCCGATTACGGAGACTCTTGACTTGCTCTTCGGATAAGATATAGTCTATATGTCATGGTAAGATAGTCTAGTCCCCGATATCTTTGATCTGTTCTAGGTACACTAACGTCAGACAGCGGCCTGTAAATATGTATATTTCTATTTGCTACCGTTTTTTTATTCATAATTCTTTGCTGTTGTTTTATATAATTATAAATATTGTATATAATTTGTGAAACTATAAATAGTTGTTGTTCTACGTCCTTTCACTTTCGCATTGTATACCTGTGTAGATTTTTTCATATTAAGTCTCTTTATAATCTGTTCAGCCGTTTTAGTATGAAGAAATAATAGATAACGGTGAGCGTGCATGAGACGAACTGTGAGAGTGGAGGAAGCCAGAGAGGTATGTAAGGAAAGAACCTGTTGGAACTCTGTACTCTCTGCCTACTCCGCAAGGGATCTGGTGTGATAATATAGATAGATAGATAGATAGATAGAAATAATAGATATTCCACAGAAGTATGTTTCGAGATAAAAAGTGTTTTGTTTTATTTTACTATGAAAGACACCTTCATATCAAGTTTCAATTAAATTCGTTTAGCCATTTTAATATAAAGAACTAACAGGGAGACTAACTATTCCGGTAGAACCGTGTAGTAAATATGTATTATATACTTTGTCAACTTCCACCAGACTTATTTCCCTATCAACTAACTCTATCACCGGGTTCAGTCTTAGCCCCGCTTAGTCCGCACAGATGGTCTTTGTAAAATATAAACTAAACTATAGCGCGATCCTATTCAATATACAACACTAACGCCGTCTTATAAAAAAGACCTTTACAATATCTTCCTTTTCAAGAAGGATTATCAGTTTATCTATTTATTTTTAAATTATCGATAGCATATTTCTGATTTACATCTTCTCTACCTACCCTGTCAAAGATTATAATCTAGCGTAATAGTATCTAACGGTACATTTCCAGCTAAGTTTGTAGCAAAGTGTTGTCAGTACATTTTGTGTTAGCCTTCTCGTAATGAATAAATACATCGTCGTTACAGTTTCGTGTCCGGCCCATTCATCTTTAGAGTTATCTCCAGAAGAAACAATCCTAAATGCATCATCGGTTCATGCACAAAACTATGTTTAAGTGTTTAAATCAAACATGTATGAACAATTTCGAGTGAGTGCTTTTAACCACTGGAAAGTTTTTAATGAGGAGACGAACCTGAGTCCAATATCAATTTATGGACGAATTTATGTATAGGCAAAATCACATAATTTACATCGTAACATTGCAGTTCAGGACAAACAGTAATAAAGTTTTATGGATTATTCCGTGACAATGTAGTAAGTTGATTTAGAAACAATGAATGATTTATCAAAAGCGACTTTCTTTTTCTGCCCTCAAAAACCGTTAGATTTTACGAAAATATAAGTATGCAGAGTTGTGATCTTTAGTACAGGCTACAATTACCCAAAATTTCATTGAAATCCATCAAACAGGTTTGAAGTAAAGTGTCTTTTTAGAAATCCAATGTTTCGCTTATTTTCGTCTTTTCTGGAAAATCATTTTGATTTTTCGGAAGAAATACCTACATAACGTGTTAACCAGCATTTTAAGGTATCCGAATGCAAAGTTTCATTAAAATCCACCTAGTAGTTTTTACGTGATGATGGTTTATACTTTTGGACAGACAGAGAAACAGACACGATAGCCAAAAATTGTAGAATTGGCTTCTAAATTGATAGAATGATATCCCTGGGTTGTTATTTCCTAAAAATATTCCATGTACAGACATGATTTCCTTACAGTTTATTTATTATATGTAGTATGTATAGATATAGATGCTTTACTCTTTCATACAAACCGTTTGATTTTCCGAAAACTTAAGTATTAACTATATTATCTGTCATATGATATATCTCCGTGCTAAGTTTCACTGACTTCTAAAAAGTAGTTTTGGAACAGTGAATGATTTATCAAAATCGACTTTTTTTGTACTTTCCTCGGAAACTGTTAAACTTTTCGAAAATATAAGTACACAGAGTTGTGATATTTTGTACAAGCTACAATTACACAAAATTTCATTGAAATCCATCAAACAGATTTAAAGTAAACTGTCTTTTTAGAAATCCAATGTTTTGCTTATTTTCGTCTTTTCTGGAGAAACCTTATAATTTTCCGAAATAAATACTATACAACATATTAGCCAATATTATAAGGTATCCGCATGCAAAGTTTCATTAAAATCCGCTTGGTAGTTTTTGCGTGATGCTGGTTCATACCCTCCGACAGACAGACAGACAAACAGACACGAAAGCCAAAAATTGCAGAATTAACTTCTACATCGATAGTATGATACCCCTGGGTTGTTATTTCCTAAAAATATTCCATGTATAGACACGACTTCCTTACAGTTTTATTATATGTATATATAGATAAAACTCACGATAATAACATACTATTAGTACTACTAAATGTATTATGCAAATTTATTTTACTCGTGTATGGTCTTTTACGATTGAAAAAAAGAAGCTACAATATGAACAAGATAAAAATAGCCGTTGCATAATATACATGTATTTATTTTATTAAATGACAGTCTACACCAGAGGACAATAAATTAATACGATGCTGATAATAATGATCAGGATAATTATATAGAGTGTGTTCCTCGACCGTTAAAGCCCATTGGTAACCTGTACTGGGTTACCAATGGGCTTTAACGGTTTCCAATCGAGCCAACGTATGTTGGCTCGATTGGAAAAGTACCACCCTCTTATAGAAAACCGGTGTGCAGTAGTGTTATCCATACTTACTGCGTTCCATTGTTGAATAAGAGATTTAGAAGCTTAACCTCCTCCTCTGATACCCTCCTCAGAGGAGAGGTTGGCCTTCTAAATCTTTTACTAAAAGCCTGGCAATGCAACGGTGACTAATATTAACTAAACTTACGGCTGGTTTGCCCCTTCTTCCATAAATTCGTAAGTGTAAAAAATACAAAGCTGATTTTCACCATGTATTTCCACTAATAGAAAATCAATCAACATCCAACTCTAGCATTCTCGTGCCGCCATTAGAAACGACCTTTTACTAGCAAATTTATAGCATTAGTCGTATAATAGTTATGACCTAACATCGGGCCGTGCCATTTGACATATATGAATCCTCTTTCTGTCATTTGTAATGTAACAGCTTGTTAACGGTCCTGCGTAAAGGGCTTCCGCTCAAGGTCATTTTATATGTCACCGAGAAGGTTTAACCTTGGTAGTTGGAAAAATACCGAAAATATTGTTTTTAATGTGCTGTGCACTGGGACATTTTAATCCAAATATTGGTCAATATTTCAGGTCATTTAATAAATACATATTTTTCGTACGTGTATGACCACGGAAGTGTGTGAGAACTACGCTCCAGTCGATCTTAGGTCGTCGAAAATCGAAGTTAAACTCAAAGTCAAATAATTTATTTTGTATAAACCCTGCAGGGGCGCTTACAAATAGTGAATTAACATTTTTTAAATCTAATGTAACTACTAATCTACCACCAGATCTGAATGCGGCCTCCACTAAGAAGATCCGGGGAAGAAACTCAGCGGCTTTTTCTTTTTTATTCAATCATATTTTGTTGATACAATGTTTGGGTTACAATTAAAAAGTTTACTATCTAGCTCAAGTGTGATGTCTTAAGATAGAGATATGAGACTAATGATATCTATACTAATATTATAAAGAGGAAAGATTTGTATTTTTGTATGTTTATAACGAATAAACTCACAAACTACTAGAACGATTTTAAAAATTCTTTCACCATTAGAAAGCTACCTTATCCAGAAGGAACATAGGCTATATAACATAGACCAAGTAGGTGGCGCTGTTGTCGAGCGGGTATGAAGTCACAGGGAACTGCTAGTAATTTATAACGAGTATTTAAAAGATTACAGATCGACAAGTCTCCACAAGTAGCACCCGTTCACGAGTATGACTACTGAAACAGCCATCACTCTTCTCGACTATATTGGATTAAACATATTGGTGAGAGAGATGACCAGTATGTCGGTCATCACAACGCGGTCCTAGTGCGGATTGGTAAACGCAGGTTTATTCTTCTTGCTGTTGAAACTTATCAAGCCAGCTATAAGCAGTCGAACTAGGCATTACAACAGTAATGCCGATACTATATTATGCCGATATTAAGTCGTCATCTTCATCATCATCTCAGCCTATATTTGTCCGCTGCTGACCACTCATTGCTTTGTATTAAAGAAAAAAAAATATAAGCACGCCTATATTCTCCAAGCGGGGTAGCAGAAGTACACTTCTGCTACCCCGCACTCAAATTTTGTTGGTGATTTTAGACACCTATATTATAGGCAATGAGCCCATTGCCATTCTACTGGCCACAAATACTGACTCCGGGATGTTAGTGAGATTTTTCCAAAACCCCGATTAGTCCGGTTCCAGTCCCGGTTTTAGTGGCACAAATATTTCCAACTTATAGGAGTTCAGAAGGTATAGCTTGAGCAGATTAACGTTAGCGTGATACTTTCAGAATACAAAACTAAAAATGAACGTAACAGCACGCTTTCTTGATATTGTTAATATAATGTAGGTCATAATTAAACGGACGATATGGCCCAGTGGCCCAATAGTCGCAGGTTCGATTCCCGCACGGGACTAATCGTTGTGTGACCCACAATCACATATTTCGGTCTGGGTATTAGTATTTGACCCCCACCCACGACACTGGAATAAATCCTAGTGTCCTACGTCAATTTTGTTTAAAAAAAAACGTGGTCCTAGAGATACGTTTTTTTAAACGAAAAAAAACGTCAAATTGTTTGTGGTTAAGGTGGTTAGGCCTGTTTCTTTTTCTTTACGGTTATCTCATTAAATCTTAGAAACAATTTATTCACTAGTCCAACTTTTTCGTTTAGAGTTTTTAGAAATATGGGAATTTTAAATTAGTCGATAAATAATAACACAGCTCAAGATATTAAGAAAATTTCTATCTTGATATTCTTACAAATATATTTTACTTTTTGTCCAGGAACGCAGTAATTTTGTTAAATGTTGACTTAGCGCTTTTTGGGATGTACGAGCATCCTTGAAAGAGTTTTGCAGCATTGTGTTGAATATTCTCAAGAGTATCGATGTGTGTGTTTGTTTATTTGGCGAAGAATATTGCTTTTGATATAGAACAGGGATTTAAAACGTATTTGATTCCATTCAGATTATTATGCAGTGTTGAGTGGAAACATAAGTTATGTATAGAGTATCCGTCTAATCTTTGGCATTTATCTAAACATCTAATATACATTCGTGTTCTTGTTTCGGAACTGTATTTCTCTCTTCAGTATGATATGCATTCGGTAATAATATCAGCCTATACTGCCTACTGCTGGGCAAAGGCCTTCTCTCACAAATCGAGGTAAGAGAGATTAGGTCATACTTCACCACGCGGACCCAGTGTGGATTAGTGGATGCAGGTTTGTGGTCACCTGATGTTGGAACTTATCAAGCCGCCATTAAGGCTTTCAACTCGGCTTAACGACTACCACGTTAAGTGGTAACCGGGACCAACCACTTAACGTGCCTTCCGAAGCACGGAGACGCTCGAATATGACAATGCCACAAAAGGCCACCCATCTAAAGCCGACCGAGTCGAATGCTGCTTAACCTTGGTGATCGGTAAGAACACCGCGGTCGCACATCGCTACGAGCGCCTCTAATTCGGTAATACTTAGTTTCTTTACTAGATTAAACTTTACTGTTGATACCGTCGTCAGTGAAGTCCCTCGGTAGCAATATTGGATTCTATTGATAATATATTTTTAATTTCGGTCAAAATGTTAACATAAATATCTAAAAACGTTGGTCCCTACCTATATTCGTTTATATAGATATGGACAGAAGTTATTAGTGTAAATACAAAGTCGTTAAATGCTTTGTTCCATTTGGCTCTTGTAATAGGTTTATAACGGGGATCGTAAACATGTTTAATGTTATTTGTTCCTTTATTATTTAAAGGAAACCAATGATAATCTTGGCTACGACCTAAATAGTGTTGGTACTGGTTTAGCACGAACATTTCACGAAAATGTTCTTGTCATATTAGAATTTTACCATCACTATCATTACATATTATAAAACGAAATCCTACCTCTCTGGCTTCCTCCACTCTCATAGTTCGTCTCATACACACTCGCCGGTTACGGAGACTCTTGACTTGCCCTTCAGCTAAGACACGGTCTATTTGGTATGTAAGGAAAGAACCTGTTGGAACTCTGTACTCTCTGCCTACCCCGCGAGGGAGCTGGCGTGATGATATAGATAGAGATAGATAGAAATCCTACCGCCGCGTCTGTCTGTCTGTCTGAATGCAATTAACTTAACAACCGAATAGATTTTAGTTCGGTTTTCACCAACGGACGGAGTGATTCAAGAGGAAGGTTTGTGTGTATAATTCTCCCGTGATACATCATCATTAATGGCCGCAAGACGTCCACTGCAGGACAAAGGCCTCACCCAAAGATCGCCAAAACGACCGGCTTTGTGCTGTACGCATCCAGCTTTTACTTGCGACCTTCACCAGGTCGTCGGTCCAGCTTGTGGGCCTGCCCACTCAACGTCTTCCGGCACGAGGTCGCCACTCGAGAACCTTTCTGCTCCAACGGCCGTCGTTCTCCTGCGGACCTCCTCATTTCTGATTCGATCTCCGTGATACATATACTAATAATATAAAGAGGAAAGATTCGTTTGTTTGTTTGTAATGGATAACTCTGAAACGACTGAATCGATTTTAATTAAAATTAAAAAAAATAAAAAAATAATGATTCTTTCACCATTAGAAAGCTACCTTATTCAGAAGTAACATAGGCATAAAGAAAAGTCCCGGTAGGTGGCGCTATTGCCGACCGGGTACGAAATCGCGGGTAACTAGTGTTACATAAACGTGAACGTAACGGCGTGCTTAATCGCTAGTGTATCACTTACGTCAATCTTTTTGTGTTAAGCCCTCTGAACTTTATGCGTATTTACTACTACGATCATTATCCCGGATCTTTTCCTGGAGTTTGTGATGTTTCAAATCGACCGCATTTTACCAAATTGATATCAAACAACCCACGTAATAGCGGGAACGAGTTTTAGGGTTGATTAATATTAGATGGTTTTAATTCATCGCCTTTTACAACATCTGTGTAATATAAGACCGCTGCTATTACAGTACCAGTAACCACATGGGTATGATTATTTTTTATGCTGAGCTTAAGGATGATTGTGGAAAAAACGTCAAAATATAAACCGCCATAGCAGTAGATAATAAATCTTTATGGACCGAAATAAAACCGTTAAAGATTCCATTGTTTCTAGTCAATATGTTGAAGAATGTTGAAGTTGTCAATGACTATAATAACAAAAATAGTGCGACAAGTATCTTTTGGCCTATGGATGACGGTGTCAAGGGGGGGGGGTGCTTGGTGTGAAATAAAGGTTAACATTAAGGAGATGTTTCAATAGGTGGGTCCGCACGGTTACTGATTAAAAAAGAACTTAAGCAAATTTCATGACATTTCATTTGATGACGGCGTTAGTTCCGGTTTTGCGCGCGGGCCAAAAGATCGAACGACTGTAAAGTATAAGAGAGTAATTTTTCGAACCATTTTAATCTATTCCCGAATAATGATATTTCGGTTTTTATATTATCGCTAGTAAAATATAAAGGTTTTAACACCTGACATCGATGATGATCATCGAACATCGATGAATATATAACATCTCTAGGATGATGGTAAATTTTATTAAAAAAGACATAGAATTATTATGATAAGATAAAAATACCTTTCTCACTGATTGAGCACATACCATCCAGTGTGATGGCTGAAACACGTGTTGTAAGTATTACAGCATAGGCATTCGTTCCCGCAACTGTCGTAAAAGATACTAATAGTGTAGTAAAAACTGTGTAACATGCTTCATTTATTAGCTTATCATCACAGCACTTGTGTGCTATTTGAGAATATCTATAATATTATTAAAATAAATTATTGGACATTCGGAATATTTAAAAAGTACTGAATTAATATGCTATATATTTGCCTGTTGGTATGACTAATGGCTAGCTAAAAACTTTAATTAAAATATGTAAATCGAAGAACACATTTAGAAGGTGAACTTAATCATTTGTAATCAATTAAAAAATTAATGAACCATTTATAAACTTGTTTAATTTATCTGTATAACAGTGCTACAACGGGCGTGAACACCCGCCCATCAACGAATCGCCGAGTGGTAGTGGTCATTGGGCGAGAGCGTGGCGACTCCGGATCCACAACCCCTCCGACTCCGTCGACTCCCCTCGAAGTATCTCAAATTCCAGTCTTCGGGAAGTCGACGACGAACTCACCGGCGAGGAGCTGGCCACCTACATGTACCACGTGAACTGTAATATCGGTGGACTCACCTGAGACACGTCAGTGTAAACCAGTGGTGGAAATTCCAAGGCGGGCCGCCTAAACGAGTGATAAACGTTTCTGATTACCGTTGTGTAAATAGTGTTATCCATTTGACGGCTTTATTACCATTTAAGTTTGGACAGAAGGCGTTGCAAATAGAGGTAGGGTGTAACATTGTGGATATGAAAGTATGACCATGTATGTAGAGACTAAGTGAGAGGGCGAGTAAGCGAACAATACAGAAATATTTATGCGCAGAAATAATATTGGCTGAACAGTTAATATGGCACATTTCTTTGAAGGAATCGGGGGCGTTCGGAGATATAAACCCTATTTATAGAGTCATGAGGCTATGTGGGACAACCACTCACTACAATAATCTCTCTGCGCGTCTACACTACGTCATTTAAAAAGGAACGCTCTACTCCTTGGTCTAAAATATAAAGTAGTGAACATAGCATGTTCACTCCGGAACTAAATGGAGAGTTTTTGTTTTCTTATAGCTAAGACACTGCTTGGTCCCATTTTGGCAAAACATCGGTATCACCTCTACACCATATGAACTGTTCAACCATGAATTCGTTAAGGTTATATTACAGTCCAAGTGTTAAATGGATGAACATTAATAATGACCAGTCAATCTGATAATTAAATCCATCGCAATTATAGAGCATGTTACATTTTTTTTCTTTTTAAGTATTGACATACTAGAGTCTATAAAAGGTTTAAAATTGTTTTGTTTTGTCCAAATTAAAAGGCCACAAAAGTTAAATGTAATTCCCAAAATCAAGTATTTAAACTTATAACAGGAGTGATTAATATTAGGTATACTCTGGGAAACTCTGCCGCGTAAGTTGTTATCTTAGGCACGCACTGCCCATTATTCATATTAGAATGTACTTATTACTTTAGGACGACATTCTACCTTAGATTCTGAGTAGATAGATATTTATTTGCCGATGACCGGATAATGTTATAAGCGCAGCAATCTTAAGAATATCTAAATGAAAAATATTTTAAATTTTAGTAATATATATATATATATATTTTGTAAATATTGACAGAGTATAGAGATAACTGAGTTCTTAGATTTACGCGAATATTACACATGAAATAAAACTATTTTTTCGGATTTTATCGAAAGACACCGTGAGCTCATTCTGCGTAGATCGGACCAACAAAAATATCTAAGAAGTTTGTGGGTACCCCGGAACAACTATGCCTTTTGGACGTCTAACACCTCAGTCCATCTCATGACCATTGGTGCTGCAAAGCACTCGAAACGTCGGGAACTTGAAAATAAACCGCGATAAAATCCGAAAAAATAGTTTTATTTTAAGATTATAATAATTTATAAGTTCATAAGTCAATAATTCTCGGTGTCCATTAAAAGTAAATACTGTACTGTACTTAATAAGTATTTCGTAAATGACGTGTGGTGGTAAAATGAAGTATGTGCTGAGCACATGAAAAATATATTTTGCCATGTGCCGAATTTAAGTAAGTTTACAAATTGTAAGAATGTGAAATGAAACTATCCCTTATAACCACCCTAAATGCCAATTATAATCGTTAGCTGTACTAAATTTTTTTTCAGTAAAAAAACTCTAAATTAATGATGGAATTAACAGTCCAAATATAATGCGAAATGCATATATAATTGCAATAAGTGTTTAGTGACATACTGGTGTATCAGCGCTGTATAAGTTGTTCAGTTACTTTAGAACTGAGCAGTTAGTGACTTTATCATTTAACGAACATCACTCGATACGCTTCCTTAATGAAAAGGCAGTATTAACGTGGTTTTCCACCGGCGAGGCAAGGAGTGGTTGTGATGTGTGAGAATTGAAAATTGTATGGCAAAATTTCAATTCAAAAGTTTTGGACCAGGATGTGTGGATACGAGAATTAACAGAGTGTTTATTACTTTGCTGCGTTTTGCAATCTCCCGGTGCTATATTTTTGCCCAATTTTAGGCGGACGTTGATCGCACAAGAAGATGAAAACGGCACTGGTTGTACCTCAACAAAACGTAGAAGGAAAACATAAAAATTTTTGTTTGACTTTTTGAATTTTTAGATTTATACTATGATTGGCTGTGTTTGCACTGAAACTATTCGCTGTGACCATTTCATTATTTTGTAACATATTTGTTTGAAATTGTGGTCTTCTTATCTTCAACTATATCCACTTGAATGTAAGTTCTAGATTCTAAGGAGTTGTAAGTTCTAGATTCTAGAGTTCAAGGTATTGTTAATATATTATTTTGCAATTCATACACACATTGTTATAATTAAAACATTGCAGCATAGTTTCGAAATTATCATATTAGGTATTCATTCTCAGATTAAAAATATGAGATACTGGAGTGCAGCCCGAAGGAAACAAATGACTACAGTTTCTGCGTTGGTGGTTGTAACTAGAGATCAACTATTCGGTAGTTGTAACACAATGACATTAGGTATATATTTATAGATAGACAGATAACTCTTTATTTATCGTACCTTATAAGTGAATACTCTATTTATATTTTTTTTTAAAACGTGGCTCCTCACTAAGATTTATTCCTGTGTTGTGGGTGCGTTTATAAATATGAAAATTCACATACACAAATACCCAGACTGAAATAAATAATTGT
Organism: Phalera bucephala; assembly: GCA_905147815.2. NCBI lineage: Eukaryota > Metazoa > Arthropoda > Insecta > Lepidoptera > Notodontidae > Phalera > Phalera bucephala. The sequence continues at coordinate 23,428,123 of LR990613.1, read as the reverse complement.
CGGTCACACAAAGAATTGTCCCGTGCGGGAATTGAACCCGCGGCTATTAAACACAGTGGACGGAACGGCTGAAGCTCTTAACCACTGCGCTAAATCGTCGGCCACACAGAGACAGTACTCATATGTTCTTACTTAGCTTCGCTTTCATACAACTGTAGGTGAAATCAACCACAATAACACGCTACTGATGTATGGCCAGCAGGGTACGCATGCATTTGATTGCCATAGTCAGCGGGCTGTGGCCGCCAAGTCGTGTATCTGTACGTAGGTACGGCCGGTCGTTGTTACGTGCGTAGCCTCACCGAGAACATCCTCTGCCGCAGTGGAGCTGCAGCTTTGCGGTGATACATTTGCGCACTGTTTTATTATTTTTCTCTGAGGATTGATTATTTTAACTGGCTGCATTGGTTAGAGTCAGTATAGTTAAAATTACGTTGTTATCATACTGTGTAGCTTATAAAACGACTTAGGCTGCATAAACAAGTATAACGGGCTTTTGGCTGTGCATTTGATTAGTTAGGAAGTGTGAAAGTAGCGATCAATCACGTTGGATTCGAAATATTTTTTGTTTGTATAACATTGGCTGTTTCAGGTTTTCTCGATGATTATTTATTTCGTATATATTTTTGGTCTATAATTTGGTTAGATAGGTATATCCTTGTATTATAAAATTGAGATATTGTTATTTTAACAGTAGATTTACACATAGTCAATAAATGTCACATTCAACTTTATAAACGGAGTAAAATGACTTATAATGATTGTTAAAAATGTAGATAAATTGTTGTTTGTAAAGAAGTGATCTATTTTGATTATTCTAATGTCAATAAAGTTAAAACCGAAATTTATCCGACGTACCCTAATAGTTTTAATTGTTCCTTCCGTCACTCCTTTTCATCTACAGGATCTGTCAACAAATGAGAAAAATCAAAAGATTTGGGCAAAATTACTATTAGAAAAATATACCTATGAAAACTATAAAAATGCCTCCTGCTTACAACATTTTTGGAAATATCTAAAAATCTTATTCGCATCTTTATGAATATGTTTGCAAATGTCAGACTACACTTTTGTATACGTTTGTCGGGTACAAAATAAGCGTACCTAATATTTAATGAGCTGTTGTCAGTCCGGACTCTGGAATTGTGCCCGGTATATGGGATTAGGCTCGCTCCGTAGTACATGTAACCTAACATCGTAGGCCAAAAGTACACACCTCTGCTAATCTCGCTTAGGGAATATAGGCGAGACTGTGTTAGAATAAATTACTTTAGACTAAAATATAATCTAGTTTATTAATAATGTTACTGTACTGCCACAGTTTATACAAATGCTTATCAAACAACAATCTGGACGCAAATGATTCCCATTTTTTCTCCTCCGTGGGTGGATGACAGTCTCTCGCAACCAACCCAAATAGAAAATTCCAGACGAGATGCTGTTAAGATATTCTTCAGAACATTTGTTTGTAAATTATGTATATTAGATTCAATTCCTTTGAAACTAAGACACTCAGAGTAGTATTAAGCTAGAGATCTCAAAGAATACGGTAGATAGATATATAAAGAAGACTTAAGGCATGTGTCTGGTTTAAGTATTTGAAAAAAAGGCCGTCCTACGTCTTCTAAACGATTCAACATCTTAACTAAAAGTAAATAATTGAAATGAGTGTGTTACGTAGGTACAGTATTATTAATTTAAATAGACAAAACTAGCTTTTTGATACGTTGAGGATATGTGGATCGTGTATTAATAATGTTGAAGCCTTTGTCTTTCAATGAACGTCCTTTGCAGGTGATGATAAGCTGGGGTTGAGGCGTTTATATTTGTATAGAAATAATAATATTAGCCCTGTTAGAAACTGTTCCACCGTTGGGCACGGCCTCCTCTCAAACTGAGAGGGTTTAGGCCATAGTCCACCACGCTGGCCTAGTGCGGGTTGGCGAACTTTACACACCTTCGTTAAACTCTAAGGCATGCAGGTTTCTTCACGATTTTTTCCTTCACCGTTGAAGCAAGTGATAGTAAATTTTTAATACGCACATGATTTCGAAAAGACAGAGGTACGTGCCTGGATTTTAACCCGAGACCTCTGGCTTTGCAGTCCAACGTTCTAACCAATAGTTTATCACTGCTTTTTGTATAGAATTATTTGTCATTTTGTCACTTAAACCATAGCTAAGTGCGAAGCTTAAGTTAGAAATTTCAAAAGAACGATAGTTATACATATCATCAGTAGTAAGGTAAGCTTTGCTAAAGTTCAAAAACAAAAGCCCATAAAAATTATAAGTTCCTCGCCTTTGCAACATCTACAAGAGGTATATGCTTTTAAATATACATGTCCCATTAATCACGGAAGTGTTACTAAAAGTTTATGAATGTCAGCGTATTGCATTTCATAATATCTATTCAGCGGAAAAACACATTTTATCTCTCAAGGGGATATGAACTTTATATTTGTTTCGCTAGGGATAACTTACTATGAAAGTTTGTGCGGAATGGGCATTAATATGTCATTATAATTGCTCCCATTTTTCCCATATGACAATTATGACTGATAAACAGCATGGATGGCAAAAAATATTGAAAAACGGTATACATCATTCGTCTTTAACAACAAATATGTGAAAATGTAACATATTTCAAAAAAGTATCTATTTTACAGAAGGATCCCCAGAATTTTTAAGCTACACATTTTTGTAAGTTACATTTTGTACAGGCTATTTATATTCTATTTATAGTATATTACAATGGAACTTTAAACATTTTTAAAACGTTTTTCACTCGACATAAAAACATCGATTTCTTGCTAACAGCATTTTTAATTCTGATGTTTTCGGAAATACTGTCGCCGCCATATATAAATTGTTATAAGTTGCAATCACAGCTAAAAATCCCAAAAATGGTGATGGTTTGTTCACAAAGTTTTAAAGTTTGATTGGAATAGATAATACATACATTTGGATAACAGCCAAATATTGAATACCGGTCTTTAATACTCGTATCCCACTTTTTTACTAACTATGAAATCAGCGTAACATGGAGCGCAGTATTCTAGGTATTAAACTTACCGACCACGTCAAAAATAGTGTACTGCGCTCTATGACACAAATAGCCGATGTGGGCCAAAAAGCTGCCAAGCTGAAATGGGATTGGGCTGGTCATGTCTGTCGCATGCCTGACACATCTTGGGCAAAAATAATCACCAACTGGGTTCCTCCCAATTGTAAATGGCGTCGCGGCAGGCCCAGGAGGAGATGGCAGGACGAACTTGACTCCTTTAAGAAAGATTGCCGCTCAATAGCCCTGAATAGAGTAGAGTGGAGGAGATGGAGGAAGGCCTTTGCCCAGCAGTGGGACAATGTAGGCTAACTAATAGTAATAACCACCATGGCAACCGCTGTCAACGACACATGTCGTTTTGTGTAAATATTAATTTTTTTACGAAGAAATATAGAAAAGTAACCGTTTAGACATTGACAAACAACAAAAAAACACAGTTTCAGAGCAAAATTTACAATGCGAACGTGGGTTCGCAAAATGTGGATTTGGACGAAAATATATAACACATCTGCCCATCCATCCATGCCATCTGTGGAGCCCAGCCGAAGAAACCCCGTGCGGCTGTGTCGGCAGCGGGATGCCCGGACACCTAGCGCACGCCCAACACCCTTGCCCGGCTCGCCCACCTCGCCCCAGCCTTCGGAGGATGAAGATTTTTTCACACCGCCAACATCTGGGGCCTCTAGCGACGATGCCGGGATATCGGCGTCTCCACCTATATTAACATCTGCGAGGAGAGGACGCCCACCGCTACCGGCACGCCTAGGACCAGCGGGACATTGTGCTCCGCCCACGGCCCCTGCTACCGGTGCTGTAGTGCGCCGCATGAGATGGACTCCGGAATTAAATCTGAGTGTCATGCGGGCCTACTATGGTGCTACAGAGGGAGGAACCATCCTCACCGCTTACCGTCCGAAATTATTGGCTCTGTTTCAGGGGCTTCACCCGACTGTCGCCGTTACTGCGCAACGACTATCGGATCAAGTACGTGCCATCCAGCGGAGCAAGTTATTGGATGACACAGTGCTTGAGCGATTGCGCCGCGAAGCACTTCCTGCTCGTACTGAATCCAACGTGCGAAGTGTCGAAGAACCTATCTCTTTAAATAACTTCGCACGATCGGAGGAGGTAAATAGCGAGCAGGTAAGTGTTAGTGACCAGCTACAGGAGCAGGTAAGGAGAGCTCTGGAGGATGCCTTTGCGGAGTATCGGTCTGCACCGATTTCCCTAAGACCATGCCTACCCCGTTTGCCTTACATTTCGCTAGCGAGTGCCCTAGACAATGTTTTAAAGCCACACTGGGAGACCAGTGTGGACTTACGTAATACCCACTCTATTTTGTACTGTGGAGCGGTGGCGGTGTGTCGGGTGGCAGGTGTAAGATTTCCTAATCTACATCGGCTCAAGCCTTTGCAGGCACAGGAGTGGCTCCTGTGGACTATGTGGCAGGGGTCGCTGAACGCATAGACTACTGGAAGCAAAAAGTTTATGCATGGCCGAAGAGGATTCGCAGGTATAAGGCGAGAGCAGACAGATACCACGTGAATCGCACCTTCCAGACGAATCAAAGGAGTGTATACCAGGCTTGCGAGCGCCCCCAAGAGAGAGTGACTGACGTGCACTTGCCAACGTGCACTTGACGTGACTTGCGGCCGTGATGGCCGAGTTTTGGCGTAAAATTTGGTCAGTGCCCGTCAGTCACTCCGAGGGCGAATGGTTTGATGTTGTTGGACGATCCTGTGGGCCCATTCAGGAAATGGAGCCCGTGAAGATCTGGCCTGTGCGGTTCGTGCGGCGCTGAACTGGAAAAGTCCGGGGCCGGATGGACTGCACGCATTCTGGCTAAAGAGGCTCCAGGGCTCACATTCTCGTCTAGCGACTCAATTCCAAGAAGCTCTTCAATTGGGATCGCTCCCTAGCTTTATGACATCGGGTGTCACTCACTTGATTCACAAATCTGGCAGTACTTCGGAACCTAAAAATTATAGACCGATTACATGTCTACCTACGGTCTATAAACTCCTTACATCCATTCTGAGAATAAAAATCAATAATCACCTTAAGGCACAGCATATTCTATCGCCTACTCAGAATGGGTGTAAGGGGGGGTCCCGGGGTACAAAGGATTTGCTCCTCATTGATATGGCCATTTGCCAACAGGTGCGACGATCCAGAAAGAATGTCTCCATATCCTGGATTGATTATAAGAAGGCCTATGATTCGGTGCCTCATACATGGCTGGGAAGGGTGCTAGAGCTGTACAGAGTACACCCGGCGCTATGCTCTTTCCTCGCTTCGTGTATGGGGCAGCGGACCACAGTTCTTTGTCACCCAGGAAGTGGAGGCCTTTCTGGTTCGTCAGACTTGATAAAGAAAAGCAGGGGTTTCTTTCAGGGCGACAGTTTGAGTCCGTTGTGGTTCTGCTTAGCTTTGAATCCATTAAGTGCTATACTTAAGGATTCAAAGCTAGGTTACCATTTGCGGAGGGAGAGTGAGCCTATATCTCATCTACTGTACATGGATGACCTCAAGTTGTACGCTTCGAAGAAAACAGACCTGATGGAGTTGCTCAAAATAACCGGCAATTTTAGCAATGACATCGGAATGGAGTTTGGAGTAGACAAGTGTGCGGTCATCCATGTACAAAGAGGGAGAGTTGAAGATTCTTTTAATCTATAGCTCTCTGAAGATATATCCCTCAGTTCTCTCTCTGAAATGGATTCCTACAAGTATCTTGGTATGTCACAAGCCTGATAAAAGTGTTAAAAAGCCTTCTATCAGGTGGAAATAGGGTCCGGGCTTTCAATGGTTGGGTCATGCATGTTCTTACTTACTCTTTTGGCATACTAAGGTGGACTCAGTCTGAACTGGATGCCCTGGATAGAAAGGTCCGTCGATTGCTGACAGCGTATCGTATGCATCACCCGCGGTCGTCTGTTATGAGGTTGTACATCCCGCGGAAGTGCGGTGGTCGTGGGTTTTTAAACGCTAAGACACTACACAACCGCGAGGTGTGCAATCTCAGACAGTACTTTTTGAGTGTATCCGTGGTGATGTATCGAGATGTTGCCGCAATCAATAGAGGCCTAACTCCGCTTTCCTTGGCAAACGAGAACTGGCGAAGGCCCCAGGTATTAAGGATTTTGAGCCGCACAGCCATATGGAAGGGCAAGGAGCTACACGGACGGTTCTATCGGGCTCTTACAGGGCCTGATGTGGACCAGCTCGCTTCCGTGGCCTGGCTACGCTTCAGTAACCTTTTTGGGGAAACTGAAGGGTTTGTCCGAACGAACGAACGAATGAACAACTACCGGAAGCACATCCTAGAGCACAGCACGGTTGACATTTGTCGGGTATGCCACCGTCCGGGTGAGTCTATTAGACATGTTGTTTCCGGTTGTTCTCATCTTGCTAACGGAGAGTACTTGCACAGACACAACCAAATGGCTTATCCATCAGCAACTTGCTCTTAAATATGGCTTTGTGGATTCTGAAGTACCGTACTACCAGTACCAGCCTCTTCCAGTTCTCGAAAGTGGTCATATCACGCTCTACTGGGATCGATCTATTATCACGGACAGGACTATTGTAGCCAATAAACCTGATATCGTGATAATAGATCGATCGATGCGTCGTGTAATGCTAGTTGATGTCACCATTCCGCATGATGAGAACCTTGTGAAGACCAAAAAGAAATATTTGGACCTGGCCCATGAGGTTACCGCCATGTGGAATGTTGATTCAACTATCATTATTCCGATGGTCGTTTCAGTCAACGGCCTTATAGCGAAGAGCTTCGATAAACATCTTGAGAAGCTCTCGCTAGGCACTTGGGTGAAGGGCCTGATACAGAAGGCAGTAATGTTGGACACGGCACGCATAGTGAGGAGGTTCCTCTCTTTAGAGCCCTGACCACCGGTAGCTTGGGTCGTAGACCTTGCTGTCGGTGGAGCACATTTTTTTTATACAATATACAAGGTGTGACATAATAAACGCAAGACCTCAGACACCCCGATTAGAGAATTGCTTCATAAAGCCAAAACGAAATCCAAATTTTCAAATTTAAAGGTTTTTACTCTTTTTTAAAGCACTTTTATACCCCAATTAACAATGAAACTTGTACGTGTATGTGTGTGTTTTGAGAAATACGTTTTAGGAATGCGTTTGGAATCTTGTTCTTGCTATGAATCAAGAATAAATTTAATTTTTTATAGCGCACTGAAGGAGTAAAAGCATTTTTTGTAAATTAAAAAAAAATGTAAAATACATTAAAAATTGTTGGAATCAATTCAGTTACCGATTTAGAACAAACTACTTTCAGGTCTTGCATTTATTATGTTAGAGCTTGTATATAAGAATATTTGTATTTTATATTTTTATATGTATTTTATAAGAAATTATACTTAATAAATATATACATAATAATAATGAAATCTTACCTGTATTATTATCGATGTATTATTCATACTACATTAGGGATCACTAACAAAATGAAAGCCAAGAAACGGCCATGTTTTCATATATAGTCATACCATGTACAAGGATCTTTTGGCCCGCGGTGAAAATCGAAGCCAACGCTGTCATCAAGTAAAATGCATAGAGGTACTAGGAGGTTAGAGGGAGCAATTACAAGATTATATATTTACACTGCTTACACCTATGTCATGTCAGTGATAAGAAAGGGGACAATCTCAAATCTATCGTAATCAGTTGCACTCTTGTAAACTTTATTTTGACATTAATAAGCACCGTCACGCTTATATTCCCCAAGCGGGGGTGGCAGAGGTGTATTGAGTACACCCTCGTTTCGCCGACGATTTTAGGTCCCATGTAATAGGGGGCGAGCCTATTGACATATACCGGGCACAATTCTATACTCCGGACTCGTACTGGGAAGTTTTTTCGTTAGAAAAACATCATTTATCCGACCTAGGATTTGAACCCAGGACCTCGTGATGACCAAGCGATGCGCTTTGCCACTAGACCAACGAGGCAGTCATAATAATTACTTGAAAAGAAATAAAAAATAATTGAGAACACAGTCACTAGTCAAACAAATATTAGCCCATAAATTTTATCAAAATGACAAGCCATAACATTTTCAATAAAAAGGAAGTTCGAACCATGTAGAAACAAAAATGTTTAAATTGCTTACTTAAATAGTCCAGAAAAAGCTGTACAGCTCAACTGGGTTTATAAGCCCTCTATACTTTTAAGTCTTACCTCTATGGTAAAATGTCACTTCATGACAGTGGCAGAGTTGCCATTTGTTATAAAAGTTACCTAAGTTATTTTTTTAATTAGAAACAGTGCGGACCTACGTGTTGAAACATTTCCCTGAAATAGGAAACTTTAACTAAATGATAACACTGATTTCAAACCAGCCCTCTCAATCAGGATCATTTGGCGTCGTGGATGACACGGACCAAATGATCCTTGCTTAGGCATTTATACCTCGTAGCTAGCAACTGTAGAAATAATACCACACGCGTACTTGTGTTCTTATTTTGCGGGTGCTTTTTGACTGTCACCTTTAATCTGGTATAAATAATATATCGTTTGTGTATTGCATTATAATGACAGGTTTATAACTTTATACTATATTTTACATATTTTTTAAATCATCAATCATAACCCCACACTATGAACTTAATTACTATGTTCTGTGTGCTTTTACAACATAAAATTTACATACACAAACATCCGGATCGAAAAAAATACTAGTGGACCAAATAAGTTTTGTTCTATGCGGAAATCAACCTGTGAGTACTCGATCTAGTGAGTGGAGCGGCCTACGCTCTAGCCACCAGATCCTAGACGTAATTTGTAGATGGTTCCTAATAGGTAGATTTATTAATAATCATTTCCATAAAGTCAGGAGTTTCCGTTACCGGAGAGCGTATATGAAAGTGGAGGAACCCAGAGAGGTCTACAAGAAAAGTACTGGTTGGGACTCTGTACTCTTTGCCTATCCCTGGGATCTGACGTAATGATATAGATGGATAGATCCATTAATATCGTCGCCCTCCTGGTTGGACAAGTATCTAAGATTTATAGAAAAATATCCGAGGATATAAACTGATAAGGGCGGAGCAGGTTCAAATACAAAACAAAGTGATGTGTTGTTATTCGTTTTAGAGATAAGCGGAAAGTTGTTGAGTTATATGTAGCGAGAATCTTAAAAAGTCATACGAAGCTGACCTTGTTTTGCGGATTTTGGGATATAGTTTTATCAGAAGTCAGGACGGTAGGTCACGTGTAATATGCTTAAATAGAAATATAAAACAAAGTTGTTAAAAAAGGTTTATTATTATAAACCTCCCTCTTTGGTCTTTAAGCGCATGATACGAGAAGCGCTCATAAAGTTCTGGGTTACCTATATCAGACGAAGTGTGGAGTTTCTAGCGAGAAATAGTCTGGAGTATATTGGCAATAAGTTTGCCCCCTATACCATAAGGACCCAACGTCATTAGCGATGTGCTGTGTTTGGCATTTTTCAATTGTGGGATTAATCAATTAAATTTCCAATTGCACTTAAATTAAGTACTAGCCTACTACCTAAGGTACTCGAGAATAAAAAATACTTTTTTCCGTCAAAAGCATCAGTTTCTTCCGTGGCCATGGGTGCAGATGAGCACTCGAAACGTCAGAGACTTAAAAACTAAATTAAAACTTAAAAATAAATTTGAAATATTTTATTTGCAACTTAATTTATTCACAATTAATTTTTACCCAACACTGGCGATATGTAGGTGTCTTCCACCTTTTTTTACATATACCCTTTAAGGGTACCCGTCCGCGTTCGGGGGGACGCGGAGCGGTTATGTTGGAGTCCTTGGTGCATCGATGGTCGGAGTGCCCGGCCGTCGATGCACCAAGTATACCGACTAAAATCCTGTAGTGACACCACCATGGCCGCATAATGTCGGGGCTACGGGGACGAATAATCTTCACGCGGCCAAGACCGTTCATTACACCTCTGCCAACCCCACTTTGAGAATATAGGCATGCCAGTTTTTATTTAGGATACCGTCGTTATCATGTAAAAAAGCTATCACACCAATATCATGTAAAAAAGTTAAAGCTTAAGTCTAAATTAAATGAGGAGAATTAAACTATTTCTACTGTTATAGAAACCAACTCTCGTTTTTGAACTTTTCTCATATCCGAGTAAATTGAACTGGAAGTAAAAAATGCCGCCAACTTTTTATGTAAATTTCTATATCAATTATAAGTAGAGGCACGTTGGGACTTCAAAGTTTTTACTATGTCGTAAAATAGTTTCACAGGTAAATTCTCATAGAGAATGGAAGGTATACAAAAATAATTTTATTATTATGTAGATTATTAACGTTCGAGTACAGCGAGCATTCTACCACTGAATACTGAAGGACAAGTCAAGAGTCTCTGTAAGTAAAGAGTCGAGCTTGTATGAGACGAACTATGAGAGTTGAGGAAGCCAGAGAGGTGTGTAAGGAAAGAATCTGTTGAAACTCTGTACTCTGCCTACCTCGCAAGGGATCTGGCTTGATGATATAGATAGATAGAGTACAGGATGATAAACTAGAAGCAGGTTTGATTCCCTAGAGGGTAAAATTTCTAATGCAATCTTATCATAATTTATGCTGTTGATTGATAAAGGCCAGAGGCGCAAGCACGAAAATATCGACGTTATCGTAACGCTTTCGAGTTGATATTGTATCCTTTATACACTATAAATTTATTAAATAAAGATAAACGAGACAGCAATATTGCTCGATAACGTTAGTATAATGTCAAATGATTTGTGCCTAACCCTCTGATCTAGTATTTTTAGATGAAAGCTACTTAGCTAATTGGATCGATTATCGCGGGTTCGATTCCTGCACGGGACATATCTATGATCAGACATAAATATTCTGACTGGATGTTTGTGCATGTGGAATTAGTGTTTGTAAAGCATTCACAATCCAGCAATAATTGCTAATGTAGAGTAAATCTTAAAAAACTCAATAATGGTGAGTAAATTATAAAATATCTATTTGTATATGTTTTTTTGGGATATGCGAAAAGGTTTTACCATCCGCATGCCTTGCTAGGTCACCAGGGCAATCGGTTAAGGAAACACGCACGTGGCTCTATGGTCGGTACTTCCAGCTGAATGTTCACGAGTATAATGCCGTAGAGCGTCTTTAGAAAACAAATTACAAGGAACATTCTAAGTTCAACAAGAAAATACTTGCAAGCAGGTCTAAATTACTTTGATAGTTTAAAGTAAGCCCTTTATAGAGGATCGCACTGGTATTAGACCTTGTTATTAAAGTGCGAAAGTCGATAAGTGTACAAAATTTGCATTTATGTTGGTAAGCTGAATAAAATATTTCTACTACAAGAGGGTTTCCATAAGACTAAATAGATTAAGAACTAATTTCGTTGTAAAGAAGTAGATTTAAAAAATTAAGGTTGAAATATACAGTAATAATATTTTCCCACTGCTGGGCAAAGACATTTTCGCACAGATCAAGGTTAGAAAAAATAAGTTATACTTCACCATGTGAACCCCGGACATGGATATGAAACTGGCCCGTGGGAGAATGTAAGCCGCGGCAGTGAGCAGGGAAGTGGACATGAAAATGATCAGACTGATTAAGTTAGCGGTTAATATGTGTGTAAATGATCTACGCTGTTGTCCGCGGGGCCTTATCAGCTTCACCGGACAAGAGGGCGAGCGTGCAACCACTACACTCGAGCCAGAAGTGCAAGGGGGCAACTAGCTCAAGAGCGCCTCAAGGAGGAATGGCCTCAGCTTGGGCAGTGGCTATGGGGGAGGGCGGAGGTGTCTCGCCGTGGTGCTCTGCTCTGACCGGTGGGCAAGGGATTCTTCGACCTCACCGGCGAGGTCGGTGACTGATCCTGTTTCTGGTATCTGTATTCGAAAGAAGGGATGTAAGGGCATCGGGAGGGTCGGTGAGAACATGCCGCGGACGGCAATAGCGGTTGATAGGAGGGGAGTTGGGTTCGTAGTCGGCGGCGGCTACGATTAACGGTTTACTATGATTGGACGCGTTCGCAAAATATCGGGATGTCACCTTTTTAATAAAGGCGCGAATAGGTTCGAGACCGAGATCGGGATGTAGATCGACATTCTGTATGAACCACGGGACTCCGACGGCTTTGCGGAAGAAACGGGATTGAACCGTTTAGAGTCTATTGAGGTGAGAGCGGACTGCGTGCCCGAACACCTCACAAGCGTACATCATAATAGGCTGTATACAAGTTTTGTAAAGTGTCACTTTATTCCTAAGGGACCTTTTACTCCGCTTACGCTCGGTTACGGACTCGCTTGATGTGCGGTCCGAAGGTCATAGTATTGTTTAGGGTGACCCCTAGATATTTGACCTGTTTGACCCAGGGAATAGGTAGGTCGAACATGGTCACTTGACCGAGATTACTTCTGGGGTGGCGCAGGGAGGGCCGCGGGGTGTTAGCGGAATGTAATTCGATGGTAACGATGAGTTTGTGCATAACGTTTATAAAGGTTGGTACTACAAAACTAATTCTTATATTGTTGTTTTATTTTTCGTATACTTATTAGTACTTACGTATATAGGCCAACTTAATGCCTGAGGCATTTTTTGGCAGTATAATGAATGATTCTGCAGGAAATAGGTAGAGAGAATATCGCACCAAAAACTCAAAATTGTTTCTTTTTTTATCATTTCAAGTTACTTAACCTGCAAATTGCAGAAACATTTGAAGTCGCCTCTAAACGCCGTAACAAAGCGGTCGAGAGTATATGATATATGAGAGTATATGCCATTTATAAAAACGTAAAAACCATTTGTAAAAATATAGTTTTTTATTGAAGACTTACCTAATATTCAAAATCAAAAAAAATACGATTTTTTAGTCATGACGTTAGTTGCGCGAAGGTGCGATATGTAGAGGCATCTGGTTTTATTCTTACAAACCCCTCTTGTCTACTATACCATAGCACAAAACATTGCACTACGAATGATCACAACTCAAATCGGCAGCTTCTTGTTTCTTTTAAAATAAATTCAGGCGTTGACCACCACCCGCAATCCCAAAGAACGTTCAAAAATATGTTTGTAGTATAAACGTACTTTAAATTGAGTAGCAATCCGACGCATTTGTCGGAATTCCACCTTTACGGGCCATTTTATTTATACTCCTCTGGACACTGTAAGGTTTAGTCATTTACTGTCGAATGAGGCTTTTTCATGACCGCCATTTTACGAGCTCTAACATCGATTATAGAGAAGGTGAACTAATAAAAACGACCCCGGCTCGATCGATTGTCGATAAATCTATTATAGAGCTAATGTTTGTGGACAAGTCGGCTTACAAAGTGAAATTTATTTGAAGAAAGAAGCACTCTGTACCTACTGTACCTATCCTGCAAGTGATCCGGTCTGATAATATAGATAGAAGAAAATAACAAAGACCGAATTTCGGCGAACTCATTTTTCTTATCATGCATCTGGTTTAATAGAATATCACGTTAATGTTTATAAGTACGGTGTTTACTTTTTCAATATCTTCTCGCATATATTTTCATCGCACAAGTAAGGATCAGACTTATCTTTCTATGAAATCTGCTTCTTTAATAAGAAACTAAAGAAGAAAAAAAAAAACACCGTCTCGCCTATATTCCCCAGAGGGAGTGGCAGAGGTTTACTGAGTACACCCACTTTTCGCCGACTATGTTAGGTCCCATGTAATAGGGGGCACAATTCCAGACTCATACTGGGAATTTTTCGTTAGAAAAACTACATTTGTCCGACTTAGGATTTGAACCCAGGACCTCGTGATCACAAAGCTATGCGCTTTGCCACCAGACAGGCACCACCACGAGGCAGTCACCACGAGACCACCACGAGGCAGTCAAATTTAAGATATGTATATGATATAATAATGATATGTATATAGATACTCTCTCACTCTCTCTGTCCCCCCTTCTCTCTTTCTCTCTACCTATCTAATCGCCGGATAAATCCTGTGGTCCACGATCGTATCTAGATTTTCGTAATCAGATAATAATTTTATTGCGTCATTTTGTAACTGGTTACCAATTCAAAATATTTTTTTTGGATTCGTAACTATGTTTCGTAATTATTTAATGAAAAATGATTGTTGAAAAGAATATTTAATCCATTTACATACATGTCTTTCGAAGCTATGAAAAAAGCCCTTTATGTTGGAATCAGTTGTTAGCTAAGAAAACACGTTTCGTTTACATAACTGTCTCTCGAGAGTCTCAATTCGTGAAGTAGAGCGGGATTTTTCCCGAATTCTTATTTCATAAAAAACAACAGAGATCTAATAAAAACAAGTGGGGCAGTTAATCTATGTTTAATTAAGTACTACGCTAAAGTAGTTTATTTACATATATTAACATAAGCGGTGGCATGGGAATGCGCTTTACTGGCTTAATATCGATCACAGTTTATCACTCTATATACCCTGCTACGACACAGATAAATTGCAGCCATATTCTGTGCAGGCGCTGTGGCGATTAATCTCAGAAATATAACTCTTATCCCTATCAGCTATGACCTTACGTACAATAATATTTTTACGCCTGTAGGAGCAATCCAAGTTATTATCCCAATAGTCTATCTATCTATAACCTCACGCCAGATCCCTTGCGGGGTAGGCAGAGAGTACAGAGTTCCAACAGGTTCTTTCCTTACATACCTCTCTGGCTTCCTCGACTCTCATAGTTCGTCTGTCTCCTGTCAACGATGTAAATATGTACTTTTTATTAAGGTGGTACCTGTGGGGACCCCTGAAAGAAGGATTAGTGTCATTTTCCACTTTTGTATCAACGTTGTATTGGATTGTAAGTAAACGAGAGAAAAGTACAGGTTCATTGATATTTATGAATAAATATTTTAAAAAACTCAACCTATCAATATCATCACGCCAGATCCCTTGCGGGGTAGGTAGAGAATACAGTCCAACAAATCCTTTCCTTTCCAAGAAAAAAACTTAATTGATTATGAAACAATCTGAATCTCATAGAACGTGTTAGGAAAACATTATCATTACTTTTTTTATTTCTGTAAGATTGAACAAAGTTAAACTACGGTTGATTGTTCTCGTCGTTTCACAGGTGATGGCGCCGTAGTACAAATGAGATACGTGCTCATCGGAGTAGCAGCGGCGTCCGTGAAACAAAGGCCACGTTAGGGAGAACCACAGCCATCACTAATCGTAGACTCCGCATCGCTTACGCGTCTAGGTTACGCACTACTAGGTTCATTAAATGTCAATGTAACCACTTTACCACAGGCTTAGCCTGTGCCTTGCATGCCTGTGCATAATCCTTGCAACTTGGCCAGGCCCGCTGATCGCTATTTAGCTGAACGCTTTTTCTAAGCGTTAACGACTGTCAAACGTCAACTTCGCTACAGGAGATTTCAACTTTTTTCAGATCTAGATCGGAGAGTAGGTGCTGCTACAAGCTTCCGTACGCCGGATTTGTAAAGGACATACAAAGCAGTATCTTTAAGTTGAGTGGTCTGCGGTTAGAAGATAGATACAGAACAGGCCGCTTACTGAAGAAGTAATCGAACATAATCGAATTAATGTTGTTTGTTTTGTATTGCTTTGCTCTTTTTGTTGTAGAAAGAAATTAGTTAGATAGTTAGTTGGGACTTATTAGTGAGTAAAATGATCTAACTCTTTGATCTAGTGGCGAATACGTACTCTGTATAGCGATCACGAGGTCCTGGGTTTGAATCCTTGGTCGGACAGAATGTAGTTATTCGGTAGAAAATTTCTCAGGATCAGTTCCGAGCCTGGCGTTCGAGTATTAGGCTTATCATATATTAAATTGGGCTCTAACATCGTCGGCGAATAGGTACCCCTTCGTTTAGGTAATAAGGTTTAAGGTAGGTTTTTTTCAAGTAGACAGGTACTTATGGTAAAAGTATAGGTACATATTCAGGTAAGTAGGTATTTATTTACGAATGCTGATTTTTTACTAATCTAACTGGTACATATGCGGGCATCATCTTGTAAATTTAAATTATGATTTTTTAATACTTTGACGGACGATTTAGCGCAGTGGTTAAGAGCTTAAGCCGCTCTACCCACTAGTCGCGGGTTCGATTCCTGCGCGTGACATATCTTTGTGTAACCCCCAAACAATTATTTGTTTCGGTCTGGGTATTTGTGTATGTGAATTTTCATGTTTGTAGACGCATCTACGACACGGGAATAATTCCTAGTGTAGGGCTACGTTTTTTTTTTAAATTAAAAAAAAATCTGTTCTGATAAATGAACTATAACAAACAATTTCAGTTTGAGTTCGAGAACATTTAGATATGAACATTTTACGAAACACACTGGAAATAACTCAACGAACAAGTTGTATCTATAATAAAATTAGGTCTAAGCACGAATTTAGCATTTTATTGCACCCAATTGAGTTGCGTACTGAATCCAAAGGGCATAGCTACAAGTACTAGTACCTCTTTGCGCTCAATTAACCCCCTATTGTCTGGGGCTTGGCTCTAATACACTATATTTCTCACTCTAATGGTCCGTGATATCAAGGCCAACTTCTAACGCCTTTTCTTATAGCCACTTCTACGAGATACCATATTTTTAGCCGTGGAAGTATGCATTAATATGAATGAAGTGGAACGTAGACTATTGAAGGAAACAGCGTAGGGACGTGGTAACGCTTTGTTATTTGAATGGAGGCTCTTATTAAATTAGTTTAGAACAACCATACTTGGTGATGCGATGAGTTGTTTTGGAAGTAAAATATTATTAACTAGCCGTTTTCCGCAGCTTCGCAGAGGCTATGTTATTTTAGGATAATGTAGCTTTCAAATTTGAAAGAATTATTAAAATCAGTTCAGTAGTTTCAGAGTTTATCGATTACAAACACATTTTTCCTGTTTCTAATATTAGTATATGTCGTATCCTATTATTTGAAAATTATCATCATTTCATTTTAGTAACCTTGTAATCTTGTCATAGATATACTCTATGATTGCTCGAGTGGGTTTAGTTGTGAAGCGATGACAGATGACATCTGTCAGATGACGAATCACCAATCACAGGTAGTCGATGTAAGTGGCGGACAGCGCTGCAATATTATTCGATTGGCAACTAGGCAAGCAGTCGGATGCATCGCGGAGTAGCTAACCTCACTGCATTCCATGTGACTATCTCCATCTCTTGTCTGTGTCTTCTCTCGTTAATGTCCATCTATTGTGTGCATTTTTGCATATCAAGGATGATCAGTATGCCGGACGAGACCCCAGTGTTATTTCAAGATTTCCTTTATGTTCGGCCGCCTATATTCCCCAGAGGGAGTGGCAGAGGTTTACTGAGTACACCCACTTTTCGCCGACTATGTTAGGTCCCATGTAATAGGGGGCGAGCCTATTGCCATATACCGGGCACAATTCCAGACTCCGGACTCATACTGGGAATTTTTCGTTAGAAAAACTACATTTGTCCGACTTAGGATTTGAACCCAGGACCTCGTGATCACAAAGCTATGCGCTTTGCCACCAGACCAACGAGGCAGTCAAATTTAAGATATGTATATGATATAATAATGATATGTATATAGATACTCTCTCACTCTCTCTCTCTCCCTCTCTCTCTGTCCCCCCTTCTCTCTTTCTCTCTACCTATCTAATCGCCGGATAAATCCTGTGGTCCACGATCGTATCTGGATTTTCGTAATCAGATAATAATTTTATTGCGTCATTTTGTAACTGGTTACCAATTCAAAATATTTTTTTTGGATTCGTAACTATGTTTCGTAATTATTTAATGAAAAATGATTGTTGAAAAGATATTTAATCCATTTACATACATGTCTTTCGAAGCTATGAAAAAAGCCTTTATGTTGGAATCAGTTGTTAGCTAAGAAAACACGTTTCGTTTACATAACTGTCTTTCGAGAGTCTCAATTCGTGAAGAGAGCGGGATTTTTCCCGAATTGTTATTTCATAAAAAACAACAGAGATCTAATAAAAACAAGTGGGGCAGTTAATCTATGTTTAATTAAGTACTACGCTAAAGTAGTTTAATTACACATATTAATATAAGCGGTGGCATGGGAATGCGCTTTACTGGCTTAATATCGATCACAGTTTATCACTCTATATACCCTGCTACGACACAGATAAATTGCAGCCATATTCTGTGCAGGCGCTGTGGCGATTAATCTCAGAAATATAACTCTTATCTCTATCAGCTATGACCTTACGTACAATAATATTTTTACGCCTGTAGGAGCAATCCAACTTATTATCCCAAGAGTCCCTGTCAACGATGTAAATATGTACTTTTTATTAAGGTGGTACCTGTGGGGACCCCTGAAAGAAGGATTAGTGTCATTTTCCACTTTTGTATCTCAACGTTGTATTGGATTGTAAGTAAACGAGAGAAAAGTACAGGTTCATTGATATTTATGAATAAATATTTAAAAAACTCAACCTATCAATATCATCACGCCAGATCCCTTGCGGGGTAGGTAGAGAATACAGAGTCCAACAAGTCCTTTCCTTTCCAAGAAAAAAAACTTAATTGATTATGAAACAATCTGAATCTCATAGAACGTGTTAGGAAAACATTATCATTACTTTTTTTATTTCTGTAAGATTGAACAAAGTTGAACTACGGTTGATTGTTCTCGTCGTTTCACAGGTGATGGCGCCGTAGTACAAATGAGATACGTGCTCATCGGAGTAGCAGCGGCGTCCGTGAAACAAAGGCCACGTTAAGGAGAACCACAGCCATCACTAATCGTAGACTCCGCATCGCTTACGCGCCTAGGTTACGCACTACTAGGTTCATTAAATGTCAATGTAACCACTTTACCACAGGCTTAGCCTGTGCATAATCCTTGCAACTTGGCCAGGCCCGCTGATCGCTATTTAGCTGAACGCTTTCTCTAAGCGTTAACGACTGTAAAACGTCCACTTCGCTACAGGAGATTGCAATTTTCAGATCTAGATCGGAGAGGAGGTTCTGTATATACCTGCTACAACATACAGTACGTTGCGAACAGTTGACTAAAGTACACGTAAATCGCGCAATTTCCATTGGTTGTAAACATTTGGTGCATCCTATAAATTTATTCAGTTTCTACATTTCAATTATAATTAATTAAAATGAGGTGCGATCTATGCAGCAATCAATTCACCGATGGGGCGCAGTGCTCAGCATGTGGCAAAAATCTGGATTTTAGCTGTGCTAGCATTTCCGAATCTGGATGGAGGAAACTCGGAGTGGATCGCAGGGCTGCCTGGAGGTGTCCTTTGTGTAGAATCTCATATCCGGCCCCAGAAGGTCCGAATGAACCAGTGTCATTGGCTAGTATTTTTAACGAGATTCGCGACATTAAGCTCCAGTTGGCAGAATTCAAGGATATAAAAAACCAGCTTGCTTTCCTTCCCAAATTGGTGCAAGACGTTAAAACTATTCAAGAAGACTTAACGGAACTAAAAAGGTCGTGTGATCACTCTGCAGCGTCAATTGAAGAGCTACGCAAGAAATGTGATATGAATGAAAGTGCTATTACTGAACTTCAAAATATACAATCGTCTAGTAACTCGACTCTTGCCGCCGTTAAACTTCAAGCATATAATATTGAACAAAGATCTCGCCTTAACAATGTCGAGATTAAAGGTGTGCCATTTAAGAAGGAAGAAAACCTGTTTCATATCATTGAACTTATTAGCAAAAAAGTGGGATATAATTTTCCTAAAACGCAGATTAATTATATCTCTAGAGTTCCAACATATAATTCAAAAGATAAATCCATTATTGTTAGCTTCCTTAATCGCTTCATTAAAGAAGAATTCATCGCGTCAGCACGTGCCTTCAAAATGTTAAAGTCAGAAGACCTAGGTTTCCAAGGGACATCTCAACGTATTTACATCAATGATCACTTGAACGCTGAATCTAAGAATTTGCTGAATAAGACCAAGGAAGCAGCTAAAGATAAAAAATATAGTTATGTGTGGGTAAAATTCGGTAAAATCCATGTGAGAAGAAATGACACCTCCGGTATTCTAGTAATTAACAAGATAAGTGATTTAAACAAAATTGTTTAATTTGTTTTGTATTTAATTTATCCTTTGTTACACTTTTAATTTTTCACTTTCTTTACGTATACATTAGATTTTATTATAATTTAAACAAACATAGATTATCTCTAAATAGAATAATTGTATTGTTTAATGTGTGCCATTGCATATATTATTACGACATAGGTTATCATAACATCAAAATGTTTAGCGCCCTGACTCGTCCCTTCCGTCGACATACGGCTATTGTTTTGCTAACTGTTCTATTCACATTATAGTAGAATATGCTAATTATACAACTGTCTCGCTTGCTCAACCGTACTTCATATTATACACGTTCGCCTATCGGAATGTAACTAAATTTGCTGTTAGTAGGTGCATATTACTGCTAATAATGTTTTTTATAAAATACCGCCAACGACTATTATTAATTTTATTTGTTGAGTTTCTTTGTTACCGTTCCTATTATTTACGTGGGACGATATTTAAGTTAAATTACGTATTAATGTCTTTATGTTACTTAAATAAAAATGGCTGTGAACAGGAGTAATTTTGTTATAAACTCGAATATTAATATCTATTATCAGAATGTTCGTGGACTGCGTTCAAAAACGAGTACTTTTTATCGAAATGTATGCCTTGGATCTTACGATATCATAGTTTTAACGGAGACGTGGTTGATAGAAAGTGTTAATAATTGCGAATTATTTAACGACAGATATCTTGTATGGCGTCGCGATAGGGACTATGAGTTCACCAAACAGAGCCGCGGCGGTGGTGTGCTTATCGCTGTCCGGAATGAACTGCTAGCCATACCTCAGCCTACTTTTAATTCCACAGCTGAAGATCTTTGGATAACACTTCATGTTATTGATCCAAAAACACGAAAAAGCTGGAAGTTGCATGTATGTGTTATTTATTTATGTAGACAGAATTTAGGTCTTTCTTTTTCAGAACAATTGCAAAATTTCTTAACTAATTTAGAAAATATATTATTATCCAATTCCGATGACAAATTTCTTATAATTGGGGACTTCAATATGAGTAGTATTGTCTGGGCAATTGATGATGAGGGTTTCCTGTCCCCTACTAATGTGATAAGCAATGATGAAAAATTATTAACTGATGATTTATTATTACATAACTTGCACCAGTATAATGGAGTTCTTAATAATTATGGCAGGATATTAGATCTTGTTTTGTGTAATGATTCCGTATCTGTTTCTGAATGCCGTGACGCGTTGGTACCGATTGATCCGCACCATAATGCACTTATAATTCAATTATTGTTTTTTGAATATGTATACCTTACACCTGGAGTACGAGAAAAAATATGTTTTTTCAAAAGGTAATTATGATGTAATGAATTCCAACATATCAAGTATCGATTGGTCTACGGTATTTTCTAACGGATCGGTGGACGAGTCTGTTGAATTATTCTACTCATATATCAATAAATTCATAGAAATAAATGTTCCTAAAAAAGTTTGCAAAAGAGATTCGTATCCAGTATGGTTTACCTCGGCATTAAAAAAGTAATCAAAGAGAAACATAAATATTTTTTGAAATTTAAAAAATATGGTAATCGTTCAGATCGCGATACGTTCAAACTGCTTAGGGAAAGAGTAAAAAGACTGAAGGCGGAATGCTATAAAAATTACATAAGCGCCGTTGAAAAATCTATTATCACAAATCCTAGATATTTTTGGACATATGTTAAGTCTCGCTATAAATCATCTAATATACCTAATACGATAAAATATGGTAATAGGACAGCTAATAATGGCAATGCTATATGCAATTTATTTTCAGATTATTTCTATTCAACTTTCCTCCAGCCTTCTTCTACTGGTCCCCTTAATCGTCCATCTCTTGAACACACTCCACCTTTGTCAGATATCTTGAACATTCAATTAAACCTGGACGATATAATTAAGCTTCTCTCAAGCTTAGATATTAATAAATCTGCTGGCCCAGACAAACTACCTCCAATTATTTTTGTTAAATGTGCTAAAACAATATCAATACCTATTTATTCGCTGTTTCACAAGTCTCTGGCCGATTGCATAGTACCATCCATATGGAAGTCTGCTTTTATAACCCCAGTCCACAAAAAGGGAGCAAAGACAGAAGCAACAAATTATAGGCCTGTATCTAAATTGTGCATACTGGCCAAAGTGCTTGAGAAAATTGTTTATAACCAACTTTTTGCAGTTATTAAGAGCTCCTTTGATGATTTACAGCATGGTTTTCTTCAAGGACGCTCAACTGTCACTAATTTAGTACTATTGAATGATTACATTACACACTCAATGGGCAGTGGTGCACAAGTGGATGTCGTCTACACTGATTATAGCAAATGCTTTGACAGAATTGACCACAAAATGTTAGTTTTTAAGTTAGAACTTATTGGCATTAGAGGTGACTTGTTGAGATGGTTAACATCGTATATATCTAACAGATCTCAGGCTGTTGTCATTAGTAATTATATTTCTAGTTGGGTTATTGCGCCAAGCGGAGTACCGCAAGGTTCAATTCTAGGTCCACTTCTGTTTTTAGTCTTTGTAAACGACATCGCTACTTGTTTTCGTCATTCGCATTTACTTTGTTTTGCAGATGACATGAAAATGTTTAAATCAGTGTCATCAATGTCAGATGCCATAAATCTTCAGTCCGATTTGAAGCGTCTTGATGAGTATTGCGCCCTAAACCAACTTGATCTTAATCCCGCCAAATGTTCAGTCATAACGTATAGTCGTAAGCATAGTATAATTCACTATGATTACTATTTAAAAGATCAGATGCTGAATAGATGTCTAAAGATACGTGATTTAGGGGTGTGTCATGATTCCAAATTGCTCTTCGATGATCATATAGATAATATAGTTACCAAGGCTTCTCAAGCTTTGGGATTTATAATGCGTATTTCAAGGGATTTTAAGGAGGCTAAGTCTTTTAAAATACTATATTGTACTTTTGTACGCAGCATATTAGAATATGCTTCTGAAATATGGAATCCAAGGTACAAGGTATATATTTCTCGTATTGAGAATATACAAAAGAAATTCATTAAATATTTATGTTATCGTCTTAAAATACCCTACAAGTCTGATAATTATTTAAAGTCTTGCGCCAAATTTCACCTCCTCCCTTTAACTAAACGACGTGAAATCGCAGATATAGTATTTATCTTAAAAATTATATCCAACAATATTAATTGTCCCGAACTTCTTTCTAAACTGAAATATAATGTCCCAGCAAAAACGGTAAGAAACTTTGTTCCTATTCATGTACCCTTAGTTAAATCCAATTATCAACAAAATACATATATATGGCGAGCAAGTAACAGTCTTAATAAATTTTGCAAAGTAAATGATTTTGATATATTCAATGGCAGTGTGTCGACGGCGAGGCGAATACTAAGCAATGAATTTTTCTCATCTATGTCTTTGCAATAGAACGTTGTAATGGTCTGGTTAAGTCTTCTTCACCTGTTTTCTTTTTTCTTTTAAATTAGAATTATATTTGGTCATGTTCGTGATAATCTTAAGCCTATACTGTGTTTGAACGTGAAGATCAGTAATTGGCCTTCTGCAGCTTAGACTTACATTTATTGTATCTGTACGTAATGTATCATGTGCTGTTGATCTTCCTACAAATAAATAAATAAATAAATAAATACAAGCTTCCGTACGCCGGATTTGTAAAGGACATACAAAGCTGTATCTTTAAGTTGAGTGGTCTGCGGTTAGAAGATAGATACAGAACAGGCCGCTTACTGAATAAGTAATCGAACAATATCGAATTAATGTTGTTTGTTTTGTATTGGTTTGCTCTTTTTGTTGTAGAAAGAAATTAGTTAGATATGTATGTTGGGACTTATTAGTGAGTAAAATGATCTAACTCTTTGATCTAGTGGCGAATACGTACTCTGTATAGCGATCACGAGGTCCTGGGTTTGAATCCTTGGTCGGACAGAATGTAGTTTTTCGGTAGAAAATTTCTCAGGATCAGTTCCGAGCCTGGCGTTCGAGTATTAGGCTTATCATATATTAAATTGGGCTCTAACATCGTCGGCGAAAAGTGGGTGTATTCAGTACACAGTATAGTACATCTCTGCCCCTTCGTTTAGGTAATAATGACGTGACGGAGTTCTTTTCAAGTAGATAGGTACTTATGGTAAAAGTATAGGTACATATTCAGGTAAGTAGGTATTTATTTACGAATGCTGATTTTTTACTAATCTAACTGGTACATATGCGGGCTTCATCTTGTGAATTTAAATTATGATTTTTTAATACTTTGACGGACGATTTAGCGCAGTGGTTAAGAGCTTAAGCCGCTCTACCCACTAGGTCGAATAGTCGCGGGTTCGATTCCTGCGCGCGACATATCTTTGTGTAACCCCCAAACAATTATTTGTTTCGGTCTGGGTATTTGTGTATGTGCATTTACATGTTTGTAGACGCACCTACGACACGGGAATAATTCCTAGTATGGGGATACGTTTTTTTATTAAAAAATTTAAAAGAACAAACAATTTCAGTTTGAGTTCGAGAACCTTTAGATATAAACATTTTACGAAACACACTGGAAATAACTCAACGAACAAGTTGTATCTATAATAAAATTAGGTCTAAGCACGAATTTAGCATTTTATTGCACCCAATTGAGTTGCGTACTGAATCCAAAGGGCATAGCTACAAGTACTAGTACCTCTTTGCGCTTAATTAACCCCCTATTGTCTGGGGCTCGGCTCTAATACACTATATTTCTCACTCTAATGGTCCGTGATATCAAGGCCAACTTCTAACGCCTTTTCTTATAGCCACTTCTACGAGAAACCATATTTTTAGCCGTGGAAGTATGCATTAATATGAATGAAGTGGAACGTAGCCTATTGGAGGAAACAGCGTAGGGGCGTGGTAACGCTTTGTTATTTGACTGGAGGCTCTTATGAAATTAGTTTAGGACACAACCATACTTGGTGATGCGATGAGCTGTTTTGGAAGTAAAATATTATTAACTAGCCGTTTTTCGCAGTTTCGCAGAGGCTATGTTATTTTAGGATAATGTAGCTTGCAAATTTGAAAGAATTATTAAAATCAGTTCAGTAGTTCCAGAGTTTATCGATTACAAACACATTTTGTCCTGTTTCTAATATTAGTATATGTCGAATCCTATTATTTGAAAATCAAGTTTAAGTTCATTTTAGTAACCTTGTAATTTTATCATTGATATACTCTATGATTGCTCGAGTGGGTTTAGTTGTGAAGCGATGACAGATGACATCTGTCAGATGACGAATCACCAATCACAGGTAGTCGATGTAAGTGGCGGACAGCGCTGCAATATTATTCGATTGGCAACTAGGCAAGCAGTCGGACGCATCGCGGAGTAGCTAACCTCACTGCATTCCATGTGACTATCTCCATCTCTTGTCTGTGTATGTGTCTTCTCTCGTTAATGTCCATCTATTGTGTGCATTTTTGCATATCAAGAATGATCAGTATGCCGGACGAGACCCCAGTGTTATTTCAAGATTTCCTTTATGTTCGGCCACCGTGCGGACGACTATAAAAACGAAGATAAATCCCACTACCACCACACCATTCACCTTTCACCGTTACCACCATTGAAACGGCTATCTAGAAAACCTAAGCGCCGTTATATAGAATAAATTATAGCGAGCTTAAAGTGTAACTGTGAGAAAACGAACGAGAAAAATCCTCATCGACCCGAGCCGTCCTTCGAAAAATGTTTATGAAATCTGACAAATCATTGAACAAAAGATGAAAGTATCTACTTTCATCTGAGAAATGTTAGTGAAACCTGACAAATATTGGACAAAGGATGAAAGTACTGGAAATTCTTCGAGTAATAGGAACTACCAAATATACTTATTTAACCACAAAGGCCACAAAGATACCTATTTAACATAAACCTTTATTTACCAAATCCTTGTAATTGTAATAATGTGAGTAATAATTTATAAACTATAGTCTCAAGAATGACTTCTCTTAACATTTAAAGTTCCATTTATGACTAATTTAACAAATAAGTCTTCAGTTTGCATCTCTACAAAATGTTTTTACTGAATATTTATTTTATAAAGCTAACAATGTTTACCCAAAGCCTAACTATTACTATTACGCGTTTAATATTTATATAAATTCAATAAGCAATTAGCTCTTACAAAGAATGAATGTTATATAGAAAACAATTTTTGCGCTGTTTTTTTATAAAAAATGTTTATTTTAAATGATTTGATCAGAAACGCTATGTAAAAATCTTTGTGAATTTTACGATAATAGGGGATCAGTTATTCATTACGACAATAGCTTTGCCGCGATTCGCACTCGAGCCAGGATTTAGCGAAAACATTTCTAGCTTTGCTCCACGATGAGTTTCGTTTTTGGAAAAATCCGCCACACCGTATCTTACTGAGTGACAAAAATAATACCAGTAGTGAGAAAATATGTAGGTAATATTAAGAAAGTAGGTATTCGTCAATAATGTGAAAAATAGCAAATATTAGTCTTATCTCAAGACTAAACTAAACCATAGTTTGGTTATAATTAAGGTTTCGCTACATAGCCGACGCAGCACGATGGGAGCGCGACGTTGGCGCGACTTGGGGTGTTGTAATGTACTGAAATGTACGGGAGACGTCACACAGCGCAGCCTCGCTCGGCGCGACCGTAAACGTTACGACCGAACGTATACGAGCGCTTCTGTCACACTCCTGCCGCTCTCTGTCGGCTATTTGACCAAACCTTTAAGCAGGTCATAAAGAATTATCAGCAGTAGCCCAATGCCTACAGCCCTTAGTCTCTATGACCAATTAAACACGTAACGCGGTACGTTAAGATAACTCATGAAACCAACATTTATTGGTACCTCAGTGGTATATAGTAAACCATTGCACGATCATTTCACAAAGTTATCGTAACGTATCGCGTTTGATCATAGCGAATAAGAGCCTTAAAGTTAAAATTAGGGTGCTAAGCTAATTTTAAGAAAATTTCATTGGTATTTATCTTTGTTCTGTCTTCTTTTTATAGATTAAACTGTATATTTTTCAATTTCGAATATAATAATTCGCATATCGAAATATCGACGCCAATTTGTGGCAAAGAACAAAATTTGTTTTAATTGTTTGGGCAGTAATCACACGGTTTATGATTGCAAAAAGCGTACCACTTGTAGAATTTGCAACAAGCGCCATCATTCTCTACTGCATCCCGCAGAAGATCACGAGGCTAAGGGTCGCGACAACTCTCCGAAGCCTGCTATCGATAGCATCGGTGCTTCAGCCAGTACTAATCAGATAGTGTCATGCCTATCAACAGGCAAGGTACCCAAACCTAGACAGGTTTTATTAGCCACAGCACTAATAAAAACAGAGTCGAAGACCAGTCAATATCAAACGGTTAGAGCTTTACTCGACCAAGGCTCACAAGCTTGTTTTATCACGGAGGCGACAGTTCAATTTCTCAGACTGAAAGGGATCCCAATTAAGGGTTTCTTTTCGGGACTGGGAGATAGTAGGTCAACTGTTGTAAAATACATGGTACATGTTACAGTTCAATCACAATTAAACCCCAATTTCAAATCGCACTTGAAGGCTTACGTGTTAAGTAACATAACGTCATACTTACCTGAGCAGAGCGTAGGTACAGATGCTTTTGATTGGATATGTACTGATAATCATCGCTTAGCAGATTCAGAGTTCAACACACCCAATAAGATAGATGTTTTGTTGGGTGCAGATGTTTACAGTAGCATTATTCAGGAAGGGATATTGAAGAGTCCTTCTGGTAATCTGATAGCACAGAACACTGTTTTAGGCTGGGTTCTGACTGGTGCTGTTGATTCTGTAAGTGAGAAGTTCATCATCATCATCATCAGCCCGTGTTAGTCCACTGCTGGACGTAGGCCTCTCCCATGGCACGCCACTGAGCTCGATCTTCAGCTCTCCTTCTCCAATCCCTGCCCGCTGCCTTACGAATATCGTCGCCCCACCTAGCTACAGGGCGCCCTACACTACGTTTGCCGACACGCGGTCTCCACTCAAGAACCAGTCTGCCCCAACGGCCATCGGTTCTGCGGCATATGTGACCTGCCCACTGCCACTTCAGCTTGCTAATTCGCTGAGCTATGTCGGTAACCTTGGTTCTCTGACGAATAACTTCGTTCCGGATTCGATCCCTAAGAGAAACTCCGAGCATAGAAAGAAAGAAAGAAGAAAGAAAAAACATTTATTTGACCAACACACTACAATACAGAGTAAACAGGCAGTTATGTAAAGAAAGGCACAATTGTGTGGGGCCAAACAGGACTCTGCCTCAGCATATTGCTGCACTATGGCTATAATGCAGCGCTGGTATTCTGGCAGAACCTTTGTAAGGGGCGTCACGGGTACATATACATACATATATATATATACACACACATACATATAAAATATCAAGATAGTAAAAAAATAAGTATACAGAAAAAACTGACATATATAAAACAGCACAGAGCTCAGAAAAATACAGAAACAATATTAAATAATGTAAGTAATACAATGCAAATAAATTTATAAATAAAATACAATTATATTTATAGTGAAGAATGTGTATATTGTCTTAGAGCTCGAATCCATATAACACAAATTAACATAACGAAGAATGTGAAATCAAACCAAGGACATGTACACGACAGTACCAGCTCCTCCAGGCCACCTCCACAGTTAAAACACTCAACAAATAACAAATAACCTCCAACACAGAACGTGCATAATTTACTTGTAAGTCTTTATATTACAGTTTTTGTGATGCTAATAGTATTTTTTTCAGTGTTATCCTAAAGTTGTTAAGTGTTTTTAGAGCACGGAGAGGGGGAGGCAGATCGTTCCAGCATCGAGAGGCAGCAAATCTAAAAGACCCTCGAAAAGCCATGGATCTGTGCCTTGGAGTGGGCATGACAAAGGTGCAAGCTCTTCTTGGCTGTTTGGAGTATAGTTGCGCCCACTCTAACCTTTTATATAGGTAACTTGGAGCTTTAGTTTTAATTATCCCAAAGAGAAGTGTTGCAAGGTGTAGTCTCCTTCGTGCGGCCATTTTTAATAAATTTGAGGCATTCAAATACGGTGTTATATGTGAGCGTGGGGGGACATGAAAACAAAAACGTGCACATGCATTCTGAATACGCTGTATGAGCTTCTCTGATCTACTTAGCAAACAGGGGCCATAAACTGTGTCACAGTAGTTAAGCTTCGATAAGACCAATGACTCGCACAGTTGTAATCTGACATCTTCACTTATGTAAGGTCTAATTTTGTATAGCAGCTTTAGTCGATAGAAACAATTACTTACACTTTCGGCAATATGTTTCTCAAAATGAAGGTTGCTATCCATGATCAGACCCAGGTTTCTAGCCTCACAGACACGCTCAACAGCCTGACCATCAACAAATATTTTGATAGGGACCTCCTGTATTTTCTGTAAAGATTTTTTTTTGCCCATGAGCATATATTTTGATTTCTTAGGATTGAGAATTAATGAATTTAGTTTCGCCCAATTAGATACTCGGGCCAAATCACAGTTCACTTTTCTAACAGCATCCAAACAATCGAAAGGAGGGAAGGAATAATATAGTTGGAGATCATCAGCATATAAGTGATAGTGGCAATTTGTGATTTCCTGTATGATGTCGGCGCTATACAAGATAAATAGTATTGGCCCAAGAATCGATCCCTGTGGAACACCACGAGGAACAGGCTGAAGTGAAGATCGTGCTTTGGTGCCATCAGACTTAGTCAGCTCAACACATTGCTTTCTGTGCTCAAGATAGCTATGAAACCACTTCACTGTCTTTGTGTCGAATCCATAAAAGGCAAGCTTTGAAAGAAGTAAAGAGGTATTTATAGAATCGAACGCTCGTGAAAAATCTAGAAGTACCAAGATGCTGTTCATACCCTGGTCCTGGGCTGCTAACAAATTGTCTATAACATCAAGCAAAGCTGTAGTTGTGCTGTGGTTTTTGCGGAAACCAGACTGTGTCTGTGGGAGGATCCTATTGGCCTCAAGGAATTTTGTGAGTTGCATACATACTACTCTCTCAAGCACTTTAGATAGGCAGGGAAGTATGCTAATTGGTCTTAAGTCTTGCAGAGAACCAGGGTTATTAATTTTCGGTATCGGTCTTACAACAGCTACTTTCCATTGATCAGGAAAAATTCCGGTGTCTAAAGAATTATTAATTATATGCGTAATTGCACCTAGTGAATTTGGCAGGGTCATCAATAGCATGTCCAAAGAAATACCATCTACCCCTTGCGCATTAGATCTTAGACTACTAATGACTGTGCTAATTGTGTCACTGCTTACTGGACTGAGTGTAAATGTGGCAGTGCCATGTCTGTGGAACTCTAACCAAGTCAGTTGCGATAGTGAGATGGATGAGTCACCTGGTATATTTAGGAAGTGAAAGTTGATAGAGTCAGGGTCATCGAATTGGGAGGGAATCTCATCACTATAATTCTTACCAGGTCTACAGATTTTTTTTAAGTTTTTCCATAGCTGTCCTGGGTTTTTAATATTATTATTCACATGCTGCGCAAAGTAACCTTTTTTTTCGTTTTCTATGGCTGCTATCACTAAATGTTTCATGGTCTTATAGCATTGTTTAAGAGACTCAGTATTGCGTTGCTTATATTTATCATGATAGCGATCTCGTATCCGCATCATCCTTTTCACAGTATCTGTAATCCAAGGATGATGAAGGCTCCTGAATATGCTAGTTTTAAGTGGAGCGTGCATGTTAAATATATAGAGAACTAGGTCTGTATAAATTTGTGTTAGCTCATTTATATCCATATTATACAGCGTAAGGTTGTCCCAGTTTATCATGCTCAGATCAGTGGTAAATAAACTGGACACAATACTTTTTATTGGCCTATAGGTCACTACGCGATGGCACTGTTTATATTTTTTCAAATTAAACTCTGCTATTATTACTGCATGGTTACCTAGATCGGGAATATGCTTAATTAGTACATTACGGACGCTATACGGACGCTATACGGACGGATAGCTCTTTCCATAGCTCGTTGAGCGACCTTGAACTGGTGGACAAGCCGCACAGTGAGTGGCCACGTTTCGGCTCCGTATGTCATTACAGGTAGGACGCACTGATTAAAAACTTTCGTTTTTAAGCATTGGGGTATGGGCGATAAGAAGACTCGACGGAGTTTCCCAAATGCTGCCCAGCCCAGCTGTATCCGTCTCTTAACTTCCTTGTCGAAGTTGTTTTTACCCAGTTGGAGCACCTGCCCTAGGTATACGTACTCAGAAACAACTTCGAGGGGGGCTCCGTTTACGGCGATCGGTCCCGGGTCAACATGCTTGTTGATCATAACTTTAGTTTTATCTAAGTTTATCCGGAGACCGATTCGCTGAGACGAATTAGCAAGGCTGTCCAGCATCTGTTGTAGGTCTTGCAACGTTTCAGCCATGATGACGATGTCGTCTGCAAATCGCAGGTGAGAGATGTATACGCCATTTATATTGATGCCGCGACCTTTCCAGTCCAGCGTCTTGAACATATCCTCCAGTACATTGGTGAACAGTTTTGGTGATATGACATCACCTTGGCGCACTCCGCGGCGCAGGTGGATATGTTCAGTCCGCTGGTTCTGTACTTGGACGGTCATCGTTGCAGCTTCAAAAAGGCATCTCATCACCTCGATGTATCGCCAATCAACTTGGCATCGTTGCAAGGAGTCCAGAACTGACCAGGTCTCGACAGCGTCAAAGGCCTTCTCATAGTCCACGAAGGCTAGACATAGGGGCAGATTATACTCTGCAGTCTTCTGTATAATCTGCCGCACTGTGTGGATGTGGTCTATGGTGCCGTAACCACTTCGAAACCCGGCCTGCTCCGGGGGTTGAAACTCGTCGAGCCTTCGCGCAAGACGGTTCGTGATGACCCTTGAAAACAGCTTGTATACATGGCTCAGAAGCGATATGGGTCGATAGTTTTTCAAAAGGGTTTTGTCACCCTTTTTGAAAAACAGGACGACCACGCTTCTGTTCCATGCCTGCGGAGTTCTCCCAGTGTAGAGGACAGTGTTAAATAACTTCCGAAGCTCCTTAAGTACTGGGGTACCTCCTGCCCTCAGAAGCTCAGTCGTGACGCCGTCCTCACCCGGGGCTTTTCCATTTTTAAGCTGTTTAAGGGCCAACTCGATCTCATCCAGGTTGATCTCGGGCAAGTCTTCTGTGAAGTGACGTGTTAGGGTGGCTCTGGGATCTCCTCTAAGAGATTCGGGTCGAGGTGCGTGTGAGGCGTAGAGCTGGCTATAGAAATTTCTGACTTCCGAGAGGATTTCCGGCCTAGAAGCGATCACAGTACCCGCTTGTGTAGTCAACCTTGTCAAGTGGTTCCTCCCAAGTGGCTGGACGAACACTTTCGAGCCCCGGTTCTGCTCGATGGCTTTCTCAATCTCAAGATTGTTGAAAGCTCGGAGGTCGCGTCGGACCAGCTTTGTGATCTTTTTATTTAAGGCCCGGTGTTCTGACAAGGTTGAGGCTGCATTTCGGCGCCGTTCGCTCATAAGCTCCAGAGTCCCCCCCGAAAGCTTAGATTTCCTGCCTGTACGCCTCGTTTCGCATAATTTAGTACCCTCTTCTCTAAGAGTCTGTACCACCTGCTCGAATTTCTGATCAACGCTGTCAGTGGTTTCCAAGGCAGCGAAACGGTTTTCCAATTTTAACTGAAAAGCTTGGGAATCCATAGCGGCTTGGAGCAAATTCGGTCGGAGACTGGACTTCATCAAGCGGACTCTTTCGCGCTTCCATTGTATATTCAGAGTGCCCCGTACGAGCCGGTGGTCGCTTCCGGTTTTAAACCTTGCGATCACTGAGACATCTCTGAATATGCGCCTCTTGTCCGCCATGATGAAGTCGATCTCATTTTTTATTTTACCATCGGGGCTTTGCCACGTCCACTTTCTTTGGGGCTGTTTTTTAAAGAAAGAGTTCATCATAAACAGCCCTTCTCTTTCGAGAAAGTTGACGAGCGTTTGCCCCCTGTCATTTCTGCTGCCATAGCCGTATGGTCCTACTGAGGATTCGCTGTCAGTTTTTACTCCCACTTTGGCGTTGAAATCTCCCATGACGACGTTGTAGTGTGCCTTAGGGGTATTATGAAGGGCCTTAGAGATGTCCTCGTAGAGTACCTCTATGTCCTCGTCCGAGTGTGCCGAAGTCGGTGCACAAACCTGCACGATCTTGAGGGTGTACCTCTCGGTCAGCTTAATTATGAGGTATGCTACCCTTGTCGACACACTGGACATTTCTAAAACGTTGTCAGCGAAGACTCTATGGACCAGAAACCCGATGCCACCCTGGGAAAGTTGGTCTCCCTCTCTAAAGTACAAAAGATGGCCAGATTCTAGGGTTATGGTGTCTTCTCCCTCTCTTCGAACTTCACATAAACCCAGAACGTGCCATCTTATGCACTTCAGTTCTTCTTCCAACTGCAGAAGATGCTCATCCAGTCGCAGCGTGCGTCCGTTATACGTAGCCAGGGTCAGTTCATGTTGGCGGCCTACCGTAGCCCGGAGATTCTTCGCACCCCCTGCCCCGCCGGAACCGTGACCGCCGCCGTGGTCAGGAATAGCGGAGCGACCGGGAACTGGGGGCCGTGGTATATTCCGACTTGCCATAGAAGGTTTTGCCCATAATCGCCACGCTGGGCATACGGGTTGGCGATCGCAGGGCGTAACTTCTCGCACTAGTGACGCTGCTGCCCGTCACCGGTCTGGTTAAATTTTAAAAATTTAAAGTGAGAAATTAAATAAAATTATTACCATGCACGTAAATATGGTGGAAGAAAATATATTAGAGAAGTTTTGGTTAATAGAAGAGCAAACTAGTTTAATAAAAATACTTACTCCAGAAGAGAAGAAGTGTGAAGACTTTTACAGAGCGACTACTAAAAGAGATTCCACTGGTAGATACGAAGTAAGGTTACCTTTTCAAGACGAAGATCCTCCATGCCAAGGTGGAAGTTCCCGCGCTTTCTGTGAAACAAAGTTTAGAACACTGGAAAGAAGGTTAGAAAGCAACAAGGAATTAAAGGAAATATATACAGAGGTAATCAACGACTATTTACAGTTAGGACACCTAAGGCCGGTTAAGAAAGATTATAGGAAGAAGGAAATAGCTGTCTATCTACCACATCACGCCGTGATACGGGACGATAAATCAACAACGAAGGTTCGTGTTGTGTTTGACGCCTCGGAAAAGAATAAAAAGGGAGTGTCATTGAATGATACGCTAATGATCGGACCCACCTTACAGGCTGATTTAAGGCACATCGTGTTAAGTTGGAGGGTGCATTCTATAGGAATAGTAGCGGACATCGTTAAAATGTACCGTCAGGTTAACATAGCGGACAATGACACAATGTTCCAGCGGATTCTTTGGCGCGACAGTACTGATAAGGAAATCATGGATTACGAGCTTACCACGGTGACATTTGGAAAAGCATCTGCACCGTATCAAGCGGTCAGGACCCTACATCAGGTAGCATATGATGAAGGCGACAGATTTCCTCTAGCGGCGGATATGGTCTTAAATTGTTTTTATATGGATAATTTGATGACAGGGTGTGATAGCGTAGAAACCAGCATAGAAATATACAAACAAATAACAGCATTATTAGGAAAGGGTAAATTTACCCTACAGAAGTAGAATAGTAATAACAAGGAAATATTAGAAAGGATAAGGTCAATGGAATTAAAAGAACCTACAAGGCATGCATACATAAAGGATAACACAGGGGAAGAAAAGGAATCAGTGGAAATCAAACTAGATAATACTATAAAAATTCTAGGACTTACCTGGAATCGCAAAGAGGACACCTTCCAGTACTCGGTGAATCTCCCGCCGTTATCAACTGCACCGGTAACTAAAAGATCAATAATTTCGGACATAGCTCGACTGTTTGACCAATTAGGTTGGCTAGCACCTAGCGTGGTCTTAGCTCAGGTTTAAGAATCTTTATTTCTCTTTAAGAATAACTCTAATTCAATTACAGAGAAATTAAAACTTAACAAAAATAAACTTAAGGTTAGCGTACAGAAAATATGTTTTCGTTAAAATATTTTTATAAATCAAAAGTGGGTAGTCAAAGATGTTACGGTACAAAATGAACACAACAAACACGGATGTAAAGTTAGACTAGATGTGGCATTGAATGTGGTTTGCAATTATAAGAATTTTAGAATAGATTTGGAAAGAATATTTATTAACTTGTTTAGTTGAGAGGTTAAATGGTTATATTTGTATTAAGTGTAACTTTTTTTTTTTATATGTATGTTTTATTTATTTATTTATTATGTATATTTGTTTATGTATATGTGTATCAGTTGAACGGTGACAGGTATTAGGCACAAATGCATGTCTCTGTTTAGTTACACGCATTTGTAACATGTAATTTTAATAGTTTTTTGAAACTAGTCATACTCTTGGCGTCTTTTATATCTTTCGGCAGCTTATTGTAAATATTAACACCTTCAATTTTAATATTCTTTTTTCCATAGTTTGTTCTGGGTGGGCGTAGAACGAGGTAACTTGCTCTTCGTAATTTCATTTTGTGTTCTTGCTGTTTTTTGGAAAAAGCTAATGTAGTATGAATTTCATTATTTAATATTTTGCGTATTAGTATGCATGTATAGTAGATGTATGTTTGTGTAATGTTCAATATTTTTGTGTCATCATATACTTTTTGTGGCGATTTTCGATAACCATAGTTAAATAAAATTTTTACTAGTTTATTTTGGGCTTTTTGTAATACACTTAGATTACTTTTAGCAGCGGTCCCCCAGATTTCTATTAGGTAATCAATGTGCGGTTTGACTAAAGAATTATAAATAAGGTATCGCACCTTCCGCGGAAGATATTTTCTTATACCGTGAAGAGCACCAGTTAGTGATATTAGCTTAGATTTGATATTTTCTATGTGTGGTTTCCAATTAAGATAGTTATCCAATATAATACCGAGGTAGCTAAGGTCTTCATTCAAAAATTATGGCTTGGAGGTGTTGGTTGGGATGATGAACTTAGTACAGTACTAATAAAGGAGTGGAGTACATACCGCGACCAACTGTCTCTACTCCGCTGGCTTGGCATGAAGCCGCACGATGATCTGGAACTGCATGGTTTTTGTGACGCATCTAAAACAGCCTATTCGGCAGTAGTTTACGTAAGGATAATAGACGCAGAAGGAAAAACACACGTGTCTCTCGTAGTTGCAAAAACTAAAGTAGCCCCCGTCAAACAGCTAAGTATTCCTCGCTTAGAGTTGTGTGGAGCAGTACTGTTGTCAAAACTTTTGACTGAGGTCGCAGGTATTTTAAATATTTATAATGACAAAATTAAAGCATGGACTGATGCGACTGTTGTGTTGGCTTGGCTTAATAGTCACCCAAGTAAATGGAAGACATTTGTAGGAAATAGAACCTCTGAAATTCTGATGACGATGAAGGCGTCTCAGTGGTGTCACATTTCGACAAAAAATAACCCTGCTGACTGTGCCTCGAGAGGAATGCTACCAAGTTTATTTATCGATAACACTTTGCGGTTTTCCGGGCCAACATTTCTCAAGGAGAAGGCTATAACATATTCAAGACGGAAGGACTTTAATACAGATTTAGAGGAGTCTTTTAAGGTGCTTACTGCAACGGTAGTCCCTGAAAGTGAATTTTCATTATTCGAACGCTTTTCTACCTTACAAAGATTAATAAGAGTGATTGCATATTGCCGACGGTTTTTTAAGAAGGACACTACAAGTTTTACTAAGAAATATTTAGGAAAATTAGAACTACAACAAGCATTAAACTGCTGCATAAAGAAAACACAAGGAGACATATTCACCACAGAGTATGTACAATTGACGTTTGACGTACGAATTTGACGGACGATTTAGCGCAGTGGTTAAGAGCTTAAGTCGCTCCGCCCACTGTGTCTAATAGTCGCGGGTTCGATTCCCGCACGGAACAAATCTTTGTGTGATCCACAATTATTTGTTTCGGTCTGGGTATTTGTGTGTGTGAACTTTCATGTTTGTAAACGCACCCACGACACAGGAATAAATCCTAGTGTGGGGCTACGTTTTTATAAAACAAAAAAAAAAAAAAAGAAATTACAGAAGAAGGGATATTTACAATTGAAGTCAAGTAAACTAAAATCACTCAGCCCCTACCTTGATGATAAGGGCTTGATAAGAGTTCGAGGTAGACTTGAGAAGGCACAATTAGACGCCAGTGCGAAGCATCCAATAGTTCTACCTAATCGTAGCCATCTGACTCACCTTATAGTTGCCGATGCTCATCACAGGACTCTACATGGGGGTCCTCAGCTGATGATAAATTATTTGAGGACGGCCTACTGGATTATAGGGGTAAGAAACCTAGTAAAAAACTGCGTTCATAAATGCGTAATATGTGCAAAACACAGAGCTTGTACCAAACCGCAATTGATGGGTTCTCTGCCAGCCGTTCGTTGTACTCCGGCTAGACCCTTTTTGCATAGCGGTGTGGACTACGCTGGTCCTATAAATATCAGAACAGCGAAAGGTCGCGGGCACCGGTCTTACAAGGGCTATATATACTTATTCGTATGCATGTCCACGCGTGCGATTCACTTAGAGGTAGTTTGTATCTAGGCGAGGACACTGCGCCAAGATATGGAGCGATAATGGTACGACGTTTGTAGGTGCTTCCCGAGTGCTTCAACAGTTGGCTTCAATTCAGCCGGAAATGGTTGAACATCTAGAGACAAATGGTACCGAGTGGCATTTTATCCCCCCTTCCAGCCCGAATTTTGGCGGCCTTTGGGAAAGGGGAGTGCAATCCACGAAGTTTCACCTTAAACGTGTCATTGGTGATGCTACTCTTACCTTTGAGGAAATGACCACACTACTCAATCAAGTGGAAGCGTGCTTGAACTCACGGCCTATGAGCGTTATAGATACTACAGACCCTGGTGAATCATTGCCTTTAACCCCTGGACATTTTCTTATCGGAGAGCCGATAGTAAATGTACTAGAGTATAACTACGAAGGTTCAAATGTAAATTGCCTGACCCGCTGGCAATTTCTTCAAAGGATGGTGCAATCGTTTTGGAGACGCTGGTCCCAATAATATTTGTCAACCCTAATGAATCGCTATAAATGGACTTCTCGCGTTCCAGAACCAAAAATTGGAGACATAGTTTTAGTGAAGGAGGATGACTTGCCGCCAAGTCGTTGGTTATTAGGTCGCGTAATCGAAAAGCACCCGGGGGATGATAATATCACCCGTTACGTTGCGCACAAAGTCATCCACTATCAAGAGGCCAACATCTAAATTATGTATTTTGCCAGTAACTCATTAATTAGTTTTAACTCATTAAGTGTTTTATTATTTATTATTTTGTTTTACATATTTGTTAAGGTTGCCTTATGATATTTTCTGTATGGTATGTTAGTTAATTGTATAAATCACTAGATCAAATTATACCACTTTGTTTTACCTTTATACAATTTAAGTTCCAGGTTTATATTTATATTTGTTTTTTTTTTACTATTTATAAGTCGTTACATTGTTTACATTTTTATATTGAATATTTTAAGGTTTACAAACTAGTACAACAAACTTTCCTAAACTGAGCTATTGAAGATCAACGTGTTATAGTTTTTACCACGAATTGTACAATTTAGTTCATATAGAATATATTTTATTATCCTTTGTAGAGTGTGACAAACGGATATAAAGTATCAGTTTCCGTTGTAACAAGGTAAAGTGCAAGGTTGATGGTCAGATTTTACCATTCAGTTCTGGAAGGACATTTCGTCAGTAATGTCCTTGGTGGGCGGTATGTCTGATACCAACAATGTAATTTACTTAAATTAGTTTGCTTTAATATAATAGATGGCGCCACTGTGTCGCCTGCGAATCGCGGTATGGTTCAGTAGCAACCATCTTATATGTTATTGACATAAGATCGAATAAAAACGCCAGCAAATCAGATCAATAGATCAGTACACAAAAGTGGTTTTATTTGCAATCCTTTTGGTGTGCACACCTCAGTTATTAAATTGAGGGATTTTTGTTCAATATTGAATTACTTAAGCACTACCTACTATCTTATCAAAACTATTTCAGGTACTATCATTTAGAGTTGATTGGGAGTTTTCTATCAAAGACGGAATGTAGGAGTCCTAGACTTTAATGAAATAGAGAAAATAAATTTTCATTAAAATACTCGTATTCCAACTCAGAATTCGTATAAACAAAATCTTTAACATTTTTTTCATCGTCAAAAATTATTGGGTCGTCAAAACTTACCTAGGATGTGTAAAAAATTTAGTCTGTATAAATAATTAATGCCAAAAACAGAACCGAATGGAAGCAGTGGATTTTGTTTGGTCAGTGGGTTTTGGGTGTACGTGCGTGTGCGTGCGTGCGAGCGAGCGTGCGTGCGTACGTGCGTGTGTACGTCCGTGTGTGTGTGTACTACGCTGTCAGCCGCGGAACCTTTACAGCTGTACACGACAAGAGGGGGATCGTGCAACCACTACGCTTGAGCAGCCCAGAAGGGCAAGGGGGCAACTAGGGCAAGGGCGCCTCCAGGAGAAATGAGCTCGGCTTGGGAAATCGCTATGGGGAAGGGAATATACTGGGGCAAAGGCATATTGGGCATAGGCATATACAGCGGGCAAGGGATTCTTCAACCTCGCCGGCGAGGTATGTGTCTGATCCTGTGTGCGGTATCTGTATCCGAAAAAGGGGATGTAAAGGCATCAGGTGGGTCGGTGAGAACATGCCGCCGACAGCAGTAGCGGCTGATAGGAGGGGGAGTTAGGTTCGTAGTCGGCGGCGGCTATGATTAGCGAATTTCTATGATTAAACGCGTTCACGAAATATTGGGATTTCGCCTTTTTAATAGAGGCGCGAATAGGTTCGATACCGAGATAGGAATTGAGATCGACGTTCCGTATGAACCACGGTAAAGGGAGGGCTTTGCCCAACAATTGGGCGATAGTGACTAATTTATTATTATTATAAATAATATCAAATTCATTCGTGGTATAACTAGTTCCATTAGAAAGATTCTTATGCAGCCAGATAATGTAATAAAGAGGATCAACCAATTCAAAACATTTGTGGTCAAAAAATTGAGTGCCACCGTTGTAAAAGTTATTTGTATTGACATGTACTATCACCAGTTTTATGTCGCCCCACGCCTGTTCCTTATATCCTGTATACGTTTATAATCCCTCAAGCATCACACTGTAGAAAATGTATGTCAATACAATAGAAAAAACAATTGCTTGCTAGCCGGCTGCTTGATGAATCTTGAAGGATAACATTTTTACTGTCACCTTTAATCTGGTATAAATAATATATCGATTGTGTATTGCATCACAATGGCAGGTTTGTACGGTTAATAACTTTGATGAAATTATATAACTTTAACATATTTTTTAAATCATATCCCCACACTAGGAACTAAATTTCTATGTTCTGTGTGCGTTTACAACATAAAATTTACATACACACACATCCAAATCGAAAAAAATACTAGTGGACCAACTAAGTTTTGTTCTATGTGGGAATCGAACCTGCGACTACTCGATCTAGTGAGTGGAGCGGCCTACGCTCTAGCCACCAGATCCTAGACGTAATTTGTAGATGGTTCCTAATAGGTAGATTTATTAATAATCATTTCCGACCGAAACCGACGGGTGCCCGCAGGACTCTCGGCTCTGGCTAGCCTTAATAGGCCGTCCAGAGAGGAGCCGTGAGAGCTATATCGACGTAGGAAGATAATGCGTTTCTACGTCGATGTACTCCAGGGGTGGAAGTGTTAAAGGGCATAACGCCGCGAGTAACTTCGGAGAAAGCGCAGCACACCTTGCCCAACACTGGCGATAAGCCGCTCACACCGGTGTTGCCCTCAGTTGCCCTAGGACGACTGTTTGAGGGCCCATCTAGTAAGCGGCGAGTCACCGCCGGCCACGGATAATTAGGTATCACTAATTATGGCCGGTGTCCGTCCCCTTTGAAATAGTCCAGTTTTTGTCCATCATATCTCATTTACATAGCCCTTGTTTTCTTTCCATAATTTACAATAGTCCTTGTACCTGCCGGGGTCAGATCGCTGGTTAAGATTCTTCATTTTCAGCAAGTGATTTTAGCAGGTGGCTTACATAACATTAACTTCTCGCAAAGGGCCTCTACGTGTTGGACCCATGTCCCCATGCAAGCCTTTCAAAGGTCCGGGTAAAGCTCGTGAATCTCAGCGAGATACATATAATAATAGTAATAATAAAGCGTTTATTTCTCCTTACATTGTGTAAGCACAGGGTAATAATATAAGTAAGGTAAGATTTTTTATAATATCATAATTAATGAATGTGAGGAGCTTTCTGAGTTAGGCCAAGGCCTGTATTACAGATCACCAGGACCCCAACCCATGGACACAAATCAGGTACATTATCTTACACAATAACAACATAATACAGCTAAATAGCCTGTTAACAATCATGTAACTGTGTTCGTGTGTGTGTGTGTGTGTGTATGTGCATATTTTGCAATTCGTTGGTCACTCCCGTGTATTATGCAAGAGACTTACGGTAAATGCATAGTCTAAGCTCAACAACTATCTTGTTACCATTAACCGATTATTGCACCCGATTTATTTAATATAAAGATTGCAGCCTTGGTAACAAAAGAAGCGGTGAGAAAAACTAGTTTTTAAGTTTGGGATTGCAAACACCTTATCTTTACGTCTTGTGTTGATAAAGATAGGTCATAATTTATCGTGGAGTATTGTAAGAGAACCTTATGTATGTAGAACAAACAGTTGACGAACAGTCAGGACCTCCCATCGCTTATAGAGGTCAGTAGTGGAATAATGAAAAGGTAGCTTATGTCCTACCTTTAAAATGGCTCTCTGAGCTCTTTAAATTTTCAGAAAATGTGTTTTTGTGCTCCCTCCCCAGGCAGTAATGCAATACGTAAGAAGCGTTTGACATAGCGTGAAGTAAATGGACTTTATCATCTCTCTAGTGGCTACTTGTCGCAATGATTTAAAGATAAATATGAGTTTGCGCAACCTTGCTGAAAGGAAGTCGATGTACTTTTGAAAATTTAGCCTTTTGTCTATAATTATACCTAGGTATTTTATGGATTCTACATTTTCGAGATGGGGACATGAACAATTTATGTTACTAGGATTTCCACAGCAGTGTGATTTTATATTAAGTGAGGTGTCCACAATGTCCGAGTTCTTCACACAGAATGTTACGAGTTTGGTTTTATTAACATTTAACGTCAACATATTATTATTGAGCCACTCTACAACCCTGTTAAATCCTTTTTGAGCATTCTCAAAAGCTTCTGTCCTAGAACAACCACTAAAAAGTAAGGCTGTGTCGTCGGCAAAGGTTATAATTTTAGCGTTTTCAAGGTC
Source organism: Phalera bucephala (assembly GCA_905147815.2). NCBI lineage: Eukaryota > Metazoa > Arthropoda > Insecta > Lepidoptera > Notodontidae > Phalera > Phalera bucephala. The sequence continues at coordinate 23,385,477 of LR990613.1, read as the reverse complement.
TAGATGACAGAGATCATTTATATACGTCAAAAATAGGTTTGAGCCCAGTATATTTCCTTGTGGCACTTCAAGACTGATAGAGACCTCCTCACTGATAGAGACCTCCTCACTGATATACTAAATATATTTTTTAAATAATCTTCAAAAAGTTTTAATTGATGACCCCTCATTGCTAGAGATTCTAGTTTTTTTAATAAAATAGGGACCGAGACTGTATCAAAAGCTTTAGCCAAATCCAGGAATATGATTATTATTTTCTTTTTATTATCAAGATTAGATACTATGTGATTAATAAGCTCATGTACCGCATTCGCTGTCGATTTTTTAGTTCGAAACCGTATTGTGTGTTAGAAGAAGTTATTCGTTCTAAAATGTTTAATAACGTAGGTAATATTGAAATTGGCCTATAGTCATCGACACAGCCTCTGTCCCCTTTTTTGAAGATGGGCGTTATTCGTGATTTCTTAATGCCATTGGGAATATTCCATATGAAATAGCCAAATTACAGATAAATGTTATTGGTGGAGTAAGAATATTAAGTGTCAATGTGAGTTTTCAACATGTCAGCAGATATGATATATATTCCAATAGAACAATCACTTTTTAGGTCTAGTCTGTAGGTAAAAGAACGAAAGAGTGCGGGTGGGCTCCCTCTGGCTTGGAAAGCGTGTTGTTAGGTCCATTTACTATGTTATTTGCTAAAGACCGTCCAGTGTTTGGAAAGTAATTTTTTACTTCATTCACTACTTCTCTCGGGTTTTTAGAACCTATCAATTCAAATGCTGTTTTTTTTGGTTTAGCTGTAAATGATATCTTTTTAATTGTTTTTAATTGATTTTACTACTATTTTGAGTTGAGTAAATTATAAAATATCTACTTGTATGTTTTTTTTTGGATATACGAAAAGATTTTATCATCCGCATGCCTTGCAAGGTCACCAGGGCTTCTAATGCCATAAATAGATTAAAGAAAATTACACGCACGTAGCTCTATGGTTGGTACTTCCAACTGAATGTGCATGAGCATATTATGCCGTAGAGCGTCTTTAGAAAATAAATTACATGGAATATTGTAAATTTAACAAGAAAATCCTTGTAAGCGGTCTAAAATTACCTTGATAGTTTCAAGTAAACCTATTATACTGGATCGCACATGTGTTAAGCTTTGTTATTAAAGTGCAAAAGTCGATAGTTAAGTCATGTTTAAGGTTTGAAATCCTTGCAAACGTAGATTGCTTTCTTGTTGGTAGCTGGACATGATATTCATACTTCGCCAAGTAAGGTTTCTATAAGAGTAAGTAGATTAGGAATTACTTCTGTTGTAAAGAAGTAGATTCACATAAGTACTGTACTCTTCACCTACTCAGCAAGGTATCTGGTGTGATGATATAAATATATAGGTTTGGAATATGAGGTAATATTATAATCAATTAACAATTACAGAAAGTATTAATTGGTAGAGATATTTTCTCACAAATTAAAGAGCAAAAAATGTGTGGCCCGTGCAAGAATATAAGCTGTGGCAGTGAGTAGGGATGTGGACATGATAATGAACCGACTGAGTATGTGAACTGAATGTAATTCGATGGAAACGATAAGTTAATGCATAACGTTTATAAAGGTAGGTACTACAAAACTACTATATATTTAGTTGTTTTATTCTTCACGCACACAGGCGGACTTAAGGCCTGAGGTATTTTCTGGCAGTCTGCCTATCACGGAATAGGTAGAGAATATATCTCAACATATATTCTCTTATTAGGTTTTATTGTCACAGACCTCTTCTCAACTGCCATAATGCAAAACATTACACTACGAAAGATTACAATTAAACATGCCAGATTTTTGTTTCTAAAAAAAACCAAGAGTTGACTATTACCCACAATCCGGAAGAACGTGCGAAATTATGTTGGTGGTCTAGATATGTTTGTAATAAATTTAATGGCAATCCGACGCATTTGTCGGGATTCCACCTTTACGGGCCATTTTATTTATACTCCCCCGGACACTGTAAGGTTTAGTCATTTACTGTCGAATGTGGCTTTTTCATGACCGCCATTTTACGATCTTTACCACCAATTATAGAAAAGGTGAACTAATAAAAACGACCCCGGCTCAATCGATTGCCGATAAATCTATTATAGAGCTAATGTTTGTGGACACGTCGGCTTACAAAGTGAAATTTATTTGAAGAAAGAAGCACTCTGTACCTACTGTACCCATCCCGCAAGTGATCTGGTCTGATAATATAGATAGAAGAAAAAAACAAAGACCGAATTTCGGCGAACTCATTTTTCTTATCATGCATCTGGTTTAATAGAATATCACGTTAATGTTTATAAGTACGGTGTTTACTTTTGTTTGTGTGTTTACTTTGTAAGGATCAGACTTATCTTCCTATGAAATCTGCTTCTTTAATAAGAAATTAAAGATATGTATCTAATCTCTCTCTCCCTATCTAATAGATATCTACTCGACGGATAATCCTTTGGTCCACGATCGTATCCGAAAATAATCTTATGTCGTCATTTTGTAACTGGTTACCCATTCAAAATATTTTTTTGTATTTGTAACTATGTGTCGTAATTATTTAATGAAAAATGATTGTTAAATAAGAATATTTAATCCATTTACATACATGTATTTTGAAGTTATGAAAAAAAGCCTTTTTGTTGGAATCAGTTGTTAGTTAAGCAAATACGTTTCGTTTACATAACAGTCTTTCGAGAGACTCAATTCGTGAGGAAAGGGGGATTTTTCCCCGAATTCTTATTTCGTTAAAAACAACAGAGATCTAATAAAAACAAGTGGGGTACTTAATCTATGTTTAATTAAGTACTACGCTAAAGTAGTTTGATTACACATATTAACATAAGCGGTGGCATGGGAATGCGCTTTACTGGCTTAATATCGATCACAGTTTATCACTCTATATACCCTGCTACGACACAGATAAATTGCAGCCATATTCTGTGCAGGCGCTGTGGCGATTAATTTCAGAAATATAACTCTTATCTCTATCAGCTATGACCTTACGTACAAGAATATTTTTACGCCTGTAGGGGCATTCCAAGTTATTACCCCAATAGTCCCTTTCAACGATGCAAATATGTACTTATTATTAAGGTGGTACCTGTGGGGACCCCTAAAAGAAGGATTAGTGTCATTTTCTACTTTCGTATCTCAAAGTTGTATTGAATTGTAAGTAAACGAGAGAAAAGTACAGGTTCATTGATATTTATGAATAAATATTTAAAAGAACTTAACCTATCTATACCTATCATCACGCCAGATTCCCTAAGGGGTAGGTAGAGAAAACAGAGTCCAACAAGTTCATTCCAAGAAAAAAACTTAATAGATTATGAAACATTTCCATTACTTTTTTATTTATGTAAGATTGAACAAAGTTGAACTACGTTTGATTGTTCTCGTCGTTTCACAGGTGATCTCACCGTAGTACAAATGAGATACGTGCTCATCGGAGCAGCAGCGGCGTCCGTGAAACAAAGGCTACGTTAGGGAGAACCCCAGCCATCACTAATCGTAGACTCCGCATCGCTTACGCGTCTAGTTTACGCACTACTAGTTTCATTAACTGTCAATGTAACGTTTAAGCCTGTGGTAAAGTGGACTATCTATAATCGGTAACGCTAATGCTGCTGCCCTACTTACGCAGTAATAAAAAAAATAAAAATGTTTTATTCAGTAACCAAGTAAAAATTACAGTAACAGTGGTTGAAATCCCCTTTTAAGTAAATATTATACTTGTGCTAGGGGATCCCGCTCTCCATTAATAGTGAGTTTAGTTGCATGAACAAAATATATTCTAACATGCGATAGTATTTTAAGTAGTAACACTTTGATTATTTATTTAAGGATAGTAGCTAGATACATTTTTCCTTATAACTAGGTAGGTAGGTACGAACATTAAATTAAAATTAAAAGTGAGTTAATGTGCGGTGTCCCTGCGCGCGCGTGCTTGTGTGTGTGTGTGTACTTGCAGCGTATTCTTTTTTTTTAACATTTTTACAACATTATATCCTCAGTTTCCTCATATGTTTTCGTTTTTATCCAATTAACTATAAGATTTTTAGTCTCACGATATGTTTTAGGATAGATATTTAAGTGTTCATTCATGTAATTGTATATGTGTGATGATTGTTTAATGTGTTGTCGCCTGGCAAATACTGACTTCACATTGGGGTTAGGAGCTACGTATGTTTTATTTCTTTTATTTAATACTTTTGGATCATATGGGAGTACTTGTGAAGTTTTAAAACTATGTGCATTATATATAGTTTACGTACAGTAAGAAGGTCACTTGTAGTGTAGAGCTGGTGTGTTGGAAATCTATACGGTTTAAAATACATGACCTTTAACAAGGACCTTTGCGCTCTTTCTAGTTCCAGAAACTTTGTTTTGGCATATATAGCAATATAGTAATGCGCTAATTAACACGTTAACGAAGACATAAGGCGTGCGTATTAATGCGTTAAAGGGTTCGCTACGTAGTCGACGGGAGCGCGACGGCGGCGCGGCTTGGGGAGTTGTAATGTACTGAAATCTACGATGCAGCGCAGCCCCACTCGGCGCGACATGAAACGTCTCTACCGAAAGTAGCCGAGCGCTTGCGTCACGCTCTCGTAGGCTATTTGACGAAACCTTTATTGAGATGCGACAGCGTGTAATTTTTTAGCGCCTTTTTGAAAGTGCATTTTGACGAAAGCGTTAACACTAACGTATACGCAGGTGGGCAGGAGAAAACCTAAATCGGGAAAAATTTACGACATTTTACAAATAAAGTCACTAAGAATAAAACGTTATCGATTGCAAAAAAAACCATAATCCTTGCAAATTGGCCAGGCCCGCTGATCGCTATTTAGTTGAACGCTTTCTCTAAGCATTAACGACTGTAAAACGTCAACTACGCTACAGGAGATTTCAATTTTCAGATTTAGATCGGAGAGGAGGATCTGTATATACCTGCTACAAGCTTCCGTACGCCGGATTTGTAAAGGACATACAAAGCGGTATCTTTAAGTTGAGTGGTCTGTGGTTAGAAGTTAGATACAGAACAGGCCGCTTACTGAAGAAGTAATCGAACAATATCGAATTAATGTTGTTTGTTTTGTATTGCTTTGCACTTTTTGTTGTAGAAAGAAATTAGTTAGATATGTATGTTGGGACAAGTGAGTAAAATATTGTAACTCTTTGATCTAGTGGCGAATACGTACTCTGTATAGCGATCACGAGATCCTGGGTTTGAATCCTTGGTCGGACAAAATGTAGTTTTTCGGTAGAAAATTTGTCAGGATCAGTTCGGAGCCTGGCGTTCGAGTATTAGGCTTATCATATATTACATTGGGCTCTAACATCGTCGGCGAAAAGCGGGTGTATTCAGGACACAGTATAGTACATCTCTGCCCCTTCGTTTAGGTAATAATGACGTGACAGAGTTTTTTCAAGTAGATAGGTACTTAAGGTAAAAGTATAGGTACATATTCAGGGGAGTAGGTATTTATTTACGAATGCTGATTTTTTACTAATCTAACAGGTACATATGCGGGCATCATCTTGTGAATTTAAATTATGATTTTTTAATACTTTGATGGACGGCGCAGTGGTTAAGAGCTTAAGCCGCTCCACCCACTGATCGAATAGTCGCGGGTTCTATTTCTGGACGCGACATAACTTTGTGTGACTCCCAAAAAATTATTTGTGTCGGTCTCGGTATTTTTGTATGTGAATTTTCATGTTTGTAAAGGCACTCACACAGGAATAAATCCTAGTGTGGGGCTACGTTTTTTTGATAAATTCAAAAAAAAATCTGTTCCTATAAATGAACTATAACAAACAATTTCAGTTTGAGTTTGAGAACCTTTAGATATAAACATTTTACGAAACACACTGGAAATAACTCAACGAACAAGTTGTATCTATAATAAAATTAGGTCTAAGTACGAATTTAGCATTTTATTGCACCCAATTGAGTTGCGTACTGAATCCAAAGGGCATAGCTACAAGTACTAGTACCTCTTTGCGCTCAATTAACCCCCTATTGTCTGGGGCTCGGCTTTAATACACTATATTTCTCACTCTAATGGTCCGTGATATCAAGGCCAACTTCTAACGCCTTTTCTTATAGCCACTTCTACGAGAAACCATATTTTTAGCCGTGGAAGTATGCATTAATATGAATGAAGTGGAACGTAGCCTATTGGAGGAAACAGCGTAGGGACGTGGTGACGCTTTGTTATTTGAATGGAGGCTCTTATGAAATTAGCTTATGAGAGCTATACTTGGTGATGCGATGAGTTGTTTTGGAAGTAAAATGGAACGGCGAGCAGTTATTTTCATTTTAGTAACCTTGTAATCTTGTCATAGATATACTCTATGATTGCTCGAGTGGGTTTAGTTGTGAAGCGATGACATCTGTCAGATGACGAATCACCGATGACAGATAGTCGATGTAAGTGGCGGACGGCGCTGCGTTATTATTCAACTGGGCAAGCAGTCGGACGTATCGTGGAGTAGCTCACCTCACTTCTCTCGTTAATTTCCATCTATTGTGCGCATATTCTCATATCAAGGATGATCAGTATACCGGACGAGACCCCAGTGTTATTTCAAGATTGCCTTTATGTTCGGCCACCGTGTTTATTTTAAATTATTTGATCAGAAAAGCTATGTAAAAATATTTGTGAATTTTACGATAATAGGGGATGAGTTATCCATTACGACAATAGCTTTGCCGCGATTCGCACTCGAGCCAGGATTTCGCGAAAACATTTCTAGCTTTGCTCCACGATGAGTTTCGTTTTTGGAAAAATCCGCCACACCGTATCTTACTGAGTGACAAAAATAATAGTGAGAAAATATGTAGGTAATATAAGTAAGTAGGTTGTGGTATTTTTAGTCACCCATAATATGAAAAAGAGCAAATATTAGTCTTATCGCAAGACTAAACTAAACCATAGCTTGGTTTAGTTTAGTCGCAGCACGATGAAAGCGCGACGGTGGCGCGGCTTGGGCAGTTGTAATGTACTGAAATGTACGGGAGTCTTCACACAGCGCAGCCTCGCTCGGCGCGACGGTAAACGTCACGACCGAACGTAGACGAGCGCTTCTGTCACACTCCTGTCGCTCTCCGTCGGCGATTTGACCAAACCTTTAAGCAGGTCATAAAGAATTATCAGCAGTAGAGCAATGCCCACAGCCCTTAGTCGCTATGACCAATTAAACACGTAACGCGGTGCGTTAAGATAACTCATGAAATCAACATTTATTGGTACTCCAGTGGCATACAGTAAACTATTACACGATCCTTTCACAAAGTTATCGTAACGTGTCGCGAAGCCTTGAAGTTAAAATTACGGTGCTAAGCTAATTTTAAGAAAAGACTGGTATTTATCTTTGTTCTGTCTTCTTTGGATAGATTAAACTGTATAATTTTTAATTTCAATAGGCTTCACATTTATTTATCTTATATCATCAAGACTTTAATTAAGTATTTGAAAAGTTTAAAGCTTTCAATTTCAGTTTCATAAGATGTATATTGAATTACTTAAGCACCACCTACTATCTTATCAAAACTATTTCAGGTACTATCATTTAGAGTTGATTTGGAGTTTTCTATCAAAGACAGAATGTAGGAGTCCTAGACTTTAATGAAATAGAGAAAATAAATTTTCATTAAAATACTCGTATTCCAATTCAGAATTCGTATAAACAAAATCTTTCACATTTTTTTTTCATCGTCAAAAATGATTGGGTCGTCAAAACTTACGTAGGATTTGAAAAAAATTTAGTCTGTATAAATAATTAAAGCCAAAAACAGAACCGAATGGAAGCATTGGATTTTGTTTGGTCATTTTTTTGGTCAGGGTTGTGGGTGTGTGTGTGCGTGTGTGCGGGTGCGCGCGCGTTATGCGTGCGTGCGTGTGTTTGTGTGTGAATGATCTACGCTGTTGGCCGCGGGACCTTTACAGCTGTACACGACAAGAGGGCGATCGTGCAACCACTACGCTCGAGCAGCCCAGAAGGGCAAGGGGGTAACTAGCTCAAGGGCGCCTCAAGGAGGAATGGCCTCGACTTGGGAAATCGCTATGGGGAAGGGAATATACTGGGGTAAAGGTATATTGGGCGCATGCATATACAGCGGGCAAGGGATTCTTTGACCTCGCCGGCGAGGTCGGTGTCTGATCCTGTGTGTGGAATCTGTATCCGAAAAAAGGGATGTAAAAGCATCAGGTGGGTCGGTGAGAACATGCCGCCGACAGCAGTAGCGGCTGATAGAAGGGTTTGTAGTCGGCAGCGGCTACGATTAGCGGATTTCTATGATAAAACGTGTTCGCGAAATATCGGGTTTTCGCCTTTTAATAGAGGCGCGAGTAGGTTCGATACCGAGATCGGAATGGAGATCGACGTTCCGTATGAACCACGGTAAAGGGAGGCCTTTGCCCAACAATTGGACGATAGTGACTAATTTATTATTATTATAAATAATATCAAATTCATTCGTGGTATAACTAGTTCCGTTAGAAAGATTCTTATGCAGCGGGTAATGTAGAAAGTAGATCTACCAATTCAAAATATTTGTGGTCAAAAAATTAAGTGCCACCGTTGTAAAAGTTATTTGTATTGACATGTACTATCACCAGTTTTATGTCGCCCCACGCCTGTTCCTTATATCCTGTATACGTTTATAAGCCCTCAAGCATAGCTATATCACACAGGTTCTATACTATAGAAAATTTATGAAAACACAATAGAAAAATAATTACTTGATAGCCGGCTGCTTGATGAATCTTGAAGGATAACATTTTTACGGCGATGAATACTAGAACCGCTCGATTTAGCTACGCTAAACGTGAATATGGTTTAAAGATTAAATGACAATTAGAAAGTTTATTTTTCGTCATATTATCAAGTTAAGCGTTTATCCTTCGGAACAGTAGTTCCGAAGAAACTCTTATCTCAAACCCAAATTCAAATAATTTATTTTGTATAAGCCCTGGGGGGGCGCTTACAAATAGCCAATTTAAATTATGGGTTTTAAATTTAATTTAACTACTAATCTACCACCGGGTCGGAACGCGGCCTCTACTGAGAAGATCCGGCGAAGAAACTCAGCGGGCTTGTGGTTTTTACTTCTCTTTCTCTTCTTTTTTTTCAATTATATTTAGTGGATACAGTGATTAGGTTACAATTAAATAGTTTACGATCTAGGTGATCACCCTGGACCTAGATGACACCTTACGATCGAGATATGAATCTAATAATGTTATCTGTAAAGAGCGTCTAAAGGATTCCAGATGGGCCAGCCCCCACAAGCAGCACCCTTTCACGAGTATGACTGCTGGAACAGCTATTACTCCTTTCGACCATATTGGAGGGAAGAGAGTGACCCGCATCAGACAGCCACCGCAAGCACAGACATTATAGTGAGCATGACCAAACTAGAACCCCAAAAACGGTACAGCAATACCACAACGGTACAACAACTCGTCAGGCAGAACACGTTACGCAGAGGGTAGACACCCAATGTTGACGCAGTTATTATTAATTTTCTGTATCATCAATAAAATAAAATACCATTTCAATTATTAAAACTTTATTATCTATAGAAGACAGTTATTGTGGCAAGTGTTTTTACAATAAAGTGCATTAATTGTATACGATTTTTGGTGGAAAAACAGTAAAAATTCGTCACGGATTGTTTACTATTTTGCAGTCCTACCCGATTTCCATATAAAGTGCAATTAAAACTTAACTATCGTACCTAAATAACTACGATTACTATTTTAACTAAACTATATAAACAAAAAAGTGTGCACAGTGGTATTCTAGTTGTGTTATGCAACTGTTAATCCTAAAAACATCCCGTTATATTTTATATACAACTAGCGCCATCTCTCGTCGGATAGCGAAACTGTTTTATATAGCCAAGTGTAGTTCCTTATTGCTAAAATGGTCAACAAATGTGGGGCTTGTGGCAAATTTTCGTCGTCGTCGGAATGCATTAAGTGTGGTAAATGCTCCGGCACTTTTCACCATGCGTGCGTAGCGATAACGGCGGCTACCAAGTTGAAAGTCGGGTGGCTTTGTCCGGGGTGCAAAATACAGCTACCCAGAGGGGACAACTCATCAACCCCGGTTAAAGGTAGTGAAACTACCGCCCGGGAGGATCAGAAGCTACCGCCCGGGCCTCACTCTCCCACTCCCAGTAGCTCTTATGCGCAGGTTGCTCCCACCCCACAAGAGTCAAATATACGCATAATTCAGGAAATATCGGCATTCCGCGAAGAAATGCGAGCAATGCGAGCTGAGCTTAAGGAAGAGATCCGGGAGACGCGGTCGGAAATAGCTGAGTTCAGGTTGGGCCTAAAAACATGTACCGATAGGCTAGACAAACTTGAAGCTCGATTATCCGACTTCGAAGCCAAAACCAACATCTCTCTCGTCGAAGGCGTTGTTGATAATCTCCGGACACAACTTAATGAGCGTGATCAAGAGCTGCTCCTTAACGACCTTGACATCTCGGGTATTCCTGAGTGTAAGGAGGAATCCCCTCTACACCTTGTCAAAGTGTTAGCTGTAAAGCTCGGGGTAAACCTGGAGGATCATGACGTGGTACACGCGGAACGGGTCGGGCCAAGTCGACGCAACCTGATCGACGGGGCGCCACCCACCACCCGACCGCGCAGCATCGCCGTGCGGCTGGCGCGCCGAGCGACGCGAGACCAGCTGCTGCGTGCCGCGCGTGTTCGTCGCGTCATTACCGCCGCCGACCTTGAGGTGCAGGGCACGCCCCCAGGCCGCGTGTATATTAATGAGCGTCTAACGCGTACCAACAGGCAACTTTTCTACCGGGCGCGGGAAGAGGGCCGCAACCACAATTGGAAATATGTATGGACGAGGAACGGAAAGGTACTCATTCGAAAGGACGAGGGTAAACCAGCGGAGCGCATAAGATCTGAAAAGGATATTAATAGGTTTTTCGGTCTAAGCAATGTTTTGAACTAAAACATATTTATACACATGTTTCGTGTCATAAAACACTAATTATATCGGATTATTTTGTTTTTTTGTTTACTTTATGTTGCGTTTTTATATTTGTCGTCTGTTTCGTTGTGAGCTGGGTCGCAGAAACTAAGGTTCTAACATACCTCAGTAAATATAATATCAAAATGACTCTTAGCAATTACCAATTTTATTCAAACACTCCATCTATATCTACTTACAACAATATATCATCATTGTCACCGACTGTCTCACCTACCGCAACATTATTTTTTAAATATTATTATATAAAGTATATAACTCTTTTAACATTTCTGTATAATCTTATATTACTATATCCTTATAGTCTAGGCAACAATGTATACTTATGGGTCCCGCCAGCTATTTATTTAAGTTCTAATAACATCTTTTTTATTTTTCATTCAATTTTTCATCCAATCTATAATAATAATAAATGACGTCCAAAGGTCATCTAAAAGTTGGTCTATTTAACGCAGGATCTCTGGGAACTAACCATGACTCCTTCGTCGAAGCAATGAAAAATTTCGAAGTGGATATAATGGCTATTAACGAGACCTGGCTAAGGCCCGGCGAGGAGACCCGCGCCCCTTTTGTCCCTGGTTATCGGTTGAGGCATATTCCGCGCCCAACGGAGGTACGCGGCGGCCGTGGGGGAGGGGTTGGTTTTTACATCAAATGTGGGGTCAACGTGCGCACATTCACACACCCAATCGATCCTAGCCGCACAGCCGCGGAGCAGATGTGGTTAACGCTCACTGTCAATGGGAAAAAACTGGCTATCGGTACTGCATATCGCCCACCATGGCTCGATGTAGACCTTTTCTTAGACGCTTTATCGGATAGTATTAATTCTTTGTCCACTTGCGACGGCATACTGGTGATGGGAGATTTTAATATTAACTTCCTTAACCAAAACAACGGCTGTACGAAAAAACTAATGACTCTATTGGACTGTCTCAGATTAACTCAATTGGTATCCACGCCAACCCACTTTGCAGAGACGTCTGAGTCATTAATAGACCTAATTATAACTGATTTGCGAGTGCGTCAAGTCTCAGTAGAGGCTGCAGAGACACTGTGCGGGCACGCTTATGTCCTGTGCGAGCTAAACATTAAACGAGATAAAATAACCCCACAGATAATAACATATCGCCCTATTAAAAATATTGATCTTGCCTCCTTCAATGAAGATATAAATAAAATTAAATGGGATCAGATCTCAAAACTAGCTAATGTAAACGACATGGTAAGTTGCTTTAACAACTGTGTTCTTTCTGTTTTTGAACTCCACGCCCCGCTAAAAATATGCAAAATTAAAGATCGCACCTACCCATGGTTTACAGACAATGTAAAGCTTATGCTGCGCCTTAGGAAAGAAGCTCTAGAAAGCTATAGGAAAACTAAATTAGAAGAAAAGAAACTGTATTATAAGAGTTTAAATTCTCTAGCAAATAAATCTATTTATTTCGAAAAAGTCGCTTACTTCAAGCAAAATATTAACAATAAACAAAAAACCCCGAAAATCCTCTGGAAAAACCTGAAATCTAACATACTCCCTGCCAAAAAAGGTTTCGAAATACCTTCACATCTCAACGACGTAGAAAAAATTAACACGCATTTTCTAAAAGTACCGGGAACCTCAGAGGTTAACATCTCACTCCTCACTTTTTACGAATTCCACAACTTTTGTGACGAAATTTTTACATTAAATACTGTGTCTTCTGACTCTATAGTCAACATTATAAAAACATTAAAATCAAATGCCGAGGGGGTCGACACACTAAACTTGACCATGTTACTGATGACTTGTCCCTACTCACTTGTTGCAATAACGGCCATGGTTAACACGTCTATTACCACCTCAACATTCCCGGACATATGGAAAATAGCTATAGTGCGCCCTTTGCCTAAAAAGCCTAACCCGTCGGAAATCAAGGACCTACGGCCTATAAGCATCCTACCTTGTGTATCCAAAATACTTGAGAAGGTGGTTTGTCAGCAGCTTACTGGTTTCCTGGAGAAAAATAACATCCTACCAGAACTCCAATCTGGCTTTAGAAAATGCCATAGTACTGCCACAGCATTATTAGATGTATCTGATAATATTTTATTTGCACAGGATAAAGGTATGTGCACACTACTCGTGCTGTTGGACTTCTCCAGGGCATTTGACGCTATTAACACCACACTGATGCTATCGAAACTTAGTTACTATGGATTCGACTCGGCCACAATTAATTGGTTCCATAGCTATCTGAGTAACCGTCACCAATACGTCGAAATAAAAACAAGCAGTGTACCAACAGCTACACGCTCAAAGTCTGTAGGGGTGAACAGGGGGGTTCCTCAGGGTTCTATCCTGGGCCCAGTGCTGTTCACACTCTATACGGCCGATATTAAACACTGCATAAAAAATTGCAAATACCATATATACGCTGACGATTTACAAATCTATATATCCTTTCGACCAGGTGACCAGGAAATAGCAATAAAAAAACTAAATGAAGATCTTACTGAGATAGCAGCTTGGACTGAACGAAATAACCTCGTACTTAATCCTACTAAGTCTAAGTATATGCTTCTCGGAACCAAACCGCAACTAGCTAACCTGTGCTCTCCCATTGAACTACGACTTATGGGTGAGACTATCGAGCGCTCGTACGAAACTCGCAATTTGGGTCTGTGTATGGACGCCGATTTGCGTTTCGAGAAGCATATCACTGAGTGCGCACGTAACTGTTTCTACAGATTAAGGGTGCTATATAAAATTAGACATTTCCTATCGGAAGAATTGCGTACACAACTAGTTGAGACACTAGTCTTGTCCAAACTTAATTATGCGGACACCGTATACGGACCAAGGCTACTTGCGCGTACGCAACGGTTGATCCAAAGGGTCCAAAACGCATGTACAAGATTTTGTTTCACTGTGCCACCGAGAAGCCATATAACCCCCTTTTTAAACCAACACTACTGCCTAAAAATGAAGTCCCGACGCAAACTACACTTGGCGTGTCTTCTTTTCGGTGTTCTTAAGTACAAAACTCCAAAATACTTGTACGAGAAGCTTACTTGGGTAGCAGCCAAAAGAAGTTGCGCCCGCAGGCAGTGTTCACAACAACTTGCCATCGAACAGTACAGTTCTGCCGCGTTCCGGGGTAGTTTCAGGTACGCAGCCTCCAAGTGTTGGAATAATCTGCCGCCGCCAATCAGAAACCTGGAATCTATAATCAAATTTAAGATAAGACTTAAGAAACACATGGTCGAGGTGCAGCGAGAATACAATAATATTAATCTGGATATATCTATAATATAACACAAATTGTAATAAATAAATAAATAATATATACCCTATTAGATAGCTAGCTAAATGTCCCTGTCCACTGTTTCTGATAAGTAGCATATACACCTTCACTCAATAACTCGCCTGATTAATGGGGACCTGGAATTTAAAAAAATAAATAATTATATAATTTTAACTAATATTTACTAGAATATAATAATAATAATATAATAAAAACAGTAAAAAATGACTTACCTCAGGGTCTGGTCCACTCACTCTTAGTCTTCATTCACCCTTCATATTTGCACTGTATACAATATCAGGGCTGCAGCTGAGAGGGGGAGCTGTAGGGACCGATGAGAAAATGAAATCATTTTAAAATACAATTATAAAATATGTAATTTAATGACCTCTTTTGTCTATTAATTCTTAGCTAAACTATTTAGTAAATTATCATAGTGGAGAGAGGGATACTAATCCCCACAAGAGAGCGGGCGTGATGATTTAGATAAACAGACTGTAGTGCTTACCTCCTGGTTCCTTTAGTTTCTTTTTCGCGGATGCATCGAGTCATGGTGGTCATGGTATTATATTATATGCACTTCACCCATAACTTATAATTATTATATTACTTATAGTATTAACACACGACTGTATTCGTCACTTATTTACTTATTTATTTGCAAATACGTAATCTGCTGGTTTATTGTTAAGTACTTAATATTATATTACGTAGTTACGCAACAGTACAGCGCGTCGTGCCCGTGAGTGGAGTGATATCAACAAAGATGCGCCGGAGTGCCGCGCGGAGAACCGGTTCCGCGCAATCGAAACGATTCTCACTCGCTCAACGCAACATTTGCAATAGTAATTAAATAAATTTATACCCCATGCCACCTGTGGTAGCACAAGGTACTATATATTATATTGTGACTATATAAACACGCTTTTTATTTCATAGTAAATCATAACTTTTTCTTTCATTATATATGTATACAATATTTATGTCTCTTTATTTATACATTTATATTACATAATTAGGTATTTACTGTATTTGTAATACGCAGTATACGCGATTGCGTCAGCATTAAGGGTAAAATTTATAAACAATAAATAGTAGCTGAGGAGGCTTTGGCTGAAAACCAGCGTTGGGGGAGACTTTGTTCCCCTCCAACACATGCTGAGCCCAATGCCTTTCGGCACAGCTCACACCGAGGCAAACGTCACAAGAAGCAGTAGCAGTTTATTTGTCTTTTTTCGTTTTTATTTTCTTTTGTTACCTTTCATATATTTTTTTGTGTGCTGTGCTGAATAAATATTTTTTCTTTCTTTCTTTTCTTTTTTCTTTAACATTTTCGTAATTATAAGAGAATAATACATAGAATCACTATTAAAACATGACACTTCAATTCCACGCAGTCTTATCTTATATGTAATCCGAGATTTTGTAATAAACTTTCTTACATAAAACAGCCTTGATTATGGTTTTAAATTTATTAATTGGTAAATCTCGAATATCGTGGGGAAGTATTTTATAGAAGCGTATATATACACTGGTTCATGAACGAATTGCTAATTCTGTGGAGACGCGTGACATGTACAGCAAGATTATTTTTACTCGGAGTATTTACAGTGTAGATATCACTCAATTTTTCAAATTTGACAATATTCTTTCTCGTATATAACAAATTTTCATGTATGAATAACGGTTGGAATGTTTATTTCCGATAACGTGATGACGACGTATGACGTGATGTATTTGGTAGATACTATATTTGGTACCTTGGACAGACTATATCAGCCTCAGAAAATTTATCATTTATCTAATTACTGTATATGAATCGTTAGAAAAGTAACAATGAATCTATTTTACTCTATAAAATGTCATTCCTGAGTATACGAAGGGCAAAAGCTCCACAGTTACTCTTTTAAAATGATATTTTTACATTTTTTTCCACCTGCATTTTCTTGTAGGGTATGGAAGAATAGTGTAGGCTGATGGTAATACGTGAGAAAAGCAGTCTTGGGATAATATTTCTTTAAAGATATCATTATTTAATTTCAATTAAGTTACACCCTCTAATTGTTTAAATTAGAGGGTGTAACTTGAGGGCGGCAGAATAAAGTTCCCAAAAGAACAATTTATCACTGAGACAAAGTAACGGAATAAAACGTACGTGTGATAGCCATAAATCTCTATTCTTCAGCAGTGTAATAAACTTTAGATAGGGGACGATATGGAGCTGTAGCTTTAGCTTGACAACAAACACAAATAGGTGCCTATAAATTATTGCTTTGTAATCATAGAACAAACTTTTATATCACGGGAAAAAAATAATCTACGCATATCTTTCTCTCATGAGACTATAATAATATGAGCCCTGTTAAGAAACTGTCCCATCGTTGGGACCGGGCATTCTCTCAAACCAAGAGGGTTTTGGCCAAAGTCCACCACGCTGGCCCAGTGCGAACTTCACACATCTGCGAGAAACTCATGCAGGTTTCCTTACGATGTTTTCCTTTAACGTTAAACTTGCTTTATAGTATTTTTTTTCATGAGACCATAACATATTATAATATAAACATGGTTTTTTAACATATTTCATTAGTGTAGACACCGTGTGTTATGAGAATGCGCTGTGAACGTGATCCTACCGCTTAGAACGTAAACTTTTTTTACTATTGGTCTGAATTATCGGGTCAAATTTTCATAGTCCGATCTGAATACAGGGAAATACAAGTATTCATGGTTCTATTCATATGACTACGAGTTAATGTGAGTACTTAACATTAGACCGAGAAAGTATAATCTATACATATAATAAAACTGTAACCGAGCCGAATCTGTACATTAGCTAGCTAATAAAATATCTTTTCTTTCTTTTCTTTACATTGAATATTTTTTTAAATCTTTAATTGGGGCATACTTCTTTATCGGTATGGAGGCCGAAACATTTTTTGAATTTTTGTTTTTCTGTCTTACTGTCTGTCTCATTGTGGTTCAATCACGCAAAAAGTATCGAACTGATTTCAATGAAATTTGGTATGGTAATAACTTATACCCTAACTTAAACTAATAGATACTTTTTATCCCGGAAACAAAAATCAATCCAGAAACATCTATATCTGTCTATCTATATCATCACGCCAGATCCCTTGCGGGGTAGGCAGAAAGTACAGAGTTCCAACAGGTTCTTTCCTTACAAACCTCTCTAGCTTCCTCCACGCTCATAGTTCGTCTCATACACACTCACCGGTTACGGAGTCTCTTGACTTAAGCTTTAGATAAGATTCGTTCTATTTGGTCATGGTAAGATAGTCTAGGTCTTCTCCGGTACCTACATCCTTCCAGTTTCGCATTGTATATCTGTTTTGCCATTCTTTCTTCTGACATTCTTTCTATATGTCCGAACCAACGGAGCATACCCTTTCTCATCTTTACATGGATACTATCTTTCATACGCTATTGCGAATACGGTAGGTCAGCTTCACTTCGCACATCTTCCGCAGAGCTCGCATTTCCACCGCATTTACCCTACTTTCATTCTCCTTCTTACATACCCAGCTCTCGCTGCCATATAACATCGTTGGGACAAGCACTCCGTTATGTAAGTGCCGGCTCTCAAGTAGCTTTCCCATCGCACCATTCACTTTGTTCCCTGCACTCACTCTTCTTTCTATGTCAGCGGTGTATTTCCCATCCTTACTAAATGCGCATCCAAGATATACAAACTCATTCACTTGCTCCAGCACATCGTTACCAACCACAATCCTTGCATAATATAAGATAATAGACAGATAAACTGGTAATCCTTCTCAAAAAGAAAGTACCCAGGTATTGTAAGAAACGTAGTATAGAAATATCTTGGGTCTTGCCTATCTTGGAAAGACCTACCTACCTTTGTCAAATTACAAAATAAACACATACGCAGCCGCGGGCAACAACTAGTAATAAGTTCTTAAAATAAATTGCTTCTAATAAAATTACTAATTAAATTCCTTATTTCAAGTTTATTGTACGATCAAGAAGTCGTCCTAATAATCTGATGACTTGTTTCAAACTGCTGTAATGAAACGCGTCGTCGTCGTCAGTTTTCTAATAGGACCCAGACAAAAAAGAACGGATCTAAAATAACAATAGTCCACACGGCCGGACCACACGGCCACAGGATAAAAATATTATAAGGTTGTATAACATTGTTTTTAAAGAGGCGAACCAAAGAACGGGGTTTGTACAAATGTTGTATAAAATTATTATATTGCATATAAATATTATTTAAATGAAGACAGGCTTGTTATTTGATACTATTACGTCCACATTATTTTACATTGCCTTAGCAATGTAAAATAATGTGGACGTGATATATAGAAAATGTTTTATAACATGTTACTTAATCTGGACTCACCATAACACTAATGGAAAACATCGTTAGGTAATATGCATGACCGAAAAATCATAAAGACATGTAAAAGATGTACCCGAAGAATGGTGACAGGCTCACCTCCGATCACATTGGAACCGACGCGACGAAATGGATGTACTATGTACGGCATGAAACGAAATGAATGCAGGCGGGCGAGGTTATTAATCATAATAGTATCAGCCTATACTCTCCCACTGTTGGGCAAAGGCCTTCTTTCACAAATCGAGGCCATACTCCAACACTTGAACCCAGTGCGGATTGGTGTAGACAGGTTCGTGCAAATCTGCTGTTGGAACTTTTCAAGGCGCATATATATAATAAAGTTTCTAACTAGACTTAACAACTACCTGATACAATAAGTGGTAACCGTGATCAACGAATTAACGTGCCTTTCGAAGCACGGAGTCGCTCGAATGGGAAAATTCCAGAAAACTGTCACCTATCTCAGACCGACCGAGTCAAACGCTGCTTAAGCGGCGTTAACCTCGGTGATCGCTAAGATCACCACGGTCGCATAGCGCTACGAGAGCCTAAAGGCGAGGTTATTATTAAATGAAAAACATTTTAGTATGAAAATTTCTCGACACTTTTTTAAAATTTTTGTAGATTGCTATACAACTTATATGACATTCAAAAAGTGTAACAAGGTTGTAAAATATAATAAAGAGAGATTCAACCGATAAATTCTGCACGTCGACTCAAAACGAAGATTGAAAACTTGAGCAAATCCAGCAACTCTTCACTCAACTGTTCCTAATGAGACGGGGTAGTGCTAGAATACAAATAAAAGAAGCTATATTCACGAACATACGGGCGAAATATGTTTTCTTAACAGTATAAGTTTAAACCGTGTACGGCAAAATAAAATCAAAATAAAGAAAAGTGGAGCGAACGAGATTGGTCTGTATGTGGACTTGCGGAGACTATTCTTAGTCATTATTTCTCTAGTTAGGTAATATTATTTTATTCTACAGACGGAAACAATTTGCAACGTTAAGAGGTAATTTTTTGTAGCTTTAGTACATATTTTACAATGACTAACATACGAGTAAATAACAACAAAATACATATATACAAGGTGTAACGTAAATAACACAAGACCTCAGACACCCCGATTAGATTATTGCTTCACAAATCCTGAAGAAGTAACATCAATATTTTTAAAATTAAAAACCAATGTAAGGTACATTAAAAATGGTTGGAATAAACTACTCTCAGGTCTTGCGTTAATTATGTTGCAGCTTGTATGAATTACCAAACTCGAATTCAAATAACTTTTGTTTCGTAAATCCTGTTTTTTTTCCTATATGCCTACCTGAAAAATTGCTATAACATTTTCAATAACATTCAATAGTAATAGTCGGAAAAATTCGGCACACTTCAGTTATCCTGAAAGTAAATACGTACATATATTATTAGTGGAATCCTTGAACATACAGCCGATGACAATTTTACGATATTGTATCCAATATCAAGGTAAAATAGTCTAGGTACCTACATCCTTCCACTTTCGCATTGTATATCTGTTTTGTCTATTAATTTAACATAATGACGTGTTTATGTGTACTTCTTTTTTTTGTAATTGAGGGAACCATTCCATAAATAGTATAATTTAATTTTTAACTTAGACTCACCTGATGACCAACCTACATTGTTTTCCAATTCCCCACAACAAGATGTAGATGAAAAAGATTGTAATTTTTCTATTTTAAAAGAGTGTCCGTGGAGATTCTTGCCCTTCTTCTCCACAGGAATGACATTCTGAAGTAGTGGTAGAGTCGTTGTTACTTTTCTGACGATTCATAAATACTGTAATGCTTTACATGAATAAAAAATATTCTGATTCTGATTTTGTCATTATGTGTTATGTAAGGAAAGAACTTTGAACTCTCTACCTACCCCACAAGGGATCTGGCGTGATGCTATAGTAGTAGTAGTATCCAATATCCATATCGATAAGGCATAAAAAAACATTAATATGTTCTATAGTTCTGATGTAAGCATTTGTAAGAAAGTTAGGTTATTAAGTATTATTAGCTGAAGACAAAAATCTGAAGAAGAAATAAACTACCTAGTACTTGTATAGATCATATCTCTAGTACAATGGTTCAGTTAATTTATAATATCGTATACTAGTCGACAGCGCAAATAGAATCCATTTCTTTGATATTTGATTTACGGCCATGCTCTTTCATCGTTTATATAAACTGTAGAATGAAATGAAAAGAAAAGGTTTTACGAGTTTTCTATGTAGATGCTGTGAAGATATTTCCTATAATATTGGAATTCGCTTGTATTACTGATGTATGCGGAATATCACTGATGTGTGCATCAAAGCACAAGACAAGTAAACTGACAAAATTGAAAACTACCAGGCAGCAGGCGGTATATTACCTATCTATCTATATCATCACGCCAGGTGCATTGGAAGGCAGGTAGGTATATTAGCTATGAAGTGAAATTAAAAACAAGATTTTATAGCAAAAACACAACGGAGACCAACAAGTACTATGGTACTTGTCAAGACAAATCCAACGTTCCCAAACACGGCGGGGTTATGTTGAGTAGTTGCGTAGTTCCGTTGGCCACTCTCCAGCTATATCCAGGTCTAAATCCAGGTCCCATCTGGCAAATTTAAACACGAGGTGGTTATATTGTGTAGTTGACATGTTCCCATGGCCACATTCCGACTCCATCATCAGACCAGATCCATGGTACCATGTTATAGCATTGTCACCGAACCGAAATATAAGTATGCCAAATTTCAGATTAATCGGATAACAAAGTGTTTGAAATATGGATCACAAGATCACAAGATTTAAACCGGAAAGACAGACAGACAGACAGACATACGAACCACTGTTCGTATGATAATTTAAAACAGAATATAAAACTTTAGTAAGAAGAAAATCAGCAAAACTAGTACTTATTATATTGAGAACGGGTATTTTTTCCATTAAAGGATGTTAAAGCGCCCCAAGGCATTATACTTCCTACGTTTTGAACGAAGGGTTTCTCTAAGTAACTCACTAGGAAATAAATTACTGTGTCGCTTATTTTTGTTTAAAAATTCCAGTGTGAATGTGTTCGTAATTCTTCTTCTCCTAAATGGCTTGACTGATTTAAATGTCCTGAAACAACTGCAGTTGCCCTTTAATAAGGTATTGTTTGAGAGTGCTTCTCCAAAAACATGGAAAAATGCAGTCGTGACTCTTCTTCACAAGAAAGGTGACTCTACCAAACTTACCGACCCATTTCGCTACTAAGCCATGTGTATAAGCTATTTACAAAAGTAATTACGTTGCGTTTGGCCGTTAAATTGGACTCCGAACAGCCGTTGGAGCAGGCGGGCTTCCGAAGTGGATTCTCCACTATAGACCATATATATCCGCACAGTGCGAGAGATATCTTTTGATAAGTAGAGTACTGGGCTGTAATACAATCCTTACAAAGGTCTCAAGTAGACTATAGGTATATCGAGGCCATCAAAGAAGTCTACCGTGGCGCTACCCTGCAAGTGAATTTACACACGCTGACAAATCCCATACAAGTGAAAAGAGGGGTCAGACAGGGTAATACTAGCTCACCGAAACTATTTACGTTCTGCCTAAAAGACATATTCCGGCCCCTGGATTGGTCCAATAGAGATTTAAACGTAAACGGTGAACGGTTAAGCCACGATACGACGATATCATTATCTACGCAGAGGGCCTCGATGATCTGCAAATTATGGTTGACGAACTATAATCGGTATCGCTGCGTGTTGGTTTAAAAATTAACACATCTCAGACCAAAATAATGTGCAATAATACCACTGTAGATCATATCCTCGTACGTGGACAGAAAATAGAGCGGGTTGATGAGTACATCTACTTAGGACAAACACTTAGTTTCAATAAGGACAGGCAAGAAACTGAAATCATACGCCGTATTCGATTGGGATGGGGCGCTTTTGGAAAATTGTCCGACATATTTAAGGGAAACATACCCATGAATCTCAAACGTTGCATCTTCAAACAGTGTGTCCTGCCCGTTATGGTATATAGAGACGAAACCTGGACGCTCACTAAATATAACTCAAATAAATTACGTGTGAGCCAAAGAGCTATGGAGCGAGCTATGTTAGGGACATCGCTAAGAGACCGTGTCCAAAATATCATAATCGGGAAAGAACAAAACTTACCGACATAGCTCAAGTAATAGCAGAAAGACAGTGGGTGTGGGGAAAAGGGTGCTTAAGTGGAGACCGAACCGACCATCGGAATGTAGGAAGACAACCCGCAAGATGGACTGATGACCTAACGAAGATAGCCGGTAAGTATTGGATGCGAGAAACGCAAGACCGAATGGAATGAAGTGCCATGGAAGAGACCTTCATACAGCATTGGATGGCTACGGCTTGAAAATGATGATTTAAATGTTTTTTTTGAACTTAAGGGTTTCACCTGGATAGTTCTTAGCTTTAGTTGGACCCGGTAGCTGGCGCTGTTGTCGACAGAGTGCGAAGCCGCGCTAAACTGCTAGTCATCTAATATCCTATCCATGCACACAGTATATTTATACTTCAGAAGGCAATAGTGTTTGTCTCATGTATTAAAGACTAGCTTAAGATATTTTGTAAGTATATGACAAAATGTTTTTATCAAAAAATATGTATTGTATCCAAATGGATACATCCATATTTATTACTCTGCCATAGTGACGAAAGACTCGATCTAGTAGACTTACTTCTTTGTACTACGAACAACTGAATAGTTTCTAATATAACATCTAACATTCACTCAGGGATGAGTAACAATAACGCTCTGTTTCCTTTTTATATGTTATCAAGTTTTGTGATCAAAACTTTTACCAATTCACGTATCGCTTGCAAGTTACAAGTTACAGAAATTAATGTAACTCGACAATATTTGTCTTGGGTCTCTAGTCTTCATAATATTAAAGTAAACAATGTATAAAATAAAAAAATAAACACCGTTACGCATATATACATGCCTCAAATAGGGGTGGTACAGGTGTACTATATATACACCATATATCATTTTTCCGACGATATCATATGACCAAATAGACCATGTCTTATTCGAAGAGTAAGCCAACGTTCTCCGTAACCGGCAATCGTGTATGAGATGCACTATGAGAGTGAAGGAAGCCAGAGAGGTCTGTAAGGAAAGAATTCTTTGTAACTCTGTACTTTCTGCCTATTCCGCAAGGGATCTGGCGTGATGATATAGATTTCCAATTTATAGAGGGCGAGTCTGTTGTCAATATAGAGCCGGACACAATTTAAATTTCAAAAAAAAAAAAAAAATTTCAATAGTATTCTGTAGTCCAGACTACAGAATACTA
Organism: Phalera bucephala; assembly: GCA_905147815.2. Classification (NCBI taxonomy): domain Eukaryota; kingdom Metazoa; phylum Arthropoda; class Insecta; order Lepidoptera; family Notodontidae; genus Phalera; species Phalera bucephala. Next base: position 23,361,379 of record LR990613.1, on the reverse strand, counting down.
TTGAAATTTTTTCGCTTGGTAAGACCTAATAATACTCGTACAATCTATGATCGAAACCAGGACCTAGTAATTTCAGCCAAACCATGAACTTCCAGTCCAACAAGGCAGTCAAAATTCTTTCAAGTACAGAAAAGAGATGACGCAGTTACAAGGTAGCGATCATTCCGAAGTCGTTAACTTATAGCTCAGCCGTAGATATAGTTTGTTTCTGTGATCTTTTAACATGGCTTAATTAGAAAGACGTAGTGAATATTCTCATATTCGAAAGCAACTTCGTTTGTCTGTTTGCCTTTTACCTTTTTACGCCCAACCCGCTTTTTAATTCAGGGGAAGGACATAGGCTACTTTTTGTCTCAAAGCAAAGCTTAAGAATGTGAAAATGCGAACGAAGTTGGGGGTACAGCTAGTATTCTCATATATTATTGGTGTTTATTTTTTAGGAGTTTTCTTTGCAGTAGAACTGGAGTATAATGGGTCTCCAGTCTGTAATAAATTTACCACTAGGACTCAGGGACATGATCAGATTGTCCTCGAGTAAAGTTTATTGTAGGGCTTTTAGTGTGTAGTTTTATTTATAAGGTAACGTTTTGTTTTTATTATGCCCAGATAATATCTCGCTTCTAAATATTCATGTATGTCTGATGATATAGATGAATATTTAGAAGCGAGATTATAACTTAAGAATTATTATAACTTAAGATAAAAAAACCCATGGTTTAACGATCTGTAGTTCATATTGGCACCTTATATCGTCGGCGAACTTTTGGTGTACACAGTACACTTCTGCTACCCATGTTTAGGGAGTATATGCAGGACGATGTTGCTTAATTCTACAAGATATTTACCTAATTGATTGCATGGAGAAATATAAAAGTCCCGTCTACAGGAACATTTGTTGAATTGGCAATTATTTTGAATTGTATCAAGGTAGTAATGTCTACAGTATTAGTCCTAAATCAAAAATGTAATGTATAAAGAAAACTATAATCAGCTGACTGACTAGTACTATACATATGTATGAAATAGAGATTAAGATCAAAAAGTTCAGTAAGTATGCGAAATGGCTTTTAGACAGATATCCAGCCGACTCTAGAAATATTTTTATTGAAAATTATTTTTACGTAATCAGTTGGACCAAGTATCTATTAAGGTCTTATCAAACATACGAAATGAACCCGCGGTAAGATGCTTTCGTTTTGTAATACGAATTCGTTTTAATTTTGTAAAGCGATGTCGCTAGTCAGATACAAATACAGTCATACAAGGAACCCTGGTCCCACGGCCAAAATCGTAACTAACGCTGTCATCAAGAGAAATTTCACTTTATGACAGACGCAGAGTTGCTATTTTGTTATGAAATTTACCCAGTTATATCTTACTTCGTAACCGTCCGGACCCACCGTTTGAAATATTTCCCTGAAAGTGGGAAAATTTGACTAAATGTTAAACCTAATTTAATACCCTTGTAGAACTGTAATCTAAATTTCTGCGAAACAAGTCCAGTACTTATTGTAGAAGCCCTTCGTTAAATTGGTCTAAGTTTAACTATGTGTTTTTTTAATAAATAAATACGATTGCGATTCGTGCTTTGTGAAAAAAAAATGCTATAGCCAACCGCTTTAAACACCTAGCCACGTGTACGTTTCGCAAGGCCTTTAGTGAGCCTTAGGAGCCAAGCCTCAGACAGGTGAAGTTCCCACAAGATCAAGAAAAGTGGCGGGATTTCATATCGGTAGCCAACACATTTAAACGCGTAAGTAAGTTTACGATCGGAAAATCCTTTTAGCACCAAAGTAAAGGCTAAGGAGAATGATAGCTCCGATTTGTCACGCTTTACAAAGCGTCTACGACTGACAATATTTCTATTTTGAAAACACAATGAAAAACGTGGACACTATGGGATATAAGTTGTTTGAATATTGTGCCGATTTATTCATTTTATAATTGACAAGAAAACAGAAATAGTCAAGGATTTAAGTAGGTATTAGTCTGTTTATTAACCTTTGACGTGTTAATACTAGCGTATGTACTTACAGTTATATAATTATGCTAACAGTTTTATAATATACTCACAGTTATATAATTAACATTGTTATCTTAGCTATAAAACACTTGCACACGTCTCTAATATCTTCAATTAAATTTATTAGAAATATTTGTTTAGTTGACCTATTGACATAACTGGCTGACCAAATTCTGTGATTATGTCTTTTTACCTATACCAATTAAAATGTACTAAAAAAAAACACCGTCACGCCTATATTTCCCAAGCGGGGGTGACCTCGGTGTATCGAGTACACTCGCTTTTCGCCGACGATGTTAGGCCCCATTAAATAGAGAGCGAGCCTATTGCCATATACTGGGCACAATTCCAGACTCCGTACAAATGTTGGGAATTTTTCGTTATAAAAACTAAATTTTTCCGACCTAGGATTTGAACTCAGGATCTCGTGATCACAAAGCGATACGCTTTGCCACTAGACCAACGAGGCATTAAAATATACTAATCTATACTAATATTAAAGAGAGGAAAATTCTGTTTGTTTGTTTATAAGCTCTGAAACCATTAAACCGGTTTTTGTAAATCCTTTACCATCAGAAAGCTACGTTATCTAGTAGTAACATAGACCCGATAGGTGGCGTTGATATCAACTAGGTACGAAGCCGCGGAAATCTGCTAGTACATACATACTTGTGATCCATTTTTTAAGCACTTGCTTACCCAACCGAGAACCGGGTGAGCTGAAATTTGGCACACGCATGTAAGTTCGGTGACAATGCAATAGTATCGTACCATGGAGCTGGTCTGATGATGGAGTCGGAAGGTGGCCATAGGAACATATAAACTTAACAATGTAACCCCCTCGTGTTTTAGCTTGTTAGATTGCTATTGACAAGTATTATATGACTAGATAGTGTTCAGGGTCTGTTGATGAAGCTTTCGGCTTTCGGCGGTGGCCAATAGAATCACCGAACTTACTCAATATAAACCTGCCGTGTTTGGGCTGGTTGGAATTATCTTGGCGAGTACTTTAGACCCGGATGGTGTCCAGGGTCTGATGATGAAGCCAGATGGGAGCTGCAGGAACTTTTTAGCTATAAAAGCTTGTTTTAAAAAGGTATATTTAAATTAAAATTGTTAAACTATGAAACTTACGCTCACAGCGGTCGTGCTGTATCAAACTGCACTAAAAATAATGGAGTTAGTTTATCAAGCATACCCAGTTAAACTTGGTTAAGTAATGCAATCCTCGTAGATTAGCTTGGGAAAGAATATCTAGCTTACTTAAGAAACTAGTGTATTATGAACTAGTTTTAGAAACCAGTTTTGAACGTAGGAATGTATTGTTTCTGTAATATAATAATGAAAGTATCGAAATAGAGTTGTATTTGATAAATATATTACACCCAAATCTCTACAGTAATAGAAGGTTGTATTTCTTCGGTCGTTGCCTGGTAATCTGGTAGAGGGTGGTGTAGTTGATGATCACGAGGTCCAGAGCCCTCATTAACCAACAGAGGACAACTGTAGTGCAAAGGTCTCTTCCAAAGATAACCACGACGACCGGATTTGTGCAATAGACATTCAGCTTTAATCTAGAACCTTCACTGGGTAATTCTTTGACCTTGACGGTCTTTTCTATTTCATCACCCCAGATCCCTTGCATGGTAGAGAGAGAGTACAGAGTAACTTAATATATTTAGCCTTAAATAGCCTTATTTGTATGAATAGTTTATTTTATATGAGTCCGATAACTGTATTATTAACAGTATTTATTTCCTCATTCATATTAATAAAGATCTTCACCGCTGAAAAATTGTTTCCTAACGGAGGAACTTCCGCCTTATTCGACGATAAAAATCCTCACTTATTTTTTTCACATTTTCTATCTTTGCAACTGAAAGAAGTGCCGTAAAGAGCAAACAAATCTAATGTCTATTCAATAGATATTTAGATAGAGATTTTATCTCCCTATTGAACATCAACTAAAAATGTTAACTAATGTATTGAGGTTGTATTTGTTGATATCCTACTAATATTATAATTATATATAATAAATAGATATATAATTATAATATTAACATTTAAAGTTCCATTTATGATTAACTTAACAAATAAGTCTTCAGTTTGCACCTCTACAAAATGTTTTTACTGAATATTTATTTTATAACGCTAACAATATTTATCCATAGCCTGACTATTACTATCACGCGAGTAATATTTATCTAAATTCAATCAGCAATTAGCTCTTGAATCAGAAAATGAATGTTATATAGAAACCAATTTTTGCGCTGCTCTTTTTTAAAAAAATGTTTATTTTAATTTATATGATTGGAAACGCTATGTAAAAATCTTTGTGAATTTTACGATAATAGGGGATCAGTTATCCAGTACGACAATAGCTTTGCCGCGATTCGCACTCGAGCCAGGATTTGGCGGAAACATTTCTAGCTTTGCTCCACGATGAGTTTCATTTTTGGAAAAATCCGCCATACCCTATCTTACTGAGTGACAAAAATAATAGTGAGAAAATATGTAAAATAACGCCCATAATATGAAAAAGAAGCGCAACGGTGGCGCGGCTTGGGGAGTTGTAATGAACTGATATGTACGGGAGACGTCACACAGCGCAGCCTGATCGAGGCTCGACGGTAAACGTCACGACCGAACGTAAACGAGCGCTTCTGTCACACTTCTGTCACTGAAATGAAATGAAATGATGATAATTTTCAAATAATAGGATACGACATATACTAATATTAGAAACAGGAAAAATGTGTTTGTAATCGATAAACTCTGAAACTACTGAACTGATTTTAATAATTCTTTCAAATTTGAAAGCTACATTATCCTAAAATAACATAGCCTCTGCGAAGCTGTCGAAAACGGCTAGTTAATAATATTTTACTTCCAAAACAGCTCATCGCATCACCAAGTATGGTTGTTCTAAACTAATTTCATTAGAGCCTCCATTCAAATAACAAAGCGTTACCACGTCCCTACGCTGTTTCCTTCAATAGTCTACGTGCCACTTCATTCATATTAATGCATACTTCCACGACTAAAAATATGGTATCTCGTAGAAGTGGCTATAAGAAAAGGCGTTAGAAGTTGGCCTTGATATCACGGACCATTAGATTGAGAAATATAGTGTATTAGAGCCGAGCCCCACAATAGGGGGTTAATTGAGCGCAAGGAGGTACTAGTACTTGTAGCTATGCCCTTTGGATTCAGTACGCAACTTAATTGGGTGCAATAAAATGCTAAATTGAGGAGGAAGCCAGAGAGGTATGTAAGGAAAGAACCTGTTGGAACTCTGTACTCTCTGCCTACCCCGCGAGGGAGCTGGCGTGATGATATAGATAGATAGAAAATGCTAAATTCGTACTTAGACCTAATTTTATTATAGATACAACTTGTTCGTTGAGTTATTTCCGGTGTGCTTCGTAAAATGTTTATATCTAAAGGTTCTCAAACTCAAACTGAAATTGTTTGTTATAGTTCATTTATAGGAACAGATCTTTTTTTGAATTTATCAAAAAAACGTAGCCCCACACTAGGATTTATTCCTGTGTGCCTTTACAAACATGAAAATTCACATACACAAATACCCAGACCGACACAAATAATTTTTTGGGAGTCACACAAAGTTATGTCGCGTGCAGAAATCGAACCCGCGACTATTCGACCTAGTGGGTAGAGTGGCTTAAGCTCATAACCACTGCGCCGTCCATCAAAGTATTAAAAAATCATAATTTAAATTCACAAGATGATGCCCGCATATGTACCTGTTAGATTAGTAAAAAATCAGCATTCGTAAATAAATACCTACTTACCTGAATATGTACCTATAATTTTACCTTAAGTACCTATCTACTTGAAAAAACTCTGTCACGTCATTATTACCTAAACGAAGGAGCAGAGATGTACTATACTGTGTCCTGAATACACCCGCTTTTCGCCGACGATGTTAGAGCCCAATTTAATATATGATAAGCCTAATACTCGAACGCCAGGCTCCGAACTGATCCTGAGAAATTTTCTACCTCTATGGTGGTCGTAAACAGTTTCGGAGAAATGACGTCTCCCTGTCTTACTCCTCTTTTTATGGAGATCGCCTTCAAGCTCTTGGAATGTCGAGGACTTGGCATCAACATTAATGGCGAATACATCACTCACCTTCGATTTGCCGACGACATTGTGGTCATGGCGGAGTCGCTGGAAGATCTAGGACGAATGCTCGGCGACCTCAACAGAACATGGACAAAACAAAAATAATGTTTAACGTCCATGTCGTACCCACCGCACTCACCGTTGGGAACTCTACTCTTGAAGTTGTCAACGAATACATTTACCTGGGACAGGTAGTCCGGTTAGGTAGGTCCAACTTTGAGAGAGAGGTCAATCGACGAATCCAACTCGGCTGGGCTGGGCGACTTTTACATATTTTCTTACTATTATTTTTGTCACTCAGTAAGATAGGGTATGGCGGATTTTTCCAAAAATGAAACTCATCGTGGAGCAAAGCTAGAAATGTTTCCGCCAAATCCTGGCTCAAGTGCGAATCGCGGCAAAGCTATTGTCGTACTGGATAACTGATCCCCTATTATCGTAAAATTCACAAAGATTTTTACATAGCGTTTCCAATCATATAAATTAAAATAAACATTTTTTTAAAAAAGAGCAGCGGAAAAATTGGTTTCTATATAACATTCATTCTCTGATTCAAGAGCTAATTGCTGATTGAATTTAGATAAATATTACTCGCGTGATAGTAATAGTCAGGCTATGGATAAATATTGTTAGCGTTATAAAATAAATATTCAGTAAAAACATTTTGTAGAGGTGCAAACTGAAGACTTATTTGTTAAGTTAATCATAAATGGAACTTTAAATGTTAATATTATAATTATATATCTATTTATTATATATAATTATAATATTAGTAGGATATCAACAAATACATGCTCAATACATTAGTTAAGGTTTTTAGTTGATGTTCAATAGGGAGATAAAATCTCTATCTAAATATCTATTGAATAGACATTAGATTCGTTTGCTCTTTACGGCACTTCTTTCAGTTGCAAAGATAGAAAATGTGAATAAAATAAGTGAGGATTTTTATCGTCGAATAAGGCGGAAGTTCCTCCGTTAGGAAACAATTTTTCAGCGGTGAAGATCTTTATTAATATGAATGAGGAAACAAATACTGTTAATAATACAGTTATCGGACTCATATAACAGAAACTATTCATACAAATAAGGCTATTTAAGGCTAAATATATTAAGTTACTCTGTACTCTCTCTCTACCATGCAAGGGATCTGGGGTGACGAAATAGATAAGACCGTCAAGGTCAAAGAATTACCCAGTGAAGGTTCTAGATTAAAGCTGAATGTCTATTGCACAAATCCGGTCGTCGTGGTTGTCTTTGGAAGAGACCTTTGCACTACAGTTGCCCTCTGTTGGTTAATGAGGGCTCTGGACCTCGTGATCATCAACTACACCACCCTCTACCAGATTACCAGGCAACGACCGAAGAAATACAACCTTCTATTACTGTAGAGATTTGGGTGTAATATATTTATCAAATACAACTCTATTTCGATACTTTCATTATTATATTACAGAAACAATACATTCCTACGTTCAAAACTGGTTTCTAAAACTAGTTCATAATACACTAGTTTCTTAAGTAAGCTAGATATTCTTTCTCAAGCTAATCTACGAGGATTGCATTACTTAACCAAGTTTAACTGGGTATGCTTGATAAACTAACTCCATTATCTTTAATGCAGTTTGATACAGCACGATATATATACAGCAAGTTTCATAGTTTAACAATTTTAATTTAAAAATACCTTTTTAAAACAAGCTTTTATAGCTAAAAAGTTCCTGCAGCTCCCATCTGGCTTCATCATCAGACCCTAGACACCATCCGGGTCTGAAGTACTCGCTAAGATAATTCCAACCAGCCCAAACACGGCAGGTTTATATTGAGTAAGTTCGGTGATTCTATTGGCCACCTTTCGGCTTCATCAACAGACCCTGAACACTATCTCGTCATATAATACTTGTCAATAGCAATCTAACAAGCTTAAACACGAGGGGGTTACATTGTATAGTTTATATGTTCCTATGGCCACCTTCCGACTCCATCATCAGACCAGCTCCATGGTACGATACTATTGCATTGTCACCGAACTTACATGCGTGTGCCAAATTTCAGCTCACCCGGTTCTCGGTTGGGTAAGCAAGTGCTTAAAAAATGGATCACAAGTATGTATGTACTACCAGATTTCCGCGGCTTCGCTCCTGGTTGATATCAACGCCACCTATCGGTCTATGTTACTACTAGATAACGTAGCTTTCTGATGGTAAAGGAATTACAAAAACCGGTTTAATGGTTTCAGAGCTTATAAACAAACAAACAGAATTTTCCTCTCTTTAATATTAGTATAGATTAGTATATTTTAATGCCTCGTTGGTCTAGTGGCAAAGCGTATCGCTTTGTGATCACGAGATCCTGAGTTCAAATCCTAGGTCGGAAAAATTTAGTTTTTCTAACGAAAATTTCCCAACATTTGTACGGAGTCTGGAATTGTGCCCAGTATATGGCAATAGGCTCGCTCTTTTTATGGAGATCGCCTTCGTGCACTGCCCTTGTACTCGAACTGACATGGTGGCGTTATTATACAAGCACTTCAACACTTCGATGTACCGATAGTCAATGCGGCATAGCTGGAGAGATCTAAGAACCGCCCAAGTCTCGATCGAATCGAAGGCTTTCTCATAGTCCACAAACGCCAAGCATAGTGGCCGATTATACTCCTCGGTCTTCTGTATAATCTGCCGCAGCGTATGTATGTGGTCTATGGTACTAAAGCCTTTCCGAAAACCGGCTTGTTCGGGAGGCTGGAAATCATCAAGCCTGCGTTCGAGACGATTTGTGATGACTCTCGAAAACAACTTGTAAACATGGCTCAGCAGTGTGATGGGCCTATAGTTCCTTAATAAAGTGTTATCACCTTTCTTGAAAAAGAGTATCACCACACCCCTGTTTCATGCTGCCGGCGTTTTTCCTTCGAGCAAGACGGAATTAAACAGCCTCTGAAGGACTTTAAGTACCGGCGATCCGCCCGCTTTCAGAAGCTCTGCGGTAATTCCGTCTTCGCCCGGTGCTTTGTTGTTTTTAAGTTGTTTGAGAGCCATCCTAATCTCGTACAGGCTGATGTCCGGGATATCTTCAGTGTAGTGTCGGGTTAGCTTGGCTCTTGGGTCTTTTACCAAGTCAACAACAGGTTCAGCTACTGAGGTATACAACTGCGTATAGAACCTCTCTATCTCCCTGAGCATCTCTGACCTGCAATCGATAACGTTTTATTCTTAGTGACTTTATTTGTAAAATGTCGTAAATTTTTCCCGATTTAGGTTTTCTCTTGCCCACCTGCGTATACGTTAACGCTTTCGTCAAAATGCACTTTAAAAAAGGCGCTAAAAAATTACACGCTGTCGCATCTCAATAAAGGTTTCGTCAAATAGCCGACGAGAGCGTGACGCAAGCGCTCGGCTACTTTCGGTAGAGACGTTTCATGTCGCGCCGAGTGGGGCTGCGCTGCATCGTAGATTTCAGTACATTACAACTCCCCAAGCCGCGCCGCCGTCGCGCTCCCGTCGACTACGTAGCGAACCCTTTAACGCATTAATACGCACGCCTTATGTCTTCGTTAACGTGTTAATTAGCGCATTACTATATTCTATCTATCTATCTATCTATAACCTCACGCCAGATCCCTTGCGGGGTAGGCAGAGAGTTCAGAGTTCCAACAAGTTCTTTCCTTACATACCTCTCTGGCTTCCTCGACTCTCATAGTTCGTCTCATACACGCTCGCCGGTTACGGAGACTCTTGACTTTTCCATCTGACAAGACTCGGTTTATTTGGTCGTGGTAAGATAGTCTAGGTCTTCCCCGGTACCTGCATCCTTCCACTTTCACATTGTATATCTGTTTTGTCATTCTTTCCTCTGGCATTCTTTCTATATGCCCGAACCAACGGAGCATGCCCTTTCTCATCTTTACACCGATACTATCTTTCATACCTACTCGCTGTCTTACTATGCTGTTGCTAATGCGGTCGGTCAGCTTCACTCCGCACATCTTCCGCAGAGCTCGCATTTCTACCGCATTTATCCTACTTTCATTCTCCTTCTTACATACCCAGCTCTCGCTACCATATAACAGCGTTGGGACAAGAACTCCGTTATGTATAGCCAGCTGCGCCTTATGGCTTAAGTGCCGGCTCCCGAGTAGCTTTCCCATCGCACCATTCACTCTGTTCCCTGCACTCACTCTTCTCTCTATGTCAGCGGTGTATTTCCCATCCTTACTGAACGCGCATCCAAGATATACAAACTCATGCACTTGCTCCAGCACATCGTTACCAACTACAATCCTTACATTCGTTCTGGTTTCTTCCCTTTCAAAAACCATAATCTTGGTTTTCTTCACATTCAAGTGTAAGCCATTGATCATGCAGTCGTCTTTCATAACTGTGACTAGTGTTTGCAGATCAGTGGCTGTTGGCGCTATTAAAACTGCGTCATCTGCATAAAGTAGATGGTTTACCACTAAGTCACCCATTTGTACACCTTCATTCATCGCTTTCAGTCTTTGAAGACTTTTGTCCAGATTTATTATAAACAGTCTAGCGGACAACACGCAACCCTGCTTGACGCCGATTTTAACGTCAAACCAGGGTGACCTGTTACCACCCACCCGTACGCATGCCTTGCAGTCCACATAAGTGGACTGGACGGCTTGCAACAGAGTGCCATCCATACCATACTCTGACAAAATGTCCCAAAGTCTCTTTCGCACAACTCTGTCAAATGCCTTCTCCAGATCTACAAAACCGCAGAAAACCTTCCGCCCCACTGCCAGATGCTTCTCTACGATGTTGCGGAGTGAGAAGACTTGATCCGAACATCCTCTTCCAGACCTGAAACCCTCTTGTGCCTCGCACAACATTTCATCGGACTTCACGCGCATTCTCCGTTCAATAATTTTACCGTACACCTTGGCTGTCAAGCTGATCAAACTGATGGCTCTGTAATTGGCGCAGTCATATTGTGAACCCTTGCCTTTATACAAGGGTACTATGACTGCGCGGCGCCAATCTGTAGGGACTCTACCGGTCCTCCAGCAAAGGTTTGCAAGGTCCCGGAAAGCGTCCCGGACGCAAGTTCCACCATATTTGATCATCTCGGCAGATATCATGTCTACTCCCGCAGCTTTACCGTTTTTCATACTTCCTATCGCCCATTCAACTTCTTCCATAGTGATGTCCTCCGTTAATTCTGGTGCCGCAATCTCGCCTTTGAGCACGTCTCCGGCATCAGCATCCAGGACATCTCCATACATTTCTTCAAAATATTCACTCCACCGGTTTAGCACAGCTTGTGTGTCTGCAAGAATGTCACCATCTTTAGATTTTATCCTTTCCATTCTGGAGCCTGACGAATCACCTCGAGCCTTTCTCACCTTGCTCCAAAAGAGTTTGGTGTTGTCCTCGAAGTTCTTCGCCAGCCTCTCCTCCTCAATCATACTGGCTCTTTCACGCTTTTCTTTCACTAAAGTTTTAGTGGCATTCTTGCATTGCCGGTATATTTCTTTCCTCATCTCTGTCATACTGGCATTCAGGTTCAAAGAAGATGCATAGTCCTGCCACGCTTTCTTCTTACTTTCTACGGAGCTTTGCAACTCCGCATCCCACCATGCATCACCTTTTGCTGTAATATGCTTCTTTGAGCAACCACATACTTCTTTCGCGGATTCCACCAAACTCTCTTTCAGGTTATTCCAGCATTCATCTAGATTTGAGTCCGGAGAGCCTGCTGTCAAAAGCTTGTCCCGGACTCTGTCTTCATACATTCTCCTCACGCTCTCATCTTGCAATTTTTAACCTTTATTCTTTTAAGGTCTCCGAAGGGGATACGCTCTCGCCAGTGCCTCCACTTCCTGAACAGACCACTAAACCGCGCAACTACGAGATAGTGGTCTGATTCCAGAGTGGGGTCTCTATACGCACGCGTATCTTGTAGTTTGCTTCCGAGACGCTTATCAACCAGGATCAGATCTATCATGCTTTTTTGTTCATTCCTTCTCCACGTATACATATGTATGTCCTTGTGCTGGAATATCGTATTAGACACAAGTAGACCCCTTTCCAAACAAACATCTACAATGAGCTTACCTGCATCGTTCACTCTCTTATCACCATAGGGACCCAGAGCAGCGTCGCAAGTTTGCCGCCTGGTTCCTACCCATCCGTTCAGATCGCCACACAAAATCACCTTTTCGTTAGCCTCAGCCAAATCCAGAACTTCCCTGACATTATCCCCAAACTTCTCAAGGTCCTGGGGTGTCGACGAGCTTACGGGAGCATATGCTGCGACCAAAAATACTCTAGTGACACTCAGTTTTAAACGGACCCAGAGAAGTCTCGCATCGCACAGGCCATAATATCTCACTCCAGAGGCCAGGCGACGGGACAGCAAGATACCCACCCCCATGCTGGCACGACTGCTCTGCGGTACCCCAGACCACAGAGCCATCGCTCCATCAGGAAGATCACAGGTTTCACTGCCCCTCCGCTTAGTCTCTGTTACACACAGAGCATCCAGGCGTCTCTCTTTCATCACATCAATCACCTCATGCATCTTATCTTCCATACCATCTCTTACATTCCAAGTGTCTATTCGGCACTCTGCACCCCACGACTCGCCAGTTCGGGCCCGGCGTGATGGGTGGCGGCCCCCATCGCCGCTTCCACCTATATTCGTACAGACGGGGGCGGGCCGGTACGCGTCGCCTCGGGGGGACGCCCTAGCCCGCACTGCGGTACGTCTTCGGTCCAAGATTGCAGCCATAATGACTGGCAGGGGTCGCGACGAGCACGCTCTTGGACAGACCCCCTGCTACTATTTTGCTATATATAGCAAAACCACCAAAACAAAGTTTCTGGAACTAGAAAGAGCGCAAAGGTCCTTGTTAAAGGTCATGTATTTTAAACCGTATAGATTTCCAACACACCAGCTCTACACTACAAGTGACCTTCTTACTGTACGTAAACTATATATAATGCACATAGTTAAAACTTTACAAGTACTCCCATATGATCCAAAAGTATTAAATAAAAGAAATAAAACATACGTAGCTCCTAACCCCAATGTGAAGTCAGTATTTGCCAGGCGACAACACATTAAACAATCATCACACATATACAATTACATGAATGAACACTTAAATATTTATCCTAAAACATATCGTGAGACTAAAAATCTTATAGTTAATTGGATAAAAACGAAAACATATGAGGAAACTGAGGATATTATGTTGTAAAAATGTTAAAAAAAAAGAATACGCAGCAAGTACACACACACACACACACAAGCTCGCGCGCGCAGGGACACCACACATTAACTCACTTTTAATTTTAATTTAATGTTCGTACCTACCTACCTAGTTATAAGGAAAAATGTATCTAGCTACTATCCTTAAATAAATAATCAAAGTGTTACTACTTAAAATACTATCGCATTTTAGAATATATTTTGTTCATGTAACTAAACTCACTATTAATGGAGAGCGGGATCCCCTAGCACAAGTATAATATTTACTTAAAAGGGGATTTCAACCACTGTTATTGTCATTTTTACTTGGTTACTTCAGTAAAATAAAAATGTTTTATTCATAAAACATTTTTATTTTTTTTATTACTGCGCAAGTAGGGCAGCAGCATTAGCGTTACCGATTATAGATAGTCCACTTTACCACAGGCTTAAACGTTACATTGACAGTTAATGAAACTAGTAGTGCGTAAACTAGACGCGTAAGCGATGCGGAGTCTACGATTAGTGATGGCTGGGGTTCTCCCTAACGTAGCCTTTGTTTCACGGACGCCGCTGCTGCTCCGATGAGCACGTATCTCATTTGTACTACGGCGACATCACCTGTGAAACGACGAGAACAATCAACCGTAGTTCAACTTTGTTCAATCTTACATAAATAAAAAAGTAATGGTAATGTTTCATAATCTATTAAGTTTTTTCCTTGGAATGAACTTGTTGGACTCTGTTTTCTCTACCTACCCCTTAAGGAATCTGGCGTGATGATAGGTATAGTAGGTTAAGTTCTTTTAAATATTTATTCATAAATATCAATGAACCTGTACTTTTTCTCGTTTACTTACAACTCAATACAACGTTGAGATACGAAAGTAGAAAATGACACTAATCCTTCTTTTAGGGGTACCCACAGGTACCACCTTAATAATAAGTACATATTTGCATCGTTGAAAGGGACTATTGGGGTAATAACTTGGATTGCCCCTACAGGCGTAAAAATATTCTTGTACGTAAGGTCATAGCTGATAGAGATAAGAGTTATATTTCTGAGATTTATCGCCACAGCGCCTGCACATAATATGGCTGCAATTTATCTGTGTCGTAGCAGGGTATATAGAGTGATAAACTGTGATCGATATTAAGCCAGTAAAGCGCATTCCCATGCCACCGCTTATGTTAATATATGTAATTAAACTACTTAAGCGTAGTACTTAATTAAACATAGATTAAGTACCCCACTTGTTTTTATTAGATTTCTGTTGTTTTTTACGAAATAAGAATTCTGGAAAAAATCCCCCTTTCCTCACGAATTGAGACTCTCGAAAGACAGTTATGTAAACGAAACGTATTTGATTAACTAACAACTGATTCCAAAAAAAGGCTTTTTTCATAACTTCAAAAGACATGTATGTGAATGTATTAAATATTCCTATTTAACAATCATTTTTCATTAAATAATTACGACTCATAGTTACAAATACAAATTTTGAATGAGTAACCAGTTACAAAATGACGACATAAGATTATTTTCGGATACGATCGTGGACCAAAGGATTATCCGTTGATTAGATATCTATTAGATAGGGAGCGAGAGATTAGATACATATCTTTAATTTCTTATTAAAGAAGCAGATCTCATAGGAAGATAAGTCTGATTCTTACAAAGTAAACACACAAAGAAAAGTAAACACCGTACTTATAAACATTAACGTGATATTCTATTAAACCAGATGCATGATAAGAAAAATGAGTTCGCCGAAATTCGGTCTTTGTTTTTTTCTTCTATCTATATTATCAGACCAGATCACTTGCGGGATGGGTACAGTAGGTACAGAGTGCTTCTTTCTTCAAATAAATTTCACTTTGTAAGCCGACTTGTCCACAAACATTAGCTCTATAATAGATTTATCGGCAATCGATCGAGCCGGGGTCGTTTTTATTAGTTCACCTTCTCTATAATTGGTGGTAGAGCTCGTAAAATGGCGGTCATGAAAAAGCCACATTCGACAGTAAATGACTAAACCTTACAGTGTCCGGGGAAGTATAAATATAATAGCCCGTAAAGGTGGAATCCCGACAAATGCTTCGGATTGCTACTCAATTTATAGTACGTTTATACTACAAATATATTTTTGAACGTTTTTTGGGATTGCCGGTGGTGGTCAACCCCTGAATTTATTTTAACAGAAACAAGAAGCTGCCGATTTTAGTTGTGATCATTCGTAGTGCATTGTTTTGTACTATGGCAGTAGACAAGAGAGGTCTGTAAGAATAAAACCAGATACCTCTACATATCGCACCTCCGCGCAACTAGCGTCATGACTAAAAAATCGAATTTCTTTTGTTTTTGAATATTCCCTAATATTCAAAATACTCAATAAAAAAATAATTTTTAACAAACGGTTTTTACGTTTTTATAAATGGCATATACTTTTAACTCTTACGGCGTTTAGAGGCGGCTTCAAAGGTTTCTGCAATTTGCAGGTTACGTAACTTGAAATGATAAACAAAGAAACAATTTTGAGTTTTAGGTGCGATATTCTCTCGACATATTTCGTGCAGAATCATTCATTATTCTGCCAAAAAATGCCTCAGGCATTAAGTCGGCCTATGTACATGAGTATATGAAGTAATAAAACAACAAAATAAGTATTAGTTTTGTAGTGCTAACCTTTATAAACGTTATGCACAAACTCATCGTTACCATCGAATTACATTCCGCTAACGCCCCGCGGCCCTCCCTGCGTCACCCCAGAAGTAATATCGGTCAAGTGACCATGTTCGACCTACCTATTCCCTGGGTCAAACAGGTCAAATATCTAGGGGTCACCCTAAACAATACTATGACCTTCGGACCGCACATCGAGTCCGTAACCGAGCAGTCATAGTCCTCGGTCGTCTTTACCCGATGATCTGCAAACGGAGTAAAAGGTCCCTTAGGAATAAAGTGATACTTTACACAACTGAGGCGCTGGTAGCGCTGTGCGACCGCGGTGTTCTTACCAAGGTTAAGCAGCGTTCGACTCGGTCGGCTTGAGATGGGTGACCATTTGTGGCATTTTTATATTCGAGCGTCTCTGTGCTTCGGAAGGTACGTTAAGCCGTTGGTCCCGGTTACCACTTAATATGGTAGTCGTTTAGCCGTGTTGGAAACCTTAAAGGCGGCTTGATAAGTTCCAACAGCAGGTGCCCACAAACCTGCCTCCACCAATCCGCACTGGGTCCACGTGGTGGAGTATGACCTAATCTCTCTCTTCTCGATTTGTGAGAGAAGGCCTTTGCCCAGTAGTGGCTGGGTTCTCTCACTCTCAGTATAGGCTGATATTATTATTTATTATTATATTACAAAACTTGTATAAGGCCCATCATGATGTACGCTTGTGAGGTGTTCGGGCACGCCGTCCGCTCTCACACCGATCCCGTTTCTTCCGCAAAGCCGTCGGAGTCCCGTGGTTCATACAGAATGTCGATTTCCATTCCGATCTCGGACTCGAACCTATTCGCGCCTTTATTAAAAAGGCGACGACCCGATATTTTGCGAACGCGTCCAATCATAGTAATCCGTTAATCGTAGCCGCCGCCGAATACGAACCCAACTAGGATAGGAGTAGGACTCCTATCAATTTCTACCGCCGTCGGCGGCATGTTCTCACTGACCCTCCCGATGCCCTTACACCCCTTCTTTCGAATACAGATACCGCAAATAGGATCAGACACCGACCTCGCCAGCGAGGTCGAAGAATTGCTTGCCCCCCGACCGGAACAGAGCACCACGGCGAGACACCTAGTATACGCCCTCCCACATAGCCACTGCCCAAGCCGAGGCCGTTCCTCCTTGAGACGCCCTTGAGCTAGTTGCCCCCTTGCACTTCTGGCTCGAGCGTAGTGGTTGCACGCTCGCCCTCTTGTCCGGTGAAGCTGTAAAGACCCCGCAGCCAATAGCGTAGATCATTCACACACACATTCTGCTAACTTAATCAGTCTGATCATTTTCATGTCCAGTTCCCTGCTCACGGCTTACATTCTCCCACGGGCCAGTTTCATACCCATGTCCGGGGTTCACATGGTGGAGTATAACTTATTTTTTCTAACCTTGATCTATGCGAAAATGTCTTTGCCCAGCAGTGGGAAAATATTATTACTGTATATTCCAACCTTAAATCTACGTCTTTACAATTAAATTAGTTCTTGATCTATTTAGTCTTATGGAAATCTTCTTGTAGTAGAAATATTTTGTTCAGCTTACCAACATAAATGCAAATTATGTACACTTATCGACTTTCGCACTTTAATAACAAGGTCTAATACCAGTGCGATCCAGTATAAAGGGTTTACTTTAAACTATCAAAGTAATTTAGACCTGCTTGCAAGTATTTTCTTGTTGAACTTACAATGTTCCTTGTAATTTGTTTTCTAAAGACGCTCTACGGCATTATGCTCGTGTACATTCAGCTGGAAGTACCGACCATAGAGCCACGTGCGTGTAATTTTCCTTAACCGTTTGTCCTGGTGACCTAGCAAGGCATGCGGATGGTAAAATCTTTTCGCATATCCCAAAAAATACATATACAAATAGATATTTTATAATGCCTCGTTGGTCTGGTGGCAAAGCGCATCGCTTTGTGATCACGAGGTCCTGGGTTCAAATCCTAGGTCGGACAAATGTAGTTTTTCTAACAAAAATTTCCCAGTATGAGTCCGGAGTCTGGAATTGTGCCCGGTATATGGCAATAGGCTCGCCCCCTATTACATGGGACCTAACATCGTCGGCGAAACGTGGGTGTACTCAGTACACCTCTGTATATTTTATAATTTACTCACCATAATTGTTTACATTAGCACATGTGGTACATTAGCAATTATTGCTGTATTGTAAATGCTTTACAAACACTAATTCCACATGCACAAACACCCAGTCAGAATATATATCGATCAGACATAGGTATGTCCCGTGCAGGAATCAAACCTGCGATAATCGATCCACTTAGCTAAGTAGCTTTCATCTAAAAATACTAGATCAGAGGGTTAGGCACAAATTTGACATTATAGTAACGTTATCGAGCAATATTGCTGTCTCGTTTATCTTTATTTAATAAATTAATAGTGTGTGTAACGGTGAAGGAAAACATCGTGAGGAAACCTGCATGCCTAAGAGTTTTTCGAAGGTGTGTGAAGTTCACCAACCCGCACTGGGCCAGCGTGGTGGAATATGGCCTAAGCCCTCTCAGTTTGAGAGGAGGCCCGTGCCCAACAGTGGGACAGTTTCTTAACAGGGCTAATATTATTATTATATTATAGTGTATAAAGGACACAATATAGACTCGAAAGCGTTACGAAAACGTCAATATTTTCGTGCTTGCGCCTCTGGCCTTTATCAATCAACATCATAAATTATGATAAGATTGCATTAGAAATTTTACTCTCTAGGGAATCAAACCTGCTTCTAGTTTATCACCCTGTACTCTATCTATCTATAACATCACGCCAGATCCCTTGCGGGGTAGGCAGAGTACAGAGTTTCAACAGATTCTTTCCTTACATACCTCTCTGGCTTCCTCAACTCTTATAGTTCGTCTCATACAGGCTCAACTCTTTACTTACAAAGACTCTTGACTTGTACTTCAGTATTCAGTGGTAGAATGCTCCCTGTACTCGAACGTTAATAATCTACTTAATAATACAATTATTTTTGGATACCTTTCATTCCCTGTGAGAATTTACCCGTGAAACTATTTTACGACATTGAAGTCCCAACGTGCTTCTACTTAGAATTGTTATAGAAATTTACATAAAAAAGTTGGCGGCATTTTTTACTTCCAGTTCAATTTACTCAGATATGAGAAAAGTTCAAAAACAAGAGTTGTTTTTCATAACAGTAGAATAGAGTTTAATTCTCCTCATTTATTTTAGACTTAAGCGTTAACTTTTTTACATGATACTGGTGTGTAACGACAGTATATAAAAAACTGTCACGCCTATATTCTCAAAGTAGGGTTGGCAGAGGTGTAATGAACGGTCAAGGCCGCGTGAAGTTTATTCGTCCCCGTAGCTCCGACATTATGCGGCCATGGTGGTGTCACCACAGGGTTTTTAGTCGGTATACTTGGTGCTTTGACGGCCGGGCACTCCGACCGTCGATGCACCAAGGATTCCAACATAACCCCTCCGCGTCCCCCGAACGCGGAGGGGCACCCTTCAAGGGTTTGTGTAAAAAAAGGTGTAAGACACATATCGTCAGTGTTGGGTAAAAATTAATTGCGAATAAATTAAGTTGCATTTAAAATATCTCGAATTGATTCTTAGTTTTAAAGTCTCTGACGTTTCGCGTGCTTAACTGCACCCATGGCCACGGAAGAAACTGAGGCGTATGACGGAAAAAAGTATTTTTTATTCTCGAGTACCTTAGGGGGATTATTTTAATTGCAATTGGAAATTTAATTGATTGATCCTACAATTGAAAAATGCCCAACACTGCACATCGCTGATGACGTTGGGTCCTTATGGTATAGGGGGCAAACTTATTGCCAATATACTCCAGACTGTTTTTCGATAGAAACTCCACACTTCGTCTGATATAGGTAACCCAGAACTTTATGAGCGCTACTCGTATCATGCGCTAAAATACCAAAGAGGGAGGTTTTCAAAATTTATATTAATATAACTTTTTAACAACTTTGTTTCATATTTCTATTTAAGCATATTATACGTGACCTGATGATGTGGTGATAGCCTAGTGGTTAGACCGTTGGACTGCAAAGTCAAAGGTCTCGGGTTCAAACCCAGGCACGCACCTCTGTCTTTTCGAAAGCATGTGCGTATTAAAAATTAATTATCACTTGCTTTAACGGTGAAGGAAAACATCGAGAGGAAACCTGCATGCCTAAGAGTTTCTCGAAGGTGTGTGAAGTTCGCCAACCCGCACTAGGCCTGCGTGGTGGACTATGGCCTAAACCCTCTCAGTTTGAGAAGAGGCCCGTGCCCAACAGTGGGACAGTTTCTTAACAGGGCTAATATTATTATTTTTATTACGTGACCTACGGTCCTGACTACTGATAAAACTATATCCCAAAATCCGTAAAACAAGGTCAGCTTCGTATGACTTTTTAAGATTCTCGCTAGATCGAACTCAACAACTTACCGCTTATCTCCAAAAAGAATAACAACATATCACTTTGTTTTGTGTTTGAACCTGCTCCGCCCTTATCAGTTTATATCTGTCCTCGGATATTTTTCTCTCAATCTTAGATACTTGTCCAAGCAGGAGGGCGACGATATTTATGGATCTATCTATCGATATCATTACGCCAGATCCCAGGGATAGGCAAAGAGTACAGAGTCCCAACAAATTCTTTTCTTAAAGACCTCTCTGGGTTCCTCCACTTTCATATACGCTCTCCGGTAACGGAAACTCCTGACTTTAGGGAAATGATTATTAATAAATCTACCTATTAGGAACCATCTACAAATTACGTCTAAGATCTGGTGGCTAGAGCGTAGGCCGCTCCACTCACTAGATCGAGTACTCACAGGTTGATTTCCGCATAGAACAAAACTTAGTTGGTCCACTAGTATTTTTTTTTTCGATCCGGATATTTGTGTATGTAAATTTTATCTTATAAACGCACAAAGAACATAGTAATTAAGTTCCTAGTGTGGGGTTATTATTTAAAAAATATGTAAAATATATATAATTTCATCAAGTTATTAACCGTACAACCCTGCCATTATAATGCAATACACAATCGATGTATTATTTATACCAGATTAAAGGTGGCAGTAAAAAAAGGACCCGAAAAATAAGAACACAAGTACGCGTGTGGTATTATTTCTACAACTGCTAGCTACGAGGTATAAATGCGTAAGCAAGGATCATTTGGTCCGTGTCATCCACGGTGCAACGGTTTCAACACGTGGGTCCCCAACCCACGTGTTGAAACCGTTGCACCGTTTCTAATTAAAAAAATAACTTTTATAGCGATGCGCGCTTGGTCATCACGAGGTCCTGGGTCCAAATCCTAGGTCGGACAAATGATGTTTTTCTAACGAAAAATCTTCCTAGTACGAGTCCGGAGTATGGAATTGTGCCCGGTGTATGTCAATAGGCTCGCCCCCTATTACATGGGACCTAACATCGTCGGCGAAACGGGGGTGTACTTAATACACCTCTGCCACCCCCGCTTGGGGAATATAGGCGTGACGGTGCTTATTAATGTCAAAATAAAGTTTACAAGAGTGTAACTGATTACGATAGATTTGAGATTTTCCCCTTTCTTATCACTAACATGATATAGGTGTAAGCAGTGTAAATATATAATCTTGTAAATGCTCCCTCTAACCTCCTAGTACCTCTATGCATTTTACTTGATGACAGCGTTAGCTCCGATTTTGGCCGCGGGCCGAAAGATCCTTGTATATGGTATGACTATATATGAAAACACGGCTGTTTCTTGGTTTTCATTTTGTTAGTGAACCCTAATGTAGTATGAATAATATATCAATAATAACACAGTTAAGATTTCATAATTAGTTAAACTCCGTGCTTCGGAAGGCACGTTAAGCCGTTGGTCCCGGCTACCACCTAATGTGGTAGTCGTTAAGCCGAGTTGGAAGCCTTAAATGCGGCTTGATAAGTTCCAATAGCAGGTGGCCACAAACCAGCCTCCATCAATCCGCACTGGGTCCGCGTGGTGGAGTATGACCTAATCTCTTTCACCCCTATTTGTGAGAGATGGCCTTTGTCTAGCAGTGAGCAGTATAGGCTGACATTATTATTATTATTTATTATAATTAGTTAAACAAGTGGGATACGAGCATTGAAGGCCGGTTTCAATATTTGGCTGTTATTCAAATGTATGTATAATCTATTCCAATCAAACTTTAAAACTTTGTGAACGATTAAGATTTTTAGGAGTTATAGCTGTGATTGCAACTTATAACAAGTTATATATGGAGGCGACAGTATTTCCGAAGACATCAAAATAAAATTGCTGTTAGCAAGAAATCGATGCTTTTATGTCGAGTGAAAACCGTTTTAAAAAGTTTTAAAGTTCGATTGTAATATACTATAAATAGAATATAAATAGCCTGTACAAAATGTAACTTACAAAAATGTGTAGCTTAAAAAATCTGGGGCTCCCTCTGTAAAATAGATACTTTTTTGAACTTTTATGTTACGTTTTCACATATTTGTTGTAAAAGACGAATGATGTATACCGTTTTTCAATATTTTTTGCCATCCATGCTGTTTAACAGTCATAATTGTCATATGGGAAAAAATGGGAGCAATTATAATGACATATTAATGCCCATTCCGCACAAACTTTCATAGTAAGTAATCCCTAGCAAAACAAACTAAGTTCATATCCCCCTGAGAGATAAAATGTGTTTTTCCGCTGAATAGTTATTATGAAATGCAATACGGTGACATTCATAAACTTTTTTGTTACTACTGATGACGTGAATAACGATCGTTCTTTTGAAATTTCTAACTTAAGCTTCGCACTTAGCTATGGTTTAAGTGACAAAATGACAAATAATTCTATACAAAAAGCAGTGATAGACTATTGGTTAGACCGTTTATGTGCGTTAGCATGCGTATTAAAAATTAACTATCACTTGCTTTAACGGTGAAGAAAACCATCGTGAGGAAACCTGCATGCCTTAGAGTTTCTCGAAGGTGTGTAAAGTTCGCCAACCTGCACTGGGCCAGCGTGGTGGACTATGGCCTAAACCCTCTCAGTTTGAGAGGAGGCCGTGCCCAACGGTGGGACAGTTTCTTAACAGGGCTATTATTATTAATTCTATACAAATATAAATGCCTCAACCCCAGCTTATCATCACCTACAAAAAAAAAATCATTGAAAGACAAAGGCTTCAACATTATTATTACACGATCCACATATCCTCCACGTATTAAAAAGCTATTTTTGTGTATTGAAATTAATAATACTGTAACTACGTAACACACTCATTTCAATTATTTACTTTTAGTTGATATGTTGAATCGTTTAGGAGACGTACGACGGCCTTTTTTTCAAATACTTAAACCAGACACAGGCCTTAAGTCTTCTTTATATACCTATCTACCGTATTCTTTGAGATCCCTAGCTTAATACTACTCTGAGTGTCATCGTTTCAAAGGAATTGAATCTAATATACATAATTTACAAACTAATGTTCTGAAGAATATCTTTACAGCATCTCGTCTGGAATTTTCTATTTGGGTTGGTTGCGAGAGACTGTCATCCATCCACGGAGGAGAAAAAATGGGAATCATTTGCGTCCAGATTGTTGTTTGATAAGCATTTGTATAAACTGTGACAGTACAGTAACATTATTAATAAACTAGATTATATTTCAGTCTAAAGTAATTTATTCTAACACAGTCTCGCCTATATTCCCTAAGCGAGATTAGCAGAGGTGTGTACACCCACTTTTGGCCTACGATGTTAGGTTACATGTACTACGGAGCGAGCCTAATCCCATATACCGGGCACAATTCCAGAGTCCGGACTGACAACAGCTTATTAAATATTAGGTACGCTTATTGTGTACCCGACAAACGTATACAAAAGTGTAGTCTGACATTTGCAAACATATTCATAAAGATGCGAATAAGATTTTTAGATATTTCACTTTCTCATCTCTCAACACTCTATGGTTAGCTGGAAGATAACTCATATTTGAGTTAAGTTCGCCTTCTGTATACTTTTAATTTGTAAAATTATATATATCCCAGTGTGTATACAATAAAGAATAAAGAATATTTCCAAAAATTTGTAAGCAGGAGATTTTTATAGTTTTCATAGGTATATTTTTCTAATAGTAATTTTGCCCAAATCTTTTGATTTTTCTCATTTGTTGACAGATCCTGTAGATGAAAAGGAGTGACGGAAGGAACAATTAAAACTATTAGGGTACGTCGGATAAATTTCGGTTTTAACTTTATTGACATTAGAATAATCAAAATAGATCACTTCTTTACAAACAACAATTTATCTACATTTTTAACAATCATTATAAGTCATTTTACTCCGTTTATAAAGTTGAATGTGACATTTATTGACTATGTGTAATTCTACTGTTAAAATAACAATATCTCAATTTTATAATACAAAGATATACCTATCTAACTACATTAAAGACAAATAATATATACGAAATAAATAATCATCGAGAAAACCTGAAACAGCCAATGTTATACAAATAAAAAAATATTTCAAATCCAACGTGATCGATCGCTACTTTCATACTTCCTAACTAATCAAATGCACAGCCAAAAGCCCGTTATACTTGTTTATGCAGCCTAAGTCGTTTTATAAGCTACACAGTATGATAACAACGTAATTTTAATTATACTGACTGTAACAAATGCAGCTAGTTAAAATAATTAATCCTCAGAGTAAAATAATAAAACAGTGCGCAAATGTATCACCGCAAAGCTGCAGCTCCACTGCGGCAGAGGATGTTCTCGGTGAGGGTACGCACGTAACAACGACCGGCCGTACCTACGTACAGATACACGACTTGGCGGCCACAGCCCGCTGACTATGGCAATCAAATGCATGCGTACCCTGCTGGCCATACATCGGTACATAGCGTGTCATTGTGGTTGATTCCACCTACAGTTGTATGAAAGCGAAGCTAAGTAAGAACATATGAGTACTGTCTCTGTGTGGCCGACGATTTAGCGCAGTGGTTAAGAGCTTCAGCCGTTCCGTCCACTGTGTTTAATAGCCGCGGGTTCGATTCCCGCACGGGACAATTCTTTGCGTGACCCACAATTATTTGTTTCGGTCTGGGTATTTGTGTATGTGAATTATCATATTTGTAAACGCACCCACGACACAGGAACATATCTTAGTAAGGGGCTACGCTTTAAAACAATATAAATGGAGTATTTACTTATATGGTAAGATAAATAACGAGTTATCTATCTATCTATAAATATATAACTAATGTCTTTGTGTTACAACCACTGAATAGTTGTTCTCTAGCTACAACCATCAACGCAGAAACTATAGTCATTTGTTTCCTTCGGGCTGCACTCCAGTATATTTTTAATCTGAGAATGAATAACTAATATGATAATTTCGAATCTATGCTGCAATGTTTTAATCATGACAATGTGTGTATGAATCGCAAAATAATATTAACAATACCTTGAACTCTAGAATCTAGAACTTACATTTCAAATCATCATCAAAAATTATAGCGTCGTCAAAATTTACGTAGAATTTGTAAAAAAATATAGTCTGTATAAATAATTAAAGCCAAAAACAGAACCGAATGGAAGCAGTGGATTTTTTTTGGTCAGTGGGTTTTGGGTATGTGTGGGGGTGCGCGGGCGCGCTCGCTTTCGTGCGTGCGTGCGTGTGTTTGTGTGTGAATGCTGTTGGCCACGGGACCGGGTTTACAGCTGTACACGACAAGAGGGCGATCGTGCAACCACTACGCTCCAGCAGCCCAGAAGGGCAAGGGGGCAACCTCAAGGAGGAATGGCCTCGGCTTAGAAAATCGCTATGGGGAAGGGAATATACTAGGGTAAAGGTATCTTGGGCATAGGCATATACAGCGGGCAAGGGATTTTCGACCTCGCCGGCGAGGTCGGTGTCTGATCTTGTGTGTGGTATCTGTATCCGAAAAAGGGGATGTAAAGGCATCAGGTGGGTCGGTGAGAACCTGCCGCCTACAGCAGTAGTGGCTGATAGAAGGGTTTGTAGTCGGCAGCGGCTACGATTAGCGGATTTCTATGATTAAACGCGTTTGCGAAATATCGGGTTTCCGCCTTTTTAATAGAGGCGCGAATGGGTTCGATACCGAGATCGGAATGGAGATCGACGTTCCGTATGAACCACGGTAGAGGGAGGGCTTTGCCCAACAATTGGACGATAGTGACTAATTTATTATTATTATATATGATATCAAATTAATTCGTGGTATAACTAGTTCCATTAGAAAGATTCTTATGCAGCCAGATAATGTAGAAAGTAGATCAACCAATTCATAACATTTGTGGTCAACAAGTGCCACCGTTCTAAAAGTTATTTGTATTGACATGTACTATCACCAGTTTTATGTCGCCCCACGCATGTTCCTTATATCCTGTATACGTTTATAATCCCTCAAGCATAGCTATATCACACTGTAGAAAATGTAAATGTAAATACAATAGAAAAACAATTGCTTGCTAGCCGGCTGCTTGATGAATCTTAAAGGATAACATTTTTACGCCGATGAACACTAGAACCGCTCGATTTAGCTACGCTAAACGTGAATAAAGATTGAATGAGAATTAGGAAGTTTATTTTTCGTCATATTATCACATAAAGCGTTTCTCCTTCGGAACATTAGTTCCGAAGAAACGCTTATCTCAAACTCAAACAATTTATTTTGTATAAGCCCTGGGGGGGGGGGGGGGGGCTTACAAATAGCCAATTTACATTTTTGTTTTTAATCTAAATTAACTACTAATCTACTACCGGGTCGGAACGCGGCCTCCACTGAGAAGATCCGGCGAAGAAACTCAGCGGGCTTTTCTTTTTTATTTACTTCTCTTGCCCTATTTTTTTTAAATCATATTGTGTGGATACTATGTTTAGGTTACAATTCAATAGTTTACGATCCAGTGTGATCACTGGACCTAGATGATGCTTTACGATCGAGATATGAACCTAATGATGTTATCTGTAAAGAGGGTCTAAAGGATTCCAGATGGACCAGTCCCCACAAGCAGCACCCGTTCACGAGTATGGCTGCTGGAACAGCTATTACTCCGCTCGACCATATTGGAGGGAAGAGAGCGACCCGCGCCAGACAGCCACACCAAGCAAAGACATTATAGTAAGCATGACCAAACCAGAACCCCAAAAACGGTACAGCGATACCCCATCGGTACTGCAATATCCCAAGCTCGTCAGGCAGAACACGCTACGCTTTAACATTGGCGTCATTATAAGAGAACAATACATAGAATCACTATTAATAACATGGCACTTCAATCCTACGCGGACTTATCTTCTATGAAATCCGAGATTTTGTAATAAGCTTTAAATAAATTAATTTATTTAAATTTTTGAATTCGTAAATCTCGAATATCGTGGGGAAGTATTTTATAAAAGCGTACCTATGTATACACTCGCTCATGAACGAATTACTAATTCTGTGGAGACGCGTGACATATACGGCAAGATTATTTTTACTCGGAGTATTTACTGTGTGGATATCACTCAATTTTTCAAATTTGTTAATATTCTTTCTCGTATATAACAAATTTTCATATATGAATAACGGTTGGAATGTTTATTTCCGATAACGTGATGATATATTTGGTAGATACCTTCGTCAGACTATATCAGCATCACAACATTTAATATTTATATAATTACTGTTTATGAATCGTCAGAAAAGTAACGACGAATCTATTTTACTCTATTAAATGGCATTCCTGAGTATAGGAAGGGCAAAAGCTTCACAGTTACTCTTTTAATATTATTTATTTTTTTATATATTCTATCTATCTATCTATCTATATCATCACGCCAGCTCCCTCGCGGGGTAGGCAGAGAGTACAGAGTTCCAACAGGTTCTTTCCTTACATACCTCTCTGGCTTCCTCCACTCTCATAGTTCGTCTCATATACACTCACCGGTTACGGAGACTCTTGACTTGCCCTTTTTTATATATTTAATATAATTTTACAATATTTTCTCTCTGCATTTTCTTGTAGAGTATGGGACAATAATGTAGGCTGATGGTAATAAGTGAAAAAAGCAGTCACGGGATAATATTTCTTTAAAGTTATCATCATGTAATTTTAATTAAGTTACACCCTCTAATTTCTAACGGCGGCTGAATAAAGTTCCCAAAAGAACAATTTATCACTGAGACAAAGTAACGGAATAAAACGTACGTGTGATAGCCATAAATCTCTTTTCTTCAGCAGTGTAACAAACTTTAGATAGGGGACGATATGGAGCTGTAGCTTTAGGTTGACAACAAACACAAATAGGTGCCTATAGCTTATTGCTCTGTAATCATAGAACAAACTTTTATATCACGGGGAAAAAAATAATCTACGCATGTCTTTCTCTCATGAGACTATAATAATATTAGCCCTGCTACATAGAATCACTATTAATAACATGGCAGTGAGAAACTGTCCCACCTTGGGCACGGGCATCCTCTCAAACTAAGAGGGTTTAGGCCATAGTCCACCACGCTGGCCCAGTGCGGGTTGGCGAACTTAACACATCTGCGAGAAACTCTTAGGCATGCAGGTTTCCTCACGATGTTTTCCTTCACCGTCAAAGCAAGTGATAGTATTTTTTTTCCATGAGATCATAACAATATAAATATGGTTATTTAACATGTTTCATTAGTGTAAACTCCGTGTGTTATAAGAATGCGCTGTGAACGCGTGATCCTACCGCTTAGAACGTAAACTTTTTTTACTATTAGTCTGATTTATCAGACCAGAATCACAAATTTTCATAGTCCGATCTGACTACAGGGAAATACATGTATTCATGGTTCGATTCATATGACTACGAGTAAATGTGAGTACCTAAAATTAGACCGAGAAAGTATGATCTATACATATAATAAAACTGTAACCGAGCCGAATCTGTACATTTGCTAGCTAATAAAATATCATTTCTTTCTTTTCTTTACATTAAATATTTTATTAAACTTTCATTGGGGCACACTTCCTTATCGATATGAAGGCCGAAACATTTTTTTTTGAATTTTCGTTTGTCTGTCTTTCTGTCTGTCTCATTGTGGTTCAATCACGCAAAAACTATCGGACTGGTTGCAATGAAATTTAGTATGGTAATAACTTATACCCTAACTTAAACTAATAGATACTTTTTATCCCGGAAACAAAAATCAATCCAGAAACATCTATATCTCTCTATCTATATCATCACGCCAGATCCCTTGCGGGGTAGGCAGAGAGTTCAAAGTTCCAACAGGTTCTTTCCTTACATACCTTCCTGGCTCCCTCCACTCTCATAGTTCGTCTCATACTCACACGCCCGTTACGGAGACTCTTGACCCTTAGATAAGACTCGCTCTATTTGGTCATGGTAAGATAGTCTAGGTCTTCCTCGGTACCTATATCCTTCCACTTTCGCATTGTATATCTGTTTTGTCATTCTTTCTTCTGACATTATTTCTATATGCCCGAACCAACGAAGCATACCGTTCCTCATGTTTACACCGATACTATCTTTCATACCTAATCGCTTTCTTACTACGCTGTTGCGAATACGGTCGGTCAGCTTCACTCCGCACATCTTCTGCAGAGCTTGCATTTCCACCGCATTTATCCTACTTTCATTCTCCTTGTTACATACCCAGCTCTCGCTGCCATATAACATCGTTGGGACAAACACTCCGTTATGTAAGTGCCGGCTCTCAAGTAGCCCATCGCACCATTCACTTTGTTCCCTGCACTCACTCTTCTCTCTATGTCAGCGGTGTATTTCCCATCCTTACTAAATGCGCATCCAAGATATACAAACTCATTCACTTGCTCCAGCACATCGTTACCAACCACAATCCTTGCATAATATAAGATAATAGACAGATAAACTGGTAATCCTTCTCAAAAAGAAAGTAGCCAGGTATTGTAAGAAACGTAGAATAGAAATATCTTAGGTCTTGGAGTCTTGCTATCTTGGAAAGACCTACCTACCTTTGTCAAATTACAAAATAAACACATACGCAGCGGCGGGTAACAACAAGTAATAAGTTCTAAAAATAAATTGCTTCCAATTAAATTACTAATTAAATTCCTTATTTCAAGTTTATTGTACGATCAAGAAGTCGTCCTAATAATCTGATGACTTGTTTCAAACTGCTGTAATGGAACGTGTCGTCGTCGTCAGTTTTCTAATAGGACCCAGACAAAAAAAAACGGATCTAAAATAACAATAGTTCTCAGTTCGATTCTTTGCAGTCGGAACACACGGCCACAGGAAAAAAACATTATAAGGTTGTATAACATTGTCATTAAAGAGCCGAACTGAAGAACGGGAATGTTGTATAAGATTATTATATTGCATTTAAATATTATTTAAATGAAGACAGGCTTGGTATTTGATACTATTATTAGGCAATGTAAAATAATGTGGACGTGATATATAGAAAATGTTTTATAACATGTTACTTAATCGGGACTCACCATAACAGTAATGGAAAACATCGTTAGGTAATACGCATGGCCAAAGAATCTTAAAGACATGTGGAAGATGTACCCGAAGAATGGTGACAGGCTCACCTCCGATCACATTGGAACCGATAAAATCGCGACGAAATGGGTGTACTATGTACGGTATGAAACGAAATGAACGCTGGCGGACGAGGTTATTAATCATAATAATATCAGCCTATGCTTTCCCACTGTTGGGCAAAGGCCTTCTTTCACAAATCGAGATCATACTCCACCACTTGAACCCAGTGCGGATTGGTGTAGACATGCTCGTGCCCATCTGCTGTTGGAACTTTTCAAGGCGCATATAAAGCTTCTAACTTGCCTTAACAACTACCTGATACAATAAGTGGTAACCGTAATCAACGACTTAACGTGCCTTTCGAAGCACGGAAACTCTCGAATGGGAAAATTCCAGAAACGGTCATCTATCTCAGACCGACCGAGTCAAACGCTGCTTAAACAGCGTTAGCCTCGGTGATCGCTAAGATCACCACCGTCGCATAGCGCTACGAGAGCCTCAATGCGAGGTTATTAATGAATGAAAAAAATTTTTGTATGAAAATTTCTTGACATTTTTAAACATTTTTGTAGATTGCTACACAATTTATATGACATCAAAAAGTGTACCAAGGTGGTAAAACATAATAAAAAGAGATTCAACAGATAAATTCTGCACGTCGACTCAAAACTTTAGCGAATCCAGCAATTCTTCACTCAACTGTTCCTAATGAGAAGGGGTAGTGCTAGAATACAAATAAAATAATAAAAGAAGCTATATTCACGAAAATACGGGCGTAATAAGTTTTCTTGACAATATAAGTTTCAAACCAGCAAAATAAAAACAAAATAGAGAAAAGTGGAGCGAACGAGAGCGGTATGTGTGTGGACTTGCGGAGACTATTCTTAGTCATTATTTCTTTAGTTAGGTTATATTATTTTATTTTACAGACGGAAACAATTTGAAACGTTAAGAGGTAATTTGTTTGAAGCTTTAGTACATATTTCACAATGACTAACATACGAGTACATAACAACAAAATACATATATACAAGGTGTAACGTAAATAACACAAGACCTCAGACACCCCGATTAGATAATTGCTTCACAAATTCTGTTGGAGTGACATCATATTTTGCAAATTAAAAAACAATGTAAGATACATTAAAAATGGTTGGAATACACTACTTTCAGGTCTTGCGTTAATCATGTTTCAGCTTGTATAAATGACCAAACTCGAATTCAAATAACTTTTTTTTCGTATATCCTGTTTTTTACCTATATGCCTACCTGAAAAATTGCTATAACATTTTCAATAACATTCAAAAGTAATGGTCGGAAAAATTCGGCACACTTCAGTTATCCCGAAAGTAAATACATATATTATCGGTGGAATCCTTGAACATACAGCCGATGACAATTTTACGATATTGAACCCAATATCAAGGTAATATAGTCTTCCCCGGTACCTACATCCTTCCACTTTCGCATTGTATATCTGTTTTGTCTATTAATTTAACATAATGACTTTTTTTGTGTACTTTTTTTTTCTAATTGAGGGAACCATGTAGCTATTCTCATAAATAGTATAATTTGCTTTTGAAATAAAATTATTTTACGGATTTTATCGCGGTTTATTTTTGATTTTTAGTTCCCGACGTTTCGAGTGCTTTGCAGCACCCATGGTCACGGGAGGGACTGAGGTGTTAGATGTCCAAAAGGCATAGTTGTTCCGGGGTACCTTCAAACTTCTTAATTATTTTTGTTGGTCCGATCTACGCAGAATGAGCTCACGGTGTCTTGAGGTCTTGCAGTGTTATGTTTGGTTTTGGATTTGATTATATTAATTACCGGATCCCAAGTCGATGGAAGCACCCAGCCATCTTCTCTATTGAAATTAGGATGTTCTTTAATTTCAATAGCCTCGCGAACCATCCTTGGTTGGAATCGGTGTTCTTTCACGAGAATTTGTGATCTATCAAATCTGATGTTATGGCGGGTGCGGTCAAGGACATGTTCTCAGACTGCAGACTTCTTTGAGCGTCGGTGTTTTAAGCAGGTTCTTTCTTACCGTAAAATAGTTTTATTTCATGTGTAATATTCGCGTAAATCTAAGAACTCAGTATAATTTGCTTTTTTAACTTAGACTCACCTGATGACCAACCTACATTGTTTTCCCATTCCTCACAACAGGACGTAGATGAAAAAGTTTGTAAATTTTTTATTTTAAAAGAGTGTCCGTGGAGTTTCTTGCTCTTCTTCTCGACAGGAATGACATTCCGAAGTGGTGGTAGAGTCTTTGTTACTTTTCTGACGATTCATAAATACTGTAATGCTTTACATGAATAAAATATATTCTGATTCTGTCATTATCTGTTATGTAAGGAAAGAACTTTGTACTCTCTACCTACCCCGCAAGGGATCTTGCGTGATGATATAGTAGTATCCAATATCCATACCGATAAGGCATAAAAAAAGCTCAGCAGCAAGCATAAATATGTTCTATAGGTTTGATGTAAGCATTTGTAAGAAAGTTAGGTTATTAAGTTTTATTAGCTGAAGACAAAAATCATTTTAGTATGTAAAAGTCTTAGAAATAAACTACCTAGGACGTGTATAGACCACATCTCCAGTACAATGGTTCAGTTAATTTATATGATCGTATACTAGTCGACAGCGCAAATAGAATCCATTTCTTTGATATTTGATTCACGGCCATGCTCTTTCATCGTTTATACTTGTATAAACTGCAGAATGAAATGTAAAGAAAAGGTTTTTCGAGTTTTCTACGTAGACGCCGCGAAAATATTTCCTATAATATTGGAAGTCGCTTGTGATATTACTGATGTATGCAGCAACGCACAAGACAAGTAAACTGACAAAATTGACAACAACCAGGCAGCAGGCGGTATATTAGCTATCAATCTATATCATCACGCCGGGTGCCTTGGAAAGCACACAACGGAGACCAACAAGTACTATGGTACTTGTCAAGACAAATCCAACATTCCCAAACTCGGTAGGTTTATGTGCAGTAGTTGGAAAGTTCTATTGGCCACCATCTGGCTTCATCATCAGACCCTGGATATCATTTGGGTCTACAGAACTCGTTAATACCAATCCAACGAGCCCAAATACGGCAGGGTTATGTTGAGTAGTCGTGTAGTTCCGTTAGCCACCCTCCGGCTCCATCATCAGACCTTGGGTATCACATGGGTCTACAGAACTCGTCAAGACAAATCCAACGAGCCCAAACACGGCAGGGTTATATTGAGTAGTTGGGTAACTCGGTTGACTACTCTCCGGCTACATCATCAGACCTTGGACATCTACCAGGTCTAAATCCAGGTCCCATCTAGCAACTTAAACACGAGGTGGTTATGTTGTATAGTTGACATGTTCCCATGGCCACCTTCCGACTCCATCATCAGACCAGCTCCATGGTACCATATTATAGCATTGTCACCGAACCAAAATAAGTATGCTAAATTTCAGCTTAATCGGATAACCAAGTGATTGAAATATGGATCACAAGATTTGAACCGGAAAGACAGATCACTGTTCGTATGATAATTTAAAACAAAAAAATAAAGTTTTAGTAACAAGAAAATCAACAAAACCAGGACTTATTATATAGGGAACGGGTATTTTTTCCATTCAAGGATCTTTAAGCGCCCCAAGGCATTATACTTCCTACGTTTTAAACGAAGGGTTTCTCTAAGTACATCACTAGGAAAAATTAGAGTCTCGCTTATCTTTGTATAAAAATTCCAGTGTGAATGTGTTCGTAATTCTTTTTCTCCTAAATGGCTTGACTGATTTAAATGTCCTGAAACAACTGCAGTTGCTCTTTAATAAGGTACTGTTTGAAAGTGCTTCTCCAAAAACTAGGAAAAATGCAGTCGTGACTCTTCTTCACAAGAAAGGTGACCCTACCAAACTCACCACAAATTACTACGAAGTGGATTCTCCACTATTGACCATATCCACACAGTGCGACAGATATTGGAAAAATGTACAGAGTATAATCAACCACTGTTTCTGGCTTTCATAGACCACGAAAAAGCTTTTGATACAGTAGAGCACTGGGCTGTAATACAATCCTTACAAAGGTCTCAAGTAGACTATAGGTATATCGAGGCCATCAAAGAAGTCTACCGTGGCACTACCCTGCAGGTGAAATTACACACGCTGATAAATCCCATACAAGTGAAAAGAGAGGTCAGACAGGGTCATACTATCTCACCGAAACTATTTACGTCTTGCCTAGAAGACATATTCCGGCCCCTCAATTGGTCCAATAGGGGTTTAAACGTAAATGGTGAACAGTTAAGCCATCTCCGCTTTGCGGACGATATCATTATCTACGTAGAGGGTCTCGATGATCTGCAAATTATGGTTGAAGAACTATACTCGGTATCGCTGCGTATTGGTTTAAAAATGAATACATCTAAGACCAAACTAATGTGCAATAATACCACTGTAGATCATATCCTCGTACGTGGACAGAAAATAGAACGGGTTGATGAGTACATCTACTTAGGACAAACCCTTAGCTTCAATAAGAACAGGCAAGAAACTGAAATCATACGCCGTATTCGATTGGGATGGGGCGCTTTTGGAAAATCGTCCGACATATTTAAGGGAAACATACCCATGAATCTCAAACGTCGCACCTTCGAACAGTGTGTCTTGCCCGTTATGGTATATAGAGACGAAACCTGGACGCTCACTAAATATAACTCAAATAAATTACATGTGAGCCAAAGAGCTAGAGGCGAGCTATGTTAGGTATATCGCTAAGAAACCGTGTCTAAAATATCATTATCCGGGAAAGAACAAAACTTACCGACATAGCTCAAGTAATAGCAAAAATAAAAAAAGGTGTGGGGAAAAGGGTGCTTGAGTGGAGACCGCGAACCGGCCATCGGAATGTAGGAAGACAACCCGCAAGATGGACTGATGACCTGAAGAAGGTAGCCGGAAATTATTGGATGTGAAAAACGCAAGGCCGTATGGAATGAAGTGCCATAGAAAAGACCTAAACTCAGCATTGGGTGGCTACGGGTTGAAAATGATGATTTAAATGTTTTTTTTTTTGTACTTAAGGGTTTCACCTAGATAGTTCTTAGCTATCGTTGGATCCGGTAGCTGGCGCTGTTGTCAACAGAGTGCGAAGTCGCGCTAAACTGCTAGTCCTTGTATAAATAAGACGATTTTCCCATAACTTGTACAAGCACCTAATATTCTATTCGTTCACACAGGTTATTTATACCAAAGAAGGTGTG
This sequence comes from Phalera bucephala, assembly GCA_905147815.2. Taxonomy (NCBI): domain Eukaryota; kingdom Metazoa; phylum Arthropoda; class Insecta; order Lepidoptera; family Notodontidae; genus Phalera; species Phalera bucephala. The sequence goes on along the minus strand of LR990613.1, from coordinate 23,325,467 downwards.
TGTCTTATGTATTAAAAACTAGCTTAAGATATTTTCTAAGTATATGACAATATGTTTTTATCGAAAAATAGGTATTGATCCATATTTTTTACTCTGAAATAGTGTCGAAAGACTCGATCTAGCAGGCTCACTTTTTTGTATTATGAACAACTGAACAGTTTCTCCTAACATCTAACATTCAGTCAGGGATGAGTAACAATAACGATCTGTTTCCTTTTTGTATGTTGTCAAGTCTTGTGATCAAAACTTTTACCAATTCACGTATCGCTTGGAAGTTATAAGTTACAGAAATTAATGTAACTCGACAATATTTGTCTTGGCTCTCTAGTCTTCATAATATTAAAGTAAAATATGTATAAAATAAAAAAATAAAGACCGTCACGCATATATGCCGCAAATAGGGGTGGTACAGGTGTACTAAATACACCCTCATTTTTCCGACGATATTATATGACCAAATAGACTATATGTCTTATTCGAAGAGTAAGCCAACGTTCTCTGTAACCGGCAAGCTTGTATGAGATGCACTATGAGAGTGAAGGAAGCCAGAGAGGTCTGTAAGGAAAAAATCTTTTGTAACTCTGTACTTTCTGCCATTTCCGCAAGGGATCTGGCGTGATTATATAGATTTCCAATTTATAGAGGGCGAGTCTGTTGTCAATATAGAGCCGGGCACAATTCCAGACTACACACTACTATTGAAAATTTTTCGCTTGATAAGACCTAATAATACTGGTAAAATCTATGATCGAAACCAAGACCTAGTAATTTCAGCCAAACCATGAACTTCCAGCCTAACAAGGCAGTAAAAAATCTTTCAAGTACAGAAAAGAGATGACGCAGTTACAAGGTAGCGATCATTCCGAAGTCGTTAACTTATAGCTCAGCAGTAAATATAGTTTGTTTCTGTGATCTTTTAACATAGCTTAATTAGAAAGACGGAGTAAATATTCTCATATTCGAAAGTAACTTTGTCTGTCTGTTTGTCTTTTACCTTTTTACGCCCAACCCGCTTTTTAAGTCAGGGGAAGGACATAGGCTACTTTTTGTCTCCGAAAAAAGCTTAAGAGTGTGAAATACATGCCTGAAACTAACGCGAACTAAGTTGGGGGAACTAATATTCTCATATATTATTGGTGTTTATTTTTTAGGAGTTTTCTTTGCAGTACAACTGGAGTATAATGTGTCTCCTGTCTGTAATAAATTCACCACTAGGACTCAGGGACATGATCAAACTGTCCTGGACTAAAGTTTATTATAGGGCTTTTGGTGTGTAGTTTTATTTATAAGGTAACGTTTTATTTTTATCATACTCAGAAAATATATCGCTTTTAAATATTCATCTATATCATCACGCCCTTAGGGATCTGGATCCCAAACGGGGTAGGCGAGCTGCCTACCCCGCTTGCCTGCTGAGTTCCAATAATACCTGACTTGTATAAAATAATTAGCCGCGCTCGTAATAAAACTCGATAAAATTATATAGGTATTTATTTAAATATACAAAATTGATATTTGTATGTATTACAAAACGTGCCAGACTGTTACGTTGGTCTAGACCAACTCAAGTGTCATTTGTTTACCGAGAACCTGGATCCGAATCCTAGGTCAACCGAAGTATTAATTGGATATTTTCTTACGAAAACTTATCAGAAGCAGTCAAAGTATAGAATTGTGCCAGGTGTGATAGCAGTAGAAACTTCCTTAACTGAACTTATATTTTATTCTGATAACCAGCAGATGATACACACAGTTAACTAATATTATAAATCATACCGCGTGCTCACCCCGTTATTGGTAACCAAAAAACATACATAGTCACTAACAAATAACATAGCTATAATGCATTATACAGATAAGAATAATATTAAAATTAATATTATTATCTTATAATTATGGCAACAAAAATATTACTGAGTTCTTAGATTTACGCGAATATTACACATGAAATAAAACTATTTTTTTGTCACGGGAAGGACCTTCCCGTGACCATGGGTGCTGCAAAGCACTCGAAACGTCGGGAACTTAAAAATCAAATAAACCGCGATAAAATCCGAAAAAATAGTTTTATTTCAAACAAAAATATTATCAATATTTATTTCGAAATAAATTATCATAACTTAAGATAAAAAAAAACCATGGTTCAACGATCAATAGTTCATATTGGGACCTTATATCGTCGGCGAAATTTTGGTGTACACAGTACACTTCTGCTATCCATGTTTAGGGAGTATATGCAGGACGATGTTGCTTAATTCTACAAGACATTTACCTAATTGAATGCATGGAAAAAATAAAAGTCCCGTCGACAGGAACTTTTGTTGAATTGGCAATTATTTTGAATTGTTTCAAGGTAGTAATGTCTATAGTATTAGTCCTAAATTAAAGATTTAATTTATAAAGAAAACTATAATCAGCTGACGGACTAGTACTATGCTGATGTATGAAATAGAGATTAAGATGAAAAAGTTCAATAAGTATGCAAAATGGCTTATAGACAGATATCCAGCCGACTCTAGAAATATTTTTAGTGAATATATTATTTTTACATAATCAGTTGGACCAAATATCTAATAAGGCCTTGTCAAACATACGAAATGAACCCGCGGTAAGGTGCTTTCGTTTTGTAATACGAATTCGTTTTAATTTTGTAATGCTATGTCGCTTGAATCTAGTCAGATAACAAATACTATTAGGAAAACGAATAAAAATTTAATATTGGCAGCACTGTCTATATGATTATAGTTATTTTTTTTATTATATATGGTGTGTCTATAAAAACAACGTCTTCTTGCTGTGCATGTCTTCAATATAAAATAAAACTACTGAAGATTGAAGATTGTTTTACTGAAGAGACCCATAACCCAACAGATTATGGGCCCAGTCTACTCTTGCACGAAGAACGAAAGAATACAGCAAAGAATTTTTTTTCATTGTTGTGAAAATAACCTTAAAATGGATCCCACGCGGCCAATGAATTTAGAGAAATTTGACGGAAATAACTTTCGTCAATAGAAGTTTCAGATAAAATGTGCTTTAAAGGCAAAAGGTATTGATACCGGAATGCCCAGAACAGAACAAAACAGTGCCGAATGGTTGAAAAATGTTGGTATGGCTATGTACATTATAACTTCTTCAATGGATTTCAAACAGATTACATTGATAGAAAACTGTGAAACTGCCAAGGAAATCATGACAAAGCTTGAATCCATCTATGAACAAAAGAGTGAACTGTGTAAAATGTTAATCCATGAAAAGTTTTATGAGTATAAAATGGCACCTGGTGACAGTGTAGCTCAACATATCTCAAAAGTAGAAACTTTAGCTAAACGACTAAAAGAAAGTAGTGTGACTGTTAGTGACATGGCCATCATAACAAAAATTTTGGGAACATTACCGCCTAAGTACCGATCATTGCGTCAAGCGTGGATGTCATTGGACTCTAAGCAACAGACTGTTGTAAATTTAACTGCTCGTCTGTTGGATGAAGAAGCAAGTTTAGCAGGTGAAGAAGAACAAGAGACGGCTTTCCTTGTTGCTAATAAAAGATGGAAGATGAAACCAAAACAAAATGAACCGATGCCAGGGGGTAGTGGTACAACTGAAAAGAAAAATATTAAACACAGGTTTGAATGCTATAATTGTGGAAAGCGAGGTTACTTTTCTAAAGAATGTCGTGCTCCAAGAAAATCCAAGTTTAGAAAACCTCAACAAGAAGGTGCAGATATGTTAGCATTTTATGTGGAGAATAATGCATGTAACACAGAAGAGAATACTAGGCTTCTAGATAGTGTTGCATCTGCGCATATGACTTTTAGAAAGGATTTCTTTATGGAACTGTCTGAATGTAATCAGAAATCATTGACATTGGGAAACAAACAATTAGTGGAAGTGTCTGGCATTGGCAAAGTTTTAATAAAGATATATGTTAATGGACAGTGGGACACAAGCGAATTGCATAATGTATTATATGTGCCAAGTTTGAAAAGAAATCTATTTTCAGAAGGTGTGATGAAAATCATATTCTATTATTAAGAAAAATACAACTGCTTTAATTTATAAAGATGATAAAATGGTGATGAGTGCTAAAATAACGGAAAATAATTTATATCAGTTGAACATAAAACAGTGGTTACAAATACTTGTAACTTAGTGCAAAACAATCATAATGATATTAAAATGTGGCATGAAAGACTGGGACATATCAATCTGAAACAAATTAAAAACATGAGTGCAAATAATGTGGTTGAAGGTTGTAGTTGTGGTTAAAAGTGGATGACAATGGACAAAGTGACTTTGTTTGTGAAGCATGTGCATATGGGAAGCAGTGCAACTTTCCATTTCATAAATCTAAGTGAGGAGAACTACAGCCAGGTAACCTAATCTACAGTGATGTATGCGGCCCAATGAGTTGCTCCTCAGTTCAAGGGATGAGATACACAAAACAAACAAATCAGCCTATTGCAGTCCACTGCTGGACATAGGCCTCTCCCAATTTGCGCCACAATACACGGTCCTCCGCCTTCCGCATCCAGTCCCACCCTGCGACCTTCTTCAGGTCGTCGGTCCACCTAGCTGGGGGGCGCCCTACCTTACGTTTGCCGAGTCGTGGTCTCCACTCTAAAACTCGTCTGCTCCATCGGCCATCGGTTCTTCGACAGACATGGCCAGCCCACTGCCACTTTAGCGAGCTCACTCTGCGGGCTATGTCAACTACTTTGGTTCTTTGACGGATAACTTCATTTCGGAGTTTATCCCTCAAAGAGACTCCGAGCATAGCCCGCTCCATAGCTCGTTGCGCGACTTTGAGCCTATGGACTAGCCCTACTGTAAGTGTCCACGTCTCGGCACCGTATGTCATGACTGGTAGAACGCACTGGTTGTAGACTTTCGTCTTCAGGCATTGCGGTAAAGGCGAAGAGAAAACCCGACGTAGTTTGCTGAATGCCGCCCAGCCCAACTGGATCCTTCTGTCGACTTCTTTCTCGAAGTTGTTCCTACCAAGCTGGATAATCTGGCCAAGGTAGGTGTATTCTCGAACAACTTCGAGCATCGATTCTTCGACGTAGACTGGTCTCGGCGTGACATGTTCATTGAACATGATCTTGGTTTTATCCAAATTCATGCCGAGACCAACACGTCGAGAGGCTACATTTAGGCTGTGCAGCATCTCGCTTAACTGTTCCAGCGTCTCTGCTATTATGACGATGTCGTCGGCAAACCGAAGATGCGAGATGCACTCGCCGTCTATATTCACGCCCCGTCCCGCCCAGTTTAGCGTCTTAAAGACATCTTCAAGCGCGTTGGTGAAAAGCTTAGGGGATATTACATCCCCCTGTCTCACCCCTCTGCGCAGCTCAATGGGGTTGGTTTTTTGTTCCTGGAGCTGAACGGTCATAGTGGCGGTATCATATAAACATCTCAGCACTTCGATATAACGCCAGTCAATACGACATCGTTGCAGAGCATCCAGAACTGCCCAGGTTTCGATGGAGTCGAAGGCTTTTTCGTAGTCCACGAAAGCCATACACAGCGGCTGATTGTACTCTTCAGTTTTCTGTACAATCTGCCGAACAGTATGTATGTGGTCTACGGTGCTGAAGCCTTTTCGAAACCCGGCTTGCTCTGGTGGCTGAAACTCGTCGAGTTTCCTGGCGAGGCGGTTTGTGACTACTCTCGAGAACAGCTTGTATACATGGCTCAGAAGTGAGATGGATCTGTAGTTCTTCAGCAAGGCTTTATCGCCTTTTTTGAAGAACAGAGCTACCGCACTCCCACTCCACGCTTTAGGTGTTAGGCCCTGGTGAATGATGGAATTGAAAAGGCTTGCCAGCTCATTGAGAACCGGAGTCCCACCAGCTTTGAGGAGTTCGGTAGTAATTCCATCATCACCAGGAGATTTATTGTTCTTAAGTTGCTCGAGAGCCGCCTTGACCTCGCCCTGATCAACATCTGGGATGTCTTCCGTGTAATGGCGCGTAAGTGGGGCTCTGTGGTCATCATCGCTGGGTCTCGTAGGCTTACCTGTCCGTGATGCAAACAGTTCTCCATAGAAGCCCTCGATTTCCTCGAGAATCTCGAACTTAGAGGTCACGGTTTTGCCATCCGCAGTTTTGAGTTTCGTCAGACGGGGACGTCCGAGCTGTTGGGCGAAGACCTTAGTGCCCTTATTCTGCTCGATCGCAGCCTCGACGATACGGGTGTTGAAGCGTCTGAGGTCGCGCCGAATCAGCTTTCGGATTTTAAGGTTTAAGTTCTTCCGATCTGACGAAGATATCTGCGTAGGTGGCATTTCTCGTCTACCTCTCATAAGTTCGAGAGTCTCGGCCGAGAGTTTAGAGTCCCTGTTTTTGCTTTTTCCGTACAGAAACTTTCGAGACACGTCCTGTAGCATTCTGACCACTGTGTCGGTTTTCTCGTCAATATCGCCAATGGTTTCCAGCAAGTCAAAACGGTTTTGAAGTTTCAATTGGAACTTTTCGGAACCCCAGGCTGTTTGGAGCGCGGTAGGTCGGAGAGTAGGCTTCACCATCCGGGCCCTTTCGGCTTGAAAGTCTATATTTAGGGTGCCTCGGACGAGTCGGTGATCGTGGCCAGTATTGAACCTGTTGATCACAGAGACGTCCCCAAATATATACCTCTTATCCGTCATGATGAAGTCTCGTTCTTTGTCACGTTGTCGGGGCTTCGCCAAGTCCACTTTCTATGGGGCTTCTTCTTAAAGAAGGAGTTCATTAAGAAGAGCCCCTGCGACTCGAGAAAGTTTACTAGCATTTGCCCCCTGTTATTTCTGCGCCCCACACCGAAGGGTCCGATTTTCGTTTCGCCGCGTTCTTGTACTCCCACTTTGGCGTTGAAGTCCCCCATAACAACGCTGTAGTGAGCCTTTGGAGTGCCGTGTAGTGCTTTCGCAATGTCTTCGTACACGGCTTCGGCTATATCGTCAGCGTATGTCGAGGTCGGCGCATATACCTGTACCACCTTAAGGGAGTACCTATCGCTGAGCTTCAGTATAAGGTACGCTACCCGTGTCGACACACTGCTGACTTCCACAACGCTGCTAACGAGGTCCTTATTGACCAGAAAACCGACACCACCCTGGGAGAGCTGATCACCTTCTCGGAAGTAGAACAAGTTACCTGACTCAAGGGTTATCGCGTCCTCCCCCTTTCTTCGGACCTCACATAACCCCAAAATATGCCATTTTATGCGACCCAGTTCTACCTCGAGTTCGGTGAGGTGGTGGTCCAGCCGTAGTGTGCATCCATTATACGTCGCGAGGGTCAGTTCTTTATGGTAGCCTCTCGTAACCCGGAGATTCTTAGCACCCCCTCTCCCGCTGTCGCCCCGACCGCTACCGTGATCGGGAACAGCGGGAGTACCGGGAACTGGGGGCCGGTTAAATTGTTGTGCTTTCATAGGAGGTAGATTAGCCTACTATACCACGCTGGCCAGACGGGTTGGTATAGGGTTTGATTTCAAGTTTTCCTTCTCTACGCACTGGGTCGTTTGCACGAGTGTGTTCCCTTTGTCGGCTTTTACGACACCCACTGGATGATAGGGGGTGATGACACATGTATTCTTTCCCGTCACCACACGGGCTAGGGATGAGATACTTTGAATTATTTAAGGATGCTGCTACAAGTTACAGACATGTTTATTTTATTGAAAACAAAAGTGATGTTATAGAAGTATAAGAAATACAGTGCTATAATAAAAAATAAATGTATGCACAGTGTCAGAATATTGCATACTGACAATGGAACTGAGTATGTAAATAAAGCATTCCAAGAATATCTGGACAAAGAAGGAATAGTTCAGGATCGTACTGCACCATATACACCAGAACAGAATGGACGTGTAGAAAGGGAAAATAGGACAATCGTTGAGAGTGCACGTTCTATGTTATATGCACGAGATGTTCCATTGGCTTTATGGGCAGAAGCGGTTAATTGTGCAGTATATATATATATATATATATATATATATATATATATATATATATATATATATATATTGTGCAGTATATATACAAACAATGGGGAAGAAACACTGAAAACAATGTTCAGCGTGCATTTCCCGGGTAGCAATACAGGGAGAGGATACCATGTGTGATGTGCAAATAGATGAGCTAAGCTTAAAAACAATTAGAGCTGACTGGGAGACGGCAGGCAAAGTCGTGGAACAGAACAAACTCAAATGGGCCTTAAAGAGCTTTCAACCATTTAAGGCCCCTGGTCCGGATGGTATTTACCCCATCCTCCTACAAGAAGGGGAACCGGAAAGTACTCAGCCAACACGTGTGCAGACTATTCAGGGCGTGCGTGGCCTTTGGGCATACCCCTAGAATCTGGCGGCAGGTGACGGTGACGTTCATTCCCAAACCAGGGAAATCCAACTATGAGGATGCCAAATCCTACAGACCAATCAGCCTGTCCTCATTCTTTTTAAAATGTCTAGAGAAAATGATAGATAGGCACATAAAGGATGGTCCACTAAAGGATTATCCCCTACATAAGATGCAATGCGCTTATCTACCTGGTAAGTCTACGGAAACGGCATTGCACTATGTGGTGAATCGCGCAGAGATGGCTCTGCAGCAAAAGGAAATTTGTGCTGCAGCTTTTCTGGATATCGAGGGTGCATTTGATCGCACAACATTCTCATCCATAGAACTAGCTGCTATAGAGCATGGGATAGAACCAACTCTTATCAGATGGATCAAAAACATGCTAAAGAACAGGAAAGTCCAGTTCATTCTATTAGGAGAAGGGCTATCCGTAAGAAGTACTAAAGGATGCCCGCAAGGAGGGGTCTTATCGCCGACTCTGTGGAGCCTGGTAGTGGACTCTCTCTTGAAGATAATCAACAAAGGTCCGTTCTACGGAGTAGGATATGCGGATGATATAGTGATAGCAATCAATGGGAAGTTTCCAAACACAGTATCGACACTGATGCAGAAAGCTCTAGATAAAGTAACAAACTGGTGCACAACAAATAGCCTCTCGGTCAACCCGACGAAGACTAATGTCATCCTGTTTACAAGGAAAAAGGTACTGACGGGTCTACAGGACTTGCACATGTACGGAAGTAAAATTAAATGGGCCACTGAGGTCAAGTATCTGGGGGTGACCCTGGACAAGCAACTGAAGTGGCATACACATATTGATCTAACCATAGCCAAAGCATTGAGAGTGCTGAATATGTGTAGGTCAGCGTATGGAAAGGCATGGGGACTACAGCCCAAAATAATGCACTAGATATATATCACTATGGTAAAACCGATATTAACGTATGGATGCATCGTGTGGTGGCCTAGAACCAAGACACAGACGTGCAGGGATTCCTTAACAAAACTGCAGAGGACAGCCTGCCTGGCCATCACAAGTGCATTCAAAATAACACCGACGGCAACCTGACTCCATTACATATCGTCATTGAAACTGAGGCAAGGAAGGCACTCTATAGGCTAGAGAAAGCTGAACTATGGAGCATAACGGCGCCAGGCCTCGAACACACCAAGCTAGAACCGGATAAGGAACTAGATGACATAAGGGACATGAGAAGCGACAAGATCCTAACCACATACATGTTCAATAAGAGATTTAGCACTCACATCCCAACCAGGGAATAATGGAAAAGTGGTCTAAATAAGCAAGGCAAGGAGCAAATGATATGGTACACTGACGGATCCAAAACCAAGTTTGGAACGAGAGCCGGAGTATACGCGGAAGGATACAGCCTCAGCCAATGCATGGACAGGTTTACATCAATATTCCAGGCAGAGACCTATGCGATAAACATTTGTGCAAAAGAGATATTGGACAAACGAATCACGGGCTAGAAAGTCTACATTTGTAGTGATAGTCAGGCTGCCCTCAAGGCCGTCGGCTCCTAGGAGCTAAACTCAGCACTGGCTGCGGAGTGCGCATACCTTCTTGACAGATGTGGATGTGGAGATGTGGCGCGCAACACGGTCAGGTTAGTCTGGGTCCCTTGGCACACGGGAGTTGATGGCAATGAGCGTGCGGATGACTTAGCCAGGAAGGGAGCAATGGAAAAACCCGTTGGTCCAGAACCGTTTATAGGTATAACAGACGGTGCCTATAGAGGCGCACTCTTCAAATATGCCCAAGAACAACACAAGAAAGAATGGGAAACACACACAGGGCTTCGACACTCAAAGGAATTCCTTTTAGCATGGTGTGAAAGCGACAGCAAGAGACTACTAAAATATAGTAGACTACAACTAAGGCAAATAACTGGAGCATTTACAGGCCACTATGGCACTAAAGAACATCTACACAAGATGAACCTATGCGGCGACGTGGTATGCAGGAGCTGTGACACAGAAACTGAAACCATGAAGCACGTCCTCTGTCACTGCGACGCTCTGGCTGCGCGGCGAATGGAACTGCTGGGAGAGGCCTATCCAAACCCAGAAGAACTACGGCTCTGTCCCCCTGCTGGAATTTACAACCTAATACAGAGAGTACTGGACACCTCAGGTACGTAAGAGCATTAGGGCAAGGACAGCACAAAAGATCCCATGGGTCGAAGTGCGCCAGAGGTATCCTCGGTCCGGTAAGCCAATATAAGATAAGATAAGATTAGAATTATTCTTTCTATTGCTGCAAAATTTAATTTAGAAATTCAACAATTTGATGTGAAAACTGCTTTTTTAAATGGATAACTTGAGGAAAATATTTTCATAGAAGTACCTGAAGGTTTGCTTGTTAATGATAGTTATGTATTAAAATTGAATGAACTTTATGGTTTGAAACAGGCATCTCGATGCTGGAACAAGAGGTTTACTGAGTTTTTAATGACATATGGTTTTGTACAGTCTCAGGCTGATAATTGTATTTATGTAGGAATTTTTAAACAGTCTAAAGTATTTTTAATTATTTACGTTGATGACGCTCTTGTAATATCTTCAAATAAACAACTTATCAAAGAAATAATTTTAAAAAGTTTTTAAAACAAGCTTTTAAAATAAAAGAATTAAATTTGAAATACTTTGTAGGCGTGCAAAGAGAGAGGGCAAATAGTAGTATGTATTTTCATCAAGAAAATTATATAAACCAGATTATTGTAAAGTTTTATATGAGTACTGCAAATCCTGTAAGCACTCCGACAGATGTCAATGTTATTATTACAAAAAGTATGGATGAAAATGTTGTTAATTTTGTCGAGAAGCTGTAGGTTGCTTACTATTTTTGAGTTCTGTTTCAAGGCCAGACATTTCATTTGCTGTGAATGTTTTAAGCAGATATGTAAACAACCCAGGTCAACAACATGTAAATGCTGTTAAACGTGTAATTAAATACCTCATTATTACTAAACATTTAGGTATAAAATATGGAGAAAACAGTGGTCTTAATGGATATTCGGATGCTGATTTTGCTGGTGATTTAGATACACGTCAATCTACTACAGGTTACATTTTTATAATGAATGGAGATACAATCACATGGTCTTGCCAGAAACAGAAGACCATTGCTCTCTCCACAACTGAGGCAGAATTTGTAGCTGCTTGTGAATCTGCCAAAGAAATTATATGGTTACAGCAACTGATGTCAGATTTAGGTGAAAGTTCTGATTGTATTACATTAAATGTTGATAACCAGAGTGCAATAAAATTGATTACCAACCCTGTTTATCATAAGAGAACAAAACATATAGATGTTAAGTATAACTTTATAAGGGAAAAGGTTAATTTGGGCTTAATTAAACTCAATTATATTTCAAGTAAGAATCAGTTGGCAGACATTTTGACCAAGGCATTGCCTACTCAGACTTTTGCCTATCCGAGAGATCAGTTTATGTGTGGTTAAATATAAATATATAAATACAACTTTGTATAATTAGTTAAAAATTTTCAATTTTTTTATTATTAATGTTATATTTTAGTGGGAGTATTAGAAAAACGAATATAAATTTAACTTTGGCAGCACTGTCTATATGATTATAGTTTTTTTTATTATCTATGGTGTGTCTATAAAAAAAACGTCTTCTTGCTGTGCATGTGTTCAATATAAAATAAAACTACTGAAGATTGAAGATTGTTTTACTGAAGATAACCATAACCCATAACCCAACAAATACAGTCATACAAGGATCCCTGGGCCTACGGCCAAAATCGTAACTAACGCTGTCATCAAGAGAAATGTCACTTCACCAGTTATATTTTAGTTAGTAACCGTCCGGACCCACCTTTTGATATTAATAATATTTCCCTGGGAGTGGGACAATTTGACTTAATGTTAAACCTAATGAAATAAAACTATTTTACGGATAAATATCCGTAAAATAGTTTTATTTCATGTGTAATATTCGCGTAAATCTAAGAACTCAATATGTTAAACCTAATTTAATACCCTTGTAGAAATGCCATCTAAATTTCTGCAACACAAGTCCAGTACTTATTGTAGAAGCTCTTAGTTAAATTTGTCAAAGTTTAACTATGTGTTTTTTTAATAAATAAATGCGATTGCGATTCTAAGTGATTATTAGAAAAAAAATGCCAACCGCTTTAAACACCTCGCCACGTATTCGTTTCGCAAGGCCTTAAGTGAGCCTTAGGAGCCAAGCCTCAGACAGGTGGAGTCCCCACAAGATCAAGAAAAGTGGCGGGATTTCATATCGGTAGCCAACACATTTAAACGCGTAAGTAAGTTTACGATCGGCAAATCCTGTTAGGACCAAAGTAAAGGCTAAGGAGAATGATAGCTCCGATTTGTCACGCTTTACTAAGCGTCTACTGACTGACAATATTTCAATTTTGAAAACACAATGAAAAACGTGGACACTATGGCATATAAGTCATTTAAATATTGTGCCAATTTATTCATTTTATAATTGACAAAAAAAATAGTCAAGGATTTACGTAGGTATTAGTTTGTTTATTAACCTTTGACATCTTAATACTAGCGTATGTACTTACAGTTATATAATTATGCTAAAGTTTTATAATATACTCACAGTTATATAATTTACTTCCCTTCCGTCTGTGACACATTCGTAACTAGACGTGTTTTGTGCTGCCTTAAAAAAAAAAATATCATTTTCGTAAATCATTTAATATTTAATTATTAAAATATAAGACCATCCTGCTTACTCTTAAGGATACTTTCATATAGCCCCGCGGCCATATTTGAGGTGAAAGAGAAAAGAGATCCCTGAGGATTCAATCTGGATTTATAGCAAGATTACTTCGCTACCGAGAAAACAGTGCCTTGAAGAGGCGCATTGCAGTTGCTGTCACCCAGGAAGGACAGATTCCGTAAGAGCGAGACAACATATTTAATTCAGGTCCTACCGATTGTATTCAAAGTACCAGGGTCTCATAGCGGAAAGGATATAAAGTGGACACTCTTTAATAACATGAGACAAGTTATTTCGCTTAATTAATACAAGTGTCCGTAGCGGTGTATTGCTTGTCGTCCAGGTAATCGCTAAGTGTGCACGGTCGAGTCCGACCGATTGGTTCTTTTTGTTTGCACATTTTTATTCTTTGTGCAATTACTACTCGCTGAGACTTTTTCTTTTTCTTTTTTTAAATATACAAAACCCTGCTTCATTATGCCGCTCAAGCGTACGCCACCATCCTCACCAGCCATAACTCCGAGTGTTGCTCCAGTTACATCAAATTCTTCTACGATTGATGCGCCTATGGTTACATTATCATCCCCAACTTTCACAGTGCCCAGCATTCGGACATTACAACAAAGCTCCTCAGAACCGAATCTGGAGTTTAAAACTGACAAAGCTAATGTTACCCTTCGTAAACGCAAGCGGTCTGTGTGTGATGATGAAAAGCTTAATGATTTCATGAAAGAAATGAGCAAAATGTTCAATGCTTTCAAGAAAGACCAGGAAAAGATGTCTGATAAATTGTGTTCTATGGTTGAGGACATTCGTTTCGATGTTTGATATTCTATCAGATAAATATGATAAGCTGCAAGCCCAGTTTGACAAAATGGCGGCAGTGCGAAATGAAGACAGCCAGTACATCAGATCTCTGGAAGAAAAGATTGAAAATCTTAAACGTAGCTCCAGGTCTACCTGTCTAGAGATTAGAAACATCCCTGTCTCACCCATGGAAACTAAGCTATCGATTTTAGACACCTTTATTAATACTGGTAGGGCACTCAACGTTCCTATACAACTGAACGAGGTTAAGGACATCTACCGAATAAGAACGAAAAACCCTGCAAACAGAACAATTATAGTAGACCACCACTCTCCTCAAAGATAAACTCATAAAAATGTATCGCACATTTAACTCGACATCTAGACTGACAACTGAACATCTAAAAATACAAGGGCCTGTAAAACCAATATTTATTGCGGAGAACCTTACTTCAAAAATGAAGAGGCTTTTCTTTTTGACTCGTGACTACGCCAAATCTAATGACTTTAAGTTTTGTTGGGTATCTCGCGGCAAGATACTCCTACGCAAAGTAGAAAACGGTCCTTTGATTCGCGTAACGTCTGAAGCTTACCTAGGCCAACTCAAAGCTTCTAAGTGACTAGAATATCATATTGCACTTATTGCTTCTGGAAGTCTTAAAGTGAGTTACCTGATACATATGCATATCATTCTGGTAATACCTAGGCTTATTATTTTAAGAATACTCCACACACTAATTGCTACACAAATCATCCACATTAAACAAACACTCTTGACAAATAAATACACACACTTTCACTTACCCTTTCAGTCATCTATCACACTGAATAGTAGTGCGCTTTCGACATATTGGGAAAATAATATTATTCGCCATAACAATATCTGTGCTCCCCTCAAGTATCGTTTATTGTGTTTCTATAATCCTGTTCCACTGTTCCTTTTCTCTCTCTTTAATGGATGAACTAAATCACGTCAATAATGATATTGAAGGGTTGTCAATATCTGAATCTTTCCAGTGTTCTCCTGAAGAGTGTTTTAAATTTATTAAACATGAGAATGATGTTTGTAGAATACTTCATGTGAATATCCGGAGTATAAATCGAAACTTTGATGGGCTCCTGGTTCTTGCTGGTTGAGCAAGTCGCCTATTATCCCGTCACTTGCCGGATTTCAGTCTTTTGAGACAACCTATCTTAATCAGAACGATGGCGTAGTTGCATATGTTAGGGAGGGGGTCGATTGTAAGATTGAGAGACCACATTTTCGGGATGCAAATTGCTTAATTCTAAACTTCGCAAACAAGTGCGCTATCATTGCATTGTATCGTTCTCCCTCCTACAAACATTTAGACCCTTTTATAAATAGCCTCGATGAAATTCTAAATACCCTAAAATCGTTCAAATCTATTGCAATAATCGGGGATATTAATATTAACTTGATCGGAGAGAGCAATGTAAATTTGGCAGATGAATACCTCGACCTGCTCGCCTCTCATTCTATGCTTCCAGCCCATATGCTCCCCACCAGAGAGGGTAACTGTCTCGATCACGTGATTCTTCGAAGTCCATACTCTTCTACTACTTTGGTACTTGATTCATTGATCACCGATCATGCACCCATCTTATTTTGTTGCAATTATAAGTTTAAATTTAACATGGCGTCGAAGCGTTTTCTGACACGTACTGACATCCCCAGTGTAGTTAAAGATCTCGAAAACACAGATTTTTCTCCAGTACTTATGTCCCAAAATCCTGATGTATCCACTACCACTCTAGTAAATATTGTCTCAAAAAGTGTTAAAAATAACTCTCAACTATCTCCTGTTCCCAGCAAAAAACGTATTATAAAACCATGGATCACGCCTGGCCTCTTAAGATGCATCCGTCATCGAGACAAGCTTTACCATTTATCTAAAAAAGATCCATTAAATGCAACGCAAAAAAATATTTACACCCGTTACCGTAACTTCTGTAATAATATTTTAAAAAGAATAAAGCGTATTTATGATCATAAAGAATTACAGATGGCAAAAAAGAATCCTAAAGAAACTTGGAAGATTATAAAGCAAATTGCTAACCTTAATCAAAGTCACTCGTCTTCGATGAACTTTTTGAAACTACGCGACGATCCTTTGTCATCAGTTAACTCGGTCAACACATTCTTCGCAAATGTCGGCAATGATCTTGCGAAAAAAATCGTCCCGGCTACTAACTTTTGCAGAAACAGTACTCAGCACTCTTATATCTCCTCTTCCATGTCTACTCCACCGCTAAACTCAATGGCCTTATTTAGCGTAACTGAAGGTGAGATCGAAGCAATAATAGTAAATTTGAAGAATAAGAGCGGGGCCGGCTGGGACAACATTTCTACCCCGTTAGTAAAATCTGCGAGGCATATTTTCATCCCCATACTGACACATATATTCAACACAGCCCTTTCTTCTGGTGTCTTCCCGCATGCCTTTAAAATGGCAGTTGTGCACCCTATTTACAAAAGTGGAGATAAGGACAGTGTCACAAACTATCGACCTATTTCCGTTCTAACTGTTTTGTCCAAGATTTTTGAGAAAGTATTAAATACCAGACTTCTAAAATTTCTGAATGAAAATAGTGTCCTATCGGCAAATCAGTTTGGCTTTCGCAGTGGTACGTCTACTGAAGACGCGGTCCTTGAACTAACTGATGCCGTGATCAAGAATTTTGAAAAGAAGCAAAAAACAGTGGGCGTATTTCTGGATCTATAGAAGGCGTTTGACACTGTGTCTATCCCCATACTGCTATCCAAACTCGAACTACTAGGTGTCAGGGGTGTTGCGCTCGACTTTTTTCGCAGTTACCTGACGAATCGGACGCAATGTGTCATGATAGATGGCTTCAAAAGCAGTGTGGAGTCAATTCATTTCGGTGTCCCTCAGGGTAGCGTCCTTGGCCCTACTCTCTTTCTCGTCTACATCAATGAATTGTGCAACCTATCTCTTCCCAATTGCAAAATAATAACCTATGCTGATGACACAGCACTTCTTCTAAACGGACAGGATTGGAAGGAGGTTCGTGAACATTCTGAAAACGCTCTAAGAACTGTCATGCACTGGCTTTCTACAAACCTCCTTACACTAAATTTGTCTAAAACAAAATTTATTCCATTCACCCCAAATCTTGCTTCACAACCCCCTTTTAATTATATTATACGCGCTCACATCTGTTTCGGAGCTGCTGTCCCGCTTTCTATCTCTTGTAACTGCACATCCATTGAACGTGTACCCTGCTTGAAATACCTTGATGTTATTTTGGATGGCACTCTAGCTTGGAAGCTACAAATTGAATCCACATTGTCTCGTGTTAGAAAGCTTATATTTGTTTTTAAGAAGTTAAGTAGAGTACTAGATTTCAAATGTTTGAAATCTGTTTATTATGTACTAGGTCAATCCATCTTATCATATTGTGTCATCTCCTGGGGCGGCGCAGCTAAGACGCACATGTTAAGACTCGAAAGAGCTCAACGAGCTATTCTTAAGGTGCTTAGTAATAAACCAATACGATTTCCCACAAGCGAATTATATTCACACTGCCAAGTTTTAAATGTTCGTCAACTTTTTATTCTAAAAGTGATTACTCGAAAACATACCCAAACAGCATGCGACCTAAAAATAATAAATTCGAAGCGTAAACTGAATAATCCATGTCCAACACACTCCCACCGCACGGCTATAGCGGGGCGGCATTACTATTATGTTAGTCCAATCGTATATAATAGAATAAATAAAGTTTTAAATATCCACTCTCTGTCACTTTTTAAATGTAAGTTAAAATGCACGGAATGGCTAAATTCTTTGTCCTATGAAGAAACCGAAAACCTTCTTAAGGCGTCTGTTTTATAAGCACGTCAAAATATGATCATACATATAAATGTACGACACATGTTCATACATGCGCACACATCTTAACATCTATACAAATACATACACACACAATCTCACACACACACACACACACACACACACACACACACACACACACACACACACACACACACTCACACACACACACACACACACACACACTCACGCACACACACACTCACGCACGCACACATACATGTACACAGAATTGCACATTTATTACTATTACGTTCTTGCATGTTTTTTCTTTTTTTTCACTTTTGCTTTTATGTAATCGGAGGAGGGCGTTGATATCTGCGACACAGTTTTTAACTTCTGCAGATGTCATCGTTTTTCAATTGAAATTTGTATACATTCCATTTTTGATCTAAATAAACTATTATTATTACTTTGTTATCTTAGCTATAAAACACTTGCACACGTCTCTAATATCTTCGATTAAATTTATTAGGAACATTTGTTTAGTTGACCTATTGCCATAAGTGGCTGACCAAATTCTGTGATTATGTCTTTTTACCTATACCAAATAACATATACTAAAAAATAAACACCGTCACGCCTATATTTCCCAAGCGGGGGTGACCTCGGTGTATCGAGTACGCTCGCTTTTCGCCGACGATGTTACGCCCCATTAAATAGGGAGCGAGCCCATTGCCATATACCGGGCACAATTCCAGACTCCGTACAAATGTTGGGAATTTTTCGTTATAAAACCAAATTTTTTCCGACCTAGGATTTGAACTCAGGATCTCGTGATCACAAAGCGATACGCTTTGCCACTAGACCAACGAGGCATTCAAATATACTAATCTATGCTAATATTAAAGAGAGGAAAATTCTGTTTGTTTGTTTATAGCTCTGAAACCATTAAACCGGTCTTTATAATTCCTTCACCATTAGAAAGCTACGTTATCTATTGTATGTAACATAGCCCCGATAGGTGGCGTTGATATCAACCAGGTGTGAAGCCGCGGAAATCTGCTAGTACATACATACTTGTGATCCATTTTTCAAGCACTTGCTTACACAACCGAGAACCGGGTGAGCTGAAATTTGGCACACGCATGTAAGTTCGGTGACAATGCAAAAGTATCGTACCATGGAACTGGTCTGATGATGGAGTCGGAAGTTGGCCATAGGAATATGTGAACTTTACAATGTAACCTCCTCGTGTTTAAGCTAAGGTTAAGGGCTTAGCCCGCCCCGCCCACTGTGTCTAATAGTCGCGGGTTCGATTCCCGCACGGGACAAATCTTTGTGTGATCCACAATTATTTGTACCAGTCTGGGTATTTGTGTATGTGAATTTTCATGTTTGTAAACGCACCCACGACACGGGAATTAATCCTAGTGTGGGGCAACGTTTAAGAAATAAAAAATAAAAATTTGTATTGACTATTATTATACGACGAGATAGTGTTCAGGGTCTGTTGATGAAGCCGATAGGTGGCCAATAGAATTACCGAACTACTCAATATAAACCTGCCGTGTTTGGCCTCGTTGGAATTATCTTGGTGAGTACTTCAGACCCAAGTGGTGTCCAGGGTCTGATGATGGAGCCAGATGGAAGTCGCAGGAACTTTTTAGCTATAAAAGCTTGTTTTAAAAAGGTATTTTTAAATTAAAATTGTTAATCTATGAAACTTACGCTCACAGCGGTCGTGCTGTATCAAACTGCATTAAAAAGAATGGAGTTAGTTTTTCAAGCATACCCGGTTAAACTTGGTTAAGTAATGCAATCCTCGTAGATTAGCTTGAGAAAGGATATCTAGCTCACTTAAGAAAGTAGTGTATTATGAACTAGTTACAGAAACTAGTTTTGAACGTGGGAATGCATTGTTTATGTAATATAATAATGAAAGTATCGAAATAGAGTTGTATTTGATAAATATATTACACCCAAATCTCTACAGTAATAGAAGGTTGTATTTCTTCGGTCGTTGCATGGTAATCTGGTAGAGGGTGGTGTTGTTGATGATCACGAGGTCCAGAGCCCTCATAAACCAACAGATGGCAACTGTAGGGCAAAGGTCTCTTCCAAAGATAACCACGACGATCGGATTTGTGCAATAGACATTCAGCTTTAACCTAGAACCTTCACTGGGTCATTCTTTGACCTTGACGGTCTTATCTATTTCATCACCCCAGATCCCTTGCATAGTAGACAGAGAGTACAGAGTACCTTAATATATTTAGCCTTAAATAACCTTATTTGTATGTATAGTTTCTCTTTTATGAGTCCGATAACTGTACTATTGACAGTATTTATTTCCTCATTCATATTAATTAAGATCTTCAACGCTGAAAAATCGTTTCTTAACGTAGGAACTTCCGCCTTATAAAGATTCGCCGATGAAAACCCTCACTTATTATTTTCAAATTTTCTATCTTTTCAACTGAAAGAAGTGCCGTAAAGAGCAAACGAATATAATGTCTATTCAATCGATATTTAGATAACGATTTTATCTCCCTATTGAAAATCTACTAAAAACGTTTAACTAATGTATTGAGTATATTTTTTTTGATATCCTACTAATATTATAATTATATACCTATAAATATTAGTAGGATATATTCTAATTCTGGTCCATTTCAAAATTGGGTGCTACTAGAGTATTTATGGTTGCAACATACGCGCTCGTAAGCTCGTCGACACCCCACGACCTAGAGATTTTTTGGGAGAATATCAGGGAAGTTCTGGATCTGGCTGATGCGAATAAAAAGGTGATTTTGTGTGGTGCCCTGAACGGACGGGTAAGAACCAGGTGATAAACTTGCGACGCTGCTCGGGGTCGTTATTGTGATAAGAGGGTTAATGACGCGGGTAAGCTCATTGTCGATGTATGTTTGGACAGAGGCCTCCTTGTGTCTAATACGATATTCAAATATAAGGATATTCATATGTATACGTGGAGAAAAAACAAAAAACAAAGCATGATAGATTTGATCCTGGTAGATAACCGTCTTCGCAGATATGCTAGCGTATAGAAGCCCCACCCTTGAATCATACCACTATCTCGTAGTTGCGCGGTTCAGTGGTTTGTTCAGGAAATAGAAGCACTGGCGAGAGCGTATCCCCTTTGGTGACCTTGAAAGAATAACGGTTGAAAAATTGCAAGATGAGAGCGTGAGGAGAATGTATGTAGACATAGTCCTTTGTCCATAGTTACTTTGGACTCAAATATAGATTTATACAGGAATAGACTGAAAGTGAGTTTGATAAAATCCGCGTAAAAAGTATGTGGTTGCTCAAATAAGCATAGTACAGCAAAAGGTGATGCACGGTGGGATGCAGAGTTAAAAAGCTCCGTAGAAAGTAAGAAGAAAGCGTGACAGGACTATGACTAATTTTTGTTCCATATAGCCTAGAGCTATTGTTGAAATTGGAATAATATATATTATAAGAAATTGAAAATATTGTACGGCCTTAGTAATAGCCCTTTTAAAAACCAATGGTTCATTACAAAATCCAAAGGCAACTCTAACCAATTCCACTTAAATATAAAGATTCTGGCGAGAGAAACCGGCTAAACGCCTCGCAATACGCAATACATTCTTTTATTAAACTACAACTAGCTTCTGTATCGGCAAGGCAATCAATTTGTAAATTATTAAGACTGACAGTAGAGACTGTTTTTACTCGTCGCAAAAAGAATCTACTTACCAGTGACTTGGTTCCATGACGGACGCTTAGGATACCCATAGTAATGTCAGAAACGAGGAGATCAGCAGAAGGAGAACTAAAGTTACCGGTATAGCTTTCAGAATTGCCAAATTTATGTGGAACACACATAACATAAACACGGGGCACATCACCCGTATAACTGACAGTCGTTGGGGCAGAAAGGTTCTCGAGTGGCGACCTCGTACCCGAAGACGTGGGGTGGGTAGGCCCCACACAAAAGGTGCTCCAATACCCTGGTGAAGATCGCAGGTAGAAACTGGATGTGTACAGTACAAAGCTGGTCATCGTTGAGATCTTTAGAGAAGACTTTTGTTTTGCAGTGGACACTTTTCAGTTAATGATGATAATGATAGTAACGTTATAGAGAGGTTATGTTATCTGGTTTATTTTTATTTGTATCTATTTAGTCATTTATTTGTGTTTATGACTTAGATAGGCTGCCGAAAAAGATAGCTGGCACACAACATAGATAACTGCCTTCAATGAAAGCAGAACTGCAATCGGCAATGGGTAAATACGGGATGCCTGTGTTAACGATGGAGTACTTTGTTACTCTTAAGTTTTTTAGAAACTGACATAATTTAATAGACCTAACTATGAAATAACTGTAAACGTTGTAAGCAGCAGGGGTTCGGCTTGTTGCACGCCTTAGCGTCGCAAAGTAAAGCAGTAAAATCTAAACTTTAAATCGTGGTACGGTAATAGCGTTTTAAGCAACTAGCGACGACGACCAACATTATGTTCCTTCTACATTCCAAAAGGTATTGTGTTCTCTATTTATAATTTTTGTCCTGTTTTGCCCAATTTTTAATCCCTCTTATTTCGCTCTCAGTAGGAGATCAATAAAGCTGTCTGATGATGGTGCAGTTTTTCAGTTACTTCTGAAA
Organism: Phalera bucephala; assembly: GCA_905147815.2. Lineage (NCBI taxonomy): Eukaryota > Metazoa > Arthropoda > Insecta > Lepidoptera > Notodontidae > Phalera > Phalera bucephala. Next base: position 23,303,083 of record LR990613.1, on the reverse strand, counting down.
TTGTTTCATCCAATATTTCTCTGTCACGTAGACAATCCATACGATCGTGTCTTGTATTTTACTACCATATTATGAGAAATATATAAAAAGAAAAAAGAATAGCTAGCACCGCTGTAGGTGACAAATATAGATAAAATATTCGAGTCACGTACGTTGATAGGAAACTAATATAAACTTTCGTTCAAACATGTAGATACGTTGAAAAGTGTTTTTATGTTTTGTTATGAAATACAATAGTAATATCAGTTCTAGAGCTCACTTTTACATGAAAATCGGAGAATATTATAGAGGGCGCTATTCACTTCACACTTAATTAACCTCTTATTGTTTGGACCTGAATTCTAGAAATAGAATTGAGGTTTCCTATTTGATTCTCTTCATTAGTAGCCGGTTTGAATTCTTTTTATCTAAATTACACCTCGTTGGTCTAGTGGTGAATAATGCACTTTACGATCACGAGGTCCTGGGTTCAAATCCTAGTTCGGACAAATTTAGTTTTTCTATCGAAAAATTCCCAGTATCAGTCCGGGGTCTGGAATTGTAGCCGGTATATGACAATAGCCTTGCCCCCTATTACATGGGACCTAACATCGTCGGCAAAAAGTGGGTGTACACAGTAGATCTCTGCTATCCACAGTTGGGGAATATAGGCGTGACAGTGTTAGCTATATATATACAAGGTGTAATATAATAAACGCAAGACCTGAAAGTAGTTTGTTCTAAATCGATAACTAAGTTGATTCCAACTATTTTTAATGCAAAAAATTATGTTACTCATAAAATAAAACTATTTTTCGGATTTTATCGCGGTTTATTGTTGATTTTTAGGTTCAAACTCAGTCTTCGGGAAAATATAAGAACTCAGTATTCTGTAACTCGCTTAGTGCGCTATAATAAACTAAATTTATTCTTAATTCAAAGCAATAAGGAGATTTCAAATGCATTTCTAAAACGTATTTCTCAATTCGCACACATACACGTACAAGTTTCATTGTTAATTGGGGTATAAAAGTGCGTAAAATAGGGGTCAAAAATTTTAAATTTGGAAACTTGGTTTTCCTATTGAATTTGTGAAGCAATTATTTAATCGGGGTGTCTGTGGTTTTGCGTTATTTACCATACACCTTGTATATATTATATATACATAAAAATTAATTACCGTGCGTTATTCTCGCAACAACTCGAAAATTACCCGACCAATTTGAATACTTTTTGTATTGTTCGCCTCAATACTGGGTTGGTTCAGGAAACAAGAAAATAAGAAAAACTCAAAGCAACAGCCGAAATATCGAGAAAATCGATATTGGTAATTTTGAATTTTGTTAATCGCTTATGAATGCCCAGCAGTGAATACAATCACATCAATTTTAGGTGATACGAAGTTTACCGGGTCCTCTAGTATCGTATCGGTATATTGTAAAGTTACATAATTGCTCCACAAATTCAATACGAAAACCAAATTTAGAGATTTTACCCTTTTTAAGCACTTTTATACCCCAACAATGAACACTGTATGTGTATGTGCGCGAATTGAGAATACGTTTCAGAAATGCATTTGAAATCTGCGTATTGTTTTAAATCAAGAATAAATTTAGTTTGTTATACCGCACTGACGGTAACAACAGCATTATTCGCAAATTTAAAAAAAATAAAATACATTAAAAATAGTTGGAATCAATTCACTTACCGATTTAGAACAAACTAGTTTTGTTGCGTGAATTATGTTACACCTTGTATATTTATCTTTATGTTTTAGCTGTTGTGGCTTAAACACTGCTATTTCAACAAGCTATTTAGTATTTAGAGTAGAACAGACCTACAATGGCTCTGACAGTAGCTACAAGGTGCACCGGGGCGTGCATTCGCGTGGTCTGTTCTACGTTTAATAACCACAGTAATAACTAAGCACAGTCCTACTGGGAGTTCTACGTTTAAGTCCAACAACATACTGTCATTGCAATGAGAATTCCTTTGGCTTTAGCGTACCTAAGCATAACAACTTATACTTACCTACATGCTTACTTCTTGAAATACTAGGCTATAAAATTAGAGAGCAATACCTATATCACAGTAAAAATATGTAAACATTGGAGCATCTTAGTATAAGAGGGTAGTTAGTTATGTATTCCCAACCGGTACTCAGTTCAGTGCAAATAAATTGCAAAAAAATGCAAATAAAAACAAATCTATTCCAAGAACTGTTTTGATGGTTCAGCATAATTTGCCTTAACTGCGTATTAGTTAAACACGTCATTGTAAACAGATATCAGATTACATGTTTAGTCTCTTTTAAGTTCCACTAACTGTTTTGATGAGTTAGCAATTATGAATTATAACGGTGCACTCTGCGTAGGCGACGCTTTCGTTAAAATGTCTGTTTGGTGATGCCTATAGATAGCCATCACCAGACAAAGTCCCTCAATATTTTTTAAGCTCTCTTACCGTTCGCACGAACCTTAAATAATATTTTATACGACTGTAATGTTTTGAATATCATTGTATTTGTAAAATATATATTTTTTTTCAGCCACGTCTGAGCATATTTGACTTGTTTCTCGCTGAAACTTGCCGAGAAGCCGCGTGAACCGTGAACGTCGGTAAAATTCGAGTGTGCACAGCATATCTTTGCCACCCTCAGTTAGGGGATTTAAGCGTAATGGTGTTTAATTTTGACTTATCAAATAAATCTCAAAAACATAATATTATCACGACTACAATTAGGAAAGAAACAGTTGCAACTTTTACTCTCTGCCTACCCGCTAGGGATCTGCCGCGATGATATAAATACACAGACAGATTATAATGATGTATAATCAGGTACGTTTTAAACACGTTTGCAACCACAGATCATAGTGATCCGAGTTGGAAACAGAATAAGTATTCCACAAATCCACATTTAACCAAAACGAAACTGTTCACAAGCAATCTATCAAATTACTTGAAATATTACGCATATTTACGTAACTATCTGTATTAACAACTATTAAGTCATAATATATACCTATGTCACATATCCAATTATAATTTCGACACAGTCCAAATTATTATGCAATGTTTCGCGGTAAACCGCATGTTAATATTATAATTTTCCTGATGGATGGACTTCAATTAAAAGGTGTTCAATTTTGCTGGCTTTTATTTCCAATGCAAGTTATACCTGATTAACCCTATTTAATATACCTATTTACCAATCATTGTGACTATATACCGAAAGATTGATTAAAGATCAGGTACATAACGTGGGCGACGCGTCAAAACCACGTAAATCTTAATTTTTACTAAAATAAGATAAAAGTTAATATTAATAACACATAACTTGAATGCACCCAAATTCGGTATAATAATTTACATGGCTATCTGACTATCGTGAATCGTGCATCCATCTATGAAGTCTGCTATTTTGAAAAGAGAAGCTTTGCAAGACTGTCGGTGTGTGCGTTTTGTTTTAGACTTGTTATAGACACTTACTAGATTTTCACTCGTCGCCATGAATTTATTACCCTATGTTCAACAGGAGTTCATTCTGCCGCATCGTGCATCGCCAGACCAACGAGGCAGTCAGATGGCAAATTTGAGTTTCTTCAAAATTATCTTAAAACAACCGACGTAAGAATAGAAAATAGAGTTTATACAAATTTCTGTCATCAATTGACTTTTAGCGGTACTTAGAAAACGCCCCAATAACCAGCGAACATCAAAATTATCATGTAAATTTCTCATGAATACAATATTTAAGTGGTATTCGAATATTAAATACCTACCAACGTTTCACGCGTACCCTTGGTTTTTGCTGTTAAACCGGTTCACTTATTTATTCGCCAATAACTTTGCCACGGCTTCGTTGAACACAACCCTGGATTTTGCAAAAACGTTTTCAGGTTTTCGCCGAAATTGGTTTCATTTTCAGTGGCATTCTTGTCACCAACGCAAAATTATATTGGAGAATAAAATCACGTGATTAGATGTGGTGGTGGGTGTAAGTTTATTTTCTTCTTTCAGATTTAATGTGTGTGAACATTTTTCGCTTTCGCAAACAGGTTAGTAACGTGTCTGGGTCTGGCAGCTAAGTGCTTTGTGCCACCTCGCTGCTACTGTGGCGACTACGTGGACCAGTTTGGATATCACGGACTCTCATGTCTCGGCAGTGCGGGGAAAATATCCCTGCACTCCGATCTCAACATCATCCGTCGGGCTCTTATCACTGCTTATGTGTCAGCTGTTTAAGAACCAAATGGCCTGTCGCGTAGCGATGGTAAGAGACCGGACGGCATGACTCTAATTCCCTGGAAGATGCGACGGCCTTTATTATGGGACGCCACTTGCGTCGATACTTTGGGGCCGTCTCATCTTCCCGAATCAATCGTTAGGGCTAGAGGCTGCCGAAATCCTCAAACGGCGTAAGTATAGCAACCTCGGTAGAGGTTATATATTTGAGCCGTTTGAGGTAGAGACTCTAGGTCTGTGGGGTCCTGGTGCATATCGTATATTTTGCGATGTAGCTAAATTGCTAGTCGAAGAAACAGGTGACCAAAGAGCTGGCTCATACCTCGCACAAAGGTTAAGCATTGCCATTCAACGTGGCAATGCTGCCAGCCTTCAGGGCACTCTGCCAAGCGACAGTGATTTGGCACAAATTTATATTTTGTAAATACTCTGTATATATTTTTGGCTTATTTTATTTATTTATATTTTGTTTTATTTTATACCAAGCTTTTAAGTTGTCGTATAATCGATTTTAGGTTTTCTTTTTTGTTGTTTAAAAATCTTATCTTGTAAATAAATAATTATTATAGAAAACATTGAGTATGTTTACATACATATAGTACCGAGTGAAATATAATCAACTCGGTGATTTGTAGCTGGATAATTAGGTCACTAGACTTGGATTAGTTGCTTTTGATCACCCGGGTGATATCATAATAATTAAACAAACCTTTGAGACCAAAAGGTACATACGTCCGTAGCCCTTGAATTTGTGGAAATACATTCTTGGCTGCCTCGTTGGTCTAGTAGCAATCACGAAGTCTTGGGTTAAAATCCTAAGTTAGACAAAAAAAATCCGATATCAATCTGGAGTCTGGCATCGTGCCCGGTACAATAGGCTCGCTCGGCCCCTATTACATAGGACCTAACATCGTCGGCGAAAAGTGGATGTACAAAGTACACCACAGCCACTCCCACTTGGGAAATTCATGGGTCATGATGTCTTTTTTTTTTACAATCCTGATTTTATAATATCAAATACTGTGCACCGATGGGTTCATAGTGTGAGCATATTTTATCCACTGTGCCCACCTTGAGAGGGACCTGGGGAATTAACAACATTGTCAAATACAGCAATACATACAAATCGAGACGAAATTATTTTTCTGTTTCCCCTTTTTAAGCGTTTCTGTCTTCTTTATAATAGAGAACGAAACAATTTGTTGCTATTTGGCTTTCCACGTAAGTCTTTTCATTTAGTTCTCTCGTCCTTTGTAGAAATGCAAACCATTAGTGTCTCTTTACAATTGCAATTTCCACAAAACCCACTTGAAATGGCTTCATGAAGATGTTTGTGTTAATTGAAATTGTAGCAGTACTTCAGAATTTGTATTGTGAGCTAGGTCAAAAAGTTTGTTTGAAGTGAGGGTTAAGCACGAACAGAGTGAAGTTGGCGTTATGCTATTGATTTTATATGCTATTCTTTTCATACTACTAATTTACCAACAAAGATGAACCTGACCGTACGCTTACTCGACAACGTTACCACAACGTCAAATGGTTTGGGTTTAGCCCTCATGACATTCATTTTGCCCTATTGTTAATGTAACGCATGGATTAAAGAATAAGCGAAGGCGGGCACTACAAATTTTTCGCCCGCGGCGAAAAAACGCATTGACAGTATTGTAACGAAAAGTTTTGAATTGTATTACGCGCACCTCAAGTTACGGCCAAACCAACGCTTCAGCCGCGGCCGCGGCGATCAGCGCCTGAAGTAATATAGAAATGTTCACACCAACGCGTCCTGCGTCTTACACGCGCTATCTGGCCGGCGTCTGCACGCGCAATTATGGGGAGATACTGATCGCCACCGTGATCGCCGCCGGGGACGCCACCGCGGCCGCGGCTGCACACGTTGGTTTGGCTGTACCTTAAATGTAGCAGGTTTTTTCGCCGTGTGGCGAAAAGTTCGTAGTGCGCGTCTGCCCTGAATGGCCTACCGCAACCCAACATTTATCTATCTGGAGAGTGACAGTGATGAGATTACTTTACAAATCAATAATAAGGGACAAATACATTGATCGCGAGCTCGGAACTAAACGACGTATATGCAAAAACAAATTTTATCATTTTCTAAAAAAAATCACTGTGAAATAAAAAACTGCTTTACTAAAATTATTTGCTATGTTCTTAAGTAAATTTTGTTAAATAGTTCTTAAGCATTTCGCGTTGGAATCATAAAATGTAAAGCAATAGAGATGACTTAAGATTTTTTTTCTATCGAAAACTTCTTTTGACTGTGTATTCCTTTTACCAAATTCTAAAATATTCAGTCAAAAATCATATTTCGAAATGTTAAGTCTCTAACCCATGTTCTTCTTGAAGTGCATGAAGTATAAAACACGTTTCTAACGTTTGTCTGCCATTGATAGTATTTAATTGTTAAATTGCATAAAGGTTATTAAAATCATTAAGGTACTCCAAAGTTTAGTACCTGTTTATATTATGAATATATAAAGGTTCGATATCATTTTTGCGCTTAACTGTGGCTCCAATTAAATCTTTAATTGCAGGGTAGGTACTTATTTGAAAATTTCAAAGCTGCCTCGTTGGTCTGGTGGCAAAGCGCATCGCTTTGTGATCACGAGGGCTTGGGTTTAAATCCTAGGTCGGACAAATGTAGTTTTTCTAACGAAAAATTTCCAGTACGAGTCCGGAGTCGGGAATTGTGCCCGGTATATGGCAATAGGCTCGCGCCCTATTACATGGGACCTAACATCGTCGGCGTAACGTGGGTGTACTCAGTACACCTCCGCCACCCCGTCTGGGGAATATAGGCGTGACGATGCTTTTTTTTTTGACGTAAACGTAAGCAACGTATGTCTACTTTGTAGATTGTGCTAAAACCTATCTAGATAACATGCCCATTTGGTTTATCTCGAAATATATGGTATGGTGCCTCGTGGAAGAGAATATATGATAGTAGTTTTTTTCATTAATTATGATATTTATACTAATATTATAAATTTAAAAGTAACTCTGTCTGTTTGCCTGTTACCTTTTCTCGCCCAAATTGTTGAACAGGTTTTGATCAAATTCGGCAAGGACAGATTTAATCTAGGGGAAGGTCACAGGCTACCCTTTGTCTCAAAAAAACTTAAGGGTGTGAAATACACGCCTGAAAATAACGCGAACAAAGTTGCGGGTACAGCTAGTTCACTAGAACTAGTGAGATTAAAAAAGTCTCATTATTTTTCCGCAAATTATTTCTCGTGTATTTAGTTTCTTTTTTAGGTTTTCTTTCCGTTACTTACAGTTTCTTTCACTTTCTTACAGTTTTTTACACTTACCTATACGATAAGTTCAAATTATTTGAGTTTTATTAAATAAATAAAAAAAATTTGGGGCTCATAGCGCTGTGAGACCGCGGTATTCTTAGCGATCACTAAGGTTAAGTAGCGTTCGACACGGTCGTTTTGAGATGGGTGACCGTTTGTGGCATTTTCATATTCGACCGTTTTCGTGCTTTGGAAGGTACGTAAAGCCGTTAGTTTCGGTTATCACTTAATGTACGTTTTACGTCACGTTTAGCCAAATTTGATGTCTTAAGGTCTCGCCACTTAGTCGACGCAGCGCGACGGGAACGCAACGGTGGCGCGGCTTGGGGGTTTATAATGTACTGAAATGTACGGCAGACGACACACAGCGCAGCTCCGCTCGCCGCGACGGCAAACGTCACAACCGAACTTAGCCGAGCGCTTCTGTCGCGTTCCGTCGGCTGTTTGTCCAAACATTTATAGGCGGTTTGATAAGTTCCAACAGCATACCTGCTGCCACAAACCTGACTCTACCAATCCGCACTTGGTCCGCGTGGTGGAGTATGACCTATTCGCTCTCACCTCAATTTGCCAGAGAAGGCCTTCACCCTGCAGTGGGACAGTATAGGCTGATATTAATTAATAATATAATTTACTAGCAGATTCCCGCGACTTCGTACTCGGTCGACAACAGCGCCACCTACCGGGTATATGTTATATAGCCCATGTTACTTCTGGATAAGGTAGATTTCTAATGGTGAAAGAATTTTTGAAATCGGTCTAGTAGTTTTTGAGTTTATTCGTTACATACATACAAAAATAAATTCTTTCCTCTTTATAATATTAGTATAGATATAAAAAAATGAACACCGTTACGGGGAGATTTGGCGAGAACTCGAAAAGTGATGTCTTCAATTTGTTTTAATTTCCAAAACTTGTGTTATTTCGTAAAATAATGTGTAATGTGTGTGTGTGTTGGTGGAATAATCACCATTATGCATTCTTATATGTGCACGAGTAAAGGTATTTTTTTTATTCAACCACCATCAACTTACCCACTAACTCTTACAATATAACCACATGCTTCTTCAATATTACTAAATGGGTAAGTCTATTACAGGTAGTTACCACATTTTAAAAAGTTTTGTACAATTAGAGCGTGGTATTAATGATTAATGTTCATATAAATGTTAGATTCAGAAAAAGTAAAACGACAAGTTGATTGATTTTAAAGTATGTGTGTGTACGATGAAACGTGACGTGTTAAAATGTTTTAAGTTCAAAAAGTTATCAGTGCCTGATAGATGTAGTTGTGTTGATAAAGCAAAACTATGTAAGGTCCGCTTCTCTAATAAACATTTTATTGCTAATTGCTCAAGAACAAATCCATTTTGCAATAAATATCTATTTGAGAATTATTATTTGCTGCATATGCACTCAAACGTACCACGCCAGGCGGATAGTTCAGTGATTCGCCCAAGACTGTTAACAGTAACATTGATGGTGACACAGTGCCAGAAATGGTTGTATCACCGGCCCTGATAAGTAGCAATTCTCAACAAATTTCACTTTTACCTACAGCTATAAGTTTGTGATGCTCGAGGAAACCGGCTTCAATGCCGAATGCTTTTGGATATCAGGATTCAGAAGAATTATGTGACTGCTGAATTTGCTAACAAATTAGGTAAATTCCATTATGATGCCATTGACTTGTTGGTATCTGCCGTGGGTGGACATATCACAAATGTGTCTAAGCGGGTTAAGCTTACAGTAATTTCATGCTATTCTGATTTTAAATATACTTCAGATTTTGGTGTGTTGTCTGTGATTACTGACCCGTTACCTACTATTATATATACTGAGTTCTTAGATTTACGCGAATATTACACATGAAATAAAACTATATTTTCGGATTTTATCGCGGTTTATTTTGATTTTTAAGTTCCCGACGTTTCGAGTGCTTTGCAGCACCCATGGTCACGGGAAGGACTGAGGTGTTAGACGTCCAAAAGGCATAGTTGTTCCGGGGTACCCTCAAACTTCTTAATTATTTTTGTTTTTGTTGGTCCGATCTACGCAGAATGAGCTCACGGTGTCTTGAGGTCTTGCAGTGTTATGCTTGGTTTTAGATTTGATTATATTAATTACTGGATCCCAAGACGATGGAAGCACCCAGCCATCTTCTCTATTGAAATTAGGATGTTTTTTAATTTCAATAGCCTCGCGAACCATCCTTGGTAGGAATCGGTGTTCTTTCACGAGGATTTGTGGTCTATCAAATCTGATGTTATGGCGGGTGCGGTCAAGGACATGTTCACAGACTGCAGACTTCTTTGAGCGACGGTGTTTTAGGTCAGCTATGTGTTCTTTAACCCGAGTTTTTACTGGTCTTTTTGTTTGTCCTATGTAAGAGAGACCACATTCACAATCAAGCTTGTATATTCCTGCATCTTGAAGAGGGATGTGACACTTGACAGATGGTAAAAACTGACTGATCTTCTTTGGCTGCTTATAAAATGTTTTAATTGAAGCACGCTTCAAGATGTAGCCAATCTTGTCTGTGACTCCTCTTATGTAAGGTAGTACAGCAGGGAGACGCTCGACTGTGGCTGGTTTCACTCGGTCACTGTGACGTTGGCGTGGGGCTCGAAGCTTATTGTCGTGCAGGACTTGCTTGACATGTTGAAGCTCGGCAGCCAGATGTTTCTTGTCACAGATCCCTTGTGCTCTCTGAAACAAAGATTTACCCACAGTAGCTAACTGCGATGGATGGTGGTGAGATTCACCGTTTAAGTACCTACTATTATATAATTTACTAGATTTAATAAAAAAATATTGGCCTGCGCCTACCCCTTGCCGCTAGCTGACCCTGATTTTAATTGTCGTAGGGACATTGATATAATATTAGGTGTCAATTGCTTTTCATCGTGCTTAATGGAGGGTAAGATGTGCCTTGGGCCTGGGTTGCCAACTTACTTAACACCGCCTTTGGATGGGTGTTCTGCGGTGATGTGTTTGTTCCAGCATGGGATGTTGTACGCTCTGAAAACATGAGTGCTTGTTATTTGTCCACATTGCAAGGTGACATTGAGAAGTTTTGGCAATTGGAACAAGTTTCTAATAAACCCATTATATCCTTTCAGGAAAGGATTTGTGAGGAGAGCTACCTGGGTTCAGTGACGAGAAATCAAAGTGGCAGGTACCATGTCTGTCTTTCTGTCATTGAAGAGCTCCTGCACAGGTTGGGCAATTCCTATAATTTGGCATACCGTTGTCTTCTATCGCGTGAGATGAAATTTAAAAATAATTTTGCGTTTTTTGAATCTTATAGATCTTTCATACGAGAATTTATAGAGTTAGGTCATGCTCACTTTAAATCCTGTAGCATTACATCCACAAATAGGATGTAATGCTACAGAGTATTATATGCCACATTATGCCGTAGTAAAGGAAAGTTCTTCTACTACTCGATCAAAGGATGTGTTTAATGCGTTTGCTCCTACATCTTCTGGCTTAAGTCTCAATGATGTTCTTTTGGTGGGCTTGGTGGTACAACCAGATATGTTTGATATTTTGTTGCGGTTCCGTACCTATAGATATGTTTTTGTCTCTGATATTACTAAAATGTATAGGCTAGTACGTAATAAACCTGAACACCAGCCACTTCAGAGAATACTATGGCGGGATGACCCCTCTCATGAAGTCAAATGTCTCGAACTCAGCACTGTAACATATGGTACTGCCCCGGCCAGTTTCCTTGCCACTAGCTTTTAAAGCAGTTAGTGATTGATGAGGGTTCTGCCTTTCCCCTAGAATCTAAGTCGTGGTCACAGTCAACCTATATCGATGATATTTTGCACTGCAGTAATGATGTGGATTCTGCGTTGAAGAAAGAAGAAAATTTGTTAGCTCTTGGTAAATTCTACTTACACAAATGGTACTCATATAGTACTGAGCTCTTGCATCACATTCCTGTAGAGAAACAAAAGAAATGTCATTACTCATTTAATAATGAAAATAATTCCTCTCCTCAAACACTAGTTCAAGTGGGAACCCATTGCTGATTAGTTTTAGGTCGTAGCACCTAGTGACATGAATGATGCTCCCACCAAGCGCATTTTACTTTCAAATATAGCAAAAGTATATGATCCATTAGGTTTTACTGCGCCCGTTTCAGTGTTTGCCAAGCTAATAATGCAGGCTATATGGAAGGAAAATCTTTCTTGGGATGCCAAAATCCCAAATCATATATTAGTATTATTGAAAACATTTTGTGAAAATATTCATGATTTAAATCTTATCACAGTTTCTCGCTCGATGGTTATGGTGGAATTCCATCGCTTCGCTGATAGCTCTACCAAGGCATATATCATCATGTGTCATCTACGCCCGCTGCGCTCTTCCCAATAATAGGACTGTATAACTATTATACAGTCCACTTAGTCTACGCGCGGTCTCGTGTGGCCCCCTTAAAGCCAGTAACCCTTCCTAGATTAGAACTGTCTTCAGCCCCCTTGCTTGCTAAGTTAATGCAAAAGGTCTCTAAAATTTTACACATAAATATCGAACAAAATGTATTCTGGACTGATTCAATGATAACATTGTGTTGGATTAAAGGTGATCATACAAGATGGAACATATTTGTATCAAATAGGGTTGCCGAAATTCAGGACTTGTATCTCAAGGAAAACTGGTACCATGTCAATTCCTCGGATAATCCCGCTGATGTTGTTTCTAGAGGTATAGAACCCTAAAATCTCATCTCCAATGTTTTATGGGTTAATGGGCCTCATTGGTTAAAATTTCCAAATACAGAATGTCCTGACAATTCTAACACCAGTCATTTAGATGACAACAGTATTCCAGAACTTAGAATGGCAGCGTCCGTTGCCCAGCAGGTTTCAACTAGCAATTTCACATCTGTTTTTGAACAGTTTTCTGGGTGGAGTAGGTTGGTTACAGTGCTGCGCTGCTGCCAGTTTTCTGGGAGTGGCTAGGGCGACGACACGGCGTCCTCACATACCGTCTGACGCAGGTACTGGGCATGGTTGCTTCGGGCGGTATCTGTGGCGGATCGGTCGTGAGGAGGCGTAGCGCTGCCAGCATTGTGTGGCCCCGGAAGATACGGCAGCGCACACGTTGCTGGTGTGCCCAGCATGGGATGACGAGCAGCGACGGCTCGCCGGAGCGCTTGTTGCAGGGGGACAGGAGCTATCGCTCCCGACCGTGATATCATCTAAGGTTGGGAGCGAGAGCGCCTGGGTGGCAATGGCGGCCTTTTGCAAGGCCGTCATGTCCGCAAAGGAGGAGGCAGAGCGGGTGAGGGAGGAGACGTCTTCCAATCCCGCTTGCAGACGGCGCGTTGGGCGAAGGCGCAGGGACTACGCCCGAAACGACCTTCGCTCAACGTAATCTCGCGATAGAGGGAGACCGAACTCCCCTACACGTGTCGAAGTCCGCGCCAAACTGCGGACCGAGCCCGCCGGTGCCACAGAGGTCATGCCAGTGACGATTCCTGTGGTCCTGCAAAAGGGCAGTGGGACGCCGAGAGGTTTAGTCGGTGCAAGCCCCACATAACCACCCGGGCCGTGCCCTCGGCCCGGGGGTATGCGTTATGCATTTCCCCTAGTAAAAAAAAAACTAAAAAAAAACGAAAGGTTGATTACAGTGTTTTGCATTATTCGGCGTTTTATAAATAAACTGTAAACCAGATTCGCTTAAAATATGTGGATTTTTAACTAATAATATGTGTACAACGTGAGCATTTTTCTAAGGAATTGAGTATGTTGTCAAGTAAGACAGTCTTTAAAATTTGCTTTTAAGCAGATTTGCATTTGATTTTAAGGTAGATTTGCATTTAAATATCTTCTTTGATAATTCAGGCATGTTACGCGTAGGCGGTCGCCTACGTCATGCTAATATTCCATACACTCAAAAATTTCCTTTTTTGTTATCATCTCGTTGTCATGTCACTGACCTAATAATTCGCTATGATGATGAGAAGCTCCTGCATGCTGGTACGCAAACCACCTTAGCCAGTCTGAGAACCCATGTGTGGCCGCTTAACGGAAGAAATCGAGTGCGACATTTAATACATAAATGTGTACGGTGTCGTAGGTACAGGGGCGAAACTACGAGTCAGATAATGGCTGACCTACCTACATGTTGTATTACACCTAACCGTCCATTTATATCCCAGGCGTGGATTATGCAGGGCCCTTATAATTTAAAGTAGCTTGCGAGCTATTAGGAAACCCTTAATTTATAAAGGCTACATATGTTTGTTTGTATGTTTGTCCACCAAAGCAATCCACCTCGAGTTGGTCTCGGACTGCAAACGAATTTATTAATGCTTTACGTAGATTTATTTCTAGACGAGGCAAGTGTTCGCGAATATTCAGTGATAACGGTACAACATTTCACAGTGCTAGTAATGAGATGAAAAGGTTACACATTATGTTGATGACTATAAGCAAATTAATAATTTCGCTGTAGGAGAAGGTAAGTGGAGCTTCATACCTGCAAATGCACTTCACTGGGGTGGCCAATGGAAAAGCTGCGTAAAATTTGTAAAACATCACACATTAGGTGATACTATCTTGTCGTATGAACATTTGTACACTTTACTGACGCAGATAGAGGCTATTGTAAACAGCAGACCCATTACCCCCCTGCGTGATGACGCTGCAAACGAGGAATGCTTGACTCCTGCACATATCCTCATAGGTTACCCTTTACATCTTTTCCAGAAGGCGACCTTTTCAATATTACAGAAAATAGAATAACTATATACGGTCAATTAAATAAAATGCGCCACAGATTCTGGAAGAAATGGAAGGCTGACTATCTCAACACGTCACATTTAAGATATAAGTGGTATAAGGAAAAAACAGATTTATTAATAAATTCCATTGTCTTAATTAAGAATGACAATTGTCCGCCACAGACTTGGCCTAGGGCGTGTAATAGAATTATTCCACGGTAAGGACAATCATGTCAGAGCTGTTTTAGTAAAAATTAAAAATGGCAAATATACTAGGCCTATAACTAAAATTGTTCCACTGGTACCGAAATAAATGAGTTATAAATTTGTTAATTAAGCATTCCTTATTGTAAATCTTGTGGTAATGTTTAAAACTTATGTTGTTAGTAATACAATATTCATTCTGAAATTTAAATAGTTATAACAACTTCAACTGTTGCATCTGTTCCATAATAGATGGCGTTAGTAGTAATGGTAGTTATTTAAAAGGTTTAAAAGTGCAGCAATTTGTCACAGGTAGCGTCTGTTTAATATTTAGTTATTAATAAACTTTGATGTACTATTCACTTGGTAGGTGCCTAATGGTACAAACATCATTCATTCCTTGTTAGCAATTAACTAGGTAATTTGTATCTCCGTTTCTTGCTTTATTTTGCCAATTAAAATAACGCTAAGACCTTGTTGGAATACAAAGCACTTATGTATACTTGTATACTTACCTAAAAAAGTAATTTTTTTGTGGCGTATTACACACCAGATGTGTAATATGTACGTTTATGTTAGCTGGTGTTAACTCTTGAGGCGTTGTGGGCGATATGTTTTAATTTATAACAGAGTGTGCTCAAGGTTAACAACCCTTAAATATTTAATTTATTTAGTATTTCAAGAGACACTGTCAAGATGACCCTTTTAAGAAGGTGTTCGCAAATATATTGCCTATGAGGCTCTTGTGTTTAAATATACACTATAAGTAAATTTGATTTATGCCTAGTATGTTTGGTGGGTATGTTTGTACTAATGAATAATTGTAATTGAATAATTAATTAATAAATCGGCATTAAATAATTAATTGTATTTAAATAACTAATTTGATGTTAAAAGAATGTAATTTCCTATCATTAATTTCAACAGGAGGGTGTTATGGTCAATATCTTTACCACAGTGCCGATAGATGGCGTTTATCTATTTTATTCTAGTAGTTGCAAATATCCGCACCAACGGACAAATTGTGATCCAAAACGAATGTTTCAAACTACTGTAAGTACTTGGTCAATATCTTTAGCCCATTGCCGTCTGTACTAACATAAGGTTTTTTGTTGCACTATAAAAGCAATTTGTAAAATATACGTGTGGTCGAGGTATCGACGCAGTTTTATAAAAAAGGGGTTTTTGTTTCTCCGAATCTAAAATTATCCCAGCCAGCGACCTATTTACGCACTAACGTCAAACCGACATTGTGTTCGGAATATGCGACAGTAAAGCCCTACGGAAACTAGCCACAGAGTTCGCATGAAAATCGATAACATTATAGTATTTGTTTATAGTCCGGCGTTATAAGCGTGGAAGCGGAGAGATTGCACCCAAAACCGTCCTGCGTAGGGGCGGCACCAGTGGAGTCATTGTATTGCGAGGATAATTAATAGGGACCTTGAAATTGATCTTTAACAGAAGTTGCGGACAATTTATTATGCTTCTAACTAATTTAAACAAACATGGCATCTAATATTTCTCTTCTCTTCGCTAAGGAATACATTTTGAAATGAGTAAGCTAGTCATTGTAGGATTTTTTTTTCAACTTTTTTCCACCTGATGCAACAGCTAAGTGCCACAGGAATCCTTTCTGAATCCTTTCTAATCAAAGGGAGTGGGTGGTATAGTGGGGCCACTAAACGACATTCTGAAATTCTAAAATACTTCTGACTAATGAGTGATTTAATAAAATCTTTGTAAATGGCTTTTGAAAAGATTTTGAGTTATGCAACAAGAACCCCTTTTTACCACTATATCAAAATGTGGGACGAAAGTAAGCTGAGAATCGAGTGTGACTCCAGGTCTCGAACATTTTGACATTCTTGGAGAGCTGTGCCCTCGATAATATAACTAAACTTAATAAATCGGAGTTTTCGCGTAAATCTAACATAGAAGCATTTTTTAATGTTCAAGAACATTTTATTTCGATTACACCACTTCACTAAATTACCCAAATCCTTATCATTATCAATTATTCTGCAAAGTTTGAGGTCGTCAGCAAACAAGTAAGGTATTGAATACCGAAAGCAATCTGGTAGATCTGGTAGATTGATAAAAATATTAAATAAGATTGGACCAACATGCGATCCCTGTGGTACACCCGAGCAGATTTTAAACATCTCCAACTTGTAACCATTTATAGCCGTATAAAACTTACTACCCTACTGGATTTTAACCAGTTAAAAAGTGGCCCAGAAAAGCCATAATTTTGTAATTTATTTAGGAGCACCGGGTGAGGAATTTTGTCGAAGGCTTTACTGAAGTCGTCGGAGATGACGTCAATCTGCCTGTTCTTATCCGTACCCTCCATCAAATCCTCTGTAAAGGTCACCAAATTGGTACATGCAGATTTATTCTTTTCAAAACCGTGCTGATGAATGGTTGAGAAAATACTGAATTAGTTTTGTATTAAGGAACAGACCAAAGACTTAAACAATTTGGGAAAAGCTGACAATAATGAAATAGGTCTATAGTCAGCGACGTTGTTGCTTTTTCTTTTTTTTGAGATTGGCATAACCATTGCAATTTTCCACTGAGAAGAGAAGATTCCAGAAGTTAAAGATGCATTAAAAATTATTTTTAAGGGTAAAGCTAAGCTAAAGGCTGTGAACTTGATAAAAAGAGGTGAAATTTCATCAGGCCCAGTTCCTTTTGAAGGATCGAGACCTTTTAGTTTCTTCAAAACGTCACTGCAACTGAATGTTAAACTGGTAAAACAGTTGCTAGTATTGGACTTTGGCATAACTCCAACATACCAAAACATCGAGGTGATCCTCGTAAACTGATGCGAAGTAGGAGGAAAACATATCGCTTATTTCGGTTCTATCAGAAGACGATTTGCCATTACTTTTCATGACACTAGGGTATGCATTACTGCTTCCCTTCTACTTTTAACATACGACCAAAAAAATTTTGGGTCTGATGAAATTTTGTTCTCCACTACCTCGCTATAAGCTTCTGTAAGCTGTGTACTAAAAAACCAAGACTCTGTAATCACAATGACGTCATAATTATTGCAAGACACATTATTTAAGAAGTCATAAGTACGGCTTTAAGCCCTCTAGTATTCTAATAGAACACATTTAATAAGTTAGCCATTTTTAAAAGATAAAAAATCTATATTAACAGCCAAGCCCTAGAACTGTGGGCTTCATTTCGAGATTTTATTTAAGTCGGTCATATCTTTGATTAATATATATGGGGCCGTATCACTTTTTCGCTTAAAAATACGCCCGTTCCTCACTCATACATATTTAAAATTACATTCCCGAGCATTCAATCTTGCTGCACTATGCAGTGCCTTGTTATTAGGGGAGAGGTGTTCCATGACGAAAACGGGCTTCTTATCTCCTCCCAACCGCAAATGTCCTGTATTGAGCTTGTCATCTGGCGAAGATTTATTATGAGTAATAGTAGGAGCTAACAGTGGATCTCTAAGTCTTGGCGTTGAAAGTTGGACTATAATTGCCCTAGGACGAAGATTGGCAGGATTGCTCTTCGCCACTCGGGTTGCATGCAGAATACATTCAGTTGAGACTGGACAGTAAATTAAATTTAATTAAATTTTTTAAAAGCCTTTCAATAAATAACTCAAAAAAATAATTCAATCTAACTCGTAAACAAAACGTCAAACGACCGGCCGGGCGCTCGCTCATTAACGCCGTACGTTTAGGTAGGTTACGGTTATAACTTAAAAATTTTAATAAAGTTTTTGATCAGGAATGCGTCCTTGGTTTAAAGTCCAGTCTTGAAAATTGTTTGTATTGGATTTAGTAGATCGTAATGCACTATAAACAACACTTTAAAACTCAGTATTAACTATTTATTCCTTTATAAAATGACGGAGCAACAATCTACACTCGTGATTGTAACAAAAGTGATAAAACGTACTTTTTCGATGTCCCTCAAAACGGCCGTCGCAATTGGTATGTAAAGTATCCATCGCTTTACTATCTAGAGTGTGGTACTTCATCAATTTCATTATCATTTTTGTCATCAAGTTCATCGGGGAATTGAATTAATTTAGAAAAACGTTTTTTGCATCCCACTGGACATGGCAAAATACACTAAAATTAGTGTGAAGCCATAACTTAAAGAAGAAGAAGAAGAACGTCATGCCACCCGTTTGGGTGGCAGAGGCACCCCCACTGTGTAAACCCACATATACAACGATGATGTTCGGTTCCAATGTAATAGGGGTTAGCCACCCAAATTAAACAAACCACACTGTCTGACCTAGGATTTGAGCCCAGGACAATGAGGATCGCACTCGCATTGTGCGCCACTAAACCTACGAGGCAGTCAAATACGATTTTTATGAACAACTAGCTTCTGCCCGCGACTTCTTCTGCGTTAACTTTAGACAGGAACCTAAAATTTTTCCAGGGTATAATAATAATAATAAACTATCTGTGTGCCATATTTCATCCAAATTCGTGTAGTCGTTTTTGCGTGATTGAGTAACAAATATCCAAACATTTCAACATACAAACATACAAACTTTCGCATTTATAATATTAGTAGGAAGTAAGATTTCCCTTAACTGCCTCATTGGTCTAATGGCGAATAATGTTCTTTGTGATCACGAGGTCCTGGGTTCACGTCTTAGGTCGGACATACGTAGTTTTTCTATCGAAATATTCCCAGTATCAATACAGAGTCTGGCATTTTATATGGCAATAGGCTCACCCCCCATAAAATGGGACCTAACATCCTCGGCGAAAAGTGGGTGTACGCAGTACACCTCTGCCTCCCCCGGTTGGGGAATATAGGCGTGACGGCGTGTTTCCTTTCAGAATTGTAGCAGAGTACTCCGTCGTTTATTTAAATTCTGCACAATTCGCTCCAGATGTCGTTAACGGTTCATTACACTTCAGTAACAATGTATTTTGGAAATAATGTTCCTTTAATTTTGCTTGTGAACCTGCGTTTAAGATGTTTTTGAGTTGGTAGGAGCAGTTTTAAAAAGTATTATCACTGTACAAATATATTATTTGTAAATATTTACCGTTGTAACATCCCGTTCTTCATTTAATAAGAATCTCTTTGACTGGCAAACGTAACGTCCTACCATAGTATAAAGTATAGATAGTTGTTAACTGTGGCCATATTAAAGTTCATACAAAGTTCACACAATCTTCCGTTCTTAACGGGGATAAACCAAAGATTTCTTAGCGGGTTACAGAATTCTCAAAATACAAGTAGCCCTACTTGTATTTTGAGGATTCTGTATTGAAAAATATAAACATTAAGATCATTTAAAGTGTGTCGCGAGGCCAACGTTATATCCCACACCTACAACACATTTTGTAAAAGTTATTAACTTTTGGGATGCCATAATTTCGTTTAATGGAAGCACTTGTTGTATTTCCCAGGCACGACCATCGGCCGTCGAATTGGTTGCGTATTTACAAAGCATTATCGATACTTCACCTGGAATAAAAGTTTCCGATATGACATAATCTCTCTCACCTCGAATCGTAAGGGAGGGCTTTTGCTTAGCAATGGGACGATATACGATGATTATTTTTTTTTACTTTTGATTAAGGTTTTGGTAGGTATTATATAGTCATGTTTTAATCATCGAATAACGTATTTAAATAGCCATTGAAAACTGATCTTGTTCATACAATAATAACAATATTATTTGCAACTTAAAAGTATGACCTAATATTTTACAAACGATGAACATTACAATACCTTAACATACATATTTATTAAGATGCGAGAGTTATATGATCCATATACAAGACGGAACCTAAAAAAACGTTTGGTATATAGATACAAGATGTTTTTGGCAAACGACGAATTTCTATCGATGGGTTTACTTAGTATGGGTCTACTTATATAGCATTTCTAAACAAAATTTTTAGCTGAAGGAAAACTTAGTTAACTGGAAGTCAACAGGTCCTCTTTTTCTCATTTCTCACGCCTTCACCGACAAATTCTATAAACATTATTCAAACTTAATGTATCGTACGTAAAGACGCGGCTCAGTAACACCAGTTTTCCGCTGGCGAGCCGCCAACCTCTCCCGAACTTATTTATTTTGGGTATAATAAATGTCGCCTTTGTCACCGTGAAAAATTTCAATGAAAGGAACTCTGAACGTAAACTGCTGACTTCTGTCTGTTTACAATTACCATTGGAAACTCATTTAACTTTGAAATTTTCCACTTATACAAATAAAAGTTAGTAGCTGATGCTAATTTTGTCATACTGGTGAGGTGAAAACAAAATTATGCATTGAATCAAAACATGAACTATTTAGAAAGTACCTTTGTTCATAAGTTATACCTATACGATTATTTATATGGAATACTCAGTACTCTCTGCCAACCCCGAAAGGGATATGATAAAGATGATAATGATATAGATAGATAGATATATCAAATATTGGATGTTTTAAAATTCATAAACATAGGCACGTAGCATCAATATTAGTATTAAGTATTCTAATCGAGCGTAGAAATCAAGGTACATTTGCTACTGAATACCTATTACCGTTTTTGCCATGTTTTTAATCAGTTTTTTTTTTTTTATAAAACGTAGCCCCACACTAGGATTTATTCCTGTGTCGTGGATGCGTTTACAAACATGAAAATTCACATACATAAATACCCAGACCGGAACGAATAATTGTGGATCACACAAAGATTTGTCCCGTGCGGGCCTCGAACCCGCGACTATTAGACGCAGTGGGCAGAGCGGCTTAAGCTCTTAACCACTGCGCTAAATCGTCCGTCATAATTTTTCGGTAAAATACTATTCTCATACAAAATCTGTGTAGTTATATCGAGGAAATAAATTTATGGATCCCCAGTGCGTCGTCCTATTGCAATAAATTAATATGAAACTAACGATACGGCTCTGTATCGGAAACGATGATTGTATATATAAAAACGATGTTTTAGGTCTCGCACCCAGTTGTCCCCTGTTTTCGCCCCCTGTAATTTTAAAGCGTCTTTTGCCCCCTTTTACGGTACCCGTTCGACCCTCAACACGGGTCGAACTTATTTTTAATATTTGTAAAATACCCTCGTCCCTTGTTTTATACAAGCATTATTTTTTAAAATACATGTATATTGTAATCTGAATTTTATTTCACTGTGACTACAATTTATTTTGAATTAAATAAAAAGTTTTTCCAAAACTGTATGAAAACATAACTGTTGACACAGACTACAGGAGGGGCGAACTGGTTTAGTTAGGTAATCAGGGGCCAAACATACGGAGCGATCGGGTACGAGATCATTTTTTTAGACCTAGGAATTGCAACGTACATTGTTATTTAGCATGCATCAGAGAAATAAAAAGCTTTATGTTTTAAAAGAGTAACCGTGGATATCCTAGCCATTTTTGTTCACAGCGATTATGATTATGATAGGTATTTTCGGACGATTCTTATTATATAGTTTTTAACGGAAAAAAAAAATCCAAACTTTCTGAAAATATAAGAGAAACCCAACATCTGTCAATAGTTAAGAAACTTTCCCACTGTTGGGCACGGGCCTCATCGGAGGTTGACACTAGTATAATAAAACTAGTCCAGAAGTGCGGAAGTGTCATTACTGTATTATTCCATTAAATCATTAAAATTGCTCATTACAATCTTAAACATTAATAAGTACGCTATTTTTCTGCAAATCCCGCCAGAATGATATTGTCAAATCAGAGCCGCCAACTGTATTCGCACGACAGTGCTACCAACCACTAAACCACAGATCTAATAATAAAAATTAGTTAATAGAAATATAATGTTTACACTAGGAAACCTGCCATTAGGATTTGAGAGCTTAGCAAGAAAAGATTGACGTTAGCGAGTTGATATGCCATCCTTGACGCACTACGAATTTCCTAAAAAACATGAACGTGACTGCACGATTACTGGCTAGAATCACGTTAACTTCAAAGTTATCAGTTTCATGCTAAGCCCTCTGATTACTTCTAGCTACGTACAAGCTATCGCTAATAGCGCGATATTCGATAGCGCTGTCCAATTTGCTGCCTAATCTCGGATCGAACCTAGACCGATCGTGCCTGTTCATGTGATTATAGCATTACTGTCAAGGCTCGTCGTGATTGTTTGTCTATCCATATTCACAGCTCTAGTTAAGGTTACTTATCTTAATATACATAATTTATTAACCGAGATCAATACTTTTATTTCACGTAACAAATTTTGTGTCAATTTTAAATAATGGAGTTATAAAGCTGGTGGGGTGAAAAAGAATTTAAGAGAACAATAGATTTCGGGCGCATGGGAATAACACGTGTAAATTACGTATGAGGTATACTTATACTAAGGCCCGTATTACAGAATGTAAATCAGACGTGAATATAGTTTTGAAAACGGATTTTTGTACTAAAATATTAGTTTTAAAACTAGATTCACGACTGATTTTCGTTTTGTAATACGGGCCTTAATGGCCGACCGCGACCGACCACGTACCCATTGGAAGAGTTTCAGTGATCCAATAACTTTACGAATGAATAATAAAGAACAGATATATAGAGCAAACGCTCAAAAGTAAACGACGTATGTGCAACAACAAATTACATCATTTTCTAAAAACTACACTATGAAATAAAAATTTGCTTTACAAGAACTTCGCTACAATTATTCTTAATGTTTTAAGTTAATTCTATTGACTGGTATTTAAACATTTTGCGTTGGAATTAGAAAATATAAAGCGATGGAGATGACCTTTGATTTTTTTTGCTATCGAGGAAGTGTAGTTCAATCGTGTATTCTAAAATATAGGGGCCAAAATCATATTTAGTATTAAGTGCACATAAGATTGCACGACTACGCATTTGTAGTAATACCCGATTTGATCTAATACTTTGAGCTGTGAGTCCAGTCATAACCGGCTAACGGATATGCTATATCCGCGTGTTCTTGTACATTTTCACCCGATCGATCTGAACAGCTCAAACAGCACCAACAAACTTGTGAGTCTCACTGTTACTCATTTTTAAGTTTTTCTCCTTAAGGTATGTATGTTTTTTCGAGACCCAGATGGGATATGTGTGCGAAATATATTTTTTAGTAAGAGAAAGTGCTCTAGAGTGTCTGGATAAGTCGGTCAGGGACTCCACTTCGGCGTATCTTTATCGATTGAATTATTAAACGATTAGTTGCAAGTCTTCTACGCCGTCCAACTCGCGTTATTTTTGTAAAGATTATATTGCGCTGCTCAAGGAAATTATGCTAAAAAAGTTGGTTCGTTATTTCCATTAAAATCAATTCGGCTAGAACAAGCTACGGATGCCGTTATAACAGGAATCACACTGTCATTATTCGAAAGCATCTTGCTGAAGTAAATCTATGAGTACATTGCCACTTTAGTCGGTTATTGTTGGTTCAAATCTTACAGGGTCCGAAAATTCACTATTGAAAAGTACACGATGAGACTTGAATCAACAAAAATAGTCATGATTAATATAACATATTTAGTCGTTAGCATCTCACTAAAATATTTTTATAATAAATAAATAAACTTTGTTATTGTGCCATAAACTGTGCCATATCATAACCGAGTCTTATCTGATGGAAAAGTCAAGAGTCTCCGTAACCGGCGAGCGTGTATGAGACGAACTATGAGAGTCGAGGAAGCCAGAGAGGTATGTAAGGAAAGAACCTGTTGGAACTCTGTACTCTCTGCCTACCCCGCAAGGGATCTGGCGTGAGGTTATAGATAGATAGATAGATAGAATCTGTGCCAATAATTTAAGTATTAAAATTATTTAAAAGGTACTTTTATGTTTGTGGGAGTAGGTCTAATCATGGATTTCTACCCAATAGATGTAATATTATTGTCGCAAAACATGAAACGTCTAATTTGAAAAAGAAACAGTATATAAATGGCATCAAAACCGGTAAAATATTAAACATAGTTATTAAAATACTAAATGATAATATTAGCCCTGTTAAGAAACTGTCCCACCGTTGGGCACGGGCCTCCTCTCTAACTGAGAGGGTTAGGCCATAGTCCACCACGCTGGCCCAGTGCGGGTTGGCGAACTTTACACACCTTTGAGAAACTCTTAGGCATGCAGGTTTCCTCACGATGTTTTCCATCACCGTTAAAGCAAGTGATATTTTTTTTTATCGCACATGCTTTCGAAAAGACAGAGGTACCTGCCTGGGTTTGAACCCGAGACCTCTGACTTTGCAGTCCAATGGTTTAACCACTAGGCTTAAATACTATGTATAAATAATGCTAATTATAAAAGACGATCATGTATTTTAGAGTCGTCATCATGCCTTTATATTTATTATGGGTTGTATAGACATAAGAAATTTATTATGATAATTTCCATTAAAATTTATCGCAATTACATTTTTATAACACCGTCACGCCTATATTCCCTTAGGGGGGTGGCAGAATTGTATTGAGTACACCCACGCTTTGCCAACGATGTTAAGTCCTATGTAATAGAGGGCGAGCCTATTTCCATATACCGGGCACAAAAACCAGACTCCGGACTCATACTGGGAAATTTTCGTTACAAAAACTACATTCGTCCCACCTAGGATTTGAATTTTGTAAGCATCAAAATTATTATCAGAGGGCTCAGCACAAAAACTTTGACGTTCGCGACACTCTAGGGCGTAATCGTGCTGTCACGCTCATGTTTATTTAGTGAGTTGTAGTGTGACAAAGATGGCATATTAACTCGCTCCCGCTAACGCACCGTTAACGTCAATCTTTTCATGCTAAGCTCTCAGATTTGTTTATCGTTGACGGTGAAATAAAAGCCATACCATGTCATGAGGATTGTATCGTTCAATTTATTGTTATATACGTACATAATTCAGTTCCTTCAAATATTTATGTAACTCTACTCGTATTAAAAAATACAAATTTACAAATAAATAAGTGCTATTGAATCACGTTTCTCTTGCGGCTTACAACGCGGCGACCTTTGAGGAAATCCTGAAAATAAATAAAAGAATTGTTGAATAAATAGAATCTGATCATGTCGTCTCTTCAGTGACAAGGCGAGTTCATAGCCTGCCCGTAGTAATGTCTCTCAAAAAACAGCTTAATGACTCAGTGAAGAAACGCAGTCGGCGTTTTTGTAAGGCTTGCGCGATTAAAAGTATTCTAGAGGTAATGTTGAATCAGAAGAAAAACATGAACACCGTCATCCTTATACTCTCTAAGTGAGAGCGG
The DNA here is from genome assembly GCA_905147815.2 of Phalera bucephala. NCBI lineage: Eukaryota > Metazoa > Arthropoda > Insecta > Lepidoptera > Notodontidae > Phalera > Phalera bucephala. The sequence continues at coordinate 23,277,368 of LR990613.1, read as the reverse complement.
CAAAGGCATATTTTATCGCGGTTAAGGTATGGCCAAACCAACGCTTTCAGCCGCAGCCGTGGTGCCGTCCTCGGTGGCGATCATTATCTCCCTATCATTGCGCAAATAGCGCGTGCAGGACGCAGGACGCGTTGCCGTCAATATTTCCATACAAATATTACTGTTGAAGCTGTTCGCATTGGTTTGCCCGTACCTTTAGTGAGTGCCTCGTTGGTCTAGTGGCGAATAATGCGCGTAGCGATCACGAGTTCTTGGGTTCAAATCCTAAGTCGAACAAAATGTCATGTCTGATAAAATCCTAGAATCAGTTCGGAGTCTGAAATTGTGCCCGAAATATGGCAATAGGCTCGCCTCCTGTATATGGGGCCTAACATCGTAGGCGAAAAGTGGGTGTACAGATCTCTGCCACCTCCGCTTGAACGGTGTTTTTTTATTAACTTCTTCAAAGCTATAGTCAGGGGAAGTACTGAATAGTTTCAGTTAAAGGGTCCCTTCAAACTATTATTCTTTTTATTGTGATTTTGTAATTTTAAACGAAGAAGACTTTCCTCATTCCTTGCCGTAATAAAAATAATGAAATTAGTAAAAATACTTTTACTTCCTGGTTCGCGTAAAACTGAATTCGATACGTCAACACAAAATGCTCATTTGATAAAATATAATTTATAATATTTTCATTATCTACGGATAACAAAAGGTTTCCTTATTTTCTTCGGATTAGGAGTAACACGGGGTATGCAATATGTATTTATCTGATGTTATCCCCACTTAATACTCTTCCACATGTGTGGAATTATAAGGGCACGTAATAAATCCCTTGAGATAATTAGCTGTCGCGTATCCTGAGAGAAGTATTAAAATTGTTTACCGCTACCAGTTGCATTTGAACGTGGTGCTCATCGTAAGTACTCTTGACCCCTCGAGTGTCGGTGTGTGTTAGTGGCAATTTTTTTTCGAAAAAATAGTATCATGATGGTTTAGATAACAAAACTAAATAAATTCTTATTATATAGTTTTTAACGGAAAAAAATATCCAAATTTTCTGAAAATATAAGAGAAACCCAACATCTGTCAATAGTTAAGAAACTTTCCCACTGTTGGGCACGGGCCTCATCGGAGGTTGACACTAGGGAACCTGCCATTAGGATTTGAGAGCTTAGCACGAAAAGATTGACGTTAGCGAGTTGATATGCCATCCTTGACACACTACGAATTTCCAAAAAAACATGAACGTGACTGCACGATTACTCGCTAGAATCACGTTAACTTCGAAGTTATCAGTTTCATGCTAAGCCCTCCGATTACTTCTAGCTACGTACAAGCTATCGCTAATAGCGCGATATTCGATAGCGCTGTCCAATTTGCTGCCTAATCTCGGATCGAACCTAGACCGATCGTGCCTGTTCATGTGATTATAGCATTACTGTCAAGGCTCATCGTGATTGTTTGTCTATCCATATTCACAGCTCTAGTTAAGGCTACTTATCTTAATATACATAATTTATTAACCGAGATCAATACTTTTATTTCACGTAACAAATTTTGTGTCAATTTTAAATAATGGAGTTATAAAGCTGGTGGGGTGAAAAAGAATTTAAGAGAACAATAGATTTCGGGCGCATGGGAATAACACGTGTAAATTACGTATGAGTTATACTTCTACTAAGGCCCGTATTACAGAATGTAAATCAGACGTAAATATAGTTTTGAAAACGGATTTTTGTACTTAAATATTCGTTTTAAAACTAGATTCACGACTGATTTTCGTTTTGTAATACGGGCCTTAATGGCCTACCGCGACCGACCACGTACCCATTGGAAGAGTTTCAGTGATCCAATAACTTTACGAATGAATAATAAAGAACAGATATATAGAGTACACGCTCAGAAGTAAACGACGTATGTGCAACAACAAATTACATCATTTTCTAAAAACTACACTATGAAATAAAAAATTGCTTTACAAGAACTTCGCTACAATTATTCTTAATGTTTTAAGTTAATTCTATTGACTGGTATTTAAACATTTTGCGTTGGAATTAGAAAATATAAAGCGATGGAGATGACCTTTAATTTTTTTTGCTATCGAGGAAGTTTAGTTCAATCGTGTATTCTAAAATATAGGGGCCAAAATCATATTTTTAAATATTAAGTGCACAGAAGATTGCTGGACCACCCGTTTGTAGTAATACCCGATTTGATCTAATACTTTGAGCTGTGAGTCCAGTCATAACCGGCTAACGGATATGCTATATCCGCGTGTTCTTGTACATTTTCACCCGATCGATCTGAACAGCTCAAACAGCACCAACAAACTTGTGAGTCTCACTGTTACTCATTTTTAAGTTTTTCTCCTTAAGGTATGTATGTTTTTTCGAGACCCAGATGTTATATGTGTGCGAAATATATTTTTTAGTAAGAAAATGTGCTCTAGAGGGTCAGGATAAGTCGGTCAGGGCCTCCACTTCGGCGTATCTTTATCGATTGAATCGTTAAACGATTAGTTGCAAGTCTTCTACGCCGTCCAACTCGCGTTATTTTTGTAAAGATTATATTGCGCTGCTCAAGGAAATTATGCTAAAAAAGTTGGTTCGTTATTTCCATTAAAATCAATTCGGCTAGAACAAGCTACGGATGCCGTTATAACAGGAATCACACTGTCATTATTCGAAAGCATCTTGCTGAAGTAAATCTATGAGTACATTGCCACTTTAGTCGGTTATTGTTGGTTCAAATCTTACAGGGTCCGAAAATTCACTATTGAAAAGTACACGATGAGACTTGAATCAACAAAAATATTCATGATTAATATAACATATTTAGTCGTTAGCATCTCACTAAAAAATTTTATAATAAATAAATAAACTTTGTTATTGTGCCATAAACTGTGCCATATCATAACCGAGTCTTATCTGATGGAAAAGTCAAGAGTCTCCGTAACCGGCGAGCGTGTATGAGACGAACTATGAGAGTCGAGGAAGCCAGAGAGGTATGTAAGGAAAGAACCTGTTGGAACTCTGTACTCTCTGCCTACCCCGCAAGGGATCTGGCGTGAGGTTATAGATAGATAGATAGATAGATAGAAACTGTGCCAATAATTTAAGTATTAAAATTATTTAAAAGGTACTTTTATGTTCGTGGGAGTAGGTCTAATCATGGATTTCTACCCAATAGATATAATATTATTGTCGCAAAACATGAAACGTCTAATTTGAAAAAGAAACAGTATATAAATGGCATCAAAACCGGTAAAATATTAAACATAGTTATTAAAATACTAAATTATAATATTAGCCCTGTTAAGAAACTGTCCCACCGTTGGGCACGGGCCTCCTCTCTAACTGAGAGGGTTAGGCCATAGTCCACCACGCTGGCCCAGTGCGGGTTGGCGAACTTCACACACCTTTGAGAAACTCTTAGGAATGCAGGTTTTATCACTTGCTTTAACGGCGATGTTTTCCATCACCGTTAAAGCAAGTGATATTTTTTTTTATCGCACATGCTTTCGAAAAGACAGAGGTACCTGCCTGGGTTTGAACCCGAGACCTCTGACTTTGCAGTCCAATGGTTTAACCACTAGGCTTAAATACTATGTATAAATAATGCTAATTATAAAAGACGATCATGTATTTTAGAGTCGTCATCATGCCTTTATATTTATTATGGGTTGTATAGACATAAGAAATTTATTATGATAATTTCCATTAAAATTTATCGCAATTACATTTTTATAACACCGTCACGCCTATATTCCCTTAGGGGGGTGGCAGAATTGTATTGAGTACACCCACGCTTCGCCAACGATGTTAGGTCCTATGTAATAGAGGGCGAGCCTATTTCCATATACCGGGCACAAAAACCAGACTCCGGACTCATACTGGGAAATTTTCGTTACAAAAACTACATTCGTCCCACCTAGGATTTGAATTTTGTAAGCATCAAAATTATTATAAGAGGGCTCAGCACAAAAACTTTGACGTTTGCGACACTCTAGGGCGTAATCGTGCTGTCACGCTCATGTTTATTTAGTGAGTTGTAGTGTGACAAAGATGGCATATTAACTCGCTCCCGCTAACGCACCGTTAACGTCAATCTTTTCATGCTAAGCTCTCAGATTTGTTTATCGTTGACGGTGAAATAAAAGCCATACCATGTCATGAGGATTGTATCGTTCAATTTATTGTTATATACATACATAATTCAGTTCCTTCAAATATTTATGTAACTCTACTCGCATTAAAAAATACAAATTTACAAATAAATAAGTGCTATTGAATCACGTTTCTCTTGCGGCTTACAACGCGGCGACCTTTGAGGAAATCCTGAAAATAAATAAAAGAATTGTTGAATGAATAGAATCTGATCATGTCGTCTCTTCAGTGACAAGGCGAGTTCATAGCCTGTCCGTAGTAATGTCTCTCAAAAAACAGCTTAATGACTCAGTGAAGAAACGCAGTCAGCGTTTTTGTAAGGCTTGCGCGATTAAAAGTATTCTAGAGGTAATGTTGAATCAGAAGAAAAACATGAACACCGTCATCCTTATACTCTCTAAGTGAGAGCGGCAAAGGCATATTTTATCGCGGTTAAGGTATGGCCAAACCAACGCTTTCAGCCGCAGCCGTGGTGGCGTCCTCGGTGGCGATCATTATCTCCCTATCATTGCGCAAATAGCGCGTGCAGGACGCAGGACGCGTTGCCGTCAATATTTCCATACAAATATTACTGTTGAAGCTGTTCGCATTGGTTTGCCCGTACCTTTAGTGAGTGCCTCGTTGGTCTAGTGGCGAATAATGCGCGTAGCGATCACGAGTTCTTGGGTTCAAATCCTAAGTCGAACAAAATGTCATGTCTGATAAAATCCTAGAATCAGTTCGGAGTCTGAAATTGTGCCCGAAATATGGCAATAGGCTCGCCTCCTGTATATGGGGCCTAACATCGTAGGCGAAAAGTGGGTGTACAGATCTCTGCCACCTCCGCTTGAACGGTGTTTTTTTATTAACTTCTTCAAAGCTATAGTCAGGGGAAGTACTGAATAGTTTCGGTTAAAGGGTCCCTTCAAACTACTATTCTTTTTATTGTGATTTTGTCATTTTAAACCTCAGTAATTTTTGTAACCACAAACGAAGAAGACTTTCCTCTTTCCTTGCCGTAATAAAAATAATGAAATTCGTAAAAATACTTTTACTTCCTGGTTCGCGTAAAACTGAATTCGATACGTCAACACAAAATGCTTATTTGATAAAATATAATTTATAATATTTTCATTATCTACGGATAACAAAAGGTTTCCTTATTTTCTTCGGATTAGGAGTAACACGGAGTATGCAATATGTATTTATCTGATGTTATCCCCACTTAATACTCTTCCACATGTGTGGAATTATAAGGGCACGTAATAAATCCCTTGAGATAATTAGCTGTCGCGTATCCTGAGAGAAGTATTAAAATTACAATTTTTTTTTTTAAAGAAACAAAAGAAAGAAACCCCTCGAGTGGCGGAGTAAATGTATATGGGATTTTTTTTTATAGGTTTTCGAAAAAATAGAAAATTTAGATGGTATAACAAAACTAAATAACTTTCCATTTAGGTTGAACACATAATATTACAAGAGTTTTTATTACGTAGTTATATGCGGAAAAAGCATAGTTCCTAGAAAACACTAGTCTTAGTTTGCATTTGCACTAGCGCTTTTAACGCCCATTAGTAAAGCGCTGGAATGAAATAGATGGCTAACAGTATTTTTAAAAAGCGCGTTTCCAAATGCGCTTTGAAAAAGCACTCCTGCATTTGAAAGCTTTTTTTCTCTAAATAGTTCAGTAAATATTATTTTTTCTGAAAATGGAAATGACGTAGAAGCCCAAGAATATGTGGAGGAATGTGTTGCCCAGGACCTATCGCCAACAATAAGTTACTGATTTCTAAGGATTTATCTATTACGTACTGTTATATACGACATACACCCTAATCTTCATAAAAACATTCTGTAAGAGCACTATATTTTGAAAATCTATTTTTGTTATCATAACTGACTTTATAAAATGTATTGTGAATATACAATTAAAATGACAATGAAACTCTGAGATACATAATATATGTATCTCAGAGTTTCAGTTACAGATACATAATGTTAACATCAAATAACGTACGGGTGTGATAATGAAGGATAATTTTCTAAGGTGGGTGACTGCCGGCATCGTGCCCTAATTTATATTACAAGCTAAAAATCTGTTTAAAACATGGGATTTCCTTTAACATAAAGAGGACCTTAGGTTCTATGGAGTTTTTGGCGGGAAGTCGAATAGTGATGTCGTCAATTTGTTTTAATTTCCAAAAACTTGTGTTATTTTGAATAATAATGTGTAATGTTGGTGGAATATTAACCATTATGTATTCTTATATGTTCATGAGTGAAGGTTGTTGTAACAAGGTTGTTGAATTGTAACAAAGTCACAAAACGTGCCTTTTCGATTTCCCTCAAAACGGCAGTCGCAATTGGTTTATAGAGTATCCATCGCTTTACTATCCAGGGTGGGGTACTTCATCAATATCATTATCATCGTTGTCATGAAATTCATCGGGGAGTACAATTAATTTATACTTGAAACACGATTAAGCATCTTACTGGAAACTGCCAAAATACACTTAAAATTAGAGTGAAGCCATCATTTAAAGAAGAAGAAGAAAAAGAGGACTTTAATACATGTTCATCTTTTTTGAGTGAAAATCGTAAGTGGCGTCTATTTTTCGCAATAAACAGTTTAAAAAAAATGTAGCTCGTAATTATGATGTTTTTATAAAAATATTTTTACTCACTTTGAAAGCTTGCCGAAATTTCCGGGACATTAAACTGTAGAGGATAGGATTAGCCGCGCTACACATGTAGCCATTGTAGCACAGGTAGTTAACGATCTTCCATAACTGAAAATGATCAAAGTTTATTTGTGCATTGGGAAGAACAATTTTACAGCTACTTGTGGTTAAAAACAGACGAACTGATGGCTTCGTCCAGTGGTTAAGAAATCATCACGAGAAAAATCTGTTCGTGACTCTCAAATATTTGTTTTGGTCTGAGTGGTTTTGTACGTGAATTTCATGTTATAAAACGCACGCACGAAACAGGAATCCTAATAGGAACTCCCTATAACACATGGAGCTACGATAAAAAAAAATGAAGCAAATACCTCTTGTTCGTACATAAATAATATAATACTACAATGCAAAACATACACTAAAAATAAAATAGAGATGAATCTAAAAATGTGAGTAATTTCCTGTGAAAATGCAAACTTCAATTAATATACACCAACAAGAATGAAAACTTGCGGCATTATAGGTATAAACAGATGCTTAAATGTGTAAGAATGTATGTTAGGTTAGTTTCCGACTGTAAGTATTTACCTTGGATTTATAGAGATACTCGTATTATGAATGCGTTCGCGTGGTGCGAACGCGTGTGAACATTTTAAGGATAAATTTTAACAGCTATTCTGTTATTAACATTTAATTTGAATTAAGCTTAAATCACAATGCACATCGTCCTGGTCTTGAAAAGATCTAAGTCACATTTTTATATTTGACCTACGAGAGTAACTGAGTAAAAATTAAGTCAGTAATATAGAAGTAACATATTTCAACAACATATGGCTAGTCTCTCTTTAAAACAATTGTATATTTATTTGAAAAAATAAAATTATTTTGTGATACATGTTAGCCACCATTTCATTCCCTACTTCAAAATAATGGTGTTGTCGTTGAGATCTTTTCACTATACAAACAAAATGAACAAATAGAAAATATTATTCGAAATGATGATGGATTAAATATAACAGAAGAATGCTTAATTAACCCCTATAATCTTTAATCGGATACAAATGTCAAGAACTTACATTATAGTCGTCTTCATATTTGTACTTGGGGTACACCATCATTATGCGTAGAATGCAGTACGGCGACCAGGAGATGAAAAATGAGGCAGCCACAGCCGCTGAAAAATGAAAAAGTAAACAACGTCACGCCTATACTCCCTGAAGCGGAGGTGGCAGAGTTGTACTGTGTACACTCACTTTTTGCGATGTAATAGGAAACGAGCCTATTGCCATTATACTGGGCACAATACCAGTCTCCGAACTAATTCTGACAGATTTTCTACCGAAAAATTACTCTTTATTTGACTTAGGATTCGTGCATTATCTGCTACTACACCAACGAGGCCAAAAATAAATCATTAGAAAATGTAGAAGATTTCCATGAGAGCGTGGACTAAAACGTTGGTAAAAATACTCTTGTAATGTTCCTTAAATCATAGCTAAAATATAATACAATTAATAGTTTTTTTTATGTTTTGGAAGGTCTATATTTTCTTATAAAGCCCTTATCGATTCAATCTCTTAGAAAACGAATTCGGCCGCGCATTTGTACTACCTACAATTATTATTACTAGTGGTCGCTCATTGGTCGAAATTCGACCTTCTCTTTCATCGTTTGCTGGTTATGTTTGACGTTCAGTAAGACTATAGACAAATAACATTAAAGACAAACAATATAAATCTATTCTCAATTTGACCACAGACTTTAACAATAAATAAAAGAGTATATATGCGTGTGTATCAAATACAGGGTAGTGTGTGTAATGTTTTTTTATTGATTTAATTTATTTTTATGCACAACTTTAAAAAAATACTAGCATTCTGCACTCCTTCTCTATATGAACTATAAGTGTGGGAAATTTCATACTCCTCCGTCCGCGCAATTTTCGTAAAAAGAGGTACAAAGTTTTTGCTTCACGTATTAATATAATGATTTTTTGGTATTAAATTTATAGTTATAGATTTGACGCTGTCTTGTTACTTTTATGCGTTTAAGGGGCTATCACGAAAAATACGTGTTTCAAGAAGTTTATGAATTAGAGACTTTATGTTTCGAAATATGATTTTTGACTGTATATTTTAGAATCTGGTAAAATGAATACACATAAACGAAATTTTCTCGATACAAAAATATCTAAAGTTATCTCTATTGCTCTACATTTTCTCATTCCAACGCGCAATGCTTAAGAACTAATCAATAGAATTTACTTAAAATCATAGCAAATTCTTGCAGCAAACTTCTTGTAAAGTAGTTTTAGTTGTCACTGTGTAATTTCCTTTGTAAACTTATTATGTTACTTGGAATAAAGTTATTCTGCGTTGCCCCACAGAAGATTAGCTAATCACACACTACAGTAATGACCCCATATTATGATTGAAATAACAAAAACTTTAGGTAGCCTTTGTAACAGTGGCATTTAGATTTTGAAAAATTAATGTTGCGTGATAACTTCGGCGGATATCTTGTTTAATTTGGTTTCTGCTTCCTTGAGACAAATTATATAGGTCGTGAATGATCAACAAATTTTGTTAAACTATTTTCCGTATCTTAATTGTATGTCACGACACATATTTATAACATCCTACACTTATTGGAAGTGAAAGAATTTTGGATCGAAAAAAAAGAAAAACCGTTGTGAAAAAAAATTTAATATATAAAATTCAATGCCAAGGTATTAAAAGTATAAGATACGAACAGTGGGGCGCGCGTGACAAAAATGAGGATAAAACGTTGCGTTCCAATACATTCTAACTGGAAGAGGTGCATTTGTATGCGAAAAGTTAATGTGAAACTTGTTGCTTTTAAGTATGTGTGGTGTAAATGAAAAAAAATGTATGATGCTTATATTGTATTATGCCTATAGTTTTTCCTCTCACAATTTTCATATAACAATGTAATAATTACGATTTACCGCAGTGGGTAAGAGCTTAAGCCGCTCAATCCACGGTGTCTAATAGTCGCGGGTTCGATTCCCGCACGGGACAGATATTTGTGTGGTCCACAATTATTTGTTTCTGTCTGGGTATTTTTGTATGTGAATCTTCATGTTTGTAAACGCACCCACGACACAGGAATAAAACATAGTGTGTGTGCTAAGTTTAAATAAAAATAAATATACAAGTAAAAAAGCATACTAACCAAGCATTTTGACGGCTTTATCTCTATTCTGCTTCCCGTTCACTGGACTGTTCTTCAATTTATTCTGTGCTGACTTCAACTCTATCGTAATAAGTACATACAACACGACTATAGTAGTCATCGGAATCACGAAGAATACAAATATTTCTGCTTCAACGAAAATGCTCACTATACTAGACAACGTGACGTAACAGAACACATATTTTTTCCTTTCCAATAAATCTATGTAAAAAATGTCGGGAATACAAAAAGTCAAAGATATCACCCATATTACCCCAACGATCTTGAAAACGCGAGAGTTCAACGAAAGTTTCTGACGTAAAAACGGTTTGGTTATCACTAAGTATCTCTCCACGGTAAAAGCTGTGATTATGAGAAGATTACAGTTGCTTAGAATGTCCCAAAGCACGAAATGTAGTCGACAGCCGACTTCACCTAGCGGATAGAAGTCAGGGATCCAAATGATGTATATCTCTATTGGGACAAACAAAGAGATGAGGAGGTCGGTGACGGCAAGGTTTGCGAGGTAGCAGTTAGTGGGGGTCCGCATGCTGCGGTCGCGCGCGATCACAGCACACGTACAGACATTTCCGATGACGCTCAGTATCATTGAAATACCTAAACATATGCTTATAACCAACTTCACTGTGTAAGTATCATCTAAAGCGTTTCCGTCGTCGAAGAACGCTATCCCTACGGGGCCAAAAAACGTGTACGAATTATTCCTGTAATCGCTATCGTTAATATTAATCATAACTTATAACTATTATACACAAAAATAATTTAAAGTAAGTCCACGATTATTATAATTAAAATTGCAAATGACGACAACAGAATTCTGGTGGTCCCTTTTCGACTAGCGCTTGGAAAGTACTGACGATGACGTGATAGAAAGTTTCATTAAGGCTATGATGCATCGAATACAGCGTGTTTCAAAATAGGTTGTATTTTTTCTGTACAAGTTTTATATTTTTCTTTACAGAAATACGATTTAAGATTATAGATACTAAGTGCATTCATTTCTGATTTGCTTATAAGAAAAACCTCTCCTTATATTGAAATTACGTATTTAATACCTACAAGTGGCAAATTTTCTTAAATATTCTTACTAATTGTGTTGTTTTAATTCTGTACACTGTACGTTATTTAACTAAATACCTACTCGTAACTTGGTAGTAGTGTAGTTTGATCCTAGCTTTTAATGTCGACGTTGTTAGTGTACGTTAATTGGATAAATTACAGGGAAGACTGGACTAGAAAAAGTTTACATAGCTGTAGACATAGGATAAATTTATCTTATTACTATCTTGTGACAATACAAAAAAATTCTAGTGTCATAGATAAATATAATCAATAGACTCACCTTCAGCAGAAAGAGGTCCAAAGTCCACTGCAGGACCAAGGCCTCCCCGAAAAAGCCACGATGACTAGCTTTGTGCTGTACGCATCCACCTTTTACCCGAGACTTTTGTATGTGTGTGCGTGTGTGTGTGTGTGTGAATAATCTCCGCAGTTGGCCGCGGGGCCTTTACAGCATCACCGGACAAGACGGCGAGCGCGCAACCACTACGCTCGAGCCAGAAGGGCAAGGGGGCAACTAGTTCAAGGGCGCCTCAAGGAGGAACGACCTCGGCTTGGGCGGTCGCTATGGGGGAGGCCGTATACTAGTATCTCGCCGTGGTGCTCTGCATCGGTCGGCGGGCAAGGGATTCTTCGACCTCGCCCGCTCGGTCGGTGTCTGATCCTGTGTGCGGTATCTGTAGTATCCGAAAGAAGGGATGTTAATGCATCGGGAGGGTCGGTGAGAACCTCCCGCGGACGGCGGTAGCGGCTGATAGGAGGTTCGTAGTCGGTGGCAGCTATGATGAGCGGATTACTATGATTGGACACGTTCGCAAAATATCGGGTTATCGCCTTTTTAATGAAGGCGCGAATAGGTTCGAGACCGAGATCGGAATGGAGATCGACATTCCGTATGAACCACGGGGCTCCGACGTCTTTGCGGAGGAAACGGGATTGAACCGTTTGGATTCTATCGATTTGAGAGCGGGCGGCGTGCCCGAACACCTCACAAACGTAAGTTATGATGGGCCGTACCTATACAAGTTTTTACTCGAGACCTTGACCAGGTCATCATAGTAGATTATAATATCAGCCTATACTGCCCACTGCTAGGAAAAGGCCATCTCTCACAAATAGAGGTGAGAGAGATTAGGTCATACTCCACCACGCAGACCCAGTGCGGGTTGGTGGAGGCAGGTTTGTGGCCACCTGCTGTTGGAACTAATGCAGCCGCCCATAAGGCTTTCAACTCGGCTTAATGACTACCACATTACGTGGTAACCGGGACCAACAGCTTCACGTGCTTTCCGAAGCACGAAGACGCTTAAATATGAAAATACCACAAACGTTCACCCATCTCAGGTCAACCGAGTCGAACGGTGCTAACCTTGGCGATCGGTAAGAACACAGCGGTCACACGGCGCTACGAGCGCCTAAGATATAGATTATAGTATACCTTATAGTAGATTGAATTGTGTTAATTTAAAGTGTAGTTACTGCAAGATGAGGAATAAAATTATATAATGCCATTTCGGGACTTAGCGGCCACATGCCATAACATCTAAATGGTTTATTTAGATTATTTCTGACTATCTTATCGAGAACCTAATTAATTATGGTATATCGCATAGCGATATCAAAGCGCAAATACCTCCTCTTTATTTTACCAGATCTCTCATTTCCGTTGTTCCTGACATCGAGCGTTCTTTCCTTCGCAAAATGTGTCCCCAATTGTCAGCTACAACACTATCTAACACATTTATAGCGATGTACCGGGGTGATAAAAGAAATAAATGGTCTTCTTTAATATTATCCTTATTGTTATTACGTCAATCCATTATGTTAAGCAATTTAGATGATACATCTGAAGATTGAATGTTTTCACTCGAAATCTGTTGTACCGTCTGGTGACTGAATGGTGATGATCGGGGTGTCTTTTTCCAAATATAGGCGTGTCGCTAGCTTCCGCTTATGTTGATAGTAAGCAGATGTTATATTGCGTAACGTTTAAAAATGCACGATTTGAGGCATGCCTTAGTATACTAAACTTTGTTCAAGACTGTACCGTTAATAAAATTATAATTTCAATAAGAATACGAGAATTACCTTACGTAGATACCTATTTGCACTGTCTGTTATACCTTACAGATGGATGTGACTTAAAATTTAATCTCATTAAAGAATTCTCGCCAGCTGTGCCATAGTCAAAAAAATATGTAACTGGGGCCATTTTCCTTTAGGTTTTTCAAGTTGTGTTGCCAAAAGAGTTTTTACGAGTTGTGTTACCTAAATAAATAGATCATTTAGCACTCTGTATAGAGAAAAAATTGTGTCAATGCTAATAATAATGGCATAGGGATCACGTCGATTAGTGATCATATTTTTTGTTATTATATTGTTATTAAAAAACCTGTTGGAACTCTGTACTCTCTGCCTACCCCGCAAGGGATCTGGTGTGATGTTATAGATAGATAGATAGACATTGTACAATATTTGTCAAAAATCATCTCGATAATTTCATAAATTCTTACCTACAAATACCGACCCTATATTTAATAATAGTTGCCCTCATTTCTTTTACAGTTTTACTTGAGGAAAATATTCAGAAGCTTCTCCTTTCTTTATGGAAATACATGACTTTTGCCACAACTAAACAACCCCGCGGACTACTTTGATACGGCGCCGGGGAAGTTCCAGGTTCATTAAGCGCAATAGACTGGTGGCCCTCGTTTGTGCCTTGCTTAATAGGCCACGTATTGAGAGGAATCAAATAGGGCAACTGGTAGTGGGTATCGTAAAAGGAAATAGAATAGCTAAAACTTTTATTAATAACATTCACCTAGCTACTTCACGTGTTTTTATAATCTGAGCTGATTTTGATAAATTTTCAATCTGGATAAAATTTGTATTATTTTAACACATTTCGTTGGTCTGGTGGCAAAGCGCATCGCTTTGTGATCACGAGGTCCTGGGTTCAAATCCTAGGTCGGGCAAATGTAGTTTTTCTAACGAAAAATTCCCAGTATGAGTCCGGAGTCTAGAATTGTGCCCGTTATATGGCAATAGGCTCGCCCCCTATTACATGGGACCTAACATCGTCGGCGAAACGTGGGTGTACTCAGTACACCTCTGCCACCCCCTCTGGGGAATATAGGCGTGACGGTTAACAACAACTGTTACGGACGCTATTTTTCATAAATATCGACCGATGCAAAGTACATAATGCTACCTACAATAACTTTAAAGTAAAGAGCTTAGAAAGAAAAAGAGTTACCATTTATTTTATATTATTGACTGTTCGATGGAACAGAGTGATTAAAAACTCGATTAAAAATAATTTTACTATATTATAAAGTTCATTGTAATTAGTAAGATAGGGTAAAAGAGTTAAAAATCACTTTTACGTAGACGACTTTTTGTGCTTTGCACACGTCGATGATTGTAATGTATTGTGAGTCACTCAATATTTTGAGTGATTCACAAAATAATAACAGTTTCGTAAAGCAACCTGTATACAAAAGTAATTGCGCTGATAGAAACGAGCTGTCAATTTGACGGCAACCATACAGTGCGGCGTACGGCCTAATTGAAATTACACCCCGCCGCACTGAAATCTGGACATTATGTCGCGTCTGAATATGGTTTAGGGTGTATGTATGTTATTGAGAAATTACGCAGACTGAGTTTAGAATCTTTTACTTGACCGGTATTATTGCTGGGTTAGTAGAAAAATGCCCTCGATTTGTTACTTGTAAACAATATTTTGTATAATGTACAATAAAAAAACAACTATACAAATTACAAACGCATAGGCGTTTGTGTGGATAGTGGAATGTGAAGTGAACATGAATAATACTGTTCACCTTACATTTCACCCTCTACAACAAATGAAGTTTATCGCACACTCAAGTACATGAAGCATAACAAATCTCCTGGCGACGACGGCATTACAGCTGAAGCCCTTAAAGTAGGAGGTTTAATTATTTTGACACATCTTACTAATTTATTATAAACACACCGACACGCCTATATTCCCCAAGCGGGGGAAGCAAAGGTGTACTGAGTACACCCACTTTTCGCCGACGATGTTAGGTCTCATGTAATAAGGAGCGAGCCTACTGCCTACTGCCGTAAGACTAATACCAAATTAAACATAAACAAACTCGAACATGATTTACGCAATATTGATTTCAACAACATTTACAATACTGCTGACCCTGAGTTATCTCTATCGTACTTAATTGAGAATGTCCAACAAGCAATTATACGGAACACGTCTCTTATAACAGTAAATAAGAAAAATTATAATATTAAGCCATGGATTACCTCTGGTTTAATTCGATGCATAAGACACAGAGATAAACTCGATCAGAGATCTAAGCGATGCCCCGATAATCAAACTCTTCAAATGACTTACAAGAGGTACAGAAATTTCTGTAATAATCTTTTAAAAAAGCTAAAAATTGAACACAATAGAAATAAGTTACAGAGAGCAGGAAATAATAGCAAGCAAATTTAGAAACATATTAAAAATGTCACCTATACTTCTATACATCACGAATCAAATTCGAGTTTGCTTTTTACAGATACTTCACCTATCTTGTCGGCTAATAATGTAAACAACTATTTTGTGAACGTTGGTAAAAACCTTGCTGAGTATATACAAAAACAGACATATACTAATAAAACTACACCCGTCTACCAAACTAATAATAGCTTTAGTGCAAAATCGTTCGCACTGCTAGACACTGATGAACAGGAAAAAAAGGAATTATTTCAGGAATGAAGGAAGATTGTGCAACTGGCTGGGATAAAATAGACAATAAAATACTTAAACGCTTTCAGCATATCTTAGTAGCACCACTAACTCATATATTCAGACTTTGCCTATCCCAAGGGATATTTCCTAAATGTTTAAAAAAGGCAGTAGTGATCCCTATCTTTAAGTCGGGAAACAAGGATCTACTTACTAATTATAGACCTATATCTTTGCTTCCCTCAATATCCAAGATACTAGAAAAAGTCATAAACAACAGATTAGTCAACTATCTCGAAACAAATAATCTGCTTTCACCAATGCAATTCGGTTTTAGAGCTAAACTATCCACAGCTGACGCAACACATGCCCTAACAGAATTAGTCACACAAGAACTTGGCAAAGGAAATCAGACTTTAGGAATCTTCCTCGACCTAGCCAAATCATTTGACACCGTTTCTATTCCTTTGCTCTTGAAAAAAGCTGGAGGTTCTAGGCATTAGGGGCGAGCAGTTAAAACTGTTGGCAGACTACCTTGACAAACGGTACCAATGTGTTAAAATAGATAATGTGTGTGTGTGTGTGTGAATCATGTACGCTGTTGGCCGCGAGGCCTTTACAGCTTCACCGGACTTAAAGGCGAGCGTGCAACCACTACGCTACGCTACCAACCAGAGGCGCCCTCAGTTGGGACAGTCGCTGTAGGGGGACGGGTGCACTACTAAGTGCACCGGTCAACCGCCGGCTATGGGAAGGGATCTACTACTACGTCGTCGTCGTCGCCCGTATTCTGAGAGGAAAGAAGGGATGACAAAGCATCGGGGGGGGGGGGGGGCGGTGAGAACATGTCGCGGCCGGTGGTGGCGGCAGGGGTCGGGGGGGAGATCGTAGTCGGCGGTGGCTACGATTAACGGATTCGCATGGGTAGATGCGTTCGCGAAGTGACGTGTTGACGCCTTTTTAATAAAGGCGCGAATAGGTTCGAGACCTAGATCGGAGTGGAGGTCGACGTTCCGTACGAACCAGGGGGCTCCTACGGCTTTACGGAGGAAGCGGTTTTGAACCACTTGGAGTTTATCGATGTGAGAGGGGGCCGAATGCCCGAACACAACACACGCATAAGTCATGATGGGTCGAACGCAAGTTTTGTAAAGTGTCACCTTATTTCTAAAGGACATTTTACTCCGCTTGCAGATTAACGAATGGAGACGACCGAGCACAAATGATGCTCGGTGACGGACCCGCTTGATGTGCGGGCCGAAGGACATGGTACTGTTTAGGGTGACCCCTAGATATTTGACCTCTTTGACCCAGGGAATGGGTCGGTCGAACATGGTCACTTGGCCGAGATTACTTCTAGGGTGGCGCAGGGAGTGGCACGGGGTGGCACCTCTGGAGAAGAACACCGCAGCGCTCTTGTCCGGGTTCACCTCAATACTCCACTTCCTGAACCAATTCCCTAGGGAATTGGCGGATGCCTGAAGGTTTCTGGTAATGAAACCCTTATTCCTATGCGAGACGTAGAGAGCGGTATCATCCGCGAATAGGGCTAGATGCGCCTTACTCGAACGAGGAATGTCGTTCGTGTAAAGGCTAAACAGGAGCGGAGAGAGAACTGAGCCCTGTGGGACTCCAGCACTGATGGAGTGGGAAGTGGAGCGCGTCATTTCGACGCGATAACGGAAGGCGCGATTCGACAAGAAGTCTCGTAAGATGAGCACGAGTCTGTCCGACACACCCAATTGGTAGAGCTTGTAGATAAAGCCGTTGTGCCAGACTTTGTCGAATGCCTTCGCGACATCTAGGAAGAGGGCGCCCGTGTAGATGGGTTTGGGTCTATTGAGACCGGAGAGGATGTGCTCCGTGATGCGGTGCACTTGGTGGACGCAAGAGTGTTTGGCTCGAAAGCCGAACTGCTCATCGATAAGGATACCCCTGGACGTTACGAAGTCTTTGAGCCTCGCCAGAAGTAGGCGCTCGTATATCTTGGCCAGGGACTTGAGGAGACTGATAGGGCGGTAGCTCGCGGGGAGATTGCGAGGTTTGCCGGGCTTGGGAATGCCTACGACGTCCGCCTCCTTCCACTTAGCGGGAAAGGTGCAGTTCGCCATGGCGGCGTTCAATATGGCCACTAAGAGGCAGATGAGTTGGGCGGGCAGGCATTTCAGAACGCGCTTCGAAATGCCGTCAGAGCGGGGGCTTTTTTAGTTTTGAGACCCATAATTAGATCTTCGACCTCCGTTTGGGTGATAGGAGGTAAGGAATCGACGGGGGGGGAGGGATGCCCTGCGCTCGACTTCCCTGTCGACCGCGTCGACGTGGGACTGGTCGACGGACTGAGAGCTGGGGGCGCACTGGCTCTCGAGGGAGTCGGCGAGAAGCTCGGCCTTTTCGTCGTCGTCGAAGGCTGGGGGTGCGCCTGAAGGGCGGGACAGCGGGGCCATGTCAGTCGTGGAGTCGGATTTGAGGCTACGCGCCAGCTGCCAGTAGGCCAGATGCGATGGCGCGATGCCCTCTAGGAAGTCACCCCACCGTTCCCCCGGACCTCCGCGACACGACGCTTTACCTCTCGTTGTAAAGCGCGCATCCGGGCCCGATTGGCTTCGGTGGGGTAGGAGTCGTACGCTCCGATAGAAGCATTCTTGGAACGAATGAGATCCCTAACATCGTCCGGCAGTCGAAAGCGGTTGAGGTAGAGATCTTCCGCCTCGACTTGCTTGGACGATCGACTGACAGCGGATGTGTTCGGTAAAGGCATCTACGGCCTGATCGGTGTCCTGAGGGGACGGGATGGAGTCCGAGCTGAGAGGGAGGGGGGGAGGGTCGGCATCGGCCAAGGCCGTGCTTAGCGCATGCCAATCCACCACCGTCTTTTTGGGTCGCTGAGGGGCGGAAGGGGGGGAACCGAGTCTCATGACTACAGGTCGATTGTCAGAGTCGAGTTCCTGGACTACTTCCAAGGAGTGCAGCCATAGGGTGACACCCTTCAGAAGCGCCATGTCCAGGACGTCGGGTCGGTGGTTGGGATTGATAGGATAGTGGGTAGGGTGCATAGGTGCGATGACGTCAAAGTCGAGAACGTCGACCAGGGCGTCAAGGCTCCTACCGTTAGGGGAAGTGGTGAGACCGTTCCAGGCCACGTGCTTACTGTTGAAGTCGCCCGCCAGAATGACAGCGCTTCCCAGATTGAGGAGTGCTTCAAAGTCACTCCTGAGAACGGATTTAGTGGGGGAAAGGTGCGAAAGAGACTTTGGGACATTTTGCCAGAGTATGGTATAGATGGCACTCTGTTACGAGCCGTTCAGTCCACTTATGTGGACTGTAAGGCATGCGTACGGGTGGGTGGTAACAGGTCACCTTGGTTTGACGTTAAAATCGGCGTCAAGCAGGGTTGCGTGTTGTCCGCTAGACTGTTTATGATATATCTGGACAAAAGTCTTCAAAGACTGAAAGCGATGAATGAAGGTGTACAAATGGGTGGCCTAGTGGTAAACCATCTACTTTATGCAGATGACGCGGTTTTAATAGCGCCAACAGCCACTGATCTGCAAACACTAGTCACAGTTATGAAAGACGACTGCATGATCAATGCCTTACACTTGAATGTGAAGAAAACCAAGATTATGGTTTTTGAAAGGGAAGAAACCCAGAACGAATGTAAGGATTGTGGTTGGTAACGATGTGCTGGAGCAAGTGAATGAGTTTGTATATCTTGGATGCGCCTTTAGGAAGGGGAAATACACCGCTGACATAGAGAGAAGAGTAAGTGCAGGGAACAGAGTGAATGGTGCGATGGGAAAGCTACTCGGGAGCCGGCACTTAAGCCATAAGGCACAGCTGGCCATACATAACGGAGTTCTTGTCCCAACGCTGTTATATGGTAGCGAGAGCTGGGTATGTGAGAAGGAGAATGAAAGTAGGATAAATGCGGTAGAAATGCGAGCTCTGCGGAAGATGTGCGGAGTGAAGCTGACCGACCGCATTAGCAACAGCATAGTAAGACAGCGAGTAGGTATGAAAGATAGTATCGGTGTAAAGATGAGAAAGGGCATGCTTCGTTGGTTCGGGCATATAGAAAGAATGCCAGAGGAAAGAATGACAAAACAGATATACAATGTGAAAGTGGAAGGATGCAGGTACCGGGGAAGACCTAGACTATCTTACCACGACCAAATAAACCGAGTCTTATCTGATGGAAAAGTCAAGAGTCTCAGTAACCGGCGAGCGTGTATGAGACGAACTATGAGAGTCGAGGAAGCCAGAGAGGTATGTAAGGAAAGAACCTGTACTCTCTGCCTACCCCGCAAGGGATCTGGCGTGAGGTTATAGATAGATAGATAGAAAGGTATACGATGGGCTGGTGCCCCGTGAGAGAGACGCGACAAACCGAGGCTTCGATGTTGATGAGCGCGGGGGGATGGAGAGGGATGCTGTGAAGGGACCTTCTGTAGTAAATGAGAGTACCGCCTCCGCGGGAGCCGATTCTGTCATTACGCACGAGGTTATAGTTTGCGATCCTAGGATCGCGTTGTGCGGGCTTAAGGAAGGTTTCCTGCACGAGGAGGATATCAAGTTGGTGATCTCGGAGGAAATCAGCAACCTGATCTCGCTGGGAGCGAAGGCCATCGGCGTTAAAAAACGCCCGGGATAGGTTGTGGGGCTTATGGCGGGGAGGTCGTAGATCCATTATTGGGTGCGGGGGGGTTGGGTTCTAAGGGACGCCAGGACGTCATAGACGTCCCTGTATTCCGCGGCCAGGAGAAACTGGTCCGCCAAGTTGGTGGCGGCGCGGAGTTGGAGGACGAGTTCGCGGACTCTGGGGAATAGTGCGGGGCTTATCACCGCCGAGACGCTCATAATGAGGTTGACGTCCTGACTTACGTTAGTGGGCGGAGGGGGACAAGCCGCCGCCGGCGGGATCGCCGGCACGCGCTTGGGAGGGCGGGCAGGGCCCACTGACGGGTGGGAGGCCGCGGTGTAGGGCAGCGGCTTCACCCACGCGTTGGCGCCAAGATACGGCCTGAGCGGCGGGGGAGGGGGGATCAGCTTCTGTGGCGTGGGAGCGCGGGGAGCTGTGGTAGCTGGCGCTGAAGGCACCGGACGGGGGTGCGCTGAGGGCGCGGGGAGGTGTTGCACTGAGGGCGCAGTGGGGGGGGGGGGTGCAACCGCGCGGGTGCGGCGGCGGCCGCCGCGCCTCGTCCGGCCGCGCTTCCCCTTCGGGGCCTTGGGGCAACCGTGATAGTTCGCGGTGTGCCCCTTGGTACCGCAGAGGACGCAGCTGGGGGGCTCGGCCGCCGTCTCCTTCGAACGGGCGCACTGGGACGTCGCGTGGTCCCCGATGCACTTCACGCATCGAGGGCGCGCGTGACAATTACGGGCAGAGTGCCCGTATAGCTGGCAGTTGTGGCACTGCCCGGGCGTGCCACGTTTGTGGGGGGCCTCCATGGAGAGGCCAGAAATGTGACACACGGCCTTCAGGTCGAAGACCCTACGGCCGGACTCCGTAGGCCTCCTTGGAGCGCCCATTGACCATTCTGTGCACCTGGCGCACAGGAAGGTCCTGGGACTGGTCCTTTTGTGTAGACCAGGCCTTAATTTTACTATGGTATGTACCTATCAGTCGATATACCAACATGTAACATAATAGACAAACTAAAGTGGGTTTCATACGAGAATTTAATATGTTAAATGGCCTTATTTTGACATGCTAATGCCTGTCGTCAAACTACCACGCCCACACTTCCAGAATTAATTTCATATGAAAAGGTACTTACTCCACGTGTGCATAGATATAATATGTTATAACGTTGTTTTTATACTAACGTAGTTTAGTGACGTCATGTGGTGGGTCTGTATTCTATAACAGCTTGAACAAAAGAGCTTCATTGGAAAAGCAAAACGATTGCTCTTACTTCATGGACCTTGTCTTATAACAGGCAAGAAATTAAACTTAATAATCTAGAATTCCACATTGGTATAGAGATGTCCTGAAGATCTGTCTCCACGCTTTTATTACTATTTCTTTAGGCCAGTTTTTGTGTTTTCTTGTCTAGTAAAATTCATGTATTTCTTTTCCCAAACTAAATAATATTTGCAACAATAAGTCACACAGTCTATAATTTTTATACAATAATTTGGCACAGCTTGGAACTGATTAAAATTTCAATATTATTTCTTTTTATTATTCGTTAAGTTTTAAATTGTTTGTTGACATTATAACAATGGAAATATTTTGATTATAATTAAAATTAATAGTTACGCGACGCTGGTGTTTTTTCATGGACATGTGATATAAGTTTATTTTCTATTGTTTTCTGCAAAATGCATGCAAAATATTTTATTGCATAGGCCAACAAGAGCACCTCAAAAATAAATGTGATTGGACTCTTCCTAGAGCTAAATTATCCAGCAATGCAAAGCATAAAGCCTCAGCTGGAGAGTATTCAACTCCAAAGGTAACAATTTTTTGGAACGAGTTCCATCGACCTTTTTTCTGATTTATAGTAATTACCTTCTTCATGTCCCAATTGCTTCATAGTTGATGAATATATTGCTTCATAGAGATGAATTTTAATGAGCGATAGATTGACGATACCATGACACAATTGGCGGTATAGCTGAGATGAAAAAACAATGCATCTTCTTCACAACCCGGAATGTAACCCCGCTGATGTCTCCAGGACTGTCGCTCGACACCTAGGTCCCGTTGGGTAACAGAATCGTGGTATAGCGGATAGTGAATAACACCCTTAATATATAATAGCACCTTGTGTTGCAGTGGTCAAAGGGCTTGGCATGCATATATTGACGTTAGCGTAACGCTACTAAGTTGTTGTGCCATCCCTTTCACATTACAAAGTTATTAAATAAAGATCAATGTGAGAGCTTTCTCTCGCTTTCTCGATCACGTTAAGATAACGTCAATCGGTTCGTGCTAAGCCCTCAGTTTGTATAATGAGTATCATATTGTATTTAAGCGAGTCTGTTCTACGGGTGCACCACAGCGCGCACATTGTGAGAGCAGACCTTGCAAAATTTTACGACGCAATATACATACTAGTTAGTAGGTTGCAAAGTTTTAATACCCTGCCTGTTATATCTATTGCACAGGGTTTCATTTTAACATAAACACAAGTTTGTCTTTAATTTACAAATAATTAATGAACTGCAAAATGTATAGTGTGACAAGACATTAGGAGCTTTGATATTGGTGGTTATTGTTGGTACACGGTACGTGTAATGTAATTAAAATTTGATTTTGTGGATGAGTCTCAATTTGGTAATGTAGGTATATACTTTTTCATAAAAATGTTGTCAGAATTTAAAAGGAGTTATGTACGATTTTATGCCATCATTGTAATGATAAATCAAATTTGGTACTTGCGGTAGTACTGATGAAGTAGATAAGTCTATGAAGAAGAAATTAATAAATATATTTTAGCTTTATTATTTATTTCTTTATCTTAAACCCACAAAAATTCTAAATTATAATAAATATCTAAATGTTAACATATCACAATTCCGTCACATTTGGTACAATAATAGATTTACCTCTTTTAATCATTAAAAAAGTTTTGGAATGGTAGCGTTATTTAGTCTTCTCAGGATTTACAATTGCTGCAAATTTCTTCTCTTCTACTGATACATCTTTGTCGTCCCACCCCCACACAGCATGACTACCGTCTCCCGTCCTTTTCACTCGTTTCTGTATAACATCTTGAGAAACAGTTTTTAGATCATATGCCCATCCTATTTTAGCCATAGCATCAATAAATAATTTCGTGATGTTTAAAGAGTAATCGCCAAGTTCGGCTGTCTTGTAATCCCATGGAAAAGTGTGGTGGTAATTGTGAAAACCTTCGCCTAATACGACCAGGGACACCTGCATGTTTTCGACGGGGTTTATGTTTTTATCGTAGGGCTTGGTCCCAAACATGTGAGCGGCTGAGTTGACAAGCCAGGTTACATTCAATACATAAACGTATCGGAAGATGGAGCATACGTAGAAGGCGTTCCATAAAGATTCACCCCATAGCGTGGGAATGTACGCTGGCAAGATGAAGCAAGCAAACGGCATAAGTAGCAGGTAGTATCTAAAAAAGAAAAAACAATCAATTAATATAGGAATAAACCAGTGGCATAATCAAAAACTGCTGAGCTTGTATTGAAGATACTATTTGAAAAAACAAAGAGTGATCGCAGTAACATACATAATAGAGTAAATTTTGAGGGGACCATTTGTCCGTACAGAATTTTACCTGAAAACATCCAAACCAATTGAAACACACAGTTATGAAAAAAAACATGGCTGATGGCATGATTTAAAAAATTACAAATATTTGCTTACTTTTTCTGGAACCTCAGTACTGGGTCAGCCATTAGGTCACTAAGGTCGATGTTATGTCCCTTGGCCTTGATCTGTGGGTGCTTCCTGACTAGCAGCCAACCAACGTGGGAAAAGAAGAAGCCTCGAGTCGCGTTGTGCGGGTCAGCGTCAGTCTCGGAGTATTTGTGGTGCATGCGGTGATCACGTGCCCAGTCGACTACTGCATCCTAGTAAGATTTAATATGTAGACTATAAATATATAAATATTTTACTTACTAAAGTAATCCGAAAACCTGGGGTAACTATAATGATGCCTGGGTCCCGTGTCGATACATTTAGGGAACTAAAATAGTACACACCTATAACGCAAGACCTCAGATATTTCAATTAGATTGTTGCTTTGCGAATTCAATACAAAATCTAAACGTCCAATTTTAAGGAGCTTTCTACCATTTTTTTAAGTTTTTTGGCACCAAATTTAGTCAAGTAACCCATACATTTAAATGCATATTGGGATATATGTATTAGAAATGGATTTAAAATAGCCGTATCGCTTTGAATAATGATTAAAATTTGTTTAATACAACGAGCGACTGAAAGAGTAACAGCATTTTTGATAATTAAAAACATGTCACGTACTTTATAAATAGTACAACAAAACTGCTTTCAGGTCTTGCATTACTTATGTTGCACCTTGTGTATTAAGGACACTGACTGGGTACGGATATTGTTTGAAGTAACCCATAAAAACGGATTGTTTATCTTCTTTAAAAAAATAAAGTGGAACTTTGTACCTGCATGGTTCGTTTTCCTATGTAAAAACGATTAATAGAGTAAATGCTCAGCGATGATTCACAAAACAGTATTACGAATACCTACACATTTGATTATGAACGCATATGAAAATTCCGCCATCCATTTGAACACCCTGTTATTAATTAACATAAATGCGTTCAGAGGATTGGGAATCTTTCGGGGGCCTGATCTTTCTCCTGGACAGGAGAAAACTAAGTTTGGAAAATTGCACTATATACCTAGAGAATTCCTTACTCAATATCATTGCTATATTATTTATGTGTTCGATAAGTTAATTGAGGCAAAGGTTAATTGCGGTCGATAGTGGAGGTAAAGGTGATACAGATATTATCAGTTTCTCCAGCGTGGTCAGCACATGTACGGTTGATAAGTTTTATTACACCTAAATGATAAGGAATCATTATTGTGTTAAAGGTAAAACTCTATCTTCCATTATTTTATTGACAATTATGTTCCCGAGGTTATGATAGGTGACTATTTTGCTCCAAATGATTTAACGTGATGGTATACAAGATGTATCGTAAATAACGCCAGACTTCAGACACTCCGATTAAATAATCGCTTCGCAAATTCAATACGAAAACAAAATTCCAAATTTAAATTTGTTTACCCCTTTTTTAAGCACTTTTATACCCCAATTAACAATGAAACTTGTATGTGTATGTGTGCCTTTTGAGCAATATGTAAAAATGCATTAGAAATCTCGGTATTGCTTTCAATCAAGATTACATTCAGTTTATTATAGCGCACTAAAATAGTAACAGCATACTTTGCAAATTGTGAAAAAAAATTATTTAAAAGTAATATTCTTATCGTTCAATACTGTTAAACATTCTGGCATTATTATTTATAAATTTTGAATGGAACTTTTTCTCGAATAAAGTGACGTAGACCTGATTCTAATTAAATTACAGACAAATTACCTTTAGTTTGTATGCAAATAATATTAAAAACTCTGAAGTACTTACTTGAAAAGCTATCGTATTGAAGATCGTAAGCAAGATCCTTAGTGGTAGTCTTGCTTTGTAGGACTTATGTGCCCATAACCTGTGTGCGCCGGCTGTGATGCCCAATCCCGAGCATATGTATAGGACGAACGCTGGGAAAAATACAAAAGTAAGTACTGATATAAGTATTCGATGGCAATGTTTTTTTGCGTATGTTGACAGAACATCAGTACCACATCAATGCGTTACCAAAATTTATCACTATACTTAATGCTTAAGCGTCTTTTCTGCCTATTGATATGATTAATGCAAAAAATTCCGTTGTCGGTTGTGTCTTACTAACTTTAGTGAGAAAAACGGCTGCATTTCATAGTTGTAGGTACATCTTTAAAGTAACCACATAATATTGTCGTTTTTCTCCTGTACGGAACTTTTAAATCATGAAAAAACTATAGATTAAATAAAAATCAATTTAATTTACCTTCATTTTAGTTAAGTACTTATAATGTTAAAAGTATCATTTGCAGGTTTTTTTTTAAATGTAGCCCCACACTCGGATTTATTCCTGTGTCATGGGTGCGTTTACAAACATAAAAATTCACATACATAAATACCCAGAGCGGAATAAATAATTGTGGATCACACAAAGATTTGTTCCGTGCGGGAATCGAACCCACGACCATAAGACACAGTGGGTGGAGCGGCTTAAGCTCTTAACCACTGCGCTAAATCGTCCGTCAAGGACATATAGTCTTGTATTGTAGGGATTACCCTACAATACAAGACTATATGGTAATAAGAATTGGTTGGTAAGGTCAAAATTATGTAAGTAGGTACCTACCTACTTACATAATAATATACCTATTTTATTAGCCTAAAATATTCCAGAATATGTCAATATTAAAATTATAACAATATTTCACAAATAATTCCATTTTATTTTATAATAACGTCTTACTTTTTGATTTCTTAAGAAATGAGAACATCCTATGCAAGCCCTTTTATCTTTGACAACAACATGAGCACTGTCAATGATGGCTACTGCTCACTTTAAGATCATGGATGATCGGTTTAGTGGTGTACTCATGGAGACCAGTGGGATATGGTCTCATGAAAAAAAAAAACGGAAAATTTATTTTTGGGTAAATTATAAAAGGCGGTGTTAAAGATTACCACATACATATTATGATATTTATTATAAAAAATATGGTGAAGTGATCACAAGAATACAATTGAGAAATATATGATAATATTATATTATTATTTCATAATATGTAGGTAATAAAATCCTACATATTTGAACTTTTAGGTAACTCTGAAAATATAGATCGATAGATACATAGAGTACTCTTTATTGTACACCAGTGATATTTACAATTAATTACATACAAAAAAAAATATCTACAACAGCTAGGTACGATTGGCGGTCTTATCGCTAAAAGCAATTTCTTTCAGACAGCCAATGTATTGGAAGAAGCAACATAAGGAATAAGGCAGTTTTGGTGGCGTACACTATAAACCTAAATAAAACTGTCATCATATTACCTAAATACATATCATAGTTATAATACAACATTATATACATACACATATACGCATATTATACTATCCAAATATATAAATATATCTTACACACAATACAGAGAGTGTGCAATGGAGAGTTTATAAATGAAGAAATTGGAGGTGAACCATCTTTTTACAGGACGCCAACGACTGTGCACGACGGACAGTCACAGGCAATGCATTCCACAAGCGAACGGCTTGATTAGAAAAGGATTTATCGAAGTAGTTGGTAGAATGCATTGGTGTTTTCAGCTTTAGGTTAGGTTAGGTTATATTTAGATTTTATTTAAATAAATTTACTTATTATACTCAAAACCATAAATAAATTACGACCTAAAATAAATTATGACGGACGATTTAGCGCAGTGGTTAAGAGCTTAAGCCGCTCCGTCCACTGTCTCTAATAGTCGCGGGTTCGATTCCCGCACGGGACAAATCTTTGTGTGATCCACAATAATTTGTTTCGGTCTGGGTATTTGTGTGTG
The DNA here is from genome assembly GCA_905147815.2 of Phalera bucephala. Taxonomy (NCBI): domain Eukaryota; kingdom Metazoa; phylum Arthropoda; class Insecta; order Lepidoptera; family Notodontidae; genus Phalera; species Phalera bucephala. The sequence continues at coordinate 23,249,407 of LR990613.1, read as the reverse complement.
TGAAATTTCATGTTTGTAAACGCACCCACGACACATGAATAAATCCTAGTGTGGGGCTACGTTATTTAAGAAAAATAAAAAATAAAAAATAAAATAAATTATACCACGGTTTATTTTCGGTTTTTAAGTTCCCTATTCGTTTGAAGTGTTTTACAGTACCTACCCATGGCTACCCAAGCTAGCAAGTGAGCTTAACGGTTTAGTCTAGGGGTTGAGCTGAAGTCACGCACCACGGCGAGATAGTATATGTAGTAGTATATGCCCTCCCCCATAGCGACTGACCAAGCCGAAGTTGTTCCTTCTTGAGGCGCCCTTAAGCTAGTTGCCCCTTGCTCGTAAATCATTCACAAACACACACACACATATACGTCAGCCCACTGGTACGAGTAGCCACGGGTTCGATTGACGCGCGTGTGTGTGTGTGTGTGTATCAATGATCTACGCTGTTGACCGCGGGCCTTTACAGCTTCACCGGGCAAAGGGGCAACTAGTTCAAGGGCGCCTCAAGGAGGAACGGCCTCGGCTTGGGCAGTCGTTATGGGAGTGGGCGTATACTAGGTGTCTGGCCGTCGTGCTCTGTACCGGCCGACGGGCAAGGGATTCTTCGACCTCGCCGGTGAGGTCGGTGCCTAATCCTGTGTGCGGTATCTGTATCCAAAAGTAGGGATTTAGGGGCATCGGGAGGGTCGGTGAGAACATACCGCGGACAGCGGTAGCGGCTGATGGGAGGGGAGTTAAGTTCGTAGTCGGCGGCGGCTATGATTAGCGGATTTCTATGAATGGACGCGTTACGAATAGGTTCGAGACCGAGATCGGAATGGTTCGATCGACGCCCGGGATAAATCTTTGTGTGACCCATAAACATTTATTTCAGTCTGAGTGTTTGTGTATGTAAATTTCTTGTTTGTATACGCACACGATACAGGAATAATTCCTAATACTATGTTTTAAAGACATAACATTTCATAAAGTAACAAATAAGTAGATAATTGTAGCACAAGCCGATGGTAACATTATTTTTAAATTACGCAATGCTTGGTGCCGACAACTATAATAAATGGAGTGAACATTTAAATATAAATAATTATTTTACAATTTAAGGTTATTTTAATCTCGGGCCAATACTAGATTTTATCACATAATTATTTCTACACACCTAATTATTTCTAACTAGTTTCTGTCCGCGACTTCGTCCGCGTACGGGAACCTTACATTTTTCCAGGATAAAAGGTATCCTGTGTGTTACTCCAGGTAATAAACTATGTGTGTGACAAATTTCATCCAAACCCGTTCAGCCGTTTTTGCGACATTGAGTAACAAACACCCAAACATTCAAACATCTTATTTATAACTAGCCGTAACCTGCGGCTTCGCACCCGTTTCTTTTGTAATCTTACATAGGTAATTAGGATTTTTTTGGATAGCATTATTCTAATTCTGAAGATACATCTCCATATTCAGTTTCTTTAAAATCCGTTCAGCCGTGTTAATATAGAGAAATAAAATCAACTATCCCCCAGAAATTTTGCATTGCCCGAGCTAAAAAGTAGTCTTAAACAATCTCTCAAAATTCCTCCATTTTCCAGAGATAGTCAATTTAAAATCGGTTCCACCGTTCCCATATGCACTTAAATTATATCTCCTTTATTTCAAAATCACAAATCCCAAATCAATATTCTTGTGCGCTATGCGGGGATCGTACCTGCGACTATTTGACAAAGTAAGTTAAGCACTCTACGTTTTATCGGTTAAACCAAGTCATCTTTGTTTTGCAAAAGTATTTATAAAGTCAAGTTAAAAATGAGTAAATTTTTGTTGTAGAACAATTTCAACAGTTTCCCAGGCTTCCAGTCATCTGTGAAGAAGAAGAGGGAAATCGAAGGATTGCCAGGCTTTTTTTCGCCTAAATATGACAAATATCTTTGAGCCTTCATGCAGGCCGGTAAAAATCCACCAAATGCATATTGGAGTGATTTTATATACCACTTCCACGGATAGTATCGGCATGATATAGTATGTGAACAAAGTTACCTATTTCATATTACTATTTCACTAATTAAGATACTTTAATACTATCTATCAATCTATGTCATCACGTCAGATCCCTTGCAGGGTAGGCAGAGAGTACAGATTTCCAACAGATTCTTTTCTTACAGACCTTTCTGACTTTTTCCACTTTCATAGTACGTCTTATACACGCTCGCCGTTTACGGAGACTCTTGACTTGCCCTTCGGATAATACACGTTTTATATGGTTAGTATATAAGATAGTATAGGTCTTCCCCAACATCAACGTTCTTCCACTTGCTCATTTTATATCTCTGTTGTTTCTTTTATATTAAGTTTCTTTATAATCCGTTCAGCCGCTTTAGTTTGAAGAAATAATAGGTATTCTGCAGAGGTCATGCTATTGTATATATTGCTATGTTATATATTTTTCGTAATGAAAAATGTTTTGTTTTATTTCACGGTGCAAGACACCTTCATATAAAGTTCCAATTAAATTCGTTTAGCCAGCTATGTCGCAAGAACCGTGATTCATTCCGGGATAAAAGTATCTCGAAATATTCGAAATACTACTACGATTTCGAGACCTAAAACACCTTAAAAGTGTTAGTAAGATCCATTCTGCCATTTCATTCTGAAGAAATACCGGCTATCCCGGAAGCACCGTGTGTGAATATATTGTATGTTTTGTCAACTTCCACCAGACTTATTTCTGTATCAACTATCTCTATCACCGGGTTCAGTCTTAGCCCCACTAAGCCCGCACAGGTGGTCGTGGTGAAATATAAACTAAACTATAGCGCGATCTTATTCAACACACACGCTTTCTCAAAAAAACACACACAATACCTTCCTTTTTAAGAAGAATAATCAGTTTATCTTTTCATATTTTTTTGTTAATATTTATATTTCTGATTTAAACTTTATTTACTTACCCTGGCAAAGAGTGTAATCTAGCGTAATAATATCTTAAAACGGTACATGTCCAGCTAAATATGTAGCAAAGTTTTGTCAGTTCATTTTGTGTTAGTCTTCTCGTAAGATATTAATAGTCGTTAAAGTTTCATATCTGGCCCATTCATCGTTAGAGTTCTCTCCAAAAGAAACCATGCTGAATGCATCATCTGTGTATGCACAAAATCATGTTTAAGTGTTTATATCAAACGTGTATGAACAATTTCCAGTGAGTGATTTTAACTACTGCATAGTTTTTCGTGAGGAGACGAACCTGAGTCCAATATCAATTCATAGAGGAATTCATGTGTAGGCAAAATCACATAGTTTACGTCGTAACATGCAGTTCAGGACATATATTAATTAAGATTGCGGAAAATCTCCGGCAGAGATTCGGCTACCACCAACTACGAAAATTGGCCCTGGTGACATACAACGCACGCACGTTAAGGACAGATGAGAAGCTTCTTGAGCTGGAAGAAGAGATAAACAAGTTGCGGTGGCATATTGTTGGTTTATCGGAGGTCCGAAGAAAGGGCAAGGACACGATAACCTTAAAATCCGGCAACTTGTTTTACTACCGGGAGGGCGAACAGCAGTCCCAAGGTGGTGTCGGATTTATCGTCCACAAGTCACTTATAGACAACGTTGTGTCCATCACTAGTGTGTCGAGCAGGGTAGCGTACCTGATACTCAGAATATCCAAAAGATATTCGCTGAAGGTCATACAGGTCTACGCACCGACCTCGGCATACTCAGATGATGACGTCGAAGTAATGTATGAGGACATTAGTAGAGCCATACATACTTCCAAAGCACACTTTACAGTGGTTATGGGCGACTTCAATGCGCGGCTGGGCAAACGGGGCGATGATGAATTGAGAGTGGGGCAATTTGGATATGGGCAGCGCAACCCCAGGGGTCAGAGGCTGGCCGAATATCTGGAGAAGGAGGGACTCTTTATGATGAACTCTTTCTTCCGGAAGCCGCCTCATAGGAAATGGACCTGGATGAGCCCTGATGGTTCCACAAAAAATAAGATAGACTTCATCATGAGCACCAAGCGACAAATATTGAATGATGTCTCCGTGATTCACATGGTAAAAACCGGCAGTGATCACCGAATGGTCAGAGGCACATTAAATATTAATGTCAAAATGGAAAGATCGCGTCTGATGAAGTCTACGCTCCGACCTTCTTATGCACATATCCATAACCCCGAGAACTTTCAACTCGAATTGGCAAACCGCTTCGAATTGCTAGACAGCAGCGCATCAGTGGACGAAATCAACAACAGGCTGGTAGAGACTGTCCATACGGTCGGGTCCAAGTATTTTAAGCCCCACCGTAAAAATAGACCTCAAAAACTATCCAACTACACCCGAAACCTCATGGCTGAGCGACGTTCCATGACGCTCCAAACCTCCGATGATGCTAAGTCCTATAGGCAGCTCAATGGACAGATACTGAAGTCCTTGCGACACGATTTACGGTCCTTCAATACAAAGCGTATTGAGGAGACCATAGCACAGAACAAGGGCTCCAAAGTGTTCGCAAGAGACGCGTCTATTGGGCAAAGCCAGTTGACGAAGCTGAAGACGGAGGACGGAAACGTAACGTCGAATAGGTCAGAGGTGCTCAGGGAGATAGAGAGGTTCTATGGGCAGTTGTACACCTCAGTAGCTGAACCTGTTGTTGACTTGGTAAAAGACCCAAGAGCCAAGCTAACCCGACACTACACTGAAGATATCCCGGACATCAGCCTGTACGAGATTAGGATGGCTCTCAAACAACTCAGAAATAACAAAGCGCCAGGCGAAGACGGAATTACCGCAGAGCTTCTGAAAGCGGGCGGAACGCCGGTACTTAAAGTCCTTCAGAGGCTGTTTAATTCCGTCTTGCTCGAAGAGAAAACGCCGGAAGCATGGAACAGGGGTGTGGTGGTACTGTTTTTCAAGAAAGGTGATAACACTTTACTGAAGAATTATAGGCCCATCACACTGCTGAGCCATGTTTATAAGTTGTTTTCGAGAGTCATCACGAATCGTCTCGAACGCAGGCTTGATGACTTCCAGCCTCCCGAACAAGCCGGTTTCCGGAAAGGCTTTAGTACCATAGACCACATACATACGCTGCGGCAGATTATACAGAAGACCGAGGAGTATAATCGGCCACTATGCTTGGCGTTTGTGGACTATGAGAAAGCCTTTGACTCGATCGAGACTTGGGCGGTTCTTAGATCTCTCCAGCGATGCCGCATTGACTATCGGTACATCGAAGTGTTGAAGTGCTTGTATAATAACGCCACCATGTCAGTCCGAGTACAGGGGCAGTGCACGAAGGCGATCCCCATAAAAAGAGGAGTAAGGCAGGGAGACGTTATTTCTCCGAAACTGTTTACGGCCACCTTAGAGGACGCCTTCAAGCTCTTGGAATGGCAAGGACTTGGCATCAACATCAATGGCGAATACATCACTCACCTTCGATTTGCCGACGACATTGTGGTCGTGGCAGAGTCGCTGAAAGATCTAGGACGAATGCTCGGTGACCTCAACAGAGTATCTCAACAAGTGGGTCTCAAAATGAACATGGACAAAACGAAAATAATGTCTAACGTCCATGTCGTACCCACCGCACTCACCGTTGGGAACTCTACTCTTGAAGTTGTCGACGAATACATTTACCTGGGACAGGTAGTCCGGTTAGGTAGGTCCAACTTTGAGAGAGAGGTCAATCGACGAATCCAACTCGGCTGGGCAGCGTTCGGGAAACTGCGCAACATCTTCTCATCCAAAATACCTCAGTGCCTTAAGACTAAAGTTTTTAGTCAATGTGTGTTACCAGTGATGATATATGGATCGGAGACGTGGTCTCTTACAATAGGTCTCATAAAAAAGCTCAGAGTTGCTCAGCGAGCTATGGAGAGAGCTATGCTCGGCGTTTCTCTACGCGATCGAATCAGGAATGAGGAGATTCGTAGAAGAACCAAGGTCACCGACATAGCCGTTAAGATTAGCAAGCTGAAGTGGCAATGGGCGGGCCACATAGCGCGTAGATCGGACGGGCGTTGGGGCAGAAAGATTCTAGAGTGGAGACCACGTATTGGCAAGCGCAGCGTGGGACGACCGCCTGCCAGATGGACCGACGATCTTGTGAAAATCGCAGGAAGTCGTTGGATGCAGGTGGCATCGGACCGGTTACGCTGGAAAGCCATTGGGGAGGCCTATGATCAGCAGTGGACAGGTATAGGCTGAGATGATGATGATGATGATGAATATCCCGCGACAATCTAGTAGCTTAAGTTGTTTTGGAACAATGAGTGATTAATCAAAATCGGTTCTTGTTTTCTTCTCTCAGAAACTGTTAGATTTTTCGAAAATATGAGTTATGATCCTTAGTACAGGCTACAACTATCCAAAATTTCATTGAAATCCATCAAACAGGTTTGGTGTAAAGTGTCTTTTCAGAAATTCAATATTTCGCTTATTTCTGAATTTTCTGAAAAAAAAACCTTTTGATTTTCCGGTAGGTATAAATACTATTTAATATGTTATCCAACATTTTAAGATATCCGCAGGCAAGTTTCCATCAAAATCCACCTGGTAGTTTTTGCATTATGATGGTTCATAGCGTCGGACAGATAGACAGACAGACAAACAGACACGAAAGCCAAAAATTGTAGAATTGTCCTCTACATCAATAGAATGATATCCGTAGGTTGTTATTTCCAAAAAGTATACACAGACATGACTTCCTTAAAGTTTTATTATATGTAGTATGTAGAGATATAGATGCTTTACTTTTCCCTACAAACTGTTAGATTTCCTGAAAACATAAATTTTAACTATGTTGTCTGTCATATGGAATATCTCCATGGTAAGTTTCAGTGAAGAGTAGTTTTGGAACAATGAATGATAAATCAAAATTGACGTTCTTTCCTACAAAAACTATTAAGTTTTTCGAAAATATAAGTATACAGGGTTGTGACCTTTTGTACAGGTTACAATTACACAAAATTTCATTAAAATCCATCAGACAGGTTATGAATAAAGTGTCTTTTTAGGAATTCAATGTTTTGCTTATTTTCGTCTTATCTGTAAAAACATTTTGATTTTCCGGGATAAATACTATACAATACGTTAGCCAATATTTTAAGGTATCCGCATGCAAAGTTTCATCAAAATCCACATGGTAGTTTTTGCGTGATGCTGGTTCATACCCTCCGACAGACAGACAGACAAACAGACACGAAAGCCAAAAATTGTAGAATTGGCTTCTACATCGATAGTATGATACCCCTGGGTTGTTATTTCCTAAACACTTCCTTACAGTTTTATTATATGTATAGATATTAGTAGGGTATATCTACTCATATTATTCCTTTCCCAGCAATTTTAAAATTGTATTTCCAGTACATCAAAGACTACCTATCGACGTAATAAAAGCCACGAATGCCCGAAGCCATAAGAGTTAACAGGCGGCTAACAATAAAATATATTATGACCTATATTGGTTGAACACGAAAGATTTCCTATTGAGTCATTTCTTTTGATATTCTCAGATGTTCAGATGATTTGAATTCACTTGTTTGAGCCTATATTATTTCAAAACTCAACGCGGTTTCTATTAGCTTGTCTAATGTGATTTGTACAATCTCTCAATAATAATAAATTATTAGGTACATAATACTTTGCAATCATACCTTGAATTATTCCAGTTATAAACTTAACTAGCGACACGTATAGTTTTCATTTTGTACACATGTAGCTACGTATCATGGAACAAAAAACGTAAAGTATTTCCCTGAAAGAAGGTAAGTGATAATCCCATGGATAACCCTAATTTCACATCAACGCCCCACTGTCAATGTCATCCACAGGGCAAAAGACCCTTGTCGCACTATAATGTTAAGGTCAAAGTAAAACATTTTATTTATACACATTTGATAAAGGTCAAAAAGTACTTACAAACGTCAAAGTTATTACATTTTTTACATTTAGCGCAGTGGTTAAGAGCTTGAGCTGCTCCACCCACTGTGTCGAATAGTCGCGGGTTCGATCCTCGCACGGGACAAATCTTTGTGTGATCCACAATTATTTGTTCCGGTCTGGGTATTTGTTTGTGAATTTTCATGTTTGTAAACGCACCCACGACACAGGAATAAATCCTAGTTAGGGGCTAAGTTTAAAAAAAAAAAAAAAAAAAAAAAAAAAAAAAAAAAATAAATATTTGCAACCGGATCGGAAACTACCCTTCATTTACTTAGTAGTTAGACTTTTTCGAAAAATCGAGAAATAACGTGGAAAATACCTTGGTTGGAAGGAAAGTAATATCATAGAATGGGTTTCATTCCTAGCTTAAGCAGGTAATTTGCCAAAAATCCATAAAAATACTTTTGCATATTTAAAAAAAAATAGGAATGGCTATCATCAATATTTAGTGTATTGTACGTAAAACGACGTCCTTCCCGTTGTGCAAGCGAAGCTCTCGAGGCTAAATGGTTAATTCCACAGATACAGCGCTTTTCTTAATAACGAAAATGGTGTTAAAGCCTGCGAGTAGTAAAATCAGCATGCCAGCATATGGCATACTATGAAAAGAACTGAAATAAACAATTTTAGCTGTTTCAATCATTGATGAAATATGATCGTTTCAATATGAGAACAATCAATATTTTTTTTTACCGCCTATGCCCCTAGCTAAGCCTACCAGATTAATTGTTCAGTATAGACATGGGAATATAGTTGTCTCTACAACAAGAATTTCTTTGTAGATTGGTTTCTTGTTTTAAGTTCTATCTATCTATGTCATCACGCCAGATCCAGGGTAGGCAGAAAGTACAGAGTTCCAACAGGTTTTTTCCTTACATACCTCCAACCTGTATTAAGTTAAGCGCAAAAAAATGCATCAAATTATTCTTCTCATGGGGTTAAAATAATTTGTGACCCAGTAAACCACTTTAAACAGAATATTTTGTCTCTCGCGTATCCGCTCCTTACTTTTTATGTAAATTAAAATACCCTTGAAATCGAAACTAGTTTTAAAACTATTCCAAAAGTATTGAACTGTTTTAATAATACTTTAACGAAACATTGGGATACAGTTAAGACAGATACCCCTAATAAATATGGCTTAGTTTTGCTCGCAAATCGTTTTTTTTACTATCGACGAAAACCCAAATGCCAGGCTTATCCGAGATAGAAGAAGGATTATTACAATTACATTTACAATGTAAAGGAATTGCCGAACTAAGGTTACGACTTTCAATTATCCAAATAAACTAAATACGAAATAAAATAGTTGAAGAATGTTACTAATTTATAAATATTGAAATTTATAAATATTGAGCAGTAGTCTCTAATCCATATACTTCTTGAAGTGCATGGAATACAAAAACACGTTTTTTGGCGCAAGCCCCTTAATACCAATCAATAGTTTTCGAGTCAAGCTGACCGACCGTATTCGCAACAGCGTAGTAAGAAAGCGTGTAGGTATGAAAGTCAGTATCGGTGTAAAAATGAGTAAATGCTCCGTTGGTTCGGGCATACAGAAAGAATGTCGGAAGAAAGAATGACAAAATAGATATACAAGGCGAACGTGGAGGGTTGTAGGTACCGGGGAAGACCTAGACTATATTAACATGACCAAATAGATCGTGTGTTATCGACCGTGATAAATTGAAAATACATCAGCAACATTATGGGAACCCCACTAGAATTATCAGTGATAAAGGAACATCATTTACAAATCTTGAATTTCAAAATTATTGTGAAGAACAAGTGATTAAAGATGCTGTATTACCACAGGGTTACCAACAGTAAATGGTCAAGTCGAAAGAATTCACAGAACTATAATTTCTGTTTTAACCAAATTGCGTGTAGAAAACCCTGATCATTGGTATAAACATGTAAATCTAGTGCAACGCCTACTTAGCAGTAGTATCATCCGTACTCCTAATAAGCTACTTATTGGAATTAAAATGAAAACGAAAGAAGATTTAGAGACTTGTTGAAGAAAGAGCTCTATTTGCACAAGATAGAGGTTTAAGACGACAGAAGGCTAAGGAACATATCATATAGATTCAACAAAAAAACATTTGAAATTGTATAAACGGCGAAAGGAGTGTCGGAAGTATGAAGAAGATGACCTAGTAGTTATAAAAAGGACGCAGTTCGGTTCGGGTCTGAAGTTGAAGCCGAAGTTCCTAGGGCCTTATTGTGTGACTAGAGTCAAGGACAATGACCGATATGATGGCGAGAAGGAGGACTCCACAGTTGAAAGACCTGGTAAGTCATCCACAGTGGCTGATTTTATGAGAATGGCCCAATTTATACATTGGGTGGTAGTACAATTATAATACTAAACAAGTATATTTATTTTAGTTATTTCAAATTTGCATTTGAGATTGTATTAAGGTGAACCCATTACATTTTGTTTTAGTTTTAATGAAAACGAAGTCATTCTGTTTTGTTTTGGTTAAACGATTTAACCCATAAGTATATTATTTGTCGTTTATCGTCGTATGTCGTTCATCCCATAACAATATTAGGTAACAACATGTCAATATAAAGTGTAAATACTTATGCAACATGCATATTTAATAAGTAAGTGATTGACAGGAAATGTCTTACCTTGGTACTGTTAGTTACTGTTTAGTTACTATTGTTCATAGTGTATTTGGTAACGGGAGGATGAATTGGGTAATTTCTGGGGGCGAAATTATTACAGAATGACCGAACTGTAGGATTTCAATGATGGAATGGAAGTTTGTATCTGCGGTAGAAAATGTGTGAGAAAGACAAATGAACGAGCCAACGAGAATTAACAGGATGGAATGAATAGAAAAAAAAACGAAACCCTGACCAGCATGCAAGGTGTGAGGACGAAGGACGATGAAAAAAAAAGAAATTGTTGTAAAGGTGTTGTTAAGTTAATAAAAGAAGATTCAAAGAGGCAGGAGTTTCATTCCATCCACGAAAGTTTGTATGTTTAGATGTTTGTTACTCAATCACATAAAAACGGCTCAACGGATTTGGATGAAATTTGGCACACAGATGGTTTATTACCTGGATTAACACATAGGATTTTTATCCAGTAGGTTTCTGTCTAAAGTCAACGCAGACGAAGTCGCGGGCCGAAGCTAGTTTATTTTATTATAATTATAAAATGCTTACCAAATAAGCTCGTCTGCCACATAATTTTGAAAAAGAAGAGGTAGGCTCCGTACAGCCCCGTTAAGTGGAGAATCGTAAACAGTATAACGTTTCTCCATACGATTTTCCAGACCCTTTTCTCAGCGGACGGAGGCACGACAGCAGGGGCGTCGCTCTCACCCATTACGTCTGTTTCGTACAAGACCCATGAGCCTTTTGTCTGCCCTTGAGGCGGCATATCTCTGAAAGAAAAAAAATAACCATCAACAGTGTCATACATTATCTATATATTCCGGCGATTGCTCTGCTTGCTACTAGATAGGCAGTGATTGTCCAGACCTCGGGCAACAACCCGAGTAAAAACTAATATTCAAACGTACTTATGTAATTTATCCTTAGCCACTAGTTTTATAATATGTATCTCGCTGAAATTCACAAGCTTTACCGGGACAGGGAAAGGTTTGCATGCAGATATGGGTCCAACATGTAGAGACCCTTTGAGACAAGATGTTATGTAAGTCTCATGCTGAGGTCTATTGCTGAAAATAAACAAACAGCGAAGTGACACCAGCAAGTGCTGTTATAAATTATAGAAAGAGAACAAGGGCTATATATATGAAATTTGATGGACAATTTTAAAGGGGGCAGACACCAATCATTATTAGTAATACCTAATTTCCCGTGGCCAGCGGTGACTCGACGCTCACTAGATGTACCTCAATTTCGATTTGAGTATTGGGTTGTTTACAAAGAGTCATATTTACATTTTTTAACTTACTAATCTACCACCGGATCGGAACGCGGCGCACCACTGAGAAGATCCGGCGAGAAACTCAACGGGCTTGTCTTTTTTGTTTAATTCTCCATTAATTATGTTTTCATACATTTTTATATTATAAAAAATCATTAATGTGATCCAGCTCCAGTGTGATGCCTTACGACTGAGATATAAGACTATTTTTAAATATATGCTATAATGTAAAGCTAGAGGATTCTGGGTGGACTAGTAGCCACAACCAGTACCCGTTCACGAGTACGACTACTTGAGCAGCCATCACGTCCCTCGACCATATTAGAGGGAAGGAAGTGACCAGCACCAAGTAGACACTGCAAGACCCCAGAGTGCAGTCAGAAAAAGTCTACAAAAGGAACAGAACTTCGAGCTCGTTTGGCATGACACGCTACGTTTTGACATTTACGACGTGCTTTATGACCAATAATCGTCAAATGCGGTGGAAATGCGAGCTCTGCGAAAGATGTGCGGAGTGAAGCTGACCGACCGCATTAGCAACAGCATAGTAAGACAGCGAGTAGGTATGAAAGAGAGTATCGGTGTAAAGATGAGAAAGGGTATGCTCCGTTGGTTCGGGCATATAGAAAGAATGTCCGAAAAAAAGAATGACAAAACTGATATAAAATGCGAAAGTGGAAGGAGTAGGTACCGGGGAAAACCTAGACTATCTTACCATGACCAAATAGACCGGGTCTTATCTGAAGGACAAGTCAGGAGTCTCCGTAACCGGCGAGCGTGTATGAGATGAACTATGAGAGTAGACGAAGCCAGGGAGGTATGTAAGGAAAGAGCCTGTTGGAACTCTGTACTCTCTGCCTACCCCGTAAGGGATCTGGCGTGATGATATAGATAGATAGATAGAATCGTCAATAAAATAAATAAACACTCGAGCGGAGAAGGGCAAGAAACTCCACAGCCACTCCTTTAAAACAAAAGCTGTTCTGTATACACTGTCAATTGTGGGGTGTGGGAGACAAGGTACATTACACTAGGTAGGACTAAAAATGAGAATACATGAAAACTTATCATAATACAGATTGAGAATATGCATACATACTTCATTTGCACTAGCTTGAACTTAATTGTTAATAGTAGGCAGAAAAAATGAAAACAACATTTAACCAAGGTGGAACAAGTCATCTGTATTACAGCGGAGCCGGAGCAGCACTTATCCAAGCATTTTTTCGTTCAAGTATTGATCTAATGAGTAGTAAGCCTGTTTACAAAGTGTTCGTTTAATGCAGGCTTTAAATTGAGTTTCACTAAGATTAGTGACGTCAATTGGAAGTTTATCATAAAATTTAACACAATATCCCATCAAAGATGCGTGAATTTTTGATAATCGAAACTGTGGTTGATCTAACTTATTTCTATTATAGAAAGAAAGAAAGAAAAACGTTTAATGTGGTACATACAAGCAAAACAAAAAAAAAATGACAATGGCAATTAACTTAATATAATGAGTTACATAATTATAAATAAATCATACTGCCATCAAGCATGTATATTTAGGTATGAGTACCACATATGGCCCCGCCTCAGCGTTATGCTGGTTGAAGCAACCAGCGCTGGTATTCTGGTAAGGCCCTTGGAGTGACCACGGGCTGTCACGCTAAATACACTCCTAGAATTATTATAATATACAAAAATCAAAATAAATTAAAAAACAAAAACAAGTAAAACAGACAAAAATATGACACAATACTGAATTTGACAGAATGCCAAAAAAAAAAAAAAGATAATACAGATAATAAAAAAGCGAAATTATTACAACACACAAGGATGATTGAATTGAAGATGCTCTGCTTACACTGGCAATCACAAACAAAGTAATAATAATAAACATAGAATTAATAATAAACATTAATAATATCAGTTTTATAACAGTGCCTATTACCTAGCTGAGTAAACAGATTTAATTTTTTCCTGGTATACATTATATTTTCATAGATATATTGAAATGTAACCGTCATAATATTGGTTTCCTTAAACAGTTCTCTCAGAGAATCGCGACTACCTAAATTAGAAATGGCCATAATGGCCCTTTTTTGCAATATAAAAATGGACTTGATGTCAGCCGTCCTACCGCACAGTAATATTCCATAAGACATGATACTATAGAAGCAGCTAAAATAAATTATTCTTGCGGTGGCTACATCAGTTAGTTGTCTAATTCTTCTCACGGCATAGGCAGTAGAACTAAGCCGTTTTCCAAAATTTTTAATATGTGGGCCCCATTGTAATTTAGAGTCTAGCGTAATCCCTAAAAAAGTTGTGTCATTAATAAATTCAAGTTTCTCATTGTTCAATAAAATATCACAGTTCAAAAAATATTACAATTTACATTCGGTAAAGAAAATCGGATACATTTCGTTTTCTTGCTATTTAACGCTAAATTATTAAAATTCAAATCAAATGTTTTTTATTCATGTAGACCAAAAGCCACTTATGAATAGTCAAAAAGAGGAAATTATTGATTACTTAAGACTCTACCGCCCGCTCGGAAAGTCATTCCTGTGGAGAAGAAGGGCAAGAAACTCCCCGTTTACCCTTTTTAAAAATGAGTGTTTTACAACTCTTTTTGTATACATTGCATTCTTGCAGAACTAAAATAGATGTACTTTTGAAAAAGCTAAATAGATGTACTTAAATATAAATAAAGCATAAGTGTACTTAAGTGTTTAGTTTATAAGCGCCTTCATTAATATAAAATAGATTTAGTAGCCCAGCGTTTGGTGCTATTTGTTTAGTTAAGGGACTTGTTCCTAACGTCCCAATTTCAAATGTTCTTTTTTAAATACACTCTTTTACCGTACACTATCGTGTCATTACTCAATAAACCTTTTTCCCAAAAATTCATCGTTTAATACCTGGAGTTAGCCAAAACAATAATAGTAAGAAAAAGGTTACTATAAAATAAGTAAAGAGTGCGTACAAAACAACTGGTTATAGCTTCAGTGTGTTGCCGAACGAGACAAAATTCAACAGCACTACGGTATACGTTCACTCAGTCAAAGGAAAGAGGACGGACCAGTCCCCACCAGCAGCACCTGTTCACGAGTATGACCTGAGAAGCAGCCATCTCTCTCCTCCTCTATTAGTAGTGAACCAGTTATGCACCTTAATAGCGTTATTTACGTCGTCAAGATTATCAACATGTCTACCTACTTGAAAGATTAAATAGGTATCGTCAGCAAACAACTCTATCTTTGCTTGTTTTTCAACTATTTGAGATAGGTCATTAATATATACCAAAAATAGAAACGGACCCAGTATTGGTCCCTGAGGAACGCCCATTTGTACTATTGCTCCTGGAGACTTAACATTGTTTATTTGAAGGCATTGCTGCCTACCTTCTAAGTATGATTTTATTAAATCAAGAGCTTTTCCAAGTATTCCGTAGTGCTCTAATTTAAGCAACAGTATTTCATGATCTACACAATCGAATGCCTTAGAAAGGTCACAAAATATACCAATGGCATCCTGCAAACTCTGCCAGGCATCAAAGATATGCTTTAATGCCTGGCAGATAACACTGGCGTCAGTAGTACAACGTCCTTTGGTGAAACCATATTGCTGATCATCTAGGATGTTATTTACCTCCCCTCACCTTAAATGACCCTCAAATGATCGTCATGAGAGAACTGAGTATAACATTTGTGTAAACGGCTCAGGGGGTGTCAAGAAGTGTGCTGAGTTTTTAAATATGTTATTACTAGTTTCCCCCTATAACTTCGCCCGCGTTGCCTTTAGATAAGAACCTTACATTTTTTCGGGATAAATTCTATGTGTTAATCCAGGTAATAAACTATCTTTAACTTATTAACTGTTAAACAGGGTGGGAACAAGCAGAGGATTTCCAATTGACGGACGATTTAGCGCAGTGGTTAAGGATTTAAGCCGCTCCGCTCACTGTGTCTAATAGTGGCGGGTTCGATTCCCGCACGGGACAAATCTTTGTGTGATCCACAATTATTCGTTCCGTTCTGGGTATTTGTGTATGTGAATTCACATGTTTGTAAACGCACCTACGACACAGGAATAAAACCTAGTGTGGGGCTACGTTATTTACAAAAAAAAAAAGTAATATCTGGCTCGTCCCAGTCAAAGGAATTCGTCACATGTAATAGTGTCTAAGGCTAGTTTGTCTCAGAGACGTTTCTTATAGCTTAAAGTGATGACTCTTTTAGATTCATTTTGAATCTAAATCTCTGACACAAGTTTGTTGTCAGTCATCACTTTAAAATGGAAGACTTCCGAACGGTAAGCAAATTATTTCAAGATGGATTATGGAAGAATTATTTACGAGATTTACGTTTTTATGACTCTCGTAAATAGCTTTTATGAATTTCATATCTGTTCTTTGTCTGACTTCTGCACCATATGTTTAAGTCCTCAAACCGATCGGGACATACTTGAGATTTATTTGTTATCACATCTATTATCATGAATGTCGATGATTATTGATGTATAGGTAACTCTTAATACTTAACTGTGTCCAATAAACTATTGATTCACGCCAAGGTAGGTAAGTCACCAACCTCCAGTATTTAGGGTACATGTACTGGAGGTTGGTGACTTACCTACCTACTGAGGCGAGGAAGGCACTCTATAGACTGGAGAAAACTGGACTATGGAGCATAACAGCGCCAAGCCTTGAACACACTAAGCTAGCGCCACACAAGGAACTAGATGACATTAGGAACATGAGACGTGACAAGGTCTTGACCACGCACATGTTCAACAAAATATTTAGCACCCACATCCCTACCAGGGAACAATGGAAAAGTAGTCTAAACAAGCAAGGTAAGGAACAAATGATATGGTATACGGATGGATCCAAAACCAAGTCTGGAACAGGAGCCGGTGTATATACAGAAGGATACAATCTAAGCCAAAGCATGGGTCGATTTGCGTCAATATTCCAAGCAGAGACCTATGCGATAAATGTTTGTGCAAAAGAGATATTGGACAGGCGAATTACAGGCAAGAGAATCTACATTTGTAGTGACAGTCAGGCTGCCCTCGAAGCCATCAGCTCCTATGAGCTAAACTCGGCACTGGCCGTGGAGTGCGCATACCTTCTTGACAGATGTGGAACGCGCAACACGATCAGATTAGTCTGGGTCCCTGGGCACACGGGGGTTGATGGCAATGAGCGTGCGGATGACTTAGCCAAAAAGGGAGCAATGGAGAAATTTGTTGGTCCAGAACCGTTCATAGGCATACCAGATGGTGCCTACAGAGGAGCGCTGTTCAAATATGCCCAAGAACAACACGAGAAAGAATGGGAAACTAAAACAGGGCTGAGACACTCCGAGGAATTCCTTTCCACATGGTGTGACAGCGACAGCGAGAGACTGCTAAAACATAGTAGACTACAATTAAGGCAACTAATCGGAGCTTTTACTGCTCACTATGGCACAAAAGAACATCTACACAAGATGCACCTCTGCAGCGACGTGGCATGCAGGAACTGTGGCACAGAAACTGAAACCATGAAGCACGTCCTATGCCACTGCGACGCTCTGGCGGCGCGGCGAATAAAGCTACTGGGAGTGGCCTATCCAAACCCAGAGGAATTTCGGCTCTTCCCTCCTGCTGGAATCTACAGCCTGGTACAGGGAGTATTCGATTCTACAGGTATGTAAGAGCGTTAGGGCAAGGACAGCCCAAGAGATCCCAGCGTGTCGAAGTGCGCCTGAGGTCTCCTCGGTCCGATAAGCCAATGACAAGATAAGATAGGGTACATATAAACGTCAAACAGAGTATACGGGAACCACATACAATCCGAAAGTTTCCAATGCTTGAGCCAAATTGAAAACCGATGTCTCCAATTATCAAGAGAGAAACGTTAAAACATCCTCATAAAATACTAGTTTTTTGCTCAATGTCTCTCTCTCAATCAGGTACATTAATTACATTTAGTCATGTGATATATGTGGTTGGCTACATAAGAAATTCGGAAGGCAAAAAAAATTGCAGTAAGAAATGATGATGATCAAAACATGAACGAAAGTAGGACAAAGATAATTTTACTTTGTGGAAAACTCAGGTTGTCTTTGCTACTCACTCTATATACTATACTACATAGCCGTTATTCACTAGAAATTAGTACTGACGCCTCACTCTTTGGCTTGGGTTTTTGCGCGAGTGTGCTAGCTGTTTTTTGGACTCGTTAGATGCAAATAGCATGTAAGCTATCTATAAAATTTATCTGCGGCTCTGATGATTCTTAAATGTTTTAATATAAGGTTACTGTCATTCTGATTGTATACAAAAAACTATCATTAATAATAATACAATCAATGTAATTTTGTAATGATTGCATCTAAAACAGTGTAATGTTGCCTTTTATAATGTTAGAGCCCTAAAACATCATAATAGATTTACGAGGCATGCCTTTTAAGTTCTGTCGTTTCCATATTTCCCGGCAATTTTGTATTTGGAACTGTTTTATATTCGAATGTGTTTAAATTTTGAATCTCAAAACAGTTGAAAGTATTAGGATTAATGCTATTGTTTAGTCACAGCGTCGATTGGAATCTGTCAGGTTACGTACGAAAATGAATCTTTCTAAGGAAAATGATCGTGCAATAATTTTCTACAACTTTAGAAGAGGCCTGACACGGCTTCAGTGTTTTGAAGAGCTAACATCTGTGTTCAGTGATATAAGTTTTGGGATATAAGTGGGATGTTTTGCAGTGGAATCTTGCAGAATGCTACCGATCGATCTGCATCGCAGATGGTGGATTATGTCTACATTCCATAAATTTCTTCACTGGTGGCTCCAAGTAGCTGTTGTGCATGCAGCGGCCGTATCCCGGTAAACCGTGTCGATCCACGGGCTAAATCCAGTGAGGGGGACTGAGTTTCACAAACTTAGTTTAATGGGCTGATTCCCCCATAAATTGCATAAAGTCTGCAGCGGCTCGGAAGGCGGACACCGTCAGTATGGCTTCTTAACCCGGCGACCGTGGCGCTGCAGCAGGGCACCTGTGACATGCCTGATAGGGCGTATGTCGGGATCCAAGAGATATGCGGCCAGTCACTGCATCTTCTAGTGCTAATCAGTCGTAGCGGACTTCCGCCCCACTGGTAACAAGGACTGGAAGACGAGAGAGTGGGTTCGTGTATGCGCAAATGCTTACCCACTTTAATATATTCCCGCGCTGATGACCCCTGGCTCATTACTGGACGGAGAGTGCAAGTCCTGCGGCGATGAGGACTGGCGGTGGGGACTGAGCAGGTGAGTTTCGTCCCTAGCTAGATCTTTGCACGTACGGCGGTTGGGTGGTGATGGTCGTATTGGAACTCACTAGAGGCGAGAGAACTGGTACGGCAGCTCACCCGACGACAAAGCAGCCCTATTTAGGGATCGCACTGCTTTCCCCAATCCGGGGAGGGGCCTAGAAAAGGTGGCCTAAACAAAGCTCGCCTCAACGCAACCCAGGTAGCTAACCGCGGTCATCTGGTCACCAATTAAAAGCGGTCGAAAGAAACATAATAATAAATTAAATGCATTCTTAAATTTAGCTGCGTGGAACGTAAGAACGTTACTGGACAATGAAAACAACCTCTGTCCTGAGAGGAAATCTGCACTCATAGTGCGTGAATTGTCCCGCTATAACATCGACATAGCCGCAATCAGCGAAGCACATTTAGCGGATAGCGGTGAGCTCTGTGAGGAATTGGGTGGATATACGTATTACTGGGAGGGTAAACCTGCAAGTGAACGAGCCGCAAATGGTGTTGGATTTGCGATCCGAAACAACATCGCTAGATCGCTAGTGGAGCCTCCAAAAGGGATCAATGACAGGCTCATGACACTACGACTCCACATGGCTCCCAGGAAATACCTACATCTTGTGACCGTGTATGCGCCTACTATGACAATACCTGATGAGGACAAACTTCAATTTTATGAGAATCTGCGTGATGTTTTGCTGGGGATTCCAGATTGTGACAAGTTGATTCTGCTGGGTGACTTAAATGCGCGTGTTGGCACAGAATATATTGCCTGGAAGAATGTACTGGGGAGACATGGAGTAGGTAAGTGCAACACCAACGGTGTTGCTCTCCTGACGTTATGCTCCGAATTCAACCTCAGCATAACAAACACATTCTTCAGGCTACCCGATAAATACAAGACATCTTGGATGCACCCACGCTCTGGGCACTGGCATCTTCTTGATTACATCATTGTACGCAGGCGAGACCTGAGAGATGTACTTATTACAAGAGCAATGCGTGGTGCCCAAGGTTGGACTGACCATCGTCTTATTAGATCCAGGATGAGGCTTTACTACAAGCCTCCGCGTAGAGCAGAACACAGGATTCCAGCTCGACTTGCTTGTGTGCGTCTGGTGCGTGATGAGTGACTGTGTCGTGAGCTAGATGCGGAATTTGAGGCAGCAATGCCCAGCACTGATGACAATACCTCAGTAGATGCCAGGTGGCGTACATATTCCAAGGCTCTCTATGGTGTTTCTCAGCGAGTTATTGGCACACCACATAAAAAACATCAAGACTGGTTCGATGATTCTGATGTGGAAATACGGCAGCTTGTTGAAAACTATCGTGTCGCTCTAAGAGGAGTCATCAGTGCAGGGCAGCGCAGGTCTCTTCAGCAGGATCTTAAAGCAAAGATCCGAGAACAAAAGGATAGTTGGTGGCGCCGTAAAGCCGAAGAACTGCAATGGTTAGTTGACACTAGCCAAACGGCAAAATTTTTCATGGCATACACATGTTGACCAGACCATAGCTAAAGCATCGAGAGTGCTGGACATGTGTAGGTCGGCATATGGAAAAGCATGGGGATTACAGCCCAAAATAATGCACTGGATATATATTACTATGGTAAAACTGATATTAACATATGGATGCATCGTGTGGTGGCCTAGAACTAAAACACAAACCTGCAGGGACGCCCTATCAAAACTGCAGAGGACGGCCTGCCTGGCCATCACAGGCGCATTCAAAACAACACCGACGGCAGCTATGGAGAGGCTACTTAACCTGACTCCATTACATATCGTCATGGAAACTGAAGCAAGGAAGGCAGTCTATAGGCTAGAGATAGCTGGTTTATGGAGCATAACGGCGCCAGGCCTTGAACACACTAAGCTAGAACCAGTCAAGGAACTAGATGACATAAGGGGCATGAGAAGTGACAAGATCTTAACCACATACATGTTCATGTTGATTTGCGATCCGAAACAACATCGCTAGATCGCTAGTGGAGCCTCCAAAAGGGATCAATGACAGGCTCATGACACTACGACTCCACATGGCTCCCAGGAAATACCTACATCTTGTGACCGTGTATGCGCCTACTATGACAATACCTGATGAGGACAAACTTCAATTTTATGAGAATCTGCGTGATGTTTTGCTGGGGATTCCAGATTGTGACAAGTTGATTCTGCTGGGTGACTTAAATGCGCGTGTTGGCACAGAATATATTGCCTGGAAGAATGTACTGGGGAGACATGGAGTAGGTAAGTGCAACACCAACGGTGTTGCTCTCCTGACGTTATGCTCCGAATTCAACCTCAGCATAACAAACACATTCTTCAGGCTACCCGATAAATACAAGACATCTTGGATGCACCCACGCTCTGGGCACTGGCATCTTCTTGATTACATCATTGTACGCAGGCGAGACCTGAGAGATGTACTTATTACAAGAGCAATGCGTGGTGCCCAAGGTTGGACTGACCATCGTCTTATTAGATCCAGGATGAGGCTTTACTACAAGCCTCCGCGTAGAGCAGAACACAGGATTCCAGCTCGACTTGCTTGTGTGCGTCTGGTGCGTGATGAGTGACTGTGTCGTGAGCTAGATGCGGAATTTGAGGCAGCAATGCCCAGCACTGATGACAATACCTCAGTAGATGCCAGGTGGCGTACATATTCCAAGGCTCTCTATGGTGTTTCTCAGCGAGTTATTGGCACACCACATAAAAAACATCAAGACTGGTTCGATGATTCTGATGTGGAAATACGGCAGCTTGTTGAAAACTATCGTGTCGCTCTAAGAGGAGTCATCAGTGCAGGGCAGCGCAGGTCTCTTCAGCAGGATCTTAAAGCAAAGATCCGAGAACAAAAGGATAGTTGGTGGCGCCGTAAAGCCGAAGAACTGCAATGGTTAGTTGACACTAGCCAAACGGCAAAATTTTTCGAAGGGCTAAAATCCGTTTACGGACCCCGCGCTAAAAAGACTGCCCCTGTTTACTCGCGAGATAAAGCTAAGAAGTTGACAGATCCAAAAGAGGTTCTTCTTCGTTGGGCTGAACACTTTAATGAAGTGCTCAATCCCGGTAGTCAAGGAGCAGATCTGTCTTACATTAATTCACTTGAGAGCTTGCCATCTGCTTCGGGCTTGGATGACCCGCCTTCGTACGCCGAGTTCGTTACTGCGATCAACCGTTTAAAACCGTTTAAAAAATCACCTGGTTCGGACAGTCTGTCTTCTGAAATTTTCAAATACGGTGGACCGAGTATCAGGTCCAGACTTTTTGAACTTATCAAACTGATTTGGGATGTTGAGATGGTTCCACAGGACTGGAAGGATGCTTCTATTAGCAAGCTATATAAAGGCAAAGGGGACCTCTCTGATTGTGGCTCGTTTAGAGGCATTGCATTGCTTTCTACAGCTGGCAAAATTCTGGCGCACATCATCAATAGTCGCCTTAGTAATTTAGCTGAAAGCTTCCTTCCGGAGACCCAGTGCGGGTTCAGACCTAAAAGAGGTACGGTTGATGCCATCTTTGTAGTCAAGCAACTTCAAGAAAAAAGTTTTGAACAACACCGCGATTTATGTTTTGTGGACCTGGAAAAGGCCTTTGACCGTGTTTCTAGGACCGCCCTCTGGATTGTTCTAGAAAAATGTGGCTGTCCTGCAAAGTTCGTTAATTTAGTGCGCCAGTTCCACGAAGGCATGACAGCCCGTGTGCGTCACGAAAACAACTTTACAGACCAGTTCCCGGTCACTAGCGGTGTCAAGCAAGGCTGTGTAATGGCTCCGACCCTTTTCGCTATCTACTTCGCTGCAGTAATGAATGACGCTCTTAGAAGCTGTAAAGGCAAGATTACCATAAATGTCCGCATGGACAAAAGCATTTTCGACCTCGCACGTCTCAGAGCAAAACGCGAAATAGACTCTGTTTCAGTAATATATGTTCTGTATGCCGACGATGTCTGCCTTATGGCTGACAGTTTGGACGACCTACAGAGTTTTTTGGACGAATTAGATGAGTCCTGTCGTAAATTCGGCTTAGTAATCAGTGCTTCTAAGACCCAGATTCTAAAACAACCTGCGAAAGGTAAATCTGCGGACGATGGTGTTGTTTACCTACGAGGAAAACCACTGCCAGAAGTAGGTACCTTCCGGTACCTTGGAACTATTTTGCGCAGTGATAATCGTCTCGAGTCTGAGATCTCTGCGCGAGTCGCCAAAGCAGCTGCAGCTTTCGGTGGTCTTGACCGACGAGTTTGGAAATCACATGACCTGAAACTCTACACAAAACTCGCTGTCTACAGGGCCATAATCTTACCATTGTTGCTCTATGCCTCGGAGACCTGTTGGCTTTACAAGGGAGATATCAGACGCCTTGATACCTTCCACATGAAGTGTCTTCGGGCGATTCTTCGGGTGAGATGGCAGGATCGTGTGCCAAACTCGGAGGTTCTACGTCAAGCTAAGCTCGCTGGAATGCAGTGTATGCTAATGAAAGGCCAACTACGCTGGTGTGGACACCTTGTACGCATGGAGTCTTCCAGATTACCAAAAAAGGTATTTTACTCTGAACTTAGCTCAGGTAAACGAAAGCCTGGAGGACAGTTTCTGCGTTACAGGGATGTCTTAAAACGCCACTTGACTGCAATTGGCATGTCTAGTGAGTCATGGGAGGAGCTTGCAACGCTGAGGTCGGAGTGGCGAACTGCTGTCAACACGGGTATAGAAAACTTTGAGCGTTCCCGTCTTGAAGACCTTGACGCCAAACGCCTGATCCGAAAAACTTGACCCAAGCCCTCCTACAACTATACTCGCAATTCAAGTGGGTCTCTTTACTGCGCTTCTTGCAATAGGACCTTCAAAACAAAATTTGGTTTTGCGAGTCATGCTCGCGCTCATGCAAGAGCCCAGGCGAAGACGAGCTAAGGGTGTCGCCGTCGACGGATACGTCTGGGAGGACATCATCATCATCAGTGATGAAGCCCCATGTCTGCGGACTGTCGAACGCTGGTATTTAGAATTCCAGCGTAGGCATACTAGTGTTAGTGACTAATCTCGCGAAGGACGCCTAAAATCCGCCTTCACTGAAGATAACATCATTGCTGTGAGACAACTAATTCTCGAAGATCGTCATGTGACGTATCCAGAGATAGAGGCTCTATTAGGCATCTCAGGGACAACCATTCAGAAGATCTTGCATGAAGCGCTTGGAGTGAGAAAGCTAGTTTGCCGTGGGATACCGCATCTGCATTCCGACGATCACAAGGCGGCCCGCATCAGATGGTGTAAGAAAACTCTGCAAAGGTTCAACCGAGGAGAGTCAAATCACGTCTACGACATGATCAGTGGTGACGAATCTTGGATCTATGCCTACGATCCTGATTCCAAACAACAATCTACAATCTGGGTATTTCAAGACGAGCCAAAGCCGACTAAAGTTGTTCGTTCTCGAAGCACTTCAAAGAAGATGGTGGCTGAGTTCGTTGGAAAAACCGGCCATGTTACGAGTATTGCACTTGAAGATCGTAGAACGGTTAACGCAGAGTGGTATACCACAGTTTGTTTACCACAAGTCATCGCCGAACTTCGAAAATCTAACTCAAAGCGACGCATCATCCTGTACCACGACAACGCAAGCTCACACAGCGCTCGTCAAACGATTGAGTATTTGAAGCAGGAAAAAGTAGGAATTCTTGACTTGATCCTCCATACAGTCCTGACCTAAGCCCTAACGATTTCTTTACATTTCCTAAAATTAAGAAAAGTCTTCGTGGTCAAAGGTTCCAGTCCGGTGAAGAAGCAGTCGACGCCTTCAAGTCAGCCATTTTAAACACCCCCACTTTAGAGTGGAATAAATGTTATAATAACTTGTTTGAGCGAATGGAAAAGTGTATTAAGCTACGTGGTGAATACTTTGAAAAACAATAAAAAGTACTATAAGGTTCTAGTTGTGTTTTTTTCTTCAAACGACAAAACTTAGAAGGCATGCCTCGTATTTTTATAAACTTCGACGTTGCTTTTGTATGTCAAATTACAAAATAAACGCGTACAGTCCATAAATTAACATAATTACTAAATGTTTAAGACTGAGAAAAAATGATGGGATACAACAATTAATTACGTTCCCGTTCGATTGTATGTTAATAAGATTTACAATATTAAATTCAAAAATGCATTGTTTTCATTAAAACAAAATAACAAATTATAATATAAAGTTGTAGGTTTAAGAAACAATAAGAAGGCATACAAAATACCTTTACACAAACGGCCCAATGGCAGCATCAACCCCATTTGAAAGGGTGCCATTTGAACTCGCTGGTAGTATTGCCACTTTGGTTGACCAAGCTAATTGCTACCAGGTACTTGCGAAGGTTTAAGGCACCCGTCAACTTCCACCCATAACTTAACTTAACTTAACCACCCGTAACTTCATACAATTATACGATCGTTTTTCATTTTTTTTACACCTGCAGAACAGGTTCATTCATACCTTTACGACATCATTTGATTACAGTTTTGACTTCGATATAAGTACTTACAATACTTTGAAATATTCGTTTTAGTTTGGAAATTGTCCGTTAGATACGGATATTTGCCATTATTTTAATAAAATAGATAAATGATGATGGCATGGGTCAAATTTTATTATTTCTGGGGCAATTTGCGACAATGTCCTTTACAATATGAAACTATTTTCTGTATTGTTTGCACGTGATACAATTGCAATTTCAAACTTAATGTAATAACACGAATATAGGTAGTTTATAACTGTAATATAGATCAAAGGGAAACAATAAAATTGTGGCCATAAATAAAACGGTTTATGTGATTTCAAAATTATATATACAATAAGAGTTGACATGCAAACAACTACATATACTTAATGCGTCGTAACACAATCATCATCATTTGAATTATCTTTACCATTATCTGGGGTCGGCATCAAATAAGGGTAGTTCAGTCAAGAAAGGTTGTCATTTGTTCTGTCATCCCTTATCCTGGTCATCACTTCCCGCCGCTTTTTAGCGAGAAGTACTGCCAGCACGGGTACGAATGAGCGTTTACATAGGGCTCATTTAGCCAGCGATAAGGTACTTAAATTGGCCATAGAATATTATATTTTGTACATCTAACTACCCTGCAAGGGATTTGGCGTAATGATATAGATAAATAAAGATAAATTATGTACATATGTATAGCAGTTGGACTGTGTGGTTTTGGCTAGTACCACTGTTGGGATAGAAGTCTAGTCAGCATTTTAGTTTAAAACATAGTTTTATATTAAAACTGAACAATGTAAAACGCAATCGAAGAAGGACAATCGAAATTCTTAAATAAAATAATAGATAAATATTTTCCATTAACAGTCTATCAATTTTTAATTCTGCCTCATCGGTCTTATAACGGATAACTATCACGAGGCATTGTGTTTAAATACTTGGACGGACAAAGTGTTTGTTTGGATATTTTATCGTTTTTTTTTCTTTAAAAGTCTGGTGCTATGCCCACTATAATGGCAATAGGTTCACCGCTATTCAGTAAAACCTGACATCAACTGTGAAATAAAGATGTACACAAAATTCTTCCATTCTCGCTTGGTGGTTGTAGGCTTGACGGTGTTAAGTTCTTT
Source organism: Phalera bucephala (assembly GCA_905147815.2). Taxonomy (NCBI): domain Eukaryota; kingdom Metazoa; phylum Arthropoda; class Insecta; order Lepidoptera; family Notodontidae; genus Phalera; species Phalera bucephala. The sequence goes on along the minus strand of LR990613.1, from coordinate 23,222,630 downwards.
ATTAATTTAATTTAAGTTACAAATGTATTTTATGCAAAGATATGATATAGTGGGATGTAATACAAAAAACCGATCAACCGTTACGAATTTAGTAGAATATAAACATTTTCTATGCGAAGCTTTTGCTAAGGGTGGCCAAGTCGTAGCTGTGTATACAGATTTTAAAAAAGCTTTCGACAAAGTTAATCACCCTTTACTCTGCAAGAAACTAGCTAATTATGATTCATGGGAGTTTGTTACGCTGGGTCAAGTCATACCTTAATAATAGGAGCCAACTCGTTACACTTAAAGGTTTCACATCATCCCCTGTAACTATCAGGGCCGGAGTACCACAGGGAACACACTTGGGGTCCCTATTCTTTATTGCTTTTATAAATGATTTAGTTACTAAACTCAGATATCCATGCCTTTTATATGCCGATGATTTAAAAGTCTTCAAGTCTATTACTAGTTTATCAGATTGCTCCGACTTTCAACGTGACATTGACACTATTTCTGCCTGGTGTTGCGAAAATTATATGTCCCTTAATGTAAATAAATGTTTTACTATAACTTTTACGAATAAAAGATACAAAACAAATCACATTTACAAGCTAGAGGGTCAATTACTTCCGTCAAAATGTATGGCGAAAGATCTCGGTGTACTGTTTGACCAAAACCTTACATTTCGAAATCACTATGCCTACATAGCAAAAAAAAGATGAGAGATTTCAAAACACTAAATAGTTTCCGTATTCTCTATTATAGTCTCGTGCGAAGCGTCCTAGAATGTGCTTGTGTTAGTTATATGGTCACCTTGCTATACTGTCCTTTCTAAAGATCTTGAACGTGTACAAAGAAAATGTCTAAAAATAGTCAACTACAAATGTGGATATGGATGGGCACTGAATAGTTATAAATAAAGATTAATGAAATTTAAAGTAACCCCCCTTTATATACAGCGCAAGCAACATGAGCTTTTACACTTATACAAACTTCTCCATAACCAATTCGATTCGATCTAGTCTAGTAAATTTTAACACCAAGCGCAATCCCCGGAAACATATGAGGGCGTTCAACTTACAAATATGTAAAAACAACACATCTTACTACAACCCAATAACGAGAATGTGTCGTCTTTATAATGAATCATCATTAAACCATCCTGATCTTGATATACACACTACAAGACAATGCACCTTTAAATCTTCTGTCAAACGTATTGTCATCTATTAATTTATTTTTTTTCCATTTCTCCTATCGACTTACTTCATTTGTATATTGTCTCATTTTAAATTTTCTTACTAACTTGTTAAACATACCACTTGTAACTCTTATAATAATTAGCACTGCTTTGCCAAGATATGTCAACATATAAGGATTACATTCCCGACTAGAACTACATTTATGTGTAATTTGTAAATTATATACTGATTTTAATCTGTTTTATTGTCCAAATAAATAAATGAAAATGAAATGCATAATAAGTAGGTATGTAGTTTTATATCCGTTTTACATAATCTCAATAAGGATGACGCAAAATATAATTGATTTTGACGAATAAAATAGGTAATACGAGGTGTATATGTATATAAATTTACTTAAAAACCCAACGCGTCATGAATACTTTTCAAAATGAGACATTATATCCTGGTTACCTGTCCCAAATAAATAAATAAAATATTGACTAATGACTTACGTTGACGGATTTACACGTCGTGGGGCGTCAAAGGTAAATCAGTCAGATAAACGCTTGTGTAATCAATCTTTGAGCTGAAGGAAAAAAAGTGTTATGATTGTCTGTACCCAAGCTTATTGTTCTACTTGTAATAATGAAGGACTCCCAGTCTGTTAGACTCGTATTGGGTCCATTAGCATTATTCGCCGAAAGACGTTCACTGTAGGACGTAAGCCTCCCCCAAAAATCACCATAACTACCGGCCTTACTTTTAGCCTCGACCTTCACCAGTTTATCAGTCCGTCTTGTAGAAGGCCTACCCACTCCATGTCTTCCATTAAGTAGCCACCCAAAAACCCTTATTGCCCCAACGACAGTCACTTCTGTGAGCGATGTGCCACACCTATCGCCAGTTAAGTTTGGCCATTCTGAGCGGAATATAGTTGACTTTTGTTCTCTTGCAGATCTCCTTTCGGATTCGTTCTCACAGGAACACGTGTAAGTAAAACTTCCTCCATTGCCTTTTCAGTGCCTTATAAGGACGAACTTGGTAGGATTATAATGCCTTGATGAAAATAAAAATAGGCGTGACGGTGTTGAATTACGTACTCCCCAATCGTATACTATAATACTTTAGAAGTGATTCAACTCTTAGTGTGTACTTTTAGTATAGTATTTAGCGGACGGTGTGGTCCAGTGATTAAGATTTTTTGCCGCTCGTCGTGTAGTCGCAGGTTTGATACCTTTACGTGACCCACAAATATTACTTTTGGTCGGGTGTCAAAATTTCATGTTTGCACTCACCCACTACACAGGAATTCCGAGTGCAGCTACGTACTTTAAAAAATGTTGTTATGGTAGAAATACAAAATCTCTCAGAATTGCTCAGCGAGCTATGGAGAGAGCTATGCTCGGCGTTTCTCTACGCGATCGAATCAGGAATGAGGAGATTCGTAGAAGAACCAAGGTCACCGACATAGCCGTTAAGATTAGCAAGCTGAAGTGGCAATGGGCGGGCCACATAGCGCGTAGATCGGACGGGCGTTGGGGCAGAAAGATTCTAGAGTGGAGACCACGTATTGGCAAGCGCAGCGTGGGACGACCGCCTGCCAGATGGACCGACGATCTTGTGAAAATCGCAGGAAGTCGTTGGATGCAGGTGGCATCGGACCGGTTACGCTGGAAAGCGATTGGGGAGGCCTATGTTCAGCAGTGGACAAGTATAGGCTGAGATGATGATGATGAGAAATACAAAATTAGGGTTACCATGATGATATGATATTAAAGTGCTGCCTAAACTACTTACTTCGCGGCCAAATACAAGATAACTATATTCAGGTTCACAGTAATATTTTGTATAGTGTTGTTATGCACGGGAGTGGGTCGGTGGCGTGATCGCTGAGTGATGGGCTCACAATCGCGCGGGATCACGATACAAAGCGCGTTGTGCACGATCAACAAGGTGACAGAGCGCGTGCGCGCGACTTTAAAGCGGTGCATTGTGTATCGCGATAACCGTTTGACTTTAGTTTTAAGGCAGTAATAACGGTGGACTCTCAAAAATACGTCAGGTTGACAGAAGATTCTAAAAAAATCTGCTTATTTACTATGAAAAGCATATATGTATTGAAAATAATAAAATTCTCATAAAATTACTTTCAAGCTCTTTTTAATGTAAATTATAAGTTTTCTATATTTAACGGCTGAGAGGATATGTATAAAATATATACAGAAAGCTTAAGATATAAATTATATTGAAGACTTTTTTATTTGGATTTAATATATCTAAATTATTTGAAATAAACCTGCAAATTTGGTCGTACTGGCAAATTTTTCGTTCTTGTCAAGGTCAGGCAAGGTAAATTTTCATGCAAAAATTGTATGAAAATTTACCTTGTTACTACTTCACGTTACTTATTCCCTAAAAATATGCAATTACGAGCACACGGTTCGTTATATGCGGGAATACGCAAAGTATCTCAGAGAGCTGAGATCTTAGCATACAGATATTGGAGTAAGCGCGAGGCTTTTGAATTGATTTCCCATTCTTTCAAACAAGAAATTAACTAAATACAGAAGATAGTATGCTTCCTCGATAGCGTTACGCCAACGTTAATGTTTTCGTGCTAGGCATATATCATCTTCTCTTTCTCAGTAAATTCGTTTCGTTTCGGCATAACGATTTTTTTCCAATGTTACTCTCAAACGTTGGACCTAACTAAGTGATTTTCATGACCACCTAAATTTGTAACAAGATTTTGAAATTCATAAAAATCATCATCATCATAAAATTGCCTGGAAGCATTAATTACCGCAATAAAGTTACCCCAAGTGCAGAAAAAATCACTTCCTTTAATAATAATTGAAGGAAAACATCTTGAGGAAACCTGTATGCTTAAGAGTTTCTCGAAGGTGTGTGAAGTTCGAAAACCTGCACTGGGCCAGCGTGGTGGACTATGGCCTAAATCCCTCTCAGTTTAAGAGGAGGTCCGTACCCAACGGTGGGACAGTTTCTTAACGGGGCCTAATAATGTAAGTTACGCAGGAAACATAATATTTTTAAACCCTTGGAATGTAGCAAATCCTTGACTACCGTTTTCTTTGTTGTAAATAAATATGGCACAATAGTAAACATAATCTGGACATCTTAATTTCACACGCGACCTATCTCAATTCTCCTTTAGTTACAGAAAACAAAATAAAACTGTTTGAATTGCTTTATCGCAAATTACTAATAATGTTGATAACACTATATATTAATTAAGATGACTTTGGCAAAATGACACGTAGTTATCAATATACCGGTCAGTATAAAAGTATTAGTTTAATAATATATATTTGGAAACCTCATCGTATATTTTGACTTTTCTTATACAGCAGGGCTGGCACAGGCGGTAAGACTTTACTTGCGCGGGACACGACAAAATTTTGTCGACCCATGATTCGAGTCACAAATTGCGAAAAACACAAAAACAAACAATCACCTTAAATATTTTAGGAACTAACATCGTTGGCAAAATATGGGTTTCCAAAGTACATCTATCGTCGGCGAAATGTAGGTTTACAAAGTACGCCTATGCCACCGCCGCTTGGGGAAAATATTTTTAATTGTTGAAGTACAATTATTATTTTGACACTACCAGTCTTCGACCGTAAGAAAATAACTCGCGGCGACGGTGTAGAAAGTCTAACTGGCACTTATTTTTCGCATGTAAAACTTATGTCACAGCCGTGCTGGCGTATAAGAAAACAGTTATCTCACGTTTAGGGCGACAAAATCCACGACAAATGTCTTGTGGCGCCATCTGTCGCGCCACCTGTGTTAGCTCTGCAGGGCTATGTTTATCACATAGTCTCACTGATTAAACAACAAGTGAAACTCAGCTTGTCCTTCTTTCATGCTCTATTTCATAAATTGATTGGTATGTAATATTTCATATTAGTATACCGGAAACGTGTCGGTAAGGTGTTACCGCTAATAGCCAGTTTCAATATTCATCTGAAGAATAGATTTGCTTACGTTTAGTAGAGTTTTGACAGATTTTCCATACAAAATAAGTCTAAATTCTATCCGTAGAGGGCAAATCTATCCTTGAGTTAAATAAAAGCCGTAAAATAAATTCTATCAATAATATGCTAGTGGTCGTATAATCTGAGCGATGATTTACAATCATCCCATCTCGTCGAAATCGGCCCGAGGCCTAACTTCCACAGACGCATCTCTACTCTCGTGATTGCTCAAACCGCATAATTGCTATTTTCAGATAGCTGCACCACCAGAATTACCTTTTAGTTTTTCATGCACGCCATTATTATTTATTTAATGGAAACCTACAGCTAATACAGTAATATAGAAGTGGTTAAGAGCTTAAGCCGCTCCGTCCACTGGATCGAATAGTCGCTGGTTCGATCCCCGCCCGCGACAAATCTTTGTGTGACCCACAAATATTTGTTTTGGTCTGGGTGTTTGTGTACATGGATTTTCATGTTTGTAAACACACCCACGACACAGGAATAAATCCTAGTGTGGAGCTATATTTTTTTTCTGGTAAATAACACTGACTGACTGCCTCGTTGGTCTAGTGACAGAGCACAAGTTTGGTGAACGCGAGTTCCTGAGTTCAAATCCTAGGTCGGAAAAACGAAGCTTTTCGAAGGAAAAAACTTCCGAGTATGACTCCGGAGTCTGGAATTGTGCCTGGACTTAACATAACATAAATAACAGAAGCCAAATACAGGCTACCATGGATAGTGAATTAGGATGTTGAATTTGAGTTGAAAGGAGGCAGGGGCGACAAGGGCTTTGCGTGTTTGTGTGTTAATAAGGGTGCTGTAGGCCACGAGGCCTTTACAGTTTCACCGGACAAGTAGGCGAGTGTGCAACAACTGCGTTTCAGCGGGAAGGGCAAAGGCGGAAACTAGCTCAAGGACGCCTTAAGCGAGAAACGGCCTCAGTTTGGGCAATCGTTGTATGGAAAGGCATAAGCTTCAAGTGTGTCTCGCCGTGGTGCTATGCAGCGGCCGATCGGTAAAAGATTCTATGATCTCGCTTGCGAGCCACTATGTTGCTATTCTACATGACATTTCACATAGAAATAATAAGATCAAAAAGGGACCAATCAAAATAAAACATTAACACTAGTAAGTCTGGACAACAGCTAACCTACAAAGGCGGTCTGGTATTTAATTATGTAAATATATGTGATATTATCCTGAAAATAATGAAACTACTCATTAAAACAAAGGAAATTTAAATAATTTAATATTTTTAACATCATATCATAAATTAAAAAAAATAACCTATTTACATTAACGACATACAAATATTTTTGCTTGGTTAAAACTTCCACATAAAGGTTCGAGTCACACGCTTTATAACTTGTATTTTTAACCGACTTCAAAAAGAAGGAGATTCTATGTTCGGTTGTATGTATGCTTTTTTTTTTATTTATGTTCACCGATATTTCAGTAAATTGTGGACCGATTTTGATAATGTTTTTTGCATTGGGTTCAGTATAGCTCCAAGGTAATCCCATTTTAATTGCATTGGCATTGGACCTTGGACTTAGAAGATACACCAGGGAACTCCTTAACGACAAACAATAGGCATGTGTAAATTGAGATATTATGGGTATTACGTCAATCCTATAGGTACCCTACTATAGAACTAAGCAGTATATTAGCCAACTTCAAAAAAGTAGGTTCATAATTCGTCCTCTTTTTATAACTCCTTTGCTTATGAACCGATTTTGATGATTCTCTTTGTATTGCGTTCAGTATAGTTTTGAGGTGGTCCTATTTTAATTGTATTGGACCTTGGACTTTGAAGATACAAGAGGGAACTCCTTAACGGCGAACAGCACGAATGTATAGATTCCGTTATTATAGTCAATATATTAATCCTGTAGGTACCTTACTGTACAACTCAGCAAAATAATATAATATCGGTCTATAAATATTACTAAATAATTCACTCGTCACTTAAAATTGTAAAATAAAAATCTTTTAAAAAAAAAGGTAAACCGACTTCAAAAAGCAAAATATAAATATTTGAAGTCGGTGCCAAGTAACCGACTGCACCAACCAGCACCGACTACAAATATTTATTTTTTGCTTTTTGAAGTCGGTTTACCTTTTTTTTTTAAAGATCTTTATTACAAATATTTACATAAAAATTACGTCTCCTCGATTCACTATTATTTTCAAGATTCTCTAAAGAAATAAACCATGCATGACCAAGCTGACGACTTGTTTCGACCTCAATACAATTTTAATACGTCGTAAAATCGTATCATCTACCAAAAGTTTTCAGGCTGTCATGAATTTCCTGATGAAATCCTATATGAATTACCCTGGAGAGGTCTAAAAACACTCCTATACATTTTTGATGTATAAGTGAGACGTGATTTGATCAGCAAGTATAGAGAGACTGGCCTCTTAAATAGCTTATATTCACCTTAAATCAAATCAATATTATTAGATAATATCAGGTGATCAGCTACAATGGTCTGAAATTTGTAAAATATGATTAGATGAACAATGTAGCAATAGTTAGTATAGTATAGGTTAGTTAGAGGATTATCTTTCGGCTTATTGTTATGAATTCGAATAACTCCACCTTCTTTTCACATGTTTGGATAGGTTGTTGTGCTCGTGTTAAGGTTTATAAAATGTATAAATAAAGAATGACAAAACAGATATAAAATACGACAGTGGAAGGTTGTAGGTACCGGGGAAGACCTAGACTATCTTACCATAACCAAATAGACCGTGTCTTATCTGAAGGGCAAGTCAAGAGTCTCCGTAACCGGCGAGCGTGTATGAGACGAACTATGAGAGTGGAGGAAGCCAGAGAGGTCTGTAAGGAAAGAACCTGTTGGAACTCTGTACTCTCTGCCTACCCCGCGAGGGAGCTGGCGTAATGATATAGATAGATAGATATAAATAAAATAGTCATGCAATATTATCAAGAAATTCACACATACACACACAAACACCCAGATCGAAACTTACAAGATTTGTCGAGTGTGGAGCTCAAAACTGCAACTACTCGTTTCAGTAGGCGGAGTTGCTTAACCTCTTAACTACTGCACCAAGCCGTCTATCGGGTTCGTCTCGGCCAGGTTTACTATGTGACCCTGCTATAGGTATTCTATTGTTTGCTATTTTCAACAAACCTAATGAATTATTTATTTAATGGCAGCTGCGTACCAATCCTATGTATAGTTTATTTTTTGTTTTAGATTGATTTATTTAAAATAATCTACATTTATTTACATTCTAGAGTGATTCAAATAGCTATTAAAGTTTATTTACGCATTTTTTTTCTTAAAGAAACGTAGCCCCTCACTGCAATTAATTCCTGTGTCGTGGGTACGTTTGCAAACATGAAAATTGACATTCACAAGTATACATATATTTTTGTTAATATTATTTTGAACATAAATTTGTCCCTATTGCTGCGTGGTCTGACTGCTTAGACCATTGGACCACGCATCTGTACGCTTTTTCGATGACGAATTAAGTAGTGGTGGTGTAAATAATATTTTATAAATTATGTTTTCTGCCTTGTATTTTGACGTCAACATTATAGCTAGCTAACCTACCGCCATTCTTTTAGTAGTGTAATGACGATTGGGCTTTTAAAACTGGTTCGATTACGATAGTTCTTGAAAATTTAGAATTCCAAATAATGTAAATTTATTAATAGCAGTTGCTAATGTATTAATAAATTAACGAATAACCTAATTTGGTAGAGTATAAGCTGGAATAACTTAACACAGACTTCATACATTTGCTTTAGAAATGACATTCATTTTGAAATCTAAGAGTGCGGATACGACAGTTACAGTCACTGTTACAATTAGTTTAAAGTGAACCAAAAACGTTTGATAAGCTAAGCTAAATAACCTTATGGACTATCTATTTTAAGCGACACCGCGGCAGCCCCACGCAGAGTTAGCGGGACAAACGAGACACCTTTATTACCGGTCCTCAATACCCCCTAATAGAGTAGGCTGAAAACAATCTAGAGAGGTCTTTGCCCAGTAGTAGGAGACTAACGACTAAGTATAATAATAATAGCCCTTAAGAAACCGTCCCACCATTGGGCACGAGCCTCCTCTCAAACTGAGAGGTTTTAGGCCATAGTCCACCACGCTGGCCCAGTACGGCTTGGCGAACTTCACACACCTTCGAGAAACTCTAAGGCATGCAGGTTTCCTTGAGATGTTTTCCTTCACCGTAAAGCAAGTGATAATTAATTTTTAATACGCACCTGTTTTCAAAAAGACGAAGGTGCGTGCCTGGGTTTGAACCCGAGACCTCTGACTTTGCATCCAACGGTCACTAGGCTATCACTCCTACATAAGCATAATGCATAATATAAATAATCTTCGTATCTTTATTACCATATTATGATAGTTTTGAATTCACGTTCAGGGACGTCCTGACCACCAGGAACTTAAATCATAGAGACCATTTATACGTGATGTTACTTATATTATTTTATTCTTCTAATAAAAATAGCAAAAATTCCTTACAGCTACACGACCCGAGAAAATGAAAATAAATATCTATCATCTATGTTTTCAAGTTACCAATTTTTAAAAATAAAAAAATGCTGATTTAAATTACCCAAAGATACCGACCTACCAGAATATGTGCGCGTCACTGTGATCTATCACTATGCCAATTTATTTTCTTCGCAAGCAGAAAACAGCTATGGCAGACATAAATAGATGCCCAAGTGATCTTATAAGGAGTGCTTTTTCCTTCGGAAGTACGGAACCTTAAATATTTAAGGCACTCCTTATAAGAAACGGAAGTAATATCTAGTGCGGGATAGGTATTCATAGTAAAAATAACCTACCTCTATTTTATTTCCAAAGCACGTAACGTAGAGAACCTGGCAGATTTTTGTAATCACATAAATTCACAAGAGCACTGAACAGATGCGTTAAATTTGAACCGCCTCAGGAGACTGCCAGCTACAATTTCCTTACGACCGATTATATACAAATGTGATTTTGCTATGATCGTCGCGTCTGCGAGCCCGCGCGAAGAACGACGCGTGCGCACCGAGGCACGCTACCCGCTGACGTCACGTAGCGATTACCTATACAGCAATAGACAAGGTTGGAGCGCGGGTTTGAATGTCATATCATGTTAATGACAACAAGGATATGTGTACCCTAATTTTAATAAAAGGTATCTCCTAGTGCACATGTTGATTTTTGTTACGTATGTAAATATGGACGTGGTTGAGGCGGATCTGCGTGAAGTTTAAGCCGAAGACTGGCAGGAAATCGCGCAGAACCGTGTGAAGTGCCGGAATCTCGTTTCGTAGGCCAAAATTCACGTTCGGTCGCTGAACCAACTGTAACATCGTGTAATCACAGTCGGAGAATTTGGAATTACATTCATATACGGAAAGTTTGCATTTCACCAAAAAAACTTGAACAGTCTGCGGAATACCGGGCTAGAGTCTATATCGCCAACCAACGATTAAAAATACCGTTAGGAGAAATTGATTTAGGCACCCCAGGAAAACGCACTTTGCTTATCATTCCTACCCAGTTGACGAATATTCATAATTATAGTCGCCCATTAGGTTAGCTACTTCCTTAATACTACACTTAACTGTAATTGCAATCAATAAGAAAAAGGCATGAGCAGTTGTGAATGAAAATGAAAATTTACTAAATGTATCAAAGTAAGCTATTTCGGTTAATCATTATATTAATACGTGAAGCAAAAACTTTGTACCGCTTTTTACGAAAATTGCGCGGACGGAGGAGTATGAAATTTCCCACACTTATAGTTTATATCGAGAAGGAGTGCAGAATGCTAACTTTTTTTTTAAATTATGCATAAAAAAATCATTAAATCAATAAAAGATACATTACACACACTACCATGAATTTGACACAATACACTTCAAATTGAGAATAGATTAATATTGTTTGTTTTTAATATTATTTGTCTATAGTCTTACTGAATGTCAAACATAACCAGCAAACGATGAAAGAGTTTTTACAAAAAACATCGTATACAGAGAAGTTTTGTATCATTAATTCCAATCCAATCCAATTTATAATCTATGGCTCCATCGTTAACCGATGATTCTGCCAATGTCAAGTTAACCAAGTTTAAAACAAAAAAAAAGTGACGTACAATCGGTTTAATTAAATTATCGAAATATGTATGTCAATTTCAATGGACATCATTTTATTTTGTTTTTTTGGTTCAATAAAAAAAATTAAAAAAAGATATTCTTTATTTTAATCATTTTTTGTTTTTTTTTTTTATTTAAATTTATTATAACATGTTTGAAAACAAATAGGCAAATTAATAGTGTAGTCTTGGCGAAATCTGTGATTATAGAAGTATAGACTTTGACAATAGAACCTTAATAATGCTCAAACTTATAATTTAAATTAATTATGGTCCAATTTCGACCAATGGGCGACCACTAGTACTTTTTAAACCGGCAAATATTACAATTATGTTTTAGGAAAAAAAATCTATTTTTATGTGGGAATTTTACCCATTGTTTTGAGATGCTTGTAATTACATGTTCTCATTAAAGTCTAAAAGTGAGTCATCTTCCAACATACGTCAAACGCGAGATCAAAGTCAAAAATTATTTATTTGTTTATGTCAATACAAAGTCAATGTCAAGGCACACAAACGACAAAATTGTTAATTTTTTTATATCTACCACCGGATCGGAACGCGGCCTTTACTGAGGAGATCCGGCGAGAAACTCAGCGGGCTAGTCTTTTAACTTAATTTGTTTGGCCTTTCTGATAAACATTTTTTTTTTTCAAAATTGTAGTATACAGCTTTGTTTAATTTTGCTGATTGAGCAGCTGCTACCCAATCTGTTTTATCGGCAAGTTAATCCGATATTTTGTAATACCCTTTCTTACACAATCTAGTTTTGATTGCCTTTTTAAACTTATTGATAGGCATGTATCGGATATCTATGGGTAATTTGTTGTAGAAGCGTAAACATTGACCCATGAAAGAATTAAAATAATGAGTAAAGGAAAGCCTCCTTCAAAGACCACCTCCTACCGGCTTTATGCCGTACGCAATTAGCTTTTGCCCGCGACCTTCATCAGGTCAGTCCAGTCCGTCTGGTCCGCCCGGTCCGCCCGGTCCGTCTTGTGACAGGCTTAGGCAGTCCACGACTTCCGCAATGTAGTAGCCACTCGAGAACGTTTATGCTTCAACGGCCGTCAGTTCTGCGAGTGATGTGCCTCGCCTGTGACTGGCACTTTTAAGAGAAATCTTGGGACTATGGTCCTGTTGGTAAATCTCGTAGGGAAACTCCGAGCGTAGCTCTCTAAATTACCTTTCGGGTAGCGTTGAGCCTTGATATTAGGTCCATCGTAGGTAACCGTTTCACATACTGCGTCAAAGACTTTTGTCTGGAGTCACTGCGGTATTAGAGACGAAAATTGATAAGAAAGTATCAGTTTTCCCCGCAGAAGCTCAGTTGTCATTTCGGCTGAGCTGTTTGAGATCCATATAAATTTCGAGTAGATTAGCGTTCGGGACACCAGAATTAAATCAAAGGATTTTATTGCGAATACGGCTACAAATTAAGATGATTACTAAAGTCAAGGGGCTAGATAAAAGATGGCCTTATTTTACTAAGCGACATGCAAAATACAATCAAAAACACATCAAAAATTATGACGACTAAAAAAAAGAAAATATACACAACTATAGAAACGCTTAGTAAAATATTCAATATTTTTTAAATAAATTAAATTCTTTTTTGACGAATACTAAATGCGAACCAGATTTCTTCTTAAAATCATCAAGCCTCGTTATTAACATTAACTTGGTTTATAGTGAAGGGTTGTAAATCGCTAATCATAAATAATGTTATTCGCGGCAAATTGTCATTATTAAGGACTGGTCTAATTGATAAAGACAATTTACTATATTTAACTGTGCGTTTTTGGATTTATGTATTTAATGGAGTAAGGCAAAAATAGAAGTTGGTGCCAGCATCAGTAGGCCAAATCCATGAAATGAAAATATCAAGCGGCATATGATACCTGTTATTTTTTCCAAAGCTTCTTCCGTATTTTAATTTTCTCGTTTCTATTGATTGATCAAACATTTTTCACATGTCCCGGAACTAATATTTGAGATTCAAGCGTTGACTTCTTGAATAAAGTAATTGATAAACCAAAATACACTCAGTTACAGTCGAAAAAAATACCTGTGGAATTTTACCTGTTTTGAATGAAATTTTATCACAGTGTAACAAAAAAGAGGGATTGCATATTTCATCATACGGTATAGACCTTCTCGACATATTCACATGAGGACAATGACTGCTTGTTAAATTCAACACAATTTAAATTAATGAAGAATACAAATGGCCTATGCCACTCAAGTCCAAAAATCTTTCTACTTGGCTCCAAAACATTTTTAAACATTAGCAATATGTGCAGTCACCAAAGGCAATAATAGTTTTTAATTTAAAAATTAAAATTCGATGTTATTCTTAGTATTAAAATCATTTTTTGATATATTTTTTAATTATAATCGGGCTGTAAAGGTTTAAAAATAAATATCTGTCTTAATGAGATTTTCAAATCTGAAGCAAAATTTTCTTATCAAAAGCCGGTTGATAACAGCGCCATCTACCGGGTCTTTGTTATAAAGCCTATGTTACTTTTGGACATAGAATAATAATAATCCAGAAACCTCTTTCAGTCGTAATATCACGCCGCGCGGTGAAGCCAAAAAATTAACAAACGTCCCGCACTCACCGCACTTCCCACCCGTATAATGTTGCTAGTTAAAAATGATTTACCACTTTTTGGGGTAAATGTTCAGTAAGGAATTATAAAATCATTATTGTTTATTTATAGCAGTAACATGTATCTTTTTATATATATATATATATATATATATATATATATATATATTAACGAAGGAAATAGACGTAATTAAGTAGGTTCTTAAAATAAAACACCATTCCATTATAATAATATATAAAGTTTATTTTTTATATAAGTTAATTAATATTTTTTTATTTGTGTCGTTACGTTTCAATTACGAACGTATCGATTATTAGGCCGGACAAAAATATATTATATTTAATATCCCTTTTATTTAATATTTTTTTTTAATATTGTCTGAAATGTGGGTGTACGAGGTACACCTCTGCCACCGCCACGTAGCGAAATATGTTTTTAGTATCTAACATCGTCGGAAAAATGTATGCCTATGATTCATCCGGCTTCATCATTATACTACTAGGAATAAAATTAAATCCCGACTTTAACTATCTACTACAGGGTCATACATATAAAAGCGTCATTTCATACAGCTTTAATTCTTTTTTTTTTATTAGAACGGAAATATTTTCCCCTACTATAACTATACTTATTTGCTGGGGACTTTATTAGTTTTGGTATTAAATGGTATTAATTTAATTAAGTACTACATGATTTAACTATTTAGTTAGGATGATGAAATAATATTTTCCCTACGTTAAGTTATTAAAATCATGAATAGTTCAAGTATATTTATTGCTTGAGTTTATTATGCATTAAAACGTACACGTTACCGCAACAAATATTTTATTATCATTTACTCTTATGGCTAATATTACGCGGGTGGAAATTGTAGCAAGTGCGGGGCACTTGTTGAATTTTTGGCTTAGCCGCGCCGCGTGCTGTTACGACTGGACACGGCTTTTAGCATATATTTATTTTAAAGCTCTGGCGCTAAAGGTATTGCTATGATCATAGCTCGGTCAGCCTTAGATATTTTATTTGTTTTTATGTGGATTCTATTTTCTTTAATTCTCTGTTCCTCAATTTGTTTAATTAAAATTAATAAACTTACAAGTGACACAAATCGTTTATATTACGATTTGCATTACTCTAAATAATAGTAGTAAAATAAATAAATAATATTCTTTCTTACAAAATCATGGGTATTTATATACAAGAACATCAGCGATTTTGTGCTAATGTCACACTAAAATTAAAATGTAGAAAATAATTAAGCCCGGCACGGGTACAGAGTACTACATCAAATACAAAACAAAGTATGTTTCATTCATGTTTTGATAGGTGGAATAGGCAAAAAAATATAATATTTAATAAAAAAACGTACGGTGTACGTCACTCGTCATTCAAATTTAAGCCACTATATCATTAAACCTTATGTCTTCGTAATAAATATTATTATTCTATGCAGCTGTCAAATCGGACGTTTTATAAAGCCACTATGAAAGTACAATAGTAGATACCTACTTTTTTGTAATCAAATATATATATGTTTGTTAACTGATGATTAAAACAAAAACGGAGTATAGAATTCTATTAATATTATAATCGTGAAAGTTAGTGGGGATGTTAACTCTGTCACGCAAAAATTACTAAACGGATTTTGACGAAACTTTACAGTGATATAGTTTACGTGTTAATCTAAATAATAAACTATCCGTATGCCAAATTACATCCAAACGCGTTCAGCCGTTTTTGCGTGATTGAGTAACAACATACAAACTTTCACATTTATAATATTAGTAGGATACACCAGGCTTTCATTTAGACTAGTCTATAAATATATCACAAAATAAATAATAAAATATCAATACATCGATCTTACAGTTTACTGCTTACATATTTTTTCCTAACATAGCGATAGAACGGATGAATCATATATCCTGTAGCCAAGTGGACTTCAACAGTCGTTAATGCTAATAGAATATCGAATAATTTACGTGAATTACACTATTCAAAGAAAAGCCAAAGAAAACTCAGGGCCATTATTCGCTATTATCGTAATGCGTCACGCCGTGTTTAATTAAGAATAAGAATAATTTTATTGTTGAAAAAGACTTAGCTCCTAAGCAATTGATTATATTTAAGACGGCTCAGGGCACGACGAATAGTTAGTGCTTCCGGCGACGGTTGCAGTTTGGGGTAAGGTCGGGACTAACACATTTATAACCACCATTTTTTATTGATAAAGTATGGTGTAGTGATAAAGTATGTAAGCAGTGATAGCCTAGTGGTTAGACCGTTGGATTGCAAAGTTAGAGGTCTCGGGATCAAACCCAGGCACGCACCTCTTTCTTGTCAAAAGCATGCGCGTATTATAAATTAATGATCACTTGCATCAATGGTAAAGGAAAACATCGTGAGGAAACCTGCATGCCTAATAGTTTCTCGAAGGTGTGTGAAGTTTGCCAACCCGCACTGGGCCAGCGTGGTGGACTACGGCATAAACCCTCTCATCTCAGTATGAGAGGAGGCCCAACGGTGGGACAGTTTCTTAACAGGACTAATATTATTATTATATTATGGTGTAAACAATCATAATAGACATCAAGATCTTAATCCTAATACAGCCACCCCAATAGTTTTACCATGTTCTCAAAAATTATGATACTCAACAAAACAAGCAAAAGAGTCTGCCTATTACCGTAATTAATACACTGCTCTATTAATACTTAATGCCCCACGATGATGCTCAATATTATCGGGATCCCTGTATGTTATCCGGATGAAAACCTAAAGGGACAAGAAAGAAATGGCTAACTCTACTAAAAGTTCGTAATGTCATACCTTTGGACAAAATAGAACCTCAACTTTACTCTTAAAAATAATATTTTGACATACAATGTGATCTATGGGGTACAGGAGAATAAGGTAGAACGAGTTAGGCTTGATTATTAATTAAACAAACATAATTTTATATAATTAATAGCTGTTACCCGTGGGTACGCACACGTTTATTTTGTGATTTGACATAGATAGGTAGGACTTTTTGGAATAATAATTTTCCAAGACCTAAGGGACAACTCTATATTAAATTTCTTTTCAATCCGTTCAGCCGTGTTAATATGGAGAAATAAAAACAACTATCCCCTGAAATCTTGCATTTCCCACGGTGAAAAGTAGTCAACAGTCTCTGAGAAATCCTACATTGTCCAATGATAGCGTATTTAAAATCGTGTCAACCGTTCTGGATATTAACACGGACAAACTTTTTTTTATTGTGCCTGTATGTCCATAAAATATTTTCGTTATTTCAAAATCACAAATCCCAAATCAATGTTCTCGTGTGCTGTGCAGGGCTCGTACCTGCGACAATTTGACAAAGTAAGTAAGGCGGTCTACGTTTTATCGCTTAAGCCAAGTCGTCTTTGTTTTCAAAAAGTATTTATAAAGTCGCCTTAAATATGAGTAAATTTTCGTTGTAGGTCAATTTCAGCAGGTCCCCAGGCTTCCAGACGCCGATGAAGAGAAAGAGGGAAATCGACGGATTGCCAGGCTTTTCTTTCGACAAAATAAGATTAATATCTTTGGACCTTCATGCAGGCCGGTTAATACCCACCAAATGCATATAATGCAGGATAATATCGGCATGATCTAGTGTGTAAACAAAGTTACATATTTCATATTATGATTTAACGACTTATAATACTTTAATACTATCTGCAATTTATATCACCACGTCAGCTACCTTGCGGAGTAGGCAGAGTGTACAGAGTTCCAACAGATTCTTTCTCCACTCTCATAGTTCGTCTTATACAGGCTCGCCGGTTACGGAGTCTCTTTACTTGCTCTTCGGATAAGAAATGGTCTGTTTAGTCATGGTAAAATAGTCTAGGTCTTCCCCGATATCTACGTCCTATTCTAGGTACACCACCAACTGACAGCAGCGTGGACCCATTTGACCCTTTGTAAATGTGTATATTTATTTTTTACTGCCGTTTTTTTATTGATAATTCTTTGCTTTTTTATATAATTGTACATATTGTACATAATTCGTGAAACTATAAATGATTGTTGTCCTACGTCCTTCTACTTTCGAATTTATATATGTGTGTGTGGTTTCTTTCATACTAAGTTTCTTTATAATCCGTTAGATATGAAGAAATAATAGATATTCTACAGAAGTCGTGTTATATTTCGAGATAAAAAGACACCTTTATATAACGTTTCAGTCAAATTCGGTTAGCCATTTTATTATGAACTAGCTGTTTCCCGCGGCTTCGCACACGTTTATTTTGTAATTTGACATAGGTCGGTAGGACATTTTGGGATAAAATTATTCCAAGACTTAAGAGACACCTTCATATTAAGTTTCTTTTAAATCCGTTCAGCCGTGTTAATATGGAGAAATAAAAGCAACTATCCCCTATGGAGCTTGCATTTCCCGAGATAAAAAAGTATAAAAGTAGTACAGTAAAGTAAACAATCTGTGTAATATCCTCCATTCTCCAGTGATAGTGTATTTCGGTTCCGCCGTTCTGGAAATTAACACCGACAAACATTTTTATTTTATTTTGCCCGTATGCGCACAAAATATCTTCTTTATTTCAAAATCCCAAATCTCAAATGAATATTTCCGTACGATGTGCGAGGATCGTACCTGCGACTATTTGACAAAGTTAAGTCGTTTTTGTTTTGCAAAAGTATTTATACAGTCAACTTAAATATTACTAAATTTTCGTAGTAGAAAAATTTCAGCAGGAGTCCAGGCTTCCAGTCACCTGTGAAGAAGAAGAGGGAAATCGAAAGATTGCCAAGCTTTTCATTAGCCAAAATATGATTAATATCTTCGGGGCTTCATGCAGGCCGGTAAAAACCCACCAAATGCATATTGGTATGATTTTATATACCACTAAGATTTAGAGTGTAAATAAAGTTACCTATTTCAAATTATTATTTCACGACTTAAGATACTTTAATACTATCTAATAATCTATATCATCATGTCGGATCCCTTGCAGGGTAGGCAGAGGGTACAGAGTTCCAACAGGTTCTTTCCTTACATACCTTCTGTCTCTTTCCACTTTCATAGTCCGTCTTATACACGCTCGCCGGTTACATTACACATTACATTTGTGTTAGTATTCTCGTAAGATATTAATCGTCGTTACAATTTTGTATCCGGCCCATTCATCGTTAGAGTTCTCTTCAGAAGTAACAATCCTGAATACATCATCGGTTCATGCACAAAACCGTATTTAAATAAAACATGTATGAACAATTTCGAGTGAGTGATTTTAACCACTGGATAGTTTTTCGTGAGGAGACGAACCTGAGTCCAATATCATACATGGATGAATTCATATATAGGAAAAATCACATATTTTACATCGTAACATCGCAGTTCGGGACAAACGGTAATAAAGTTTAATGGGTTATCCCGCGACAATCTAGCAAGTTGATTTAGAAACAATGAATGAAGCGATATCAAAATCGAATTTCTTTTTCTATCCTTAAAAACTGTTACATTTTTCGAAAATATAAGTATGCAGAATTGTGATCTTTAGTACAGGCTACAATTGCACGAACTTTCATTTAAATCCATTAAGCAGGTTTGGAGTAAAGTGTCTTTTTAGAAATCCATTGTTTCGCTTATTTCCGTCTTTTCTGGAAAAATCTTTTGATTTTTCGGCATAAATACCTATTCAACGTGTTAACCAACATTTTAAGGTATCCGCATGCAAAGTTTCATTAAAATCCACTTGGTAGTTTTTACATGATGACGGTTCTTACCCTTGGACAGACCGACAAAGAGACACGAAAGCCAAAAATTGTAGAATTGGCTTCTAAATTGATAGAATGATATCCCTGGGTTGTTATTTCCTAAAAATAGTCGATGTACAGACATGACTTCCTTACAGTTTATTATATGTAGTATGTATAGATATAGATTCTTTACTTTTCCCTACAAACCGTTTGATTTCCTGAAAACTTAAATATTACCTGTATTATTTGTCATATAAAATATTTCCGTGCTAAGTTGCACTGACTCCTAAAACGTAGTTTTGGAACAATGAATGATTTAACAAAATCGACTATTTTGTACTTTCCTCAGAAACTGTTAAATTTTTCGAAAATATAAGTATACAGACTTGTGATCTTTTATACAGGCTATAACTACACAAAATGTTATTGAAATCCATCAAACAGATTTGGAGTAAAGTGTCTTTTCAGAAATCCAGTGTTTTGCTTATTTTCGGCTTTTCTGGAGAAACCTTTTAATTTTCCGGGATAAATACTATACAATACAATAGCCAATATTTTAAGGTATCTGCGTGCAAAGTTTCATCAAAATCCGCCTAGTAGTTTTTGCGTGATGCCGGTTCATACCCTCCGACAGACAGACAGACATACAGACACGAAAGCTAAAAATTGTAGAATTGGCTTCTACATCGATAGTATGATACCCCTGGGTTGTTATTTCTTAAAAAATTTGTTTCTTTTTTATATGTATAGATAAATACCAGCTATGTCGCAAGAACCGTGATTCTTTCCGGGAAAAAATATATGTAATATTATTTCGAGGCCTAAAACACCTAGAAAGTGTTAGTAAAATCCATTCGGCCATATTAGCATGAAGAAATAACGACTATTCCGGAAAAACCGTTTGTAAATATATTGTGTTTTGTCAACTTCCACCAAACTTATTTCTGTATCAACTATCTCTATCAGTCGGTTCAGTCTTAGCCCGCACTGGTGGTCTTATTAAAATATAAACTAAACTATAGCGCGATCTTATTCAACACACACCACTAACGCTGACTCAAAAAGTGTTAGTCTTTTCGTAAGATATGAATCGTCATTTAAGTTTTGTATCCGGCCCACTCATCGTTAGAGTTCTATCCGGAAGAAACAATCCTGAATGCATCGTCGGATTATGCACGAAATCATGTTTGAGTGTTTAAATCAAACCTGTATGAACAATTTTCAGTAAGTGCTTTTAACTACTGCATAGTTTTTCGTGAGAAGACGACCCTGAGTCCAATATCAATTCATGGAAGAATTCATGTGTAGGCAAAATCACATAGTTTACGTCGTAACATTGCAGTTCGGGACAAACAGCAATAAAGTTTTGCGAAATATGCCTCGACAATATAGTAGCTTAAGTTGTTTTGGAACAATGGATGATTTATCAAAATCAACGATATTTTTCTTTTCTCAGTACTGTTATATTTCTCGTAAATATAAGTATACAGAGCTATGACCCTTAGTACAGGCTACACCTATCCCAAATTTCATTATAATTCATCAAACAAGTATCGAGTAAAATGTCTTATTAGATAAAAAAAACCTTTTATTTTCCGGTATAAATACGTACTATTCAATATGTTATCCAACATTTTAAGATTTCCGCGTGCAAAGTTTCATCAACATCCACCTAGTAGTTTTTGCGTTATGATTGGTTTATACCCTTGGACAGATAAACAGATGGACAAACAAACACGAAAGCTAAGAAATGTAAAATTGCCTTCTACATCAATAGAATGATATCCGTGGGTTATTATTTCCAAAAAATATACACTGACATGACTTCCTTACAGTTTTATTATATGTAGTATGTAGCGATATAGATGCTTTACTTTTCCCTACAAACTGTTAGATTTCCTGAAAACGTAAGTATTAACTATGTTGCCTGTCATATGAAATATCTCCATGCTAAGTTTCACTGACATCTGAAAAGTAGTTTTGGAACAATGAATGATAAATCAAAATCGACTTTTTTCTCTTTCCTCAAAAACTGTAAAATTTTTCGAAAATATAATACACCAAGTTGTGCCCTTTTGTACAGGTTACAATTACATAAAATTTCATTGAGATCCATCAAACAGGTTTGAAGTAAAGTTTCTTATTAGAAATACAATATTTCGCTTATTTTCGTCTTTTCTGGAAAAACCTTTTGATTTTCCGGAATAAATACTATACAATATGTTAGCCAACATTTTAAGGTATCCGCATGGAAAGTTTTATCAAAATCCGCCCAGTAGTTTTTGCGTGATGACGGTTCATACCCTCCGACAGACCGACAGACAGACAGACAAAAAGACACGAAAGCCAAAACGTGTGGAATTGGCTTCTACGTCGATAGAAGGATACCCCTGGGTTGTTATTTCCTAAAAATATTCCATGTACAGACACGATTTCCTTACAGTTTTATTATATGTATGTATAGATAGATTTGACCTCAATAGACCGGCCTTTCCAGAATGGCATAGATTCTGTACTAACCTTAGATACCTCCATAGTAACCATCTTTAAAATCTGTGCAGCCGTAATAGTATGGAGAAACAAAACTATCCCGCAAGAATGGTGCATTATTTCATCAAACAATAGAATATGCAAAGGGTTCAACCCCCTAGAGACTGCATCGACTGCATCATCAATTCATGCAAGAAATCATATCTGAGTATCTCAATCAAATGTGTATAAACAATTTGAGGTGCGTGCTATTAACCAGTGAAGAATGTCTTCATCAAGAGACGAACCTGCGTCCATTATCAGTTCATGGAGGAATTCATGTATTGGTAAACTCACACATTTTAACGTAACATCGCAGCTTGCGACTAAAAATAAAAATCCTTGTGTGGTTTTAAGAAACCACGGTAAAAGTGAAACATATTAGCCTTGGCTGCTCTGGCGAGCGCGTTGTATGTCGCGTGACGGTCGGGGATGTCGCGTGACGGTCGGTCGGTCACGCGACATGCAACACACAGACCAAAAAGTTTGTAACGATCTAATAAAAGTTTCACTTTAATAAAGTTTTAAAAGTATTTATTATTTTAAGTTAGAGTTTAAGTTATTACCATACCAAATTTCATTGAAACCCGTTTGATAGTTTTTGTGTGATTGAAACACAAAGAAACAAACGGACAGACAATAATTCCAATATAAATTGTTGCGGCCTCCGCCATTGGTAAGGACGTGTAACACAATTAAAATTTTCAAAAAATATTCAATGTACAAATTTGGCTTGGTTACAGTTTTATTATATGTATATACGAATTTCGTGACTTTCGGAATATTCACTAGTGATAATTGTCAAACGCTTGTGTTCACGAGGTCGTTTGCAAAGATTAATATTAATTGAAAAATTGTTTTGACTCATTGGTGTCATAATGTTTAAATTGTTTAAATAACATATGCGCGTCGACCTACGAACCGAATGTCTTCGAATTTTTCACCAATAACTATATGACCCCTTAGGGGACACTGATTTATCAGCGCCCTCTCGGTCACGTTTCTGGTCGGTATTGTTTATCAATGACTGTCATTACGTACTTAAAATAACGCGTGATAACTATAACATCTATAAAATATCACACATGCATCAAGGAACTTTGTACCGTGTATTAGAACTGCAGAGAGCACATTTATGTCAAAACTTATGCGGGTTTATCTTCAATTTTTACTTCGTCGGTCCATTTATGTATATGTGCATTTTGTTGTATAGACTATCACCTACAATGGCTTGCTTTGTCCTTTAAGATACTTTGACGCGATTCTAATTACTGTGTATTTATATATCAAGCACGTAAATCATGGAAATCCGCCATGGTGAAACCATTTTGCGAATATATCACAAATACTCAGTATAAGCGCTGATACTACTTACAGCAGTGCTGTTACTACTTACAGCTGTGCTGTTACTTCTTGTGTGTGTATGGGAACGTACTCGTTCACAATTCACTCAGCATACTTGCTATTGTTACTAATACAATTTCGGACAAGAGGGCAGGCGTAATAAAACTATTCGCTTAAGCTAAAAAGCAAAGGGGGCAACTAGCTCAAGGGCGCCTCAAAGAGCTCAAGGGCCTCGGTGCTGGGCAGTCGCTATGGAAGGGCATAAACTAAGTGCTCTATAGTACTCTCTGTGGTGCTCTGCATTGGTTGGCAGTAAGAATTTCTCCTCCTTGGCGATATCGATATTCAAATATTCCAATTTTTAAAAACGAAAGTTTAGTTAAAGTTTGGATACAAACTTCGGTAGCGGAGCCACGGCGTACATTACGAAAAGTTTTATTTAATAAATTAAAGTCGTTTATCTCCAGATATATCACTTAATGACTATAAATAATATCATAAAGATACTTCGTGTGTGATAACACTTTTATTTCATTCAGTTGAAATTTTATGTCCAATTGTATTAGCACTCACTTTGTGCCTGAGATGTTCTCAGGCAAATAATTTAGTTAATTTTAAATTAATTATGTTTTTCAGTTAATTCGTTGTGGTTTAAGATAGGTAGGTAGATATTAAATTATATATAAATTATAAATAATTATAATTAAATAGTTCATAATCCTGTGAATTATTAGGCTAGCAATCATCTATGGGCGTCTAAAAATACTGTTTTGTCGACCATATATAAATCATAAACACCGGACTAGTGCGAGTGGGATTCAGGCTCTGAGTTTTACCAATAAGCGCCATTAGGTATTGAGGAGTGAATTTAAACGACCGTATCTTTTAATTGCATTGACTTGAAAGCCTCAACTCTACACCGTCAACTGACTTTAGTATTCAATATATAAATCAACTTGATACCTTTACCCGTTCTTGAATAAAAAGGTCTTAACCGGTAGACAAACCGATGGATAAAATATTGATTCTATGTTTTATCGATTGAGGTACAGCGCCCTAAGGAAGACATTTACAACTTTTCTTCCAGCAGATCGTTCTCTATATTCGTGGCCACCTCCGACCCGGTGCTCGCTGGCCGCTACCACCGTACGCTCTGTTTGCTCCCCAGCCGCTGCTGCCATGCTCCTTTTGCTCGCCAGTGACAACCGCACCACGCTGCTTTTGCTTGCTAGCCTCTACCGTACCACGCTCCTTTTGCTCAACAAGGCTGCTGCGGTGGCACGCTCCATTTTTCGCCAGCCGCTGTAATGCTAAAATGTAATTCCCTTTCTTAACGTTATTCTTTAAATAAATAATAACGTGATCAATTATGTAGATGAGTAAAAGTAACAAAGTTGTCGAACTGGACTTTTTTATTTACCTATCATCTTTATTTCCATCGGGGAGATAATCTAATTTGGAAAACAACCTGATTGATATATTTATGCCATTCGACACTATAGCAAAATATGACAGGCTCCTTGGTCCATGTGAAATGGTTATTCTTTCTTCAATAGTGTTTCAATATATTCATAGGAAATAAGATTAGCGTCGTTTTACTAGCCGGGATCTACACAAGTGACCTGACTCTTAACATCAAAGGAAAACGATCGACGGTAAATAATAAGTTAATACTTTAAGGTTACATAGCACGTGCCAAGTCCAATAAATTTTACGTGACGTAGGTACGTATTATTTGATCTGTGCCATAGCCATCAAGGTGTTACACATACTAATGGGGAAAATATTAGGTACAGCATTAAATTCTTCTATGAGGAATGTTGGGCATAAATTTAGTGTAATTTGGCCGTTTGTGGCATTGTTTCAATTGTCTTTGATTAGGAACCTAATACGTCGTAAAGTTTGATTAACTTTGACTAAAATGAGTTTTGACTACTAAATGGATTTCTGTTTAATAATAATCACGTAGGTAACAAATAGGAGATGCAATCAATTTAGTATACCCCAATCATTTAGTGTATTAAATAAATGATAGCAATGTCTGTGCATAGTGTTCCATAACCTATGTCTTGAGATGCTTATACATTTTCGATAAAAGAACAGCACACAAAAAGAACAGAAGTATTCAACTTATTGTCGAGTTTCAATTAAATTTGTCTATGAAACAGCTGATATATGTTAGCTTAAATTAAAAAAAGAACAAACATTATTCCTCATGGTGTACAGAAGTTGCCCTCAGGCAGTTATTTTATTACCAAAAACTATGTATGTACGTATAAACACACTAACAAACATTGTAAGATATATTTGGAATTTTTTTACATTGATAGTAAGGTACCATGATATTATTGAATGGAAATTTTCCAATTGAACATCGCGCCACTTTAGTCAGTGGCGAATCGACAATTGCCTAATAGCTTATATGAGCAATTTAAGTATAGTACCTAAACGAATCAGAGTGAGTTATCACGAACGCTGATAGTATTTTATGATCTCACAACCGTTTTCTCCAAAGGTTCCAGAAGTTTGCATAGTACACTCGCACAATATTTTCGTTTCATTTCAAATAGGTGTACGAGTTTTTTGGAATGGGTAACGCGATCAAAGTGCGTATTCTATTGAAATTGGTGAAACGATTTCGCTATACTGTATCCAGCGGCTTAATTTGAATTAGTTAAATAGGTAGATTGAGTTCTTAGATACATAAATAAATATACAGTTTAAAAAGTAATCATTTAAACAAAATAAGAGTTTCCCAATTTATTATCAGATATTTCGTACTTCTTCTTACCCGGATCTTTACGGGGACATAGGCAGGTAGGCACAACACGTAGAGGCTACTTGAGTAGATTTCATTTTAACAGTTCTGCTTAAATCATTTATTGAAAATATAACTTCAACAGCACGCTGATCCCGACAGGCAAACTAAAGTTAGTTTATGTAAAGAATTTTGAGTTAGAAAGTTATAGAATCGAAGTATTTTGGGGTAATGAATCTAGGCTATAGCAGAATAATTCGCATCCCCACCAAATTTCGCATGCTTTATTCTTGACAGGCGGTGACTTGTCAATGATGGACCCTCGAAATAATCGTCATAAAACAAGAGAGCAGCACCGGCATGAGCTCAAGGATGTCCAAAGGTGCACCCGGCTTTCTCCGAAGTTACTCGTGGTGTTATGCCTTTTAACACTTCCATCCTGTATATAGTTTTTACGGATCCCCTCTGGAAGGCCAAGCCACAGCCGTGAGTCATGGTTTTCACTCGAATGAATGCACGCCTTTGTGGGCTCCCGTCTATAGATCACACGAGCAGTTCTGTAAGCAATCTAAAACTTTAGTAAGTATGCATATTTATACGTCTGAGTATTTAACATTTTCTGCTTATCATTCAGGCCTTGAATATTTTATTAAATCGTCAAAGTCCTTTATTTCACGACAATATATTTGTAATTGAAATTTATATAATTAAAATGTAATTAATTTTGTTATTTTCAATTTCCAGATACCGAGTCGTTTGAAGTGCCTTAAGCTACGGTCACGGGCAAAGGCATTTCACCTGCATATAATGGCATTTTTATTCCGGCATATTATTCCCATTGCTTGTTGTTTAATTACATGTGTAGTATTTGCGTAAATATAATATCGAATTGATATTATGCCACTTCACATAGAGCAGCACATGTGGCAGGGTCAGGTCTTCTGGTTTCATTGCCGGTTTATTCTCATAGCTATTCTAATGGCGGAAGTAGAACTTCAGGCAATGTTTTACGTTTATCTTGATATTTTTAAAATGATTTTGGGGACATCAAATTAGTTATTATCCGTAATGCTACTATTTTCATGAAACTATCCCCATAATTTTTTTTTTTTTTTTTAAATAAACGTTGCCCCACACTAGAATTAATTCCTGTGTCGTGGGTGTGTTTACAAACATGAAAATTCACATACACAAATACCCAGACCGAAACAAATAATTGTGGATCACACAAAGATTTGTTCCGTGCGGGAATCGAACCCGCGACTATTCGACACAGTGGGCGGGGCGGGCTAAGCCCTTAACCACTGCGCTAAATCGTCCGTCAAAGTGTAAGTGTAACTTTCTTTTGTATATGTTTAGATCATTACCCCCAAAATATTTTCTCTTTAAAATTGATAAATAGACCTCGACTGTCAACAAGCCCTTGCGTTCAAAGCTCAAAGTCAATCTAAACAACGCTCGACCGTGTTCCTTTGCCTTATGTTGAAAAAATTACCAACGAGAAAGCCAAACAGTGATATTGAGGTATTTTTTTTCCAAATTGAACTTTGTATTTAGGTAGTAAAATGACAATCCCATAATGACTACACTATTATTCAAATGTACTCTGTGACCTTACATGAGCTACTCGCGAACGTAGTTGTATGTAATTAATTAGTAAAATTAGTGGGAGATTCTACTATACTTTTTACTCACCGTTGTGACGAACGGATATACAGAATTATATAATATTTGCGATTCTCCGATTGACCTGAATTGGCATACTATATAAGTTCGGTGACAATGCAATAATATAGTATCATGGACCTGGTTTGACAATGGTAGATGGTCAATGGAGCTACCGAACTACTTAACATAGCCCCACCATTGCTAGTTAGGATGGAGTCATCAGTCTGATGACGGAGCCAGAAGATGGCCAACTGAACAACCATTATTTTTTTTATTTTTGTCCTAGGTCAGACCAAAATGTATTTATCTAGAGAAAAAATCCAGTAGGTATAAGTATCGTCGGAAGTGGGTATTCACAATATAGGTATATGCCACTTCGCTTGAGAAAAATAAGTGTGACCATATTTTTTTATATATACCTTAAATCACCCCAAGTTGTTGAAGCCCTTATGTTGTCGCTATGTTCATCGCATCGGTGTACTTACTTACTCTTGAATTTTTTTGCTGCTGCTTCCGTAGAAAGACTGTCCGTTATCACGCTGAGCGTCTCTTTTACCCTGAAAGAAAGAACTGTTCCGATCGCCCAAGTAAATCGTTAAAAATACCTAAATACAAATGACAATAACCAGCACCTATATTGAAAGTGGTATTGTTATTACCTATTTTACCTTCTTGCTTACCAGCTGATATTTTTTGCCAAAAATTTGAAAGCTTAAAAAGTCTTTGGTAAACCCTTAAAACCCAATTTTATTCCTTAAAATTTTAAAATAATAATAATAAAATGTAATTTCATTTCATGTTCTAAGTCTTAATTTAATGTTAAATATTCTATATACCTAACAATCTATATAATATTTATTCTTTATACTTTAGCAGAAAAAAATAATATATGACCAAACTCAGTTCGCTTAATATTTCTTAACTGGTTTATCTAAAAACTGTAAAATGTTACCTACTTGTTCTTACAAACTATACTTACAAATGTTATGCCTATATATGTATTTCATATTGCTAATGTAATTAATATAATGATGTTGTGTAATTATACAGTTGGTGCGCTAAATAAATAACTACACGTTCGCCGGTAATTAACACGCTGAAATTTTAAGAAAAACATGTGGTCTATGAATATTTTTAAACATATAAAACAAACAAGCTTTTATCAACGTCTTATATCTTAAATACACCGCCTAAATCACTCCAAAACATGGCTACTAATGATTTTCTTTATTTTGTATTTTAACGCCGTTTTACCGTGCCGATTAATTATTACAGGCGTGACGTGAAATGTTTCTATTTCACCATTGTGTTACACCAGCATTAATGTATGGTTGTAAAAACTAAATAGCACAAATATTTCAATTGTTTAAATAGGATAAAATTGAGATACCACTGTCATAAAACTGAGATCCTCCATAGATATCATGGTAAATAACCTTATATTTACTACGGCAGTACTCAAGCTCTATTAGTATCTAATATATAATACTCAAGTCGAGCATTAAATGATTTATATTAATTAAGTATAATTTTTCCCATCGTTCATACTTAGTTAAGAATTGACTGAAGTCTGCACGCCTTCGTCCTACCTAATTGTAATATATTTAAAGAAGCGAAGAAAAATAAATAAACTCAAGTTTATTATGTATGTAACACAAACACATAAAAACAACGCTTTTGTCCCTTTAATGAATTCTGAGACAAGGGTCTAAGAGAAATTATAACAAATGTTGATTTTTAAAAGGATTTTTCAGTTCCGCTTTAATCCATTCTTTTTCTGGTAGGTATTGTTAGCATTTTAGCTAAAATCACTCAGATGAACTCATCGATGTTATTTCATTGTAATGCCTACGTGTGTTCAGTAAGTAAATACTTTTGAAATTAAACATTGTTTTAGGGGACAATCTTTGTCGTCATAGTGCTACTTTTCTTACAAGCATCAAATGGATGCGTACCAGAATCTTCAAGTTGTCTAGAGAAATATTGTTAGAATAATTTTTCGATCGGTACAGTAGGTAATTGGGTATAAGTGATTTTCTCTTTTTAGATCAACATTGTTACGTTTGCGGGGTAATTAATTGTCGAATACACAAACACACACACACACACATTAGTGCTACTCTCGTTACTGACTGTGCCTGTCGCCGCGCTGATTGTTCCTTTTATACTCGTATGAAAGTTCTAGAATGGACGCGAACCCTCTAAGTACATCGATAGAAAAGTACATCGAACAATAGTCGGCGCGCCCCACAAAGCGATATTATTATTACATACTTATTTGTATGTGACCAAGTAGGTACTTCTTTACTGCGACTGCGCGCCGGCGATAATTAAAGGGGAGGAACCTTCTATACGTTTTGGAATTCAACCGCGGATTCTAGAACTTTTTTGACGGTTCGACAGGGGACCTAAGGGTGTGAAATGCGTTTTAAAATCGACATCCCCGATAAAGAGTTTTCAAGATATCGGGGTATGATCGGGTCACAATAATATAACTATTTTAATTTCAAAAACTTGTGTTATTTCGAATAATAATGTGTAATGTTGGTGAAATATTAACAATTATGTATTCTTATATGTGTACGAGTGAAGGTAATTGTAACAAAGTGATAAAAAGTGCCTTTTCGATTTCCCTAAAAACGGCCGTCCCAATTGGTATGTAAAGTATCCATCGCTTTACTATCCAGATAAATGAAATGAATATTCGTAATACTTGTCATTGGCAAAATACGCGTTGTGGTGCCGCCATATCATAAAAAAAAAAATCGATGACAGTGGAACTGACAAACAAAACCCCTCGTTCGCTAGGACGCTCTTTCAACGCGCGGTGCTAAAACGCTTGAAATGTGCGATTCATTTCATTCCAGCGCTTTAGTAACTCGCGTTGAAAAAGCGCTCGTGTGAACATAGGGTTAAACTTACTTAACCCTCATTTCGCAAGCCCTATTATTGTTAGCGGACGGGTCTATTCAAGTGTTTATAAATGTGAGACTTTGCAGTTGTTTCAGGTACCACAAGTGTTTGTTTGCTAACGAGACATATAAAAGGCGGATCGTTGTAGCAAACACGTAGTAAAATAGGAAAGAATATAAAATCACTACGAATTGAATACATATTAGGTATTATGTAACTAAAATAGTTTTAAGCTTTACAGTATAATTTATGCGACAGTACGATGTATCTACGCCATAAAATGTATAATAACTAATAGGTAGATCTTACAAACGGCTCCACCCGTGTGAACTTTAAACTGCAACTTTAAATACCTAGACACACATGTACCTACTTATTAGCCCTAACAAATCTGCATAATATATCTTTTATTTTATTTCTGATACCTAATTGTCGCCTAGTCGCTAGAGTTAGTAAAAATTTTCTTATCAATATTGACTTACCCGGTCGACAACAGCGCCACCTACCGGATCTATGTTATATAGCCTATATTACTTCTGGATAAGGTAGCTTTCTAATGGTGAAAGAATTTTTGAAATCGGTTCAGTAGTTTTTGAGTCTATTCATTACAAACATACAAAAATACAAATATATAATATATCGCGCACGCTGCGTAGGAACGCGCGGCAACCTATTTCATAGATGTGTACACCCCTCTCCCGCACTTCGGTCTCCCCGACGTTTATTTTTCTATTAGTTTTTGTTTAGATTGATATTTTTAAATTCGTAATATATTTTGAATGGAATAACCGATTTGAATAATTCAAAATGTAATCTACAGGTATTAAAACAGTCTTGAATACGATATGATTTATTTGGATAGGATTAATACACAGGTATGGATAACATTGATTTTGGTCGGCATTTCTATCAACTTTCAAAATGTAAAAATTTGTAAATTGACGTAAGTACAATAGTTGGTCAAATGGTATCACAGAGTTTTTTTATAGATGTTGATATGTTCTTAAATATTGTAGAACATTTTTTTGTTCTATCATAAATAGTTTTCGCATGGCATGCGATGAAAGACATTTTGTGGCTATTTTTTTACACCTTGGGTTACATTATTGAAGTTTTAGTAGGGATCCCTAATATTTTCTAGTAATAAATAAAGCCTATGTTACTCAGGAATAATGTAGCATACTAATGGTGAAAGAATTTTTGAAATCTGTCCAGAAATTTTAGAGTTTATTCCTTACAAACATACAAAAATAAAAATATACAAATCTTTCCTTTTTATAATATTAGTATAGAATACATTGCATAGCCTATCAGAACAGGTCACAAAGCACATCCCAACAATATAACTGCGTGATCTAATAAACACAACCACTCTCAACTCATTTATGATACCTACTGCGGTTTATTTCCCATAATAAAAAGTCGATTAGAATTTAGGTCTAAACCTTGAACTGATAGTAACTTACATTAATTAGTTTCAGACGCTAGTCCAAATTCAGATGTTATCCTGTATCGCTTAACTGCGGTCACCCATTTAAATACAAACATTATTGTGTCTTTTTAGCTGAACCTAAATTCATTATCATCAGACTATAACAAGACACTGCTGGGCATACGCCTCTCCAATCATACGCCACTGAGGTCGGTCCTCAGCTACTCTCATCAAATTACAGCCAGCTGCCCTACAAAATTCATCGCTCGGCCTAGCCTGAGGGCGTCCTGCACTACGCTTGCCAATCCGCGGTCTTCACTAAGTGATTAGTCGAAATCCATACTTAATAATCGACGGATGGCTTGGTTCAGTAATGAAGAGCTTGAGTCGCTCTGGCCACCAGAACGAGTAGTCGCGGGTTCGATTCCGCACTAGATAAATCTTTTTGTAACTCATAATATTCGTTTCGGTCGGGGTGTGTGTACGTGCGAATTTCATATTTGTAGACGTACCCTCGATACAGAAATAATTTCTAGTGTGGGGCTATGTATTCAAAAATAAAAGTTACTAAGTATATTGTATAACTTCGTTCATTTATTGAGACTTTGTTACTATATCGCTTAACATTAGTCATCGATCTTAATCTAACCCTTGAATTTGACTATTGACAAGCTGTATCCCTGGTTCTAGACAACCAATATTGATCAAACGAATGAAATAAGCTTTATTAATTCTGCCATCTAAATGCGATAGTGCTGTGAGCATACTCACTATCAGTCTATACTGCCCACTGCTGGCAAATGCCTTCTCTCACAAATCGAAGTGAGAGAGATCAGGTCATACTCCACCACGCGGACCCAGTGCGGATTGGTGGAGGCAGGTTTGTGGTCACCTGCTGTTGGAACTTATCAAGCCGCCTATAATGCTTCCAACTTGGCTTAACGACTACCACATTAAATGGTAGCCGGGGCCAACGGCTTAACTGTCTTTCGAAGCACGGAGACGCTCGGATATGAAAATGCCACAACGGTCACCCATCTCAGGCCGACCCAGTCGAACGCTGCTTAACCTTAATGATCAGTAAGAACACCGCGGCCGTACAGCGCTATGAGCGCCTCGAACATACTCGAACAAATATATTTTTATATTATTTTTGCCATTGTTTGTTATTCTGTATGCCATTGCTAGGCATAGCTCCCTCGTTTCGTCTCCACACAAATCGATACAAATATATTTAAAACATTGTTTAAAATATCTTCAACGTACAAACAGACCCAGCGGCTTTAGCATTTAATGACTTTATCTAAATAAATAGTTAGTAACTTGCCCTGCTACCTACTTTGGTAATTACCTTGCTTAATTGTATTTCTAAGTTATAATTAGTTCAACAAAAGTTTCGTATTCACGTAATAACATTAATTGGACAAAAATCAATGCATAATTAGCTAACTGTATGATGTTGTAGTAAAATTTATAGAAAGCGTATTTAAAACTGACTAATTCGATTGCTGCGAAGTGACTAGATTTTATCATCTAAGATCTCTATTGAATCTGTTGGACCTCTGTACTCTCAGCCTACCCTGCAAGGCATCTGGTGTAAGAGAGAAAGATAAAGAGAGTAATATAATTTTATGATAGCTGAGAACTGGTCAGCCTTTTAGAAAGACCCTGATTTAAAACATCGACTGCCGCATTAAGTTTTTAATAAAGCATTAGGTAGGTAATTTTAAAAATATTGACATGTATAGCAGAGAATGAATTCCCACAAAAGTTACTTGCCTTACTTTAGATGATTACTACATAGGCACGAGTAGTCTTCAAAAATGTGGTCTAAGGTAAGATTCAACACCGAGTTCGGTAGATATCTTCGATCTTAGTATTACTTTTGTCAAATTTTGGCCGCAACATTTGACTTTGTTATTATTAAACTTGCTGGCCTGATGGCCTTTTATTAGTTAATATAACCTATTGTGGGATATATAGCACCTATGTTCGAATGTGTAGGTGGTGGCACATCTCTACAGTTTTTGTCTTTTTCCATAATTTCAAGTTACTTAGAATTCATTTTTGTAGACGTTAAAAACCTTCACCACCTACGAAAATACCTACTTGATACTCAATTCTGTTAATGATCGCGTTAGAAACCGAATACTGGAAAAACAGTTCGGTTAGAATTAATTTTACAGAATTTATCTGAGCGAAAGTGTGATATATTTTATGTACCTACTTACATTAAGAATATTTTATATCCCCTATTTTACTCTCCTAATTTATTTTTTTTAGGTGAAAAGAAAATACCTCGGGCTCACATTATTCAAAGAATATACATCAGCATCAAATACTAGACTAGTAGATATGATCGACTTTTTGATTCGCAATACTGGCCTACTAACTTTTTCTAAAGCCCACAGAGTGCACTGGCTAGCCAATTTCTCCACATTCTGTTTCTTTACTACATACATATTGCAAATAATTGCGTTGTTCATGGCAAATGGGGACCCAGAGAGGTTATTTGAATGTTTCAGTGTCCTCTCTTTCTGCGGTATGGGGGTTCTGAAACTATTTTCATTGCGTTTGAACCACAAACGTTGGAGACAGCTCCTAACCCAAATATCTTCTTTGGAAAACGAACAATTAATCAGCAAAAAAATATCAAACGCTACGTATGAACCCGACCCAGAAAACACAGTTGACTTTTTAGAGCCCATAAATAGTTACATGAAAAAATTTAAAAGGACGTCCACGATCTTAACTAAGATGTACAGTTTTTCAGCCGTTGTTTTCATATTGTCTCCTTTTGTGGAGAATTTTCTTTGGAAAATGCGCGGTGGGGAACCGAAGGGGTATCCACATATACTGCCGATATGGACACCACTAGATGACCTTAGTGTTTTTGGTTATATTACTACAATTGTCTGTGAATGTTTATCAGCTGTATACTGCGTTTGTGTTCATATTGCATTTGATCTGACGTCTGTGGGAATAATGATATTCGTGTGTGGTCAGTTTTCTCTGCTTCGCGATTGCAGTGAGCGTATAGGCGGTAGGGGTAACCAATTCAATTTGTCGAAGGAAAGGAATGATAGAGCCCATTCAAGGATAATACAATGCCATCGAACACATATTTTACTTACCAAGTAAGTTTAGCATTCAAACTTTCAATAGTTATTCAAACGATTATAATATTAATTTTGTATTTTTGTGTGTAGATATGAATAGTCTGCGTCTACTTATTTTCAGTTCAATACATGAATTGGACAAGTTACTGAATAATATTCTTGGAGTGTACTTCTTTGTCGCCACACTAACATTATGTTCGGTTGCAATACGAATAAATTCTGTAAGTATTTAATAATAATAATAATATCAACCTATACTGCCCACTGCTGGACAAAGGCCTTCTCTAACACATCGGGCTGAGAGAGATTAGGTCACACTCCACCATGCGGACCCAGTGCGGATTGGTGGAGACAGGTTTGTGGCCACCTGCTGTTGGAACTTATCAAGCCGCCTTTAAGGCTTCCAACTCGGCTTAACGACTACCACACTAAGTGGTAGCCGGGACCAACGGCTTAACGTGCCTTCCGAAGCACGGAGACGCTCGAATATGAAAATGCCACAAACGGTCACCCATCTCGGGCCAACCGAGTCGAACGCTGCTTAACCTTGGTAATCGGTAAGAACACCGCGGTCGCACAGCACTACGTAAATAAGTATTTACGTAAAATTATTTATTTTTATTCACGTAGAAAGAAAGTTAGAAAAAACATTTATTTGACCAACACACTACTAAACAGGCAGTTATGTAAAGAAAGGCACAATTGTGTGGGGCCAAACAGGACTCTGCCTCAGCATATTGCTGCACTATGGCTATAATGCAGCGCTGGTATTCTGGCAGAACCTTTGTAAGTGGCGTCACGGGTACATCTATATATAAAATATACAGAAAGTTAAAAAAAGTATGCACAAAACACTAACATATACTATAAGACAGCACTCAGCTCAGAAGAAGGCAGAAACAATATTAAATAATGTAAGTAATACAATGCAAATAAATTTATAAATAAAATACAATTATATTTATAGTGAAGAATGTGTATCTATATTGTCTATGAGCTCGAATCCATATAACACAAATTAACATAACGAAAAATGTGAAATCAAACCAAGGATATGTACACGACAGTACTGGCTCCTCTAGGCTACCTATATAGTTTAAACATTCAACAAATAACAAATAACCTCCAACAGACAAAAAATACTCAAGAATAGTCAAGAAAAAAAAGTCTATTAGTTATGTAAGACTGCCACTCATTTGGAATGTACCCGTACCCGTTTCCTGTAGAGAAGAAAAGCAAGAAACTCCACGGTTACTCTATTAAAAATGGGAGTTTTACAATTGAATACGGAATGACGGATGATCTAGCGCAGTGGTTAAGAGCTTAAGCCGCTCTGCCCACTGTGTTTAACAGTCGCGGGTTCGATTCCCGCACGGGACTAATCTTTGTGAGATCCACAATTATTTGTTTCGGTCTGGGTATTTGTGTATGTAAATTTTCATGTTTGTAAATGTATCTACGACACAGGAATAAATCCTAGTGCGGGGATACGTTAAAAAAAAACAAAATAATAAAAAACAGCAAAAAAAAAAATTTTGATTACTACATAGTGTTCATAGGGTCTCTGACTACTACATGAACGATAGGTTTATACTTATTAGTATTTACTGTTTATAAATAAAAAATTGTAAAAAAAATATAAATAAACACCGTCTCGCCTATATTCCCCTAGCGGAAGTGGCAAAGGTGTACTGAGTACACCCACTTTTCGCCGACGATGTTAGGTCCCATCTAATAGGGGGCGAGCCTATTGCCATATACCGGACACAATTACAGACTCCGGACTCATACTGGGAATTTTTCATTCGGAAAACTACATTTGTCCGACCTAGGATTTTAACCCAGGACCTCGTAATCACAAAGCGATGCGCTTTGCCACTAGACCAACGAGGCAGTCATTTTATACTTTACTATTAGTTATAACTCACAATAATCTATCTAAAAATGTAAATAAAAATAAAATAAAAATTATTTATTACCAAAAAAGTAACTACTTACATCATGTTTCGTTGAGCCTCAAACCGAGCAAGCTTGTCTCTTGAGGCTCGGGAGTTCAAAATAACAATGTAATAATTTGTTACATAAAGAGAAAAACAATTAAAAAAGTCGGTAAGTTGCATCTGATAAGCCTCATTGCAGTATAGGTAAATAACACAAAACAAAGAAAGACTCCAAAGACTACATCGAACTATACTATCCTATTTCGTGGCAAATACGAACAACAATCAAGACAGCAAGCAAGCTAACTACATGCAGGCTCGAAATAAGAGTTGGTCTCAGGCTCTTCCAAATACCAATGTGACCTGAGCCTGTCTCTTATTTGGAAGAGCCTAGTTCATATTGTGCCTACTAGCGCTGTTAAAGGATGACGGCGCATTCGTGTAAAATAGGGACATAACTCGCACCTTCATTTTCTTCTTTTTTTGATAATGAATGGCAATTAGCTATGAAATGGCAGCAGCATAACGTAAATCCAATATTTATATCATATTGCTCTTGGTTAACATAATTATTTAATTGTTATATCGATCAACTCTTTCTGTCACTGGGGCATGCCGCCCGCTCCTACATTGATAGACTCCAAACGGTTCAATCCCGTTTCCTCCGCAAAGCCGTCGGAGCACCGTGGTTCATACGGAATATCGATCTCCATTCCGATCTCGGTCTCGAACCTATTCGCGCCTTTATTAAGAAGGCGACAACCCGATATTTTGCGAACGCGTCCAATCATAGTAATCCGCTAATCGTAGCCGCCACCGACTACGAACCCAACTCCCCTCCTATCAACCGCTACCGCCGTCCGCGGCATGTTCTCACCGACCCTCCCGATGCAAGGGATGTAAGCCTTCTTTCGGATACAGATACCGCACACAGGAACAGACACCGACCTCGCCGGCCAGGTCGAAGAATCCCTTGCCCGACGGCCGGTGCAGAGCACCACGGCTAGACACCTAGTATACGCCCTCCCCCATAGCGACTACCCAAGCCCAGGCCGTTCCTCCTTGAGGCAACCTTGAGCTATTTGCCCCCTTACCCTTCGGGCTTGAGCGTAGTGGTTGCATGCTCGCCCTCTTGTCCGGTGAATCTGTAAAGGCCCCGCGGCCAACAGCGTAGATCATTCCCACACACACACACACACACACACACACACATACACCCACGCACACACACACACACACACACACACATACACACACACATACACACACACACGCACGCGCACGCACACGCACGCGCACGCACGCACGCACGCACGCGCGCATAAAACTAGCTTGAGTATGGTCTATTCAGTGGTTGATTGGATATGAATAAAATATACACGAAAAAAACTTAAGATATGCTCTATAAATTGTATGCGCGCGCACGCACGCACGCACGCATGCACGCACGCACGCACGCACACACACAAAAACCCACACTGTCGCTGTTTTTTTACTTATTTTTTAATACGTATCCACACACTAGGAATCATCCCTATGTCGTGGATGCGCATACAAACATGAAATTCCCATGCACAAACACCCAGACCGAAACAAATATCAGTGGGTCACACAAAGATTTGTCCCGTCCGAGAATCGAACCCGCGACTACTTAATCCAGTGGGCGGAGCGACTCAAGCTCTTAAGTACTGGATCAATACTTCCGTCAAAATTTTGAAGGACGGCTTTGTTTGAATTTATTTTAAAATTTTAGGAGGATATAAGTATAATGCAGCTGGTCTCACTGCTACAGTACATGTGTGCGACGCTTACACAGCTCTTTTTGTTCTGTCGCTACGGAGACGCCGTAGTACACGAGGTGAGTGCCTATTTGAGAGAGTTTTTTCCTTTGACGACACCACAGATTAAATACCATATAGTGCCAGAGAGTAGGTATTACACAATTAGAGTAGGTATATACACAAGTATGACATACGTGAGGCTGAGATTTAAAATTACGGCTACCATTTAGTAAAATTTTCTTACTCCCAAGGAAATATTTCAATAGGTATGTATGTTTGAGTGATATACGCTGTTGGCCGCGAGGCCTTTACAGCTTCACCGGACTAAAGCGCGAGCGTGATCACTACGCTCGAGCTAGAGGGGCAACTAGCCCAAGGGCGCTTCAAGGAGGAACGGCGTCGGCTTGGGCAGTTGCTATGGGGGGAGGGTAATACTAAGCGTCTCGCCGTGGTGCTCGGCACCGGTCGGCGGGCAAGGGGTTCTACGACATCGCCGGCGAGGTCGGTGTATGATTCTGTGTGTGGTGTCTGTATTCGAAACCGGAAGAAAGGACGTAAGAGCATCGGGTGGGTCGGTAAGAACATGTCGCGGGCGGCGGTAGCGGCAGGGGTTAGGTTCATAGTCGGTGGCGGCTACGATTAGCAGATTTGTGTGATTAGATGCGTTCGCGAAATATCAAGTTATCGCCCTTTTTAATATAGGCGCGAATAGGTTCGAGACCGAAATCGGAGTGGAGCTTTCAATAGGTGGGTCGTCGAGAGAGTCGACGCACTTGTTTAACGAACTTAATCAAGCTGCACCATGTGGATGCGTCAAATGAAATTCAATTACAGTACAAAATAAAAAAAACATCTTAAAGCATTCCTACTAATTAATTACTGGACAAGTGCGAGTAGGAGTCGCGCTCTGAGGGTTCCGTACCGGGTTCAGTTTAGCGATGCGCGTTTATTACTAAAAATAAAAGAGCTTTAGCCGCTCCGCCCACTGTCTAATAGGCACGGGTTCGATTCCCGCAAGGGACAAATCTTTGTGCGATTCACAATTATTTGTTCCGGCCTGGATATCTGTGTATGTGAATTTTCATGTTTGTAAATGCACCCACGACAGGAATTAATCCTAGATTAGGGCTACGTTTTTAAAAAAAAAATCGAATTATTCGATTGTTCCGTTTATTCGAATGACAATCGCAATTCCTCGATTGTTGGTCGATTGTTAGATTGTTGTTGTTGCTAAGCGTAACGTTAGTAATGCGACCGCGCGCGTGTTAGAAAAGATAATATTAAAATATCGGCTAAGTTATTCAAAGTTTTATGTTAAGTTACTAGTATTGTTATCTACTGATTATACTAAATTATGATATAAAGAAATAAAAGGGACAGCAATTTAGAAGTTAAAGAAACCCAGATTATCGACCCGAAACATAATTTATTACTAAAGTCAAATGGCACACACAATAAAATACAATATATACGGACACCATAGTATCAGATGCCAAGACGGACATAATAACAATATATAATAATAGTCACAATAAAAAGGAATTTAACTTGCTTATCCGCTCTTGATTAGAACTGACCTGTTTCTCAAATTACGTGGCCTTTTATACCCATCAGTTTTTTAAATATAAATGAGAACGTTAGAAAGTTATAATTTGAAAATAAGCCAATACAATTTGAATATATACCAATCAGAGCACAGTAACTATTTAGAGTCTTTTTAACGAGAACTAAAAGAATGGCAATGAATATAGTGATACCAAAAATAGCTCTGTATTATTTAAATAATCATTAAATAATACTCAAAATAATTATTTATAATTCTAAAACATCTTATAAAATTATCAAGTTGTCAATACAATCACATATTTAAATAAATTCAAAAACAACGGAAGTTTATAAATACTTTTTCTAATTATGTATTGGATATTTAACCAAAATACATCAAAAGTCTTTAATCAAAAGTCTTTAATCAATTTTAAACTTAATATTATGGTATTATCTTAGTAATCAATTCTAGTAAAATATTAAATATCTAACACGCGCGTAACGTTAGTAATGAATATGCAATCGACAGACGAATCGATTGCACCGTCGATTGTTTTGGCATCGTTCACTAGATTTGAATCGGGGCGTTTTCTTTTTGATTTTTTATATAATAATTTATGTACATAAGTATAATAACATGTAATATGTACATACATTATTATATATAAAATTAGTAAATAAATAGAATTCATAAAAATACTTTAGAATTTGAAATTTGTGGTAAGCCATCATCACGCCAGATCTGCAGGGTAGGTTTAGTGATAATAACGACGTTAGATTTGTTTATATTTATCTATAATTCAGTCGATATTTCCAACTTAACCTAAGCCCTTTATCGACATGACCCCCACTGACAAAAATTACTGATTAACTAAAAATTATAGCTAACAATCAAAACGTTCCCCCCGATTCTACCCTGCGCGTTGGTGGCGCACCGTCGATTTTCATTCGTTCGTCGATTGTTATTCGGATGTCTTTTTTTGTGGACAAATTATTCTACAATCGAATGCGTGTATTATTCTTACGAGAAGACTGACACGAAATGTACTGAAAAAACTATGTTACATACTCAGCTCGCAATGTACCTTCTTTAAATATTATTTCGCCAGATTACGATATTTGGCAGGGTAGGTAGAAAAGGCTTAAAAGTAAGAGACGGCGTTAGCTTTGAATAGGATTGCGCTTTAGAGACCTATGTCAAATTACAAAATAATCGCGTGCGTAGCCGCGGGTAATAGCTATTTAAACATAATATTAAACTTTTTACGAGAATACGTTATAACACTGCACTTATCGGAATTGAGGTATAACATAACAATAATTACGTTGACAGTACTCTGATAACCTGTTAATGTCCTCTTGCAATCGGGCACAGTCCTCAGTTGATTGGATGACATTGAAAATTGGGATGATGTCATTTATAAAAATATTAAATAATAATATATTATATGGTAGCGAGAGCTGGGTATGTAAGAAGGAGAATGAAAGTAGGATAAATGCGGTAGAAATGCGAGCTCTGCGGAAGATGTGCGGAGTGAAGCTGACCGACCGCATTAGCAACAGCGTAGTAAGACAGCGAGTAGGTATGAAAGATAGTATCGGTGTAAAGATGAGAAAGGGCATGCTCCGTTGGTTCGGGCATATAGAAAGAATGCCAGAGGAAAGAATGACAAAACAGATATACAATGTGAAAGTGGAAGGATGCAGGTACCGGGGAAGACCTAGACTATCTTACCACGACCAAATAAACCGAGTGTTATCTGATGGAAAAGTCAAGAGTCTCCGTAACCGGCGAGCGTGTATGAGACGAACTATGAGAGTCGAGGAAGCCAGAGAGGTATGTAAGGAAAGAACCTGTTGGAACTCTGTACTCTCTGCCTACCCCGCAAGGGATCTGGCGTGAGGTTATAGATAGATATAGATAGATAGATAGATTAAATAATAAAGGTCCGAGATAAGATCCCTGTTGTACTCCGGAGGGGACTGTAATGAATGCCGAAACAAACCTTTGACAGTGACTGCCTGCGAACGATCTCTTAGGTAGGATTCCAGCCAACGCAGCAAATCGCCATGCATTCCATAGCGTAAAAGTTTTTGAAGTAGTATATTATGGTTTATCTTATCAAATGCTTTAGAATAATCAGTATACATAAATTTTCCATTGCTGTAGTTAAAATATCATGAAACTCACAAAGATTACTTTTGGTTAACTTCTTTTATATAAATCCATGCTGTTGTTCTATAATATGGGGTCCAACTGCGGAGGCGAGGAGTGTGTGTGTGTGTGTATGAATGATCTACGCTGTTGGCCTCGAGGCCTCTACAGCTTCACCGGATTTTAACGGCGAGCGTGCAACCACTACGCTCCAGCCAGCCAGAAGGGCAAGAGGCGACATACTCGAGGGCGCCTCGAAGAGGCGCCCTCGGTTGGGACAGTCGCTGTAGGGGGACGGGTGCACTACTAAGCACACCGGTCAACCGCCGGCTATGGGAGGGGATCTACTACTACGTCTACGTCGTCGTCGCCCGTATTCTGAGCGGAAAGAAGGGATGACAAGGCATCGGGGGGGTCGGTGAGAACATGTCGCGGCCGGCGGTGGCGGCAGGGGTCGGGAGGGAGATCGTAGTTGGCGGTGGCTACGATTAACGGATTCGCATGGGTAGATGCGTTCGCGAAGTGACGTGTTGACGCCTTTTTAATAAAGGCGCGAATAGGTTCGAGACCTAGATCGGAGTGGAGGTCGACGTTCCGTACGAACCAGGGG
The DNA here is from genome assembly GCA_905147815.2 of Phalera bucephala. Classification (NCBI taxonomy): domain Eukaryota; kingdom Metazoa; phylum Arthropoda; class Insecta; order Lepidoptera; family Notodontidae; genus Phalera; species Phalera bucephala. The sequence continues at coordinate 23,179,144 of LR990613.1, read as the reverse complement.
GCTCCTACGGCTTTACGGAGGAAGCGGTTTTGAACCACTTGGAGTTTATCGATGTTCGAGGGGGCCGAATGCCCGAACACAACACACGCATAAGTCATGATGGGTCGAACGCAAGTTTTGTAAAGTGTCACCTTATTTCTAAGGGACATTTTACTCCGCTTGCAGATTAACGAATGGAGACGACCGAGCACAAATGATGCTCGGTGACGGACCCGCTTGATGTGCGGGCCGAAGGACATGGTACTGTTTAGGGTGACCCCTAGATATTTGACCTCTTTGACCCAGGGAATGGGTCGGTCGAACATGGTCACTTGGCCGAGATTACTTCTAGGGCGGCGCAGGGAGTGGCGCGGGGTGGCACCTCTGGAGAAGAACACCGCAGCGCTCTTGTCCGAGTTCACCTCAATACGCCACTTCCTGAACCAATTCCCTAGGGAATTAGCGGATGCCTGAAGGGGTCTGGTAATGAAACCCTTATTCCTATGCGAGACGTAGAGAGCGGTATCATCCGCGAATAGGGCTAGATGCGCCTTACTCGAACGAGGAATGTCGTTCGTGTGAAGGCTAAACAGGAGCGGAGAGAGAACTGAGCCCTGTGGGACTCCAGCACTGATGGAGTGGGAAGTGGAGCGCGTCATTTCGACGCGATAACGGAAGGCGCGATTCGACAAGAAGTCTCGTAAGATGAGCACGAGTCTGTCCGGCACACCCAATTGGTAGAGCTTGTAGATCAAGCCGTTGTGCCAGACTTTGTCGAATGCCTTCGCGACATCTAGGAAGAGGGCGCCCGTGTAGATGGGTTTGGGTCTATTGAGACCGGAGAGGATGTGCTCCGTGATGCGGTGCACTTGGTGGACGCAAGAGTGTTTGGCTCGAAAGCCAACCTGCTCGTCGATAAGGATACCCCTGGACGTTACGAAGTCTTTGAGCCTCGCTAGAAGTAGGCGCTCATATATCTTGGCCAGGGAGTTGAGGAGACTGATAGGGCGGTAGCTCGCGGGGAGATTGCGAGGTTTGCCGGGCTTGGGAATGCCTATGACGTCCGCCTCCTTCCACTTAGCGGGGAAGGTGCAGTTCGCCATGGCGGCGTTCAATATGGCCACTAAGAGGCAGATGAGTTGGGCGGGTAGGCATTTCAGAACGCGATTCGAAATGCCGTCAGAGCCGGGGGCTTTTTTAGTTTTGAGACCCATAATTAGATCTTCGACCTCCGTTTGGGTGATAGGAGGTAAGGAATCGACGGGGGGGAGGGATGCCCTGCGCTCGACTTCCCTGTTGACCGCGTCGACGTGGGACTGGTCGACGGACTGAGAGCTGGGGGCGCACTGGCTCTCGAGGGAGTCGGCGAGAAGCTCGCCCTTTTCGTCGTCGTCGAAGGCTGGGGGTGCGCCTGAAGGGCGGGACAGCGGGGGCATGTCAGTCGTGGAGTCGGATTTGAGGCTACGCGCCAGCTGCCAGTAGGCCAGATGCGATGGCGCGATGCCCTCTAGGAAGTCACCCCACCGTTCCTCCCGGACCTCCGCGACACGACGCTTTACCTCTCGTTGTAAAGCGCGCATCCGGGCCCGATTGGCTTCGGTGGGGTAGGAGTCGTACGCTCGGATAGAAGCATTCTTGGAACGAATGAGATCCCTAACATCGTCCGGCAGTCGAAAGCGGTTGAGGTAGAGATCTTCCGCCTCGACCTGCTTGGGCGATCGACTGACAGCCGATCGGATATCATGTGCTCAAAAAACTTTGGGTTTATACTTAGTTTTGAAATTGGCCGATATATCGCGACATTATGTCTATCTCCATTCTTAAATATAGGGACAACGTGCGACTTTTTCCATTCGATTGGCATAACTCCTGAAGATATTGACTGCCTAAATAAAAGAAACAAAGAGTAACAAAGCTGTTCACGACACTGGCGAAGAAACAATGGAGAGATCCCATCTGGTCCAGTTCCTTTAGATGTCTCAAGAGCTTTTAGATACTTTAATACTAACTCTACAGTGACTTTAAAAGAAGACATAAACACAAATATAAATCTTGTCATCTACATCAGCACCCGCACTATTATGATTAAAATGCTCATTAAACATTTCACAGATGATACTTCCGTCTGAAGATGACTTTTCACTGTGAAACAATCGGTCCGGTAAATCTTCATTGTTGTTTTTAGGTCTTATAAATACCCAAAAACCTTTACTACATTTTAGGATGTTATCTTCAGGTTTAGCAATATACGTGTCATAGCATGTAATTTAAATTTTTTTTGTCGTTCACGAATCAAAGAGAAACTATGATTATTTGCAAGGCGGCCGTACCGTTTCCATTTTTTATGACATTTCAGTTTTTCTTTAACAATTTTGGTTAAAGCCGAGGAGTACCAAACGCGGTAATTATGATCACTACGTCTCAAGGAAATCTGATAGGAATATGGTCCAATATTATTCTATCTAAGATTTTATAAAAACGATCTTAAGCCGAATCCACATCCAAACAATGAAAAATGTCATCCCAATTAATCTCTGTCAGTGCCATTTTGATATTATTATAATTACTATTAAAATAAACTATACCTATAATTTTCTCCTTCACGAAAGGCTACAATGATAGGTCAACTAGACATTCGCAATTGCTTATCGCTAAATCTAAAAATCTCCCATTCTCATTAGGTATAGCATTATATTTAATGAAATAATTAAAAGATATGAAATTAGATAATGCCGACACTAACGGCGGACACCATCGCTTCTTAGTTTGATAATTTGTGTTGACTTGTCCAATTCCTACAAGGCATTTCTAACATTGAATATACCTACTATAAAGAAATTGTCATCGGGATGTTGAACACAGGTATCGGACACTACCTCAAAGAATGTTACTTCATGAATCTGAGTTGGGCATTGCGGTTAATAACAACAATAAATATGACGTATTCCAGTAACATCGCTAGATTTAATTAAAATATTAACCGAAATAATACCAGCTGGCTGTTCGCTATTAGACTTATTAAAACTTCTTAGACAGATTCCCTTATGTACAGCAATCAATACCCATTCACCCATACAGTCCGTCCTAGAAGTGTAGTCTCGATCGCACCGGTTTACAACAAAATCTATTATCAAACATCTCTGAATTAAATAACCCTGGTAACAACCTTGTTTCACTGAGGCAAATAATATCATGATCATCCGTAATCATATTTCTGTAAAATTTCTGAATTGGTCTTACTTAACCCACGGACGTTCTGATGGAAAATATTTATACATGATCTACTGGCGCTCTATAATAATAATAATAAATATCGCACAGCTGTAACAATATTAAAAAGATTCTCCAATTAGGGCTTATCGGCAACCAGTACAAGTATCGAATATTAAAATATAAATCACAGTTATCGATTATAATGTCTCAATAAAATGTAGTAAAGCTCTCCGTCACAGTCGAAAAATAAGTAATTATATTTCTTAAAAGCTTTTATAAAAGTAACATGCTTTCTTTTGTCAAACGCTGTTAGATATCTTAATAAAATAAAAATAATATACCTGAAGTGCTTGAAAAGTGGATCACAAGATTTGAACCAGAAAGACAGACAGACATACGAACATAAAAGTTAGTAAAAAGTTACCTATGCCTCGTTAGTCAAATAATGCGAATAATGCGCGTAACGATCATGAGGTCCTGAGTTCGAATCCCAGGTCGGACCAAATATAATTTTTCGACAGAAATAGTATCAACTGGCATTGTGTCCGATGTAATGGGATGGGAAATATAGGCGTGAAGATGTTTATTTTTATATATTTTACAATTTAAATGATCAATGTCTACGACATTCAATTACTTCTGTATAAAAATTTACACACATCGGGACGCCTACATTCCCCAAGCGGGAGTGGCAGAGGTGTACTGTGTGCGCACACCAACTTATTGCTGAGAATGTAAGGTGCCAATGTAATAGGGGCTACGCTATAGCCATTATATCGGGTACAATTTCGGACCCCGGACTGATACTGGGCACTTTTCTATATAAATACTACATTTTGTCCGCCCTACAATTTATACGAGATCCTCCGCGATCTATAAACGCATTATATAGTACCTACTAGACCAACGAGGCAGTCCATAAAAATATGTTTTAAAAAAGCCCTCTTTCTTTATAAAATTTTACTGTAATTAAATAAACTACATTTAATTTTCATCCAAACTATATAAACATAAAAGAATAAATCGACAATCTGATCAAATTTACGTCCTATACTGTAAGATAATAATTTTTTATATAGTTATAAATTGACAATTATCGGATATCCTTTACTTGTACTATAAAACCTTGCTTCTTGCCAAATTCCATGGTTCTAGGTCAATATGACGTGCCATATAATTTCTGATGAGTAATTTTAAATAGCCATATCTTATGTTTGGGTTTACTTAGAACCTTCATTTTTTTACATCAGTAGACCGTAGACCTTCGTATTTGATAGAAATTTCATCATTGACTTAATACCTCTAGCCATTCGTGTGAAAAAGGGTGATAACCATCGGACAGACGGACAACGAAGTGATCCTATAAGGGTTCTCGGAACCCTATAAACAGATCCTTGGTAAATTTCATAGCAAACGGAAATCCATCGAACTCAGCGAACACTTCATAGCTTCACTTGATGACGGCGTTGGTTGCGATTTTAGCCACATGCGAAAAGATCCTTGTCGCATTGTATCCCCAGATGACACCAGCGCACAGTCGCGGGATATTGTCACCTACGTCATTTATTTTACATATACTATGAAAAGCTAATTGGCCAGCTTTCGTTAAGTCGCGTGCAATCCAAAGAATGTGATCGCTGAGAAAATTCATAAACGGCCGTCGTGTGTACTATTCTTTATTGCGATGATATTGCGCTATAACTTTCACCTTCGGACACATCATGACGTACGCTTGTGAGGTGTTCGGGCACGCCGCCCGCTCTTACATCGATAGACTCCAAACGGTTCATTCCCGTTTCCTCCGCAAAGCCATCGGAGCCCCTTGGTTCATACGGAATGTCGATCTCTATTCCGATCTCGGTCTCGAACCTATTCGCGCCTTTATTAAAAAGGCGACAACCCGATATTTCGCGAACGCGTCCAATCATAGAAATCCGCTAATCGTAGCCGCCGCCGACTACGAAACTTCCCCTCCCTCCAAAAATTCCCCTCCAATCAGCCGCTACCGCCGTCCGCGGCATGTTCTCACCGATCCTCCCGATGCCCTTACATCCCTACTTTCGGATACAGATACCGCACACAGGATTAGACACCGACCTCGCCGGCGAGGTCGAAGAATCCTTTGTCCGCCGGCCGGTGCAGAGCACCACGGCGAGACACCTATTATACGCCCTCCCCCATAGCGACTGTCCAAGCCGAGGCCGTTCCCCCTTGAGGCGCCCTTGAGCTAGTTGCCCCTTGGCCTTCTGGCTCGAGCGTAGTAGTTGCACGCTCGCCCTCTTGTCCAGTGAAGCTGTAAAGACCCCGCGGCCAACACGTAGTTCATTCACACACACACACACAATGGAACAAGACGTAAGTACCTACTGTTACAACCGGCCGGCAGATATACTGAGCCGTACCAGTGACCCCCAGTTTCGCACGGGTGAATTATAAACATTCTCCTTAAATCACTCCCGCCATTGGTGACAACCGTAGGAAAATTCGTTCTGTAATTATTGAGTTAATCGCGTTCAGACAGACAGACGTGGTGAGGGGGGGGGGGTCTCTGTTTTATAATATGTAGTGCTTTAATCTAAGTATTATTAATACCTCACCTATATATGCAAGAGAAGCCGAGGTTCAGAGTTCCGGGGGATACATTTTATATACATTTTTCCGATAGATTGTTTTATGTGGAAAAAACCTACCAGAGAACAAAGTACCAACACACAGTACCCAGTATCACTGACAATCATTATGAGTAGGTATGGCATGGCATAGGCAATTTACGCGTCGTTACGTCGTGTCGTTCGACGTTTCTGGTACGGGCTACTCATTCGACATTTTCATACTCAGGTACTCATACAAACTGGACCATCAAGCAATTAATAGATAAATAGGGAACAATTTTGTATTAAGGCAAGTAATAATAAGCCCCCTTTGCGTTTGTAGATACATTTTTGATGATATTTGTTTCAGAGTTCCGTCGGCATGGGCAAGGGTCCGTACGTCGCGGCGTATTGGAGCTTAAGTCCGCGCATACGCAGGGAACTGTTAATCCTAAGCGCCGGCATGATGAAGCCTCGGCACCTGCACGCAGGACCGTTCTATTCGCTTGATCTGCCATCGTTCATACAGGTAAGTAGAAGTCAAACATACTTAAATCACTCTTCAAACTCCAAACTTTAATAATAGTATAATAATTATCGGAATGCCTATACGTTTTTGAGATTCACGGGGAAATTCTTCAGAAGTTTCCTAGAATTAAGTTTTTTTTTTTATTTCAGGTTGTACGTGCAGCTTACAGCTATTACGCAGTCTTAGGAAATAAAGGGTGAATGCATTTGGGAATAGGCTTTAGCACAGTTGCCTACATTAACATGTAAATTTTTCATAGCTTCAAAATGATGTCACATTCGAGTTATGCCATAATCTTCTAAAAGCTTCACAGAAATAACGTTGTAAATGTATAAATGATTATCACACAGGTTGATAGTTGCAACATTTTAGTCATGGAAAGAATACATCTTAGTGTAGGCGACTGAGCTTGCTTACAACAATTAGTAAGGCGCTTTGCTGTAGGTACATGCATATTGTACGGATAATAATGCGAAAGGGATGTAGAAAGAAATCACACCACAATTAATTTTGCACCTTACAACAGGAAGAATATCAGGTCTGTTTGTTGCTTAAGCGAGGGACTGCATCTAAAGGGCTAAACTCAGATCCTAATATAAGGGACATATAGTACATTATATACCACACAGAAAGTTTAGACCACCCCGATCCAATTTAAGGAGCAATTAAAGAGCTCATCATTATTTAGCCTAATACTGCAATTTTTAGTCGCACACTACATTGAAAAGCGCAAAGTACTAAGTAAGGTAGCATTGTAGTCAAAATGAAGGTATATTGACGGCCAACGCATTCGGTACACCACGCAATAAAGAAGTACTGTACGGTAGACCACCTACAAGTTGGATTGATGGAATCAAGGCCGATAAATTATCTAAACATATTTTTCTCTTCGCCTATACCGCAATGTCTGAAGACTAAAGTGTACAACCAATGCATCCTACCTGTTATGACCTACGGGGCCGAGACGTGGCCACTCACAGTGGGACTGGTCCACAAATTTAAAGTCGCACAGCGGGCTATGCTCGGCGTCTCTTTGAAGGATAAAATTCGTAACGAGGTAATCCGACAAAGAACCAAAGTTACCGACATAGCTCGCAAACTCAGTAAGCTAAAGTGGCAATGGGCTGGTCACATCTGCAGAAGGACCGACGACCGATGGAGCAAACGAGTCCTAGAGTGGAGACCGCGACTTGGTAAGCGTAAGGTAGGACGGCCCCCAGCTAGATGGACCGACGACCTCAAAAAGGTCGCTGGGACAGACTGGATGCGGAAGGCGGAGGACCGTGTGCAATGGCGCGTGTTAGGAGAGGCCTATGTCCAGCAGTGGACTGCGATAAGCCGATTGATTGATTGATATTTTTCTGATAACATGGTGTAAAAAAACCGTCTCGCCGTTACATACCAGTGTTACTATATATTAAGTAAAGATGTTGAAAAGGTGCGTTGGGTGAAAAGCATTATATTTTGACATGACACTTACCCAAGAAATAAACGATTGATTTCAATTACACAGTTTATTATTTTGTTAGTATTGTATACAACACAGAAAATACAAGAGATCTACATCTTTTTTCTTTGAAGACAGCTCAACATTTCCGTATTTTAAATGTAAGAAATTTAAAATTAATGTTTATAAACATTATTCATATAAATCACGTTATACATGAGTATCTATACATATTACTTGAGCGATAGAATAAAAATTATTTAAGAGTTTAGGAACTAAAGATGAAAGTTTGTCACCCTGTGATGTAAATGTAAGGTTAATATGTTAAAACATTTAATTAATTTAAATACACTGATTGACATTAATACCTACATCTAGATTAAGACCGATTGTATGTTGTTTACGTTTTCGCATATTTTTTTCTTGTACGAATTGGTATAAACAATTCGGACCCTCCATTGCTTGCGAGCTCGTGCATTGAATACACAGTCTAAAGGCCGGTTTCAGTAGACTAATAGATTTGCTTACTATCAATAGTTTTAGACAGATTTTTATATATGTCCAAAAACTATTGGTAGTAAGCAAATATATCCTTGAGTCAAATATTGAAAATAAATCATACTCAAGTATGATTTATGACCATTGTCTCACGGGATTAAAAACGTTCGTGTGTATTCGTACGTAATCAAAAACGTAGACAAAGTACGATCAGCTGTCGTTTAACGATTCAGTTACAACCATTTCTTAAAATAAGCTCATGCCGCAGCCTTAGACCAAAGTAAAATAGGAAAGAAGATGGAAGAAGTCTTCCTAACAAGCTGGAACTCTAAGAAAAAATACTGTGGATTGCGGTAGATCAGCGATGTAAATGTACGCCACCGTTTGAGGGCCATCTAGTAAGCAGCGAGTCACGGCCGGCCACGGGTAATTAGGTATAATAATAATAGTAATGATGAAAAATTAGGCACGTTTCATATCTAGCTTTTTTGCTTTGATCTAAGGTAGCAACATTTTTTTCGCCCATTTTCGCTACAGCATTCGATTGTTATCATATTAATATATTTATAAGTTAAAATTTTATTCACTAATTACTTCTGAAATGTTCTACTAAATTCGACTGTACCAGTAGGTAAAATTGTTCACTGGGATCCCATTATTATGATTTATATATTATTATTTGAAAATATTCAAACCTTTAAGCTACAGTGATTATATTTTGCCCTGTATTAAAGACGATCTACTTAGTACAGCATGTATGTTAAACATCAATACTTCATTCGCTACATGTTTGTAAAAATCAAAATAGTAAATACAAATAAATAATCTGAAATAGGTGTATTACGGTCCATGCAATTTTGCAATCATTTCCTTCTAAATTGAATCACAAGATGCTGACCATCAATTTGTAATGAAGACCGATAAATAACCTGATCTATAAATTACTTGATTAAGTAACAGGAATGAAGTGGTGATTGATAAACTAGTGTTGAAACCAGCTGCCTTTTATAGAAATAATAATAAATAAGAAATGTTTGAATGGACAGATTCAGTTCATTATTAATTAGAGTTAAGGTAGTTTCGTAGCCAGGTAGCGACGGTGTGTTCGTTTCGTGTAGTCCAGCGGATATTGTTGTGAACAATCTCGAGCGAGAGTTCCCGCGCAAGCTCGCCTGCGCCCGCGTCGCAGTACTGCTCGAAGAACGCCTCCATCTATTAAAAACTCAAACTCGTCATTTTAGGTATCCGTATCTGTATAACGAACCCCTTATAGGATCACTTTGTTGTCAGTCTGTCTGTCTGCCGATGGTTAAGACTCTCTTTCTCAGAAACTGATAGAGATATCAAGTTAAAATATATGTCTAATACTAAGGTCTACATTCCCTTGGTGTGTAAATAATTGAAGCTTTTTAATCAATGCACTCAAAAGATACTTATCAATCTATAGGGTACTTCCGACTGACTTAGGATCACGAAATTTAACAAGATGCTCCTTTTGCTTTTGCCATGCTAAGTTTAACAGTAGACATGTGTTGATTTTTACTGATATGATACAGTGATATGAAACGTGAACTAAAAGATTCAAAACAGTTGTACGGAAAAAATACCTTATTTGCATCTAAATCTCGATCTTACATTCACCACTCAGTATACGAAGGCGCTAATTTTACAGAACAAACAAAATGCTTTATAGTCCATTTCAATCTGAATCTGTACTCCCTCTTACATTCACGAAACTTGCCGTCCCGTCACAGAACAACGAATACGCGACGCGATGCCGACTGTTCTTGAATTTAGCTGATTCAAATGTTCCAAATAAGACATGAATCATATATGTAGGGATATGTATCTTTGCACTGTTTCAGATACAAATGATCGAACCTGAACAGTGAGACACTTTTGCCTTGTCTATTTCACAGCACAAAATAAGGATTAATAAAATATTAATAACAATACTGGATATACCCCAATATTGGGAGAGTAAAATTTTTACATATATAATAATAATATACTGTCCCACTGTTGGGCGAAGGCCTTCTCTCACAAAGAAGATAGTAAAGAGAAGTAGTAGTAGAAAGAAAATATTTAGTTCTTTTACTCTCTTGTAAAGTTTGCCATACCCAATTTAAACCGTATTGTCTGTTGTTAGTTACGCAGTTTTGCACTATAATCGACGTTATGTGTTATTTTGATCTGATCTAGATGTTACATTACTTTCTTCAAAATCAGTTCAGTGGTTTTTGCGTGAAAGAGTAACAAGCATCCATACATCCATCAATCCGCATAATGTGTGTGTGTGTGAATGACCTACGCTGTTGGCCTCGAGGCCTCTACAGCTTCACCGGATTTTAAAGGCGAGCGTGCAACCACTACGCTCCAGCCAGCCAGAAGGGCAAGAGGCGACATACTCGAGGGCGCCTCGAAGAGGCGCCCTCGGTTGGGACAGTCGCTGTCGGGGGACGGGTGCACTACTAAGCGCACCGGTCAACCGCCGGCTATGGGAGGGGATCTACTACTACGTCTACGTCTACTTCGTCGTCGCTCGTATTCTGAGCGGAAAGAAGGGATGACAAAGCATCGGGGGGGTCGGTGAGAACATGTCTCGGCCGGCGGTAGCGGCAGGGGTCATGAGGGAGGTCGTAGTCGGCGGTGGCTACGATTAACGGATTCGCATGGGTAGATGCGTTCGCGAAGTGACGTGTTGACGCCTTTTTAATGAAGGCGCGAATAGGTTCGAGACCTAGATCGGAGTGGAGGCAATCCGCATAAACATTCGAGGTTAATAATATTAGTAGGACATACCTCTTTCAACTTGACGACTGTGTTGAATGTAGAGGTGATGGTGGGCAAGAGTGTGCCCAGATAGCGGCTGTTGAGCGTGAACCGGCGGACGAGTTGCGGCCACGCGGACCGCACGTAGTCCCACACGAGCGCGGTGCCCACCGGGTTCACGCTGAGCCGGCTCAGCACGTTCAGGTAGTCCTGGCTGCGGATCTTCGACTCATCCCACGCGAGGACCAAATATCTAAGCATAACATAATCACGACCACATCGATATATCATTTGTACTATAGTGGCAAGGATATTTTGGTCTGTGGATGACATTGACAGGAGAACGTTGGTGTGAAATTAGGGTTATCATTTCAACAGGTAGGTCGCAGGGTTACTAATTAAAAAAAGAACTTGGGTATATTTAATAGTTAGCTATTCTAGGCATCTCTGAAACTGTCATGAAGTGAAATTTCACTTGATGACATCGTTAGTTCCGATTTTGGCCGCGGGCCAAAGATCCTTGTATGCTTGCGGTCTGATTTCAAATTAGTAGGATCCAGCCATAGTCAACGCGAGCACGCGTTAAAATGCTACAGTTTGCTGAAACTACCGTAATAAAAATACCTGGGATCATTAATCATTTAAAAATATTTTCTACTGTTGCTAGCTATGAGTACAGATGCGTAAGTATATCCCATGAATTTATTACCCAAAATGGATTGAGGACTGTCAAAATATTGCTGGGGAAAATTGAACTACTCACAGCCATAACACTGAAGTTTCTATGATTTAAACAACTCGAGAAACCATGAGTAAATGCAATAACTAGGAGCATGCTCGCACCCATTACAATGCAGTACGGTGACCATAAGGTAGAACTAATACGGACTATACCTATTTATGATATGGTTTATCTATCTATCTATATTTTTACACCAGATCCCTTACGGGGTAGGCAGAGAGTACAGAGTTCCAACAGGCTCTTTCCTTACATACCTCTCTGGCTTCCTCTACTCTCATAGTTCGTCTCATACACGCTCGCCGGTTACGAAGACTCCTGACTTGTCCTTCAGATGAGACCCGGTCTATTTGGTCATGGTAAGATAGTCTAGGTCTTCCCCGGTACCTACATCCTTCCACTTTCGCATTGTATAACAGTTTTGTCATTCTTTCTTCGGACATTCTTTCTATATGCCCGAACCAACGAAGCATACCCTTTCTCATCTTCACACCGATATTCTCTTTCATACCTATTTGTTTTCTTACTACGCTGTTGCGAATACGGTCGGTCAGCTTCACACCGCACATCTTCCGCAGAGCTTGCATTTCCACCGCATTTATCCTACTTTCATTCTCCTTCTTACGGTAGGTTATGGTTTAAATACGCTGTAAGCCATATATAACCAAGTTCTAAACGAACAAAGTTCTCAATTCAGTCTCAGTAAGGGCAGCTATCTCAACCGTTGTAGATACAGAAACATGGCCCTAGAGGTCTATACTTAATATTTGCGTAATTTGGAGCAGAATATACAGATTCTGAAAGAAATGTACAGTCAGCAAGAAAATGGGCAATTTATTCAAAAACTTCGACTACTACTCATTGAAGGTGGCATATGCGTAGATAGAAAGAATTACGGCAATAGGCAGTGCCCGAGAATTATATGTTAGTTATATGTCAACAAGTCCATAATCGTACCAATGTTTGGTCACCCTAGATAGAAAGAGACGTAGGGCTCTAAGTGAGTATCCATGTCATTACGTTTATTTCGCAGAGTGCTCAATCCGTTTAGGGTAATATATCCATGGTATATCCAAACGCGGTCGTTTTTTGTATCTAATACAATTAATATATCGATACACAACCATCATCTCTACAGAGCTAGCTTAGGCGGCGTGAGAAAACATAATATGTCACGGACTTTGCAGTCCTAGCCGTAAAATATCAGTTTTGTCTTACATGCCAACATGGCGTGCCGAGACAAAAGTTGACACGAGAAAACACGTTTTAAGAATAATATTGTGTTGACGTATAAAGTAGACTATTTTGACTTAAATTAATGAAAACTTAAATCACGGACCGACCAATCTTTCCGCCCATACAAGCCCTGCAGGTGTGGTCATAGAAAGTAAATTGAATTCATATCAATCGTGTACTTTATCAAACCTCATAAAATAGTGAAACCTAAAATACCTTTGTGATTAAAAGTATGACAATGGATATGTATCTACAAATAATTTAAGTTTTAAGTTATTATAAAAAGACGAACATTTGAAAATATGCTTACTTTCTTAAAATATGGATGTCGTGTGGAGAAGTCAGTGCATTACGAAACTTTAACTTTTCCTGAGCATCTTCCTCCTTCAAATATATTTCCCATAGTTTGTCCCACTCAGCTTGCGTTGCTGTTCTCATACCTGAGAATATCCAGTATAAGTGGTCGCACAGCTACATGGGACTAGTGTAGTGGTTATAAGGCTAATTAATTTTTAATCAAATCATAAAATAAATGCACATCTCATAATTTCTTTGGTCATAATTAAATGGTTTTCATGAAATAAAATTATTTTTCGGATTTAATCGCGGTTCATTTATTCTTTTAAATTACAGACATTTCGAGTGGTTTCCAGCATCGTGACCATGGGAAAAATAGTTTTATAATATTCGCGTATATCTAAGAAGCAACAAATATGTTTCTTCAAATCTATTGCGTCTTCTTGACATTTATTTATGCATGAGTTGATGGCTCATGATTATTATAGGCTAGCAGTTTCCCGCAACTTCGTATCCGGTCGACAACAGCGCCACCTACTGGGTCTATGTTATATAGCCTATGTTACTTGATAAGGTAGGTTTCCAATGATGAATAAATCATTAAAATCGGATCAGTAGTACTGGAGATTAACCCGAATATCCAAACTCACAAATTTTACCTGTTTATAATATTAGTATAGAATTTAGATATAGAGAAGATAGATATTTTGTGTGAAAAAGTTTAAAGCACTATACTTATTATTGTTTGACTTACCGTGTACATACACTATATCTCGCAAGTCCTGTTGAATTGGCACATGTTCTGGTGTGCCGTGAGTCCGTAACCACTCACGGAATAGAGTCGACACTTTTTGTAGTGCATCTGGGACGCCATAATAAGCAGATAGTGATAGTACTCGAGCTCGCAACATGCTATAATATAATAAAGTACAGTGAAATAGTTATTTGATGTTATAGGCTCATACTGAACCGTGTTTGTGTGTGTGTGTGTGAATGATCTACGCTGTTGGTCGCGGGGCCTTTACTGTTTCACCGGACAAGAGGACGAGCGTGCAACCACTACGCTCTAGCCAGAAGGGCAAGGGGGCAACTAGCTCAAGGGCGCCTCAAGGAGGAACGGCCTCGGTTTGGGCAGTCACTATGGGGGAGGGCGCATATTAGGTGTCTCGCCGTGGTACTCTGCACCGGCCGGCGGGCAAGGGATTCTTCGACCTCGCCGGCGAGGTCGGTGTCTGATCATGTGTGCGGTATCTGTATCCGAAAGAAGTGATGTAAGGGCATCAGGAGAGTCGGTGTGAAAATGCCGCGGACGGCGGCAGCGGCTGATAGGAGGGGCGTTAGGTTTGTAGTCGGCGGCGGCTACCGTGATCGCCCAAAATATCAAGGCAACGCATACTACCTGTACATATCCCTTCGGGCATGAGGATTTCACCTATATAATAATGATTTAATTCTTATTTGAAACAATTTGGACGGATTAACCAACCGGACGATTTGGTGCAGTGATTAAGAGATTAAGCCGCTCCACCCACTGGATCAAAATGTCGCGGGTTCGATCCCCGCACGGAACAAACCTTTGTGTGGCCCACAAATATTTGTTTCGGTCTGGGTGTTTGTGTACGTAGATTTCATATTTGTAAACACACCCACGACATAGGAATAAATCCTGTTCTGGAGCTACGTATTTAAAAAAAACGATGAATGAATAAAAGCTATACTGCAATTAGTCCGGTCAATTTAGACATTCACCCTTGCATAGATTCCCAACAGGCTGAAAATTTGCATGAACGTTAGGGACACCATTATAATGAAATTGTGAAAAGTCCTCATCGATTCCATGTGTGCAAAAATTTTTATTCAAGGTCAGTTCGCAAAAATGGGTTTTTTGGATTTTTCAGCGAAACGGTTAGTTTTATGATAAAAATATCTCCGACAAAAATTGTAGATCTTTCAATTATCTACAAAAATTGTCCATACACTTTTTTGATAACATTAACCCTTTCTGAGAAAAAACGATTTCCAAATTTACATTATTTGTATTCTCTATAATATGCACACGTTTCCAACCCACCTACGAGGTAGTGTACTTAGCGCATTTTTTTAACGTGGTTTTCCCGGTATCCCTTCTATCTTAGTAAAATTTAATGGAATTTCAGGTCATCTTATTCATTATCATCGTCATTATCTATTTTGGAATAGCTTTTTCTCAGAAATAGTTAATGTTATGAAAATCAAATCAAACGTTTTTTATTCATGTAGAACAAAAGGCACTTATGTATTTAGTCAAAAAGAGAAAAAATATTGATTACTTAAGACCCGTTCGGAAAGTCATTCCTGTGGAGAAGAAGGGCAAGAAACTTCACGGTTATTCTTTTGAAAAATTAGGGGTTTTACGATTCTTTTTGTATTCATTGCATTCATGGGGTACGGGAGAACAGAGCAAAACGAGCTAAAGAGATGTGCTTAAGTATAGATTAATATAAGTGTAAAAAGTAAGTGTAAAAAATTATAAGGACAATTTTTGTAGATAATCGCATGATCTACAATTTTTGTCTGAGATATTTTTATCATAAAACTAACCGGTCCGCTGAAAAATCCAAAAAACCCATTTTGGCGAACCAAATTTTGACCTTGAATAAAAATTTTTGCAAACATGGTATCGATGGGGACTTTTCATAATTTCATTATAATGGTGGCCCTAACGTTCAGCTTGTTGGGAATTAATGCTAGGGTACCCCTATTTTTTCGGCTAAATTGCCTGGACTAAATATATACCAATCATTGGGACGGCGATACTTGCATATTACAAGTTGATAAACAGGTTTTTAACAAAATGTCTGTTACAAATATTCGTTGAAATATAGACAAAATATGTTAATAGTAACAAAACTGTCTTATAACTGAGAATGCACTGGGATAGCATTTAAACCAGAGTGTTGTATTTTTGCCAAAACATTACTAATCTTGGCCCAAGTACCACGATTTATGAAAAAATTTCATCAATCAGTTTTGTGTTTTCTTGACCTACCTGAGTATATGAGAGTTGAGCATAATATTAGATTCAACTAAATAATTTTACCTTTCACTTATATCCAGATTATGATTTTCCCAATCTTGTTTCATATATATTGGAGTAATTAGTCTTTGTATAAATTTCTGCAAAGAAAATAGAAATGAAAACCAGTAGTAGTAAGTCTAGCTCTGCAACATGGTCATTAAACTTGGATTATATTTAACACGTTAGCTGCCAATGAAAAAATTGCCCCGTCTCATTCGGGCCATGGCGGACAATGCTGGGCGACACTGAAACTTTCCGTTCAGGCCGTGTCGGACAACGTTGACCGCGCGGCAGACCCGTGTTCCAAACTGTCTGCTGCGCCGACGGACACCGACACCGAGATAATTCACTTATAAGCTGACCCGCGCGGCCCTCTAGTTTACCCCATATAGCTTCACTATCACTTAGAAAAAAAAAATGATTTTTGAGACGCTACCGTAAAATGTCAATCACTGTTCGGTTTTTTGGAATCATAATAAAGTAAACCAACTTTTTAAATAAAAAATAGCTGTTTAATTATTTTAAAAAGATATATACTCATATCATTAAGGCTTCTCTAGAGCAAATTAAAACTGTAATTAAACATAATGTTATAAAAAAAAAAAAAAACTTCTCCAAAAACTTATCTTATCGAAAGTTAAACTGACTAATCTCCGCTTTGCCGATGATATCGTCCTGTTTTCATCCACACCATCAGAGCAACAACAAATGCTCCAAGACTGAGTACAGCAAGCCTCGAGGCTAGATTATCCATTAAAAGATCAAAAACTCAACTTATGACCAACAGCACAAAATGTAGGGTAGAGATAGATGGACAGATTACTACTATGCGTAGTGCATAGTGTCAACGAACATACGTATTTGGGCCACACTGTCTCGTTTCATAACCGGCA
Organism: Phalera bucephala; assembly: GCA_905147815.2. Classification (NCBI taxonomy): domain Eukaryota; kingdom Metazoa; phylum Arthropoda; class Insecta; order Lepidoptera; family Notodontidae; genus Phalera; species Phalera bucephala. The sequence goes on along the minus strand of LR990613.1, from coordinate 23,161,892 downwards.
TGATTCAAAAGACAGAAAGAGAACGTCTGGAAAAGTCTGGTCCTTGAGGGATATGATGAAGGACGACCTTACCTTGTCCCTGAAGCCAGACTGATGGATATGTGTGTTTGACCCGTCGTAACCTATGGTGGTACAGTGGACGAAATCAACAACAGGCTGGTAGAGACTGTCCATTCGTTCGGGTCCAAGAATTGGAAGCCTTACCGTAAAAATAGGCCTCAAAAACTATCTAACTACACACCTCCGATGATGCTAAGTCCTATAGGCAGCTCAATGGACAGATATTGAAGTCCTTGCAACGCGATTTACGGTCTTCCAATACAAGGCGTATTGAGGAGACCATATAGCAGAAAAAGCTCTAAAGTGTTCGCAAGAGACGCGTCTTTCTGGCAAAGCCAGTTGTCGAAGCTGAAGACGGAGGATAGAAAAATAACGTCGAAGGGAGATAGAGAGGTTCTATAGACAGTTATATACCTCAGTAGCTGAACCTGTTGTTGACTTGATAAAAGACCCAAGAGCCAAGCCAACCCGACACCACACTGAAGATATCTCGGACATCAGCCTACACGAGATTAGGATGGCTCTCAAACAACTAAAAAACAACAAAGCGCCGGGCGCAGACGGAATTACCGCAGAGCTTCTGAAAGCGGGCGGATCGCCGGTACTTAGTCCTTCAGAGGCTGTTAAATTACGTCTTGCTCGAAGGGAAAAAGCCGGAAGCATGGAACAGGAACACCCCTGTGTGGTGCTGTTTTTCAAGAAAATTGATAACACTTTATTAAAGAACTATAGGCCCATCGCACTGCTGAGCCATGTTTATAAGTCATCACGAATCGTCTCGAACGCAGGCTTGATGACTTCCAGCCTCCCGAACAAGCCGGTTTCCGGAAAGGCTTTAGCGCCATAGATCTTCTCGTCCAAAATACTTCAGTGCCTCAAGACTAAAGTTCTTAGTCGATGTGAGTTGCCAGTGATGACATAAAAAAGCTTAGAGTTGCTCAGCGAACTATGGAAAGAGCTATGCTTGGCGTTTCTTTACGCGATCGAATCAGGAATGAGGAGATTCGTATAAGAACCAAGGTCACCGATATAGCCCTCAGGATTCGCAAGCTGCAATGGCAATGGGCGGGCCACATAGCGCGAAGATCGGACGGGCGTTGGGGCAGAAAAATTCTAGAAGGGAGACCACGTATTGGCAAGCGCAGGGTAGGACGACCGCCTGCCAGATGGACCGACGATCTTGTGAAAATCGCAGGAAGTCGTTGGATGCAGGTGGCATCGGACGAGTTACGCTGGAAAGCGATTGGGGAGGCCTATGTTCAGCAGTGGACAAGTATAGGCTGAGATGATGGACCTACGGTGCGTTTCAGACTTAAGGTTTACCAAAGAGCACTAAACGGATGAATTGCATCAGAATCACAAGGCTGCCTTACACACTTAGGTTATGGATGTAGGCTTAAAGACGGCAAAGCTGTAGTGGGATTGGACGGGGCATGTCTTGCGTATGAACCTGCAAAGTTGGTCAAATATCGTCACGGCATAGATCCCTGAAGACGGCCATAGGTGTCGTGGTCAACCGAGATGAAAATGAAGTGTCAATTTGGATACTTTTTCGAGAAAGACATAGATACTACTGGTCCAGAATTTATTTATGTTGAGACATCAAGTGGAGGCAAAGGCCTGGGCAAAGGCCCAGCCGAGGGACATAGGATAGGCCACTAAAATAAGAACGAGAGTCTCGAGTGGGGGTGGGCGACAATGTGACCGCGCGGCCCTATGGAACGGATTTTCGATTTTTCGTCCGCTGAGGCCATGGCGGTCAATGTTGTCCGACGCTTGATTATTCATAAATAATAATAATAATATATTATTATTTATGAATTATTAAGCGTCGGACAACATTGACCGCCATTCATAAAAGAGGATCGAAAATTATTTTGTGTTAAAAACATAGCAATGTTCTTGTAAAGCAGTTTTTCATTTCGTAGTGTAGTTTTTTAGAAAATGATAATATTCGTTTTTGCGCATACGTCGTTTATTTCCGAGCGCGTGTTCAATATATCCGTCCCTTATTATTCATTTGTAAAGCAATTGCGTCACCTTCACTCTTCCGGTAGATAATTGGTAGATCGCGGTGGACCCTTAATTTCAACAGACTATATTGCACAGTTACACAGACGAACGATTTAGCGCAGTGGTTAAGAGCCTAAGCTGCTCCGCCCACTGTGTCTAATAGTCGCTGGTTCGATTTCCGCACGGGACACATCTTTGTGTGACCCACAATTATTGTTTCGGTCTGGGTATTTGTGTATGTGAATTTTTATGTTTGTAAACGCAGTGTGGATCTAAGTCTTTTAAAAAAAAAGTTAGCAAACATAAACAGTTGAACTTTTTCGTACTAGCAGTCCGAATCAGAATAACGCACATAGACGCGCGCTCTACGCGACTTCTCGAAAGTGTTCCCTCTGAGATCTGCGTGTGGCATGCCAGCCATTATTGATTTGACTGATGATGATACCATGAACAAATACCCTTCTATCAGAGCTCACAATAGGATAAAAAGGTATTTAAAAACTAAAAAGATTACCGGCGAGCGTGTATGAGACGTGACTATGAGAGTGGAGGAAGCCAGAGAGGTATGTAAGGAAAGAACATGTTGTAACTCTGTACTCTCTGCCTACCCCGCAAGGGATCTGGCGTGATGATATAGATAGATAGATTGAAAAACATTATTAAGCGAACTAAAATTCCCCTACAAAGGCAAAATTACTTTAAAACTAATATTTGTTTAAGAAAAGACAGTTTGCAATTGTTAAATAAGTAAGATTCTTGTATAAAAGAATTAGAACTTAACTATGTACAATATAGATACAACTAGTTACTACTTAAGGAGCTTACTTTAAAGGATATTTTAGTATAAAGCCGCTCAGACACATTTATGTGAACAGGGGTTAGCATCTGTGCGCGTTTGTGTGCGTGATTCATTCGGACCGCAAATACATACTCAACTGTTTAAATATGTTAAATGTGCTAAATGCTATGTTAGCATATAGCACAGAAATACAACTGTGGTATTTGCTATGTTAGCATATGCAATATGGGCTGGCATAAACATTCGTTTCAACACACTGCATTAAGGATACATACCCGTAAATCGTCATGTACCAATGAATTAATGAGTCTCTCTTCCAGGTTTTCAAATACAGAAGCAGCAGCAGCCCACGGCGCGAAATTTCCCTCCACGGTCAGGTACGAGGTGAGGTTCAGTGCCAGCTCGTAGGGCACCACCCGAGACTCCGCCAGCGCGGTTATGTCGCTTAACAGATTAGCTCTGTCCGTTGACGCCAGCTGTAGAGTTAGATGAGTAAATAATAGTTTATTTCCAAGTAAAGGACATTGTCGATAATTGCCCCAGAACCAACAAAAATTTGACCCATGCCATCATTATTTATCTATTTTATATTAAAATAATGGCAAATATTCGAATCTAACGGACAATTTGCAATCTAAAACGAATATTTCAACGCATTGTAAGACATCTTTACTGAATGTCAATAATTGAGAATTAGACCCTCCAAATCTAATACTTCTTGTACAATATTGCGCTTCCCCCGCTTGTCCGTTTAATAATAAATACCTTAAGAGAATTTATGGATGATTTGAAATCATACAAGTATTTTTCATGAAATGGAATGGCATGAATGGCGCGCGTGTGTGTGTGGGCGCGTGGGTGTGTGCGCGCGTGTGAGTGAGTGTGTGTGTAAGCGTGCGCGTGCGCGTGCGCGCGTGTGTGTGTGTACGTGTGTGTGTGCGTGCGTATGTGCGTATGTGTTCTTATCTGTTATAGAGTTAATAATTTTATTCAATTTTCTGTTTCATTAGTTTAATCTGGAGCTGTAAGTTTTGTATGGAAATGTGTAACTATCGATAGTCTATACGTGCTCAATAAAGCGAGGTACAAGAGCGAGATGCGTTCCGTTTTAAGAACCTGGACACCTGTGCCGTTTTGAAGGTCACTGGGGGGTATATAAAACTAAGATACTTTAGATTACCCCCAGATTACTGAAGACCTACCCGGAAAGTAAAGAATTGATATAGACCCAGATGTAGACCTTTATCCAGTCTACATCATCACGCCAGATCCCTTGCAGGGTAGGCAGAGAGTACAGAGTTCCAACAGGTTGATGCCTTACAGATCTCTGGCTTCATCTACTCTCATAGCTCGCCTCATACACTCTCGCCAGTTACAGTCATCCTAATATTGTAAAATAAGATTAAAAAAAGCGAAAGTTTGGATGTTCGTTAATCTCATTACACTATAACGACAAACCGATTTGGATAGATTGGTAGAGGTGAGTTAGGGAGTACAAAATTAGTAGGTGATACCTGTTCTGATTTAGTTTTCAGTTGCTCCACCAGTTTCAGCCACATGTCTGTAGAATAATTGACTCTATAGTACCCAATGTGATCATTGTTTATCTTCAGCCATTTGTCTTCATCCTTTAATGTTAGTTTCACTGAAACAATAAAACAGAATAAACTTATTGACTTGGAACTATAAAAAAGGGTTTTCAGTATATATGGCATAATATGGACTATAATTCCTTCCTGTAGCATAAACTACTAACTACTAATTCAGGAGAACAAACTACTTTACGTTAATGAAGCACCTTATAATCAATCGGTTTATATAAATACAGAAGACACATTCTGACCACCGTCCTTGGGGTTCTGGTTTGATCATGCTTACTAAAATGTCTTTGCTTGCGGTAGCTGTCTGGGGCGGGTCACTTCTTTCCCTTCAATATGATCGAGGGGAGTGACGGGTGTTCCAGTAGCCATACTCGTGAACGGGCGGTGCTTGTGGGGACGTTTAGGCACTCTTTATAATTTTTTTTTTTTGAAAAAACCTAGCCCCACTCTAGGACTTATTTCTGTGTTGTGGGTGCGTTTACAAACATGAAAATTCACAAACACAAATACCCAGACCGGAACAAATAATTGTGGATCACACAAAGATTTTTCCCGTGCGGGAATCGAACCCGCGACTGTCACTGCGCTAAATATCATCATTAGTCTCTCATCTCGATCGTAAGGCATCACACATCACACTGGAGCTAGATCTTAACTATTTAATTGTTACCTAAACATTGCACCCACACAATATAATAAAAAATAGAAAATAGAGTAAGAGAATTAAATAAAAAAGACAAGCCGGTTGAGTTTCTCATCCGATCTTCTCAATGGAGACCGCGTTCCGAGGCGGTGGTAGCTTAGTAGTTAGATTAAATAAAAAATGTTAACTGACAATTTGTAAGTACGGGGGTACTTACAAAACGTCATGTTACATTTTTTTAGCAGGGTATATACAAAATAAATTATTTGAGTTTGAATATTTCTGGATACACCCTCCTCGATCGTGGCAAAGCAAATATATTTGTGCACATTTTAACTCTAAATTATTTATACTCACCACTTTTTTCAGTGTCAGGGAACCATAGGATATTTGGATTCACCCCATTATTAGTCTTGTATGTGACTGGCACAAACCAGCGGTAGCTAAGACGAGACAAAACACATTTAGTTACCTGTACTAAAAGTGATCCGAAAACACAAAGATACAAATTAAAAGCTTAGAATCAAAATAATTCAGAAGCCGCGTCCAGTCGTAATTGCACGCCGCGCGGTGAAGCCAAAAATTCAACAAACGCCCCGCACTTCCCACCCGCGTAATATTGGCAGCCCGGAAAGATTACCACATTTTGGGGTAAATATTGATAATATTAGAGTAGATGATAATAAAATCGTTGTTGCGGTAACGTGCACTTCAAAAGCATAAATACACGTGAACTATTAAGTTTTGTAATAATTTAATGAAGAGAAAATATATTTTTATCATCTCAACTAAATATTATATATATAGTTAACTAGCTATATTAATACCATTTAATACTATAACTAATAAAGGCCTCAGCAAATAAAAGTAAGGAAAATTAAAATTGTTACACTAGCAACACTAACGAAATTGACGCGTCTTTGACTATGTCAATTAAAGACGAAAGACTTAATTCGATATTTAAATAAAACGGCACTTGAATGCACAAGTTAGGTAGGAAATATGACCCATCATGTATCTTTTTGATCTCAACAGTATTTTTACAGGCAGGAACGATACGAGAAGGCATAATTAAATTTAATTTGACACACTCTGAGCACGTTACTCCGCACGACGGTCACGGAATGACTACTCGCTTGAGCGTGTGACTAATATGACTACGAGACTACTGCTTCAATTTGATACGCGCCCGCGACTTCTGGATTATTTTATTTTCCAAGACTAAAAAATAGGGGTCTCGAATTATTACTATCTGGCATACAATTATAAAGCCCCAATTAAGTAATGTCTAAAGCGGATTCTAACCTACTTTAGCCACATAGCTGGGCTAGCTCGTGATTGAGAACAAATTTGATGGAAAAGGGCCTCGAGGCCGCTCGCCGATGCGGTAGTCCGACCAAATACAAGATCCGACAGGAATGTGTGTGTGAATGGTCTACGCTGTTGGCCGCGGGGCCTTCACAACTTCACCGGACAAGACCGGCAGAAATACCGCTCTACGACATGCCCAAAATGAATGATCAAGAATGAAGGAGACTTCTGAACACGTGTGTGATGGCATCCTCCTGATATTGACACGACAAGAGGTAGTGGCTAATTGAGAATGTTTAAAATCTTACTTGAATTTAGAATCGTTAGGGTACTCGGCTTCGGGGTCGAGTAGGAAACGTGACTGTGTAACAATGTATGTATTCGGTTCATCTGCTGGTTTTACAGTCAGTAGTGGGTAGCCCATTTGACGCGTCCAAGTATCCATGATATAGCTGAAACCAAACACATTTTTACTTCTAAGTACCTTTTTAGTTTAAGATTCTTTTTAGAAACATTGAAAGTGTGGCTATGATGGCTCTAAAATCAGGAAGATGTAAATTAATGGTCGGCCTTTTACGAGTAAAGTGAAAATAATAGGCACATATTAGTTTGAGATTTTATTGAAAGGCCTATCCCGATTGAGTATTAATATCTGCAAAAACAAAATAAATGGGCGAAATTTAATTAAAAAACTATATAAATAACAAAATTTGTGTCCATATAAGATTAAATCGGCCATTGTGTCCAACATTTCCTAATAACATCAGTATATATTGTCCCACTGCTGGGCAAAGGCCTTCTCTCACAAATCGAGGTGAGAGAGATTAGGTCATACTCCACCACGCGGACCCAGTGCGGGTTCGTGGAGGCAGGTGTGTGGCCACCTGCTGATGGAACTTATCAAGCCGCCTATAAGGCTACCAACTCTGCTTAACAACTACCACATTAAGTGGTAACCGGGACCAACGGCTTAACGTTCCTTCCAAAGCACGGATGCTCAAATATGGAAATGTCACAAACGGTCACCCATCTCAGGCCAACCGAGTCGAACGCTGCTTAACCTTGGTGATCGGTAAGTAAACCGCGGTCGCACAGCGCTACGAGCGCCTGCCTCATTCTCTATGGCGAGGTGGCAATATTGCTGATGCTATTAGGCCCCAATGTAACGCGTAGGCGAGCCTTTTAATGTTTATGCCGGGCACAATTCCAGGTTTCAGACTACTACAGCCAATTTTTCGAGAGAAAAATAACATTGCCTAAATTTGAAACCAGGACCTCGTGATAGCCAGTACTACGCCACTAGACCGAGACATATTTCAATTAAATATTGTTTTTTTTAATGCTTTCAGTCTAACATGGTTTTTTTTGACGTGAAACGTCTTTAAAATCACACCAAAACATACGGGTACCAGGTCAGAAAAGTGAACCATAACGAAAAGGTCTATTATATCCTCTTAACTTAATAATTATAAACTTATTAGTCTCAGAAACATGAATCCAGTGTCACTATTTAGCTTATACAAGGTGTAACATACATAACGCAAGACCTGATACATCCCAATTAGATTACTGGCTTACGAATTCAAAACGAAAACCAATTTTCCAAATTTAAATTTCTTAACCCATTTTTAAGCACTTTACACCCCAATTGGCGGACGATTTAGCGCAGTGGTTAAGAGCTTAAGCTGCTCCGCCCACTGTGTCGAATAGTCGCGGGTTCGATTCCCGCACGGAACAAATCTTTGTGTGATCCACAATTATTTGTTCTGTTCTGGGTATTTGTTTGTGAATTTTCATGTTTGTAAACGCACCCACGACACAGGAATAAAACCTAGTGTGGGGCTACGTTAAAAAAAAAATAACAATGAAACTTGTACGTGTATGTGTGCGTATTCAGAAATTCGTCTTAGAAATGCATTCAAAATCTTCGTATTGCTTTGAATCAAGACTAAATTTAGTTTATTATAGCGCATTAAAGGAGTAACATCATTTATTGTACATTTTAAAAAAAATGTAAGATACATTAAAATTGTTGAAATCGATTCAGTAACCGATATAGAGCAAACTTCTTTCAGGTCCGGCGTTATTTATATTACACCTTGTATAGTTAACTCGCTGTTATGACCTTGAGTTTGCGTAGAATGACCGAAACGGACGCCCTCGCTCCTGTCTATCAATCTTTAACACTAAAAGCAACTCGGTGAACGAAAATGTTTCATGTTAAAACCAACGGCCGAGTGCCCCGACATAGCCACACCCGATTTTTTTATATTTATCACTGTCCAGTACCATATTCTAACATTGTAGTCAGAGATGGGCAAAATGTAATCATATTAATGATTAACCATCCTCTCTTCGGGATATAGGCGTGATGGTGTATTAAAGATTAACGATTACAATTACATTTTGTAATCTTCAACGTTTACCATTACACTTTAATTCTTGAATCATGATTGAATATTACAAAATGCAAATGTAATCATTAATCTGATTACATTCTGCCCATCTCTGATTGTGGAGAGGAATGGCAGCTTCAGTATTAATAATTAAGCAACTACATACAAAATATTCAAATCTGGATGATCTTTCTTGAAATAAGTTTCCAACGATGACAATAGATCTTGAGTCACAGTGTTACCAAATTCAAACTTTTTCAGATAGTCACAGACACCAAGGCGGAAGTTCTCCTCGCCAGTGAAACCTTCCAACATTCTCAAAATTGAGGCACCCTGAAACATAAATACCTAGCCTGTTCACCACAAGACTCCAAAACTTTACAAGCTTTATAATAATAAAACAGAACATAGATATTTGAGATTCATAGTAAACATTTTTATTAGTGCATTACAGCATATTTATACTGTGATATCAGTTTGCATGAAAATACAAAAAATAAACACAGTTGACGGCCGGACGATTTGGCGCAGTGGTTAAGAGTTTAAACCGGTCCGCCCACTGGAACGGTCAGGAACAGGAACAGTCGCAGGTTCATTTCCCGCACGGGACAAATTTTTGTGTGACCCACAATTATTAATTTCGGTCTGGGTATTTGTGTATGTCAATTTTCATGACTGTAAACGCACCTACGACGCAGGAATAAAGCCGCGTAAGGGATTACGTTTTTTTTTAAAGCAAGTAGCAATTACGTCTATATTTGTCGACAATGTTGGGACTCAATGTAATAGGGGCGAGCCTATTACAACTATACTGCGCATAAATTCAGACTTGAGACTAATATTGGGAATATTTCGATAAAAAACTAGACTGTCCAACCTAAGATTCTAACCCAGCACCTCGTGGTTGCTACCCGAATTAAACGCCACTAGACCAACAAGGCAGTTTTATCAATAAATCAGAGCATGAAAACATTACTTACCTTGTTGTACGAAATTGTATCAAAGATGGCTGTGATCTGATCAGGAGTAGCCACTGTTTGCACTACGGGATGGCTAGCCTGTCTGGAGTCAATACTAAGCACTGGATGTAAGATTTTAGTAACAAAGTGATCCGTCTGAAAATAGAAAACAACTTTGATGTTGTGTGTATAATATAAACGTTTAAACGTGTCGCCACATAGCTGACGCAGCGCGACGGGAGCGTGACGGTGGCGCGGCTTGGGGAGTTGTAATTTACTGAAATGTACGGAAGATACCACACAGCGCAGCCACGCTCGGCGCGACGGCAAACGTCACAACTGAACTAGCCGAGCGCTTCCGAGGTTCTCCGTCGGCTATTTAACCAAACCTTAATTCTCCTTGATTTGATTCATGCCCAAACTAATAGCAGAGTACTTGAAACTACTAAGTCTGCCCTTTCTCTTAACGATTACAACTGGGGTCAATGGTCAGAGTGGCCTTTAAAGCAAATGCGAAGATGGGGCTAGTAAACCATAAACAATCATCCACCTAAAGTTTGCCAGATCAAATTCTCTGAACAAAAGATATTATTCTGTGTCCATAGATGATTCGCCTCAGAACCAACAGCAATGAAAAAATGCTTGTATTATTTCAAGTCGCCTGTTTATTATCTGCGTGTATTTATTTTTACACGGACAAGCGGGAGAATCGCATTATTGCAAAAAACTAATTAGATTTTGAGGTTATAATTTAGTAGCCAACAACACAAAAAAATCGTTATAAAAAAATATATTAGCAATAGTCAACTCGATTATGGATGAATGTAATCGATTGAATATAACCGATTTGCATCCCCAACCGTAATTCGATAAAAAAACGTTGACATTTGGAAAAGATGTCGGCGACTTCGATTTATGTACTTACAGTACTTTACAATATTCGTTTTGGATTGCCAAATTGTCCGTAAGATACGGATATTTGCAACTATATATAGAATAAAATAGATAAATGATTATGGTATAGGTCACATGTTTGTTGGTTTTGGGGCCATTTTCGACGATGTCCTTTGGATTTAGTTTTAATTTAAAATTATCTACAATGTCCCGCTCGGCGCTCGAGGCGAGCTGACGCGTTGTTGGTTACTGTTATCATAGAGTATACTTATACAGAAGTGACATCTTACGAACACGGAGGAAGTCCTTAATCATGTTCCGGTCACCCAGTAAGGAATACTATTCCGACCCAGATCTTAGCAAGGCTGGTGGATCAAGCAATATAACATTACGCAAGCGTAAACATGATGAGGAACTGCAAGTAATGTTCGAATCATTTTCAAAAGAAATCAAAAGTACCCTGAATTGCTGGAAAACTGAAGTACAAGAAAATATTTCACAAATTAAAAATAACCTGGAATCAGTCCTGAAGACCGATCTTGCACAATTAAATGATAATTTCTCTAAATTGAGATCTGAAATAAATACTATACGCCAAGATTATCAGGAAATGAAAGCATCGGTTCAGTTATTAAACCGCAAACATATCACAATTGAGGAAGAATTTAAATCACTAAAAGATTCCATCGAATTTCACAGTAAACAGTATGACGATATTAATCTCAAGATTAAAAATCACATTGATAAAGTTAAGAATATTAGCAAACTTGAGAGCCAACTGGACGTTTTGAGTAGCAGGTACAATTCACTAGTTAAAGAATTTAATATTAACGATCAAAGGAACCGACTCCTGAACTTAGAAATCACTGGACTCACGGAAAGTAAAGATGAGAATCTACATGGCGTTTTCATGACGATAGCTAAACATGCTGGTGTCAGTATTCTTGGTGAGGATATTTTGGAGATAAATCGCGTCACCCCTAAAGTGAAACAGCCAGGCCGCCCCAGGAATATTATAGTGAAAGTTAAGTCCCGCCTTTTAAAGGATAACATCATATCAGGTGCGCGGAAAAATAGATTAACCACTAAGAATTTAGATATACCCGGCACTGAGAAACCTATTTACATAAATGAGCACCTCACCCAATTCAACAAGCAACTCTTAAAGAAGTGTAAGGAAGCTGCAAAGGTGAAACAATATCAATATGTTTGGACTAGACATGGAAGAATTTTTATGAGGAAAAACGACACGACACCTGCTGTTCAAATATACGATGAAAACGAGATTTCAAAAATTTTTTAAGCGGTATACTATATCCCTTTACTATTATGTTTTACTATCCCTTTTTTATATTCTTTTCTATTTTAATTTGTGTTTCCGTTCCGTTACGTAATCCCTTGATGTTCATTATGCTTATTACATTTTTTGAATTTTTAGACATTAACACATGTGAAGCGATCGTTGATTATAATACATATTGTACCTATTTAAAACATTCTGCAATTACTTATTCTTTGGCGGCCATAGCAATCCTTTGTTTAAGTTGCATTCCTAGGTTATCGATGCGGCAAATTAGTGTGCGATACAACAGGTGTAACGGACGTAATTTATGTTATTCAGTCATAAAAGCTATCATCACATTGATTTACCTAATACACCCGGATATGTCTTTTTGTGTTGTAATATTACATTTTATAAACATTCATGTGATACAGGTTCCTACATTTACTTGTTATCACTTTTATTACCTCTTTAGATTTAGAGAATATATCTCCACTATATTTATCTCCAACCACCATGTTATTGTTGTTCAGGAATTACTCAAATTGACCTCATTTTATGCGAAACACAGTAATCGTAGTGCGAGTATTCGTTTTAAATATAAGTGCGCACCATTATCGTTCGCACAATCAATCGTAGTACATGCATTACGCCGACAAATCGACGCTTTATTTGTCGTATTAATAATGTTGAAGTACCCCCTAACGTATTATATCATATCGTATTTTATTCTATCAATTCAAAAGGTATATTTGACGAAATTTTTATTAAATCGTATAATGTTGTGGACTTTCTCAATTGTTATTTATGGCCTATTTAAAATATTATTAATTTTTATCGTAACAGAAATTATAAAGTCCATTAGACTCCTGTTTCTATTAACGTGGTATATTAAGTATATCCTCACACACTATCATTATTTAATAAATTATCGGTTAGTTACGCTAGATTGTTTTTTGATTTACTATGGATACTGAAATTAAAATTTACTACCAGAATGTTCGTGGTCTGAGGACCAAATGTTTGGAACTTCGACAAAGCTTACTGAGTTACGAATACGACATATTAATATTGACAGAAACGTGGTTACATGATGGAATTTTTGATGGAGAACTATGCGATGACAAATATGACGTGTTCCGAGCAGACCGCAATTTAACTACGACCGGCAAAGCGTCAGGAGGTGGAGTGCTGATCATGACACGCCGCGCGCTCTGCGCTGAACGCCGTGAGGTCGGAGAACTGCGGTCGGCAGAGCTGTTATGGGTGACGGTGCCGGCAAGTGTATGCTCTTCTACGGCTGACTTGCATTTGTGCGCTACATATGTGGCACCGGACCATCATCGTCAACCTCACGATATTGACATGATAACCCTAGCGACCAAGAATGTTCTACAACTAAATCCGAAAGATAATTATCTTCTGATAGGTGATTATAATCTATCTTGTATCACATGGGATGGTGGCATGCCAACTTTTTTGAGGAAAGGATCAGTGGAAATTCAAAATGCTGGTTTAAAAATGATCGAGGAATTTGAATTTTATGGTCTGTCACAACATAATTCTTTAAAAAATATTTCCGATAATACATTAGATTTAGCTTTTTCTAATCTCCCGTTAAAAATAGTTCGTTGTTCTGTTCCACTCCTTAAAGAGGACATGGCTCACCCACCATTTACGTTAAATATCTTAGACTTAGCGGTACGGCCTCTCCGTGAGTCTACAACTCCGAGACCAAACTTTAGGAAAGCCGACTACGAAGCCATAAATAATTACATTATCGGTCAAGATTAGCACTCTCTATTGTGCTCAGGTACAGTGAATGACGCGGTGGACAAATTGTATAATGTAATAGATGATTGTGTTAAGAATTATGTCCCTTTACGTAAAAAACTGAACAGTCGAACATACCCAAAATGGTTCAGCCCGGCTTTAATTAAGATTGTGAAAGAAAAAATTAAAGCCCACTCAAAATGGAAAAAATATGGGAACAATTTAGATTATGATGAATTTTCTTTGCTACGTGCCAGAGAACGTAAGGTCCAAAATGCTTGTTTTAAAAACTTCACATCAAGTTGCGAAAATAATATTAAATCTAACCCTAGATTGTTCTGGACGTTTGTCAAGGCTACAAAAGGCAAGTCCGCGTACCCTAAAACCTTGAGTTTAGGAAATGATAAGTTTTCAAGAGGTGAAGACATATGTGACGCTTTCAATTTATTTTTTAAAAGCGTTTTTGGAATTCCTAGTTCTTGCTACACACAATCTGAGAATAGCTCGATTGGTTTCCATACACTCTCAGTTATACAGACTAGTACCGACGAGGTCAGAAGATTATTAGAAAAACTAGATAGGAACAAAGGTGCCGGTAGTAATGGAATCCCTCCAGTTTTTTGGTCCAACTGTGCGCAAACTCTTGCATTGCCCGTTAGTATAATATTTAATCGTTCTTTACGTGAAGGAATATTCCCTAATAAATGGAAATCCGCGCACATAATCCCCATTTATAAGAAAGGTTCTAGAACTCAGATAGAGAACTACAGAGGGATTTCTATGTTGAACACTATCGCTAAAGTACTTGAACGGCTCGTTTATAAAGAAATCTATCCTTTAATTTCCCAACATATTCCCGCTGAACAACACGGTTTTGTGAAAAAACGCTCTACCACTACAAATCTAAGTTGTTTTACGAATTAACTTCTTTCGAATATGGATAATGGTGGTCAAGTTGATGTGATTTACACGGATTTTGAAAAAGCTTTCGATCGTGTGGATCACATCATCTTACTAAATAAACTACAATCACTCGGTATACACGGAGATTTGTACCGTTGGGTCCAATCATACCTTACATGTCGCTCTCAGGCGGTTGTCATAGGCGGGTATCGATCGAACTTTGTAGTTATACCCACGGGTGTCCCACAGGGGTCACATTTAGGTCCCCTTTTTTACAATGCTTATCTATACGACATAGGTTCTTGTTTAAAGCATTCGGAATATCTCATGTACGCTGACGATACAAAAATTTTTTGTAAAATTAATAATATAAATGATTGTTTACAAATGCAAAAAGATCTTGATTGCTTGTACACATATTATGCGCAAAATAGGATAACGGTCAACATACAGAAATGTGTATGTATTACTTTTTCACGCAAAACAAAGCCAATTACGTATAACTACACTTTCGAGAATCGACCTATTGACAGATCCAAAATCGTCCGCGACTTAGGAGTATATCTCGATAGCAAAATGCTGATGTCTGAACACACGCATTATGTAGCTAATAAAGCTTATCGGAACCTTGGCTTTGTTCTGAGGGTATGTAAACCATTCTCTGATATAGCCGTTCTAAAAACAGTTTACTTTGCGTATGTGAGAAGCATCCTCGAATATGCGAGCCCCGTGTGGTCTCCTCAGTACATTATATATAAAGACTGCCTGGAGAGAATTCAGAAAATCTTTATTAACCATTTAAATTACCGTAAACGTAACAGTTTGAATAATTACCAAAGAAGTTGCCGTATACATGATCTGTTCCCATTGGAGCAGAGGCGCATTATCTTGGATATGTGCTTATTGTTTGACATAGTTCATAGTAATATAGATTGTTCCGACCTCGTATCTAAAATTGCTTTTCGAGTGCCTTTGTATCGCACACGACACACCTCTTTACTTGACGTACCCTTCCATTGTACTAACTACGCTAAAAACACTATATTATCGCGTCTTACTCGCACTTATAACACTTTATTTAGCCGCATCGATCTCTTTGCTTGCTCAAAACTTAAATTTAAAAAGCACGTCGTTAGCACTATCGCAGCTAGTAATATAAATTAAAACTAAAGTAATAATTATATTTCACTAAACAGTATGTTTTAAATCAACGATGGCGATATTATCATAATGTCATCTTTTCTTTTTAAATTCATTTTATTCACCCAACAATGCCATTACTTGTATACACAGTAAGGAAAACCTGTTATTGGCTATACTTGAATACATAATCTTAGTATGCAATAATTGTATAACGCTGTTGGATTTCTGAATAAATTAAAAAAAAAAAAAAGAAAAAAAAAAAAGCAAATTCCATGTATACAAAGTATGGATTACTTTTTCATTGTGTGGCACCTTTTAAAATGAATCTTTTAGTTTAATTATAATAAATTCTGTAAGGAAAGAACTCTCTGCCTACCCCACAGGGGATGTGGCATGATTTTATTACAATCTATAAAAAAAATAAATAAATTAACTCTATAATTGGTATTTTAACTTATTTAAAGGTTAGTTAAATAGTCATACCATTTCCCATGTTGGTTCAATAGAGTGCAAAGCTTTGATTTGCATGTAGGTAGCAAAACCTTCATTCAGCCAAACCTCATCCCACCATTTCATTGTGACTGAAAAACATAAAAATAATTTTTAGCAGAACAGGAAATTGTACAATTGTAGAAATTGTAAATGTGCAGAGCTACAAAGAATTAGCTGCATTCTGTTTGCTCAAACGAAGCAATCATAACTAGCAATCTAGAAATTACGATTAGTAATCCTCGGTCATACAAGAGTTGCATTAGAAAACTTTTTTATAAACATAATTAATTTCCTTCCATAGATATGTTAGTAATAGTAAATTTAATTTGCCTGAAATTTCCAAATTTTCTGTTATTGTTTTTTTCTTCATTATTTTATTTTGTTACCACGTTACTGTTCATATGTAATATAGATTAGGGCATATAGTTTGGTGTACTGTCTAGTTTGAAACTAGTCTACCTTTAAATGTTAAGTTTTAATTGACTGTACACTGTTTTGTGCCTTTTATTTAATAAATAAATATACCCCACCCACATACTATCAATTTCAGTTATTTGGTACAAGTAGACGTTTAGGAAATTCGAGATTCAAATTCTAGATAGGAAAAGTGTAAATTTGGAAAAAGAAACATTTCCAGTTGAGTCCCGTTATAATAGGCAATAAGCTCAGCCCTGATTAGATTAGGACCATCGACTACGATCGTCAGCGAAAAGTAGATGCACAAAGTACACCTTTACCGCCCAATACACCTCTACCAATACCGCCACTTGGGCGTGACAATAATATTATTATAGTAGACATACTATAATAATATTATTGTCACGCCTACTTCCTACTAATATTATAATGTGTGGACTTTCAGATGTTGGAATGTTTGTTACTTAATCACGCAAAAACGGCTGAACGAATTTGGATGAAATTTGGCACGCAGATAGTTCATTACCTGGATTAACACATAGAATACATTTTAGAAAAATAAAAAAAAATAAAATAAAAACACTGTCACTTCTATATTCCCCATGCGGGGTGGCAGAGGTGTACTGAGTACACCCACGTTTCGCCGACAATATTAGGTCCCATGTAATAGGGGGTGAGCCTATTGTCATATACCGGGCACAATTCCAGACTCCGGACTCGTACTGGGAAGTTTTCGTTAGAAAAACTACACTTGTCCGACCTAGGATTTGAACCCAGGACCTCGTGATCACAAAGCAATGCGCTTTGCCACTAGACCAACGAAGCAGTCACTATACTATACTACACTACACTATACTTTTTATCCCGGAAAAATGTTAGGTTCCTGTCTAAAGTCAATGCGATGTCGCGCGCAGAAGCTAGTCCTACTAATACGTATTATAAATGTGAAGGGTTGCATGTTTAGATGTTTGCATGTTTGTTACTCAATCACGCGAAAACAGCTGAACGGATTTGTATGATTTTATTACTTCGATCAACACATCGAATACTTTTTATCCTGGAAAAATGTAAAGTTCCTGTCTAAAGTCAATGTGGACCAATTCACGGGCAGAAACTAGTTTGAATATAAGGCATTAAAGATGTCTATAATAATAATTTTCATGAAGATATTTTTGTACTAAAATGGATTCTTTTAAATAAAAATACTTTACCTAAGTTGCCAAACCACATATGAGCCAATTCATGTGTTATTGTATTGGCCACAGTCATCTTGTTTGCTACAGAAGCCTCCCCACTATCAATAAGGAATGATGTTTCTCTGTATGTAATAAGACCCCAGTGTTCAGTAGCTCCAGATACATAGTCGGGGATTGCTATCATATCTGCAAAATAAACCAAGTTATACAATGCAAAGTGTGAATGAGTTAAGCCTACATATGTATATCACTTGTGAAAATTACAATTACTTCTTTATGGTATACAATAAAGAATAAATAAATCGCACCTTCAGAACAGTAGTGACTTATCTTAAGAAATCAAGTTTTTAGAAAACTAATCGCGTCCCTTCAGATGCGAGCGGCGCGGGTAGAGGGAGGGAAAGTGAAATAGACATGTATAACACTGCGCTGCGGCCCGCAATTGCGCCAATTCAGTTTACTGCGCCGGATGTGCTAGTCACTTCCTCAAAATGTGTTGGCACGCAGCGTAGGACGGGAAAATTCGAAAAGTGTGAAGGTGTTGAGTTATTAAGTGTCACCACGCCCAATCTCATTCATTCTCTCACTCACTCGCTGAGTAAACAATGCAATTCGCGCGCTGTGCGCTGTTTGGGCTTAGACTAAGAACCTGTGAGCGCGGCCTGCAGTTAGCGCGCGTTTCGCAACTCACTCGGCGCGTTCAATTAAGAAAGAGAATTATCGTATTTCTTAATTCTACCATAAAAACACCGTTTTTTAATATTCACCAGATAGGGCCAGATACCTTTTAAAAGCCCTCTATGATCATAACTCGATTTCTTAGACTTTTGAGTCTATACCATTCTAAAGGTGTGAAATAAATGTTATAAGAATGTTTAGTATTTGTAAATACAAATTGTTTTTTTCACTACAGTGTGATTAAGAGTTTAAAATAATTTATAAGTCCAATTCCTACAAAGCCTTAAACATATAAATATAATTACACATACATACACACAGAATTAGTTATAAAAAAAAGCCAACTTTTTAGGTAGATACACAAACACAATACATAAAAAGTTATACTGCACCTAATTTAGGCAGTGGAAATGGCACTTCATAATATCTTATATAAAATTCAGTAGCTCTTTTGGCAATGTCTTGAGCAAAGTCAATTTTGTGCAATTCATTTTCCTGTGCAAATGACCTGAGCTTGAAATTCTTTCCTATGCCTCCAGAGTTGATTTCAACTTCCTTGTGATCGAAGTCACAAATAACAAAACAAGCCAGATAAGTGGACATAGGAACGCTCGTAGCAAATGTAACTTTATCCATATTGGTGTCTTTATCAAAGCTTGTTGAGATATCCTGAAAACAGTTGAGAAAATTATGTTATAATACATGACATTTTTCATAACCTGACAATAGCTTGCAGGACCAACAGCATTTATTTTTTGTTGATATATGTTTAGGAACTAATCTTATTATGAGAATTACATAAGATATCCCCTTGAGGGGTAGGCAGAGAGTACAGAGTTCCAACAAGTTCTTTCCTTACATACCATACTCTGTATGATTACATACAGAGAGGTAACCATACATAATCATTTTATCTAAGTATGGTAAACTGATGGCACCTTGGCCTAGTGCTTTAGAGTAGTCACTAGTGCATAGAACATAGTCACTGCATATTTAAAATTGCAGGTTCAAAATTCATATGGGACAAACTTGTAACCCTCATATCTTTTTTAAGTTAGATGTATGTATATGTGGATTTCATGTTTATAAACACACCTAAAATTCTTAGTGTTGGGATGTTTTGTTTAAAAGATGAAATAGAGGTGAGGGTTTTAATTTCTTGGCCTGGACCAGGTATTCCATTAAAAATTATATTACCACCATCTATCTTCAGCCGAAAGACATACACTGCAGGACAAAGGCCTCCCTTAAAGACAACCACAATGACCGGCTTTGTGCTGTACGCATCCAACTTATACCCACGACCCTCAACAGGTCATCGGTCTATCTTGTAGGACGCCTGCCAACTCCACGTCTTCCAGTATGTGGTCACCACTCAAGAACCTTTCTGCCTTAATGGCGGGATTGGATCTCCTCCACAGGAGGACCAAAGTCACTGACATAGCACTCAGAATTGCTAAACTTAAGTGGCAGTGGGCGGGGCGCATTGCTTGTAGAATTTTACCACACCTTAATTATAACTGCATATAAGTTTTACTTACAATTTCTATCAATCTATATCATCACGCCGGATCCCTTGTGGGTAGGCAGAGACAAATTTGATAAATGAATTTATATGTAATGATTCTTACATTCATATTGGAGAGTGCAATATATGAGGGTGGTTTCCACAGGGTTACGTCATATGTGGCTTTGAAGTCTGGCTCATCAAAGCAAGGGAAAGCTTGACGAGCATATGTTGGCTGAAATTTACTAGCCACCATGGTCCTAAAATAAACAATTTGTTAGCAATATAGTATTTAAAGTGCAGGCCTAGCTCTGTAATATATTAGTAAGGAAATAGTATACTTTAAGTACCTGTTATCATTCAATCGGGACAAATAAAATCCTACTATTTTACGCTTCAAATCTCCACTAAATTCAATCTTGATATCATAACTGCCGGCTGATAAGGCATTATCAAAATATATAAACAACTGCTCCAACTGCTCAACTTCCGAAAACTTTGACACGATTATTTCATCGTCACCTTTGTACACTTTAACGTCGGCTATGTTTAGACAATTTGTGTGCAAGTTAATAAAGTTTTTTTCTTGAGTGACCAAAACGCTGATTTTAACGTTACCATCAAACGCGCCCGAGTTTATATTGGGGCGCAATTCCAGTTTATAATTCACAGGTCGAACTGATACGGGAAGCCTATCAGAATATTTTACATTCATATTTGTCATAATATTATTATAGACCGTGCTACGCCGGTATTTTCTTGAAAATCTGGCAGCACGTTTAAATAAACGAATCAAAAAATAGGAAGAAATTTACAAGCGGGTGTAACTAATTCGTTTTCTTATTCAGATTTGTGTAGTATAATTTATAACTTGCGGAAAAAATATGATAACTTGATAAGCTAAAACATTCTACCGAAAAATCAATAAAAACACTCAGCCAGTCTGTCACCTGTCACTGTTTTTATTATGTATTTTTTACAGTCTTGAGTACTAGTCTTTTAAAGCCATATTTTGTTCCTGAGAAATGTATGGTTACGTAGGGTTATTGTAAAAATTGCCGTATAGAACGAAAATACTTCTACTTTAGGTTCTACACGCAGGTTTTCCCGTATTTATAAATACAATAGCTAAAGTGCTACCGTATATCGTATTTTTGATGACTATAGTCTTTACACGAGCGATGGGTACGGTGACATTTCAACAAGTTCCATTTGACGCATATTGTATTGCGGAGTATTTAAAACAGGTAATCCAGATAATACACAAGAATATAAAGATAAACCAAAAGGAACGCCTATAATCCATGGCAGAGGTGTTCTGAGTACATTAACTTTTCGCCGACGATGTTAGGTTCCATGTAATAGGGGATGAGCCTATCGTCAAAATAAACCAATAATATATTTTAATTTGCATTTAAATCTTAAACTGTTTATAAATTTGTGTACCTATTACTTAAATTATGTAAATTGCTTGGGCTGGTTTGTGTTTAAGGGACTAACAAAATTACCTTTAAGGTCGGAAGATGGGAAAAGTATTGTCTCAAATGATATCGAGAATAATTCGTTACTCACCAACGTTTGCAAAAAAAAATACAAAAACTACAGCGAGTTTTCACTTAAAATAAAAAGTAAACGATTTTTATGATTATGACGTGTTTTATTTAAGCAATATTTAATACAGTTTATCGCCTAATACCATTTAAATTCTTAGCTCAAACATATACACCCGAAAATCGGAAAATTTTCCCGTATTTACAAGTAAACAAATATGTTCCGCAATATTTTCAAAAAACTTTGATTAATGATTTATTGTGTTCTTTAATCGTAAATAACCAATTAATAAACCCGCATATCTAATTTTATGACATCTATAATAATAATGAAACAACTAAAACTGACCAAAAATAACCTAATTTATCTTAAAAATCAATTGTTTTTAAGATTGTACAAAATAAATTGTCAATTTCTATAAGAATATTATTCTATGAATCCGAATGAAATACGTGGTATGCTCATAGTCATGAAATTAATAAAAAAAACGTGGCAGCGCCATCTTCACACCTTAAACTGGACAGTTTCATAGATTGTTAAATAATAATACACGTGTGCGACAAATTTAGCGATTTGAACGATTATTTTTCTGACGAATCGCTTAATTAGTAAATAAATAATGAAATTATTGTTTTGTCTTTTTTTGTTATTAAAATCCATTCATTCTCCGTTATCAATTATCTCGATACGATATTCAATCGATCTATTTCATTCCATTTCATCACTACCACGTTTCTAGAAACGTAAAATTCCAAATGTCACCGTACCCATATCACGTGAAAAAGACTATAGGTTCAATCGTGGTTCAATATTCGGATTGCCGTAATAAGAACATGGTTCTTGAACGTGAACCATGTGAGAACAACACTGCCTGCCACTCACTTTTTTTACTTCACGCATGCTTCACGAAAGAGTTCCCTTTGTGGTTAGGTTGATAGCATAGCATTGTTTGTCTGTACAGAAAGATAGTTTTATAATTTTGTATTTTTCCGGGATAATAACTATTCGAACGATAAAATCATGTCGAAGACTTAGAGAAATGGTGTTAAAGATAAAAAGATTTCGTGAGAGTAAAATACCTAAGAAAGAGCTTTTAATTCTCTTAGAAAGAATACTATGACCATTGTATGTATAGATGTTTGTATATTTGTTACTCAATCACGTAAAAACGGCTGAACAGGTTTGGATAAAATTTGGCACACAGATAGTTTATTACCTGAATAAGCAAAAATATTTTTTATCCTGAAAAAAATTTTAGGTTTCTGACTAAAGTCAACACGGAGTAAGTCGTGGGCAGAAGCTAGTAAGTAAAATTTTCACATGAAATAAAACATAAAATATTTTTCGGATTTTATCGCGGTTTATTTTTGATGTTTAATTTCCCGACGTTTCGAGTGCTTTGCAGCACCCATGGTCACGGGAAAGACTGAGGTGTTAGACCTCCGAAAAGCATAGTTGTTCCGGGGTACCCTGAAACTGCTTAATTATTTTTGTTAGTTCGATCTACGCTAAATGAGCTCACGGTATGTAGGTCTTGTAGTGTTGTGCTTGGTTTTGGATTTAATTATATTATTTACCTTCTGGCAAGAGGGCGAGCGTGCAATAAGTACCCTTCAGCCATACCCATAGCTGATAATACAATATAAGTGTTCAAATTCTTTGATAAGTACCTACCTAATACCTACGTATCTATTCATTAGATAGATCATGGATGGCACATGGATAGAACACATGCTTTGTCAGTAGACAGATAAAATAGGCACCTCAGGTAGCACAAAGAGTACAATAGGGGAATGGTATACATGGTATCACTATGTATCGATGTATGGTATAGGCACATCGAAATGTTTATATCTACCTAAAAGCGTACTTACCCGCCGTTTTTCAAACTGCTCGCATATAAACCAACGATCTTCTTATCCAGTGTTCCGGAAAATTTAATATGGAGTTTATAGTATTCCTTAAATAATTCACGCTTAAAGTTAATATTCAACAATTCTCTTTCGTCTGAACTTGTATTTGTGGATAAAATTGGTATACTCCGATTGTTGGTGTTTTCTAAATTGACTTCACTTATCGTTAGATTATTGGCGTGCAGAGATATTGTTCGTGTCGGTTCTATTACTCTAAGGGTTATAATCACAGTACCGTGAAATGTTTTATTCGACATGTATGGTGTTAAAAGTAGATTATAATTCTTCGGCATGACGTGTCTAGGAAGTCGGTAATTCTGAAATTAAATGATAAAAAATAATTTCTCAATTATAGGCTTATGCTTATAACGATGGAGGGAATAGTAAATTATTAGGTAAGTACTTAGTCAGTGCAAAATTGGTCGTGGGGAACTGTGTAGGCATCTAATCTTACCTATTTTCCATTACAATAGAATATTTTTATTAGGTACAATAGAAAACCTCGGGTACGTTCACAACCACTCGCAACACAACCGTGTCGTAGGGGTGGCGAGGTGGTCAGAGAATTACCTTCCTAATTCAGAAGTCGCATAAATGATCTCAAACACCTTACTAGAGATTACAATACTCGTATACCTGTCTGAGAAGATGGGACCCTCTTCTACGTATTTAGTTCTCCTTCTATCTAGCTATATTGTAAATGACGTCGAGCGCTACTGGGCCGCCTAGTTTGTCTAGTGGCGCATGGAGTGGTAAGCGATCACGAAGAATTTGAGAGACGTTGAAATCGTGCGCTGTTTTCTTTTTTACGGCTCCAGGCCGCGCTGTGGTCTCTTCGCAATGCTTTTTTACTTTTTTGTCATGAACAATGTTACCGCTACAAGAACAACACGTACCTGACCAATAACGCCGCTGCTGACCGCATTTCTATCAGCGGACTGTTTATTGAGTCCATTGTCAATGAGTTTTTGTTCGCATTGCGCACTCACTTGCGCTGATATGGCAACGGTAGACACTAACAGACATGCAGTAGTGAGAATAAAAAACAGAAGTAACTTGTTGCTGCAAGTCCAGTTTTTTAATTGTGCCATCATCTGGAATCACAATGAAAATAAAGTTACAGATACTTCGAACCACAGTATATTCTTACTTTCGAACTCTTTAAAGAAACCTATGATAAGAAGGAATCTAAAATTTTTGGTACTATGCCATATTGTCAGACTTGCCCTCATCATCATCATCATCATCATCAGCCTATAGCAGTCCACTGCTGGACAAAGGCCAAGTGCACGCCACTGGGTACGATCCTCGGCTACTCGCATCCAGTTTCTCCTTTGTTTTGTGAGTGAATAGATTGAGTTTTTAACACGGTTTTTTATAATATTAAATGATACCTACTCAACTTTCATATTGATTAAAATACTAACAAGAATGATGTATGATATAGGTATACTATCAGATGTACACTATTCGATTACTGTCCTGTAAATTAACTGTCGCTTGATATATTCCAAGAAAGTGCATACCTATCCCATAAATTCAACGATATACCTAATTACCCAATTTAATTGTCCTTGTAAATTTATTCACGCAGTCTTGGAAGACACGTAATAATGTAAATTTAAACATTTTATAGTTACGTAAGTAGTAAGTTCTGCCTAGTTCCGCATTGTGTGTTACTGAATTTTTATAGTGATATTTGGTTTCACCCGCACGCATTACTTCTTCTACTTATTTTGATTTCTATTTATATTTTTATTTGTAGGAGCAACAAACAACTTAGATAAATTATAATACGTAAACATAACTGAAATTTATAATGTTCTTTCTATCTATCTATATCATCACGCCAGATACCTAGCGGGGTAGGCAAAGAGTACAGAGTTCCAACAGGTTTTTTTTACTTACATACCTTCCAATTTATAATATTGATAGTAATAATGTAGGTAATTAACCACAGGATAACACTAAATTAATTACTTGTAGAGAAATAAGTGCTCATAGCCCCGCCAAACCGTGGTGTTCTTAGGGATCATCACCCAGTTTAAGCAGCAAGCGTTCGGCTCGGTCGGTGTGCGAGGGGTGGCCGACTCAAACTCAAATAATTTATTATGTATAAGCCCTGCGGGGGCGCTTACAAATAGTCAATTTACATTTTTTTTTAAATCTAATTTAACTACAAATCTACCACCGGATCGGAACGCGGCCTCCACTGTGAAGATCCGGCGAAGAAACTCAGCGGGCTTGTTTTTTTTTTTTTTCCTCTTTCTCTTTTTTCCTTTCAATTTTTTTATCATATTATGTGGATACAATGTTTAGGTTACAATTAAATAGCTTACAATATAGCTCCAGTATGATACCGTAGCCGTACGACCGAGATACGAGACTAATGAAGTTATTTATAAAGAGTGTCTAAAGGATTACAGATGGGCCAGTCCCCACAAGCAGCACCCGTTCACGAGTATGAGTACTGGAACAGCCATCACTCCCCTCGACCATATTGGAGGGAAGGGAGTGACCTGAGCTAGACAGCCACCGCAAGCAAAGACATTATAGTGAGCATGACCATACCAGAACCCCAGAGACGGTGGTCAGAATGGTTCTACAAAGCAGTAATACCTCAAGCTCGTCAGGCACAACACGCTACGCTTCAACATTAATGTAATTTCAAAAGAAAATTAAATAGCAATACTAACTAATATGGCCCATCGGCCGTTTGTGGCAATTCCGTTATTGATCATTCCTATGCTTCAGACTCACGTTGGGTCGTTGGTCCCGGCGTCAACCACTAAATGTGACAATCGTTATACCGAGTTGGGTGCATTCTAACTAGGTGGCTTGAAAAGTTTCCATACCAGGCGGCCTCAAATCTACCTTCACCAATCTGCACTGGGTTCGCGTGGTGAAGTAATTAAGACCTAATCTCTCGCGCCTCGATTTGTGATGTGAATGCCTTCGCTTAGCAGTAAGACAGTATATAGGTTGATTTAATATATTTAGAGAGGACACTAGGCATCTGAAGCTGCAGGTGATTTTTTTTAATTTCTTGGCTCTGTGGCGCATAATAGAAGTGGCCTATGTCCAACACTTGAAAAATCTGATGATGATGTCGATATTTCTTACCTTAATCTTTCCCATCTATTAATAATTGATTACGAGATTCATATTCTCTTTTGGAGATACCTAGGTGGACCTCTCTCTTTTGGAGAGACTTATGAATCTCTAATAACAGCGAGAATTACCTTTACTCCGCAAGGGATCAGGCGTGATGATATAGTGAGTCAGTTACATCTATACCTACGCGCTAAGCTAACCTCTGTTCGTAATGGTACCAAAATACTACTACCAACTATAAAACTTGAATGTACCCTGGGATACTACTTAAAACTCATGCATACTATAGTTAATTATCTAACTTTCACACATAATTTTTGCACACAGCATTTTTAAGAAGATAATTACAAATGGAATAATGAAAGTTATAACATCAACATTTAGTTTCACACAAGCCTAAGTCGGTATTTTATGCTAAGAAAAATAAAAGTGTTTTCACCGACCTTGCTATTGTCCTTTCACTTTAGAAACGCACTTATTTTGCCTAGCTATAATTGGGGTGGGTATATAACTTTTTTCTTAATTTATATTTAAAAATATAGTGAGTTGCAGTAGTTCGTATTATGGCGCGTAAGTAGCAACTAGTTCTGTTGGACGCTTGTGGACCTACGAGACACCGCTATTACGACATAAGTTTCACTATTCAACTGCGCTTGAGCATTTGACGCAATTCTTTAACAAAATGAACGATATATATCGAGATATATCTCGGTAGCAATGAACGAGTAAGCAGCACCTGCATTTTAATCACTGGTGTGATTTCTTAAAATACTATTAACGAACTGCCTCGTTGGTTTAGTGGCAAAGCGCATCGCTTTTTGATCACAAGGTTCAAATCCTAGGTCGGACAAATGTAGTTTTTCTAACGAAAACTTCCCAGTACGAGTCCGGACTCAGGAATTGTGCCCGGTATATGACAACAGGCTCGCCTCCTATTACATGGGACCTAATATTGTCGGCGAAACGTGGGTGTACTCAGTACACCACTGCCACCCCCGCTTGGGGCATATAGTCGTGACGGTGTGTATACTATAAACTTAATTTTAGCTTGGTGAGATAAGTAATAACAACATTACTATAGTCCTTAAGAACTTGTATTACTCATAAATGGGCGTGTGTAATAGTCGGTAGGTATTTTAAGTACCTAATTATCTGCTCACACACGGTGTGAACTACATATGTCCCTTCGTAAGTGCACGAGCGCGTGCTGTGTGTGTGTGTGTGTGTGTGTGTGCGTGCGTGCGTGCGTGCGTGTGTGCGTGCGTGCGTGCGTGCTTGTGGTGTTGGTGTGTATTGTGTGTATGTTGTACTGTAGTATTGTTATGTTGGAAATATTACTATTCAAACAAGATCAACCAATTACACACAGAAAAGTGTATAATGATAGATCCACGTAATGCCTTTCACTTACGTGTTATTTAATATGTCGTCAGATGGCCAAACCAACGACCCGCACACTATTTGCCACAGATAATAACCACGCCGACAAATACATTTTTTTAATCTCCATAAAAATACTCTAGGTAGTTCATCTATATTACACCGTCTTAATATTGTCCAGTACAGGATGTGTCGTCACATTAAAAAGTCTTTATCAACAAAAATTATGAACATACCGAAGTGTATGTAAGTTACGATAGTCGAGAGTACTATAAATAATTTCACTACGTAACCAATGCAGCGAATCTAATACATTATAGATTTGATTTAATACAATTTGAATCTACATAATATATAACTTCCTTACATAGTAACATTTTCTAGCTTTTACTATTTCTACATAGAGACCTCAGTAGTTTACATGAGGAGCATAACTAATAATACGAGGAGGGATCAAAAAGTAGTGAGAACGACATACTCCTTGGTAAAAAAAATATTGGCAGGCATAGCTCAGAGACATATTTGTAATATTAATAAAAAAAATCTTCGATTCTCTTTTGTTTTTTTCAGAATGTAGTCATTTGTTTGCTTCGTGTCGCAACGTGTTCTCGAAAATTGAGAAAAACGAAGTGCGAGCCGTTATTAAATACCTCTGTTTAAAAAAGTTAACGACGCAAGAGGTTCATTGCGATTTGGAGGCAACATTAGGAGAGTCTGCTCCGCCGTATTCCACTGTCGCAAGGTGGGCTTCTCAATTTCGAGTAGGGAGAACGAGCACGGAAGACGAACATCGTTGCGGTTGTCCATCGACGTCAGTCACCCAAGAAAATTTTGCGAAAGTCGAGAAAATTGTATTGAGGGATCGAAGAGTTACCATCCGATACTCAATTCAAGAAACGGGCATTTTATATGGAAGTATTCAATCCCTATTGAAATAATATTTGAATATGAAAAAAGTCTCCGCAAGATGGGTGCCGAGAATGTTAACCGACAGTCAGAAACAAAATCGACTTGACATTACGAAGATATTGTTGGACAAGTTTCAAGAAAATTCTGAAAACTTTTTGTCTCGTTTCGTAACAATGGACGAAACATGGGTCCATCATTTTGATCCCGAGACAAAACAGCAATCTTCGCAATGGAAACGGCCATCATCACCGACCCCGAAGAAGTTTCGTGTCGTGGCATCGGCTGGCAAGGTTATGGCCTCATTATTTTGGGACTCAGAAGGAATATTGTTGATTGATTACCTGGAGCGTGGAACCACTATTACAGGCCAATATTATACAGCTTTAATTCCCAAGTTGAGGAATGCCATCAAAGAGAAAAGGAGAGGGAAACTTCGAAGGGGCGTGCTGTTTCATCACGACAAAGCACCCGCGCACAGGTCGGCAGTTGCGATGGTTGCCATTCAGCAAGCTTCGAATTGGTTAACTTCCCCCATTATTCACCAGATCTGGCGTCTAGCGATTTTTATCTGTTCCCCAAATTGAAAAAATACTTAAGGGGAAACAGGTACGAAAACGATAACGAGGTGATGGATGCCGTGGAGAGTTTTTTGCAGGACCAAGACAAAACTTTTTTTTTGTGAAAGGGATTGAAGCCTTGAAAAAGCGCTGGACTCGGTGTGTAGAGAGACTCGGAAACTATGTAGAAAAATAAATTATTAAGTTATCTATACTCATTATATGCTATCTCATTCTCAATACTTTTTGATCCTTACTCGTATGTAAGAAAGATATCTAAAGTCTACGAAAGTGGTAATATAAAAATGATAAAAAAATCTTTGTGGTGGGAAATCTTTATTATTAATATTATCCATTATAATATTATCCATTAAACAGTGGTGGCCTGAGGGGTGGCGAGTAGGGCAATTGTCCGGGGTCTCGCTCTTGCAGTGGACTGGTCCAACCACTCAAGTAGAAAAAACTTGATAATTAAAACTATTTATTATAAACTTAACTATTAGTTATAACACACAATAAATCTATCTATCTATATCATCATGCCAAATCCCTGGAGGGCTAGGCATAGCCGTAAGGGATGAGCTTGTAGCAACTCTATACGAGTTGCAACAAGTTTATCCTTTACGTACCTCTCTGGCATTCTCTATTCACATAGTTTGTCTCATACATGCTCGCAGGTTACGGAGACTCTAGAGTTGAGCTTCAGGTAAAAAGGTAAAATAAAGGTTATTATTATTAAGAGCCATTGTTGTCCCTCTCTTGGGTAAAGGCAACGATTCACACTTGGCACACAGGATAGAGGCCTCGCCCAAATCTGTCACTCGCAGGCCTTGCAATGGATAAGGCCTTCACTGCCATTAAGGTCAACCACCATCGAAAGATACAGCCAATAGAAAGAAAGTAAGAGACAAATTTATAGTTCAGTATTCAAACCTTGCAGACCTGTCCGAACAACGTATCTCAAATCAAAAAAAGGGCCACATTAAATCGAAGTTATTACCCAAATAAAAGCAGAACATTAGATCAATTAAACGATCAAATAATAGTACTCTGGTACCCGCATCTTGAATGTGCATACACGCACAACACAAACACCATCGAACTCACTTACTCAAACACAGGCAACTAACAGGAGAACCCAAACTACTTGTCGATACGACTCGTCATCCAACTCAATGATGAATATATCAAAGAAAAATTTCGCGGAGTGTGACACAACTTTAAAGATACAGATCTTACTAATAGACCGTGCATATCGAAACAAAAAACCTTCCAAAAAGCTAGGACACTTAAAAAATTGGAACCAATTTCAAGAAAGACGCAATTTATACAGGGAACTAGAAGTAGAAAACTTACGGTATTTGTAGAAAATATATAACAAAAGCATAGAATACATTCACAATACGAAGAAGCTAATTTCGACGCTGCTAAGAAAAACAGTGTCATCACACAAAATCCCCATTTGGAATAAACCTTGTTTTAATTTTCAAAACTACTTTTATGAAGTTTGTTAAAAAAGATTGGCGTAGAATTAATGAAGTAAACTTAATATCATATTTATGTACATCATGATTATGTAATATATAATAATAGTAGCCCTGTTAAGAAACTGTCCCGCCGTTGGACACGGGCCTCCTCACAAACTGAGAGGGCTTAGGCCATACACCTTCGGCAAACTCTTAGACTTGCAGGTTTCCTCACGTTGTTTTCCTTCACCGTTAAAGTAAGTGATAATTAATTTTTAATACACACATGCTTTCGATAAGACAGAGGTGGGTGCCTGGGTTTGAACCCGAGACCTCTGACTTTGCAGTTAAACGGTCTAACCACTGGGCTATCACTGCTTCACATGACGATTATAATTTTAACAATTTAAACAGAAAAAATATAAAACTTTTCGTAAAAAGCGAAACATTTAATATAACAGTTACACTTATGGGTCATCTAATTAAAAAAAAAAATTTTTTACACTAGCTAGACGGGAAAAACAGCTAACCTACAAAGGCGGTCTGGGGTCATTTGACCTAGTATTTAATAATGTAAATATATGCAATATAATCCTAAAAATAATAAGCGATACTCATTTTCGAGCAACAGAACAAAGGAAATTTAAATAATTTAAGATTATAAAATTAATTTAAAAAAACTTATTCACATTTACGACATACAAACATTTTTGCTTGGTTATAAATTCCAAATAAAGGTTTTTTACACGAGTCACATCTTGATTAGTTTTATTTTTGCAAGTAGTTTTCATAGCAATTACGCCTCTTTCTCTATTCACTGATATATTTCTTGCAACAGAACCACCTCTAACATATAGAATGGAAATATTTTTTTTTAAGTTGTTCTTGGGCTATAAAGCCTGTATGACCAAGTTGACGACTTACTTCGACCTCAGTACAATTTTTTATATGTCGTAAAATGGTATCATCTATCAAAAGTTTCCAGGCTGTCTAGTTTGTTGTTGATTGTCAGCTAGTGGTATGTTGCTGGAATCACTACTAGAACTAGATTCTGAAGCAGGAATATATGGATCACTGTCTTAAGCTTCGGTTGGCAAAAGGGCACTTTCATTATCACTATCCGATTGCTTTTCCGCGAAAGATTGCAATAATTACAATATTTGTGTATCACGGAGACATTTTATACGGAATATTATACCAAAAAATAAAATTTCAAGGACTACGCTAACAGTAATGAACTTACAAACTAAAAATATGTGGGTATATACAAAAAGATCAGTCAATAAAATTACAGTAAATATGTATTATGAATCTACCCTCAACAATAAGTCTTTCGTTCATTGAATATGTCAAATGACCATAGACGCGTTTGTTGTAAATACTATTTTTATTAATGTTTAGATTAGATAAACATGACACTGTAAATGTTTTTATTTTACCAAGAACGGCAATTCATCAAAAGTCATTACACACACAGTTGAATTACGAAGTAGGTAGTTACAAAATAATAAGCAATGAAAGATTTATTTTGGGTTAAACGGTAAGGGTCGTCCACTACCGCTTTGCTAGTGTAATCTACATAACGCTATTGATTAACTGAAAAGGTTAATTTTAAAATGAAATCAATAGTTCATATATCAAGTTATATTTGCTAGATTTTAAACTGTTGTTAGATTCTGACTCGAAGAGGTGAAAATAACCCTTTTTACCTCTTCGAAACAGAATCTATCTAGTTACATCATGTTAATAGTAAAGTCTACGGTCCCATGGCGGTGTTAAAAATTGAAGCTTCTAAGTCAATGTAATCAAAAAATACGAATAACACATTTAAAGTCACTGATCAAATACATAGGATATATCCCGTTAACCTAGAGTCAAAAAATTTAGCAAGAAGCGAAACATATGTTTTCCTAGAATTCGATGAAAATAATTTGGCGAAAACCATTAGACTTCGATTCGATTTCAATTGTACGGAGCCTGTAGAGCGCGAGTTAATTGGAATTTGTCTCGCTTTTGTAAGTTATATCGAGATGTTCCGTATGTTAGCAACATTGCCCCTTAGTAAGATAACGGGGGAGATAATATTATGTAACCAACTAAAGCAAATTAGACGAGCCGTATCTACATCTACAAGCGGTTATACTTTCTAGACTGCATAATCAACAGAGCTAAGTTTACTGACAAAACACGAAACCTCAGTTCCATATTGGAGTTTGGCATCAAGTAATATCATATAGCTCACGAGACCTAGTGTTATTCAAAATTACATTTTGCAATCTCTTACATCGAGTAAAACAAAATTAAATTTCTTTTTCTTAAGCAAAAAAGCAGTAGAATATTTATTGCAGTTTAATTTGATGTCGCTGAAGGACACGTTCACGAAGTTAATCTTAGGCACTTGGATATCGAACATAATTCAAAATTATTAATTAAAGGCTTTAAAATATACCCACTTGAAGGTAGGAGACATTCGATTATTTTCACTTTTGTTTAAAAAATTTTTAAGACTCCTACATAGGCTCAATACATTAACATCTTAAATCATAAAATATAACATCCCCTCAAGTTTCCTGTAATTTTGTTGGAAGAAAAATGCACTACTCATGTTTAATATTCTAAATAATTAACGCAAATGAGATTCAAATGTCACTGCAAGGACTCCAACAGGGGTTTCAATAATATAAAGGAAAACACTTTATCTTGGTGCCATACATAAGTTTTGAGTTCCAACCCTGATTTGCATATCATAAATTCTTCGGAAACAGTCTCAACCAAAATTTTAATTACATATAAAAAAAACATATCATATACCTTCTTAATATTGAAGATCACATCCACGTGAATTCGTAGCAAAAACGCTAGCTGCGTTTTCTTGTTGAATAGACAAATTCATCTTTTGAACGAGGAATGAACCAGCCCAGTCCGGGTGCCATTTTATTAATATTATGTTTTAAGATTATCTTTCGTTGATAAAAAAATGCCTTTATGTAATCTAGGTAGGCAGAGAGAACAGAATTCCAATAGGTTTTTTCCTTACAGACCTCTCTGGCTTCTTGCACTCACATAGCTCGTCTCATACATGCTCGCCGGTTACGGCGACTCTCGACTTGCCCTTCAGATAAGACTCGGTCTATTTGGTCATGGTAAGATAGTCTAAGTCTTCCTCGGTACCCGGTATCCACGTCGCATACCCTTTATCATCTTTACACAGATACTATCTTTCATACCTACACGCTTTCTTACTACGCTGTTATGAACACAGCCGGTCAGCTTTACATCCGCACATCTTCTGCAGAGCTGTCGCATTTCGTCCGCAGTTATACTACTTTCATTCTCTTTCTTACATACCCAACTCTCACTACCTTATAACAGCCTGTATGTAGTAATATAGAAACAAAATATCTTATCGTAGTACGTCATAATTCTAGAAGTTTCTCAATGCGTTTGTTAAATAATAACTTTCTCTAAATTAGACCAGGCAACAGTCTTATTCTTATTGTGTTTTTATTATATTTAACATGCGTTCGTGCATCAATCAACTTGCTTTTCGTGTTTTATAGATGTTCTACATTCTTAAATTGCTTTGTATGTAACTCGAATTATTTAAAAATGCTTCATAAAATGCAGAAGTAATAGCAACAGTTATAAAATATTGCGTGTAGAAAGTAATATTGAGAACGTAACACGTTCTGTCTAATACAACGTTTAAAGTAATTATAATTTTCTTATTACGATTTAAGATTAACTATTGTTTTTATAAATAAATAAGTAAATACTTACTTATAGTTTAATTACAGACACTTTACAGGAACACGCATGTTATGGTTTTATCCATAGACACCTTAATAAGTAAATAGTTTAGATTTCTACGGTTCTCTCAATTTAAACTGTGAAGAGTATGAAGTATGTACGAGTGTATTAATAGTATCATAATTATCACATAACAATTTTACCACATTCAATGCAGTTACTTTTTTTTTAAGTTTACAGTTTTTATTATCAATAGAGCTAATGGAAAGTTTATCTATAAATACAAGACTAGAAAAATTGCGTGTTTTTATTACCTATTTGTTTCTGCTATTGACTGAATATTTAAAGATTAATATAAGCTTGTACGTCCGCTCAGACCTTTATTTGAAGATCGAAATACGGTAGATGTAAAATGTATAATTGGGATGTTTACGTTTATTTTTGGACTATACGAACATCGATCGGATTGTACTGATGACGGACGATGTGATGTACGGATATACGTACGCATCTATATGTACTCACAGCTATTGCAGAAATTCTTTTGAAATTATTAACGACCTCCGATATTTTATCGCGGTGGTTTGAGCAAACTATAGTATTTTAATGAGTCCACGCATTGGCTTTAGTTGGATCGAACGTTAGGTAAACTCAAAATTAGACCACACACATAGTTGTGCTCTTATTTTGCGGGTCGTTTTTCAGACTGTCACTTTTATAATTATATAATATTAGCCCTGTTAAGAAACTGTCCCACCGTTGGGCACGGGCTTCCTTTCAAACTGAGCGGGTTTAGGCCATAGTCCACCACGCTAGCACAGTGCGGGTTGGCGAACTTCACACACCTTCGAGAAACTCTTAGACATGCAGGTTTCCTCACAATATTTTCCTTCACCGTTAAAGCAAGTGATAGTTAATTTATTAATGTGCATATTCTTTCGATAAAACAGAGGTGCGTGCCTGGGTTTTAACCCGAGACCTCCGACTTTGCAGTCCTACGGTCTAACCACTAGGCTATCACTGCTCTACTAGGCTATTTATTACCTTTAATCTACTACAAATGATATATCGATGTATACGAATAAACGTTTTCGGTTTTACTCATGATAGAAGAAAAATTTGAGGCTGTTCTTCTTAAACAGCTAAACAAAAAACTGAATATAACACGGGCAAATCTGCGGGAAAATGATAATTTATCATATATGTGTTAATCACAATAATAAGTTCATTCCGATAGGAATCGACGAATGTGCAAACGAAACGATCTTGCACCACGGTCGTAAACATAATTCAATCAGTGTAATAAGTAACCATTTATATTTAACGACTGACTTTAGCACTTTGCGAGGATAGGTGACACACCGCGAGACGTAATTGAATAGAACTATGTAATAATAATTTATTAATGTAGTTGAAATTTAAGAAAATATCATAAAAATGCTTGGTTTCCCTAAAATACCTATGATATTCCTATTGAAAACTTATTACTTTGCTGCCCTCAACTATTGTATCTATCGTTGTTGCGCATTGATAGTCGAATATCGATAGTCTGTCGATTCTTGACATCATATAGATAGTATTGATAGACTATGGATAAAATTGATACTGTCAATGTCAATAGTATCTATCCAATCGATACCGTAGCAGATGATAATACTAGTAATATTGAGCACCTCTATTGATATAATATATACACCAATATTGACTAAATTATCGATAATATCGATAGTTTAGTAATATCGACAGTAGCCCGTATGTCGATAGCTTCAGAGATATACTTTTGTATATAAATCAGAGTATACATGGTCATTTGTAAAACACTAATTACCTGGCAGTTATTACTAACATCATAAACAAGAACCTTTGTTGAGTAAAGTTTTACAAATATCGCTATATAGTGCAGGTGGTGTACATAGTCAATAGCCTACACACTTTAGCACTAGACTATTACACAGGAGAGAAAATTACAAACAAATATATATTGTCCCCCTCGAGAGTGTAAACTATTGACACTCTCTGTACTATCGATACATTGATATTCTCTTGATAGTATTGATACTATTAAAAGTATATTTGGTGTCAGTGCCCAATACTATCGACACTATAGATGGTATTGCTATAGGACAATAGTATTCTCACCTTTCACGCTATTGATGGCATCTATACTA
Source organism: Phalera bucephala (assembly GCA_905147815.2). NCBI lineage: Eukaryota > Metazoa > Arthropoda > Insecta > Lepidoptera > Notodontidae > Phalera > Phalera bucephala. The sequence goes on along the minus strand of LR990613.1, from coordinate 23,125,017 downwards.
TCGATATTGTTCTGATTATAAAAGTTGATTATCGATAGTAATAGTAAAACTATCGATCGTTTGGCAACACTAGTACCAATAACGAGTCTCATAGTTGATTCTATAAAGGTGGGCCTTACCATAGAGTAAAGTAATATAGTAGGAATGGGCCTGACCGAGAGCCGTGACGCAGGCATAGTTTGCTGCAGTTACTAGTGTAAGGATTGTTTCTGGTAAAGATAAATAAATAAGTATAGGGAACCCTCCTAATTGGAAAAGTTTTATACAAAACGTGTAAAATGAATGAATATATAATGGAGTTTGGCAAGTGCGCTGATGATATATCCAGAGAATAGCGACAGATTTACTTATCTACTAAGGTAGGTTTCTACCGGCGAGGTGAGGAGTGGATGCGATGCACGGGAATTCAAATTTGCATAGCAACGTTTCAATTTTCTAACTGATGGAAAAGGTCGCACGGATATGCGATACGAGAATTGAAATATTTATTGGTACAATATTGAACTGTATGGCTGCATAGAATCATGAACGAAGCACCGAGATACCTCGCGGTGACTCAGTATCTAGAGCTGTCTTGCGTCGTACGGCACTATCTCTGCGAATTGCAGTCCCGCTACCGGAGAAACATTTTTTCCTTAGGTTTAGCCGAATGTAAACTGATAAGATGAATAAACTGAGCTGGTCTACAATCTCCATAAAACGTAGGATTTAATAGTGAAACGTAAAAACTACGACATTCAGCACATCAAAGTCTCGCGTCGGACGGCATGAGACAGCGCGCAACAACGCGAGAGGGCGCTGTATCGTGTTGCGTGCGTGCGTGTGGGTGCGTGTGGGTGCGTATGGGTGCGTGTGGTTGCGGGTGGGTGCGTGTGGGTGTGTGTGGGTGCGTGCGTGCGTGCGTGCGTGAGTGCATGCGTACGTGCGTGCGTGCGAACGTGGGTGCGTGCGAGCGCGGGTGCGTGCGAGCGTGTGAGCATGCGTGCGTGCGTGAGTGCGTGCATGCGTACGTGCGTGCGTGAGTGTGTGTAAGTGTGCCTTTATAGCTTCACCGAACAAGAGGGCGAGCGTGCAACCACTACGCTCGAGCCAGAAGGCCAAGGGGGCAATTCGCTCAAGGGTGCCTCAAGGAGGAACGGCCTCGGCTTGGGCAGGGGAGGGCGTATACTAGGTGTCTGTGGTGTGGTGCTCTGCACCGGCCGGCGGGCAAAGGATTCTTTGACCACACCGGCGAAGTCGGTGTCTGATCCTGTGTGCGGTATCTGTATCCGAAAAAAGGCATGTAAGGGCACCGGGAGGGTCGATGAGAACATGCCGCGGACGGCGGTAGCGGCTGATAGTAGGAGAGTTAGGTTCGTAGTCGGCGGCAGCGGTAGAAGAAACGAGCGTTTTAAGCGCTGACTCGAGCGTTTTTACAACACTAGTATGTACACAGCTATTTAAACTCAGAAGATATTACGTACATACCTACTGTTGGAATATATAAGTGATTAATTCTTAAGTGATATTAATTGATTCTTAAGTGTTCAACTGCTAAGTACACTTTAGGCTTATATTTTTTAGCGTTTAAATCTAAGTAGGATTTAAGGGATTAAGGTTTCAGAGATGAAGCGTCAAAAGTTCTGACATGTTACCACTCTTTTCTGTGATGTTTCTGTACATGGTCTATCATTAGTCATGTATAGGTATGTGATAGATATACTTACATAACTTAAATATGTATCATAAGGCGTGCACCCATACAATAAATTTACCATAACGACAAATTACGCACACAAAAATATAAGTCACTTAAGAATTAATACGCTTAACGCATTACCTTTTGTAAATATTGAACTAAACGAGCTGAATACACAATGTAGGTACGTTACAAAACAAAATGTTTTCTTATAACGCATGCCGCATAAGAAAATAATTTAACGACCGACGACTTAGCCGCTCCGCCCACTGGATCGAGTAGTCGTAGGTTTAATCCCCGCATAGAACAAATATATTATATATTATAAACGCACCCACGACACTGGAATATAATTCCTAGTGAGGGAACTAGGTATATTTAAAATATAATTACACAGATTTTAGGAATAGGCTATAACAAAAGCAATGCCCTTGTATATAGATGTCAAGGACGTATGTTAAAAAGGGTGAAGGTTGCAAAGGACGACTTTTGGTGTCACCACCCTAGTAAATGACAGTGTTATTGACTGTTTGTAGGTCAACAGTTTTCACTTCACTTTATACTCCGACAATGGCTCAAAATTTTGAACAAATTAACACAGTAGCTATTTACTTTCCTGTTTTCTATGTAACCAAAGATCATTGATAATTACCCAAGGGAAAACATTTTGTAAAGACTTTATTAAATAAACCCGAACCATCATTATTTCGGTAGCGAAGTCGAGTTGGTAATATAAAAATAGACGCAACACTTTAACGCGAAAAATATTCTGACAGAACTGACAGGAGAAACGCTGAAGGAAATTTTTGAACGCCAATGGTCAATTATACCTTTTATTAACTTTTTAATACGGATAATGAGTCTTTGATTTAGTGCCTAATAAGTGTATGTTAAATTTCTATTAATTAACTCGATGTATTAATTACGTCCAAAAATATTTCGACTGGCACTAAATGAAACATTTCTAGCTGAAACATGTTTTTTTTCGGATATATAAGCTACCTACCTATTATCAATTTTATTGATGTTCATACTACTTATAGTTAAAAACAATAGCAAAACAAGTGTTGTATAGGAGGATGTTTAGAGGATAACAGTTAGGATTTTTATTCGCCATGGCCAATTAAACATGTGACATGTGTCCAGTAAAAAACGTCTTTCGGTATTAAATACTTGCAAATCTACACGGACCTTTATTTTATTAGTTTCTTTAGTACAAACTGTACGGAATATTTATTAAGTTTAACCATATGACACATAATTAGGTTATTGATGATTATTTATAACACGCTTTTATAAGCTTGACCTGTAACTATGTATCTATGCAACAGGATCTTTGGACGATTTAGCGCAGTGGTTAAGGGTTTAGCCCGCCCCGCCCACTGTGTCTAATAGTCGCGGGTTCGATTCCCGCACGGGACAAATCTTTGTGTGATCAACAATTATTTGTTCCGGTCTGGGTATTTGTGTATGTGAATTTTCATGTTTGTAAACGCACCCACGACACAGGAATTAATCCTAGTGTGGGGCAACATTTTTAAAATAAAAAAAAAATAATAAAAAAAAACTTCAAGGCGTCCGATTAACTTGGAACAGGATCAAGGACCGATGACGATAAAATAAAATTATTGATTTTATAACTTTCGCCTAATATCCTTGCTTTTTACTATATAATAATTATAACTCTACTTTTATAAACAGCTATCAATTAACTATTTGAAACATTCGATGTCAAACACCAACCGCCACGCTTTTTACATTAAAATTAACTTAACAAACTCTTTATACTTAAAAACTAATATCTCCTATTTAGTTCGGCTTGCTATTAAAGCGTATTTTTTACCTATATTTTTTATAACTTATAATACTCACGTGCTGTTTTGTATCCGAGTTCATTTTTCTTATTTTAATGTTTTGGTTTGAATACAGACTTAAAACACAGTCGCACTGGGTTGAGGATAACGTCTTTGTGATATTAGTCGCCTTGAAATCTGTAGGTACTGAGTTTTATTTGAAACACTGTCTTGCCTGCATTCCCCAAGAGGAGGTGGCAGAGGTGTGCTGTGTAGTGTGTACATTTCGCTGGCGATTTCAGTTTTTTTTTATACAATATTGGTCAGCGTTTGACTCCTATCTCATCTGACAGAAAGTGACGAGAAAGTGAGGTCCGAATGCAATAATTTTAATCAATATTGTCATTATCAATATTAGGATGAATTTACCGCAGCCTTTATAGAGCTTTGTAGTATAACCTTTAAATTCTATAATTTTCGATATTCAAAATTATTTGAACTTGTCTCAGGCATGGTGAATTACTCATGTTTTATTTACACTGCTATCAAATAATAATAATCGCGTCCGATCCGTCAACTGCTATATAGTTTTAATGAACGTTAAAACGCCAGGCAAGTAAAAATGTAGGCATATCCAGGTTGTAATGGGTTGCACTAGAAGAGAAGTGTTTCCAGTACCTACTATTTACACTGAACAATAATAACTGGTATTTACTTTCCTAACAGAATTAGAACCTTCACCTACATAATCACCGTGTTGTTTAGTCATTAGACTTAATAAACGTTGTTTATAAGCCGCACAAAATACTGCGGCTTAAAGAAAAAAACTTTTTTAAATAATAAATAGATTTTTTTACAATACCTTCAAATATAGTCAGAAAGATACTAGGGGAAATATTTCCCTTCGGCCGCCGACGAAATATCGATAATATGAGGATAAAATGGAGTCCAAATGTACATAATGCATGCACTTAGATCGCTTTGTTAGTAGTATTATCTATACTATGTTTTACTGCCTCGTTTTTCTAGTGGTGATTAATGTGCTTTGCGATCACTAGGTCCTGGGTTCAAATCCTGGGTTAGACAAATGTAGCTGTTCTAATGCAAAATTCCCAGTGTCAGTCCGGAGTCTTGAATTGTGCGCGTTATATGGCAGTAGGCTCGCCCTCTATTACATGGGACCTAGCATCGTCGGCGAAAAATGTAGGTATACACAGTACACCTCTGGCTCCTCCGCTTGGGAAATATAGGCGTGACGGTGTTTATTTTTTAATTTATTTTTATATTTTACTTTATTTGAGATTCGTAGAAATAGACGAGTCATGTTTCCCAATATACCCATGTTCTGCTTACAACTTTTCAGGCATCCTTTTTTTCACACTTCTCTATTGAAGTTAAGCCACATGGTAAAAATGTCATTATACCAACGCGACCTAAATTCATCTTATATCCCCCAGTGCAATTAGCCGAGGCGAGATCCCATTTTTAGATCGTGTAAAACTAGTGCAGTACCCCTGCGGATAAGCAAGCAACAACAACGGGTATCGTGGCGCATACATGCATGCCTTAAGCCAAATCGAAGCATACAGTCGTACAAGGATGTTCTGGCCCGCGGTCAAATTCGGAATTAGTTCCGAATTTGACCGCGGGCCAGAACATCCTTCGATGACGGAAGCTAAGGAACTCGGAACTAAGCCTTAGGGCTTAGTTCCGAGTTCCTTAGTTTCCGTCATCGAGTGAAATGTTACTTTCTTGACAGTCGCAGAGTTGCCGTTTACTATAAAAATTACCCAATTTCTTTTTTTAATTAGTAACCGCGCCAAGCCCCCCTGTTAATGTCATCTATAATATCAGCCTTTACTGCCCACTGCTGGGCAAAGGTTTTCTCTCACAAATCGAGGTGAGAGAGATTAGGTCATACTCCACCACGCGGACCCAGTGCGGGTTGGTGGAGGCAGGTTTGTGGCCACCTGCTGTTGGAACTTATCAAGCCGCCTTTAAGGCTTCCAACTCGGCTTAACGACCGCCACATTAAGTGGTAACCGGGACCAACGGCTTAACGTGCCTTCCGAAGCACGGAGACGCTCTAATATGAAAATGCCACAAACGGTCACCCATCTCAGGCCGACCGAGTCGAACGCTGATTAACCTTGGTGATCGGTAAGAACACCGCGGTCGCACAGCGCTACGAGCACCTTTGTCATCTATGGGTCAAAATATTCTTATCTCACTATATTTTATTAACTGTCCTGTTTCTCGTATTAATGAGTAAGTACATAAATAGGAAATTCGTGTGAATCCAAGTATTCTTAATGCAACAGGTAATGGGAATAGCAGGGTAGAGGGACCTGACGTAGGTGCCATTCTTCGCCACTTGCAGTGATAATAGATGATCTGTTAATAAAGTAAGTATTTCTCAAATAGGTGACAGACTTCAGAATGATTTTTTGCTTAGTCCATTTCGTCTTGATGCGTGGTCTGTGGCTTCAAGTACCAATTTGGTGTTTTTCGAAATCGTTTGATATTTTTATTGCATGCGATCTTATGAAAGATTTATATGCTCGTAGAAAATACAATGATCAAGTGATTTATAATACACACCGTCACGCCTATATTCCCCAAGCGGGGGTGGCAGAGGTGTACTGAGTACACCCACGTTTCACCGACGATGATAGGTCTCATGTAATAGGGGGCGAGCCTAATGCCATATACCGGGCACAATTCCAGACTCCGGACTCATATTGGGAATTTTGCGTTAGAAAAACTACATATGTCCGACCTAGGATTTGAACCCAGGACCTCGTGATCACAAAGCGATGTGCCTTGCCACTAGACCAACGAGGCGGTTATATTTTAAATAATACATTTGTATCATTTGCTGTTCGTTTGGAATTACTTGCCGGTAATTCAATATACTTTAAAATGTGCACTATACTTAGCACTTAGCACAATAAATCTTCATGGTCATAAACTTTCTCATAAAAGTTTAAATTACTACGCGGTAACATAATATGATATTATAAGTAATGATACAGTGTTAAACTATTACGAGTGCTATTACTGTGCTAACTTATAGAAAGTAATTTTGTACTAGTAGACTGAATCTAATGTTTTTCAATGGTAGTTCCATTTTTGAAACACAAAGAACTTGTTAAGTGGGACGTTAGTAACAATGTTTTATAATGGAATGTGAGAAGAAATGTATTCTTCTTTGTGTTCCATTTTCAAAGGTAAAAATAATGAAATGAAAACTAACAAAGCATGCTATTTGCTAAAATGTAGTTATACATCAATTTCCTTCTATAAATTAGATCAGTCTATAATAACCTTAGATGAATTACTTGTATAGATGGAGCAACGCATCCGCAAAAACGGCATAATATTTATACACCAATATGGTAGATAAATTCTCCCATTAAATCAGTGTCACTTGAACAGCTACACGTTGATGAGTAAAAAAAATTAAACGTGCCGGTTTGTGCTATAAAATCGTGCCACAATTGTGAGGAAAATCATAATTATAGCAAGAAGATTACTTTCCATCGGTTAGATTTAAGATTTTATACTGATTTTACACAAAACACGAATATTAATTTTGTAGGTTGGTAAAATTGCCGGTGTTGCCAATTAAGAAATGGGGTAATTATGTAATGTTTTTTTACCCTCGAAAAAGGGTGTACGTATTTGAAGTAATGTTAGAGTACTAGCTTAGTGTAAATATAAACACTGAATAAGACGTGCTTACGGTCTGAATAAAAAATACATAGTGTACATTTTATTTCAAAAATTAATATTAGTTCCTAGAATTCTTAACAGCTTTATCCTATTAACATTATTGATAATATTTCGTCCTTTTGTGCTATTAGGCCGCAACAGTTTAATATAAAATAGTCATTTTAATTTTTTTAGTTACTGCTCCGATTGCTTTCAAAATATCTGAGGGCGGCTATGGTTTCTCATTTTATATCGATCTGTTATTAAATAGAAAAAATGGCTGCATTTTGAACTTTTTTGTTATTTCTTGGATTGTTTTGAAAACTAATATCTGAAGGCTACTGTAGTTCCTCAATTTTAGTCTACTATTAGAATTCAGAAAAAAGTCCGTCAAATTAAAGTTTTTATTTAATAATTAGTTCAATTGAAGAGACCAATTTTAATTGTAAAATTATATTCTTCGTAAAATAAATATTAGTACTTGATATTGTTTTAAGTTATATTAACTTTCGGTACAATACCCGAATTCAGAATCAACCCGTATACAGGTGCACTAAAATAATGTCGTTGAAAATGTAAACATGATTGAGGCATAAATTGATGGTTACATAATTTTTAATTTAAAGATATATAAGTGCAGGCGACTATACATCATAAAGTGAATTAATCACACATACTATTTGAGTTTAATAATATACTTACTCTTAATATATATATTTCAAAACTTTATAAAAAGAAGGGTATAAAATCTTTAAGCTGGTATCCCCAAAACAGGTACACACACCCGCTTCTCGGCGCCATTTTTGTTAGCAATAGCGTGTCCAGACAAGTCTTAGTCTAAGATAATAACATTAATATTTTCGATCTATGAGAGCGGAAGACGACAGAGAGGTCTATAAAGAAAGAACCTGTTGGAACTCTGTACTCTGCGTGATGTTATACATAGATAGAGAAAATATTTTCTTAGATATTTTCGGTAAAGGTCTTCTAAATTAATTCCCTGAATACTAAATTCATAATTTCTGATTTACTTTTGAAAGTTAATCAGGTGAACAGCCCATTGCCGTAGTATTCGTCTGAAATGTACAGTTTACTTAACTCCTTTGCACATTAACATATAATTTGTGTATGTAAATTTTCATGTTTGTAAACGCGGGTGCGCTTACAAACATGAAAATTCTAGTTAGCTTCAGTCTAGCTAGTTTTCTCCCATACTAAGATTTATTCCTGTACGTACCTTAACGCAGGTGCGTTACAGGAATAAATCCTAGTATCGAGCTACGATCTTTTATAAAAAAAAGATTTCTCCGCTCACTATGACGGTTTACATACTCACTTTGGCCACTTTCATGCCCATTTCTCTGTTAACTGCCGTGCGAGTGGAATGAATATGAATGAATGTAATACAGACGAAAATGCGTCGTTAAAAACTTCTTTAAAAAATCATGACAACGCGTCAGCACTGTGCAGTTATAAATTCGGATTTCTCAAATATTATTCAAACTCGTGCATTGCTCGTGCAGCTTTGTTTTCCTTTTATAACAGAAAAAGGCTTTTATTTTGCAATCGAACTTTTGAACATAATAAAAATGTCTAGCCGCTAAGAATTATTTTAAATAAATAAAATAAAAATGGTCCAGTTTTCTTTTGTTTTTGCAGTAATTTTGGTGATGTTTTGATGGTTTTGTGTTTTATTATAACTAATTATGAATATAGTTGCGCATTAGATTCTTATTTGCGGAGTTTTTAAATAAAACAAAAAATGATGTTTTAATAAATAAATGATACAACAACGTCCATACGTGCTGACAGGTATGAACTCCAGAAAACGAGCACCATGTTATTTTGTCAATTTATCACCAATTAAAATAAGGTATATTTTCATTTATGCTCATGCTTTTCCTGTGTCTTGAGCCTTGTCCTGGGCCTATTGCGATAATTGCACGATTTCAGACTCCGGACTGGCACTAAATATTTTTGATAGAAAGACCCCAATAACATTTCGTCCAATCTAGAATTCAAACCCAGGATCTCGACCGGTTGGTCGACTAACGAGGCAGTTTACGAGGCAACGTTTTCATTTTGTTTTAATAGAGCAACGAGTCGCCTTCTTCTAGTCATACACTACATCTGTGTTTTGCAACTTCATGTCATTTTTGTAAGAGCTTTTTTACCCCCACAGAACAACGGTACTCCTTTATTCGGTGTTTTACCGTAAACAAATAAATGACTTTTGACGTTAACATGTTTTCCATCTCTCTTAACAATTGCAGATGGATGTCGATAAACCCAAATTATATTTTTGTTGGGACAAAGTGAATACGTTTGAGACTACCTTATTGAAAGTATAATATTAAAATCTTCTATAGTAGTGCCATAATTAATATTAGTCTAACAAGAAGTTGAAAAAAAACAAGTTGAAAATCAAATAATTTATTAGATTATAAGAATCAACGATAAAATTTATTTATAATAGAATTAGCAATATTAAAATAAATTAAATAAATAATAAACTAAAGGGCTAAACAACTTGTATGATTTACTATAGTTCACAAATTCTAAAGGAATATTCTTTACAAATAAGTTGGTACATACATGTTAAGAACGTTAAAATAGCACAAGCTAAATGAAAATACTGAGTTGTTTGTATAAATATAATCGGTGACATATAATCTTATAATATCTGTCTTTATTTTGCTACATATAACTAGTGAAAAAACTATCATAACCGAAAGCAGTTATGGTAACACCCTATTGGTGATGTTTACTTTATAAAGGAATGGTGAAAATAATATTAAGTTCCCGGTTTTCTCGCAGTCTATTTTGATGTTTCAATTTAAAATCAAAACAAGTGTTCATAATTTGCTTTTCTCAATAAAGTAGGCATTAAATATAATACTGTAAAATGCTTGCCGTTAGACAATAAAAATTGACACCATATTTTATATGAGTAAACAGACGGATTAACAATGCAACCAAATTCGTCTATGTCTATTTCAATCATTATTTCAACTTACTACAACACTATTCAACTTTAAAACTTTTTTAATAAACCATCACCATTTTTAGATGTTTTAATTGTGATTTCAATGTATAACAAGGGTAATATGAGGGCAATAGTATTTCCGAAGACAACAGTTTTAAAGTTTGATTGGAACAGAATACATATATTAGCTGTCGACATCAATACTGCAAATATCGCTTTAATAGTTTGTCAATGCAGTAATATTACAATGTTATTGTAATTTACAAACAGACTGAGAGTTACAGAGAAGGCTCTACATTTACTGGCCCTATATATTTAACAGTCTATGGACATTCATTTATGTTCTTATGAAACTATAAGTCTACATCTGTTATATTTTACTACTTACAGCTTTTAGTTCAAAATAATACAATACCTTTAGTTTAAGTTTTTAGTTCACCGGATACATAGTATACCTTTGCACGGTAAAAAAAGTTAACGAGACTTCACTTCCTAGTTGCGAGGTGTGCTGTTTAATTTCTCGACAAAGTAAAATAAATTAAATTTTAACGGTTTTTTTTCATTCAGAATTACCAAGTAGTTCTTAGGAACTACCTCGGTATACCATTACACTAGTTTTCCGCTCGGTGTATAACATCTGGCGTGATAATATAATTTTATAATAGGACTACCTAGTGAGTTGTTTGACATTAAGTGAAAATGACATATCTTTAGTTTATAACTGTATAGTAAGACATAGTTTTCATTGAAGTAGCTATGCATTAGGCGTATGGATTGATAGTGTGGGAATGTATATGCCTCTGTTTGGTTTCACCTTAAATATCTACCGTTTTTTAACAATATTAGAGAGCTAAAAACTTAACTATACTAATATTATAAAGAGATAAAGTTTTGTGAGTTTGGATGTTCGGGGTTATCGCCGGTACTACTGATCGGATTTTAATGATTCTTATACCATTGGATGATTATCCAGAAGTAGCATAGGCTATATAACATAGACCCGGTAGGTGGCGCTGTTGTCGCCAGGTACGAAGTCACGGGAAACTGCTAGTGTAGTAATAAAACAACAGGAAATTAGTAATAATGTTCACATCATGTTAAAAATATAACCTTTATCATGTGCTATCAAGCATAATTTAAGAAATTAGTAAAGAATCGTTTTTTATGTCGTACCTTTTCTAAACTTATTAAAATTTGTTCACTGACTACTTTTGTAAATATTAAGGCCAGTAACATATAATTTTACTATGTAATATTCTCTGGCAGTCTCGATACCTCCTCTATTTTTTATTAATCCGCTTTAATATCTTCATATGTACTGAGTTCTTAGATTTATGCGAATATTACACATGAAATAAAACTATTTTAGGATTTTATTGCGGATTTTACCGCGATAAAATCCGTAAAATAGTTTTATTTCGACTTAATATGTGTTTAAATAAGTATAAATAGGATTGCACAGCTGCCTAAACGTACTCATCACAGGTTAGGTATAATGATAAATATTAGCTTGTTTACTTAGGATTTATATCGGCCCACTGCTTAGTGATAAACATGAATATAAATTTATGACTTGTGTTATAATTTCATTTGAGAAATATAATGTCTTTATAAAACAGGCACTTAAGCTTTTAATAATTATTATGGTACATGCATTTACCAAACAATTTATTTCGGTAAGCTTAAACAGGTCATGAGTATTTTGGTAATTGGTTCACATTAAGTTCTAACTGAATATGACATCAGATGCAGAAATCACTTATAATACGAAACCAATTACGTTAAAATGAGAGGGTTCGTTGATTCGCCTGATTATTCTAAGTATAAGTAATAAATATTTCTTCCTAACTAGCAGGCATCTTAAAACCCAGAAACAAACTTAGCCGGTATACCAGGATCATTATTCTCTGGACGCTTATTGTATGAAGTATTCGTTTAAGGTATTCCCAAGGCATGCATAACACCATTACGTTTTCTAGCACATAAGGGCCTAGGGGGACTTTTAAACGTTAGGCTTAGTCGAACTAATAAAGAATGGAACTTCAAAAACTTGTGTTTGGCCGTTTGCGCATTATTTTTTTATTTATTGTATTTTTTTTGCAACGCAGTCCGTGAACGGCATCAAAAGTAGCTATTACCCACCTATTACCACTCCACAAGCGTTGCAATAAATTTACAGAACATATTTGTAGTTAACTTTTCATACAGACTAAGGGATTGTTACTTAAATACATACCTGTAACATGTACAACGATAAAAACACCTTTTGAGATTCTATTCATACATAGTTCGGCACATCTACAAATTTTTGGTGGATGCTTGAAATAGTCACCTGTTACAAAGTTATTACACCTAGAATTAGTAATTAACAAGTGTCTCTTCTTTCTAAAAACACGATTTCTTATTAATCTTACATAAATTAATGACTTAGAGAAAGATTTGCTTGACGATGAAAAGGACCATAATACTTTTTATATTTTCCTATATATAAGTGGAATTAGAATATCAAATTATAATGAAAGTATCTTTACGTGTGTACACGTACACATATTTAAATGAAGCGTGTTTAGCATAGCTTTACTTTCCCTTGTTGGATTAGAGCCTCGAATATTAATCAAATTGGTGTATTTCTCTACACCCGTGATGTATATATAAATACACAGTCGCAACCACAACCAGATTATACACTAGTAAGCTCACTAGCCTAGACTAATATGTAAGTAATATAAACTGGTTATAGTGTATAATCTAATGATTGTAGTTGCGATCCAGGCCCGATCGGGAAAGGGTCCGCAGTCCATTTCAACGAAATTGATTCAAAACACTGTTAAAAATTTATTCAGTGATTGAAATAGGAGGCATATTCTTCCATACCATTGCCGTGGTAACCGTAGTGAATATTTGCCATATCAGCGTCCCTACCCTTGAATGAATTATTATTTTTAAAGGCGTTTAACAGAATAAGCGCTAGAGCCAACTTTCCGACGAGCAAAGACTTGATAAGCATAAACTTCAAAAAACCTAAGAATAATGGAATAATCGCCGACTGGATGATGAAGGGCAAAAGGAACATGGGCAGGATCCTCTGCAACATCTTCTTTTTCTTACCTCGACCTGGAAGCGAAAAAATATTATGTAATAAAATATCTAGATCTAACATTAAAGTTGTAAAAAACATATAAAAACCAAAAATCATAATGTTAACATCAAAATTGTAAAAGTATTTAGGGAACGTTGCTATTTTACGGTTTGCTGGCGCTAATAATGACTTGGGGTGAACTCTCTCCAACTCTAGGTTTCTCATGTAAATAAAAATCTTCTTGATACCATGTCTGTTAAAATACGACTTGACTTATAGGCACAAATGCCAGGGGGGACTAGCAGAATACTGTGTCAAATTAACGCCTAAGTACCGATCAACTAATGTGTCGCTTCAAGTAAATATATATGAAGTATAAGAAGATACCTAGGTACATTTTATGTAACGGGGTACTAATTGCAAATATGAGGGTTCGAAATAATGTTCAAAGTTAACCATCAAACGTTGACGTTGTGCCCACATTAAATGCGCGGCAAATGTGTCGTGAACGTTCCTTTCTTACTCAGACACAATCGCCGTCCGCGATATGTTTTTGCCGACCCCTCTGATGCCCTTTCATTCGTTCTTGTGACAGTGTACAGATACCGCACATAGGAAAAGACACCGACCTGGCTGGCGAGATCGAAGAATCCCTTGCTCGCCAGCCGGTGCAGAGCACCACGACGAGACACCTAGTATATGCCCTCCTCCATAGCAACTGCCCAAGCCGAGGTCGTTCCTCCTTGAGGTGCCCTTGAGCTAGTTGCTCTTCTGGCTCGAGCGTAGCGGTTGCACGCTCGCCCTCTTGTCCGGTGAAGCCGTAAAGGCCCTGCGGCCAACAGTGTAGATCATTCACACACACACACAACCACATACACACAAAAAAGTGTCGTGAACGCGTTAATGTTAGTACATAAGGCAAGCATCTTTGCGATGAGTATCCGGTTTCGGTTTTTCACATAAAATTAATCCCGTTCAACAAATGTAAACAAATATATCTATCTATCTAGTATAGCAATAAAATCTTTAATAGATTGGCCGTTATTACTCTCTATGACGCTTCACTATTGTAAGGTAAGGCTTCATAATTTAGAGATTTCCACACACATTGAATTTTTTTTTAGAACCCAAATGCCTTTATTTTAATATTAAACAAATTTTAAACTTTAAACAAATGAAAAAAAATAAGCAACGGACTTCTGCGTCATTTTTAATCCTATGCCTAAGTTAATCTATCTATATCATCGCGCCAGATCCCTTACGGGGTAGGCAGAGAGTGCAGATTTCCAACAGATTCTTTCCTTACATATCTCTCTGGCTTCCTCTACTCTCATTGTGCGTCTCATACACGCTCGCCGGTTATGGAGACTCCTGACTTGTCCTTCAGATAAGACTAAGTTAATTAAGTATAACAAGGTTATTGTTATAAAAAAAAAATCATTGCTCAGATATTTATATAAAGATGTTATACCTAAAATTATTATATCAATGATATAATAATAATAATACTTTCAAAAAGGGAAGACCCATGTCCTCACGCAAGCCTTTTAGAGGTCCGGATAAAACTTGGGAACAAGTAAACGAAACATGTTTGTGTAAGATTTAGTCGCTAAATAAATATAAATACCTTTTATTGTGTTTTTAGAGAATCAAGTAAGTATCTACAGTTCCACAAGAATATTTTGGCCCCGGCCAAACTCGGAACTAAAGCTGCCATCTAGTGAAATGTCACTTTTTGACAGTCGCAGAGTTGCCGTTTACTATGAAATTTACCCAAGCTCTTTTTTTAATTAGTAGCTGTGCGGAATAATCTGTTTAAATATTTCCTTGGAAGTAGATATATTTCACTAAATGATAACACTAATTTTACACCCGGCCAACGGGCCAAAATATCCTTGTCGCACTATTTTTTTAAACCCAGCCCTACACTTGTTATTATTCCTGTAACGTGGGTGAGTTTACATACATGAAAATTCACATACACAAATATCCAGACCGTAACAAATTATTGGGGGTCACACAAAGATTTCTTCCGTGCGGGAATGGAACCCGCTACTGTTAGACACAGTGGGCGGAGCTTAATCTCTTAACCACTGCGCTAAATCTTCCGTCGAAATATAAATGTTTTTGCTTTGACAAATGCGCCTGGAATAATACAAATAACACAAATTCGCCTACACTTATATTCACCTCGGTGTGAGAGATGTTCCGTTTTATTTTATCGTGTATAGTCACCGGACTTTCTAACTACCTATAAGAAATGTATTTTCCAATACGAATTCTCGTACATGGAATCTTTTATTGCTTTTACATTTATAAAATTCTTACGCAAAAATCTGTGACATTTGATAATAATATGTGCTCTTTTTATTGCTCCTTGTATTTGACATCTTTGAGAAACTCTTTTTAAAGACTATAGTCCCATTATAATCACAATTTTTGGTCGTCATCATCATCATCAGTTAGCCAGTACCTATCTACTAGAGATGGGTCGTATTAGGTAAATCAGATACTAAGTACACCTGTTCCTAGTCTGCATAAATACCTATTCCACCTAATCTCAATGATCTCATTCACATACCGTTACTTAGTGATCTCAATCCGCCTATTCTATAACAAATCCTGATATCGAATTATCGATATTTGAATTAATTGAATGTTAAATTGTTTTGTTAGTTAAGAACGGGTACAGTCATAATAACACTTTTAAGAAAATGTTAGTTTCAAAATGGAATCGAATTTTTTTTTATTAGATTAGATATTTCTGCACGAAATTGGTTGAATAAACTAATACTTGTTTTGTATTTTTAACTTACGAATGTATGAAGTTTTGAGTCTTGCGATATTAAATATTCCGCAAAAGTTTAGCGTTCGCAAGATGGCGTATTTAAAAGATTTCAATTCATTATATTTACATTTGTTTAATACGCGTTGTATAGCGCTGTCTCGCTCCCTCCACCCTTACACGTAAACGGGATAGCAAAGCGATAAGCATATGAGTGAGTGAGAGAGCGCGGGAACAGGTGTGAGTGAGCGCGCTAAACGGCTAAACATTAGTTTACAGTTTTAATTGAATAGGAATATTAGGTGGATTAGGTATTGTCAGAATTGTATTAGGTACCGCCTATTCTCGTAAAATACCTTTTCTTTAGACCTGTTCTAATAAATACGACTTATCTCTACTATCTACCCACTGCCGAGTATGGGCCTCTCCCCTATCTCGCCATTTGTTCCGGTTCTGAGCTAGTCTATTTTACAATTACCCGGCCACCCCCACGAAGTCATCGTTCCGTTTAGCTGATGGTCCATCTATGAGTCTCCGCCCTATTCTGGGTCACCACGCTATCACGGCCTTGGTCCACCTGCCACCTCCAGCCTCATCAAAATTTTTAACATCAACAAAAATAACTTGGCGGGTTTTTCCATAATGTAATGTGAAATTGCCACTATCAAGATCAATACCATTCAAGTACGGTCTGCAACACAAGTCGCTTAACATTATCAGATTTTCAAACCGCTTATACGCTTTTGTTTTGCATCAAATACATTATTTTTGTTGCTCTACATACAAGGTGTAACATAATTAACGCAAGACCTGAAAGTAGTCTGTTCTAAATCGGCAACTGAATCAAAACAAACAATTTTAAAAATAAGTAAATTTTTTTTTAATATTCAAAAATGCAGTTACACGTCCTGTTCGCTGTATTAAGCAAATTTAATAATTATTCAAAGCATTACGGCTAGTTTAAATGTATTTCTGTTACATACACCTCAATACACATACAAAATTTAATTAGTTATAAAATTTTATGGTCTATTTGGGTACCAAACAGCTTAAAAAATGGCAGAAAACTCTTTAAAATTGGAAGTTTGATTTTCATCTGAAATTCGTAAAGCAATAATCTAATTGGGGTGTCTGAAGGCTTGCGTTATTTATGTTACACCTTGTATATTTGAGTATGTTGCTAATAATGGGGCTTTAGCAATGTTCACCAAAGTTTTTATATTAAAGAGTATTAACGGTTCGAAATACTGAGAATGTTCAGCGACTTACGTCGTTGACTGTACAAGCCACTGTTAGTAGTCGTCCGTTTTCGGACCGGTTTTGGTGCGGCATTCACTTTCGATCTAGTTAATTTAGTGAAATAATAAGTTTTCAATATTCTCATCACGAAACATAATAGCACTTGTCAATAAGTATCAAATAGGCTACTAGACTGACACATACAAAATTTGGCGGACGATTTAGCCCTTTGGGTCGAATAGTCGCGGGTTCGGTTCCCGCACGAGACAAATCTTTGTGTGTTCCCACAATTATTTGTTTCTGTGGATATTTGTGTATGTGAATTTACATGTTTGTATTCGCACCTACGACACAGAAATAAATACTAATGTGGGGCTACTTTTTTTGTTTTTAAGTAATATTCTCTCTCGATCTTATACACCGGTCGTAGTGGTGCTCTTTGGAGTGGAACTTGCAGAGGACATCTTTTGACTGACAATAGATAGATACTTTTACAGAATGTCTAAAAACTATTAACATGCCATTAAAAATATGTTTGTCATACACAAATTAATGCGACAATTGACGACATAAATATATACTAGTCAAAACAAAATAAGGCCACCCTTGAATTTCGGACTTATGGTGATTTATTGATAGCTAGGTGTACCGGGGTGAATGGGCATATCGTAGGATCAAATTATCCCTCGAATACGGCGTAATTAACAAATCATTGCAACAATTTTTCCATTTACAACCCCCCAAAACCCGCATAATTTTCGCATTATGTCGAAACTGCAAGATAACCCTTATTTCGTTTTGACTAGATATAATCTCGAGCGGGACTGAATAAAATTTGTACACGATAAATACGGTGGGTGCAAGCGAAGCGAAAGATTTGTGCCCAGCAGTGCGCAAATAAGAGCTGTAGACAATGATGTCAATATAATATACGTATAGAGAGTGCATATCTATACTATAACTATGACACTATCCCAAGGGAATACGCTCGTCAATCCAAATGCAGAGTATTATCGCCATTTATTAAAAGTGAACATATAGGTACGTCGTTCGCTCTTTAAAAGTTGCACTATAAAACCACATTAAAAATTTGCCTACAAAATAAAACACAAACATTGGAAAATAAATTTAATATGTATATTCTAATTTTTTTAATACTTTTTTTCGACTGAAGACTCGTGGTCACACCATTTTGACACATTGGTATGATATCTAATATAACACCAGTGGCTTAACTCTGCTATTGCTATTTTAAATAAAATGTAGTTCATTGACATTAAATTTGTTGATTTTTGACAGATTTGGTAATCCTATAACTAAATATTGTCACTGTGGGTTTCCCCATGGGGTTTCCAAAGGCATACCACATTAAAAAATGTAGAAAATTGGTAATCAGGCAAACAATGACAATTTAATTGTTTGTTTATTGTGTACTCTGTTATTATTTTGACGGTTTTTTGACAACTTAAATGCAGTGATCGTATTTTTCTCACAACCAAATCGTGATCGTATAATAATACTATTGATAATGTAATAGCGTACCAACTCTTGGCACAATATCAATTGAATGGGTATTGCAGCCTGTAATAATGATAAATTACGTAAAAATAGTTGAAAAATAGAGTTAAGGCCCTGTTGCTCGTGGTTACACTAATCGGTGTACATAAAATATTGGGTTCGTGGCCACACTGCCGTCTGGCCGGTGCGGCTACGGTATAACATCTTTAATCAGTTACGAAATCACAAAAATAAACAAATCTTTTGTTCTTAGCTGATTATAAAAATCAAGTTACAAACGTGGACTAAAGGTATTACTTGTGGTCACACTATATAGGTATATCTCGATCCAAAACATATGTCTAATTGGACATTGTCATTGATCATATTTTATGATTCATGATCATGAATGATGTTACAAACAATTAAATTTATTTAATTTTGAATACTATGAATTACAATTAACCCTTAGTTACATTGGAAATGAAGTCGAAATGAAACCCTTTCATAACTTGATCTCAATTCCACTATACTTAAATAATGTAAAAAAATATCTTGGCATTAAATTAGGTATAGATTGTTAAAAAGGCTCGATAGTTCTTGGAATGATTGATTGGACTTTATGTAAATTGGTCGTTGGAATATGTTGAGAATGTATAACACGATTATATTACTAAAAATAACTATTTCCATTTAGTAGCCTTTTATGAACTAAATATAGAATTGTTCCACAATATTCAACTTAAATTAGAAATAATTTATTGAACTCTACTCTTCATTGTGCACAATATTCAACTTATTTCTAATTTATTGAACTCTACTCTTCATTGGATGAGGTACTTTGCAGGTAACTCTATTAGGTAGAGTTTTGTACGTATTTCGGAGGTTCTTATTATGCAGTATTGTTTCCCCAATGAGTATTAAGAAATAATAATTAAATGAGTAATCATGATTAATATCTATCGAAGTAGATGAAATCTTCATTTGGCAGCTTGTGATATGATGAAATTATTATTTATAAATTTGACCTACTCTTTCATCGTTTGCTGGTTATGTTTGACATTCCGTAAGACTATAGACAAATAATATTAAAGACAAACATCAATTTGACGTGTATTGTGTCAAGTACATGGTAGTGTGTGTAATGTTTTTTTCATTGATTAAATGTATGTTTTATGCATAATTAAAAAAAAAAATATTAGCATTCTGCACTCCTTCTCTATATAAACTATAAGTGTGGGAAATTTCATACTCCTCCGTCCGCGCAATTTTCGTAAAAATGTTTTTGCTTCACGTATTAATATATAGATGAGTTAATCTGCACTTTACTTTAAAAATTAAAGTTAAAAATAAGTTTTTAATAAAATTACGTAAAAAAAACTTAATAATTAAGCAAAATATATTCAAAAAGATTAATAGTCTTTGTAGCTATCTTTTTGTCAGATTCAATTAGGTTACCTCGTAAAAATAATACGATATTAAGACGGTAATGTTCTACTTATATAAAAACAACATTGGCTTAATTTTTCTGAATGCATAATTTGTCACTGTTAAACTATTTACAACTCACATAATATTCTGTTGATTATGTACGATAGGTAAGTAAACATAACTGCGAGGTGTTTTAAAAATATCATTACATCTGGTATGATCAATGTTCGGATGTAATTCATTAATTTAACATAATTATTTTCTTTTGTAAATGAGGGAACCATGTAGCCATTCTCATAAATAGTATAATTTGCTTTATTTAACTTATAGATATAAAAAAAATATTTTCAAAGAGCTACCCTGGAGTTTCTTGCCCTTCTTCTCTACAGGAATCACATTCCGAAGTGGTGGTAGAGACCACTTTGCTTCTTGTTACTTTTTGATTCATAAATACTATAGTGGTTTATATAAATAAAAAATTCTGATTCTGGTTATGTTTATGAGCAACAATATATTGACGGACAATTTGGCACTTAGAACAAACTTGCTTAAATTTATTAACACGCCTTCATTAAAACTTTCTCAATAACAATTTAATTTCCGCAGAAATCGAATTATATATAATACGAAGTAATATGTGGCTAATTAGCTTTTTAATTACTACAAATAGGTATGGGAAAATTATGAAAATTCCAAATGAAACATCTTACCTTCTTCCACGCTTCTGTTAGTGTCAACTTCAAAAGATAATAATCTTCCAGTGCCGTTTTCGCGTGGTACATTCATGTAAACACCGTCAAATAGTTCCAGCTTTTTGTCCTCCACCGACACCATTTTGTCCACTCCTGATATAGACTGGACATCGTGCACGGTCACCGCGCAGCAGGTAGCAACGGAAAACACGAGAACGCACAGAATTCGCAGCAGCCGCGGTGTGTTCATTCTGCCGGTTGTATTGACATTGCACCGCTGCGCACGCGCCCCTCCATACTATTCCATACCCTAAATCGGTCCTGTAGAGCGGTTGAAGAAATCCGTGGCTATCGTCATGCAATATCGTTAATTTTGCAGTATATGCTCTTTTATTAATTTTAGAACGTGTGTTATTTGTTACTCTTATGTAGAGTGTCAACCTCATCATTTTCATTTTTATTATATTACTAATAATTAAAGTTAGTTGTTATAAACTACTAGCTGTACTCACAACTTCCTTTGCGTTATTTTCAGGAGTGTATATCACAACCTTAAGTGTTGTTTTGAGGCAAAAGTTAGCCTATACCCTTCTCCTGGATAAAATTTATGTTCTTGCCGAATTTGATCCAATTCTGTTCTGCGGTTTGGGAGTTACTTTCGAAATTATAATTATAATATTAATTAGATTATTACCACATGGAATTTAGCGAGATGATATAGATAGACAGATTCCCCGTTTTTGTAATCTTGCTGACAACTGTTTTTGCACATCAATTTAATACTGGTTTATTCCCCTGAATAGACACATTAGAGAATTACCTCTACTGTATTTTTCCTAAATACCAATACTACATTTCTAAAAACAATATCAGATTTTAGGCAGAACAACAATAAACGCCTAAGCTAATATTTATCTAATAACGATTCATGAAAAATACGTAATACGCATAATGCCTCGTTAATGTAGTATCAAGCGGATTAGATGTTTGTGAATAATAAAATATTTTGTTTTAAATTAACTGTTAAATTTTGTAATCCCTGATCTACAGATATGCAGAATTTTTGTTTTGGCCTGGCGGCTGGTTGATATGGCTATTATTATCTGATATATTTTTGAGTAAGGTATTATTCTATTAATATACATACAGAGACCTATCACAATTCAATTTATAATAGGACTTGACACGCTCTTAATTATAGTCCTACAAAGATCTTTTGGCCCGCGGCCAAAATCGGAACTAATGCTGTCATAAAGTAAAATGTCACTACTACTGACTGTCACCATAGATATAGCATTAGTCGCAGAGTTGCCGTTTGCTATGAAATATACCCAAGTTCTTTTTTTAATTAGTAATCGTACAGTAGGAACATTTTACTAAAAGTTAACCCTATTTCACACTTACCCCCCCTGTCAATGTCACCAGTGCCCAAACGATCCTTATCGGACTATACACTCTGCGGCTACCTTAACTGATTATCTATATTCTGCAAAGCCACCTGCTTATAATTGGTAGGTATAATATAAAATAAAGCATGAAGGAGAAATTGTTATTGTCTCTTTCGCTACATCCCTCATGTATCCATCTATATCACCACACCAGATCCCTTGTGAGGTAGGCAGAGAGTACAGAGTTCTAACAGGTTCATTCCTTACAGACCTGGAACCTGGATGACGGACGATTTAGCGCAGTGGTTGAGAGCTTAAGCCTCTCAGCGCACTGGGTCTAATAGTCGCGGGTTCGATTCCCGCGCAGGACAAATCTTTGTGTGATCCACACTTATTTGTTTCGGTCTGGGTATTTGTGTATGTGAATTTTCATGTTTGTAAACGCACCCACGATACAGGAATAAATCCTAGTGTGGGGCTACATTTTAATAAAAAAAATAAGACTGGTCTGGCTTCCTCAATTCTTATAGTTTACCTCATACACGCTCGCTTCCCTCATATAGTTTCTGATAAATTGTATTATACATACACTGCTTAGAATTTCTTTTCAAAAAGAGAACCGCAATCTTTTTAACGGTGGAAGTGGAGCAAATCGGCACGTTACTTCACTGAAGCGAGAAGTTCGCTTGGTGCAAACTTGCTACATAAACATGATCGCGAACTAACATGGTATGTGCAGGTTTCTTATATTACAGAAATACCCTTTCTAAAGTTGTATCGTTACGCTCCAAAAAAAATATTTTTACATGTTTTTATTTAATTTGCAATAGTCCTATGTCTGTCTGCCTCTCTGGTTCAAATCTTGTGATCCATTTTTCAAGCACATGCGGGTATCTGATGAAACTGAAATTGACATATGTATGTAAAATCGATGACAATGCACTAATATAGTACCATGGAGCTGGTGTGATGATGGGGTCGGAAGGTGGCAATAGGAACATGTGAAGTATAAAACGTAAGCCCCTCGTGTTTAGGCTTATTCTATTGGTATTGACAAGTACTATGTGTAACCAGATAGTGTTTAGGGTCTTATAATAAAGCCGAAAGGTGGCAAACGGAACCACCCGACTACTAAATAAAACCCCGCCGTGTTTGGGCTCGTAGGATTTGTTCTGACGAGTACTTTAAAATGAAGATACATTAAAAATTGTTCAAGCAATCAATTCAGTTACTGAGTCAGAACAAACTACTTTGCGTTAATTATATTACACCTTGTATAAATATTCTCTCTCAGTCTCGATAACACCTCAATTTTTATTAATCCGCTTTAATGGTATATTTGTTTAAATATGTATAAGTTAGATTACATAGCTGCCTAAGCATACTCATCACAGGTTAGGTAAAAAAATATATTAAGCCGTTCATAATCTTAAAACGCGTCTCCACTATATAATATTAAGAAACTGTCCCAACGTTGGGCACGGGCCTCCTCTCAAACTGAGAGGGTTTAGACCATAGTCCACCACACTAGCCCAGTGCGGGTAGGCCAACTTCACACACCTTCGAGAAACTCTTAGGGCGTGCAGATTTCCTCACGATGTTTTCCTTCACCGTTAAAGCAAGTGATAGTTAATTTGTAGTTAGGAGCTACAAATTTGAATTGATCCTTAAAAATAATTAGATAACACCCCCTATAACTATAGTAACTTGATCGTGACTAAAAGGAACTAAAACTGAACGGGATACCATGCTTTTTCCTTATCATTATTCTTTTATTTATAAAATGAAGCCTTCTCCACACAAAATGAAATGCAATGCAATTTGATAACAGGAAGTTAGTCTATGCCTCTGATACCTACATATTTCTGCTTTCATATTGTATGATCCTTTCATATATGTTAATCACCCTGACTTTTGATACTTTATTTGGTGTTACCTATAGCCAGAGATGGGCAAAATGTAATCACATTAGTGATTACCATCGCATTTTGTAATATTCAACCATGATTCAAGATTAAAAGTGTAATCGTAAACGTTTAAGATTACAAAATGTAATTGTACTCGTTAATCATTAATACACCACACGCCTATATTCCTCAAGCGGGGGTGGTTAATCCTTAATCTGTTTACATTTTACCCATCTCTACCTATATCTATGTATGTATGTATCATCGAACATTATTTAATGGTAAAAATTGTATGCACTACTTCTTTACAAGTACTTAACTTTATGTAGGTATATCCAGTCTTGAATCCCAGGAGAGATGCCTCTGCTTACGCCCAATGAAAAGCAAGCGAGACACGACATACTGCAATTCGGACTTCTGTTTCATACGCTCGTTTTATCTCTCTCTTGCATTTTCATCAGTTAAGAGTGCTTACATGTTGTGTTTTATTAAGATTTACATTTAATTCGCTCATTTGGATTCATGTTTTATATAACAACAAAATACACCAAATATGAAGCTAGCTGTTACGCAAGTGTCAGTGAAAGTACATAATTAATAAATAGTCACAGTTTGAGCTTGTTCGAAAACTCATTCGCGAATCATAATGAAAGTCTACACGAGTGTATTTTTGAACCGGACTATGAAGTTATAGGTGCAGATCGAACAGTATAGTCTATCTACTTTTCACCCATTTTTAATATAATATCTATCTATATTATCACGCCAGATGCCTTGCGGGGTAGGCAAAGAGTCCAGAGTTCCAACAGGTTCTTTCCTTACATACCTCTCTACCTTGATCGGACAGTATAGTCTATCTACTTTTCAGCCATTTTTTAAACTAATATCTATCTATATTATTACGCCAGATGCCTTGCGGGGTATGCAGAAAGTCCAGAGTTCCAACAGGTTCTTTCCTTACATACCTCACTAGCTTCCTCCACTCTCATAGTTCGCTCGCCGGTTACGGACACTCTTGATTTGTCTCGACTTAATATAATATAATAGATTATAATCTTATTATTATAATTTATTTACGGATAACATAAAAACAAAAGGTTCCAAGTCGTTCATTTCTATGGATTAGACTCAAATAGTCCAATTAGGTTTCAATCGAATTTTAATGTTGATACATTTTAATGTTGATCCAATAATAATATTGGATACGCGATAAAACAGGTGTGTAGTAAGTGCTATTTAATGTTTAAAGATAAATAACGAACTGTTTTTGTCTGCGAAACAACACGTTGTTATATAATTGAAAGATCAGTGAAGTCTTAGAAAGTAATAAAGTGATGACTTTTGCATGTATTAGAAAGATCCATATTGTGTTATTTCATGATTAATCAGTGAATTAAGTTTAATATATAAAATCTCGGATTAGGCCAATGAATTTAATCGAGGCATTACGCAATTTTATGAGCAGGTTCCAAAATTAACGAAATAATTAAAACAGAACCACTTCCACACATGGAGCGTGATCATTCCGTTTTTATAAAGATATTCAATAACAAATAAAACATTTTTAAATTAACACTGTTTTATAAATACTACCTTTTTGCGTTTAACACGAATAATAAACAACCCAATGAAAACAATACTAATACGTCAGTAAATTACTTTTCAGGTAGCACCCCTAACAAATACCACGTATCATTCCGGATTTCGGATCACCCAATTATCGTACCCTCAAAAACAAAGAGACGGGCAGCTGTTACAAATCGACGTCACACCAAACGGACTTTCAAAAGCTGGCTTTGCCAAACCAATTATCCAAACTACGAGTAGTTATCTACATATCAGTGGTTTAATAAATGCCCCAAAAACCAAAGAGAAAAGCACTTCGATTTATAGGACTTGCGTCGAACAGGTTAGAAACTTACACGCCTACCCAGATCGGCTAACCAGACATCTTGTCGACTTTTATTATATTACTAAGCCGACCTCATTATTAGAGTGCATCTCGGGGTAAGTTAATTTCCTGATGTAGTGATATTACGTCACTTCATTTGTAAAACTGGGTGGGTCTCGATTGGTCACTTGACAAACCCGTTTTAAAGTTTCGAACATAGTATTACCTACGGGGCCCTTTCATGTTGCAAGCAAGTATATACGTGGCATGTATTCTCTTTCCATAATCGATGGCGCCTTGTTTTAACCACGTGAGCTTTCGTTATAAAATATTATTTCCGTACATTTTTACGTGTTCTATACGCATTAACGATTATAGGAACAATTTAATAAAACAAAATTAGCCCATTAGGAACAATTTAATAAAACAAAAAAGGATGATCGTTCTTATAGGTACAGACACGTGTGTGTGTGTGTGTGTGTGTGTAAGATAGTTGCAGATCGCATAATACTTTGTTTGCGATTTATTTAGACTAGGCCAAAACACTAATCATAGAAAGCGAAAATAACTGCTCCAACCACGACCTCCATTCATTCTTTTTTTCTTTTCTAAATAGATTAAAAAGCGAGCATCGGCGAAGCGTAGTGCCGCAAAGGTGGTGCCGGCTTTTTGGAAAATCATAGTCTATTCACTATTAGCGTTAATTTTTCTTGTAATAATTACCCGCGTTCATTTTAATAATAGCAACACAATTTGGTGCCATACGTTATTACTAAAATAAAATGTTTTCGCTTTCTTATAGGATCAATAAATGTTAATGCTTAAAATCCCCTAATAGTTGATCAAATGAAAAGGCCAATCAATTTATGTAATTACTAAAAGGTGTTGTACAAACTGTTGAACTTTTTTATGTTGATAGTACTGGTCCACTTAAAGTAACTTTATTTTAGGTAAGTGTCATTAAAAGTGCGCCTTAGTTTTGATATAACAATGTTTACATCACTCGCGCATAATTTTATTCATCGCGATACACCCAATAAGATCGGTCTAGCCAACCAATTAAAACGCTAGAACAAATAATAAAATACTAATAATAATAGTATAACACTTCTTAGTTACCTTTATTTATTTAATCTCTTAAATGCTTACTAAAGATAATGTAATTTAAGTCTGCACATGTCTTTCAGAAAGTATTTTCTATTATTGTGACGTTACAAATGAAAACTTAGATGTAAGGCAAAAGTAAAGAGAAACAACACGGCAGGTGGGGCGATTATAGGAAATTATTTCCTAAAATAGAAGGGAAAGTTGGTTAATAGCTTTATGTATCTACGCATTTTGCGGTTTGTGATTTGAATTGTTACTCGTTCCCTATGTTATATACAAGATTTTGGAGGAAATTTTTTATGAACCCTCTTTTTATGGCTACTTTTTCCGAGCGTAAATTATTAAACAAAATACACCTATTAAATGTTCGTTAGTAAGTACTTCAATGCTAGACATCACTACGAACGACCGCTTAAGAATCATAGTCATTAGATGTTGGACAAAAGGTCAAGATGTTGTCAAAATCATTTCTTCCGGAAAGTGGCAATAGGCAGGGATGTTGATAAAAGAAATAATAAAAGATGGAGCTTGCTCCATGGAAGAAATGGTGGCCCGGAACTGGTAAAAGATGAGAGGCAGACCACTAGCTCGATAGGTAGATAATAATATATACGATATATAGGGAGAGTTGTTGAAAGTTGAAAAACTTGGAGTAAATTGGTACAGGACCGAGAAGAATGGCACAAAAGGGAGAATGCCTTACGTCCTGCAGTGGGATCGTTGAAAAGCTGATGTTAGTTAGAGACAGTAATGGTTTTATTAGATTAAATTTGCATGTGGCCCATAGTTATATTTTAGGACTAAAATATGGTGATAGATTCTGTTAAGTGACTGTTCATAACTAATGAAGGTCAGAATGGCACCATGCACTGGCACTACACTTATGTACGAAAACGGAACAACGCTTCATTTACTCCGGCAAGGAATAAGCCTGACAATATTTTAAAGATTTGTCTATGCTTACTCGCCGTGGTCTAATGTTGTCGCAGATCGCAAACCCATCGGCTTACCTTTTGTGGCCGTCGGTCTGAGACCAATTGTCAAATTTCATCTAAAATTTTCAGCAACCCATATTTTCGTATAAGATCCCGGCAACCATACAAGTCGAAATAATTAAGTTTTTGGTACATACACATATTAATTGTACTGGTTTATCGTAATAGCATTGATAAATGCTATCAACTATTAACGATCTCACATCACCAATGTTGTGTACTTACACCAAAATAAGGCAGTTTGAAGAAAGGTTATAAACTGGTTTATTTTGGTACTCAACATTTCTAACATTTAACTTTCCTTTTAGAATAAAATGCGAAACTTTACATATCACAAATTCATAAGTAACGTCATAATCGTATAATGCGTATTTTACCAACTTTCTCAAGCACTAAATTCATAAGAAATATAAAATTACTTCTCACCCTGATTATGTCCAGTATTTAGCATAATGATATAGACAGATAAATTTAGAACGATTTAAAAAAGGCTCCTCACTAGGAATTCTCCCATCCCATACACAAACAGCCAGACTGAAAGTAACATTCTTGGGTCACACAAAGATGAGTCACTTGCAGGGATTGAACCCGTGACTGCTCGATCCAGTGAGCTGAGCGGCATTTACTCTAATCACGACACTCAAACATTGTAGCAGAAATGGCTCTGTGGAAAATATAATAAAATTATTGGTGGTAAAACGTGAAAAAAAAAATACTAGTCTTGATATTGCGTGAGAAAGTTACCTTATTATGTTGTCTGACTTGAGTCATGCAGGAATTTTTATTTTTCATTTCGTTTTTTCGCTTCAAGAACATTTAACAATGAAAGAGTCGGATTGTCGGTGTTTACATCGTTTATTAAATAATAAATACTTAAAATTATATTCTGTCGTCTATCTTTCACAAAATCTCACAATTTTCGCGAGAGACAGACGAAATTACGTAACAACTCGCATCGTATACCATTACACCGTTACCTCGCTTAGTGAACGGAGAAATATTCCTTATATCCATAATCAATAAATAAATAACTTATCATATAAATAAATGCACATAAATGTTTGACTAAATCGTAGCTCAGTCGTTGAGGTAGCCATAGCGTTTTACATAATAGTGTTTAGTTCGATTGGTGGGGTTCAGTATTAGTAACGCACTATATGTACTTATTTGATTGTTTTACATCATTTCGTATGTACAGATACTCTGCAACTATTTCAGTCAGATATGGTAGCCTCGTTGTCGGATCTACCCCAGGGTGATAGGAGTGGGCCAGAAGCTGGCCATGGTGCCGCAACTGCTGGGGCGGGCAGGAGCTCAGCTCGGGGATGAAGATGAACTAGAGAGGATGGCGATGCTGCCGCGAAGAAAAGCCTCGATACAGCCTGTTAATTGAGAAGTAACATTTTTTAGTTCCATATCATAAAAAAACAACATAAATTTTTATCAGAAATCGAAAAGAAAATATTATAAAAGATACAGGTACTCTTGCAGTTGCCTAAACGTATATTCCTCACTTGTTTTTACCAGAATATGTTATTCCAGTATATAATCTACTCCTCTAACAAATTTCATCTAAATTGAATCGTGATTAAGAAACCAAAAGCTAAACTTTCGCATTGATAACATTAATATTAATTAGTGGCTGGAGTATTTGATATTTTTTATATAAGCTTGAATTCAGTTTTTAAATTGCTTTTGCACATCCATCCTGAGATATCCATCATGTTTGATACATTAAAACTTTTTTCACTCAACATAAAAACGTCGATTTCTTGCTAACAGTATTTTCATTTCGATGTCTTTGAAAATACTGTCGCCTTCATATTACACTTGTTATAGATTGAAATCACAACTAAAACATCTAAAATGGAGATGGTTTGTGTAAAAGCTTTTAAGGTTTGATTGGAATAGACTATAGGGATCTTTATCCAGATTGTACATTTTGACTTCAGGTTCATTACCTGACTGACAGCCACGATGAGCAGCATGACGCCGATAGCAAGGTTCTTCACGGAGATAACGGCAAGAGCCATGAGCAGCGTCGAGATGACGCCCAGGGTAAACATCACGGGTAAGAAGATGAAGGACAGACGTTTAAGGGCATTGTGACCAAACGTACGGCCGACGTTTGTACCTATGGAATGATATATTATATATATTTATAGATAGATACCTATGTACATAACAAGAAATGTAGAAGTAGTAGATTATATGTCACGCTTAATCTTTTACATTAAATATATCTTGATCTCGGCAGACGTGTATACAAAGATGGTCATTACAAACCCTAGCAGATTAGAAGAAATTTTTGATTTGAACCGTATCAGTTAGAGAGGAGGCCCGTGCCCAACGGTGGGACAGTTTCTGAACAGAGCTAGTATTTATTTTTAGAGGAAATCATAAAAGCTGTAGTATATTTGTTATTGGTATTAATTATAATATTTGTTATCTATTGCTTTGATAAATATTATAACTATTAAATAGTTATATAATTCTGTATCTACTGCCGAAAGAATTACCAATATAATTCGGTATTTATTGACAGGAAAAAAATCTCCTTCAATAATGCAAATCAGAATCAGAACGATTTATAACTCGAGAGAATAATGACTGCGAATCTTTTGAATAATGCACTTAATTCAGGGTTCACGGTCCCAGTGTATACACTATAAATTACCTTCGCTGAGGAAATCCTGAACTTCCACATTGTCACCATCACAGTTCACAACCGAGACAAATACAATGACGTAAGTTAAGGTCAACAGAGTGAATTTGTTGCACATGTTTGCGGCACTTAGTGATCCAAGGTACGAATCGATGATCTGCAGTCGCCCGCTAGTTTATGACTGATAGCTTGTGTGCCTGCATGCCAGGATATAAAGTGTCTTACGGAAGACAATGGTCGGTGAGACCAAACAATCACGACAAAAGAAAGCGCAGGACAACGTGACTGCACGGTAGAAATGTCGCCCCCAATATA
Organism: Phalera bucephala; assembly: GCA_905147815.2. Classification (NCBI taxonomy): domain Eukaryota; kingdom Metazoa; phylum Arthropoda; class Insecta; order Lepidoptera; family Notodontidae; genus Phalera; species Phalera bucephala. Next base: position 23,093,855 of record LR990613.1, on the reverse strand, counting down.
GCAGCCACTTAAGGACTAAAGTTGAATCATTAACGGTGTATGCTCCCGTTGGACGTTATCGAAGCAAATGATCCGGTGAAAGTGACAACTACAACATATCTACGTCTACAATCATTAAGGATTTATTGATTAGAATTTTCCTATTTTATATATAGCATAAATCGCCCCTTTTGCGAGACTTAAATTCTTAAGACTGAACGATATTTTTAACACAGATTATCTATTATAACTTTGAATAACGAGAACATCCATAGAAACCTGGTAATAGAGAAAAAACATGGAAACGAGTACCTACTTATTTCATTTTATATATATGGTTGCGTAATAGTTATAATTCGTCCGTAATAGGTATATTATATCGTCGCATCTTCTCTCCTATGTATATCTACCGAGATCGTGATCAGTTAGTCAAACGCAATGCATAATGGAATGTCGACACTAGTGATGTGGTCATGCTCTTCGAATAGCAGCAGCTGTAGCATATGTGCTAGGCCAGCAAAGCAGTCAGATCAGTCGAATATTGTTCATCCATAACAGTAATCAAAATTGTTTCCTTGTTAGAAGGTTGGAAATAATTGTGAATATGATGGGTATAAATAGCATGACACTATCATAAATTCGGTGCGCTATTATTTCAAATATTAATTAAAGTATAGGTAATTAAAAGTGTCATGCACGCTTCATAGTATGTGAGTGTGTGCAAAAGATTTATTAGGATTCCCAACACGTTGATTGTAGAGAAACTCGATCGGATCGACTGCGCGGAGGCATTGGAGCGCGGCACGCAAGTAGACGCATGCGCGTGCGCCGCCAGTGTCCGTGACCGTGCGTATGCTAATCACACACTATGTTTGGCAATATAGGCCACTTCCTGTCAACATCGCATACCGAAAATTCGTTTCTACAACCGTATCACCCAGAATTTCGACTTCGTAATTAGTGCTTTCACGCTATTTTCATTTCCTTCTTGTTTCGCGTGCCGACACTGAATGTTGACGTGCCAGTGTTTATTAAGTGTGAGGTGAATGTCCTAATGTATTCATCCGCGAATCCGTCGGGCGTAGTTTGATGTTATCATTCGATGTGGAACGAATTTTTTGAGATCTTACCTTCGAAACTGTATAATAAGTTTCCCCTACACAGCTGTCACTTTTATTCAAGGAAATACATAAATGCCTCCGTGTTATTCTTTTAGTAAGAATGTGCTTATGAAATATTAAATATAGGTGGGTTCCTCTAATAAATGTTAGGCATTGAATACATAATATGTAAATAAATTATCATTAGTATGTAACGTAAGTACCTATAATAATCTATACAGGATAATGAAACTCCGCAGCTTTTCTATTACTTTGATTTGATGTAAAAAAATAAGATTCATCTTCTGAACTTTAGGTTAGAACTAGAAATATTCACGAAAAAAAGTTATTTTATCATAAAAGTGGTTTTTGAAAAGGGGAGGAAAACAGAACGAATGTAAGAATTGTAGTTGGTAACGATGTGCTGGAACAAGTGAATGAGTTTGGATGCGCCTTCAGTAAGGATGGAAAATACACCGCTGCCATAGAGAGAAGAGTTAGTGCAGGGAACAGGGTGAATGGTGCGATGGGAAAGCTACTTGGGAGCCGGCACTTAAGCCATAAGGCGCAGCTGGCCATACATAACGGAGTTCTTGTCCCAACGCTGTTATATGGTAGCGAGAGCTGGGTATGTAAGAAGGAGAATGAAAGTAGGATAAATGCGGTAGAAATGCGAGCTCTGCGGAAGATGTGCGGAGTGAAGCTGACCGACCGCATTAGCAACAGCGTAGTAAGAAAGCGATTAGGTATGAAAGATAGTATCGGTGTAAAGATGAGGAAGGGCATGCTCCGTTGGTTCGGGCATATAGAAAGAATGCCCGATGAAAGAATGACAAAACAGATATACAGTGTGAAAGTGGAAGGATGCAGGTACCGGGGAAGACCTAGACTATTTTACCACGACCAAATAAACCGAGTCTTATCTGAAGGAAAATTCAAGAGTCTCCGTAACCGGCAAGCGTGTATGAGACGAACTATGAGAGTGGAAGAAGCCAGAGAGGTATGTAAGGAAAGCACCTGTTGGAACTCTGTACTCTCTGCCTACCCCGCAAAGGATCTGGCGTGATGATATAGATAGATAGATAGAAAAGTGACGCACGCAGCATGCTCTAAAACAATGCAGTAATGAGAAATTAGTAGTAGTAAGTTAGTATATCTACCAACAAGGGATAAGAAAGATAGTGCTTTAGCCACTTGTTCAGGTTCTCAGCTAGTAAAGTATTAATAAACATATACAATATACATACATCTAAATGCCGAAAGGATGATTTACTTGGAGAAAACAAATGTTCTTACAAGACGTAAGCTATTTCCAATCAGCCTTGTGCCGGTGAAACGTTGCGGAGAAAATGAATAATTCTATCGAATAGTGTCGAGCTACATCAAGTACAACAATCTTTTAAAATTACCAATTATTGTTTACATTGTGTGTAAAAGAATGTCGAATAATCGTTCGATAATAATAGCACTTAAAAAAACAAACAACACATAAATTAAAATGCATTCGCATTTCGCGACAGTTTCACATTGATTGCGTGTTTACGCAAAAAATGTAAAATTACATACGTTTAGCGAATAGCTATTATGAACATTACATTTTGATTATGAAACTAGTTTCTAAAATGCAGATGATATGCTTACCTTTCTAGAGGAATATTGGTTATAATTTATAGTAATGTATGCAACATTACTATAAATTACAGCAAAAACTTATGTCTTTGGCGAAAGTCGAACATCGCTTTCATTTCGATACAACAACTGATTATTATTTAATTTTATAAATGATTATTGATATTATCACGTTAAAATACTACTGTAAGTATAAACGCTATATGGCTTATTTCAAAAATCCTTCAGAAGGTAGATAGATGTTTATCATACATGATGTAAGAAAAATAACGCAAGACCTTAAAGCCGTTTGTTCTAAATCGGTAACTGAATCGTTTCCAACTATTTCTAATGTATGATATATTTTTTTTACTTAGCGAAAATTGCTATTACTCATTCAGTCCCCTATATTAAATAAATTTGAACTAGAATTCCAAGAAATCCGGCATATTCAATTACTTTTCTTGAACATATTCCTCAATACGCATACTATAGTATACGTTTCGTACTCAATTTGGACATCAAAATGCTTAAAAATGATGTGTAAATGTTTAAAAATAGGTGTTTCGTATTTATATTGGATTTTTGAAGCAATAATCTAATTATCTGAGGTCTTGCGATATGTATGTAGCACCTTGTAGATATAATACTACATCGACATTGTTATTCACCACCACTGCGGGGCATTGGCCTCCTCGCTTCTACTCCAGTTATAACTAAATGTAGTGATCTCTACTCAGTTTGTTGTTTTGGGGTATCTATTTCATAATTCTACATTATTAAAAACTGACTATATTTGTTTTAGTACACATTCTAATACTCATTTGACATTAAATCAAAATAACCCTAGTCGAGGCGAAAAATATGCTACCTCTTGGAAGAAACGCACATAGTATTTTACGCTGTCCTTGACCCGACCCACGAAGTACAGAATAGATCCAAACCACGGCCTGACCGCATGGGCCAAATAGAATATAATCACTATGAGATGGACTTGTCACCACACAAGTGGGGCAACAGGACGAGATTTTAAAATCATAAATTATTTTTTTTAATATAAATTGTGGTAATATATATTGTCTACCAAGGACAACATTGATTTCGAAAATTATAAGGAAATTAAAAAGCAAACAAATAGACAAGTAGCAATATCGATAGCAAAATAAAACCAAGAATTTTATAACAAATTAGAGTTAGCAAGGTCAGAGTTAGATATGCACAAAATAGCTAAAACGCGTCAAAATAGTTCAAGAGACATCACAACTGTTAAATACATAAATGATAAAAATTGAGAGTCGAGGAAGCCAGAGAGGTATGTAAGGAAAGAACCTGTTGGAACTCTGTACTCTCTGCCTACCCCGCAAGGGATCTGGCGTGAGGTTATAGATAGATAGATAGATAGATAAAAATTGCAAATTACTAACTCAAGATGAAGGGAATATATAAAATAAAAAATAGATGGGCGGAATACTACAAACACCTACTAAATGTGTCCCATCCCAGAAACCAGGAATACCGTAGGCCTGAGGTGGTACAGGGGCCACCCCTGGATATTGCTCCAGAAGAATTAAAAAGAGCAATACAGCAAATTAAGAAAAACAAATCACCGGGTCCAGACGAAATGCTAGCGGAAGTCTGGAAACATCTAGGCAACCAGGGTGTACTATGGCTTCGCAAATTATTTAGCGAACTAATTCAGGGTTAATAATAATAATAATATCAGCCTATATTGCCCACTGCTGGGCAAAGGCCTTCTCTCACAAATCGAGGTGAGAGAGATTAGGTCATACTCCACCACGCAGACCCAGTGCGGATTGATGGACGCAGGTTGGTGGCCACCTGCTGTTGGAACTTATCAAGCCGCCTTTAAGGCTTCCAACTCGGCTTAACGACTACCACATTAAGTGGTAGCCGGGACCAACGGCTTAACGTGCCTTCCGAAGCACGGAGACGCTCGAATATGAAAATGCCACAAACAGTCACCCATCTCGGGCCAACCGAGTCAAACGCTTGGTAATCGGTAAGAAAACCGCGGTCGCACAGCGTTACGAGCGCAGGGTTATCCTATGCCTAATTCATGGCGGAACAGTTTCTTGATACCATTCTACAAAGGAAAAGGAGATGTTAGAGAATGCAGTAACTACAGAGCAATTACACTAATGTCACACACAAATTTTGTGAGAGGATTTTGAGTAACAGATTAAAACATATAATAGAATTAACCCAAAATCAGTGCGGCTTTGTAGAAGGAAGGGGCACAATAGATGCTATCCAGACAGTACGAATAATGCTAGAAAAGGCAAAAACTAACAAGGAAAACCTTCACATGGTTTTTATAGATTTAGAAAAGGCGTTTGACCATGTCCCCCGACCCCTAATCTGGGAAGCACCCAGGCGGCAGTTGGTTCCTGAATGCTATATTAACTATATTCAAGATATGTAAAAATCCGTCACTACTCTAGTTTTGAGCCCGGCAGGAAGAGGCGAAATGTTTGAAATTGAAGTCGGAGTGCATCAAGGCTCTACATTTAGTCCGATGCTGTTCAATGTCACCATAGATCACCTGACAAGACACTGGCAAAAGCAACTACCCTGCCTATACTCTACGCCGATGATGATGTTCTGATCTCGGATAAAGTAGACAATCTTTAACATAATCTCAACGCTTGGATTGAGACATTTGAAACCAATGGACTTAAGATAAGTAGGAAGAAGACGGAACACATGTCATGTATTTATCACTAATAATAACAACTAGATCTCTTTAGGCACCACGCCTTTGCCCACGGTGACACAATTCAAATACTTGGGCTCAATACTCAGTAATAATAGCAAGATTGACAATGATGTTATCCACATAACTACAACAGGATGGATGCAATGGAGACAACTCACAGGCGTGATGTGTGATAGGAGAATGCCTCTTAGGGTCAAAGGACAAATGTACAAGATAGCCATACGGCCTGTGGTTCCGTACGGTTCAGAATATTGGGCGACCAACAAACACCACTTTAACAAAATTTACACAACAGCAATGCCCATGCTACGCTGGTCAGCGGGTGTCACACGTACAGACAAAATCCGCAATGAGGACATAAGAGCAAGCTTTAAAGTTGCCCCGATAGTAGATAAAGTCAAAGAAAAACGCTTAAGGTGGTACGGTCACATACTGCGATGCCCAGATGACCACATATTGAAGCTACCCCTTAATTTGCCAACGACAAAACGCCCCCATAGAAGACCACCTGCTACTTGGTTGACGACGGACGAAAAAGACCTAAAACATGCTCAACTCGTCACAGACACAGCACAAAATCGTGCTCAGTAGAATAAAAGAACAAGGAAGGCTGACCCCAAGTAAATGGGACACACGGTCTAGTCGGAAGAAGAAGATAAATTGTGTTCAGTATCACCAGTAGAGCTACCCCTGCAAATTCCGTGAGGATACAAAACAACAGTCTGTATAAACATATACCTACGCCAGGACCGTCCTAGGATAATCAGAGATAATAGAGCACTAAGCTTTATACTTTTCCAGTTTTCTGGCTCCATCACTCTTCAAGTTCATTTCATAGACACGTAAAAAGTTTTGATTTTTGACTTACGATCAATACATATTTTTTGAAAATTGTTGAATTAATTTGTGAACGTCAAAATGGCGGGATCATAACTTATTTTTTGAAAATCTAATCATCAGTATTTAGTACCAAATTGGTACTATTTGGTACCTATATTAAAAAAATAAGTACTTAAATGTGCTGGAAGATATTCAATAATAATAGTGAACCCGCCATCTTGACGCGTCAAAAAGGCGGACAAGGATCAAGGCTATAAGTGCAAAAATAATGATCGTACCAATATACTATCTATACGAAGATTTAGTACCTGAATTGATACCTCCAAAAGTAATCGCTTCATGTTCAATACTACTACCGTTTTTAATTAAATCGATTTTTTTATAAATCATATACGTACGCCTAAATAAAAAATGTGAGCAATACAGTTGTTTCGACACATTGCTAATACATTTAAAGTAGGCGTTAAAATACCAAATGAAGAAAATCGTTAGTAGCCACGTCTTGGAGTGATTTGGGGGGTGTATATAAGATATAAAACGTTGATGAAAGCTTGTTTTCATTATATAATTAAAAATATTCATAGCAAACTACTTTTTTATTAGAATTTAAGAAAATGTGACAAATAATTATTACCCTATATCTCGGAACATATCTCAGAAACCTTAATCGGGGGATGTTAATTCTAAAATTTAGGTCCTTTATCGATTTGTCTACAATCCGCTCTAAGTATCAAGCGTCTTTGAGAAGGTTCCACCACTTTTCATCATGTCAGCAAGCAAGAAGGTAATATAGGTAATAACAATACCACTTTCTGTATAGGTGCCGGTTATTGTCATTTATATTTGGGTATTTTTTTCGATTTTCTTGGGGGATCGGAACAATTTCAGAAGTTTCTTTCGAGGGTAAAAGACGACGGACACAGACTTTGTTTAGAAGCCGCAGCGAAATAACTAAGAGTAAATGGATAATTAATTGGAATACATACCAATAAATATTCGACAAGACGGCTTCATCTACTGATTAGAATGTAGACTGCACCGCTTAGCAAATACACCCTCGTATTCGCGGGTTCGATTCCCACAAAGGTCGAATTTTTGTCTGTCTATGTTTATCATCACGCAAGATTCCTTGCGTGGTAGGCAGAGATAACCTGTTTGTGCACAAATAACCTGTTGCAACTCGGTACAGAGTTGCAACAGGTTATTTGTGAGATCCCCAAATGTTTGTAAATTCATCCACATTACAGGAATCTACAGCGTCAATGTAAATTAAAACATCTATCTATCTATCTATCTATCTATAACCTCACGCCAGATCCCTTGCGGGGTAGGCAGAGAGTACAGAGTTCCAACAGGTTCTTTCCTTACATACCTCTCTGGCTTCCTCGACTCTCATTAAAACATACTAAAATATTTGACTTTCTTTTTAAACTAAACTGAATAGCAATACAAGCAACACAGTTATATACTTGTCCGATGAAGCTGTAAAGGCCTTGCGGCCAACAGCCTAGATCACTCACACACACAACAGTTATATGACATATTGAAAATATTTTTAAGTTGTCGTTAAAATAAAAAAAAGCCATATAAGAAATAAATAAAAATAGTGAGCAATACTTGCGGGGATTTAGGGTGTATATCAGTAACAAAAATATAGAATCTTTTTTTAAATTCCATGTATAGAAAAATTTAAAAATAAACAAAATTGACCAGTGATTAAACTCAAAATAAAAATATTGGGCTAGCATATCCCACATAATTTGTTGTAATCTATACAGATACACTAGATTTGATACTTGTTATATTAATTAGGTACAGTGAGGATTACATAATCTATTAACAATGAAATGAAGACGACAACACTCATTACAGGAACAAAAGCAATTTTTGTTAAATACTCAAGTGCATTTAGTGCTGGTAATCTGGTATCTTCTTATAATAAAATATCCACTCATGTAAGGAACTACATTTTTTAATGTTACCAAAAAGCCGTTATTTATCGCTTAAGAAAAATTACGAATTCTGTTTTTGGCTTGGCGGGAATTCACGAATTGAAAATATTACCAGAAAAAAGATTTGGAGAAAATATTGAGAAATTGGTAGACAAAAGTTATAGTGATAGTGCTTCTGCCATGAAAGACGAAATATCTAGCAACGAATATTATACTTTTTATTTAGATATTTATTGGAAGAAAATATATTCATGGGAAAAACAATATAACCCCCAATTACGCATAAACAAAAAAAATAGTCATTACCAAAACATATTTCGGCTAAACTTTTAAGAGAAGAGCTGTGGAAGGTTTCAAAACCATGCACATGGCTGTTTAAGACTGTTTCCATAAAAGCTTAGAAAATAAATGTAATGGCTTAGAAGATAAGCTTTTCCGCTAAGAAAGTAAAAGTACCTATTTGCTATTTTTTTAATTTACATAGACGCTGTAGATTCCTGTAACGTGGATGAATTTACAATCATTTGGGGGATCTCACAAATAACCTGTTGCAACTCTATTCTCTCTGCCTGCCACGCAAGGAATCTGGCGTGTTGATAAACATAGACAGACTAAAATTCGATCCGTGTGGGAATCGAACCCGCGACGACTACTAAGCGGCACAGTCTACGTTCTAATCAGGAGATAAAGCCGTCTCGTCGAATATTTATTGGCGTATTCCCATTAATTATCCATTTACTCTTGGTTATTTCGCTGCGGTTTCTAAAGAAAGACTGTGTCCGTCGTCACGCTGAGCTTCTCTTTTACCCTCGAAAGAAACTTCTAGAACTGTTCCGGTCCCTCAAGAACATCGAAAAAAATACCCAAATATAAATGACAATAACCGGCACCTAAACAGAAAGTGGTATTGTTATTATCTATTTTACCTTCTTGCTTGCTGACAGTGCGCCGATGATGATGAAAAGCGGTAAAACCTTTTCGAAGACCATTGATATTTAGCGCGGATTCTAGACCAATCGATAAAGGACCTAAATTTTAGAATTAACACCCTCCGATTAAGGTTTACGAGACATAGGGATAAATAATAATAATATCAGCCTATACTGCCCACTGCTGGGCAAAGGCCTTCTCTCACAAATCTAGGTAAGAGAGATTATATACGATACGAGAAATAGGGATATGTCATAATAATTATAAGTCACAAGTTAAAATCTAATAAAAAAGTGGTTTGCTATGATATGATATTTTTCAACATGTAAAGCAAACAAGCTTTCATCAACGTTTTATATCTTATATACACCCCCTAAATTACTCCAAGACGTGGCTACTAACGATTTTCTTCATTTTGTATTTTAACGCCTACTTCAAATGTATTAGCAATATGTCGAAACAACTGTATTGCTCACATTTTTTATTTAGGCGTACGTATATGATTTATAAAAAAATCGATTTAATTAAAAACGGTAGTAGTATTGAACATGAAGCGATTACTTTTGGATGTATCAATTCAGGTACTAAATCTTCGTATAGATAGTATATTGGTACGATCATTATTTTTGCACTTGTAGTCTTGATCCCTGTCCGCCATTTTGACACGTCAAGATGGCGGGATCACTATTATTATTGAATATCTTCAAGCACATTAAGGTACTTATTGTTTAAATTTTGGTACCAAATAGTACCAATTTGGTACTAAATACTGGTAATTAGATTTTCAAAAAATAAGTTATGATCCCGCCATTTAGACGTTTACCATTATTTCCGCATACCTAATGGGTGTATTTACGTCATGATTTTTTAAATACACATACACTCACTCTCCTCTTATGGGTCATACAAAAATAAGTACCATGCACGCATCGAATCCGCGAGTACTCGATCCAGTATTTTGAGCGGCTTACGCTCAAACCACTAATTAAAAACCGTTGTCGATTAAATATCGATATTTTGTAAAGTTTGTATTTCTACAAACTCTTTATTCATCCAATTGAATTCAACCTTTTAAGTGAGGCGCTGGAAAACACGTAATATACGGAATTAACGCTTCGCTTGACCTTTGATGCGGCATTTATAGCCGCGTTTCCTCAGTACAATATTACGACGTGAAAGTAGGGGGTTACTAAATAATGTTTTTGTAAAATAACATTTGTATATCTTTTGTGTATTTACCAACTCTTTTTTATAGCATCAAATACTAAAGTCAATCAATTAAGTATACTTTGATTGACAAAGTAATCTAAAAGTTACAATATAAATAAACGATATGAAGATGTTACAAATACCACACAAAAACAATATCGTGTCGCTTTCGCTTGCAGTAGTGCCGTCCCTACCATTTGTGGCGCGGCACGGTGAGGGGGCAAACCTGCGCGGTCAGTCCACCCGCAGCTATGCGCCCGCTCACCGCGATCCTCATATTCGCCGCGTGGTCGTGTTTACATGCGGCGCACGCGTCAACTACGCGCCAGATCGTGCAAAAAACCCTTCGATCTATATTAGGAGAACAGTACGATCCAATACAGCGACTTTTCATTTGCTCTCAAACTCTAGGACCAACAAAATGTTTGAGCGCGCTAAGTGTATGGCGAGCGGAACGCGCTATCCAAGCGTACGAAACAGATCCAACAGTCCAGTTCAACTTGACTGAGGATGTGGAACAGTTTCCATGGATGAAGTACAGTAACGCAAGTGAGGAGGAATTGTATTCGCAGCTATGTGACGGCACAGAGAAACTAATGCAGCACCGTCGTTTGACGCTCGACGTGATTCCGGGTTACAAACTTCAACTGGCATCTAAAGGAAATGGAACGATGAATGTTGATGTCTTTAAAAGTAAGTTTCTTTAAATAATGAATTTATATTATGAAGTTCGTAATAATATATATTTTAAATGTTGGTAATGATTAATGTAGATAAGTCATCTTTTATTATAAATTAGGTACTTAATGTTGCGTTATTTTAAAGTAACTTTAGAAACACCTTGTTAGCTGTTCGATATAATAAATACATTGCCGTCTGTAATATTTTTGATATTTCTCTCGTGCTACATACGAGAACGGCTTTAGATGTTCAGCTAAAATGTTTTGGTATTTTTATCAAATATTCTAAAAAGTGGCATTAAATACTCAAGTCAATCATACTAATATAATACGTAAATATCCAGTTACGAATAGTCACATGCCATATAGAAAAAAGTATTTGTTTCATTGTAGATTAAATTCTACTTAATGTTAATTAGCTACAGTTGTATCAATAAAATTATTAACTAGTTATTATGCATCCAACGTTACGTACAATCTAGAGAGAAAGTGGTACGGATAATACTAGGAGTCCGTTAATACCGTTTCACTTTTTTACTTCCAGACAACAGCGAACAGTCCGGCCGTGGTATGATGAAGAAAATTTCCAAAAAGTTCTATCAACTCATGCCACTTTTAGCACTACCGGGGCTTATTATGGCAGCCATCTTGCCCTTTGTGTTACCAGGGATGAAAATGATGACCCTAGCAGCTGTGATGATAAATAATATGGCACTAATGGGAGCCGTGTTCACACTCCTTAGGAATAACGCCTTCAATGATAAATATGAACACAAAATTGTGTACGTTAATAAGGGATATTCAAACGAGGAACAAGGCGCTTTTAACGAAGAACATGTTCACACCAATCATGACGGTGTGTTCTATTCTGATGGCAAGCCAGTAGACCACCACTTACATGGTGAACACACTTACGGAGAGGAATTCGACTCTATTGACGAACTACCAGCATTCTCTATAAACCACGCTTGGTTACAAAATCCTAAACCAAATGGAGTTCAAGTGTTGCCCATAAAACATCAATGGATTCAAAACCAGGACGAACAAAACATTTAACTATGTCAATTCATTAAATACCAAAAATGTATATACTTGCCAATATAGGACTAGTAGATATACTATATCAATATAATAATTAGGATACTGTCTGCTTGATGACGAATATAAAAAAAGCTTTATTTTTTTTTAAACCCAAACTACTAACAGCTATGTCAAGTAGGCTTATTATTATTATTTATTTTAAGATTCAGTATTATCACGTATACCCATTTAAGGTTTTATTATTTATTAAAAGGATGTAGGTACATTGCTTGAGATTAATTTGGATAACTCGTGCATAATTATCGCCTTTCACTAGATTAGTCCTAAATCTTAAACTACGATATCGTCGCTTATAATTTTGTAAGTAATACTAGTCTAATTGTATATTATCTTTCGATCATTGTAAATATTCTTTTTTATTTATTGATATTAAATCGATCGTTTTCGAGTTTTATTTACATTATTTATACTTACCTACGTTGTAACTATTTGTTGAGTTTATAGAGGTTTGGTTTAATTGTCAATACTTATTCTCCTTTGTTCACTCCCTTTAGTCAAACCACAAGTTCACCACATCTCTGTGGTTTAAACCTTTTGTTGAAAAACCTGTCATGATCAAACAATTATGAGAATTTTCAGCAAATTCCATTAAGTTGTGCAGATTTTAGAAGATTGCAGGTGTTGACTATTAATGGAATGAAAATGAACTCAACTTAAAAATGTTTATAGATTTTATTATAAATAAGGTACTCACATAAAAGGAAACATAACAAGTAATAGTTACATTAGGCTAGGTAATAAATAAAAAAAATAAGTTCCATTAAGTTTGTTTAATTTTACTAAAGACCTGGTAAGTGTACCATAAGAGCATATAATAAGGGTATTACGAAAAAACATCACCCCATTCCTCCCAAAAGTTATACAAGGTTTGTAGTAAAGTAATAATAAATTAATAGGTGAATAAATAGATAATGGACTCATTATAATACAGTATCACATTAATAAATTAAAGTAAGTACTATTCTACATATATTATTCCACGTTTCCTTTGAAAATGTGACAACTGAAAAAGTTTCAATGTATTTCAATTTAGTGTTAGTGATTAATGGTCGGTTTGTATATTCAACTTATAGATATATTTGCTTACTAACAGTAGAATTCTGACAGATTTTTCATTCAAAATATGTCAACATTCTATCCGTAATAGACGAATTTATCTTGAGTTGAATATTGAAACCGGCCGTAAGTCCATCCCCCAGTAAATTAAAGATTCTACATATCACCCGGATATCAACTAAAATACGCACTAGCACCATGAAGTCCTTGTTACTGTTTACTTATCAATCTATTTATATTATCATCCTTTGCGGGGTAGGCATTTTTACTGTTTATATAACATTCTATTTTACTTTCTTCTTTATGGAAGTTATCTTATAATACAATTACTTTTTACAGATTACTTTAATTATTATTTCATATAATTAGATGACATTAATGAATTAGTTTGTGTTCATTTTTTCGTACCTGGAAAATAAATATCTCGGCTATTGTGTCATTGAAATAGAATTGTAACGCCTTTTACATGCTTAAAAGTGGGCTGTAATGGTTTCTTACGGTAAAATAATAGGGGCGCCATCTTAAATTACCTACCGTGTTGGTACTGCGTTCCGTCTATGTTATAAAATATTCTCTTCACATCATCTCACCAAATACCAGGCATTATAGTATTTTTCATGAAGGAAGGGTACTGTGAGAGTTGTAAGGGTCAAAGAAAATTATACTTTATTCAATGGCAATAAGAGGCATTACCTGTTTCTATACTTATAGTGTTATGCCTTAATAGCTTAATGAATTAAATATTAATTTCGCATTTCGCATTGGCGCTTAGAACTGTCACTACCCATCTTATGAGAAAAATATTATAATTTACACGTACTTAATTAATCTTATAGGTAAGCCACACCAATGTCAATGTACATCTGAGCTTTTGTCAAGAAATTTTCTACTGGCACTATATTTTCATAAAATGCATCAAGTACCTTGCTAGCAGATGTGGGCAAAAATTAATTCTGAAAAAATCAAGTGGCAATTAAAATATTTCGGATTTCGTCGTATTTGCGGTTCTAAAGTGCACGGCGTTTGAGTGCTCTACAACACGCATGATGACGAAAGGGACTGAGGCGTTTGACGGCCAAAAGTCACTGTCATTCCAAAGTACCTCAGGGGGATTAATTTAATTGCAAATGAAATTTCAATTGATTAATCTTACAATTGAAAAATGCCCAACACTACTAGCTGAATACACTTGCATTTAAACTAAAATTCCATAAGGCATGTTTCTGAAAATTATTTCTTGTACGATAAAACACCCAGATAGTCTACTCTTAGTCCTTACTCTTATCCATTTAACCTTAATATACGATCAGTCAGACGACAATATTATATTGAAATAAACTGTTCAATTTCATTAAAACTAGTTAATTTAGGAACCTAATCATTTCTTCTATGAACGATCTCAGCGAGTTTTTTCTCCTCTTCGGTCATATCCTGGTCATCCCAGCCCCACACTGGGTTTTCTGGATGATGATGATCGTCATCGTCGTCTAAGCTTTTCTTAGACCACGGATGGGAGCCATCTCCTGTCCTATGTACTCGTTTTCGGATCATGTCTGCTGACACTGTTTTTAAATCGTACGCCAACCCTGTAAACAGTAGGTATTTAAAAAACTTATGTAGTATTATTTCTGAAATACGTAACCCCATACTAGGATTTATTACTGTGTCCTGGGTGCGACACTTACACACACGAAATTTACATATACAAACGCCCAGACTGAAACAAATATTTGTGGGTCACACAAAAATTTGTCCCGTGCGGTATCAAACCAGCGACTGCTCGATCCAGTGAACGGAGCGGTTTAAGCTCTTAACCAATGGACCAAGCCGCTAGTCCAAGTATAATATTGGCCAAATATTGCAAAACATAGGTGTTAAATTTTTCCTACATTGTATTTTTACAAGTTAAATAAAAGCTTGTAAAAAGAATTTCCTCAATTCGACTGAGTCGTATTCTTGCTTTAGAAATACATATTTTAAAGCAGTGATAGCCTATATTGAAGAACTCTCGCCTAGGTGTGTGCGTGCGTGCGTGCGTGCGTGCGTGCGTGCGTGCGTGCGTGCGTGCGTGCGTGCGTGCGTGCGTGCGTGCGTGCGTGCGTGCGTGCGTGCGTGCGTGCGTGCGTGCGTGCGTGCGTGCGTGCGTGCGTGCGTGCGTGCGTGCGTGCGTGCGTGCGTGCGTGCGTGCGTGCGTGCGTGCGTGCGTGCGTGCGTGCGTGCGTGCGTGCGTGCGTGCGTGCGTGCGTGCGTGCGTGCGTGCGTGCGTGCGTGCGTGCGTGCGTGCGTGCGTGCGTGCGTGCGTGCGTGCGTGCGCGCGCGCGCGCGCGCGCGTGCGCGTGCGCGTGCGCGTGCGCGTGCGCGTGCGCGTGCGCGTGCGCGTGCGCGTGCGCGTGCGCGTGCGCGTGCGGGTGGGTGGGTGGGTGGGTGTGTGTGTGTGTGTGTGTGTGTGTGTGTGTGTGTGTGTGTGTGTGTGTGTGTGTGTGTGTGTGGGTGGGTGTGAATGATCTACGCTGTTGGCCGCGGGGCCTTAACACCTTCACCGGACAAGAACTTTCGCCTAGTATTCACGAGGTCGCTAATTTTATTCGCTAACTTTGAAGGAAAGCATAGCAAAGAAGCCTCCATGTCCCAGTGAGCGTAAAACATATATGTGAAATATGTGCTTACAGAATAGCAATAGAAATGTACTGCAAGTAGGATTTCTTTCGTTCGTTTTGTAATCAACGGAATCATATGTCGAAATTATTTTATTCTCCCCATTATTTCTTACCTACTTATTTTGTATCTATCATTTCGAAACGGCGAAGTTCATTTTAAGATTATGCAAAGTTCATAAAAAATAAAAATTGTACTACTACTACTACCGTAAACTTCTTTTTTTTCAGCCGAAAGACGTCCACTACTTTGTGCTGTACTCATATTGCTTTAAACTAATTTAAATTAATTCAGAATTCACACCAAAGTATTATGTATTATTGATAAGTTACTTACCATGCTTAGCAGCAAAGTCTATCAGTGCAGTGGAAAGATTAGTGCTGTAATTTCCGAGTTCTGCCGCCTTGTAGTCCCAAGGGAACACGTGATGGTAGTTGTGCCAGCCCTCACCGAACGCGCAGATGGCCACGGTCTTGTTGTCTGTTGCGCCTATAGTTCTGTAACAGCAACGCGTACTATGTGTTAAATATTAATGATGCTAAATTTTTATAGTCAGGAATTGTAGCGATTTTCATCAGAATTTTGTTGTGCTTGTGCCCAAATCAAACAAGTTCTACTTGATATATGCACGGTTCAGGCTTTGTCTATATGTACAATGTTAATAAATCACGCTGTTCTAATTATCTAGTTCGTTGTTAACAAAGTTATTTGGGTTACTGATTTAAATGTTCTATTAATAAATTTGTATTAACATTGACTTACTCCATATGACGTAAACGTAAAACTAACATATGTACAAATTTCAATCAACAGATAACTCGCGAGTTAACCGGATCCGGGCGAGGTATTCGTTGCACATTTATGATAAACTTTCACCAGACTTTCTTGGTTCTGAGTTAATCATGGTACAATGCCCTAAATATGAGCGTTTCATTGGTATTTATTAAACTTCAACATTACAACTAGTCCAAACCGAGTTAAAAATTATAAGTTAATACTTAGGTAGGTACAACCCTTTTATTAAGCATGGAAAAATGCTTATTTTGTATTTTAATCTATGAAAAAATCTCTTTCAGATGCGGAAATATTGAAATAATAGTTTTGTTGTGCGAATAATAATAATTTTAAGCCATATAATTTTTTTTTAGTCCTTTTAGTAACAAAGAGGTTACGTTTTTCCTATTTATTTGGTTGATCCCTATTTAAATTTTCAATATAATGTAACCATCGATCAAATATAGGTAGAAATATAGATAAAAATATAGATACACGCTTGTTGCACAAAAATGGCACGACCAAAAGTCAGGCAAAATTAGACGGTACTGCAAAAATATTAGGCTTCCGCTTTTTTGGAGATACAGCTTAAGTAATACGAGTAAGGTACAATATACCCTAATTTATGTTTATATCGGAGCTATAACCACTTGCGTGGATTTGGGGACGTTTTATAGTAAAACTTTTGAACGGGACCGTGTATCTTGTTATGATATATCGTTGAATGTAAGCAAACATGACTATTAATTTTATGTAAACAAACTAAGGACATTAAGAAACAGTAAGTAAGGTACCCATGGCTACTAGATATGGCCAAATCTCAAGATATATTCATAGCTATACAGCAGCAAATGGTTACAACATTACTTACTTGTCGTAGGGCCTGTTGCCCCAGATGTGGGCTGCGGAGTTCACCAGCCAGGTGAAGTGCAGGGTCACTGTGTACCTCGTGATGGCAGCGATGTACCAGGAAATCCAGGGACTCTCGCCCCACAAGCAAACCGGGATCCAGGCCGGCACGATGAAGCACAATATAGGCATTAAAACGAGGTAAGTTCTGAAAAAATTAATGTAATGGTAATATTTTTTGTTATTGTAGGAAAACCGGTCCTCGGTCTATTAACCTTAACATAGGTAGATACATTGGATTAATATTTATTCTCCATTCCGATCTCGGTCTCGAACCTATTCGCGCCTTTATTAAAAAGGCAACAACCCGATATTTCGCGAACGCGTCCAATCATAGAAATCCCTAATCGTAGCCGCCGCCGACTACAAACCTAACTCCTATCAGCCGCTACCGCCGTCCGCGGCATGTTGTCACCTACCCTCCCGATGCTCTTACATCCCTTCTTTCGGATACAGATACCGCACACAGAATCAGACGCCGGCGAGGTCGAAAAATTCCTTGCCCGCCGGCCGGTGCAGAGCACCACAGCGAGACACCTAATATAAGCCCTCCCCAAAGCGACTGCCCAAGTCAAGGCTCCTTGAGGCGGCCTTGAGCTAGTTGCCCTCTTGCCCTTCTGGCTTGAGCGTAGTGGTTGCACGCTCGCTCTCTAGTCCGGTGGTCTGTAAAGGCCCCGCGGCCAACAGCGTAGATCATTCACACACACACTCACACACACACACAAAAAATAATGTTTATACACATAAGGAGTCAAGGCTATACAGACCTAGCATTGGTACTACTCATATACTATACGACACTAATTGGGGTCGAATATACCCGGTTATCACTTGCCTTTTTGCTGACATCGCGCGCATGTGTTTGTGCACCTATTAATTCATTTTGCTCCGTTGACGTATGCAAGCACGTTCTTTACCTGCTAATTACGTAATCTAATTTCCGTGTGTGTTAACAACGGGGCTCTATAGGACGTGACTTCCTCCGTTGTGTCACTAATGTTGTTATACTGTAACGTTACGGTCCAATTGTTATGAAAATTAAGTTCGCTCCTTATTCTTTACATATAGCATATTATGTACGTCACTAAAAACCTCGAAACACTGTTGGAAGTTAATAAAATACCGTTTTCTTCCGTGAAGGCCACTGAGAGACTAATATAACATCACTCTCAACCTAGTAACTTGGACGTTACGGCGATAGGAAGCCTTCCTATTACATGGACTACCTAAAATCGTTCTCCCTTCAGGATCTTACCTTAACGCTACATACGAGAGTGACACATAATAAGAGCACAAGAGAAAATAAAACTATTAAGAACATCTAATTGTTGATAACATTTTGGACTGGAAATCTGAGCTGGTACAAATCTTTCTTTGACCCAAGGATATTTGTTTCGCTCAGGTGTTTGTATCGTACTCGTAAAAGCGCTTATACGCATCACCGATACGAATTAGAACAAGGAAAGATAAAATATTAACAAGATTTGTTGTAGGTAGTTTTGTAGGTAGTTTTAATATTGGTAAACAACTACATAGATTATTTCATAAGGAACCAGCGGTAATTTTAATTACATACAGCGCGTTAATAGGCATTCACACGCACACCTGGTCTAGTACCTAGACTGATTAGTGGGGTGCAAAATCACGCAATCAATGTGCCTTCGTAATTTCCTCAGATCTCTCTGTATCAAACAATTATCCAGATGTACTGAAATATATTGAAGAATCTTCTTTCTTATTCTTGTTACAAAACGCAAAAGGATATCCTATTAAACTGTTACCGGGAGAAGAATAGGTAACTTACTAAAGAGTAAGAACGTTAAGCAGCGATCAAACAATTTGTGACCGTCATAGTTGGGCAACATTTTTGTTCAGAGTATCTCTGACGATCTAATCCTGGATATTGTCTAGGACATGAGTAGGTACCTAACTACTTCATTTCTGTATACAGAAATAAATCTAGATACCTAGTCTTTTCCGAAGAAAAGAAGCACGTTTGTATAATCTATCTAATAATCGTATCTTTTGTAATACGTGAATTGATGAAGTCAACAAGTTCCCTTACGTTCTCTTTGATATTGCTGGCTAGCTTGTGGGAGTTGTGGGTACCCATAACTCCCATAAGTGATAACTAAATTTGTTGACACACGAAATCTGGAAATGTTATCTACTAATACAAGTTTATTTAAAAAAGGCTGAGAAATTGATAAAAGCCGACCAGTCCAAAAGTACTAGCCAAAGCTTCATTTAATAGTAACCTGTCATTTAAGTTGTACTGTTATCATCATGAATCAAGTTGTAGTAAAATCCAAAATGGCCGAACAACGCTGACGCTAATGGTACAAAAACTATCATTAATTTATTTATTGACATGTTACCTCTTCTGAAACATCACTATGGGATCCTTCTCCAAGTCAGACATGTCGACGGAGGCGCCTTTCTCAAACACATCCTTGTGTTTCCTCACCATCAGCCAACCGATGTGGGAGAAGAAGAAACCACGGCGAGCATTGTGGGGATCGGCGTCTGTCTCCGTGAACTTGTGATGTACTCTGCACACACCAAAACATCAATATTAAGGCAACTAATTATAGTTAAAAAACGCGATAATTTAATTTTTTTCTGCTATGAGACTAAAGTTAACTAGCTAGCACGTAGATTTAGTTTAAATATATACAACGACAAAAGTTATAAAACATATTACACTAGCAATTTGTCTCGGCTTCGCACCCGGTCGGCAACTGCGCCACCGACCGGGTCTAACATAGACTTCTGGATAATGCAGCTTTCTAATGGTGAAGTAATTATCAAAATCGTTTCAGTAGTTTCTGAGTTTATCGATTACAAACAGAAAAAATCTTTTCTCTTTATAATAGTAACGTTTGTTTTCGAAGAAGTCGTCTGCTTATAGGTAAGAAACCAGTAACGGTCTTTGGCTACACATTTGTCCTGATTAAATCGTTCTCCTCTTAAGGTCACTTGTGCCACGATACGTCTTTTATACTTGTAATAAATCACTACCCATAATAAGAGTAATACTGGTCGGTCTTATTAGGTTTATAGCTAGGGCTAGTAATTCTTTAAAATAACCTTACTTATTTAATATTCGCTATGCATTTTTCATCTTTTCTACTTTAGTAGTGATATATAAAAAAATTAGAAATAAACAATTTTCCATACTAATAACAGTTATATTATTACGACTTGATTGATATAAGAATTGTTACCTGTGATCTCGCACCCATTCGTAGATATGGTTCTGGAAAGCCATGGTCTGCATTACTGCGAGGAACAGGCGAAGTGGCCAACGCGCTTTGTACGCTCTGTGTGCCCAAAGTCGATGCGCGCCCGCCGTCACGCCCATAGCCGACATCATCGCGAAACTAATACCTAGAAATAAAAATAAAAACCGTGTTTTAATTTACTCGTTTTGTTTAATCAGTTCCGCTCTGACCCACTCTCATCGTATCGATCCAAGCGATCACGAATCGATCCCATGGATCTTAGGCATTATTAGTTGATAAATGCCTGCCTGTATCCTCTTAAATACATATATACCAAGGTCTACGCGACCGATTGAAATAAAATATATTTTCATTGTCGTCAATAAAATACCTACATAATTTTTTCCATTGACATCAATAAATTATATTATATTTTACTTACGTCAACGGAAAAAAAATATAGTTAAACTCCAGTTGTCAAAAGAAAAAAAAACATATCGAAATAACTTTAACCTCAACAATATATGTATCAAAATCAAGAAGTAAAAAATTGTCTTGCCGACATATCGTATTTCCGGATACGGCACGGGACTCAGCAATGATTCGGAGGGCAAACTCTAATAAGAACAAAACTTTATTCTGCGTTATATGCGAATTGTCGTATATATTGGCACCTTGTGCATTGGCACTTACCGAACACAACTGTCCATAACTTGACTTTACCAGTAAACATCAAGTAAAAGCCGTATAGGGCTGCGGCGTGCAGATAGACGAAAGCGAACACGTTCCGCCACACCACTTGCCATCTGCAAGAAAATTTAAGTTATGTAAATAATAAGCTTTAATAAGACCAGCTCAGATCCACTCGGACCCGACCGGCATACTACTACCCTGTTTAGATGCCAGTCTGGTTCTTCTCTCAGACTCAGATTCGGACCAGACCGGCATTTAAACAGCGTAGTAGTTCTTCTTAGTGTTTAGCCGGCAAACATGATTATATTGCAGCTGTAAAGGCCGCGCGACCAACAACATAGATAATTCACACGAACACAGACACAAAAATACATGAATATAATTGTGGGTGTGTCCAGAAGGTGGCCACATTGATTGCAAAAATAAAATTGATTGAGCGTAGTAGTATGTCGGTTAGATGCAGATGTCGAATAAAATTTGTTCAAAAATTCACAAGATCGCAGGCATTGTAATTAAGGTCATTGAAATTAAATCGTGTGGAAGTAAATGGAATTAAATTGAAATAATTTCTCATTCCAATTTATTTACAGCTCACTCGCTCGGAAGTATGTGAGATAGAGGACGTGAGAATGAGCAACGCCACTATCTCTACACACTACTGTGATCAAACGCGACGCGTTACGATATAATTGTGAAATGATCGACAAATGGTGTTCTGCATGCCACATGAGTACCATTAAACGATCGTTTCTACCAAGTTACATGTTTAATGGTCATAGCGAATATGGATGAAGGAGACGTTATATTAAACAAAAACTGGCTCGTAACTGGATGGCCGAGGGGTTAGAGGGGATGTTTGTGTTTTCATAAATAATAAATTCTTTTGTTTCTCAAGTTGTTTCAACAGTGTCTCAGTGCACATGAAGGTATATTTTTAGCTCTACTATACTAAGCACTCGAGGGTCACGTCGCAGGATGCGCCTGGAACTAATAGAACTGGAGTGTACGCACTCTAAAGTTTGCTACAAAAAAAAACTTGAAGTGTCGTCTCCAGTACGTAGCACATAATAACTCAATGGGCCTAGGCAAGTTTTATGTCCACTGTTTTGCTCACTGTTGTGTTTAATTCTGATTTCTGTAGTAGCCCTGTTAAATTGGGTGCCTACTTTACTCAACATGTAGCCTGAAAATCGTTAAAGTCTACTTGCCTATACGTTTTACATACAGATACAAATGTATAAATTAAAAATAAATAATCGCCCAAAATGAAAGTTGTACTGCATGGTAGGTAGGTAGGTAGGTACTAAAGGTTGCTGACGAATAAAGCTCGCGTTGATTTTAACGCGCTAGGGGTCGCGTTTTTGCAGCCGGACACGATTTCGAAATGAACGAAGGTATGTTATTAGCTTACGTTAACAGCTATGGCACTACATTATAATTATTTTGGAATATACAGTAGTCTCAAGTGAACTAACTAATTAGCTAGTACAAAGCTATGTGTCCAAACCCTCAATGAGTAAAATATTACCGATATTTTTAATAGTGTCTAAATGTGGAACTAGGATACAGATTACTACGAAAGTTATGACTACGAACGAATACTGTTAGATGATCAGTCCGGGAACGATATTTTTTTATTAAAAAAATTGTTGAATTGGGTAGATAGTAACTCTTTAAAATTAAAAGGTAGAAAGAAGCTTCTACCTTGGTTCTAAGTATAATCTAGAAGCCACGGGTGCGCATCAAGTTGAAGCAACAATTACTACCTGCAAAGCAAGTAGTCACACGTTCACGTGAGTAGTCACTCTGCGACCGTCGTGCGAAATTACGTGATCTGAGCGTGTCAAATTAAATTGAATTATGTCGTTCCTGCCATTAAACATGCTGTTGAGCTCAAAAAGAAACATGATAGGATTACGTTTCATATGTAACTAACGCATTTAGGTGCCGTACTATTTAAATATCGAATTAATTCTTCCGTCTGTAATTGTCATAGTAAAATACGCGTCCATTTTGTTAGTGTTGCTAGTATAACAATTTAATTTTTCCCCACTTTTATTTGCCGATTTATATTATATGATATTCTATCTATCTATATCATTACGCCAGATCTATATTTATATGATATTAATATAGTTAACTGTAGTAGTTAACTATATTAATATTTTATAATGGTTTTAATATTTAGTTAACATGATGAAAATATATTTTCCCTACATTAAATTACTGCATACCTTAATAGTTCAAGTATATCTATTTTTGAGTTTAATATGCATTAAAATACACGTTACCGCAACGATAATTTTATAAACATCTACTCTAATGCTATCAACATTACACCAAAAAGTGGTAATCTTTCCGGGCTGCCAACATTACGCGGTTGGGAAGTGCGGTGAGTGCGGGGCGTTTTTTGAATCTTATTCTTCACCCCACGATGTGCAATTATGACTGGACGCGCCTTCTGGATATACTATTCTAAGGTCGTTGCATAGTACCCTCGAAAAATGATCATTGAATGGTATTCCAGTGGCATACAGAATACCATTGCACGATCAATTTACGAAGATATCATAACGCGTCGCGTGTTGTCATAGCTAATAAGGGACTAGTGGAAGATTTTAAACATCGGTAATGTGCAGAGAAGTGCAGACGAGCAAACTTGATGGACCTTCCGCTGCTCATTCTCACATCTTCTTCCTTACACACTTCCGAGCGAGTGAGTTGTATTAAAGATTACAACCACGTTCATAAAGATACGGGGAGGCGCGTCAGGCGACTTATTGTTATTAAAATCGCGTGTCAAAGCTTCTACATGAATGATCTAATATAGTGCTACAAGGATCTTTAGGCCCATGGATGACATTGAAAGGAGGGCGTTGGTGTGACATTAGGGTTAACATTTAGTAAAATTTTCCTACTTTCAGGTAAATATTTCATCAGGTCCGCACGGCTACTAATTAAGGAAAGAACTTAGGTAAAATTCATAACAGAGAAAACTCTGCGACTGTCGTGAGGTGACCTTTCACTGGATGACAATATTAGTTCCGATTTTGGCCGCGGCAAAAAGATCCTTGCCAGAATGTATTTGTATTTTACATAGAGATGACTTTAAAATATAGAGGGATTAAAAACCCAGTTCAGCGGTTATTTTGATAGTTCCATTTTATTCATAATACTTATGAATGTTGAGGTTGAAATAAATACAAATTTATCTGAGTTCTCGCCAACTTTGTATATAAAATATATCCATGTGTAACATAATAAAGATCTGAAAGTAGTTTGTTCTAAATTGGTAATTGAATGGATTTCAACAATTTTTAATGTAACTTACACTTTTTTATAAAATTGCTTTTACTCCTTCAGTGCACTACAAAAAACGAAATTTATTCTTGATTCATAGCAATAAGGACATTTCAAGTGCATTTCTTAAAATGCGCACATCGACGTACAAGTTTCATTGTTAATTGAGGTATAAAAGTGCTTAAAATAAGGGTAAAATCCTTTAAATATGGAAATTTGGATTTCGTTTTCAATTTATGAAGCAATTCTCTAATCGGAGTGTTTGAGGTCTTGCGTTTATTATATTATACCTTGTATATATGATAAACCTCAAATTCTCATGAAAGAACACCGATTCCTACCACGGATGGTTCGCGAGACTATTGAAATTAAAAAGCAACCTAATTTCAATAGAGAAGATGTCTTAAATTAAAATTATTTAAAAAATTAAAAATTCTTTATTTCTGTACCAAAGGATTACATCATAATAAGCGAGGTTGGGATCTTCTATTAAGTATATAAAATACTTGTGCCAGAAGGTCCCGCACTTCCATATCTAAAGTTACATTAATATTTAAGTACAGCTTAAAGTGAAAAGAAAAATAAAATATAAAGTAATCATGAAAACAAGATGAACAAACTCAATTGTGTAGGATATGTGTGCGTAGTGTGTGTGTGTGTGTGTATGTGTGTTCATATGTGTGTGTGTGTGTGTGTGTGTGTGTGTGTGTGTGTGTGTGTGTGTGTGTGTGTGTGGGAGTGTGTGTGTGTTAATGTGTGGATGTGTGTGTGTTATGTTACGATTTTTAACAATCCCTCTGTATCATCATAGGATTTTCGTTTCAACCATTCGACTAGGACTTTCTTACAATTATATACGGACATTGTGTGAATAAGTAAGTTTTTATTAATTTAATTATAAAGATAAGCAGATTGTCTATAATATTGTTTAGTAGCGAAACTGGTATTTGTGAATGGGATCATGGCAACGTTATCTGATCTCCTTTTTTTTAAACTATTCGGATCAAAGATGATGTTTTTATGTACTTTTAATACACTTTGTATATTTATATATTTTTCTTACTGTTAATAATTCGCTTAGCGAATAGAGCTCCTCCGTAGAGTACCTATATGGTTTAAAATACATGACTTTAATCAAAGATCGTTGAGCTCTTTCCAATGTTATAAACTTTGTCTTTGCAGCTCCCCCCCGAACAGATATGCAGTACCCTATTACAGATTGAGCCAAGGTGACATAAATTTTAGTTAAAAGTAATTTTGTGGCAACATGCCTTAAAGTTTTAAAAATCCAAGTAAGTTTTCTAATTCTATTACTTACATTATCAATTTGTGGATACCAAGATAGCCTTTGATCCATTATAATACCCAAATACTTAGTGGAAGTAACTTTAGTTATAGGGAAACAATTACAGGAATCTTTGTGTGTACAGTTCACGTCATGTATTCGTATGTTGTAACTATTTTCAGGCTGAGATCGATTATAAATGGAATAGCACATGAATTTTGATTTTCCGTATTAAGTGTAAGCAAGTTAGACCTTAAACAATGATTAATAATAGACAGTCCTGTC
Organism: Phalera bucephala; assembly: GCA_905147815.2. Classification (NCBI taxonomy): domain Eukaryota; kingdom Metazoa; phylum Arthropoda; class Insecta; order Lepidoptera; family Notodontidae; genus Phalera; species Phalera bucephala. The sequence continues at coordinate 23,067,538 of LR990613.1, read as the reverse complement.
TCCGCTGTGAGTTTTAACTTATCCCAAGTGAAATCAGAAAACACTACAGCAGTGTCGTCCGCATAGGCGAATATTTTGGCATTACTAATATTGAGATTGCATATCTCATTGATGTAGATCAAAAACAATGTCGGCCCCAGTACACTACCCTGTGGTACTCCAAATGTGATTTCTGTGTCCCTGCTGATATAATCGCCGATTTTTACTTTTTGTTTCTGATCTGTTAAGTAATCCCTAAAGAGTGCTAGACATCTGCCTCTTATACCTATATCCTCCAGTTTTTTCACAAGTATGGGGACATGGACAGTATCAAACGCTTTTCTTAGATCAATGAATACAGCCATTGGTTTTTTACCCTGATCCAATTGGCTTACAATAAAAGAGCTTAGATCCTTAATTGCGTCTTCAGTTGAGCGTCCATACCTAAATCCATATTGATTATCAGACAATAATTTGAAACTGGTAAGATATTTAACGAGTCTATTATTTATCAACTTTTCTAATATTTTTGATATGGATGGCAATACAGATATTGGTCTATAGTTGTTGATATCTTCCATGTTCCCATTCTTATATACCGGCGTAATAATAGATTGCTTCAAGAGGCGTGGAAAGACGCCCTTTGAGAAACAGAGATTCGCAAGATGACAGATGACTAGGACTAGTTCATTTTTTGCCAGCTTTAAAAAACTAACTGGGATGTTATCACACCCAGGGGCACTGTTTGTCTTTAGACTTATAAGTACATTATGTACTTCTTGGGGATCTGTTGTCAGAAGAACGAATGAGTTCAGAGGAATGTTTTTTGTTCTACAAGGGTGTCTACCTGAAATATTAGATTTTTCTAGAATGTCATTAGCTAATTTTCTCCCAATATTGGCAAAGTATTCATTTACATAATTGACCGAGTCATTTAAAGAAGTTTTTATGTTTAATAGTTTAGTGTTTTCAGTTTTTGTTTTATTTATGTGCGCTATTGACTTAATATTTTTCCATAACATTTTAGTATTCTTTGTAGATAGTGCTAATTGGTTTCTTTCATGGGTTAGTTTTAACTTTCGTAACAATTTATTGCAATAATTCCGATATCGTTTATAGCTGATTTTTAATAATTCGTTATTTGGATCTAATCGTGTTTTTTTTAAGTTTGTTCCTATTTCGTATGCACCTTAGGATACCTGCCGTAATCCAAGGTTTAATAGAACGTTTGCTTTTGGGGATAGCCATCGATCGAGTATGTTCTTGGAGTGATGATATTATCTTATTTACCAATATATCTATTAAAATATTAGGATCATTACAAAAAAGTAATAAAGTCTTGGTGCTCTCATCGACTTGGGATCGGGTAATTAATATAATCAAATACAAAACCAAGCATAAAACTGCAAGATTTCAAGACACCGTGAGCTAATTCTGCGTAAATCGGGCCAACAAAAAAAATAATTAAGAAGCTTGAGGGAACAACTATGAAAACCCTGGAACAACTATACCTTTTGGACGTCTAACACCTTAGTTCTTCCCGTAACCATGGGTGCTGCAAAGCACTCGAAACGTCGGGAACTTAAAAATCTGAAATTTGCCACGACAAAATCCGAAAAATAGTTTTATATCATGTGTTATATTCATTACCTCATATCAAGAAATAATAACATTTCACGCGATCTACCTAGGTACCTAGTTGCATTGTATTACTATTCCCTCACCTGTTCCCTTATTAACATTAAAATAAAAGTGAACATTATCATAAAAGTTATAGAAAACTTAATAATGAGACAATAAGGCGCTCGTAGCGCTGTGCGACCGCGGTGTTCTTACCGATCACCAAGGTTAAGCAGCGTTCGGCTCGGTCTGCCTGAGATGGGTGACCGTTTGTGACATTTTCATATTAGAGCGTCTTCGTGCTTCGGAAGGCACGTTAAGCCGTTGGTCCCGGTTACAACTTAATGTGGTAGTCGTTAAGCCGAGTTGGAAGCCTTAAAGGCGGCTTGATAAGTTCCAACAGCAGGTGGCCACAAACCTGCCTCCACCAATCCGTACTCGGTCCGCGTGGTGAAGTATGACCCAATCTTTCTCACCTCGATTTGTGAGAGAAGGCCTTTGCCCAGCAGTGGGCAGTATAGGCTGATATTATAAGACACTAAAATGTTATAGCCGCGTAGACTTCGCACATAAAAACGCGTAAAAATTATCACATAATATATCATGACTGCGTGGACCAATTTATGTGATACAGTGGCTGAAATTGATATGAAAGTCTTCCAAAATTTACTTGTGAGGTAAATATACGTCATCGTATCATATTTTTGACAATTCGCAGTGTCGCCACACAAAACGTTCGCTTTAGATTACATATTTTTAACACCTGATTTAGACGGCACATTTCCTAAACTGTATTTAATTTCAAATGAAACTTCGCCTATATCAGCCTATATTGGCCTCCAACTATGCAAAGGCCTCTCATAAATCGAGATGAGAAAGCCCAGGTCATACAAAGCCACGCGGACCCGGTTGAATTGATGGAAAGAGATTTGTGCTTATCGGCCAGTGGAACTTATCAAGCCACGTAGAAGGCATCCAACGCAGCTCAACAACTACCACATTAAGTAGCAGCCAGGACCGACCCCTTAACGTAGCTTAAAATTGAAATTCAACATACGAACAAATATCTTAGACCAGCCTAGTCGAACGCTGAACCTTGGTGCGGTCCCGCAGGGCTACAAGCGCATCAAGCTTCTTAAAACGCATCTTAAAACGCTTGAACTAAATACGACAAACCTGCGGTAGTATTTTTCGTGGAAATTGGTAGGTCTAGTTCTTTCTTGGAGCATGTCGAAAGTGACTTATTTAATATCTTTACACGGAAAGGAATTAAATTAGTCACTTTGACATGCTATCGAAAATAAACAACGCCTTTTTTTCGGTAAAGGCGAACATCAAGACACCTCACATTGAAGTTTAAGAGGCGCTCGTAGGCCTGTAAGAAGGCGGTGATCAAGCGTACACCGAGGTTAAGCAGCGTTCAATTTGGATAGTCTGAGATGGGTAACCGTTTGTGACAATTCCATTTACTAACGTTCCCGCGCTTCGGAAGTTGCGTTAAACGGTTAGTCCCGGCCGCCAATTAATATGAAAGTCGGTAACGTTTACTTACATTCTTCTTTCATATTTTTGAAGAAAAATGTCGCGACATATCCATAGTCAGACCAAATTATCACACCGATGTGACAGCACATTATTTTATTTAGCCACGGTCACTAAGGTCACAGAATAACAATCCAAAGATACCTATATAAAATCTTTAATATATAAAATTTCGTTAAAATTCCGGGTTTGGCCGGTTTTGATTATTTTTTTACGGGGCCACCTGGATGGTTCCTAGCTGTAATTGGAACCGGTAGGTGGCGCTGTTGGCGACGGGGTGCGAATCCGCAAAAAACTGCAAGTCCTACTTAATAGTGTGTGAGCGTGTGTGTGTGATGATAATGATCTACGCTGTTGGCCGCGGTGCCTTTACAGCTTCACCGAACAAGAGGGCGAGCTTGCAACCACTACGCTCGAGCCATAAGGGCAAGGGCCCAACTAGCAAAAGGGCGCTTCAAGGAGGAACATCCTTGGCTTGGGCAGTCGCTATGGGAGAGGGCATATACCTACTAAGGGTCTCGCCATGGTGCTCTGCGCCGGCCGGCGGGCAAGGGATTCTTCGACCTCCCGGCGAGGTCGGTGTCCAATTTGCGGTATCTGTATCCGAAAGAAGGGATGAAAGGGCATCCTGAGGGTCGGTGAGAACATGCCGCGGACGGCGGTAGCGGCTGATTGGAGGGGAGTTAGGTTCGTAGTCGACGGCGTCTACGATTAGCGGATTCTTATGATTGTACGCGTTCGCGAAATATCGGTTTGTCACCATTTTAATAAAGGTGCGAATAGGTTCGAGACTGAGATCGGAATGGAGCTACTTAATATTATAAATGTGAAAGTTTGTACGTTTAGATGTATATTTATTAAATCAAACAGTTATCATATACTAGCTACTACATAGAGATTCTCATCTCGTTACTATATGTGTATTTTATGAAAGAGTAAAACATTTGCGACTGCAGTGTGAAGTCTTCTTCACATAAAGAATAGGTATCTAAGAATGACTGAATTTGTTACGATGCAAGAAAGTCAATTGTTTTTTTTTTACTTCAGTGAGGTTACAGCATTCTTTTTGTAAATCCCAAGTAATATAATAATAAAAGAAGAGTCAACGAGTACCAACCTAGGTAGGTATTTATGGATAATTGTGTTTCTAGCGTTTATTTTATCTTATATGCAGAACTAACTATCAGTCTCGACTGAAAAATAGTTTTAACGTCTCTATGTGTAACCATATTAAAGAACCTTGATAATGAAAGTTTCCTTTCTCTTTCTTTTTAACGGAAAACGTGTCATGGTCATTCCACAACTGGTTTATGCCGTTCGCTTTCTTTTTTCGACTCATCTTGCCCGATCAAGGAATTCCTCCACTGTGAACGTACGCAATAGTACGTAACACTTACTCGTAATCTCTGTTCTTCTTCGGTAGCGCTGCAAATCTTACGTCGTCGTCTGGCATCGTTTTAGTTATCATGGTGCCGGATAACAGCAGCGAAGACCCCATGCCCGTCATTATTTCTGAAAAAAAAAAACCTTTATGAGATTTAGTCAAATAAAGTCAACACGGAAACATGCAGTGATCGCGACGGGGACCAGCTTTATGCTGTACTCATCCAGCTTTCACCTGCGACCTCATCGAGGTCATTAGTGATGGTATACATCGCACCCACAGAATGAAAGCGACCTAGCTCAAAATTCTTTTGATATCTGATTTTGCTATAAACTGACCTTTAAAAGCCTGCTCTAAATCCCTGTGGAAAAAGAACTATAAGTAAAAAAGGGGCAGCCTACACATCACTTTCGTTGATCGCGCTATTCACCTATGCATGTTGTGTGATAGAGACTGAACTATTGCGTCGGAACTGAACGCGAGTGGACGTGTACAACATTAACTGATCTAAATTATGCCAGTTTATTGCAAATACTGTGAAGGAAACATTTTATTTTTTGTATAACACTGACCCCTTTTTGAAAAAAGTCTGTTCATTACAAAATATCTATTACATTTTACTGACAGTTTTTATATTGAGGTTCTTTAATACTAAAATTAAATAAAAGAAGAACAACACTTATAAGATTAGGTCAATTTATGTCTACCTGTATACGAAAACTTCTTCTTATTTTCAATTATCAATTTCTTTAGTTGTAACAATAACAAAGATTACTAAGACATTTCTTAAAATATGTAGCTATTTTACAAATGTATCGTACACATACTTTAAGATTTAGGTACGTAGTACCTATTTACCTGGAGTAATGTCAAAACGAACTTTATAAAAGAAGAAATGTTTTTTATTTATTACATCTTATATAGAAGATTTTAAAACACACTGTCAGAAACAAAATGCGAGCACTTGAGGAACCAGAGCTGTAAAAACTCTACTCGGAAAGAATTGACCTAAGTTCAAACAAAACGAGAGGTTTCAGTGATATATTTATAAAAAAAGCTTGATACCAAATATTTACGCTGCTTATTATAAATATTTTATATAAGAATACCCCTAATATACCTTATATATTATAGAAAAAAGTTGTCTACTGAAGAAGATTCTCCTAGTTTATTTAATAAGTTAATAACATAGAAGTGATTTATAATTTTGTTAATTAAGTATAAATTAAATTTTTATCAGTTACAACTTCTTGATTAATGATAAGATTTTAATTAAATTAATTCAGTTTCAAAAACAATGGTTATATACTAGTTAAAAACTGAATTTTTAATGTGATTCTCAGTAACTACTGCCTCATTAAGAAATAATTAAGAAATAATTAGTAAAGTGATGGATACTCTACATACCAATTAGGACAGCCGTTTTGAGGGAAGTCGAAAAGACACGTTTTATCACTTTGTTTCAGTTACCATCACTCATGCACATATAAGAATACATAATGGTTAATATTCCACCAACATTAAACATTATTATCCGATGTAACATTCGTTTTAGAAATTAAGACAAATTGACAACATCGCTCTTCGACTTCCCACCAAAAAACTATATAGGCTCAACTCATAAAAGTCCCAGAAATTCAGAAATATTATTGCAATAGTGTGACTTAATTTGAAACTACTTTATATTTAATGTCAAAATTTAAAATACATCTAAATTTAATATAATGTTACCAATCTGTACATAAAAGTACAATATATAAATCAGTAAAAAAATCAATCATTTCCGTTGAAACACGGGAGAGATAATTTAAATTTATTCCACTCTAAACTTTTTTAAGACTTTTGCCACAAATTGCATTTTTTGAGTTAGGTCGCTTTTATTCTGTGGGTGCGACATTACACTTATTCACGTTACGTTACAATTATTCACGTTAACTGATAAGCCTCGTTGTGGGCGAGTCAAAAGTAGGTATATGTATACCGCTGTTCCGGAATATTACACCTAAAATGCTAAGCATGTTAATAGGATCGGATTGAATGGAATAAAATTCCTCGTCACATTTTCGCACTTGGTGTTAGTTTCGCTATAAGCATTTAGAGTAATTTCAAATCATGGACTCCAAGGAAATTCACAGAGTCCATAATACTCTCTATAATTTCCCCCCTCGTGTTCTAGGTTCTGTAATTTTATTTTAGCCTACTTTATTATTGTACTCTGTACTGTCTGGGAAACCCCGCAAGGGATCTGGCGTGATAATATAGATACATAGATTATTGCACATTAGTAGATTAGTTAGGGCACTATTGCAAAATACCTACGAAGGTCCCAGCAAACTAGCGAGAAAAGTGAACTTCAGTCAATATTCCACAAACACTCGCACTTGTATAGCGTAACTTTAAATATTGGTATCTATTAAATTTTACCGAACACGCCTCTTCAGTATTGCTCGTAAGTAAATTTTATGCAATCTCTTACATGGGGTCAAAATGGGGTCAAATATCGATAAATGAAACATCTAAAAAAGAAATGTACCGTAAATATACAAACATAACCCTGAAAATGTAACACTCATACTTTAAGCAATAGTGTTAATACAGACAATAAGATTTAAAATACCATTCAGTTTGATTAGCATCTATCACTAGAATGTAAGATGATTTAAATTTACTACGGATCTCCTCAAAAAACAACATTTGGAAAGTGTTCGACTTAAGTTCAACGGTTCGTAAAAGTCAAGTATATGTCAATAATAAAAATAAAACATTTTTTACGGAACATTTCATTGTTCCGTAAAAAAAGTTACGTTTCAAAAGTTTTAATTTTGTTTATTAGTTTGTCCAAATTCTTTGGTTATAAATGGGTTATAAATATCTGTGATTAAAGCATGGATAAAATCCATGGACAAAACATTCAGAGCAAAAATTGAAGTATGAAAGAGCTTTATTAATCGCTTCATTCATCGAGGAAAACTTAAATATAAACCTCAGAAGGCTGTGTGAGGCGCGTGGGCCGTGTTATGAAGATTTTTGTGATGGGGAATTGTTTTTCTTTATACGAAACCAGTAATGTTCAACAACAGACCCCATTTTGAAGTTATTAAGGTGATTGTGCTTGTCTGTGAATTTATGGTAATATCAAGATAGTGTCTAGTTTTACTTGTGTTAAATTCATGGATAAATTTGAATAATCTATCTATCTATTTCATCACGCCAGACCCCTTGCGAGGTAGGCAGAGAGTACAACAGGAGTCTAATAGTTTTTTTTCATCCTAGACCTCTCTAGCTTGCTTCACTCTCATAAACTAATGATTCCCGATTTGAACAATGTTACTAAATTCAAACTTTTAATTCTTTGAGTCTATTGCGTAGGCAGCTGAAGTATATAAATTTCCAGCGATAGCCTTTTTCACGGCAAAGAGATGATATTGAGTAATATCCAACGATGTTTGTAAAAAAGACTCTACCCTAAGACTATACCGACACATCTATAAATGTTCAAGTTCTAGCTAAGTAGAACGGTTTCGACTTTAGGCAGTCTAAAAATGTTTGTAGCATTTTCCACTTTTATGCACGCCTTAGTGCTTAAAAAAACACGATAAGCTTTTTGGTGAGGCTGTCACTTGATGGTAGTCGAAGCTTTTTAAAGTCCAGTTAAAGGTGAATTATGACCAGAGAAAGTTTTTGCGTAGCATCGAGATAATATAGGTTAAATATATAATAATATAACAAAATATCAAGAAATATCATTAAAGTTATGTCTTCCCCTATTTTTGTCTATTTACTTCGCTTATAGAGTGGAGACTTCGTGGAGATTTTAAAAAGGAAGAAGTAAATTAAAGCACAGTAAATATAATATTCATTTTTTATACTTTGTTCCAAAAAGATAAAAAATGTGCGTGGCAAATACAGAATTCTTAATTAATGTCCTAAACAATTTCAAAGCTTAGAGCTATAAAAAGTGGAGAATATTAATCTAGGTAGCGTCGGATCTGACGGTACCGCTCGCCGCGCTCATTACCCGCAGAGAATTCAAGCAGAGATTAATATCAAAATTAAAGTGAAACTTCCACAAGAGGGCGCCGTATACTTATGTGTTGTGGTAGTACATTATTTTATATTGACGTTGAAATATAAAATAATAAGTGTATTTATATTTGGTATTTTTTTAAAACTTGCGCCATGTGCGAGATTGCACATTGAAAAAACTAATTAAATGTTTAAAATAAAAACGTTTATTCGTTATAATATTACAAAGGAGTGTCCGGCGTAATGGGCTGCGCTAAGTGTCTTAATGATGGTGCTTCTATCTGCTTCCCGTGATAAATATTGAGTGATTAGTTTATGACTAGGCGTCAACAAGGGCCCCGAAACGTGCATTGCCTAGGGGCCTAGACATGATTGGGCCAGATTGCCGTGGCTTGGCTGCAGAAGTACAAACACAGATATAGCCTACGAATAGATACTCGTACAATCTGTGAGTACGTGAGTACTAACGTATCAGTTGCTATAGGAACGGCAGCACTCTGAGCCATCACCTTACAGACGTCAACACAGCAGTCAAATCGGCGCAACCTCAGAGGTGTAGGCGCTGCAACGGTTAGGAGATGGCGCGATTACGGTTCAGAGTCGTAAAAGTGCTTGAAAACAGTGCCAATAATCGTCCGAAGTACATGCGCCATTGTATCCACTACAACTGAACTTATTTATGCAGTTGCTTATACGATGAAATTAACCCGCGACAGTACCTAAAGGTTTCGCCACATAGTCGACGCAGCGCGACGGGGGCGCGACGGTGGCGCGGCTTAGTGAGTTGTAACACGTAGTGATTATATTCTCTTTGAGTTGTAATATACTGAACTGTATGGGACACGCCATACAGCGCAGCCCCGCTCGGCACAACGGCAAACGCCACGAACGAACTTAGCTGAGCGCTTCAGTCGCGCTCCCGTTGCACTATGGAAAATGGTAGAACAACCATATGTCAAAAATCGTTTTTACCAAAGTTAATGCTGATAATAGTCTAAGGATCGAACTATACTATAGTCAAATCATTTTATATAAGTCATGAATAATATTGTAGTTTCAAGGCTTCTAACTTTTATTTTTTGCGAACGTCCACGTCAAGTCTTTTTACTTCACGATTTGAACCTATTTTTTATAAAACTATTTTGAATGGATATTATACATATTTGAAACAAATTATATGTTATAAATGTAATGTTTATCTTTATGTTAAAAATAAAATAATCAAATAAAGAAAAAAAACCATTATAAAGTTTATCGAGACTTTTGTCAATTACCCAAGTCTCCCCACGCCATCCCCACGCTTTATATTTAATATTAATTTGTAGCTTAGATACTCGTGAAAAACATATAAAATTAGCTGCGACTATTTGCAAATTTAGAATTAAATTATATAATATAATTTATTAGAATTTGCAATTTGACATGTGACAGTTAGGGACGGTTTGCGAACGTCAACGTCAAGTTTTTTTACTTCACGATATGAAATATTTTTTTGTTAAACTATTTAGAATGGTGTTAGGAACGGTATGTTGTGTTACAATGGTTTGTTATGTCATTGTTGGTTTTGTCAATGCAATTTAATAAAGTGATCTGGAATGTAATCGTGTTTTTTCAAGTAATTCACAACTTGGATATTAATTATTATACATTTTTTAAAAGTTCATATTCTTAAGATTTTAGAACAATTAATACGCGACACATTTAATGTATTATTTATGTTAAAAATAAATCAATTAAATAAGGTAAACAAACAGCGTCTTCTTAACTTTATCAATACTTTTGACGATTACCTACGTTTTCCCACGCTTTATATTTAGTACTAGCAGTTTCCCGCGACTTCGTACCCGGTCGACAACAGCGCCACCTACCGGGTCTATGTTTTATAGCCTACGTTATTTCTGGATAATGTAGCTTTCTAATGGTGAAAGGATCATTAAAATCGGTCTAGTAGTTTTTGAGTTTATTCGTTACAAACATACAAAAATACAAATCATTCTTATTATTTTATTAGTGTAGATTAATTTGTGGCTTAGAAAATTACCTGCGAACAATTGCGAATTTAGAAGTTCGTAGGTAAAATGTGACAACAGTCAAAACCTTAAGTTTTGACACATTAGAAACCGCAATAAATAGCGCCTTAACCGCTATTTATTGCGTTTCTAATGTAAATTACATTATATACATATAGTTTGCGGTATGTTTTATCGTTTATCATTAATACATTTTTGACAATAAGGCGGTGATATGAGCAATATTCTGAAGTATTATTAATCCATCTTTTAAAATAAAGGATTATTTTAAATAAAGAACAGTTTTCATTGATTTAGATAGCGCAACGTATGTACTTGAAGAATTTAAGAAATGATGCCAACTATTTTATTTATTCTTCTTCTTCTTCAGCCAAAAGACGTCCACTGCAGGACAAAGGCCTCCCCTAAAGACCGCCACAACGACCGGCTTTGTGCTGTACGCATCCAACTTCTACCCGCGACCTTTACCTTACCATTTTATCTATATATTTAATATATTACAAAGTACATGAAATTAACAAGCCCGCTATCCACCATCCTCAGCAACAAAAACAAGTGCAAGAATTAATTGTCATGCTACGGAGACTGCCATAATTAAATAAGTAATTATGAATGGCCTATAATATGCCATCTTCAGTTCACAAAATATTAATTCATGCATTTTGCAGTGCTATTGATCGACTTTCAGGATATGTCGAGGAATCGAGCGGTAAAGATTATTAAAAAAATCTCTTATAGCCATGAATTGTTCACGTTCAGCTACAAGTGATGATGGGTATGGGTATGATAGGTATTTTGGATTTATCTCCATACTTTCAATTCATATTAGCATCAGGAAATCAAAGAACAAAAATGTCAAGGAACTTGAAGATTTTCGGAATAGAAAATGAACTAAAACTAGGATTTAAACCCCGAAATTCTTCAATTATAAATTGTAAATAAATAGTAAATACTGATATAATAAAATATAGTATTTTTTACAATAATTACTTGCTGTAAATTAATACTTTTTTTTTAATTTGTCTGCAGTTATTCGTTCCAAAATTGCATAATGTTTAAATATAAATGAAATAATATTTTATTTATTTCTTTTATCTTTATTTGTAATACGGATAAAGTAAATTCTAATCAATTTTATTTCAAATTTTACAACATTTGTTATTTGCATTTTTTTTAGAATTTTATTTTTATTTTTAAATTTCATTAAGTTAATATAAAAAATATATTGTTTGAAGTGTTATATACTACTTTATATTCGTGCAAAATCTCAATGATATATCTTTAGAAACGAAAAAGTTATCGATTATTGATCCGACACAGACCTTTATTTCCCATAGTGCGTCGCGCCTTTAAGGTTTCGCCAAATAGCCGACGTAACGTGACGTGAGCGCGACGCTGGCGCGGCTTGGAGAGTTGTAATGTTTTGAGCTACCAATTGAAGCTAAAACGGCAGGTATGAGATTCTACAATATATATCGTCTACAACGAGTATTAACACAGGCATGAGACATTCTCGTACATTCTTTCGCTAAAGTATATACAAATTTTAAACTGATTAGTCTCCTAAGGAATTATGGTACCCAATAAATTTAAAATCCGTGAAAAGACTACGTAACATAATGATTTAGTTTCGTTACTAAAGATTGGCTCCAATTCAACAACATTGCATTGTTTAAAAAACTCGTTAAGCCTGCCATTGTAGTTGGCTTAGATTGTCTTCTGTAAATTGGAAATCTTAAACTTTGAAATTGAAAGCTCCATTAGGAATTTAATTTCCAAATATCGTTTTTCAATTTAAAAATAATCTAAGTATTAATCTGTTTTATATTATAGATCTGCCCGTAGAAACAAAAACATAGGTACACTGTATCGTTTTGGTAGCTAAAGAAATTATGTATCAGATATAGATAGCGTTTTTAATAGATAATGTTTGCTAAAAAATCTACTAAAATCAAAATGGTCAAGCAATCTACATCTATATGACTATGATGTCAAGGTGCTTGAAACTGATGGGCCTGTTTGACGGACGAATTAGCGCAGTGGTTAAGAGCTTAAGCCGCTCCACCCACTGTGTCTTGTAGTCGCGGGTTCGATTCGCGCACGGGACAAATCTTTGTGTGATCCAAAATTATTTGTCCGGGTCTGGGTATTTGCGTATGTGATGTTTCATGTGTGTAAACGCACCCACGATACAGGAATAAATAGTGTGTGGGGCTACGTTTAAAAAAAAATAGGAGTGTCCTTGACCGCACCCGCCATAACATCAGATTTGATAGACCACAAATTCTCGTGAAAAAACACGGATACCTACCAAGGATGGTTCGCGAGGCTATTGAAATTAAAAAACATCCTAATTTCAATAGAGAAGATGGCTGGGTGCTTCCATCGACTTGGGATCCGGTAATTAATATAATCAAATCCAAAACCAAGCATAACACTGCAAGACCTCAAGACACCGTGAGCTCATTCTGCGTAGATCGAACCAACAAAAATAATTAAGAAGTTTGAGGGTACCCCGGAACAACTATGCCTTTTGGACGTCTAACACCTCAGTCCCTCCCGTGGCCATGGGTGCTGCAAAGTACTCGAAACGTCGGGAACTAAAAATCAAAAAATAAAACGCGATAAAATCCGTGAAATAGTTTTATTTCAAAGATTTGTTTGTTTTTAATTGATAAACTCTAAAACTACTGAATTCATTTTAAAAAATCTTTCACCATTAGAAATCTACATTATCCAAAAGTAACATAGGCTATATAACATATACCCGGTAGGTGGTGCTGTTGTCGACCAGGTGCAAAGCCGCGGAAAACTCCTAGTATATTATGTAATGTTCAATCGTATGCGTACCTATCCAATAGCTGCTCAAACCCAATCTGTTTTGTCGTCAAGATATTCCGAAGTTTTGTGATACCCTTTATTACGCAGTCCAGTTTTGATTGCTTTTTTAAACTTATTGATAAACCTGTTTCGAATATCTATGAGTAATTTATTGTAAAAATGTATACATTGCCCAGGAAAGAATTACTAATTCAGTGGAGACGAGTAGAATGTACAATAAAATCATCTTTGTTTCGTGTATTAACATAATAAATATCGCTATATTTTTCAAATTTACTATATTCCAATATTCTTTTTAACTTATAGCAGATTTTCATACATAATTTGTGAGACAGTAGTTACAATATTCATGCCTTTGAAGTTTTCCTTCAGGGATGCCTTTACAATACATTATGTTTTTTTTTTAACCAATCGTAATTATTCTATTTGGGAAGCAACACTTTTTCGTTGTCTATTCCTTGCAATTAACCTACATGAACCCTTACACACAATAAATAACTCCGAAATCTCGAAATGTAAAGAACCGAAACCGCTCTGTTGTGCATTGCTCGATTGAAAACATCTTAGGGAAAATTTCCCCCCACTGTACTAGTGCTCACGGCGGTATGAGGCTACATCATGATGGGTATGATAGACAGAGTTGCTACTGATACCACCGTATATCTAGGGATCACCCCGTCAGTTGGACGCCAAAGGCCCAGACGTCAGCGATAAGTGGGGCACGTCGTTCTTTTATCTTTACTAGCTTAACCATCTCGCATAGCAAATTGTAAAAAAATAAATATTTTGTACTATAATTAACTGATTTCCATATCAAATATCTCCGTGCTTCGGAAGGCACGTTATGCCGTTGGTCCCGGCTACCAGTTAATGTGGTAGTCGTTAAGCCGAGTTGGAAGCCTTAAAGGCGGCTTGATAAGTTCCAACAGCAGGTGGCCACAAACCTGCCTCCACCAATCCGCACTGGGTCCGCATGGTGGAGTATGACCTGATCTCTCTCACCTCGATTTGTGAGAGAAGGCCTTTGCCCAGCAGTGGGCAGTATAGGCTGCAATTATTATTATATATATTATCAAATATCTAAGAAATTTGCTTGATGGTTAAAAACTTGGGTACAGACTACAACAGCTTATAATCGAGGTACTCATCGAGCTACCTATAGTGGTCATGTAACTAGAGTTTAACGCTCATGTTTCCACAATAAATGTAAATAAATATACCTAAACATATCTGTTAGAGCTACTTATAAATATGAATGTGAGAAAAAATCACACAATAGATACATATATTTACCTTAACAATCCTGCGTGAAGACACACGTCACTGCATCAACAACTGTTTAACTTTTAATTAACGTCTTTATAACAATATAACATCGTCACGCTAGATGAAGCTAGCAAAGCTATAAAAAACCATTTGACTACCTTCCACTCAAATTACTTCATTTATATGTAACCAAAATTACAAAAGCTAATTTTGGACACCTTCCTCTCAAGTTAGCAAGTGCATATTTTATTCACGAATTTATATAGTTTCTTAATTATTTAAAATTAACATGATTCTACAGTCAGATCAGCTTGTATAAATAATTTCAAGCATCGTGAGTTTGCGGAAGTGTTTGCGGATCCATATACAAGCTGTATCGTAAATAACGCAAGACCTTAGACACCCCGATTAGATAATTGCTTCACAAATTCAATATGAAAACCAAATTTAAAAATGTTAAGTATTTTGTCCTTTTTTTACGTACTTTTATACCTCAATTAACAATGAAACTTGTATGTGAATGAATGCATATTGAGAAATACGTTTTAGAAATGCATTTGAAATCTTCGTATTACTTTGAATCAAGGATAAAATTATTATGTTATAGCGCACTTAAGGAGTAACAGCATTTTTGCAAATTAAAAAAAATACCTAGGCTATCTAACCACGACCAAATAGACCGAGTCTTATCTGAAGGACAAGTCAAGGGTCTCCATAACCGGCGAGCGTGTATGAGACGAACTATGAGAGTGGAGGTAACCAGAGATATATGTAAGGAAATAACCTGTTGGAACTCTGTACTCTACTACCCCACAAGGGATCTGGCGTGATGATATAGATAGATAGAAAAAAAAATGTAAAATACTTTAAAAACTGTTGGAATTAATTCAGTTACCGATTTAGATCAAACTACTTTCAGGTCTTGTGTTAATTATGTTACAGCTTGTATAAGCGTTATTGGGGTTAATGTACCCAAAAAATTTCAGTAGCAAATCTAGAATTGTACCGGACTTATAGCCGGTAGGTACATAGGAATTTTCTATCGTCGGCAATATACCTCTGTCATCCCCGCTTGCTGAATGTAGGCGAGATGAGGTTCATTAATAAAATAAAAAAACACTCATATTTAAACTAGCTGTTGTCTCGTGACTTTACCTGCATCATGTTTATATACATTCACGTCTGCTCAATTACTTGAGGATCCAAACTATACTTCCGTAAACATCTATGAATAAACGATCTGATTGCGTGTTCCGCTCCACCGTGACCGATTGATTAGAACGAGTTACAGATCGGTTATCTATAATTGATAGTTAAATATTAAACACGTATAACTATTGTTTGTCCCATAAGTGCAAATCATATTGGAAAGTAATGTAACTGAGAAAATGTTGGAAAGTCAACGGGCGGACTTTCTCGGCAACTGCGGAGCAAGTACCATTCCGTCGCTTGTAACAATGCCCGCGATAAATTCATCTCAAAGTATTCAATTCATTAAAAGTAATTGTACAAAAGATACGGCGTTGAGTGAAAATAATTCGAAATATATTTATTTATCTTCAATCTCGATTTAGTTTCGACAACTGCAATGCAAAAAAATATAGATACAAACAGGACTGGCATGTTTTTTTTTTATTCTTTCACTTTGCTAATTTAGTCGTTAGAAGTGCTATGTACTTTTAGACGTATGTTAAATAAAAGAGGAAATACCTACCTATTCAACTAAATTCTACCTCAATCAGTACCTCAAATTTGTCTGTAACTATAATTACTTTACAAAAACATTAAAATGTCATAACCTAACATTAACATAATCATATTTCATATTATTTCTGTACTCTCTGCCTACCCCGCAAGGGATCTGGCGTGAGGTTATAGATAGATAGATAGATATTTCATATTTTGGTAATATAATAACAGATTTAAAAAATAAAAATAATTAACAAACCTCGCAAACGAAACAAAATTTTTAAAAACACATAAACCCGACTGTGGGAAATATCATTAAGTACAAAAGAACTTTGACCTCTATAGTTACTTCCATTAATTTTAATTATTATATTATAGGTATACCTATTTATTATTCTGTATATAACAGTTTTTATCTGACGGTGTCAAAGAAATAACCATGCATATGCCTATATACACCACTAATTACTTATATACACTAATTATATACCTCTATATCTAAGTACCACACGACCTCACTGAAAAAAAATCTCATGAACCGTGTTCACATTTCCGATTCTCTATCACATCACATCAATTTGGATAAAGGAACGGAACCGATTTTGAAAAGATTGTTCACAGATGATTGGAACTGAATTACACACTTCAAAAACGTGTGGAAAAGATCAAGTTACGTAAATGCTACACGCAATGTAGTAAAACCCCAAACTTAAACTCAAATGATTTGTATAACCCCTGCGGGGGTACTTACAAATTGTCCAATTACAATTTTTTTTTTATCTACTAATCTATTACCGGATCAAAACGCGGCCTCCACTGAGAAGATCCGCCGAAGAAACTCGGCGGGTTTGTCTTTTTTATTCAATTCTCTTTATTTTTTCAATAAAATTATGTGGGTACAATGTTTAGGTTACAATTTAGAAGTTTACGCTTCCAGTGTAATGACTTCCGACCGTGTTATGACATTAATGATGTAATTTATAGGAAGTAAAGGTCTAAAGGATTCCAGATGGACCAGTCTCTTTTTATACTTGGAACAATCATCTCTCAACCATATTGGAGGGAAAGGAGTGAGCCGCTCCAAACACCACCACGCAAGCAAAGACATGATAGTGAATACGACCAAACCAGAACAACAAAGATGGTAGTCAGATTGTGTCTACAATGGAAGCACAATAAGGTAATCTAGGGTGAAGGTCCACGATCAGATCGGCATCGTTTATTATAAGCTCTTACCGCCCTGGCAAAATATCTATTCTAACCCTTACTACTAACGTCTGATGAAATTTGAAAATAAATTGAGACAAACAACAGAATTGATAAAAAGAAAGGCATGATGTCGTGAAAAAATTAAAATAGCTTGTAGGAGAAGTGTTATACGAGTACTATCCGCCATTTTTACGAATCAAAAGTTGATCTAGGCGAGGTCAGGGCTATCCCTGACCTTGCATAAATTAACTTTTGATTCGTTCTCTTCAAGACTATTTAAGTAGCATAAGGTTGACTTCAAAAGGACTATCAAAACTAGTTACTTTTTTAACAATTTCGGTCAAAAGTCCCATTTTACAGGAATGGTATCATACCTGTACTTACAAGATGTTAACAAGGTATAGAATTAGCTATTTATTAAAAAATAGTGTGTGTATTTTTTAAATTCCCCACTTTTTTGATTAGCAGATGTCTAATCATGTCATATCTAATCATTACATAAATATTCCCGCACAATAGCTCATATACTAAAATCAATTTAGTCGTTTAGGCAACTTCCGAAGAAATCCTACTTCCTACTAATCCAGCTAATACTATAAATGTGAAAGTTTGTATGTTTGGATGTTTGTCACTCAATCACGCAAAAACGGCTGAACGGATTTTGATGACATTTGGCACACCGATACACAGATAGCTTATTCCCTGGATTAACACATAGGAGAGTATAACATATAAGGTTCCCGTCTAAAGTCAATGCGGACGAAGTCACGGGCAGAACTAGCCCTACTAATATTATAAATGTGAAAGTTTATTAGACATGTGTAACACTGCGCTGCGCCGTGCAATTGCGCCAACACAGTTCACTGCGCTGGATGTGTTAACTCACGTCTTCAAAATGTGTTGGCGCACAGCGCAGGGCCGGGAAATTCGAAAGTGTTAAGGTGTTGAGTTGTAAGGTGTCACCATGCCCGATTTCATTCATTCTCTCACTCAAACGTGGAGTAAACAATGAGTCAACGCAATTCGTGCCCTGTGCGTTGTTTCTGCTGAGAACTGTGAGCGCTACGTGCAGATGGCGCGCGTTTCGCTGCTCACTCGGCGCGTTCCATTTTGTTGCGCCATGGCGCAATTTTGAGTTAACGCATTGAGCCGGCGCAGTAAACTGCGCCTGAGTTACTAAGTTAACGCAAGGAATTTCGCGTTGAGTGATGAGTTGCCCATGTCTAAAGTTTATATGTTAGATGTTTGGATGTTTCTTACTCAATCACGCAAAAATGGCAGAACGTATATGGATTCGTGAACGGGTGCTGCTAGTGGGGACTGGTCCGTCCTCTATCCTTGACTGTATAAACATTACTAGTACTACATACTTTTGAATTTTGTCTCGTTCGGCATCACACTGGAGCTATAACCAATTATTTTGTACGCACTCCTTACATATTTGATAGTAACTTTTATTTAATTTTTTTCTCATATAATACTTTTTATTACATACCTTTACAAAATCTCTATTTTGTAAACGAGGGGACTGTGTAGACACTGTCCGATACCATGAATCTAAGTACACTTATGATTCATCTGCACTTAAGCACATCTATTTTGCTCGTTCTGCATTGTTCTCCCATACCCCATGAATGCAATGTATACAAAAAGAATTGTAAAACTCTCATTTTTAAAAAAAGTAACCGTGGAGTTTCCTGTCCTTCTTCTCCACAGGAATGACTTTCCGAACGGGTGGTAGAGTCTTAAGTAATCAATATTTTTTTCCTTTTGACTATTCATAAGTGCCTTTTGGTCTACATAAATAAAAAACTTTTGATTTTGATTAAATTTTGTCGCACACAGATAGTTTGTTACCTCAATTAAAACATAGGATACTTTTTATCCCGGAAAAAACTAGTTATTTATCAACCACTCTTGTATTTTTAACCGACTTCAAAAAGGAGGAGGTTCTATGTTCGGTTGTATGTATGTTTTTTTTTTTTTTTTTTTTTATGTATGTTCAGCGATATTTCCGTCAATTGTGGACCGATCTTGATGATTTTTTTTGCATATTGGGTTCAGTATAGCTCCGCGGTGGTCCCATTTTAATTTCATTGGCATTGGACCTTGGACTTAGAAGATACACCAGGGAACTCCTTAACGACAAACAATAGGCATGTGTAAATTGAGATATTATGGGTATTACGTCAATCCTATAGGTACCCTACTATAGAACCAAGCAGTATATTAGCCAACTTCAAAAAAGGAGGTTCATAATTCGTCCTTTTTTTATAACTCCTTTGCTTATGAACCGATTTTGATGATTCTTTTTGCATTTGGTTCAGTATAGTTTTGAGGTGGTCCTATTTTATTGTTATTGGTATTGGACCTTGGACTTTGAAGATACAAGAGGGGAACTCTTTAACGGCGAACAGCACGAATGTATAGATTCCGTTATTATAGTCATTATATTAATCCTGTAGGTACCTTACTTTACAACTTAGCTAAATAATATAATATCGGTATATAAATATTACTAAATAATTCACTCGTCACTTAAAATTGTAAAATAAAAATCTTTTAACAAAAAAGGTAAAGCTGACGTGCTGGTTGGTGCAGTCGGTTACTTGGCACCGACTTCAAATATTTATTTTTTGCTTTTTGAAGTCGGTTTACCTTTTTTGTTAAAAGATTTTTACATACTGATTTAAATTTTGCCTATTGGTGCGTTTATTACTAGTCTTTCTTTGCCTGAAGTATGCGACTGCTTTTTTTATGCAACATAGTGTGTGACTACCCTATTCTATTCACCATACTGAAAGCTTACTTATTCTATGCACAGCAGTGTAATGCAGCTCTATTCTATGCACTATAGTGTAAGGCTAACTTATTGTATGCACAACAGTGTAAAACAGCTCTTATCTATGCACCAGAGTGTGAGGTCTGCAATTATGAGATTACTCAACTGAAGATTTGATTAGTTGTGAAAACTTTTTTATTATTCCTATTTAACTTTCCAGTTCGACAAAGAAATCATAATAATATTTTTTTAAATAAATTGTGCGCATTCTTTATTATACTGCCACTTTATCCAAGTGAAAGGATTTGGTTACTAACTCTAAATGGGTATACTGTATTTAGCATATTAGTTATACAAATCAGTTAAACTTTTTTGATGTAATAACCAAAAACATGTACACAACTACTAAAATACAATAACAAAATAATTATTTTAATGTAATAATATAACTCTTAAAGTTATTGTGCCAAATAACTTGAACAATACTCTCTTTCTGAAACAGTCTGGTAGATAAGGATTATATCTAGTAATCGGAAATACGAAGATTCGTATTTAGCAAAGTCTTTTTAGGCTTAGATAATAAATAGAAAACGCATTTCTGAGGCAAAAATCATAAGAATTAAAGTGGAAAACGCAACAAGTACCTACACATAATACGTGAACTTGACACAGTTTCGTTAATGTTGAGATTTACGAGCGCTTGCATTTTATTATGATCATATATTTTTCACCTACTTTCTATCCGACACACACAAAAAATCCTGAGCCATCATACCTGAGTACCTAACATGAGTTCCGTTATAAACAACGTTTCATTATTTAGCACATTCTCAGAAGCCCCGAAGCCATCGAAGTCTAGACATCAATTTATTTATTTTATTGTACTGACACAATAGGTTTTCATGTGAAAGTGAATGTTAAACAGGTGTGATAAAAATAAAAGAATAGAAATTAACGTCGATATACGAACAAACAAATAGCTAATGAGCGCTCCAAAAATTGACATATCGCAAGTAACATTCACAATGTAACTTAAACTTTTACTTCCACTCGGAGAAAAGTAAATAATGGAAACGAAACTTGCTGTGCGCTTGACCTCGACTTGGCTAATGTCAATAAGATTGCGTGGGGATGGGTGGCACTTTCACCGCGCCATTGACGCTGCGAGTACCTACTGCAAAACCTGTAGAGCGTGACCACGTGCACGTCACACCGGTCTACGCCATCGATCATTTTGAATGCACAGTAATTTAGGAATTTAAACATTTTTACGAATGTCCACAAAAATTAAAATTGATTCTATCTATGTTCTTTTAGGTGTTCAAATCTGAATATACTATGCTCTCTCCAACAAAAATGATGACTATGCTGGGCGCAAAATAAAATAGACTACTTAATTTAGAATATCAGATTAAAGTGAAGTGAAATAACTTCCTTTACTATTCAAATAATAAGTATTTTCCAGTTTCATGAAACATTTCTTGTTACGTCTTTCAATGGAATCTAATTCTCCGTCGACCTAAATGTTGGCAAGGATTTATTAAATTCATTAAAAGTTACTTTTAGAAGCTCGAGATTAATAATAATACACCTCGTAGTTAGAAGTACAGCTTAAAAACACATGGAATACCTTTAGTTAAAAGTTTGGGGGCAAATATCTATCTCTGTTACTAACTAGTTCTATGTGGAATTATAAATAGCACTAAATGGAACTTAATTTTAAAATATTTCATTATATTGTGTATGATAGAATAATCCTATTATTAATATCAGTTTAAACATTTATATCATCACGCCAGATCTCATGCAAGTTAAGCAGAGAGCTGTACTCTCCAGCTCTGAGCTGTTCCAATTGGTTCATTTTTTACAGACCTCTCTGGCTTCCTCTACTCTCATAGTTCGTCTCATACAAACTTGCTAGTTACAGAGAACAGTTTGAACATACCATTAATAAATTATTATATTATATTTTTTAAGTACGATTAAGTAGTTCTATTATCAAGAAATAAATTGCCTAGGTACTTACCTAATGATTAATTTTTGATTGGACTTTAGAAGGTTCCAAGCAATTATAATTAAGAGTTATGCTAGTTGTGATTCATACATCCATATTAAGTATTCTTTTATAAAAGCCTTAATCAACTCAAAACTCCATACAAAAAATAGTGAAATGTTTTATACAATAGGTTAAAATTTCGAAAATATATGACCCGCTTTCGTTTATTCAGATAATAAAGAACTGTCTAATGATAAAACAGTTTGATTGCCATTTAAAATTCACCTGGCTCCTACTCCAGAAACCGAATTTGATACTTACAGTTAACAAAACTAGTAATATTAAATTATTATACAAATAGGCGAAATGTGTAAAAAAACGCGTGAAAAATCCGGCATATCCATTAGAGGCCACTAAACCAGTATTTATTTTTATACCTATATAATGTTTTAGATTTCGGTAGAGTGATTAACCCGATTATTTTGAATAGTTTCCTATCTTTCTATCTATATCATCACGCCAGATCCCTTGCGGGGTAGGTAGAGAGTACAGAATTCCAACAGGTTCTTTCCTTACAGACCTCCCTGGCTTCCTTCACTCCCATAATTCATCTCATAAACGCTCGCCGTTTATGAAGACTCTTGACTTGCACCTCAGAAAAGACACGATCTCACGGTCATGGTAAAATAGTCTAGGTCTTCCCCGGTACCTACATCCTTCCACTTTCGCATTGTATACAAGGTGTAACATAATTAACGCAAGACCTGAAAGTAGTTTGGTCTAAATCGGCAACTGTATGGATTCCAACTTTTTTTAAAGTTAGTTAATAATTGTTTTTAATTTTCAAAAAATGCTGTTACTTGTTCTGTTCGCTGTATTAAACATAATTTAATAATTATTCAAAGCATTACGGCTATTTTTAATGTTTTTCTATTACACACACGTCAATATGCATACAAAAGTTAATTAATTATTAAATTTTATGGTTAATTCGGGTACCAAAGAGTTCAAAAAAATTGTAGAAAACTCCTGAAAATGAATTCGTAAAGCAATGATCTAATTGAGGTGTCTGAGGTCTTGCGTTATTTATGTTACACCTTGTATAAATAGTTTTTTTGTAGATTTACATATAAGTTAGACGACTATGAGAATGGAGAAAGCCAGAGAGTACTCTCTGCCTACCCCGCAAGGGATCTGGTATGATCATATAGATCGATAGAATATATAATGCTTAAGTATAAATTGGCAGGTGGCGTTATTTTTCCATGTGGTTGCTTAAACTCATGAAGTAACCAAAAATGAGAGACTCTGCAAGTAAGTTAGTACCGTGTATCTATAAGTTTTAACTAAGAAGGAGAATAAGCGTCACTCTTGTTTCACCTTTGGATAATCGTAACGCCAGATTTTCATTCAGGTCAGTCGCGCTGTAGTGTGCAGGAAACTGGGCATGAAAATGAGTAGAATAGTCATGTAATTGTTATATACCCGCACTGTTCATTTTTAAGTCTTGGAAGCTTAGGACCAAAATACAAAACTGTGAATTGGAGCGATGCGAATTTGCAACGCAGAAACCTAGTCTTACAGTGCCTCCTGCAAGCTCGTAGTTTTGTGTTTTCTTCGTTTTCACTTTCATTTTTATTAAGTAAGTTTTACGAAAAGTATACCATCTCGGCAGCGATAACGCTAATGTCAATCTATTAAGCTAAGTAAGCCCTCAGTTCTCTATACAATTTCCCTGCTCGCTTACGCGATTTATTTGGTCACGCTGTGCTGGCCAGTTTCTCTGCTCTCCGCCACAAAAGTGAACTGAATGACTAAAGGCTTATAAACCTCTCGACACTTGGCTTTCTCAGAAATTTTAATAATACCTCTACATACATTGAATATGTAGGTATTACTTGGTAGGGAAAAGTACCAACCGCTCGTTCTAGTCAATTAGTCACAACAAATTTACTAAATACGCGGATGTATTTAAGACAGGCCATTAGTGTGTATTACTTAAGTACAGATAATTTTTTTTTTTGGCCTAAAACTTATTTGGTAATTATGTTTAAAGTACCTAATTAGAACAAAGCCGACCCTAGATTAATTATTGTGAGCAAGCATTCATTACGACGTTAATATAAAAAAATGTAAGACAATAAATTCACTAATTCAGTATACTTCAATTATGGACATACACGAGTACGGCTCAAAAAAGTATACAATTCTATTTTGTCATGATTCAAATGAACACAAAAGGATAAAATAATATTCATGGTCTCAAAACTCGTTTTTGTTTTGTTTTCAGTGGGTATTGTTAATTTTTAAACCGCGATACAATGCGCGAAATAGTTTTATTTCATGTGTATAAATATACGCGTAAATTTAAGAACTCAATATTATGAAATTGACAATATAATAATATCAGCCTATACTGCCTACCGCTGGGCAAAGGCCTTCTCTCACAAATCGAGGTGAGAGAGATTGGGTCATACTCCACCACGCGGACCAAGTGCGGATTGGTGGAGGCAGGTTTGTGGCCACCTGCTGTTGGAACTTATCAAGCCGCCTTTAAGGCTTCTAACTCGGCTTAACGACTACCACATGAAGTGGTAACCGGGACCAACGGCTTAACGTGCCTTCCGAAGCTCGAATATGAAAATGCCACAAATGGTCACCCATCTCAGGCCGACCGAGTCGAACGCTGCTTAACCTTGGTGATCGGTAAGAACACCGCGGTCGCACAGCGCTACGAGACTAAATTGACAATATTAATGTTATTACCAAGAAAATCTAGAGTAAATTCTAGTTCCATACAAAATTCAAATTACTCGACCCCGACTACACTGATATGATTCTATTTTTTGTTGTTTGTGTAGCTATGCTGATATTTTATGTATCAAATTAAGGCTAAGTAAATGCACCTACTGTCCCAAATAACAAAGACGACATAATATAACAGAACATTACTGTTAAAAAGTGGGTAATTTTAATCCAGGGTGCATCTTTAATTTTTTTTTTATAATTTGAAGTCGCAACGTATATAAAACAGTAACTATACAAGGTGTAACATAATAAACGCACGACCTCAGACACCCCGATTAGAGAATTATTTTATAAATTCAAAATGAAAACAAACTTTCCAAATTTAAAGGTTTTTACCCTTTTTTAAAGCACTTTAATAACCCAATTAACAAAGAAACTTGCATGTGTGCGTTTTGAGAAATACGTTTTAGGAATGAATTTGGAATCTCCTCCTTGCTATGAATGAAGAATAAATTTAGTTTTTTATAGCGCACTAAAGGAAAAATTTTTGCAAATAATAAAAAATGCAAGATACATTAAAAATTGTTGGAATCGATCCAGTTACCGATTTAGAACAAATTACTTTCAGGTCTTGCGTTTATTATGTTACATATTGTATATACAGAGTATTAATTATCTTACATTCGCTCAAACGCTGGGATGAAACTAACTGCTGCAGTACATATTTACTGCAGCAGGGCCCTTATTCGCTATGACCCATTAAAACGTAACGCGGCGCGTTAAGATGTTCTCTCTTCTTTTGGTGACTGTGGGGACTCTGTGCAGACTATCCAGCACATCGTGGAGGACTGCCCGACCAGGAAGTTTAGCAGCGAAATCGAAGGGGCTACATCATCTGACACCGGAGGCTAACCTTCACTCTGACATAAGATTTAAACATGGGTCGCATTACTGTCGGTACATCGCTATACGATGAAGATGATGATGAAGATAATTTCGTGAAATTATCGCTTGATGTACTCTAATGACGTACAGAAACCTATTACACGATGATGTTACTAAATTCTCGTAACGCGCCGCGTTCGGTTATAGCGAATAAGGGCCCAGTTTGTTTCACACCATTAATTTTACCTATTAAAACGAAAATGTCCTGATAACGCGTTTTAATGAAATAAAACTATTTGCAACTTTGCAGCACCCATGGTCACGGGAAGGACAGTCCTTCCCGTGACCATGGGTGCTGCAAAGCACTCGAAACGTCGGGACTTAAAAACCAAAATAAACCGCGATAAAATCCAAAAAAATAGTTCTATTTCATGTGTAATATTCGCGTAAATCTAAGAACTCAGAACGCGTTTTAAGTTTTGGGGTAATGAGGCGCTGTGGAGACGCTGCTCGTTCTTTTTATTTATACATTTTTTTACGACTGCCTCGTTGGTCTAGTGGCAAAGCGCATCGCTTGGTGATCACGAGGTCCAGGGTTTAAATCCTAGGTCGGACAAATGAAGTATATCTAACGAAAACTTCCCAGTATGAGTCCGGAGTCTGGAACTTTGCCCGGTATATGGCAATAGGCTCGCCCCCTATTAAATGGGACCTAACATCGTCGGCGAAAAGTGGGTGTACTCAGTACACCTCTGCCACCCCCGCTTGGGGAATATAGGCGTGACGGTGTACATTTTTTTTAGATTATTTCTAAGTAATTTTGCATGGTAACAACTCTTTACTTTTTTTAGATACAAGTTTTTAAAAGAAAGTTTTAGGTTTGAGTCACCATACATTTGGAAACGCATGTAGCGTTCGTTTGTAGGCCTTCAACCTAATAAAAACCTATGTAAGTTTGAAGCTGTTGTACGTATCTTAGCAAACGTCATAAATATCTTCATCGCTTAAAATTGCAAGGAGCTCTATCAAACTATAGAATGAGCCGCACCATAAACATAATGGTTATAATCATCTTCGTGAAATGATTAAGTTGGTACATTTAGCACTCAAACTAAAGTTAGTGTTACAAAAGCGGGTAACTTTTATATCTTAGATATCGAAGAAAGCAAGTAAAATTTATTAATTTTATAAAAGGCCTTAAAAAAATAACAATTGTTCTTTTTTAAAGGTTAGGTAATAAAACACTCTGCATTTCTAGACCCATACAATTTTTAATCGACTTCAATAAGTTGGAGGTTCTATGTTCGTCTGTATGTATAATTTTCTTATGTATGTTCACCAATATTTTCGTACCGATTTTAATGATTCTTAGGTCCAGTATAGCTCCAAAATGGCCCCATATTAATTGGTTTTTTTTTCTTTTTTTTTATATTAAGCCCCACACTTGGATTTATTCCTGTATCCTGGGTGCGTTTACAAACATGAAAATTCACATACACAAATACCCAGACCGAAACAAATAATTGTGGATCACACAAAGATTTGTCCCGTGCGGGAATCGAACCCGCGACTATTAGACACAGTGGGTGGAGCGGCTTAAGCTCTTAACCACTGCGCTAAATCGTCCGCGATATTGAACCTTAGACTTTGTATGTACACCAGTGAACTCCTTAACGATGAACAATACGAATGTGTAGATTGAGATATTATGGCTATTATGTCAATCCTATAGGTACCCTACTATAAAACTAAATAGAATATTAACCGATTTCAAAAAAGGAGGAGCTTCAAAATGCGTCTGTGTTTATTTATAACTTCTTTGTCTATAAACCGATTTTGATGATTTTTCTTGCATTGGGCTTAGAATAGCTCCAAGGTGGTACCATTTTAATTTTATTTGTACTGAACCTGTTTGAAGATACACCCTGGGAATCCTTGACCGCAAACTGCGATTAACATTATTATGAGTGTAATATCAACCCTGTAAATACCTTACTGTAGAACTAAGTAGAATAATATAATAAAGGTATATAAATATTAATAATTAATCCACTCATCAATTAAAATTGTAAAATAAATAACTTAAAAAAAAAGAAACGGGCATCAAAAAGCAAAAAAATATATTTGAAGTCGGTGCCAAGTAATCGACTGCACCAACCGGTTTAAATTAATTTTATAATAAATATTTTTTTTTTAAAATGTATTGCAATTTTTACTTAAGCCAAGTCAAATATAGGTATTTCCGTTATTATTTCAATAAGTACTTCCTCTCCTCTTTTCACCTTGTAAGCAAACTGAGAGGGAAAAGTCAAGCACACCGTAGTTTAATAAGTAAGCGGTTATTTTATTACTTCTAAAATGACAATTTTGCGTTTAAGTCTAAACGTTCAAGATTTAACTTTGTTTCTGATTATTTTACAATGCGTCCGTCCTAGAAACAGTTGGTCGTAAAGTTTATTCAAGCAACACAAAGAGGTCGCGGCGGTGCAGGCCTACAGTTTAGCAACTGCACCGACTCACACAATACTCAGAAATACCTAGACTTACAAACAACTATGTCAATATTTTGCAGCAAAGATAATAAATCATAAATCGTTTTTCATTGTGATTTTTGGTGATACAATATGATCTTGGATTAACATTTAAGTTTCTCAAAAATACTACCCATTGGGAATAAGTTAAACGTATATCTTTAACGTAACGTAATGTCACGTAACGTAAGAAAGCGAGTAGGTATGAAAGATAGTATCGGTGTAAAGATTAAAAACAGTATGCTCCGTTGGTTCGGGCATATAAAAAGAATGACAGGAGAAAGAATGACAAAACAGATATACAATGCAAAAGTGGAAGGATGTAGGGACCGGGGAAGACCTAAACTCTCTTACCATGACCAATCAGACCGAGTCTTATCTGAAGGACAAGTCAAGAGTCTCCGTAAACGGTGAGCGTGTATGAGACGGACTATGAGAGTGGAGGAAGCCAGAGAGGTATGTAAGGAAAGAACCTGTTGGAACTATGTACTCTCTGCTTACCCTGCGAGGGATCTGGCGTGATTGTATAGATAGATAGATAGGTATATCTTTAACAAATGACAAGTAATCTATTATAAAAGACTTGAATGGTTTTCATTATGCAAATGTAATAATTAATTAATTTAGCTTACTCATCGATCTAGTAGCGCATAACGCGGGTGACGATAACGAGGTCCTGAGTAGAAGAAAGTGTGGTTTTTTTATCGGAAATTCCTAACAGTCTGGAATGTGCCCGGAATAATGGCAATAGATTCGCCCCCTATTACATTAGAACCTCTCATTATCGGCGATGTATGGGTTACACAGTACACCTCTATAACCCCGGCTTGGGTTTTTTTTATATTTTCGTGTATTAAAGGATTCTATATAAAATTGGCTTGTAGTTTCTATAAAAAATAAGTACCTACTAACCAACCCTATATTTTATATAAAGTAATTTAAGGCATTCTATCGCAATGTGCGGGAATTAATCATTATGTATACAAGAAAGTTAACAAACACACCACACTCGAATGTTTTTATGCACCGGAAACCCACTTGCGATATTGTAACATTAATTTTGTTTTGTAATGTTATGGATCAGTCAGTGTGTTTTTAACAATTTTTGCTCCTACACGTGTAATAAAAACATGAACAGAAACATTTAAACACGAAACGTAATTTACGTTATGCCACCCAGTAACCTTTAGATTTTTACTCTTTACAACGTTATTATTAGTCCTACATCTCAGTCTTAAAGCATCACACTCGAAGTAGATCGTATACTTATATTTGTATAACATAACATTATATCTATAACAGAAAATTATTAAAAAAAACAGATTGAAACAAAAAAGACTAGCCTCCTAAATTTCTCGCTGGATCTTCTCAGTGGAGGCCGCACTCCGATCCGGTAGTAGATTAGTAAGTTAAAAAACATAATGTAAAGTATGTAAACACCCCCGCAGGACGTATACAAAATAAACGCTTTGAGTTTGAGATTAAAACGTGTTAGCTAAAATATACATTGAGAAGGTGGTAAATGTTAATATATTACGTACTAATAAATCATTGCTACAAAATTCAGTGCATTTTACGTAGAATAAAAAAAATGTTCTAACCATGTGTATTTGTAAAACCATCTACTTAAGAAGCAATAATTACATGAACAAGAAAAGAAGAATTTTGACTCACGCATAGAACAAAACTGGAACGAGACAATTTAAAATAGATTACGAAGAACGTTAACATAGACCAGTGGTAACCAGTGATGTTCTTTAAAGCAAAACCTCAAAGTTTCCTGTGGTTTACCACAGGAAACTTTGACCATACAAAATGTACATACCATTAGTATACAAATGCAGTTAGGACTCTGCGTGCAACGAAACTGCGTATGATTCCCTTTTTATTTAATCACCGGACACAGACGCTACTCGCATGCGTTTCTTATAACATGTCCCACCAAAACAAATATTCAAAAAGGAAACATGCTCGTATAGTTTTTTAAAGTTGTCAAAAACGGTTAATCCAAGTATAGTAAGTATTCATAACACTTTCAGATATTTTTTCTCTAAGGACCGGCTAATACATAGATAATAATATTAGTAGACAATATTAATATTATGTAAAATATTTTGAATTCATTCTAATGGCTCCGTTCTCAACATTTGAATTTGGATGACAGTCATAGACTTTGCGCTCTCATAGCTCTTGATCTTCATAGACCCAACCCAACATAACTTTGGAGCTCTTAAATAATTCACATTACCTATCATCGTATTCTGAAAGACGTTTATTGCATGACAAAGGCTCTTTGGTGGTGCCCTTGAAGCTTAATGAAAAGCTGGATGAGTACAGCATAGAGCCCTGTACTGTTTCAGCTTTTACCTGCGACCTTCATCAGGTCATTGGTTAATCTTGTGGGGAAACACCTTTAGTCAACCTTAGTAACGATAAATCCAGTTTATAAGGAAGCCAAGAATTACTGTAACCTAGATGTATACAGGTTAAATCAATATAAAAAGGCAAGTCCCGACGCACTCACTCATTCACTGACTGACTCATATTTATATAATATCGCATGGATTTACGAATATGCTATAAAATAAATGTTTATAAAGGTTACAAGGCTACGTATTTAATGTAGTGTTGTAAAAATGAGCGCTGAAGTCAAGCATTTAGCGCTGAGTCGACGCTCACGTGCGTTGAAACACGTAGAGAACGCGAGCGTTTTAAGCGCCGACTCGAGAGTTTTTACAACACCAATTTAATGTGTACTCATGCCACTCAGCCGGACTTCCACTGCGAGCGGAACGGAACGTACGGAGTCCTTTTAACTCGCAACAGTAAATTTCATAAAAGTGCTTTCAAGAGTTAAGCGGAAAGTGTTGAGTAGCGATCACAAGTCTTGGGTTTTGATACCAAGTCGCATAAAATGGAAAATCCAGAGTCAGACATTGTTCCCGGTATTATAAATAGCTTCGTTGGCAAAAAGTGAGTGTACACAGTACACCTGTTTCAACAACAACATAATAAATGCACATAAATCTACGCTGGATTAGTGTACTAAGCCCGTAGCCTTAGTAGTTGGCAATTTCAAAGCGCTTTTGTACTCCAGCATACCGCAGCCAGAGTTCAACCATGACTTTATACCGCGAGTACTATGTAGAGCATGTGATTTTGATATTTGCAACGGTAAATATTTCTTTACAAAAAATAAGAGTCGCAAAGTAGTTCATCACAACTAATCTTGAGACGTCAACACGTAATTTATTAAAAGTTTGTATTTTAATATAATAGCAGTTTGAATATACTATACTAGCACTGATAGCATAGTGGTTAGACCGTTGGACTATAAAGTCTGAGGTCTGGGGTTCAAATCCAGGCACGCACCTTTGTCTTTGTGAAAGCATGTGCGTATTAAAAATTAACTATCACTTGCTTTAACGGTGAAGGAAAACATCGTGATGAAACCTGCATGCCTAAGAGTTTCTCGAAGGTGTGTGAAGTTCACCTACCCGCACAGGGCCAGAGTAGTGGACTATGGTCTAAACCTTCTCAGTCTGCGAGGAAGCCCGGACAATTTCTTAACAGGCTAATGTTATTATTATTTGAATATAAAAAATACTTTTTTAATCTTTATTCAGAATACACCAATATATTATATTAAAATACACTCAATTTATTTTGAAATACAATTAGTTTTTGTAATCATTTCAATTAGTTAACACTCAATTTATGGCTGCTAGTTAAATATCGAGTCATAATGATCGATACTTACTGTTGTTTGAAGCTGCTAAGTGGCAGCTTTTACTATCATCTGTATATCATACGATATACATTTTACGAGAAATTTATAAGTTTCAATCAGTCATTGCGAGAAATTCGTTCATACTAGATAATGCGATACCTACATGACTATCCTTGTTCAGCAGAACGATAAAAAATGGATGGTAATGTAACGAATGAAAAAAAAGTGTAACGAAACTTATTTCCAATAATAATTAATATGAAAATGTGCCTAATACACACATGAAATTTAATGATTTTGAAACTACGGTATTTTCAAGATGATGGATGAAAGTGGGCGTAAAACAAAAAGTGCTTAAAATGATTTTTTGTATTCTCAAGATTATAACGTTGTTGTATACTCAGTGTTCGTGATCGTAATGCACAGGATTGCGTTGTGGTTGCCGCGTCATTGATTGTTTTCAGTTGCATCGTAGCCTTCGACGTAAAATCGCCGGCGCCGGTTCATTGACAGACATCATACTTGTATTTAAACTTTCATTATGGCTTGTTATACGGTTAAATCAAATAACGTAAGAATTGTGGTATACAACAATATAATATATGTTTATCACTACGGCAAGAGGTTACGGAGTAAGCAATGAGACGGTTGTATTAGCTTGCTTTATCTATTCTTCTATAATGTCAATAATTAAAGATCACAAACAGTTTCCGTCTCGTGTAGTTGTTACCAAATATGTTTGAAGAATTCTCGTGATGATATACAAATCATTTTACAATATTGGACTGATGTAACATCTATAATAATTCTAAACATGATGATAGATAGATTATATAGATTATATACTTGTTGATTATATATATTATATACTTGTGTTACATCTTAGTCAGCTGCTCCTATGAAGTTCAAAAAGTGTTTGGGTATTAATTTGTATGTTCAAACTCTTATAAACATTTATCAGAGATGTAAACAAATATCAAGGCAAATATATTCTGAATAAACTGCGAAACACTAAACAATGTTCATGACGTTTACAACTTCTGAAACTTTTAATGACTGTTTACATAACAACCACAAAAGGCTAAAACTTTTAAACCTAGACAATAAAGACTTGGTAGTTCCCGTGTACACATTTTAATTAACCAAAGGAACAACTACCTCTAATCTGCTACGCCAGAACTGAGTTTGTAAATTAAAGCGAAACTTAAATCATAACTGCCTGCCTCGTTGGTCTAGTGGTAAAGTGCATCGCTTTGTGATCACGAGGTCCTGGGTTCAAATCCTAGGTCGGACAAGTGTAATTTTTCTAACGAAAACTTCCCAGTAGGAGTCCGGAGTCTGGAATTGTGCCCGGTATATGGCAATAGGCTTGCCCCCTAATCCATGGGACCTAACATCGTCGGTGAAACGTGGGTGTACTCAGTACACCTCTGCCACGCCCGTTTTTTTTAAATCATAACAAGCAATTTTTTGTCAGGACCAGCCAGGACCACCCAGGTTCTGGAAGATTGTCATCACGCGGTAGTTAAGAGTTTAGGATCTAGGATACAAACTAAGAGAGACTACGTGAGGCAGAAGCCGGCTATCCAAAGGTTGTTATTACAACACGCATTTAAAATTGGCTTCGGAGGACGAAGACGGACTATGGGAAGGTTGTGATGATGATGGTGTGATAACATGAATGCAGATATGGATAGAATGATGCTTTAATATTTGTATCCAAAGGCAGAATTTACTCACTTCTATATTTGAAAATTTGTCAATGCAAAAGGCGAGTACTTACGTTTAAAGTATAATAATTACTAGTGGTCGCCCATAGGTCGATATTCGACCTACTCTTTCATCGTTTGCTGGTTATGTTTTGACATTCAGTAAGACTAGAGACAAATAATATAAAAGACAAACATCAATTTGACGTGTATTGTGTCAAATACATAGTAGTGTGTAATGTTTTTTTCATTGATTTAATGTATGTTTCATGCATAATTTAAAAAAAAATATTAGCATTCTGCACTCCTTCTCTATATAAACTATAAGTGTGGGAAATTTCATACTCCTCTGTCCGCGCAATTTTCGTCAAAATGTGTACAAAGTTTTTGCTTCACGTATTAATATATAGATATACTTATTGTGAAAAGTAATGTAGGTAAATAATATGACCGGAAAGTGGGAATGTAAAAGAAATATTAACGAAATACCAATTTGCTTTGTTTATTTAAGGATTACACGGTAGTTACTATAATGGGTTTTCATAATAGTTTCTCTATATTACATAGGTACATAATATTATGTACGTTCATTTTTCAGTCAGTTGAGGTTTGAAAATATTTATTTATCGATTAAACGTGTAGATGTAATCTGTAGATATTTTTGTTTGATTGAATGATTGATGTCAAAAATGGTGGATATAATTTATTGTAATTATTTTAAATCTATCTACCTATATCAACACGACTTGCGGAGTAGGCAGAGAGCACAGAGTTCCAACATAATTTTTGATTATAGACCACTCACCTATTCATAAATAAATGAGAATAGGCAACTATGAAATAAATAATTTGTATTTATAGTATATTTGCTCTAAGATATTAAATAATGCGTTCCAAGTGTTTTTTTTTACATTTTTTAACTTTTAGTTTAGTAATAACAATAATTTGTGCAATATAACGTTAGTTATTTATTTATCCGATATCAGTAAAGTAAATTAAATTTCTTACCTACTTCATATATACCGGCTATTTATGAATCCAAATAGTAGCACACACAAGTAATAGTTGTTTACACTAAATCATAAATTATGAAATTCAAATGTATAATGCAAGTGGCACACCGAGCGCCCGTGACACTGCGCACAGGTCGAAGAAGCTTTGAGCGGCGCGTGCGCAACTCCCTCCTACTTATAGTTTCAGCCGCGCGGTGTAACACTTTCCCCACCTATCTTCATCTCTTCACAAATGTAAGAGATATTTGAATTTCACTCGAGAGTTCGAAAATCAAGTACCTTTATTATAAAATAAAAATAGTGTCTAGTATGTTATTTCAATAGATAGAAAATATACTCAATACTTTAAAATTGAGGTTCGCAACTAGATACTGACGCTTGAGTCCTCTATTTCTTTTTACACACCATAACGCCAGCGGCAGAGATGTATTGTGTACCCACATTTTGGTGACGATTTGTAATAGGGGGCCAGCCTATTACCATGATATCGGGCCAGATTCCAGGGTCAGGACTGTAACTGAAAATTCTTCGGTAGAATGTTTTATGCACCTGTAGCAATTTATCTGAACTGAAATTCGAACGCGTGAACTCGTGATCGTCAGTCGCACGTTCACCAAACCTTGTGACTAGATTAAGGAGACAGTACCTACTTACTTTTAATCTGAGCGTGTTTATTGCGTATTTACTCTGTGTGCTTTCAGGGAGTAATATAGTCGACCTGTGAAAGTAGAAGGAATGTAAAAAACTATTTAACGTGGACCATCACACTGCTAATAGAAACGTATGCATATACTTGGTACTACGTTGGTCTTGACTGCCTCGTTGTTCTAGTGGCAAAGTGCATCGCTTTGCGATCACGAGGTCCTGGGTTCAAATCCTAGGTCGGACAAATGTAGTTTTTCAAACGAAAACTCTCAAGTATGAGTTCGGAGTCTGGAATTGTGCCCAGTATATGGCGACTCGCCCCCTATTACATGGGACCTAACATCGTCGGCGAAACGTGGGTGACCTCAGTACACCTCTGCCACCCCCGCTTGGAGAATATAGGCGTGACGGTGTTTTTGTTATTTTTTTATACAAAGTACATTATAACAATTGTAGGTGAATTCAAAAACAATTAGTACATATTGTGAACGAAATGGAAAGTGAGACTTTCTATAGAAATCGTACTACCTACTTGATCGATGAAAACCTATAAACAATTCTAATCATAAGGTTCGGGGTTTCAAATCACCTGGATGGAAAGCACCCACGGCACGGAATAATATGTAGATCAACGCTTTTTCTAATAAATAACAATCTGAAAAACACAAGCAGAACTATCCCTTATGGATACTACCCTTACGGGGTAGGCGGAGAGTACAGAGTACCAACAGGGTTTTTGTGAGGAACAGAGTTTTAACAAGCCGAACTATAAAGGAGAAAGTAAATTTTAAGTATGAAGTATGTTAAATTAATATTATTGTGAAATGGCGTGGGGCCCTTAACCTCAACAGTTATAATTCATTGGTAGCTATTTATAAAAATAGAGTTATTATAAATACAGAGTAAAAATCACTCCACGCTTTATCACAATAAAATTAATTTAACATACTCATCATACTTAGAAATTATTTTATCCTATTTAGTTCAACTTGCAATTAATGCGGTGTTTTAAATTCATTTTCTTGCATTTAGTCGAAAAACAACATCAAGAGTTGTTGGAAATATCTTTTTAAAAACAAGATATTATAACAAAAACACATCGAAGATATCTTGCTCAGTGGAGGAGGTCCTACGGCCTCCTTTCGGCTCTGTCATCAGACTCATCAACATCATCTGGTTGTATAGTACATGTCAAAAACAATCTAACAAACCTAAACACGAGAGAATTATGTTGTATAGTTTACATGTCTATGACCGTTGTTGCATGTCACCTAACGTACATACGTATGCCAAACTTCAGATCAAACGGATACCAGCCAGTGCTTGAAACATGGATCACAAGATTTGAACCGAAAGACAGACAGACAGATCTTGGGGATCCTGGTCAGGATATTAGGTCAAAGTTATAAAATTATTGTATTACTAGCTGGTACCCGCGGCTTCGCACGCGTTTATTTTGTAATTATTATGTATATATTTATTAAGTATAATTTCTTATAAAATATATATAAAAATATAAAATACAAATGTTCTTATATATATTGTATAAAAAAAAAAAATGTGCTCCACCGACAGCAAGGTCTACGACCCAAGCTACCGGTGGTCAGGGCTCCAAAGAGAGGAACCTCCTCACAATGCGTGCCGTGTCCAACATTACTGCCTTCTGTATCAGGCCCTTCACCCAACTGCCTAATTATTATTATTATTACTCTTTGGGATAGTATTATTCCAATACTTAAAAGACACCTCCATATTAAGTTTCTTTTAAATCCGTTCAGCCGAGCTAATATGAAGAAATAAAAACGACTATCCCCCAGGAATCTTGCATTTCCCGAGCTAAAAAGTAGTCTTAAACAATCTCTAAAAATTCTCCATTTTCCAGTAATCACTATCACGGATCCAGTGATCAGTGATTTCAATGATCAGTGATCAGTGATCACTATTTAAAATCGGTCCCGCAGTTCCGGATATTAATACGGACAAATTTTTTTTTTGTGCACATTGCACATAAAATATCTTCTTTATTTCAAAATCTCAAATCAATATTCCCGTGCGCTGTGCGGGGATCGTACCTGCGACTATTCGACTAAAGTAAATTAAGCAGTCTACGTTTTATCGCTTATACGAAGTCGTCTTTGTTTTGCAAAAGTATTTATAAATTCGACTTATATATGAGTAAATATTGGTGTGATTTTAAATACCACTTAGACGGGCAATATCGGCATGATCTAGTGTGTAAAGTTACCTATTTCTTATTATTATTTCCCGACTTAAGATACTTTAATACTATCTACCAATCTTTATCATCACGTCAGATCCCTTGCACTCTCTGCCTATTTGTTGCTTGTTGTTCTACGTCCTTCCACTTTCGCATTGTATATCTGTGTGGTTTATTCTTTATAATCCGTTCAGCAGTTTTACTATGAAGAAATAATACGAGGCATGCCTTTTTAGTTCTGTCGTTTCCATATTTCCCGGCAATTTTGAATTTGGAACTGTTCTATATTCGAATGTGTTTAAATTTTGAATCTCAAAACAGTTGAAAGTATTAGGATTAATGATATTGTTTAGTCACAGCGTCGATTGGAATCTGTCAGGTTACGTACGAAAATGAATCTTTCTAAGGAAAATGTTCGTGCAATAATTTTCAACAACTTTAGAAGAGGCCTGACACGGCTTCTGTGTTTTGAAGAGCTAACATCTGTGTTCAGTAATGAAGCCCTATGTCTGCGGACTGTCAAACGCTGGTATTTAGAATTCCAGCGTGGACATACTAGTGTTAGTGACAAATCTCGCGAAGGACGCCCAAAATCCACCTTCACTGAAGATAACATCATTGCTGTGAGACAACTAATTCTCGAAGATCGTCATGTGACGTATCGAGAGATAGAGGCTCTATTAGGCATCTCAGGGACAACGATTCAGAAGATCTTGCATGAAGCGCTTGGTGTGAGAAAGCTAGTTTGCCGTTGGATACCGCATCTGCTTTCCGATGATCACAAGGCGGTCCGCGTCAGATGGTGTAAGAAAACTCTGCAAAGGTTCAACCGAGGAGAGTCAAATCACGTCTACGACATCATCAGTGGTGACGAATCTTGGATCTATGCCTAAGATCCTGATTCCAAACAACAATCTACAATCTGGGTCTTTCAAGACGAGCCAAAGCCGACTAAAGTTGTTCGTTCTCGAAGCACTTCAAAGAAGATGGTGGCCACGTTCGTTGGAAAAACCGGCCATGTTGCGACTATTGCACTTGAAGAGTAAATTTTATAATAACTGGTTTGAGCGAATGGAAAAGTGTATTAAGCTACGTGGTGAATATTTTGAAAAACAATAAAAAGTACTATAAGTTTATAGTTGTGTTTTTTTCTTCAAACGACAAAACTTAAAAGGCATGCCTCGTAGATATTCCCAAGAAGTAGTGCAATTTTTTAATAAAAAGTGTTCTGTTTTATTTTAGGATGTAAGACACTTCATACAAAGTTTCTATTTAATTCGTTTAGCCATTTTAATATGAATAAATAGCAGCTATGTCGCAAAAACCGTGATTCTTTCCGGGATTAAAAGTATCTCCAATATTATTTCGAGACCTAAAACGCCTTGAAAGTATTAGTTAGACCCAATCTGTAATTTTGGTATAAACAAATAACAGCTAGATATCCCGGGATAGCCGTGTAGTGAATATATTATTACAAACCAGAAGTGAAATTTAATAAAAAAAATACACGCAGAGCACCTTTATGATTAATGTTTTAGAAATTATTAATTAAATTAAATGGCAAATATTGATTTTATAAATCTATCGACTATTCCCTAGCACGTCCGCACTGTCCGACCGCCCAAGCAAAAGAGAGCGAGGTAACCGCCAGCTCGCCGCTAGTGACCTCGTGAGGACCCCGAACCGCGTGGAAGCGTCCGGACGTCAGCTTGTTACAACATTGTATATTTTGTCAACTTCCACCAGACGAATTTCTCTATCAACTATCTCTACCGTGTCCAGCCTTAGCCCCACTTAGCCAGCACAGGTGGTATTTGTAAAATATAAACTAAACCATAGCGCGATCTTTTCTAACACAACACTAATGCCGTCTCATAAAAAAAACTTATACGATACAAGGAAGTTATTTTCAAGAAGGTTGTGTGTCTACATTTTGTGTTAGTCTTCTCGTAAGATATTAATCGTCGTTAATTTCGTATCCGTCCCATTCTTTGCTAGAGTTCTCTTCAGAATAAACATTCCTCAATGCATTATCGGTTCATGCACGAAAGCATGTTTGAGTGTTTAAATCAAACGTGTATGAACAATTTCAAGTCAGTGCTTTTAACCACTGAAAAGATTTACGTAAGGAGACGAACCTGAGTCCAATATCAATTCATGGATGAATTCATGTGTAGACAAAATCACATATTTTACGTCGTAACATTGCAGTTGGGGACAAACAGTAATAAAGTCTTATGGTTTTTCCCGCAACAATTTAGTAGCTAAGTTGTTTTGGAACAATGAATGTTTTATCAAAATCGACTTTCTTTTTCTTGCCTCAGAAGCTGTCAGATGTTTCGAAAATATAAGTAGTTGTGATCTTTAGTGACAGGCATAGAATAACAATAATCTAGAAGCCGCGGTCGCGCATCGACTTGAAGCAACAATTAGTACCTGCAAAGCAAGTAGTCACACATTTACGCGACTCATCACTAGGCGACCGTCGCGCGAAACAACGTGCTCTACGCATGTCAAATTAATTTAATTATGGCGTTCTGTGGCGTTCCTACCTGTAACAATTCCGTCAAGTTAAAAAAGAAACAGGATAGGATTACATTCCATATGTAAGTAGCGCAATCGGACACCGTATTATTAAAATATTGAATTAAATGTTCCGTTCATAATTATCACCGAAAATAATGCATCCATTTTGTCTGTGTTGCCAACACAGCAGTGTAATTTTTCCCTTCTTGTTTTTAGTATGGATCTTAGCTGATTAATGATTTATCTCTTTAGTTATGATAACGAAAGTACTTTTCCCACTTGTAATTACTAAAAGCTGTATGGAATAACGCTTTTATATGTATGACGCAGTAGTAGATAGTTAATGTGGGGACATCATTTTATTCCTAGTAGTATAATGATAAGTCGGATAAAACATAGGCCTACATTTTGCCGACGATGTTAGATACTATATACCTATTTCTCCAATTGGGGATGGCAGAAGTCTATCGCGTGCACCCACATTTCAGGCAATATTAAAAAAAAAAAATTCAACAAAAGGAATATTAAAAATAATATTACACTTTTTCCGTCCTAAGAATCGATCCTAGAACCTCGTAATTGTTTCTTTTTTTTAAACATAGCCCTACTCTAGGATTTATTCCTGTGTCGTGGGTGCGTTTACAAACATGAAAATTCACATACACAAATACCCAGACCGAAACAAATAATTGTGGGTCACACAAAGATTTGTCCTGTGCGAGAATCGAACCCGCGACTATTAGATACAGTGGGCGAAGCAGCTTAAGCTCTTAACCACTGCGCTAAATTGTCCGTCAAATTGTAACGCAACGACACAAATAAAAAAGTAATTATAAACTTATAAAAAAAAATACATTATTAACTTACTGCTAATGGAATCGCGTTTTATTTTAAGAACCTACTGAATTACGTCTATTTATTTTGTTAATATGTATAAAGATACATGTTACCGCTAGAAATAATAATGATTTTATAATCTCTTACTGAACATTTACCCCAAAAAGTGGTAAATCATTTTTAACTGGCAACATTATGCGGGTGGGAAGTGCGGTGAGTGCGGGACGTTTGCTGATTTTTTGGCTTCACCGCGCGGCGTGCAATTACGACTGAACGCGGCTTCTGGATCATTGTTATTCTATGGTGACCCAATGCTAACTATTATAATAAGAGGTAATTTCATTAGGTTCTTATTGACATAACCTCAAAACATGAAATATTAGTATGGCTGCATTAAGTTAATAATAATAATAATAATAAATTTGTTTATTTGCGCATAAGTAATTACAGATTGATAGATGATAACAAGGATAATACTCAGTATCTAGGTTGTACAAGTTAAATCTGTATACAAAACATGTGAACCCTGCCTCTTAAACTAGGTTGCCCTGTATCTTAAGGAGCAGTTTTCGGCTATATAATGGCAACAAATGTTGTGATTTAAACTAGAGTAATTTACAATATGAGATATCTATCGTACAATAGTGCGCGGTTGTTAGTAACTATGGATACATTTACCAAAAGGTTTGACATGCATTTGTGTGTGTGTGTGTGTGTGTGTGTTTGTGAGTGTGTGTGTGCAAGTTAATTTATTAGTAATAAGTGTATATAGTGTGGTGATAAATTATGTATAATTCGATGTCTTATTTTAAGTAACGTATGTGAGAAGATACTCTATGCTGGAATAGTCTTGCTGCAACAACCATTTTGTAAGTTTGGTCTTAACATTAAATTTATTCAAATTGAAATTGATTCAAGTTAAATGGGTACTATTATAATTTCTTTTGGTTACCGCTGAGTGTTTAAGAAGACTCAAAAGTTATAAATAGCTCATGATTGCAAACTATTTAATGTCTTGACATATAAATATAAATATTTAGATAACCTTAAAACTTAAAATGTTAGTATCTTTGTTTTCGATGTCTCAAATAAAAATTCTCGGTGTTTATGTTTAAGTAATGGAAA
Organism: Phalera bucephala; assembly: GCA_905147815.2. NCBI lineage: Eukaryota > Metazoa > Arthropoda > Insecta > Lepidoptera > Notodontidae > Phalera > Phalera bucephala. The sequence continues at coordinate 23,025,207 of LR990613.1, read as the reverse complement.
CCCTATAGTTTTCACATTTTTTCATACATTGACGCTTCAAATCGATATCAGGCAAAGCCATGTATGGGATCCTGCCAATGTCCTTTCGTTGAAATCTATCAAACAGGTTTGGAGTATAGTCTTTTTAGAAATCAAATGTTTCGCTTATTTTAGTCTTTTCTGGAGATTTTTTATTTTCCGGGATAAATATTGCAGATGCATTTGAAATTGTTTTAAAAATTATTAGCAATGCTCTACTTATAGTCCGTAGAGAATATCTGTTTTTCTTAAAAATAGCATAGAGTAATTAAACCATCGGTGGATAAAGTAGAGGCTCTGATTAAACTTAATGCACCCACAAATATTCATGAACTCAGAAGATTTATCAGTCTTGCCAGCTATTTAAGGAAATTCATCCAGTCTTTCGCGTTACGTATTCGTCCTCTGAATTCATCATCGAGAAAAGCTACTCCTTGGTTATGGAACACAGATCAGCAAAACGCATTCGATGATATTAAGAAATCTCATGTGTCTGACCCTGTTTCAGCCATTTTTAATCCAACATACGAGACCCAACCGCACACCGATGCTTCCAGCCGTGGTGGTGGTAGTTTGCTCGAAAAACAGCCGAATGATCAATTAAAACCTGTTGCGTATTTTAGTAAACAAATCACTGAAACTGAACAGAAATATCATTCCTACGAGCTGGAAGCAATGGCTGTTGTATTTAGCGTAAGAAAATTCCGAGTCTTATCTGCTAGGAAAACCTTTTATCATATTTAGCGACTGTCAAGTAAGTACTACTTGGACTAAGAGAGACATTTTACCACGTATAGGTCGATAGTAGTTAGAGCTACAGACCCACTGCCTCTACAACACATTGATGAAACAAATTGGGTTGTCGCAGTTCAGAATGTAGACCCAAAGATTCAAAATATTATTAAGAACGTGAGTCTACCTGAATATTCGGAGTCGTTTTTATTAAAAAACGGTATTCTTTATAAAAAGATAGGAAACTCGTGTCGAATTGTTATTCCTAAATCTGTACGTTGGAGAATCGTAAAAATGTATCACGATGATAATGGCCACCTAAATGAAAAAAAGGGTTATAGAATTATTACAACGCGAGTATTGGTTCGAAAAATTACGCTGTATCGTTACAAAGTATGTGCACAGTTGTATATCTTACCAATTTACAAAGAAACCTACAAGAAAACAAAGGGGTTACTTGTTCCTAATCAGCAAGGGTTATACCGTCCAAAAGTTTACCGTGGGTAACGTGTCATGTAGATCATTTAGGACCATTTTGTTCCTCTACCAATGGAAATGTGTACCTGTTTGTCGTTGTCGATGCATTCACAAAATTCACCTGGCTCTAACCAGTGCCGAATACTTGCACGAAACCGGTGATTGAAACACTAAATCTTCTTTCACAGTAATTTGGGCTGCCTGAACGAATAAATAGTGATTTTGATAGAAGCAAGGCATTTACAAGCAAAGAGTTTAACGAGTATTGTAAGTCAAAACAAATACGACACATTTTGAACACAGTAGCATGTCCACAAACTAATGGCCAGGTGGAGCGGTACAATCGTACCATTTTACAGTTTCTTATTGCTTACACTGACGACAATGATAGTAATTGGGAAAAATACGTTCCATTGGTGGAGCGTGGTATAAATACAACAGTTAATAGTACCACTAAAAGAGTCCTTTCGAGCTATTATACGGCTATGCCCCTTGGTTTGAAATAAGTAGTCTGGATAGAGAGTTACCCCTAATTGACTTGTCACAATTAAGATCCGAAGCACAAAACAATACCATTATTTCAGCGAATAAATTCAAAGAGAGATATGATAAAAACAGGATACCTAGTATTAAATATGAAATAGGAGATTTAGTTCAGGTACCAAAGACGTATTACGCAAAAGGGTATTACTAGTGGAAAACTGGTTGACAAGTATGCTGACCCTTTAAAGGTTATAAAAATATTTGATAATGATCGATACCGTGTTACTTCTCTAAGCAAACGAGGTCGGAAATATAATAATGTAGTAGCAGCTGATAAGATGAAAAAGTTTATAATACAGAACTTTAGTGATATTTCTGAAGAATCAAAATGATTGCTATAATACTTATTCATTTTATTCAATTTTAATTAAACATTTTATATTTTTGATACTAAATTATTTGAATCTTATTACTGTAAATATATTTCTTATTATTAAAATAGTCAAGAAAATTATTGTGTTTAAAAATTATGAGTACATTATTGTGTTGACAATTAAAAATATACTTTGATCAAGAGAATAATCTATTAAGTAAAAAAAAGAAATCATTTAAAATAATCGGTGCCCGCGTAGGTTTGTCCCGCGGATTGCAGCCGTGCAGGTGTGTCCCACGGCGGCACTCGGGCCACCCAGGTTTGTCCGGGGACGAGTGTTATATGCAATACTGTGCAGGTTTGTCCCACAGTGCAACGTGAGCCGTGCAGGTATGTCCCGCGGCGACACTTAGTCCCGCCAAGTGTGTCCGGGGATTAAGTGACAATTATTTGCGATTTTATTAAGAATGTTATTGTGAGATCAAAATTATTAAGAACAATTCTATATCAAGTTGTTATTGTTAAATTATATTGAATTGTACACTGTAATAAATCGTATTGTAATGGTATAGTACCAGTTATATTTATTGTTCAATTTTTTTTTGTTGATGTTGTGGTTTATTTAATTAATCGTTAACTTGCCAGTGATTTTATTGTTATTACGAGGCCGTAATGGTTGGTCCGGAAAGGCCGAATGGTAGGATATGGTGGGTAGTTTCATATAAAGTTGATAATTTGTATTAATGTAATGTGAGGGTAGTTTCATGTAGGGTTGACATATTGATTTTGGCAACTGCGCCGCCATCTTGACATTTCGATGTCAACACTGGTCGCTAGATTGGACCAGTGTTGTTGTTACTATTATTGATGAATAATCGTTTTGGATAATCGATTTGAACAAGATGGCGATACAAAACAAGAGACGTAAGTCTATGGATGATAAAATCTAATAATGAACATTTTTGCTCGAGACTTCCTCGGAGACGGTTGTGAAATTAAAATATAAGAAGAAATTATAACCGCCTACGCATTTTTATTTCACGCTCTAACAGTGCCTACTAAAAGAGGCGGCACAACAGGTTTGATAGCTGTGAACAGCCCGCATTGATCTTACGTTAGTACCTTTTTGCAGGACCGTTGACGTCACGGCGTCACACATTATTATTTACGAATTAACAAAAGACAAATAATAGAGAAAAAAAATATGACAAAAAGAAAGAAAAAGTAATTCTTAACCTAAGTCAGCTACTATAATTTCAAAAAAAAGGATAATAGCAGGAACGTTGTGGCAGGATTTGTCAAAGGGAAGATCTTCCAGCCAGACGGGTGTTGTATCTGGCGGGGCCTGCCACTCTCCCCAAGAGTTGTTGTCGGGGGCTTGTATATAATGTTACACTGCGTGCGCACTCTAATATCTCGTTCTAGACATGTATGGCGAATCGTCAGCACCATCTATAGGTAGGTTGTCGCAACTATGTAGCGATGTATAGGGGTCGCTACAAGGCATTTCTTTTTTACAGTGCGTTCCAGTTACCGTTAGAATCGCCTGAAACGTTCTATCAGCCATATCACTATTGCCTTGTGGAACAGATACATGTTTCACACACGAACATGAGCGTGACATCTAGCGACTTTTATACGAGTATATCACTCGACAACACTAAGTACCGCACACGCAGAAAAAATGTACAAAAAAATATCGTACGTGTCAATTACTACCTGCATTAAATTATAAAACAATAATAAATCTACAATTATTGACTTTTTTATGATGTGCATGATTCTGTGTACTGATATGACGTGTTAATAATAATAAGTGGTATCGAGGTATATCGGTCGACCTCAAATGGCGGAAACAATTACTTCACGATAGCAAAAGGAAACAAATACCGCAAGCGGTAGTTCAAGCGAGGCAGTACTCTGGTGCCACACCGGAAGAGGGCTCGCTTGGGCTGAGTGTTGCCGGAAGCAGGGCACCACTCTCTGGAATGGCGATACACATGGCATCCAAAGCCCTAGTTAGTTGGGTTACTGCTAGGAGATCATAGCCCACAGGTGCCGTAAGTGGTGCCTAAGGGGCTTGTAAGACGAGAGGATGGGCAGCAGCGTCCTCTTAATACCTACTAACGCTATACTGCGATCGCCAACCCGCCTGCCAAGCGTGGCGATTATGGCATCATCCCCCTAATGACATCCACAAATATTAAACGGCCCCCAGTCCCCGGCGGCCCCGCTAGTCCTGGCCACGGTAGCAGCCACGGTAACGGCGGGGCAGGGGGTGCTAAGAATCCCCGGAAGAGGCATGGCTACCGACAACGAAGACCATTGGCCCTGGCAACTTTTAACACGCGCACACTGCGAACTGACGAAAAGATCGACGAGTTAGAGGAATAATTGAGCAAGTTACACTGGGATATCATAGGATTATCTGAAGTCCGAAGAGAGGGTGAGGACTCGATAACACTTAAATCCGGTAACTTGCTCTATTTCCGGGAGGGCGACCAGCAGTCCCAGGGCGGTGTCGGGTTTATAGTCCACAGGTCTCTCGTGAACAACCTTGTCAAGATCGAGAGTGTGTCGACCAGGGTAGCGTACCTGATATTCAAAATGACTGAAAGATATTCACTGAAAATTATACAGGTATAAGCACCGACTTCGACACACCCCGACGCTGAGGTAGAGGCTATGTATGAGGATATATCTAGAGCCATACATACCTCTAAAACTCACTACACCGTTGTCATTGGGGACTTTAACGCGAAACTGGGCAGACGAGGCGACGATGAGCTAAGAGTGGGTACCTTTGGTACTGGACAACGGAATCCCCGGGGCCAAATGCTGGCTGACTTCATGGAGAAGGAGGGACTCTTTATGATGAACACCTTCTTCCAGAAGCGGGAACACCGTAAATGGACCTGGGTGAGCCCCGATGTTGTTACAAGAAACGAGATAGACTTCATCATGTCGACGAGGCGGCACATATTCAATTATGTCTCTGTGATCAACGCAGTTAAAACTGGAAGTGATCACCGACTAGTAAGAGGCACATTGAATATCAACTTCAAGCTTGAAAGGTCTAGACTGATGAAGTCCAGCACCTGTCCAGATTCAGGAGCCCGATAGCTTTCAGCTCGAACTGCAGAATGGCTTCGAAGGTCTAAGTGAGTGCATAAACGTGGACGATTATAACAGCAGGGTAGTGGAAACTGTCCATACGGTCGGGCTCAAGTTCTTTAAAACCCACCGTACAAAAAGAACCAAAAAGCTCTCAGGCGTTACTCTCAAGCTTATGGAGGAAAGACGCAGGATGATCTTGCAGTCTCCAGAAGAAGTTTCCGAATGCCAGCGGCTCAAAAGGCAGATCTCTAAGTCTCTGACTCGCGATGTAAGCGAGTATAATACTGAAAAAATAAGAGAGACTATCGAGCGCAACAAAGGCCCTAAAGTGTTTGCAAGGGATCTGTCTATCGGACAGAGCCGGTTGAGTAAGCTGAAGACCGAAGACGGCAGGATTGTATCCTCTACACCGGAACTCTTGAGGGAAGTCAAGAAGTTCTACGGCCAGCTATACACATCAGTACAACCACCTGTCTGCAATCCGGCCATAGACCCAAGAGCCAAATTGACCCGACACTATACCGAAGACGTCCCGGACATCAGTCTGTGCGAGATTAGTATGGCTCTCAAACAGCTCAAGAACAACGAGGCGCGATGACGGTATAACAGCCGAGCTTCTCAAGGCTAGTGGAAAGCCTATCGGCTTTCCAGAAACTATTCAACACCGTCATCCTCGAGGGCAAAACGCCACAGTCATGGCGCGGAAGTGTGGTGGTTCTGTTCTTCAAAAAAGGTGATAAAACCCTCTTGAAGAATTATAGACCCATCTCACTTCTGAGCCACGTCTATAAACTGTTTTCGAGAGTCATCACGAATCGTCTCGCGCGCAGACTAGATGACTTCCAGCCTCCCGAACAAGCCGGTTTCCGAAAAGGCTTCAGCACCATAGACCACATTCATACGCTGTGACAGGTCATACAGAAGACTGAAGAGTATAACCTGCCACTATGCTTAGCGTTTGTGGATTATGAGAAGGCTTTTGATTCGATCGAGACTTGGGCTGTACTACAGTCTCTCCAGCGGTGCCAAGTTGACTACCGGTATATCGAGGTGCTGAAGAGTTTGTACGAAAACGCTACTATGTCAGTCCGCCTTCAGGACCAGAGCTCGAAACCTATTCAACTGCAGCGTGGTGTAAGACAGGGAGACGTTATATCCCCGAAACTGTTCTCCGCCGCGCTGGAAGATGTCTTCAAGCTTCTGGACTGGAGAGGACTAGGTATCAACATCAACAGCGAGTACATCTCTCACCTTCGATTTGCCGATGTTATCGTGCTCATGGCGGATACCCTGGAAGACCTCAGTACCATGCTCGACGACCTCAGTAAAGTCTCTCAACAAGTAGGTCTTAAAATGAACATGGACAAGACGAAGATCATGTCAAACGTCCATGTAGTACCAACTTCTATAAAGGTTGGAGACTCTACGCTCGAAGTTGTTGACGATTATATATACCTGGGACAAAGAATCCAATTAGGTAGGTCCAACTTGGAGAAAGAGGTCAATCGTCGAATCCAGTTCGGTTGGGCGGCGTTCAGGGAAACTACGTAACATCTTCTCGTCCAAAATTCCGCAGTGTCTCAAGACAAAAAGCGTTGACCTGTGTGTGTTGCCAGTGATGACTTACGGCACTGAGACATGGTCGCTTACGATGGGCCTCATAAGAAGGCTCAAGGTCACCCAAAGGGCGATGGAGAGAGCTATGCTCGGAGTTACCCTGCGGGATCGAATCAGAAACGAGGAGATCCGCAGGAGGACGAAAGTCACTGACATAGCACTACACAAAAAAGAAAAAAAGAAAGAAAAGAAGAAAGTCACTGACACAGCTAAACTTAAATGGCAGTGGGCGGGGCACATCGCTCGTAGAACTGACGGCCGTTGGGGCAGAAAGGTTCTCGAATGGCGACCACGTACCGGAAGACGTGGAGTGGGTAGGCCCCCTACAAGATGGACCGATGACCTGGTGAAGGTCGCGGGTAGAAGTTGGATGCGTACAGCACAAAGCCGGTCGTTGTGGCGGTCTTTAGGGGAGGCCTTTGTCCTGCAGTGGAGTGTTTCGGCTGAAGAAGAAGAAGAAGAAGCAAAAGGAATGTACACTGACCAGTAAGTATAAAATTACTACCCATAATAAATTAAAAGGTTATTACGATCCTATAACTTATTCCCTATTTGCCAGCACACGGTCTCCTTATATTAAGCTGGTGTCATGCATACAAGTTTCTTGGCTGTTCCGATGGACAAGTAAGATTATTTGATTTTATTTCTAAAATGCCGAATGTTATATTGCAGGTTCCTCAGCGGCGGTGGGATATTATTCCAACATTTAGTGGTAATATGATTATGGTAATATGATCTACATAGATTATAATTAAGTGTAAAAATATCCAATCATCAAAATACGTAGAATGAACGGCAGCATTCACACGCGATAAGAAGTCATTAATAACATCAGCTAAACGTTTACCTGTTTCTATGACCGAGATAATTCTTGATCTTGTAAGTGTACCAAAACATGCAAAGTATGCTGTACTTAGAGGATAATAACAGAATTTATTATTCCTTTATTACATGAATATTTGTTGACATGGTAGGTATACGTACGTATAATTATACCTTTAATACTAAGGCGGTGCACTCAGTAAAAAAGGCGGTAGGTGCAATGCAACTTTAATTATAAATATTACACAGATTATAACTGCCTCGTTTGTGGCAAAGCGCATCGCTTGGTGATCACGAGATCCTGGGTTAAAATCCTAGGTTGGACAAAGGACAAGTTTTTCTAATGAAAACTTTTCAGTATGAGTCCGGAATCTGGAATTGTGCCCAGTATATGGCAAGAGGCCCGCCCCTATCAAATAGGACCTCACATAGTCGGCCAAAAGTGGGTGTACTCAACACGCCTCTGCAACGCCCGCTTGGGAAATATAGGTTTATTGTATTTTACTACTAGTCTACAAAATATCTGCCGCACCTTCAGTGTCTCACCCCCTTCTCGAGTAAAGAGCATTCACATCTGGTAGCTGTACGTACCTTCAAGTTTTCGATATTTACTACTTCATCAACACCTACTACAAAGAAACAGAACAACACTCATATGCTGTCATTTACATATTTGGTTTTTTTTTTTTAAAAACATAGCCCTACACTAGGATTTATTCCTGTGTCGTGGGTGCGTTTACAAACATGAAATTTCACAAACACAAATACCCAGACCGGAACAAATAATTGTGGATCACACAACGATTTGTCCCGTGCGGGAATCGAACCCGCGACTATTAGACACAGTGGGCGGAGCAGCTCAAGCTCTTAACCACTGCGCTAAATCGTCCGTTGAATCTATTTATTACCGATATTACCATTACCGGCTGTGCACAGAAGTATGCATTTTCAATAACTTAATTTAAGCAACCGCCTAACTATAATTGAACGTAGATCGAAGTTTATTAATGAAAAGAACATTATATTCTTATTCTAATATTATAAATAAGAAAATTTGTATGTTTGGATGTATAGAGTAAAGTAATATAGTAGGAATAGAGAACCAACTCGGCGCTTTTTTATGCCAACGTGATTTTGGTCACCAAGTAGCGTCGTCTATTAGAGATATTCCGAAACTTTTTATAAGTACATACTTATATAGACAGCTATGGTGGTATGCCTATATATGTATATATTCGTATATGTATATATAGGAATGCATAAATGCAGTCGTGTCTATACGTTCCTATGGGTAGCACTCTATCTCTCACGCTGATATCCGGGAAGATACAACCTTAAGAAATAACTTATTATTACAAGGAGCAACAAATGTAAAGAAAATATAACGCTCGAAAGCATTTCTTATTTATTTTTATTACAGCACTTAATTTTTTAACGTTTGCCAAAACTTACTTTTACCACACACAATTCAAAAAAAACGTTCAAAAACACAAATATCAAATAGGCACTTTAGTTCAAAATTCGCAAAAACAAACATCAAAGTCGGATGGCCAGCGTCCAGAAGGAGGAATTTTAGAACCTGACGTTAGGCAAGGGCAAAAATGTTTCTAGGTTGATAATGACCCCTAACCTATCTATCTATATAATTAAAAATGAATGACTAAATGTGTTGCTAAGCGCAAATCTCGAGAACGGCTGAACAGATTCGGCAATTTTTTTTGTAATATTTGTTAAAGTGTTTGTGTGTGTGTGTGTGAGTGATGTACGCTGTTGGCCACGAGGCCTTTACAACTTCACCGGACTTAAGGGCGAGCGTGCAACCACTACGCTCGAGCCAGAAGGGCAAGGGGTGACATACTCGAGGGCGCCTTGAAGAGGCGCCCTCGGTTGGGACAGTCGCTGTGGGGGGACGGGGTGCACTACTAAGTGCACCGGTCAACCTTCGGCTATGGTAGGGGATCTACGACTACGTCGACGTCGCCCGTATTCTGAGCGGAAAGAATGGATGACAAAGCATCGGGGGGATCGGTGAGAACATGTCGCAGCCGGTGGGATCGTAGTCGGCGGCGGCTACGATTAACGGATTCGCATGGGTAGATGCGCTCGCGAAGTGTCGTGTTGTCGCCTTTTTAATATAGACGCGAATAGGTTCGAGACCTAGATCGGAGTGGAGATCGACATTCCGTACAAACCTACGGCTTTACGGAGGAAGTGGTTTTGAACCGCTTGGAGTTTATTGATGTGAGAGGGGGCCGAATGCCCGAACACAACACACGCATAAGTCATGATGGGTCGAACGCAAGTTTTGTAAAGCGTCACCTTATTTCTAAGGGACATTTTACTCCGCTTGCAGATTAACGAATGGAGACGACCGAGCACAAAGGATGCTCGGTGACGAACCGGCTTGATGTGCGGGCCGAAGGACATGGTACTGTTTAGGGTGACCCCTAGATATTTGACCTCTTTGACCCAGGGAATGGGTCGGTCGAACATGGTCACTTGACCGAGATTACTTCTAGGGCGGCGCACGGAGTGGCGCGGGATTTGTTAAAGTCCGAGGAAGGTTCTTATGAGGAGAAAAAATGGAAAAATTGCACGGAAAAACGTAAAAACCGCTTTTTTCTTTTTCCCATTCAAACGCGTGCGCAACCGCGGGTAACAGCTAGTTCCAGATAAATTTACATCAAAATATTGACACTACATACTTAGCACAATCAGTAGACAACAAATTACAAGCGCACGCGCACATCAAATAAACACAAGTTCAGCGGCAATTTGTACCAGTCCACAGACTGCACATACACACCTTGTATCCATTTTTTATCAAAAAATTCGATAGCAATATATGAACTAAAATAAATCGAAGTAACGTTTTAATAGTGAAATATAAAAATAAATACTATTTTCTGCCCGCGACTTAATAAACTTCGCGACACGAAGATTTAAAGTTTGATTGGAGTATAATTGGTCTTGTTGTGTTAAAGGAATTAGATTAACAGATAGCGTGATCAAAAAGAAATGTTTTGAATGTATAGACCGGCGACTTTCCTACCCCTGTTTTGATGTTTGTTACTTAATCACGCAAAAACGGCTGAATGGATTTGCATGAAGTTTAACAAACACATAGTTTATTACCTGGATTAACAAATAGGATACTTTTTATCCTGAAAAAATTTTAGGTTCCTGTCTAAAGTCAACGCGGACGAAGTCGCAGGCAGAAACTGGTACATCATAAATATAAACAAAATAAAAAAGTAGGTGCTCAGGCATATAAAATCTTTTTCATCATAAAACTTTTCGTATCATTACTGCTGGGTAATATCCTTGAGTTATATTAAACCAATTATCTTCTGTCACCAGCGTTACGGAGTAAGCGGTCAATAAAGAAACTGTGTCAACATTTGCATGATCAACATGACATGTCCAAGAAATCCTTATCTGTTTCCGAAGTCCGCCAATCCGCTCTAGGCCATTTAATAAACTCTTTTTTGCTTTAGCACGTCCCGTCTTGAAAGGCTGTATACACATATACTTAATTATAAGAATTTAATTTAGTCTTACAAAAGACGCGTGGAATTGATTTCTACAAAAATAACGATCTACTTAACCTGACAGTTATTTATTAATTTAAAGACCCTAATTACAAAAACATTATAATCATTAGGCATCGGGGCGTCAGCCCCCTGGCCGATGTGGTATTCGCCGGCCATACATATTGCCGGGTCCGTATGTTGGGACTTAGAGTCCGTTGGTGAAGCGGAGACCTGTAGATCCCGTTCATCATGATAGTGTTCACGCCGCCTCCGCGATCCGCGCAACCCTGTCAGGTGGAGCCTATGGCGATACAGCACCGCTAGAAAGACCTAGCGGTCGATCAAACGCCACCGGGTTGTTTAAGGAGTAAGATATGTGGGTAGGAAGTTAGGGAAAGGGAAAAAGAGGTATTTGGGGTTGGAAGAGTCAAATCCGAGGGGGTGTGGAAGACAATAAGGGTGATGAGATGTTGAGCTCTTTACACCGCCGTGCGGTCAAGTTCTGCCGGGTGAGACTCGTTGAATATTTTATTATTGCAAGTGAAATTTTTAATTTGTTTATGTTGTATTATATAGTATTAACGGCTTTTATTTGATGATTGAAATCAACCCTGAGTCAATTATTAAAATATGAATGAGTGTATAGAACACCTTTTTAGTCTAGTGGCGTAAAACTATAACATAACTGGACTAGTGCAAGTAGGACTCGCGCTCTGAGGGTTTCTTACCGTGTTCAGTTTTGGCCAGGTTTGTAGTTTCGTCGGGTCTAGAGAACTCGTCAAGACAAATCCAATGAGCCCAAACACGGCGGGGCTATGTTGAGTAGTTGGGTAGTTCCTTTGGCCAACCTCCGGTTCCATCATCAGACCCTGGACAGCGTCCGGATTTATAAAACTCATCAAGACAAATCCAACGAACCCAAACATTGCAGGATTATGTTCAGTATTGAGAAGTTCTATTGGCTACCCTCCAGCTCCATTACCCGACCCTTGAAATCATCCGGGTCTACAGAACTCGTCAAGACAAATCCAACGAACCCAAACACTGCAGGATTATGTTCAGTATTGAGAAGTTCTATTGGCTACCCTCCAGCTCCATTACCCGACCCTTGAAATCATCCGGGTCTACAGAACTCGTCAAGACAAATCCAATGAGCCCAAACACGGCGGGGCTATGTTGAGTAGTTGGGTAGTTCCTTTGGCCAACCTCCGGTTCCATCATCAGATCCTGAAATAACATCAGAGTATAGAACTCGTCAACGCAAACCCAACGAGCCCAAACACGACGGGGCTCTGTTATGTAGTTGGGTAGTTCCGTTGGCCACCTCCCGGCTCCATCATCAGACCCTGGACAGCGTCCGGATTTATAAAACTCATCAAGACAAATCCAACGAACCCAAACATTGCAGGATTATGTCCAGTATTGAGAAGTTCTATTGGCTACCCTCCAGCTCCATTACCCGACCCTTGAAATCATCCGGGTCTACAGAACTCGTCAAGACAAATCCAACGAACCCAAACACTGCAGGATTATGTTCAGTATTGAGAAGTTTTATTGGCTACCCTCCAGCTCCATTACCCGACCCTTGACATCATCCGGGTCTACAGAACTCGTCAAGACAAATCCAACGAACTCAAACACGGTGGGATTATATTGAGTATTCGGGTTGGTGGTTGAGGAGTCCGTTGGCCACTCTTCGGTTCTATCATCAGATCCTGGACACCTTTAGGGTCTACAGAACTCGTGAAGACGAATCCAACGAGCTCAAACCCGGCGGAGGTATGTTTCGTATTTGGGTAGTTCCGTTGGTCACCTTGCCACTCCATCATCAGACCCTAAACATCATCTGGTTGTATAGTACTTGTCAATACCAATCTAACAAGCCTGAACACGAGGTGGTTATGTTGTGTAGTTGACATGTTCCCATGGCCACCTTTCGACCTCATCAAAAGACTGTTCTGAAGCTGGGTCCATGGTATGTACTATATTATTGCATTGTCACCGAACTTACATACGTATGCTAAATTTCAGCTCAGTCGGATACATGCTTTCTATTGTCAAACGCTATTGGATATCTTAATAAAATAAAATAAAACTAATAAATAAAATACCCGTGGTGCTTGAAAATGGATAACAAGGTTTGAACCAGAAAGACAGATAGACATACGAACACAAAAGTTTCTAAAAAGTTACCTATACCTCTTTAGTCTATTGGCGATTAATGCGCGTAGCGATCACGAGGTCCTGAGTTCGAATCCCAGGTCAGAACAAATGTAATTTTTCGATAGAAATATTTCCAGTGTCAACTGGCATTGTGCCCGATATAATGGCATTAGGCTTGCCCTCTATTGCATGAGACCTAACATCCGACCTTGGGGAATACAGGTGTGACGATGTTTATTTTTATATATTTTACAATTTAAATGAACAACGTTGATATTTAATTATTTTCGAATAAAAAATTCACACACACCGGGACGATTACATTCCCCAAGCGGGAGCGGCTAAGAGGTGTTGTACTATGTGCGCACACCAACTTATTGATGAGAATGTAAGGTGCCAATATAATAGGGGCCAGGCTATTGCTATTATACCGGGCACAACTTCGGACTCCGGACTGATACTGGTAAATTTTCTATAGAAAAACTACGTTTTGCTCGCCATACAATTTCTACGAGATCCTCCGCGATCTCTAAACGCATAATAAGTTACCTACTTGTTCAACGAGGCAGTCCATAAAAATACCTTTTAAAAAAGTGCTCTTTCTTTATAAAATTAATAACATTTAATTTTCATTCAAACTATATAAAAATAAAAGAATAAATCGACAATCTGATCCAATTTACGTCCTATAACGTACACAAATGGCGCCACAGATCGGTGGCACCATCTCTGTGTGTATGTGAATAAATATTTATTCAACACAAATCAAAATAGTTCCACAAAATGATGGCACATAGACAAAGAAGTATTGTTGTAGTGTGTAAAGTAGTCACTAGACAGCGCTATTTTAATTTTTCATCAGATTTGAGGGACAATAATATTTTTGTTTAATTTATAGTTATAAATTGACAAATATCGAATTCCTTCCTTTATTTGTACTTTAAAACCTTGCTTTCTGCCAAATTCTACGATTCTAGGTCAACGGGAAGTGCTATATAATTTCTAATGAGTGACTTTAAATGGCCATATCTTTTGTTTGGGTTTACTTAGAACCTTCATTTATTAGGACTGTAGACCTTCGTATTTGGTATAAATTTCAACTTAATACCTCTAGCCGTTCCTGAGGAAAAAAACCCTAAAATAGGTGATAACCGTCGGACAGACAGACAACGAAGTGATCCTATAAGGCTTTCGTTTTAGGTACGAAACCCTAAAAAAGGCAACCTTGCCTGTCGATCACGTTGTGCTAGGTTTAAATGCTAGTCCGGAATCCGTTTTATAAAAAAAATTGTTGCCTTACACTAGGAATTATTCCTGTTGCGTCCGAGTGCGTTTTACAAACATGAAACACACATATACAAATACCCAGATCGAAACCAATATTTGCGGGTCACACAAGGAATGATTCCGTGCGGGGATCTAACCCGCAACTACTCGTCCCAGACAATGTAGCTCTTAACCACTAGACGATGCCGTTCTTGAAAGAATTGGAGAATTACCATGGCAGTGCCTATTTTTATATACATTGGTTGCCTATTCGCCAACGCCGAACTCAGAGGGCATTGACAATGTTGTTTTCCATTCTTAACTCTCCCACTTCACCTGATTATCTTTCATCTCATTTTCAATATTTATGTTCCAATCATAATAAAAATCTTCGATCCCTAAATAATCGTCTTCTTCAATGTTCTTCTCACCGTTCGGACTTTGTTCACTCTTCTTTCGTTACTCAGTCCATCTTACTGTGGAATGCGCTACCACTGGATGTCAGGATGGCAAACGATCGTTTTTGTTTCAGAACAAAAGTGCAGGATTATCTGCACAAAACATTGGTAGAATTATCTCAACGTTAACAAAGTATAAGTATTGTATTTTTATTTTATTTTTATATATTATATATATGTATATATAGCTATTCGTATATATTTTATGTTTATATAATTATGGATATGTATGTATGTATATTATAGATCCATATATATTTTAATTGAGTTAGTAAGATTTAATATTTATTTTTTTGCTATTTCTATCTTTCTTTCTCACCCAACTCGGATTTGCACCTGCTTTCACTAGTTTCTGCATCACCCAAAGGTAGACTGGCAGAAAATGCCTAAGGCATTAAGTCCGCCCATGTACCAACTGTGCATAAAGGATAAATAAATAAAAAAATAGTTTAGTTTTGATAGCCTCTTTAAAGTTATTGATAGGCAAATTTCGGAAGTAGGTATCAGTAATAGATAAGCAGTATTAAGTAGGTACCATACAGACAATTGACAGCGATTGTCCGAAGTATTTATTATTCAATAATCAAAGTTCTATTACCCTATAAATATCCAAGAAACAAACAATAGTGTATCAACTCTATTGTTTTCTTGTCATGTTGATTTCTAATCAATTTTTATAATATCGTCTCTGCAACTCACCGACTCTCTCTTTAGAGTTATAAAAACTTACACGCAAAGATCTCGTTTGTTCGTTAAAAATAAAATATTAAACTCTCTCTATTTACTCAGTGTCAGTGCAAGTTCAATACCTGCCACTTAAGGCGGCACCAACTCAGTGAGGGTTTTGTCAGCACATATATAATGTATAATCCAACAAAAATATTTGACCCCTGGCCAAAATCGAAACTATCGCTGACATAGTGAAATGTCACTACATGACACCATGTTCAAGATGCCGTTTGCTATAATATATACCCAAGTTCTTTATTAACTTGTAGGAATGTTATGAAAAATATTTATTTTATTTGTTTCATACTTCAATTTGGTTTAGTGCGTCTACATGATGCAGCTTCATTAAAGTCGTTGAGTGAGGCAAGTCTCTCGAGTAAGTTACACCGCGCGGACCCACCTGTTGAACTATCTCCCTGGAAAAAGGAAAATTTTACTAAATTGTAACCTTAATTTCACACCAACGCCGCGTTGACAATGTCATCCACTAGCCAAAAGATCCTTGTCGGAATGTAATTATTGTGCGACAAGGATGCGATGGTGCGAACTCCTATCAAGACTTATAATCACGCCGCACCGTGTGGACTCAGTAAACTACATTGAATTATCGAAGAAAAAACTCGTTTAAACATTGCTACTAATAAAAAAAAGAACTAGGGAAATTCCATAGCAAACGGCTACTCCAGTGAATTCATCGAACTGTCATGAAGTGACATTTCACTTGATGACAGCGATAGTTCCAATTGTGGCCACGTGCCAAAAGATCCTTTTCACACTATACCTATATTTATTCAGTCTATTCCAATCAAATTTTAAAACTTTGTAAACAAACCATCACTCAAAATAAAATCGTCCATTTCGTGCTAATATCAATATAACTATTTTAAAATGTTTTAACAAATACAGTGAGCCATCTGGAGCATCATAATCTTTATCGTTGGTTCAAATATCGCTGAACTACAAACGTATTATATTTTTTTTGTAATGGGCTTGCACCAATTCTTCCATCACTCTCTTTTTCACTTTAATTACGTGATTAATGGATCCTATCCACTGTACAGCACGAAAATTTGGCCTCTTCCCTCTATTTGGCCTAACCCTCTTCCAGTCAAATTTTGCCTTCAATAAATTTAAGTTTCGGTCTACGTATGATTTACTTGTTATCAATCATCTCGCTCAATCTTCACCTCGCAATAATATGAAGGAAGCTGTAAAACTATATTATTTTATCTTTCTATTCTGCAACATCGTCAATGACATTTTTTAACACTTTCATATTATTTTGAAGATCAGGTAGGTTTTTTCGCGCAGCCACTATTGTATTTCCCATGATGAAAAGAGACCAATACCATCTTAACAAAGTTTAATAGTATAATCCTACCTTCGTATATTATTCATTCAGTCATTCGTTCACATTCATTGTAATATGCAATGGGCACATAACTAAAACTATTTAAGGTCATTGATGTTTCTTTGTTCACAAAGTTTTAAAGTGTGATTGGACGAAGGCTGTGACAGAGTGATGGCCCAGAAAGGTAGGCAGGCCTAAAGGCAGACCGTCAGCCAGATGGAGCAATAACATAGTGAAGGTGGCTGGCAAATTGTGGAATAGAATAGGACCGCGCCGCAGCCACTATTGTATTTCCCTTGATGTAAAGAGACCAATATCGTCTTATCAAGGTTAATAGTTTAATCCTACCTTCGTATATTATTCATTCAGTCATTCATTCACATTCATTGTAATATGCAATGGGCACATAACAAAAACTATTTAAGGTCATTGATGTTTCTTTGTTTACAACGTTTTAAAGTTTGATTTGAATGGACTAAACACATTTCATTATATTTAGGTACTCGGTTTATAAAAGTTATAGGAACGTTATAGGCTTACATTTTATAAACATCAAAGCGCGCTAGAAACACTTCAAAGGTCTGTATAAATGTAACGGATTTTACCCTGGATAAAATAATAAGGGTATTATTTTCAACATAATTTCGTTATAATTTAAGTCATATTCCTAGTATCACTGCCGTATATTAGTGTGTATTATAGAATAATATAGGATTTCATAGGTTTTGTGCCTAAATACAGATTACACTGCCAAATATTAGGCTCTCGGTACACGACAAATCACATCAAATTACATTTATATTCATGATAGACGGGTAAATCCAGACGGCCTTATAGAGGCGTAAACATAGATGAATAGAAAAATCTTTATTGTACACCAAGTGCATAAGAAAGTAGTTATTGTAAAATAGCATAAGGTACAATTGGCTGTATTATTGCTAATAGCAATTTGTTCCAGACAACCAAAAATTTCAAAGTACAATGTTAAAGTTTTTGTGCATGTGGCCACATACTAAACAATCGAAATAGAATTAGGGCTTTTATATCAGTAGTGATATTGCTGCATTTTGTACGAAATAGAAAACAGCGCGTTTTGTCAATGTCTTCAGGGCAAGTCAAGAATCTCCGTAACCGGGGAAACAGGTGTATGAGACTAACTATGAGAGTGGAGGAAGCCAGAGAGGTTGCAAAGAAAGAACCCGTTGTTTATCAGTTATGGAATATCTTAATAAAATAAAAAATAAATAAAGCATAATTATTTTATTAAGACCTTCCAAAACAATTTAGTTTGATATTGTCCAGCACGGAATAGAGTCTTTCTGTGTTCTGTGTAATCCAGCGTCCATTGTTTTGCAGGAAACAGAACCATTTCAGCCTTGGCGCACTGGCTGGTGTGTAACGGGAACAAATAAGGCAAAATACTCAGTTTAGTTACTTTAGCGACCGATATCGACTGTTTGCCGAGATAAAAGAAATTGTGTTTGCGGTTAGCGTCCTCAACTTGGTATCCATTACGTGTATCCTTTTATTTTTATTGAGATATTACATCCAAAGCAAATTGTTTGAAATTATTTTACGGCGATCGCCCAAACTGTTGAAGAAGTTCATAAATAAGAAAAGGGCCCCGGCTCATTTGATCGAGTGAACATTTTTATAAATTAAATAGGTACTTACCTAATCAGTTTCCGAGAAAACGTTCCTTTTGGCCGGTGATTGTTTAAGCTCCGAGGAAAACCAATTAGGACAAACTTGAGTAGGTACCCACCTACACACCTACACAGTTACAGTTGTTAATTGTATGTAGATGATGATACTAAGCGGGATCGGAACGCCTTTACCATAATAAATACCGGCCCCCATCAATAAAAATGAGCGAACAGAGAAATAAAACTGCATCACACCTACATTCCTCAAGCTGAAGTGGCAGAGGTGGATTGTGTAGACCCATATTTCACTACCGATGTTAAATCTCAATGAAATAGGGGCCTATCTTATTGTCACATACGTTGTCAATTCTAGTCTCTGGACTCAACTGAAAATATGCCGCGTCCGAGGATTTGAGCCCAGGACCTCGTGATCGCTACTCGAACTATGCGCCTTCAGACCAAGAAAACAGTCTATGTGTGGATAAATTATTTCACATAATACAAAATCTTTTTGTTTTACCGAAGTTTTTTAGATGGGCGGAATCGCGGGCATCAGCTACCTAGCGATTTATATAAGCGTAGCTAGATCTATGACGATTGATAACTTTAAAATAATCTTGCACTTGATGAGGCGGGACGACAGCTGGTGGACCAAGGCTGTTAAAGAGTGGTGGCCCAGAAAGACAGGCAGGCAGGCCTTAAAGCAGACCGTCAGCCAGATGGAGCGAGAAAATCGTGAAAGTGGCCGGGAAATTGTGGAATAGGCTAGTACAGGACTGGAACGAATGGCGTAATAGAGGAGAGGCCTACACTCGGCAGTGGGTAGATACAAGCTTATTGATGATAAACGATGATTACTCGTTATATAAAAATAACATTATCATAAAAATCTATCGTCAAAATCAAAATCTTTGTGTGTCCTACAAACACTTATTTCGGTCTAGACGTGTGTGTATACGAAAATAGGTAGTTATGCTACGCAATTTCACGGTTTTACAAAGAAGAAATACCTACTAGGAATCAACCTGAAAAGTACCGCCCTAAACCAATTACTGAACATATTAAAAACGTTTAGAAACTACTTCTGAATGCCTACCGAAAATGTTTAACCACTCAGGTACCCTTAGAATCTGAGCAAGTACCCTACATTTTTGTGAGGCAAATATATTTAAAGGAGAAAGTTTTTCCTTTCCCGCTTCATCTTTCGCTCAGCTTCAACTGCTCATAAGGAATTTTGCATTTTATCAAAAATATCGAGCATTGTAAATATTTTCCAAAGATATAATAAGTATAACGTTTGGCACAATCTGTGTATATATCTACTAGTTAAATTAAAAACGAACAACAAATACTCTCACGCCTATATTTTAAGCGGAAGTGGCAGAACTGAACTGTGTACACTCACATATCGCCGACGATGTTAGGTTAAGCACAATTCCGGAAAACCAGACCGCTAGTGTTAGCTTAGATTAATTATTTACAGTCTTTTTCACAAGAAATGGATACGGTGACGTTTGATCAAATTCCTTTTACACATATTGTATACCGGAATATTTTATTTTTATTTATTCTTTATTGTACAATAGATGAGCACAGAAACAACATTTACACAGAAGATGTACAAAGGCGAAGGTGTTTACTCAATTTGAGTTATCTTCCAGTTAACCTTTGAGGGAAGAGAAACTATGTGGAAGTGAAACTATGTGGAACTATTTTCATTTGTATTTAAATCATATACTGTTTATAAATTTGTGTAATTATTTACAAAACATATATAAAAAAGAACATTTTCGGGAATTTAGCGGACGGACGATTTAGCGCAGTGGTTAAGAGCTTAAGCTGCTCCGCCCACTGTGTCGAATAGTCGCGGGTTCGATTCCCGCACGGGACAAATCTTTGTGTGATCCACAATTATTTGTTCCGGTCTGGGTATTTGTTTGTGAATTTTCATGTTTGTAAACGCACCCACGACACAGGAATAAATCCTAGTGTGGGACTACGTTTAAAAAAAAAAAAAAAAAATTAAAGCAGGTCGTTATCTTCAGGTTGATAAAATTTGTCAAATCCTTAATATAGTGCGACAAGGATCTTTTGGTCCATGGATGATATTAACAGGAGGGCGTTGGTGTGAAATTAGGGAAATTAGGAAGGTAGTGTTATTTGCTGATGATACATATTTGATTTTTAAAGTAGATAGTCATGTAAATAACATTGACGAGGTAAATGAAGCTATTCTTTAAGTACATAATCGGTTCACAACCAATAACTTAGTGCTTAATAAAAAAAAACTAAATGTATAAGGTTTTCTTTACCAAATGTGAAAAGTATTGCATGTGTTTTTATATTGAACAACGAGAAACTTGAGTTTATCAATGATACATCTTTTTACTTGGGATAACACTTGACTCTAAGTTACAATGGGGCCTTCATATTAAGACTTTAGGTAAACGGCTCAGTGCCGCTGCCTATGCCGCTGCCTATGCCGTAAGAAAGATCAGACAACTTACTGATGTGGACACAGCGCGGATGGTCTATTTCGGTTACTTTCATAGTGCCATGTCTTACGGTATATTATTGTGGGGTAGGGCAGCTGACATTGCGTCTATTTGTATCTTACAAAAAAGGGCTATAAAAGCCATCTATAACTAAGGTAGTAGCGACTATCTCAGATAATAGTTTAAAGAAGCCAATATTATGACGGTCCAGTGGCAGTATATTTATGAAAACATAATATATACAAGAAAAAATATAGATCTTTTTAATCAACTAGGCGATAGGCATTGCTATAATACGCGACATAGAAATAAATTACATGAACCGCAATTTCACACTTCTTTCATAGGGTACTGTGTTAAATTTTATGATAAAATTCCTTTTGACGTCACTAAACTTAGTGACAATAAATTCAAAGCTTGTTTTAAACGTACGCTTAGTAAGCGAGCCTATTATACGCTAGATGATTATTTAAAAGATAAAAATACTTGGATAGGGGCTGTTCCAGCTCCACTTGATTGAATTCGGATAACTTGTTTAGCTATTATTATTTAATATTCCCTCTCTTCCTTCTATTAATTTAGTAAAATGTATCTTTATTTTCTCATTTCTTTCTCTGTAAATGTGAGAACCATGTAGCCATTCACTTGAATAGTATAATTTGTTTAATTTACATATCCCACAACAAAATGTAGATGGAAAAAGAAAATGTAAAAATAC
This sequence comes from Phalera bucephala, assembly GCA_905147815.2. Lineage (NCBI taxonomy): Eukaryota > Metazoa > Arthropoda > Insecta > Lepidoptera > Notodontidae > Phalera > Phalera bucephala. The sequence continues at coordinate 23,003,209 of LR990613.1, read as the reverse complement.
TATTTTAAAAGAGTAACCGTGGAGTTTCTTGCCCTTCTTCTCCACAGGAATGACATTCCGAAGTGGTGATAGAGTCTTTGTTACTTTTCTGACGATTCATAAATACTGGAATGGTTTACATGAATAAAAAATATTCTGATTCTGATTTTGATTCTGATGACAGCGTTAGTTGCGATTTTGTCCGCGGACGATCGACCACTTATCCACCGGAAGAGTGACAGTGATGGAAAACTTTACAAATGAATAATAAGGGATGGATATATTGAGCGCGCGATCGGAAGTAACCGTACGTATGTGCAAAAACATTTTTTTTCATTTTCTTAAGAACTACACAATGAAATAAAAAAACTATGTTTTCAAGTAAATTCTGTTGTCTGATTCCTAAGCATTTTGCATTGGAATTTGAAAATTTAAAGCAATAGAGATGACTTTTGTATTTTTCTATACAGAAAAAGTCGCTTAAACTTGTTTTTTACCAGATTCTAAAATATAGACTTAAAAATATATTTCGAAATATTAAGATCCATATACTACTTGAAATGCATGGAGTACAAAACACGTTTTTTTGCGTCTTGTACGGCTGGACACTTTATTTTACCCTGTGAACACTGTCACCACCATAGATTTCCATACAAACCGGATTGAGCACGGATGACGGCTTGATCCAGTGGTTAGAGCTTAAACTACTACACATTGGACCGAGTAGTCGCGAGTTCGATCCCCGCACAGGACTCGTCTGTATGCGTCCCACAAATATTTATTTAGGTCTGGGTGCTGAAGTCTGTAATATCTATATAGTACATACTCTATACCTTACTGAATAAAATTATTTATGCATTTAAACCCTTAGATCCCAAAGGGGTCCACGGGAGACTCAACGGGGGTCTACATTGGCGTGACAAACAAAATGGGGGTTCACATTTCGTAAGCGGGGGTCCACAAAAATTTATTTGCTTTCGATAGTAAAGAACTAAAATGTTGGCATGACTTCACCTACCAATGTAGGCAGATAATATTTTAAGAAGCTCAGCGACTGTTACTTGTAAAAACTGGCATATTCCATATTCAGTACTACCGATCACGATAATGATTACGATCTTAATTATTGTGACGCCTCGGTTCAAGAGACTCTGTTAGATGTTTTGCCTAGTAAAAAACTAAATCTATTAATTGAGTTGCTATCTCTCTGTAATTTAAAACAGTTAAACATAGCCAAGAATTCTAATGGTCGATTACTGGACTTGGTTTTGTCAAGTGTCGATACTATTTCAGTTAATGAAACTCATGCTTTGAGTATTTTAGACAAACATCACCCTGCTCTTATAGTGAATATGTCTGTATATAGTGTTAGAAAAGGCCTCAAACATCGCAAAACGAAACATTTAAACTGGTTTAAATGTAATTATGACAATATAAACACAGAATTAAACTCCTTAAATTGGCATGATTTGTTGTCCTTTTCTGATGTTGACTTCTGCACTGATACTTTTTATGATCATCATCATCATCATCATCATCTCAGCCTATACTTGTCCACTGCTGAACATAGGCCTCCCCAATCGCTTTCCAGCGTAACCGGTCCGATGCCACCTGCATCCAACGACTTCCTGCGATTTTCACAAGATCGTCGGTCCATCTGGCAGGCGGTCGTCCCACGCTGCGCTTGCCAATACGTGGTCTCCACTCTAGAATCTTTCTGCCCCAACGCCCGTCCGATCTACGCGCTATGTGGCCCGCCCATTGCCACTTCAGCTTGCTAATCTTAACGGCTATGTCGGTGACCTTCGTTCTTCTACGAATCTCCTCATTCCTGATTCGATCGCGTAGAGAAACGCCGAGCATAGCTCTCTCCATAGCTCGCTGAGCAACTCTGAGCTTTTTTATGAGACCTATTGTAAGAGACCACGTCTCTGATCCATATATCATCACTGGTAACACACATTGACTAAAAACTTTAGTCTTAAGGGACTGAGGTATTTTGGATGAGAAGATGTTGCGCAGTTTCCCGAACGCTGCCCAGCCGAGTTGGATTCGTCGATTGACCTCTCTCTCAAAGTTGGACCTACCTAACCGGACTACCTGTCCCAGGTAAATGTATTCATCGACAACTTCAAGAGTAGAGTTCCCAACGGTGAGTGCGGTGGGTACGACATGGACTTTAGATATTATTTTCGTTTTGTCCATGTTCATTTTAAGACCCACTTGTTGAGATACTCTGTTGAGGTCACCGAGCATTCGTCCTAGATCTTCCAGCGACTCCGCCACGACCACAATGTCGTCGGCAAATCGAAGGTGAGTGATGTATTCGCCATTGATGTTGATGCCAAGTCCTTGCCATTCCAAGAGCTTGAAGGCGTCCTCTAAGGTGGCCGTAAACAGTTTCGGAGAAATGACGTCTCCCTGCCTTACTCCTCTTTTTATGGGGATCGCCTTCGTGCACTGCCCCTGTACTCGGACTGACATGGTGGCGTTATTATACAAGCACTTCAACACTTCGATGTACCGATAGTCAATGCGGCATCGCTGGAGAGATCTAAGAACCGCCCAAGTCTCTATCGAATCGAAGGCTTTCTCATAGTCCACAAACGCCAAGCATAGTGGCCGATTATACTCCTCGGTCTTCTGTATAATCTGCCGCAGCGTATGTATGTGGTATATGGTACTAAAGCCTTTCCGGAAACCGGCTTGTTCGGGAGGCTGGAAGTCATCAAGCCTGCGTTCGAGACGATTCGTGATGACTCTCGAAAACAACTTATAAACATGGCTCAGCAGTGTGATGGGCCTATAATTCTTCAGTAAAGTGTTATCACCTTTCTTGAAAAAGAGTACCACCACACCCCTGTTCCACGCTTCCGGCGTTTTTCCTTCGAGCAAGACGGAATTAAACAGCCTCTGAAGGACTTTAAGTACCGGCGATCCGCCCGCTTTCAGAAGCTCTGCGGTAATTCCGTCTTCACCCGGCGCTTTGTTGTTTTTTAAGGTGTTTGAGAGCCATCCTAATCTCGTACAGGCTGATGTCCGGGATATCTTCAGTGTAGTGTCGGGTTAGCTTGGCTCTTGGGTCTTTTACCAAGTCAACAACAGGTTCAGCTACTGAGGTATACAACTGCCCATAGAACCTCTCTATCTCCCTGAGCACCTCTGACCTATTCGACGTTACGTTTCCGTCCTCGGTCTTCAGCTTCGTCAACTGGCTTTGCCCAATAGACGCGTCTCTTGCAAACACTTTGGACTTTTTATGATGTACTCTACAAAATTATACACGAGCAAACTCCAACAACTGTACCATTTTGTTCATCTTATCCTTTTTGGTATATTAAACCTTAATTTAAATGAATTAGAGAAAAAAATAAGTATCACAAGCTTCACAAAACATACAAAAATCCTCGGGATTATGACACTTTCTCAATGCTACGCAATAGGTGTAAAAAGCGTACTGAAGAATGCTATAATAATTATTTAATGGCTACTAAAGATAACTTGCAAACGAACATAAGGTCTTTTTGAAGTTTCGTCAACAATAGAAGGGGACAAGTTTCGACCCCACTTACGATGACATATGGAAATACCTCATCGTCACACGGTCAAGAAGTATGTGAACTCTTTTCCGATTATTTTAACTCTGTTTTTGAAAATGTGTCTACTCACAATCCCGTTGATCACAGACACTTGGCCTCTAATGATGGTTGTAATATTAATACACTGTCAAATATTTCAATTAACAGCCAAGACATTTTGAATAAAATTAAACAGTTGGATAAAAATAAAGGAGCTGGTCCTGATGGATTATATTTGGACCTTTATTTGTTAAACGTTGCGGTGAAGAGTTAGCCATTCCATTAGAAATTATTTTTAATAAATCATTAAATAGTAGCGTTTTCCCTAAGCGATGGAAAACTGCACATATCATCCCGATTTATAAAAGTGATGACAAATCACGTTGCGAGAATTATCGGCCAATAAGTATTTTATCTTCTCTATCTATCTATATCATCACGCCAGCTCCCTCGCGGGGAAGGCAGAGAGTACAGAGTTCCAACAGGTTCTTTCCTTACATACCTCTCTGGCTTCCTCCACTCTCATAGTTCGTCTCATACACACTCGCCGATTACGGAGACTCTTGACTTGCCCTTCAGCTAAGACACGGTCTATTTGGTCATGGTAAGATAGTCTAGGTCTTCCCCGGCACCTACATCCTTCCACTTTCGCATTGTATATCTGTTTTGTCATTCTTTCTTCTGGCATTCTTTCTATATGCCCGAACCAACGGAGCATACCCTTTCTCATCTTTACACCGATACTATCTTTCATACCTACTCGCTTTCTTACTACGCTGTCGCGAATACGGTCGGTCAGCGTGACTCCGCACATCTTCCGCAGAGATCACATTTCGACCGCATTTATCCTGCTTTCATTCTCCTTCTTACATACCCAACTCTCACTGCCATATAACAGCGTTGGGACAAGCACTCCGTTATGCATGGCCAGCTGCGCCTTTTGGCTTAAGTGCCGGCTCCCAAGTAGCCTTCCCATCGCACCATTCACTCTATTACCTGCATTCACTCTTCTCTCTATATCAGCGGTGTATTTCCCATCCTTACTGAAGGCGCATCCAAGATATACAAACTCATTCACTTGCTCCAGCACATCGTTACCAACCACAATCCTTGCATTCGTTCTGGTTTCTTCCCGTTCAAAACCCATAATTTATGTTTTCTTCACTTTTATTTTGTTTTGCAAAATTATTCGAGTCTGTTGTGTATGGCCATCTCTATAGTCACTTCAAACCAATGATATCCGATAAACAACATGGTTTCGTTATAAATAGGTCGACTATTAATAATTTATTAGTATACAAGAATTATCTTTGTCAGACATTTGCGGCCGGAGGTCAAGTTGATTCCATTTACACTGATTTCTCAAAAGCCTGCACCTTAAACTAGCAGCATATGGAATTCATGGCAGCCTTTACCGCTGGATATGCTCTTACCTTGACAGCAGTAGTCAATTGGTAGCATTCAAAGGATTTTTATCTTCACCTGTTGTGGCCACATCTGGAGTTCCACAGGGGTCACATTTGGGGCCCCTATTTTTTGTAATGTTCATCAATGATTTAGTTAAACGTTTAACTTGCCGCTGCCTTCTATATGCAGATGATTTAAAATTATTTCATTCTGTATCTAGAATTGAAGACTGTCTGATGCTGCAGAAAGACTTAGATACATTGTTATAATGGTGCAAGAACAATCATATGTCGCTTAATATTAATAAATGTTTTATAATATCTTTTACAAACAAGCGTCATAAAATTGAAAATGATTACCTCATCAACGGTCAAGCACTTAGCCGATCATACATTGCAAGGGATTTGGGTATTTTATTTGACGATAAATTATCATTTCGACCACACTACCAGCTCGTCACATCCCGAGCTAATCAACTTCTGGGCTTTGTTTTTAGAACTACGAAAGGTTTCAAAATGTTTGCCTTAATGAGAAGTATTTTAGAGTATGGCAGTCCTATATGGTCTCCTAATTACAAGGTTCACATAGACACGGTTGAACAAGTTCAGAAAAACTGTCTCAGAATATTAAGTTATCGTCAACAACCAGGTCGATCAGATCAGCATTATGTAGATAGACTAACAAAGTATAATATTCAATCCTTAGAAACTAGAAGAATATATATTGATTTAGCATATTTTTATAAAGTTATTCACTCTTTTATTGATTGTTCCGAACTGTTATCACAAATAGCGTTTAATACTAAATTTAGTGCCAGAAGGTCTAATCAGACTAATTTATTCTCTTTACAAGTTTATAAAAATAACATTTCCTACTTCAATCCACTTACGAGAATGGCTCGTCAATATAATGATTTGGCTAAATATAGCATAGTTATCGACATTTTTCATCCTAGTTTAAGTATTTTTCTAAAACAATTGAAAAATACCCTTCAAGTCAGCCCAGATCCTGTTAATACAAAGTAACTCAAATATTAGAATTATCAAATTTTTTATTTTTTTATGTAAGACTTCAAAAGTTATGTTCTTAAAGGTACCTAACACTACCCATTATTTGTCCTTATTCTAATCTTTACTTCTTTTTTTCTACACACCTTATACAGTTACAAGTTGTGTTTTTTTTTTAGATTGTTGTTATGATTTTGCTGTTTGCACATAAATTTACGTTATAATCTAGATCTAATAAATAATATTCTAAGATGTATATTTTTGATTATAATGTGTACTGTGCAATTAAATAAATAATAAAAATAAATAAAAAAAATCACTGTGTCATTCACCGACAACACCTAGTAGCGAAAAATTTAAGTGATAGATTGCACCAATCGCTTCAATTTGTGATTAATGCAGTTAACAAAATAATACGTTGAATACGCGTTTATTTGCACAATTGTGCGATGAAAATGATGAAGACTTCAACGATTGCTCTTACATACTGAAGTACGCTGGTTGTCGAAAGGCATGTTTAACAAGATTTTATTCACTTTTTGAATCCGTTTTAGAGTTTCTGGAAAATAAAGATCAAGATTTCAAATAAAACCTGATCAGTTTGAAAGCAGACATCGCATATTTGACAGATTTGTTTGACAATTTTCAAACTTTTCACAGGTAGAATGCCTGGATGAGGATATTCAGACATACGTTCAACATTTCATTGCCCTGCATGATGACTTCAAAATCAGATTTGAAGATATTCTGACGATAGAAATACCACCGTGGATCATAAATTCTTTTGATGAAATGGAAGTGGAGAATGTGATATTACAAGAGGAGCTACTCGAGCTTAGTACTAATGAGGAGCTGAAGGTGAAATTTAAAAGAGGGTATCATACATTTTGGCTGCAGGCAGAAATACCAGCAAAATATCCTGGACTGTGGGGAAATTGCAAGAAAACTTTTGATAGCGTTTCCCTCGTCATATCTTGTCGAAATAAGTTTTAGTGTCGTACAAACCTTTTAACAAAAAAAGGAGCAGATTAAATATCACGGAACGGGGAGATTTGCGGTTATTCCTTACAAAACTGAAGCCAAATATTAATTATTTGCCATCAATCCATCAAGTACATCCCTCCCATTAAAATTATGAGTATTTTGTGATTGTCATTGTGGAAGTTACGTTACGTTATTAATGTTTAATTTCAATTATGTTACGGCTGTTATCATATTACAATATAATATGATAACAATAATAATTAATAGTGTAATAATCTCATATTTGAATAAATACAACACAAAATATGTACTATTTTTCTTTTTGTTTTTTCTACTCCGAAATGAAATAAGTGAGAATTGATTGATTCCTTGTGCTGTGAGTAAATGTCAAAAAAGTAAAGTTGGATGGAATCACTTTTTTGATTGGCCAACTTTACTTTTTTGACATCCACTGACAGCACAATCAATTATGTATATAACCAATAAATTTTCACTTTTTGAAATAAAACTATTTTACGTATTTTATCGCGGTTTATTTTTTTATTTTTAGTTCCCGACGTTTCATGTTAAGGATTCATACCATTTTGTTAGTGAGATCAAAAATCTACATCTTACTGACAATTAAACTATGGTCAGTTTCGATGTCCAGTCACTATTCACATGCCTACCTGTACAAGACTGTGTCGAAATTGTAGAAAGGAAACTAGCGGAGAACAACATGCCAGCGGAATACTTAGAACTATTGAGACACTGCCTTACATCTGGCTACTTATTGTGGAAGGAGCAGTTCTATAAGCAAGTAGATGGCGTGGCGATGGGCTCCCCTGTATCTCCCATTGTTGCCGATATATTCATGGAAGACTTTGAGGAGACAGCCCTTCGTACCTCACCTGTAAAGCCAAGTTTCTACAAGCGGTACGTAGATGATACTTTCACAATATTACCATCTGACAAAATTCATGTATTCCTAAATCATCTTAACTCCATTAACCCTAAAATTCAGTTTACAATGGAGTTGGAGGCAAATAATTCCCTAGCTTTCCTAGATGTGTTAGTAATCCGTAACCCCAACAACACCTTAAGCCATACGGTTTATCGTAAAAAGACCCATACTGATAGGTACTTAAATGGTGAATCTCACCACCATCCAACACAGTTAGCTACCGTGGGTAAATCTTTGTTTCAGAGAGCACAAGGGATCTGTGACAAGAAACATCTGGCTGCCGAGCTTCAATATGTCAAGCAAGTACTGCACGACAATAAGCTTCGAGTCCCACGCCAACGTCACAGTGACCGAGTGAAACCAGCCACAGTTGAGCGTCTCCCTGCTGTACTACCTTACATGAGAGGAGTCACGGACAAGATTGGCTACATCTTGAAGCGTGCTTCGATTAAAACATTTTATAAGCCGCCGAAGAAGATCAGTCAATTTTTACCATCTGTCAAGTGTCAGATCCCTCTACAAGATGCAGGAGTTTACAAGCTTGATTGTGAATGTGGTCTCTCTTATATAGGACAAACAAAAAGACCGGTAAAAACTCGGGTTAAAGAACACATAGCTGACCTAAAACACCGTCGCTCAAAGAAGTCTGCAGTCTGTGAACATGTCCTTGACCGCACCCGCCATAATATTAGATTTGATAGACCACAAATCCTCGTGAAAGAACACCGATTCCTACCAAGGATGGTTCGCGAGGCTATTGAAATTAAAAACGTCCTAATTTCAATAGAGAAGATGGCTGGGTGCTTCCATCGTCTTGGGATCCGGTAATTAATATAATCAAATCCAAAACCAAGCATAACACTGCAAGACCTCAAGACACCGTGAGCTCATTCTGCGTAGATCGGACCAACAACAACAAAAATAATTAAGAAGTTTGAGGGTACCCCAGAACAACTATGCCTATTGGACGTCTAACACCTCAGTCCCTCCCGTGACCATGGGTGCTGCAAAGCACTCGAAACGTCGGGAACTAAAAATAAAAAAATAAACCGCGATAAAATCCGTAAAATAGTTTTGTTTCATGTGTAATATTCGCGTAAATCTAAGAACTCAATATTTTCTTTTTTTTTCGAAAACTATTGATTCGTGGTTGGAACTCGGCCGACCCGCAAATTTCCATAGCAAGATATAATCTTCACATTTTTTGTCGAGTTTTGGGAATATGATAGAAATGTAGCTGCAGGGGGTCCACCAGAACCAGCTAAATTTTGAGAGTGGTCTATGAGAAAAAAAGTCTGGGAACCTCTGATTTAAACCATATCATAAATAGGTATAGTCTCTAAATGTTCTTCATTATGGGCACCGTACTCCAACGGAATAGGTGCGAACAAGACACCGGGCTCCAAGTTGCTGTTTAAATCATAGAACATTCAGTGTTGTGTCTGTGAGCAATAATTTAATTTTCTCTAGCAATATTTTGACTTTACTCAATCCGTTTTGTATGGAAATCCATGGTCACAACTACTAGTCTTCTTTTTTCTGTGGTCGCAACCATATATTCTAAACATATTTCATATAACATACCTATTTAGATCAAAAATAATGATTATAATTTAAATATATCTTTTTAAAAACTAGCGACTCAACGGAGATATCTTGTTTAGTTGCTCGACCACTTATCCACCGGAGAGAGATAAGTGTGACAGAGATGGAAATCTTTACAAATTATTAACAAGGGATGGATATATTGAGCGCGCGCTCGGAATTAAACGACGTATGTGCAAAAACAAATTTTATCACTTTCTAAAAAACTACACAAAGCAATAAAAACACATTTCCAAGAAATTTGCTACAATTATTCTCTATGCTTTCAAGTGAATTCTATTGTCTGGTTCTTAAGAATTGTGCGTTGGAATTTGAAAATGTAAAGCAATAGCGATGACTTTTGTATTTTTTTGTACAGAATATTTTGTTTAATCTTGTTTTTTTACAAGATTCAAGAATATAGAGTCAAAAATCATATTTCGAAATATTAAAATCCATATACTACTTGAAATGCATGGAGTACGAAAATACGTTTTTTTGTGGTAGCCCCTTCAGTGGTGAAAACATATCCAATGAACCGAAACACGATGATGCTATCTTGTTTCGTTGAATAGATTCATAACCACCTTTCAGCTTCATTATCAGACCCTTGACACCATCTAGAGGTATAATACTTGTCAGGTTAAATACAATCTGCCTACACACGACGGGGCTTTGTTGAGTAGTTGAGTAGTTCCGTTAGCCACCTTCTTCTTTCATTAAAAGATCCTGCACAGTATCTGGGTCCATATTATTTATCAGGACAAATCCAACGAGCCCAAACACAACGATATTATGTTAAGTAATATCATCAGACTCTGGACTCGTCAAGATATATTCAACGAGCCCAAACATGACGAGATTATGTAAAGTTTTTCCATTGGCCACCTTTTGGCTCCCTCATCAGACATTGGACACCCTCTGGGTCCATAGCACTTGTCAAAAAGAATTCAACAAGCTCAAACACAACGGGTTAATGTTGAGTAGTTGGGTATTTCCGTTGGCTTCCTTCCGGCTTCCTCATCGGTCCGTGGACACCATCTGAATCTTAAGTTGTTTTATTCAATAAACCTTAACAAGACGAGGTTATATTGTTTAGATTAAAAGAGTGCTAGTAAAGGAGTTCCTATGGCTTCATCATCAGACCCTCGACACCAACTAGAACTTAATTTATAAAGGCAAATGCACGAGCCTACGCACGAGGTTCCATCATTAGGCTAGCTCCATGGTACCCTATTATTACATTGTCACCGAACTTACATAGGTACGTATGCCAAATTTCAGCTCCATCGGTTTCCCGTAAGTGCTTGAAAAATGCATCACATACTCGTAATTTGAGCCGGCAAGACAGGCCGACATACGAACAGTGCAATTTAAATGAAAGCTTGTAAATAAGTGTATTTGATGTAAAACAACAGGGTGCACACTATGCCGATGGCCCTTCAATTAAAGCGATGCAGTAAATGTCATACATTTGTGAATTTAATGTTAAGTATGTTTCCAGATATTATATCGATGTTACCGGAAACGAATGTATTCAGTTATTATTTACAATTCTTAGGAAATGTTTAAAATTGCCAGGAAATTTACGAAATTGTACGAAATCAATTTTATTAGGCATACACATTCCCTAGGAATTCTACACATTTCCTAAACAGCATCCAGAAAAGTACCTAATTTTTCTATAATGTACTTTCTTTTACAAAATTAAGATATCGCTGTTTTTTTGATGATTTTTTTATCACCAGTGAAAAATGCTCCGTAGTACTACTGCAAGTCTTAGGGAGCTCGCAAATGAGGGATGCGCTAGCTCAAAATGTTTGTGCAGTCGGCATCAACCCTGTAATAGGGCTCCGACATTCCCACGAGAAACACTCTAGATACCCCTGTGCCACGCTCAGAATAGCTCTCCTTCGGGTGGGAACTTGTCTTGCTTCCTCCTTGTACGTACCGATGTGATGCTCACGGGCAGCAATGGCTACTCCACGCTGCTGCCCTCCTTGAGATGCCGTACGGAGCGTACCACGTTTCTCGTGTCCGTAAACCCCGGATAAGCCCCTGCGAGCCTCTTGCATTAATGCAGAGGAGATTTCTCGCCAGCTAGTACTGCGGCCAAGTTTTATTTGTTTATTTATTGTATGCCTTGGGCAGTAACTTGGGGCGGGAGCGCCTAGGCCGATGGGGCTGGGAAGCCTAGGCTTGCTGTGCTTCTACTCCGGTTACATCGCCTATACTGAGCGGTATCGACTCTCTCTATGACGCTCGGCTGAATGAGTTACCGCTCCCCACCTAAATTCCCATGATAGTATACTAATTGGTAGGGAAAGGTCCGATCCGATCCTATCGACCAGGATCCACCACTCCGAGTCTACAAGGCACTTTTGAAATATTTTCCTGAATCAAGTACCTAGGTACAATACACTCCGTTTTCGTCATAAAAATGTACCTATTTCATACTTACCCTTTTTGAAATTTACCCTTGTAAACGTTATTGATTGCTGTAAGTACCTATAAAGGAAGATATATCGCCGCCCCTTTGTGGACATCCGAAATATTTGTTAGGTCTAAAATACACTTTTTAGCGATATAATAAAATTGTATATGATGTAGTGCCTATAATCGGAATAACATTTAAGTTACACACTGTTACCAAGTATCTTGATATTGTAAGATTTAATGTATATTCTGTTGGTGGTCCATAATAAATAAAAAATCATAGCTATATATTATGGTAAGACCTCAGTCTATCCCATGAAACAACTTCGTGGTCTATCCTAAAAACTTTACTATTTTTGACTATAGCACCTTTACTTTCATGTTCTGCATTGTGTCTTTTACATCAGGCGCTGCTTATAAAATGCGGCATGGTGTTGAAACTAGTGTGTTATTTACTTTTATATTTTTGCATTGTGTCTTTCACATCAAGCGCTGTTTATTAAATGCGGGGTGGTGTTGAAACTAGTGAGTTATATAATTTTATGTTTTGCATTGTCTTTGACATCAGGCGCTGTTTATTAAATGCGGCATGGTGTTGAAAATAGTGAGTTATATAATTTTGTCTTTTGCATCATGTCTTTCACATCAGGCGCTGTTAATTAAATGCGGCATGGTGTTGAAACTAGAGAGTTATTTCCTTTTATTTTTTGCATTATGTCATTTACATCAGGCGCTGTTTATTAAATTCGGCGTGGTGTTCAAACCAGTGAGTTATTATGTAAGAACATATGGCTATAATAATATTATTATTACCACTATGTTATATAATATAGTGGTTCTCAAAATCATTTGATGAATAAGCATATGTACGAGATTGCAACACTGGTACTTTATGGTGAGTTCACAACTCTGTCTAATTAGTCAATTTGGGTGAAGCTAGTTGCTTTGCTGGTTTAGGTATCGCCAGACACGATAAACTCTCTGGCTCCTTATTCGTTATGACAAATTAAACACGTAACGCGACACGTTACTATAACTTCGTGTAATGTTTGTTTAATGGTACTACAGTGGCATATAGTATACCATTACACGATCGTTTCACGAAGTTATCGCGTTTTGGTCAGCGGATAAGGGCCGTGAACAGACAGTTACCATGCAGACGTTTAATACGGTGTCTGATTGTATAAGTGCCTCGCTGGTCTTGATGCTACTTAAACTAATTAAAAAACAGACCTTGGGTAAATTCTAAAGGTAAATTTTATAGCAAAAGGCGACTCTGCGACTATCATGAAGTGACATTTTGCCCGATGGCAACGTTTGAATCCGATTTTGGTCACCGGCCAAAAGATCCTTGTCGGACGGTAACATTAAAATTTTATTTTAATATGCAATTACAATAACGCTTATTAATAAAACCTAACTTCGTCTTACATTGGAACAATATAATGGGTCTATAATAATAATATCGATAAAATACTCACAAAAGTTTTCTAACCTAATTCTAGTCGGCCGTAATTCGATTTTTTATCACTTCTATAAAGAGCTAAGCGTCTATAATCCTAGAAATAAATTGCCAGCCTATAATGACACAAATACGTTTTAAGCTGATATATGAAATACTGAGAACTTGACAAAATTACGCAATCATTAATCAAATTATATGGGATACCATTTCTGGAAATACGACGTAAGCACTCACAAAATAAAGTACATTGCGATACTCGATGACATAAGAGGCTTTAAGTGCGGGGCAGATTGAAACCATATAGGATTCAAAAGGGGCGACGTGTTTACCATACAGCGCCGTGGAGTCGAATTGACAAATTTACTTAATAAAATGCGTTACTAAGTCAATACTTCATCATCCTTCCATCCAAACATTTGTATAATACTTGATTTACTTATAATAATAGAATAAGAGTTTGCCTGACTGCCTCGTTGGTCTAGTGGCAAAGCGCATCGCTTTGTGATCACGAGGTCCTGGGTTCAAATCCTAGGTCGGACAAATGTAGTTTTTCTAACGAAAGCTTCCCAGTATGAGTCCGGAGTTTGGAATTGTGTCCGGTATATGGCAATATGCTCGCCCCCTATTACATGGGACCTAACATCGTCTGCGAAACGTGAGTGTACTCAGTACACCACTGCCACCCCCGCTTGGAGAATATAGGCGTGACGGTGTTTTTTTTTAAGAGTTTGCTACATACAACTAGTTATCATTATGTTAGTTTGCATAACTAGTTTTTTTAATCTTTATTGAGATTAATCTCAGAAGACTTCAACTCCATTGCAGCTTACTTACGGTAACTACAGCTTAATTAGACTAAAATCCCAATTAAATACACTGACGCTATGGCACACCAACTTATACAGCCCTGTCTGACAATTTACCCGCTCAAAGGAATACTAACAGACAAAGGAAACGCCAAAACAATATTGCAACTTCAGTTTTCTTGAAATCTATATCCATCCCTTAAAATAAATATAAGTGCGTGGGTGCGCTTCAAATTGAAGCAATAAATACTACCTGCAATGCAAGGAGTTACACGTTAACGCGAGTAGTCACTTTGTGACCGTCATCATCATCAGCCCGTGTCAGTCCACTGCTGGACGTAGGCCTCTCCCATGGCACGCCACTGAGCTCGATCTTCAGCTCTCCTTCTCCAATCCCTGCCCGCTGCCTTACGAATATCGTCGCCCCACCTAGCTACAGGGCGCCCTACACTACGTTTGCCGATACGCGGTCTCCACTCAAGAACCAGTCTGCCCCAACGGCCATCGGTTCTGCGGCATATGTGACCTGCCCACTGCCACTTCAGCTTGCTAATTCGCTGAGCTATTTCGGTAACCTTGGTTCTCTGACGAATAACTTCGTTCCGGATTCGATCCCTAAGAGAAACTCCGAGCATAGCTCTTTCCATAGCTCGTTGAGCGACCTTGAACTGGTGGACAAGCCGCACAGTGAGTGGCCACGTTTCAGCTCCGTATGTCATTACAGGTAGGACGCACTGATTAAAAACTTTCGTTTTTAGGTATTGCGGTATGGGCGATAAGAAGACCCGACGGAGTTTTCCAAATGCTGCCCAGCCCAGCTGTATCCGTCTCTTAACTTCCTTGTCGAAGTTGTTTTTACCTAGTTGGAGCACCTGCCCTAGGTATACGTACTCAGAAACAACTTCGACGGCGGACGGCGACGGACTCCGTTTACGGCGATCGGTCCCGGGTCAACATGCTTGTTGATCATAACTTTAGTTTTATCTAAGTTCATCCGGGGACCGATTCGCTGAGACGAATTAGCAAGGCTGTCCAGCATCTGTTGTAGGTCTTGCAACGTTTCAGCCATGATGACGATGTCGTCTGCAAATCGCAGGTGAGAGATGTATGCGCCATTTATATTAATGCCGCGGCCTTTCCAGTCCAGCGTCTTGAACATATCCTCCAGTACATTGGTGAACAGTTTTGGTGATATGACATCACCTTGGCGCACTGCGCGGCGCAGGTGGATATGTTCAGTCCGCTGGTTCTGTACTTGGACGGTCATCGTTGCAGCTTCAAAAAGGCATCTCATCACCTCGATGTATCGCCAATCAACTTGGCATCGTTGCAAGGAGTCCAGAACTGACCAGGTCGCGACAGTGTCAAAGGCCTTCTCATAGTCCACGAAGGCTAGACATAGGGGCAGATTATACTCTGCAGTCTTCTGTATCTGCCGCACTGTGTGGATGTGGTCTATGGTGCCGTAACCACTTCGAAACCCGGCCTGCTCCGGGGGTTGAAACTCGTCGAGCCTTCGCGCAAGACGGTTCGTATTGACCCTTGAAAACAGCTTGTATACATGGCTCAGAAGCGATATGGGTCGATAGGTTTTCAAAAGGGTTTTGTCACCCTTTTCGAAAAACAGGACGACCACGCTTCTGTTCCATACCTGCGGAGTTCTCCCAGTGTAGAGGACAGTGTTAAATAACTTCCGAAGCTCCTTAAGTACTAGGGTACCTCCTGCCCTCAGAAGCTCAGTCGTGACGCCGTCCTCACCCGGGGCTTTTCCATTTTTAAGCTGTTTAAGGGCCAACTCGATCTCATCCAGGTTGATCTCGGGCAAGTCTTCTGTGAAGTGACGTGTAAGGGTGGCTCTGGGATCTCCTCTAAGAGATTCGGGTCGAGGTGCGTGTGAGGCGTAGAGCTGGCTTCCTTTTTGGATTTCCGGCCTAGAAGCGATCACAGTACCCGCTTGTGTAGTCAACCTTGTCAAATGGTTTCTCCCAATTGACTGGACGAACACTTTCGAGCCCCGGTTCTGCTCGATGGCTTTCTCAATCTCAAGCTTGTTGAAAGCTCGGAGGTCGCGTCGGACCAGCTTTGTGATCTTTTTATTTAAGGCCCCGTGTTCTGACAAGGTTGAGGCTGCATTTCGGCGTCGTTCGCTCATAAGCTCCAGAGTCCCTCCCGAAAGCTGAGATTTCCTGCCTGTACGCCTCGTTTCGCATAATTTAGTACCCTCTTCTCTAAGAGTCTGTACCACCTGCTCGAATTTCTGATCAATGCTGTCAGTGGTTTCCAAGGCAGCGAAACGGTTTTCCAATTTTAACTGAAAAGCTTGGGAACCCATAGCGGCTTGGAGCAAATTCGGTCGGAGACTGGACTTCATCAAGCGGACTCTTTCGCGCTTCCATTGTATATTCAGAGTGCCCCGTACGAGCCGGTGGTCGCTTCCGGGTTGAAACCTTGCGATCACTGAGACATCTCTGAATATGCGCCTCTTGTCCGCCATGATGAAGTCGATGTCATTTTTTATTTCACCATCGGGGCTTTGCCACGTCCACTTTCTTTGGGGCTGTTTTTTAAAGAAAGAGTTCATCATTCAGCCCTTCTCTTTCGAGAAAGTTGACGAGCGTTTGCCGCCAGTCATTTCTGCTGCCATAGCCGTATGTTCCTACTGAGGATTCGCTGTTATATTATGAAGGGCCTTAGAGATGTCCTCGTAGAGTACCTCTATGTCCTCGTCCGAGTGTGCCGAAGTCGGTGCATAGACCTGCACGATCTTGAGGGTGTACCTCTCGGTCAGCTTAATTATAAGGTATGCCACCCTTGTCGACACACTGGACATTTCTAAAACGTTGTCAGTGAAGACTCTATGGACCAGAAACCCGACGCCACCCTGGGAAAGTTGGTCTCCCTCTCTAAAGTACAAAAGATGGCCAGATTCTAGGGTTATGGTGTCTTCTCCCTCTCTTCGAACTTCACATAAACCCAGAACGTGCCATCTTATGCACTTCAGTTCTTCTTCCAACTGCAGAAGGTGCTCATCCAGTCGCAGCGTGCGTCCGTGATACGTAGCCAGGGTCAGTTCATGTTGGCGGCCTACCGTAGCCCGGAGATTCTTCGCACCCCATTCCCCGCCGGAACCGTGACCGCCGCCGTGGTCAGGAATAGCGGAGCGACCGGGAACTGGGGGCCGTGGTATATTCCGACTTGCCATGGAAGGTTTTGCCCATAATCGCCACGCTGGGCATGCGGGTTGGCGATCGCAGGGCGTAACTGCTCGCACTAGTGACGCTGCTGCCCGTCACCGGTCTGGTTAATTATTACATATAAATATATAATATAAAGTAGTCACCTACACGTTAAAAGTAAAACACTATTTGAATTTCTTTTGTTGTAGATCTGCAGGTATTTCAGAAGACATAGAGCAATAGGTGATATGTAAGTTTCACTTTCTTTTCAATTGGATTTAGCCTACAATAATAATGCATAAGTATATAAGATTTACGTAACCGTAAGTAGGTAACCTAGTTTAGTGGAAAATTTGGTTTGTGATTTCGAACTACACTTTATAACGAATGGAACAACCGGTGGGTTTTTCAAATCTACTGGCGAGGATAGGGTAAACCATGGATTTAATATATAGTGATTGACATAATATACTTAGATTTGAGTAAGTAGTCTATCTATGTAGAAGGTTATCCGTTTTATAAACATACAAATATTCTTACATTCATCATCATCACAGCCTATACTTGTCCTCTGCTGAACATAGGTCTTCCCGATCGCTTTCCAGCGTAACCGGCCCGACGCCACCTGCATCCAACGACTTCCTACGATTTTCACAAGATCGTCAGTCCATCTGGCAGGCGGTCGTCCTACGCTGCGCTTGCCAATACGAGGTCTCCACTCTAAAATCTTTCTGCCCCAACGCCCGTCCGATCTTCGCGCTATGTGGCCCGTCCATTGCCACTTCAGCTTCCTAAACCTGAGGACTATGTCGGTGACCTTGATTCTTCTACGAATCTCGTCATTCCTAATTCGATCACGTAGAGAAACGCCAAGCATCTTTCCCTAGATCGCTAAGCAACTCTAAGCTTTTTTATGAGACCTATTGTAATATTCTAACATTACCCATTTAACAATCATTACCGGATTGCCAAGTATAGTTTTTTTCTTGTTTGTTTTTCAAAAGGAACTTAGCCACACACTAGGAATGACTCTTTTTTATCTTGGATTCGGTTACAAACATGATATTCACGTAACACTAACCGAAAGAAATATTTGAGGGACTCACAAAGACTTATTCCGTGCGTGGATCGAACCCGCTACTACTCGGTTAGGTAAGAGGAGCGGCTTAAGTTCTTAAAAACTGGACCTAGCCGTTGTCAAGCTACCGCCGAAGCCAAGTAGGCCAAGTAGGCTTACGTAAGTAATTTCGTCACCACAATAAATTTTCCACGCGTAATTTGATTAACGAAAAGTAGTTCATGGGTGAATTGATAGACTAGAAAATTTGCAATTAACACACTATCGTTAAATGACCTTGCCTTTTGTTATCATCTCGTAACAAGTATTGGTCCCAAGATGAGTGAGGAAGGGAAAATACCGTGATCCCAAATTTCATCAGGCCATTCACTCATTATTTTCTGTGAGTCTTATTAGCTCTTTCAAAGTTTATTAATACTGTACACTCAATTATTCATATATATATATATATATATATATATATATATATATATATATATATATATATATATATATATATATATATATATATATATATATATATATATATATATATATATATATATATATATATGTGTGTCGGCGTGGTAATTATCTGTGGCAAATAGTGCGCGGGTCGTCCGCTAGTCAGCGCTACGGCCGCGTGCTGACGGAACGCGAGAGTCAACGGGATTTTGAATTAGGAAGATGGATTGATGTGTTTAGCTGTTTAGAAACCTAACCCCGCGCATGTCTGAGTATATATATATATATATGTGCCCAACGGTGGGACAGTTTCTTAACAGGGCTAATTAAAAAAAAAAGAACAAGTTTCGTGAAAAGTCAGGAGTAGTCCACACTAAGCAAAGTCGATGTAGTGGCGTCATGGGTGTATCATGAAATATGATTCATTAGAAAAATTGCCTTGATCAGAATCAGAATATTTTTTATTCATGTAAACCATTACAGTATTTATGAATCGTCAGAAAAGTAACAAAGACTCTCTCTCTTTTAAAATAAGAAATTACAAACTTTTTCATCTACATTCTGTTGTGGGGTATGGGAGAACAATGTAGGTTGGTCATCAGGTGAGTCTAAGTTAAAAAAGCGAATAATACTATTTATGAGAATGGCTACATGGTTCCCTCATTTACAAAAAAAAGTACATATTGTGTTAAATTAATAGAAGGAAGAGAGGTAATGTTAACTAACAACAGTTGAATAGGTTGTCATGACTTAAGTGGAGCTGGAATAGCATCTATCCAAGCATTTTTATCTTTTAAATAATCTTCTATTGAATAATAAGCTTGCTTACAAAGTGTTCGTTTTACACAAGCTTTGAACTTATTTTCACTAAGTTTAGTGACGTCAATGGGAATTTTGTTATAAAATCTAACACAGTACCCCATGAAAGACGTGTGAATTTTTGACAGACGAAACTGCGGTTGGTCTAATTTATTTCTATGTCGTGTGTTATAGCAATGCCTATCACCTAGCTGATTAAAAAGATCTAAATTTTTTCTAGTATACATAATGTTTTCATAAATATATTGACATGGGACCGTCATGATATTAGCTACTTTGAACAGTTCTCTTAAAGAGTCGCGACTACTCAAGTTATAGATGGCCCTAATAGCCCTTTTTTGCAAGATAAAACAGACTCAATGTCCGCTGCCCTACCCCACAATAATATACCGTAAGACATGACACTATGAAAGTAGCTAAAATAGACTATCCTCGCGGTGTCCACATCAGTTAGTTGTCTGATCTTCCTTACGGCATAGGCAGCGGAGCTAAGCCGCTTACCTAAATTCTCAATATGAGGACCCCATTGTAACTTGGAGTCAAGCGTAATCCCTAAAAAAGATGTATCATTAATGAACTCAAGTTTCTCATTGTTCAGTATAATATCATGTACAGTACTTTTTACATTTGGCAAAGAAAACCTTATACATTTAGTTTTCTTGTTATTGAGCACTAAATTGTTGAATGTAAACCAGTTATGTAGTTGAAGAATAGTGTCATTTACTTCGTCAAAGCTATTAACATGTCTACCTACTTTAAAAATCAAAGAGGTATCGTCAGCAAATAACACTATCGACTCAGTCACAACACATAATGACACATGACGATGGCTTGGTGCAGTGGTTAAGAACTTAAGTCGCTCCATCAACTGGACCGAGCAGACGCGGGTTTAATCCCCGGACGGGTCAAACCGTTGTGTGTTTGTGCATGTGAATTTCATATTTGTAAACGCATCCATAATACAGGAATAACTCCTGGAGTATAAAAAAATAAAAAGCATTTATTCATAAGTTTGTAACAACAATAGTACACAATTTCTTTGAGCCTCAAACTAAGCATGGCTTGTGTTTTGAGTCTCTGAGTTCATATTTACCAAAATAAAATATAGTAACATTAAATAAATGAGTCTATTAGATACGTTAGCAACTGCTAACGTATCTAAAATGCTTTAGAAGAATACATAAAAGGAAAACAAAATTATGATAATGGCATTTGGTTGTCCATGTCTGTGTGTGTATGTGTGTGTCTGTAAGTGCGCGCGCGCGCGCGCGTGTGTGTGTGTGTGCGTGCGCGTGTGTGGATGTGTGTGTGTGTGTGTGCGTATGTGTATGTGTGTTTGAGTTTATATATACTACAATAAATATTTTGTATCATTGTATGATAATGCTAATTATTTGTTTTTTAACATCATTATACAAGTGGCGACGGAACAATATTCCAAATTGCATAATTTGGTTACGTTGTTATACACATGACGGTGACAGAAGGATGGACTTCGCCTGGCGAGTTCGGATATGTAGGGGGGTAAAGGAATTCTGTATACACGTTTTGACATAATATCTAGGTAATCTGGGCGGTCCTTAAGGTTTTTGTGTGTTTTGATTGTAGCATTAAGGATAAATAGCTGACGTACTCGTAGGACCCTAAATTCGTGATATAAGGCATCTGTCGGATGACGGTATGGCTTCCGCAAAGCTACTTTGATAAGTGCACGCTGGGTTCTTTCCAGTGATATAAATGCTGTTTTTGTGGCAGATCCCCATACTCCAATGCAGTACTGAATGACTGACTGGCACAAGCCGAAATAGATTAGGCGTAGGACATCAACAGGAGCGCAATTGCGTTGTTTCTTCAGGATATGAATAAACTTTGGAGCTCTAATGGATAAAGTAGCTATGTGTTCCTTAAACGTCAAATTTTCATCGAGAATGACACCGAGATATTTTATCGACTTAGTACGTTCTATTGTTCCATTAGTGGTTATATGTTGTATGTTTTGGTTTGGCTGAGTAATGGAATTTATTTTTAGACTCATATCTGAAGAGGGACAAGACGATATAGTTTTAGAGAACGCAATATATTTAGTTTTACTTACATTTAAAGTTAGAAGATTAGTGTCAAACACGTCGACTACTTGTGAAAGGCACTGTTATGCTTGCTGGTATACATGATCCCAAGATTTTCCGTAAAAGATTATTGCTGTATCATCAGCGTATGCAATTATATCTGCGTTGACTAATGGGAGATTAATTATGTCATTTATGTATAATGTAAACAGCACAGGACCGAGTATGCTTCCTTGAGGAACACCAAAAGAAATGGGAAGTTGATCACTTTGTAGGTTACCAATTTTGAAATATTGTTTGCATGAATTTAGATAGTTTTGAAACCAATTTAGGGCAGCTCCTCTGACTCCTACAGCTTCAAGTTTCTTCAGCAAGAGTCCAACAGATACCGTATCGAATGCGCGCGCTAAATCTAAGAATGCTCCTAGGCATCGATGACCATTCTCAATATGTAGGGATAGTAAATTTACAAGCAGACTCGCAGCATCTTCAGATGATTTGCCCGATGCCAAATTATCTCTTCGAAATAATATTATATTTTTCAAGAAAGGGGAATAATCGATTACTGACAATTTTCTCCAACACTTTGGAGATAATGCTTAGTAGGGCAATGGGTCTATAATTTTGTGGCGCGTCAATGGGCCCACTTTTATAGATAGGACAAATCGCTGCAATTTTCCAGGACTCTGGGAAGATACCCGTTTCTAACCTTCGATTAAATATATAAATCAAGGGTGACATAATGCTGGGAAGGGTTTTTTAATGAATGGAACTGTTACAAGATCGGGTCCAGGTGAGCTGTCAGCATTTAAATTGTTTATAATGGAAGTAACTTCTTGTTTATTAGTTGGATAAAAAAACAAAGAGTGCGGTTTGTATGTTTGTATTAATTTGGTTTGATTTGTAGAGAGCTTGGTAAGTATTTTTTCAGAGTATATCTCACCTACTGTAGAGAAGTGTTTATTGCAGTCATTAAGCGACGATTGTAGGTTATCGTTTGATGTAAAGTTTTTTTGTTGAATGATTAGTTTTTGTAGTTACACATACTTTTTTTATTTTTTTCCATAAAAGTTTCTATTTTCAATGAATTCTATTCTATTGTAATCTGCTTTTACGTTGCGAAGTAATTGGTTAAAATAATTTCTATATCTTGTATATATTGTTCGTTTAATAAGATTATCAGGGACATTTCTACTATCTCTATGTAGTTTATCTCGCTGTCTCATACACCTGATTAATCCTGGAGTAATCCAGGGCTTTATATGTCTCATTCTCCTATTGGTTTTGATTTCATGGGTGTTATTATTTATTGCGCAAGTTATAATATCATTGAAGGGTTTTAGAGCAGAGTTTACACAGGGATCATAAAGAATTTACGACCAAATGGCGTTGGTGACATCATTTGCAGCCAAGTCCCAGTTTGCTTTTACTTTTCGATATTTATTTATGATGCTACTAGAATCCATTTTTGACGGAAGATGAGCTAATACTAGGTTATGGTCCGTTATAGGTAATTCGCAGACCAAACCGCGGAGAGTTTGTGATTTTATAAAAATGTGATCAAGACAAGTACTATTCCTAGTAGGTTGAGTTATGGTTGCAAGAAGACCATGAAACGCCATGAGAGATAAGTAGTTTTCGGTTTGACTACTTCCAGTATCGAGAAAATCAATGTTACTGTCACCGGCTATTATTATTATGTGTTTATGTGGAATTCAGATAAGGTCGAATCGAGGGAGTTTAAAAACCTGTCTGTATTTGTGGATGATGAGGATTGTCTTGCATAAATCTAATGAATCTATTGTACGACAATCTATTCTTACAATTTTGTCTAAATCATTCGCTACGCTAAGTGATGCCATATTTATAATATAGTAATATATAGAGTATAAATAAGCACATTAAAATGCTGTATAAAGTTTTGGTAGCAATTGCACGATATAATTGTACTATAGATATGTTATTAAGGTGACGTCTGTATTTAAACTCGTATGTGAAAGATATGTTTTTATGTGGTGCTGCGTTACTCGATGATAATAATAATATTAGTCTGTTGTTTACATACATGTCGCGTATATGTGTTTTTTAAAGACATGTGTTGTCATTTTGTGAAGTGGCAATACTGTTTGATATTTATATGCTTTTATGCGTGCGTAATTCTTACAGTTGAATGTATGTAGATGTAATGTATGTGTGAGGTTTACGTGTAAGTATGTGTGTGTATTTTTTGATGTTAGTTTGTGTAGTGTTTGTGTTAGTGGATGATAGTGTGTAAGTTTGAGATATGCATATATTTATGTGTATGTGTTTATTAATGTTGTATAGTAGGATGTTTTTATTAACTGTTAAAATATAAGTAAGTTTACATGTAATTTTGTGTATGATATTACTAGATGGAATATATTCGCAGATAATTAATGATAATTTCTTTTAGATAATACATCACAAAATGGACGAGAAATAAAAAGTTCGTGAACAATTTAGCTAATAAAATAAAATTTGCAATTACTACATAGTTTGAAGTCAAACTGAGATCTTCGTTAAACATTTTACAGTAGATATGTAGTAAAGAAAAAGTAAAAAAAGCCAACTTAATAATTAAATGAGAGAAAATACTTGAAATAAATAACTGAAATAATTTAGTAAAAAAGTCATACGGATGCGCGGGGACCGTTGGATGAATCGTTTGCTTGGTCTGTTGGCTCTTGCTTACGAATGTGGATAATGCCATTTTTGATCCAACAGTATTCATAGCCATATTCTTTAGCGCGTTGTCTTGCTGACCGAAATAACTCACGGTTTTCTTTAGTTAGGCGCTCGTTAAAATATAATTATTGTCTATTACTACCGGGCACTT
The DNA here is from genome assembly GCA_905147815.2 of Phalera bucephala. Taxonomy (NCBI): domain Eukaryota; kingdom Metazoa; phylum Arthropoda; class Insecta; order Lepidoptera; family Notodontidae; genus Phalera; species Phalera bucephala. The sequence continues at coordinate 22,978,580 of LR990613.1, read as the reverse complement.
CTACATCTGTGGTTGTGAGCCCGCGTCTGGTTTTTCCCGCTTGGAGAAATTTGTTCCGTTTTGTGCGGTGCAGAAATCGGACAACCAGCGGTCGAGGATGTTTTCCTGGCTTGTTACTATTAGGTGCGGTATTGTTATTGATAGGTCGGCGTAGACCAGTCCTCATAGCGTAATGTCGCTGTCTTCAAGTTTGATTCCAATTTTTGAAGCAGTGGTACGAATGATATGGATAGGGTTTTCATTGGGCGTTTCATTAATGCCGGAGATCTCGATTTCGTTTTTGAGGTTAGCCTGCTCTTGAGAGTTTATCTGGTCCCGAAGTTGAGTTATTGTATTCTTTAAGTATGGGATTTCTGCTTCACGCTCCTCAAGTACGCGAATTCTTTCGTTTGCTCGGGCTAAGCCGCTTTCATAATCATCGAGGCGCTTGTTACATTGAGTAAGTTCTGTCAGCAGCTGGGATTGTGTTTTGAGTTCACCTACGTCCATACGCAGCACCTGGACTTCTGACATTAGCGAAGACAACTTCTCAAATAGTTTGGTTCCGATAGGCAATTCAGGTAAAATAGCTGCACAAGAGTCGTCGTACCGGAGATGGGGGGCGTGTGTTTGACGCTGAACAGTGACATTGTGGGCACATTCAGTTTGTTATTGTTGTCTCTGTTGCTTTACGAAGGTCGGATATATTTACACACAGCGGATGATAGTAGAGATCGCATTGAGTGCATTTAATACTTTGCTGGTTGCTCCTTATATTTTTGGTACATGCAGCACAATTTTTAACCATGTTGACAAATTATTATATTATTATTATGCGACGTAGGTGTTCAAAAATCACTTTATCGCGTGCCCTCGCTAGCGAGTCGGCAGAGCGCGGGTGGTTGCGGGGGCCGGGAGCCAAGCCGATTCCGATAATTTTAAATCAATTTTAATTTTTAAATAGCAAATTTTTTTTCACGGTTCTTCGATTCACTTTCAATTTTATTCTTATTACATTAGTAATTATTTCACTTTGTTGGGTAACTTATAACGTGTGTGTGTGAATGATGTACGCTGTTGGCTGCGAGGCCAACTGCGTACATCATTAGAGGTTTACAGCTTCACCGGCTTCAGCTTCATCAGAGGTTTACAGCTTCACCGGATTTAAGGGCGAGCGTGCAACCACTACTCTCTAGCCAGCCAGAAGGGCAAGAGGCAACATACTCGAGGGCGCCTCGAAGAGGCGCCCTCGGTTGGGACAGTCGCTGTAGGGGGACGGGTGCACTACTAAGTGCACCGGTCAATCGCCGGCTATGGGAGGGGATCTACTACTACGTCGTCGTCGTCGCCCGTATTCTGAGCGGAAAGAAGGGATGACAAAGCATCGGGGGGGTCGGTGAGAACATGTCGCGGCCGGCGGTGGCGGCAGGGGTCGGGGGGGAGATCATAGTCGGCGGTGGCTACGATGAACAGATTCGCATGGGTAGATGCGTTCGCGAAGTGACGTGTTGACGCCTTTTTAATAAAGGCGCGAATAGGTTCGAGACCTAGATCGGAGTGGAGGTCGACGTTCCGTACGAACCATGGGGCTCCTACGGCTTTACGGAGGAAGCGGTTCTGAACCACTTGAAGTCTGTCGATGTGAGAGGGGGCCGAATGCCCAAACACAACACACGCATAAGTCATGATGGGACGAACGGAAGTTTTGTAAAGCGTCACCTTATTTCTAAGGGACATTTTACTCCGCTTGCAGATTAACGGATGGAGACGACCGAGCACAAAGTATGCTCGGTGACGGACTTCTTATAATGTAATAATTGTATACAATTAGCAGAGCCGCGGACGCGACCTTTCCCTGTGACACCAAAATTTGAACTCCAAAGTATGGCTTTTTTAATAAATAAATAAATATTGGACGACGCCTCGGTCCAGTGGTTTAGAGCATAGATCACTCCACTCCCAGTGAGTGTCAAGTAGTCACGGTTTCGAAGCCAGCACGAGACAAATCAAAAAATGTTTGTTTGGCTTTGCATGTTTGCGTATGTATATTTCATATTTTTAAACGCATCCACAATACAGTAATAATACCAAAAAAAATGGATACAGCAATATCAAACTAGTTGACATCGGTTAATCGAGTTTTTATTTAATTTGGTCAGACGGTTTCAAATAAAAACATATTCGATATAAAAATATACAGCGAGTCACCGTTTTCCTCTATTGTTAGAGAAACGCCGAAACGGTAAATGACCTTGGCCCTATCACAGATCGGTTTCATCGACCTTCCCATTGAACGACTTCTGGGACTTTGATGTCTACAAAATAATCACGATCTAGTACAAATTTCATTAGTTAGTTGCTGTTGTGAATTCTTTTCTTTACAAGTAATTCAAGGTATCTGGCGGGATGACAAGTAACTAATTTTTCCAACAAAGAATCAATGAAAATAAAAGTAAAGTAAGTAGGTACTTGCTTTACTTTGCTTAGGTAAACCACTTCTATAATTACTCGTAATAAATGGAAGTCGTCCGCCGCGTATTTTGTATGTATGTAGGTATGGACGGGCTCATCTGAGAAATTAATATATTTATTTTCATTCGGTTTTCATCTATAGTTTTCACCAATGGTTTTCACCAATAGATAGAGGTAGAAAGTATATACCTAATTTATAAATATTAAGCAAATTGTTAAAATTCTTTTATACATAATGGCTTAAAACAAAATTACGCCTATATTCCCCAAGCAGAAGGTGGTAGAGGTGTGCTGTGTACCCACAAATAGTTGACAATATTAACTCCCAATGTAATGGGGGCGACCCTATCCCCATTATACCTGGCCCAACTCTTGGTCTCGGACTGCTATTGGAAATTTGTCTATAGGAAATCCATACTATTTCCGACTTTTCATTCTAATCCAAGATCTCGCGATTCCTATACGTAATATGCAGCACTAGACTGATTAAATAAACCAAATTTTTATACCTTTAATAGTTTTAAATTTCTCTACGGTCCAAATTCGTGGCGGTATTCTTGGATATTTAAAAAATGTGCATTATTTATCTTATTAATATGTACGAGTTTAGAGACGTATCAGATAGAAGAGAAAATATTTAGTTTTTTGTGATCTCCTGTAAAATTTGACATACATAATTTACGCGGTATTGTCTGTTGCTAGTTACGCAGTTTTGCACTATCACCGACGACATTTATAAATATACTATATAGGTATTTGCTTTTGCTTGCTGTTGGCAACTTAAAAACACAAAATACACAAACCGTCAGGCCTATATTCCCCAAGCGGGGGTGGCAGAGGTGTACTGAGTACACCTTCGTTTCGCTGACGATGTTAGGTCCCAAATAATAGGGGGCGTGCCTATTGCCATATACCGGGCACAATTCCAGACTCCGGACTTACACTGGGAAGTTTTTTCGTTAGTAAAACTACATTTGTCCGACCTAGGATTTGAACCCAGGACCTCGTGATCACCAAGCGATGCGCTTTGCCACTACACCAACGAGGCGGTCGAATAACTTAAAACCCCCAAATTTAAACCAATCAAATATATTTTTGGCCAATACAGGAAAAAATGGGAATAAAATTAATGGTTTATACCGATACCACGTATTTGGTTATCAAAATAGCGGTTAACAGAAATATTAGTAATGGGGTAATACCCACATATTTGTTATTAATGTACGATAAAAAAATACGGATAAAAAGTGACGTACGTGTTCAATGTTTATAGATGACGAGGCGTACCTAACGGACATACCATTTTACCTCTTACGGTGAACGATATCACCTAAGCTTGAATCATATGTTGCAGAGCTTGAAACTGGAAAAACGCATAATAAATATTCCTACAGCACAGTTAACTACGAAAGAGCAGTGATAGCCTAGTGGTTAGACCGTTGGACTGCAAAGTCAGAGGTCTCGGGTTCAAACCCAGGCACGCACATCTGTATCTTCGAAAACATGTGCGTTTTAAAAATTAATTATCAGTTGCTTTAACGATGAAGGAAAACATCGTGAGAAAACCTGCATAGGTTTGCTCACGATGGTTTCCTTCATACACCTTCACACCCCTTCGAGAAACTCTTAGTTATGCACCTAAGAGTTTCTCAAAGGTGTGTGAAATTCACCAAACTGCACTGGGCCAGCGTGGTGAATTATGGCCTTGAACCCTCTCAGTTTGAGAGGAGGCCCGTGCCCAACGGTGGGACAGTTTCTTAACAGGGCTAATATTATCCTTATTACAGTGTGTGTGAGTGATGTACGCTGTTGGCCGCGAGGCCTTTACAGCTTCACCGGACTTAAGGGCGAGCGTGCAACCACTACGCTCGAGCCAGAAGGGCAAGGGGCGACATACTCGAGGGCGCCTTGAAGAGGTAGTCGCTGTGGGGGGACGGGGTGCACTACTAAGTGCACCGGTCAACCGCCGGCTATGGGAGGGGATCTACGACTACGTCGACGTCGCCCGTATTCTGAGCGGAAATTATGGAAGGCAAAGCATCGGGGGGATCGTTCATTATTACAGTTACTTATGTCTGTAATGAAAATTCAGGGACAAAAATGTACAATTTTCCTTTAAGGTAAACATTTGAAAATACAGTTTTCTATTCATTTTAATGAAAGAGTTATCAAAAACATTAACTTTGATTAAAATGATAACGTCGCTCTACTTTATATCAGCCAAAGGAGTACTCACAATACGAACATACTTCACTCTTAACATAATACTCCATAACATGATACTTCACTCTTAAGTCAAACGACTCAGTAGTTGTAAGACTTGATAATAGAGGGCTATATTCAAAAGGTATCCTTATATTTTTATTTAATGTAGGGACATTATTTTTTTAAATTAATCCAATAAATTCGTAAACGTGTGTAAAACTTTTTATAACAAGCACTTAACTAATTATCTAAAATTATTATCAACGTTGTTTATAAATTAAACAACGTTCAATTCATGATTACAGCGTCAAAATACATACTAATTAGAAATACAAACATGTGCACTAAATGTTTCATATTTTTTTACTCTATACAATCAATACATAATCACTATGCACATATTATCTGAATTATTATTACAGTTGTTAGACACGTAAATTACAGTTCTGAAAAAGGATACTCGACTCAAGTTTTCTCACTCCGTAACATCGTAGAGAAACATAACAAAAGGGCTATCTGCAGTTTTGTGGATTTGGCGTTTGACAGAGATGTGCTTCAAGAAATTTTAAAACATGCTCCATGCTATCAGCCTTCCAGTCAATCTATGAACGCGGAAAATAAGTGTGAGTGGTAACATCACTCTGGTTTTATGTCAAAATTGGATTCAAACAGGGTTATGTTGTCCGCCCGACTCTACTGTTAATATTGGGATAAAAGTCTTCAAAGATTAAATGTATGTATGCAAATTGATGACCTAGTGATATTTAATCTACCATACGCAGAAAACACAATTTAAGAATGCTTGTCCTAACTCTGTTATAAATGACTTTGGGTATGCCCAATATGACCGAGTTGGGTATAGAAGGTAAGAAAAAGAATGAAAACTTAGGGTGCTCTGCACCGGCCGGCGGCCAAGGGAGTCATCGACCTCGCTGGAGTAAGAGAGCGTGTGGCTATGAAAGAATATATTGGTGTGTAGATGGGAAAAGTCATGATTCAGTCTTTTATGGCAATTTGTTGTTATAAAAAAAGAACCAGTTTGCTAGACACTTATTTAATTACTGGTCCATAATTACACTAAACTGGTAACGCGGTATCTTGTCGCTCACATGCAAGACATCCTGAAGATCTTTGCCGAATTTAGACCCCTTCGGTAGCTAGTGTTCACTGCTGGGCCAACCATCAGGCAGAAACCAGGTCCGTAGTTGGCAAGTCCGTAGTTAGGCAACAATTAGACTAATAACCAAATGACTAACTTTCGTGTAAAACCCGGAGTTATAAAGGCATATATTGCTGATTGGCATTAACAGAATTGGAATGAATGTGGGAACTGCAATTCAGCAATATAACCGTGGGGGTTAAGGATGTAACAGGTCGTATGGATATACATAGCTGAGAAAAAAATTGACCGATGATAACCGTGTCTTATCTGCAGCCGGCGAGCGCAGTTCAGATAACCTATGACAGTGGAGGAGGCGAGAGAGGTCTGTAGGGAAAGAGTCTGTTGAAACTTTGTACTCTCCCCCTGCAATGGATATGGCATAATCTGGCGTGATAATATATTGTATCAGTTAGCTCTAGTAATACGTAAAAAACTCATACGAAATTCTATACTATGTAACCAGTAGGTAGGTATCTAGTTATGGTGCAGTGTTACTTTTTCCTCAAGATAATGTTAGTATAGTTAAGTTGTCATTTGTCACATAGGAACGTAGTTGTTATCGAATAAGGCTTACTCAGATAATACCAGTAGATTTGCATCTATATCTGCGTGGTATACAATGCGGTTTCTTTTAAAGCCAGATCTGAGACCTTAGCACGAAAAGATTGATGTTAGCGTAACGCTAGCGCGATGTTATGCCATCCTTGTCACACTATATATTTACTAAATAAACATAAACGTGACAGCAAGATTATTCGCTAACGTAAAAGTTTTTGTGCTAAGCCCTCTGGAAACAATATGCGTCTCGGTCGGAGTACTTCTCTTACATCCTATTACGTCACTGTCCAAGTCACAAGTATGTAAATGTTGCTGTTAAGATTTATTTGATAACCGCCCTGAATCTCTGAAATATTGTTCATGTTTCTCTTTTCTTTAATTGTTAGTCTAATTCCACAGAATTTTCAATGATGTTCTATTGCATCATATGTCTCGCAACATATTATGTCTGAACAGGACGAATAATACGTCGTGCGCTCTGTTGCTGCTGTGGCTAGTATGCGTCGTGAAGGAGAATTCAAATAAAAGCCGAATAATCTTGAAACAGTGCTCCACCCACCAGTTGTGACCCTCTTCGCGCAGAGTTTCTTCCTATAATCTTGTTGCCCAGTCGCTCGAACGCGCATGGCGCGATGTTTCGCGCTCTTAAATACTATTTTAGTGTGTCACAACTAGTGGGCTTTGCATCGAGTTTATTAATCAAATAAACCAATCATGACACAATTATTCCTGTCCCTTTCCGGGGTTACACTCTTCTTACTATTCCTATCCCTTTCAGGGTTACACTCTTCAATTATTCCTATCCCTTTCAGGGTTACACTCTTCTAATTGTATACTAGTGTTTATGCGCTAGGATTCTATGACATTATCTTATTTCTAACTTAAATTACATAATGTACTACAGTAACCTAATCTATTACATAGTCTATTTATACAAATCATGCAGACGTCGCCCTGTACAATGTCTAACATTTGGAAACCCACGCAACATTACCCTGTCCCAGTGATATTAAAAAGGCAAGAAAATTATTCTTTTTTTTATGTTTATGGCATCACGACGACGCGATGTCAATGTCAAGTATTACGAATATGTATTAATTTTTAATTTATTTCAACTCCTCGATGAACTTGATGACAAAGATGATTATGAAATTAATGAAGCGCCCCACCCTTGATAGTAAAGCGATGGATACTTTACATACCAATTGCTACGGCCGTTTTGAGTGAAATCGAAAAAGCACGTTTTATCACTGTTACAATTACCTTCACTCATGCACATATAGGAATACATAATGGTTAATATTCCACCAACATTACACATTATAATTCGAAATAACATAAGTTTTGGAAATTGAAACAAATTGACGACATCACTCTTCGATTTCCCGCCAAAACTCCAAAATTATTCTTATTATTCTTTATAAAAACTGTCAATATTCCGCTAAAAGTCCGTCAAGTGTTTTAGTCCGGTATCTATGGTCTAGTGCGCTATAAGCGTGTCAAACACGTGCCGTATGATTACGTAGTGAGGCGTCACACGCGGCGCGGCGGCGCAGGCCAAGTAACGTTACGATGTAACTGGACACAGAAAGTTCGATCCCCACTTGAGTCTTGGAATAAGGTACTTATGTAGACTACGAGAGGTATGCCCGCAAGGCTTAGTACTAACAGACTGACGTTAGCATAACGCTGTCGAGTTTATATGGTATCCTTTTCATATTACAAATTTTCTAGATAAAAATAAACGTGACAGCACTATTTCGTCATGATAACGTCAATCTGTTCATGCTAAACCCTGGTTATTGCAAGACTGATGCATTTTTAGCGTCAATAAGCGTGTGCTAGTAAACTAACAAGTGAGCATTCTACAAAAAAATTCACGCTTATATTCCCCAAGCATGGTGGCACAGGTATACAGTGTACACCCACTTTTTGCTGACGCTGTTCCCATATAATAGAAGGCGAGCTTATTCTCATTACACCGGGCACAACGCCAAACTCCGGACTGATACTATTTTTCTATTGAACAAAACATTTTTGTCCGATCTAGGATTCGAATCTACCCCGACTAACCCAACGAGGCAGTCAGTGAGCCTTCTGTGAGTAAATAATTCATAGTGATGTGCTGTCACTAGGCCGGCAAAGTGTGGCGGCGGCGCGTGGGTCGCAGCCGCGCCCCGCTGCCGCCACGGTGACGCATCGGCACCGACATGCGAGCACGTAATTCTAAAGATATATCTCGGCATACAATATAAGATGGTTTCGATTGCTGAAATAAAGCTATGGCACATTTTTCGTTATTTGCACTTGTATTTGAATGATTATTAAGAAACATATTTTTTGAGTAAGGAGTTTCCTTTTATAATTTTAACCATTAACTATCATAGCTTCTACTATTAAAATATATATTTTCTACTTTTCGTAATTTACCCACTTTCACACAATATATTATATTTTACTAACAAATCGTAGAATGGCGTTACGTCACAACATATGAACACAATGATGATAAATGTACCTAATGATAATTTCTTGGTTTTAATGGATGCTTTAATAGTTTTATTAGGTGCTCAGACTGTAAGACAGATCCATCCGTGCATAATACAGGTTTTGGGAGTCGCGATTGTATGTATCGTATGGCTATTGGAGGTCTATTGATTTTAACTGCCCTGTACTTAAAGGGCTTTCTCTTTTCAAGGTCTTGTGTTTAAACATTTAATCCTTTGATCTCTGTGTCATTTTTTGTTTTGCTGTCTCAAATTCCTTCGTAAACTCTATTACTAATTTGTTAAAACTTGTAATTGGCCTTCCTTTTATGTGATTTAACTTATATATGTTTACTAGCTGTAAGTTTTCTTTAGAAATAAAATAAAATAAGTGGGAGGAGCGTATTATGCCTTACAGGCATTGATTATACCAAAAACGTATTTCATTCATAAAAAAAATATTGATTTATACTGCTATGCACGACCTCTCACAACTATTTGAATATACCTACTTGTTTGTTTTTATCATAAACAATTTGTGCAATGCATTGGAAACCATTTTTAAAAGCATTAAGTAAAAATATTACGTCTATGTTGTATGTGATTTAGAACATGTCTATTACGTTAGGTAACGTCAATAACTTTAGGTCTCTTAGATTTACTCAATTATGTCACGTATCACTTTCCTTTTAATTTGTGTAATACCAAATACCATCGAAATCCAATATAATAACATACCATGACTATCATCATCATAATCAACAGAGTCTAAATTAACACTACAAATTTTATTTATAAATAATAAAGAAATAATTATTTAAAAATAATAATTATAAAGTCTACCAACTGTGTTCCCTTAAATTCAAGTCCATCCAAAAATACATAACATCTTGAGACGCGTCGTTAAAATGTTCGTGCGTTGTGACCGTCGTCACAGAGACGTGCTAGTCAGAATAGGTAGTGCAGTGTTTGGACGGCCCCGACCCCATCCCATCAGTGGTTCTCAACACCAGTCCACCATAGCACGCCGTGCGCGCCGCTTGTACCACCACCACCGACCAACCGGCGGTTGTGATAACGCGACTAATACTCAAAGCTATTCCCTCGTGCGCTCCAGTGTTAGTGTTCTCAATGTATGTTCCAGCTGTTTCTGTGTAAAAGCATTTTCTCGGTGACTGTGAACTGACGAAGTCGGCGCTTTTGTGCTCAGGTAGTATCTATGTCAAGGACGTTACGCCGTGTTGATTTGTGGACAAACTAATTTTATTGTTATTTGTTTAGACTCTGACGCTTTGGTATGTTTATTTTCTACAGTTTGCAACGGAAAACTTATAGGAACCGAAATAAATATTTCGGTATTAATTGGATAAAGTTTAAATTTTTAACGTATGTTTTTATTAACCCGCTCTTTTTTCTGTTGGATACAAATTTAGCAATGGGGTTTAATTCAACTTCCCGTTGAGCTGAAGACTTTAAACCATAACATACTAAGTCACAACTTAAACTAAAGTTAAAAAATCACACACAAAAATAAAAAGCTGAAAATAATTATGTAAATAGTAATAAATATTAAATTATCGTTTTTCAAATGAATTAAAAAGCATGAAATAATTTAAAATAAAACATGCAGTGCATGCAATGAATGCAGTAAACAGTGTAGGAAATACCTAGCTGTCGTTGGGGAAACTCACACAGTAATTACATCATTTTCAGAGCAATTAAAGTGTTAGCTATTCGTGGATCAATTTTATCTATTGCATACGCCCCACGTTTTCAGTTTTAAGCTATTTTAAATATATACTTTTCAGTCCGACTTAAAAGCGTTGAATGCTTATATTTTTTGTCATAAAATAATAATTTCTACATTTTCTTCTTAGCTTTACCATGTATTTTCGCAAGTTAATTATTGCCACTTAATGCGGCGGACAAATGTTTTTTTTTCAAATATTATTATTGATAATGCTAAACCTGTTTGAGTTGTCAAAGTAAATGTCTTATTAGATAGGATTACTTTACCTGTTTCAGAAACACCGTCACGATCATTTTACCCAAGCGGGGGTGCCAGAAGTCTACTGTGTGAACGCACGTATCACCGACGAGTTAGGTTACAATGTAATAGGGGGTCAGCTTATTGTCATTATACCGTGCACAATTCCAGACATCAAAGCAAGTGGTTTTCTTTATAGAGAAAAAACTTACGATTAAACCTAGGATTCGAAGCCAGGACCTCGTGATCGTTACCCGCACTATTCGCTACCAAATAAGGTTGCTGTATTTCTTGAAATCTTAATGTATAAAATTCCGATGTGCGCGTGTTCGTGACCGATTTAGATGATTTTTTGTACTTATAGGGTCATCTGGATGGTTCTTAACTATAGTCGGATCCGATAGGTGGCGCTGTTGTCAATCGGGTCGACTATGTAAATATATAAGAAACGCGTAAAAAGCCGAAGGAAACTGTTAGTTATATATTCTTCTTTCAATACACAATAAGCAGTGGGTGCCTACCTACTCGTCAATTGACTCCAATTTAAAAATCGATTCGTATGTTTAGCGATCAGTTGAATGTTAGTGAAGTTAGTCAGTAAATTGCTGCCTATTCTAAATGATGTTAATGGTATGTCAGCTCACTAATGGCCCTTCACACCGCTACTGGTTACTGTTTCTTGTGCTATAAATCTTTAATGGCGGTATGTTAGAAGAATGTTCATGGTACACGACGAATGTGTACGTAATTCGAAGCGTTTGAAAACCTTAATAATTTGATTACAAGCATAAGTAATTTTGCCCACGTGGTTCGAACGGTCGCTACACTAAGTCTCGTCTCGTAGTTAGTAGTCACGGGTTCGACGTTCGATCTTTCGAGAGTTTGTTTCGGACTTCAATATTATTATGAATCACCATTTTATAAATGAAACAGGGCGGCAGCCTTGAATGAACATATTCATGACATAATCTTAGTGAGGTCATTCGACAAGACGATGTTGTTCACGACACCGAAAGGCACCAGTAGGTTATATTCAAAGTGGATTATAGGGAAACTGGTTAAATATCCGTGAATACAGTATTTTAACCTTAAACAATTTTCAAGTCATATAACTTCACGTTGAATTGTATATAAGGGAAACTAGCCGATCTTTCACGAACTAAACTTAACTGTTTCGTTGTTGGCTAAAAGGATATGAATAGTAAGTTATTTTAAATAATCAATCAATAGTTAAATTGCACCGTGTAGTGTGCGCACTTTTTCTTTTTTTAAGTTATGGCTTCACACTAATATAAGTGTATTTTGCCAATGTCCAGTGAGATGCATAATCGTGTTTTTCTAAATTAATCAAGCTCCCCGATGAACGTGATGAGAATGATAATGAAACGCACTTTTATCACTTTATTACAATTACCTTCACTCATGCACATATAAAAATACATAATGGTTAATATTCCACTAACATTACACATTATTTTTCGAAATAACACAAGCTTTATAAATTAAAACAAATTGGCGACATTACTCTTCAACTTATCGCCAAAAAACCACTTCTTCTTCTTCTTTAAGTTATGGCTTCACACTATTTTAAGTGTATTTTGCCAGTGTCCAGTGAGTAGCATAATCGTGTTTTTTTAATTAATTCATTTCCCCGATGAACTTGATGACAACGATGATAATAAAATTAATACAGTACTCTGAATATTAAAGCGATGTCCACTTTACATACCAATCGCAACGGCCGTTTTGAGGGAAATTGAAAAGGCACGTTTTATCACTTTGTTACAATTACCTTCACTCTTGCACATTTCAGAATACATAATGGTTAATATTCCACCAAAATTACACATTATTATTCGAAATAACACAAGTTTTGGAAATTAAAATAAATTAACGACATCAATCTTAAACTTGTTACCAAAGCTCACTTTCATAAGAATTTGTAGTCTTTTAGCCGAAGACTAAACTGATTCAGTGAACCATTACCCCTGTACAATATCGACATTGATAATGTCGGAAATACATATTAGTGAAAGTAGATCCGTGGCTACCTACTATTGAAACTTATTAAGCCTTAAGGCTTCCAATGTTGCTTAACGACTACCACATAAAATGGTAAGCGGGACCAATGGCTTAACGTGCCTTCCATTCTGTTCACAAACTTAGCTGTACTGTAATTCATAATTTAAATATAAAATTCTAGATTTCATAAAGGAATCTAAATTACCACCCTATTTGATTTACATTCGCAAGGCTTTTTAGCCCACAAAATTTACATTAGGATGAATTTATTGGACGTACAATCCCACCAGTTATGCGCATCTTATCAGAGATTTACTTTTCGTTATATGTTTAATATTTACATTACTGATCCGTTTTTATGGTTACACGGTTATTTCAGGCCGGTTCGGAGACGCTCTCGCGATAGGAAATTTCCTTGCCCATATAAATATTACTGAGTGCTCTATAAAAACCACATCACCTACTTTCGTTTCCAGGGACAAATTTCTAATCAGTGTGTCAGAAGTTTTACGCAATGGCGCTTACTCGAGACTATGGTATATAGTATAAAGATAAAAGGAGCCCGTATCATATACAGTCATATTTAGAAAAAAGTAATTATCATTATAGTCAAATTGGGAATGCAACCATATCGTTGCTGATATCAAGACATACCTAACGGGCCCAAACACAACAGGGTTATGTTTAGTACTTGGGTGGTTCCATTGGCCACCTTTCAGCTTCATCATCAGACCCTTAACACTATCTGGTTGTATAGTACTAGCCAATACCAATCTAACAAGCCTGAGCATGATGAAATTACGTTATATAGTTCACAAGTTCCTAGGGCCACCTTCCGACTCCATCATCAGACCAGTCCCATGGTACCATATTATGGCATTGTTACCGAACTAACATATTTATACCAAATTTCATCTTAATCGGATACCCGCAAGTGCTTGAAAAATGGATCACAAGATTTGAACCGGAAAGGCAGACAGGCGGACAGGCATACGGTCATTGCAAGTTAAATAAGAGCTTTTAAATGGAAAACAATTTTGTTCTATAATACCTTATTACGATACATTCGCAATCGAGTAGTAGTAGTATTGTTGGCCTAGTAGTCTCGAAATCTTTGCGTAACCTACAATTATTTGTTTCAGTCTGGGTATTAATGCTGGTAAAATTCATAAGTCTGAATACACTTATGAATGTGTGTGTGTGTGTGTGTGAATGACCTACGCTGTTGGCCTCGAGGCCTCTACAGCTTCACCGGATTTTAAAGGCGAGCGTGCAACCACTACGCTCCAGCCAGCCAGAAGGGCAAGAGGCGACATACTCGAGGGCGCCTCGATGAGGCGCCCTCGGTTGGGACAGTCGCTGTAGGGGGCGGGTGCACTACTAAGCGCACCGGTCAACCGCCGGCTATGGGAGGGGATCTACTACTACGTCTACGTCATCGTCGCCCGTATTCTGAGCGGAAAGAAGGGATGACAAGGCATCGGGGGGGTCGGTGAGAACATGTCGCGGCCGGCGGTGGCGGCAGGGGTCGGGAGGGAGATCGTAGTCGGCGGTGGCTACGATTAACGGATTCGCATGGGTAGATGCGTTCGCGAAGTGACGTGTCGACGCCTTTTTAATAAAGGCGCGAATAGGTTCGAGACCTAGATCGGAGTGGAGGTCGACGTTCCGTACGAACCAGGGGGCTCCTACGGCTTTACGGAGGAAGCGGTTTTGAACCACTTGGAGTTTATCGATGTGAGAGGGGGCCGAATGCTCGAACACAACACACGCATAAGTCATGATGGGTCGAACGCAAGTTTTGTAAAGTGTCACCTTATTTCTAAGGGACATTTTACTCCGCTTGCAGATTAACGAATGGAGACGACCGAGCACAAATGATGCTCGGTGACGGACCCGCTTGATGTGCGGGCCGAAGGACATGGTACTGTTTAGGGTGACCCCTAGATATTTGACCTCTTTGACCCAGGGAATGGGTCGGTCGAACATGGTCACTTGGCCGAGATTACTTCTAGGGCAGCGCAGGGAGTGGCGCGGGGTGGCACCTCTGGAGAAGAACACCGCAGCGCTCTTGTCCGGGTTCACCTCAATACGCCACTTTCTGAACCAATTCCCTAGGGAATTGGCGGATGCCTGAAGGTGTCTGGTAATGAAACCCTTATTCCTATGCGAGACGTAGAGAGCGGTATCATCCGCGAATAGGGCTAGATGCGCCTTACTCGAACGAGGAATGTCGTTCGTGTAAAGGCTAAACAGGAGCGGAGAGAGAACTGAGCCCTGTGGGACTCCAGCACTGATGGAGTGGGAAGTGGAGCGCGTCATTTCGACGCGATAACGGAAGGCGCGATTCGACAAGAAGTCTCGTAAGATGAGCACGAGTCTGTCCGGCACACCCAATTGGTAGAGCTTGTAGATCAAGCCGTTGTGCCAGACTTTGTCGAATGCCTTCGCGACATCTAGGAAGAGGGCGCCCGTGTAGATGGGTTTGGGTCTATTGAGACCGGAGAGGATGTGCTCCGTGATGCGGTGCATTTGGTGGACGCAAGAGTGTTTGGCTCGAAAGCCAAACTGCTCGTCGAAAAGGATACCCCTGGACGTTACGAAGTCTTTGAGCCTCGCCAGAAGTAGGCGCTCGTATATCTTGGCCAGGGAGTTGAGGAGACTGATAGGGCGGTAGCTCGCGGGGAGATTGCGAGGTTTGCCGGGCTTGGGAATGCCTATGACGTCCGCCTCCTTCCACTTAGCGGGGAAGGTGCAGTTCGTCATGGCGGCGTTCAAAATGGCCACCAAGAGGCAGATGAGTTGGGCGGGCAGGCATTTCAGAACGCGATTCGAAATGCCGTCAGGGCCGGGGGCTTTTTTAGATTTAAGACCCATAATCAGATCTTCGACCTCCGTTTGCGTGATAGGAGGCAAGGAATCGACGGGGGGGAGGGATGCCCTGCGCTCGACTTCCCTGTCGACCGCGTCGACGTGGGACTGGTCGACGGACTGAGAGCTGGGGGCGCACTGGCTCTCGAGGGAGTCGGCGAGAAGCTCGGCCTTTTCGTCGTCGTCGAAGGCTGGGGGTGCTGCGCCTGAAGGGCGGGACAGCGGAGGCATGTCAGTCGTGGAGTCGGATTTGAGGCTACGCGCCAACTGCCAGTAGGCCAGATGCGACGGCGCGATGCCCTCTAGGAGGACACCCCACCGTTCCTCCCGGACCTCCGCGACACGACGCTTTACCTCTCGTTGTAAAGCGCGCATCCGGGCCCGATTGGCTTCGGTGGGGTAGGAGTCGTACGCTCGGATAGAAGCATTCTTGGAACGAATGAGATCCCTAACATCGTCCGGCAGTCGAAAGCGGTTGAGGTAGAGATCTTCCGCCTCGACTTGCTTGGACGATCGACTGACAGCCGATCGGATGTGCTCAGTGAAGGCATCTACGGCCTGATCGGTGTCCTGAGGGGACGGGATGGAGTCCGAGCTGAGAGGCAGGGGGGGAGGGTCGGCATCCGCCAAGGCCGTGCTTAGCGCATGCCAATACACCACCGTCTTTTTGGGTCGCTGAGGGGCGGAAGGGGGGGAACCGAGTCTCATGACTACAGGTCGATGGTTAGAGTCGAGTTCCTGGACTACTTCCAAGGAGTGCAGCCGTAGGGTGACACCCTTCAGAAGCGCCATGTCCAGGACGTCGGGTCGGTGATTGGGATTGTTAGGATAGTGGGTAGGGTGCATGGGTGCGATGACGTCAAAGTCGAGAACGTCGACCAGGGTGTCAAGGCTCCTACCGTTAGGGGAAGTGGTGAGACCGTTCCAGGCCACGTGCTTGCTGTTGAAGTCGCCCGCCAGAATGACGGCGCTTCCCAGATTGAGGAGTGCTTCAAAGTCACTCCTGAGAACGGATTTAGTGGGGGAAAGGTAAACGGAGGCGATCACGATGGGCTGGTGCCCCGTGAGAGAGACGCGACAGACCGAGGCTTCGATGTTGGTGAGCGCGGGGGGATCGAGAGGGATGCAGTGCAGGGACCTCCTGTAGTAAATGAGAGTACCGCCTCCGCGGGAGCCGATTCTGTCATTGCGCACGAGGTTATAGTTTGCGATCCTAGGATCGCGTTGTGCGGGCTTCAGGAAGGTTTCCTGCACGAGGAGGATATCAAGTTGGTGATCTCGGAGGAAATCAGCAACCTGATCTCGCTGGGAGCGAAGGCCATCGGCGTTAAAGAACGCCAGGGATAGGTTGTGGGGCTTTTGGCGAGGAGATCGTAGATCCATTATTGGGTGCGGGGGGGTTGGGTTTTGAGGGACGCCAGGACGTCATATACGTCCCTGTATTCCGCGGCCAGGAGAACCTGGTCCGCCAAGTTGGTGGCGGCGCGGAGTCGAAGTGCGAGTTCGCGGACTTTGGGGAAAAGTGCGGGGCTTATAACCGCCGAGACGCTCATTATTAGGTCGACGTCCTGACTGACGTTAGAGGGCGGAGGGGGACAAGCCGCCACCGGCTGGATCGCCGGCGCGCGCTTCGGGGGGCGGGCAGGGCCCACTGACGCAGGGTGGGAGGCCGCGGTGTAAGGCAGCGGCTTCACCCACGCGTTGGCGCCGAGGGACGGCCTGAGCGGCGGGGGAGGGGGGGTCAGCTTCAGAGGCGCGGGAGCGCGGGGAGCCGTGGTCGCTGGCGCAGAAGGCACCGGACGAGGGTGCGCTGAGGGCGCGGGGGGGGGGTGTTGCGCTGAGGGCGCAGAGGGGGGGGGCTGCCCGGGCGTGCCACGTTTGTGGGGGGCCTCCACGGAGAGGCCAGAGATGTGGCACACGGCCTTCAGGTCGAAGACCCTACGGCCGGACTCGGTGCGGTCGAGGACGACCAGCACCATGTCGTACGCCTCCTTGGAGCGCCCATTTACCATTCTGTGCACCTGGCGCACAGGAAGGTCCTGGGACTGGAGGTCGGCCTTGATGACGGCGGTGTCCAGCTCCCTAGGGACACCGCGGATTACCACCCTGAGCTCCCTTTCCTCCTCCAGGGTGTAAGTGTGGTATGCGATCTTGTTAGATCGCAGGAAAGCGGATAGCCGTCGGTGGTCATCCGAAGACGCCACCTTGACGGCTATGCCTTGCGCGGTGGAACGCGCGTGCGTATAATTAATTTGGCGATTGTAAATCGCCTTGGATATGCGCTCCCAGGCGCTCTTGTCCTGAATGACAAGCGGCGGGGGAGTGATGTTCGGACGTGCGGGGCGCGCGAGGGGGGAGGCCCTCGCGGCCGCGTTGGGAGACGGAGACGGCCGGGGGCCGGAGGGGCCGGGAGAAACGGAAACGTTTCCGGCCCTCTGGATTTTGGGTGGCGGCGAGTCGCGCGGTTTGCGCGCCCGCTTCCCATTCGCGATGGGAACGAAGTCGTCCTCCGACGAGAGCGACGGGGACGGGGACCGGACGGGGGCGGCGCGTCGCGCGGACGCGCGCTCGACCTCCATATCCGAGTCCGAGAGAGGCTCGGACCCGCATGGTGAGACGGGGCGGTCGGCGGGGGTCTGGGGCTGCGCCCCTACATCAGTCCGCGGCGCGGCGAACGGAGTCGCGGGGCGCGCAGAAGGCGCGGGGTGCGCGGGGCCGGGGGCCGACGCGCGCGCGGGCGACGCGTCGGGCGAGGCGGGCGAGTACGTCGCCCTGAATTCCCGGGCCTATGTCCTATGTCCGGGCAATGAAGAAAGATGTATCTAGTGAGGTCCCGGACGAACTCCGGAGGGAAGTCTTCCGCCATTTCCAGAGGGGAAATGGCAGGGCACACTTATGAAACAGGAATAGCTATTGTATGCGGCTACATTAAAAAAATCTATATGTTTATTAGCCAACCGGACGATTTAGCGCAGTAGTAGCTTAAGCCGCTCCGCCCAACAAATCTTTGTGTGATCCACAATTATTTGTTCCCGTCTGGATAAATGTGTATGTGAATTTTTATGTTTGTAAACCTACCCACGGCACAGGAATTAATCCTAGTGTGGGGCTACGTTTTTAAACAAAAAAAAATAGCAAATTAAACTTCCTAACCCTTCTAAGATTACTGTCTTGATAAAATGCATAATGCTAAAGTTTCTAAGTTTTTGGCATTGTTAGTTTTATAACCTGATCTATATCTGCGAGTAATGCCGTTAATATATCTCATTTATGCGAAAACGTGAGCAGGAACAAGGTAAATCGTGGCGTTGGAACGACAGTCGGGACAGTTGGTTCAAACTTACATGTTATGTGTTTATCAGCATAAATACACAACTGCTACGCAGATAAGATTGCATAATAGACAACATCGTTTACAAATACGACGCGCTACACAAGAAGTACACTTTTTAGAGGTAGGAAGAACATTAAATAATTTGAATAATCTCAGCTCGATTATTGTAATGGTCCCACAACCGGTCCTATTGGGTAACAGCTGGCTTTGCGTGTGTAGGGCGACCATAAGAAGCACCTACGTTGTAGATAATTCGAACGAGGTCAGAAGCGTTCGTTGCATTCCTCAAAGATAGTTAAATATATTGTGTGGAACTAAAAATCCCACTAACGAAACACAAATATCTAACTTCGGGTGCTATTGTTTAATTATACCGGAACGGCTGAACGAATTCGAATGACATTTCGTAAGTTTACAATAGAATACATTTAGGCTAATGTATGTAGGTACGTAGACATATGGAATATATTAAAATGAGCATACAAAACATTGCGCTCATCCACGTAAATGAGTCACGCTAGTTCCACGTCGGAATAAGTTTATAGTGAGAGAATTACTTCTACAAAACGAGATACGTGATGATCGTGGTAGACACTACCCGTAACCTGTATGCTGAGGGGCACTCAAACATCGCCGCCTCTATTATATGTTAGTTACTAGCAACAGCTAGTAACAATCCGGGACTTCGTTTAGGTCTCGAGCCAAAAGGTTGTGACAAAATGTCGTTCCCCAGGATACGATTTATCTCCTTGCCAAAATGTATCATAATCTTCAGCGGTCTAATCGTAAAAAGATAAGATACAAACTCACATTCATATTTTTATATTATAAGTAAATATGGATTATTTTTTAAAAACGTTAACCCACAGTAGAAGTTATTGCCGTGTCGTCGTTTTTGCCCGAAACTCCGCCCATACAATGGTTTTGACTATATGTTATTCCAGGTTATAATCTCCCCCTCTGCTAAATTTCAATTAACTTAGTTGAGCCCTTTAGATGTGACAAGGTTGCAAATATCGAATCTTCTTAATTTTTGCATTTATCATCATAATACCCAATCAAACCAAATATTTACCTGGTTTCATTTTAACCGCATATTCAGTATATGCGGTTAAAATTGATTATTTATTAATAAAAAACGACCATCTAAAACCAAAAAATAGTTTAAAGGCCCATTTTCTAATATGTAAGGCATGTCCGATGTATCAAAATTCGCGACTTCTGAATTTTATTTAAGTTATTACAATTTGCTGGAAGTTCAGGATCGGGGCAAAATAGCAAGTAATTGGTATAAAATAGTTTTTATTTTTTAAATCAGATAACCGTGGAATTCGAAAATCTTTTAATTCAATTATGAAACTGAGTTTTGGCAACTTATTACGAAAGTAAAGTTTTATTTCATTTTAGTATTGATAGTGTTTGGTTTGTTGACGAAAAGTAATATTAAAGAGCTGAGTTTCAATTCGTGATACCGGCTGCAACCAGCCGTGACGAGAATAAGGTACCTTATTTTCGTCTCAAAAGTGTAAATACGAAGCGATAACACACAATGTTTGAGTGGCCGGAACCGAATAAATTCAGTATTCGACAGTTCCAATAAATGAATAGAGTACCCTTTGTTGTACACCAATATAAAAACAGTACCATTGACGGTGTTATTTTTATAGCTTAGAGTTATATCAAAATTGTACTGCAACAGTTCTAGACAAAATGGTACAACGTAACGGTTTAGTATAGTGGTTAAAGCGTAGGCCGCGCCGCTCAGAACTTTGAATGAAGTAATCGCGAAGTAAATGTTCAATCCCAACATATGTAAATTTATGCCCCATAATTATTTGTATGGGTTTGGATGTTTTTTTAGAGTCACGAGCAATACCTAACCATTTACAACCAGTATCTAACCATTTTAGTACTTTGTCACAGTAACGCCATGTTTATAAAGGCACGCGTTGTTAACACGCTTTTATTAACTTGACCTGTAACTATGAATCGATGTATGTAACGGAGTCTTTCAACGTGATTTTTTAACGCGATTTTCATCAACGTCAAGGCTTGCGATTAACTTGCAAATTGGTAAACGTATTAAGGACTGATGGAAAAACTATAATTTTATAATTTTGACCTAATATCTTGATCAGGATCTCCAGGATCTGTTTGTCTGTCTTTCCGTTTCAAATCTTGTGATCCATTTTTCAAGCACTTGCGGGGTATCCGATTAAGATAAGTTTGGCAAACGTATATAAGTTCGGTGACAATACAATAATATGGTATTATGGAGCTGGTCTGATAATGGTGTCGGAAGGTGGCCATGGGAACATGTCAACTACATAACATAAACACCTCGTGTTTAGGCTTGTTAGATTGATGTTAACAAGTACTATACAACCAGATGATGTTCAGGGTCTGATGATGAAGCGGAAAGGTCGCAAAGGCAACCACTCAACTACTGAATATAACCCCACCGTGTTTGGGCTCGATAGATTTGTTTCGACGAGTTCTGTAGACACGGATGGTGTCCAGGGTCTGATGATGGGGCCGGAGGGTGGCCAAAGGAACTACTTAACATAACCCCGTCGTGTTCGGGCGCGTTGGATTTGTCTTGATCAGTTCTGCGGACCCGCATGATGTCCAGGGTCTGATGATGGAGCCGGAGGGTGGCCAACGGAACTACCCAACTTCTCAATATAACCCCGCCATGTTTGATTTCGTTGAATTTGTCTTGACGAGTAATGTAGTCCCGGACAGTGTCCAGGGTCTGATGATGAAACCGAAAGGAGGCCATAGAAACTTTTCAACTGAGCAAGATATATTCGTTGCGTTTTTGCTATAAAAGCTTTTATTTTAAACGATCTTTTTAAACTAAAATTATACTAACTACTTTTGATGTTGTTTTGAGACTAAAATGTTTGAATTATAATTTAAAGAAAAAAACAAAAAACAAAACGCTTTAATAGACAGCCGAACTAAAAATTTCACAATCAAATTATTTTATTATAATTTTTCTCCTTTTTAGTTCGGCTTGCTATTAAAGCATGATGTTTTGATTTTTTATAAACAATACGTTTTTATACAGACGTTTTTAAGACAAAGTACTACAAAGCGTATAAATTATTACTCGTCACTCTATGTGAATTTGCTGGAGTTTTTCATAAAATGAAATTATACGCTTGAAAATGAAAGAATGGAAATGAAATGGAAGTCGAGAAAATTGTCTATTTATAAAGTAAAATCACTTGCTAAACTTATCCATGCCCGAGTACGAAGCTATACTCGTACTACCGCTTTTTGTACCCGGTTGTCCTTTGTCAAACTGTATGTATATAATACAATCGAAAATCTTCGGTTATACTCCATTGAGTTTAATTAAACATATCGAACTTTTCGATTCAGACTGTACGATTTCCAAATGGTCCCGTAAATATTAATTCAAAAGTTTTTGTATAATACCTATCTGAGCAAACCAATTTTCTTTTTAAGCTTGTTTGGTTTCCAGTGTACCTTTAATACAATATACGTATACTCGAATCTTTCTTTTAATGTAGAGAAGTCCTTTTACAGTTCACTAATGATAAAAATATAGTCAGAAACTATGCCAGCAAGTAACTAAATTGAGGACAAAAGGCCTTTGATACATTTTATGTAATCAACAAATTTGAACAATGCTTATTTATTCGTAAGGATAGAATCAGCTAAATACTATAACCACGTCAAGACAGACTTGGTCCAGTGGTTATTAGTTAAGAACTTAAACCGCTCCGCCCACTAAATCGACTAGTAGCGGTTTCGATTTCCGCACATAACAAATTTATGTGTGACCCAAAAATATTCCCGTTCTGGGTGTTTATAAATGGCTACTAAGTCCAAGTAAACCAAAAAAATTTGTCATTGGTCAACTGTGATATTATTATATCAAACGAATCGGAAGTTATTAATACATAAGGTTTTTCCTGAACATGGGAACGATACAATTCCAACATCGATAAGGAAAGTGAAGGATTATTTTTAGACATAAATGTGTATAAATCCTCTCATATTGCCTCTACGTTGTTTAACTTAGGCTGCATTGGTTGGCTTAGTGGGAAATTGTGAGACTAGCTATCTCGAGGTTCTGGGTTCAAGGCCTAGGTCGGACAAAGTGTGATTCAGGTATTTCTAACGAAAATCACCATCATCATCATCTGGGTCTGGAATTGTGCCTGGTATAATAGTAATAGACTTGCCCCGTATTACACAGTACACTTCTGCCACCCCCGCTTGAGGAATATAGGGGTGAGGGTGATTATTTCGATTCGATTTGTGTGTTTTTTTATTGTTTAACTAAATTGTGACCATTCGTAGTTTTTCTAGTTTATTAATAGCATTATAATTTCGAAATAGTATTCAAACTTGCAAGATTTTTTTAAATAATAGGTATTGTAAATTCTTTGTGTACATGGAAACTCGGCGGTGTTCATAAAACTTACCTTTTATGACGGTTAAAAAACATTAAGTATAGAAAATTATCAATTGAATAAAAAACACGAATTCTCTTATAATTCAAAAAAAAAAAGTTAAAACTGGTTAGGGTGAAAATAATGGTAATTCTAAATACAAATAAATATTCATAGCGTCGCGGTCGGGTGGAAATCAAAGATATACAGATACTATAGATTATATATTAATAGTTTCTACCCACGTGTTCGTCCGTGTTGACTTTAGGCAGGAACCTTACTTTTTTAAGGATATAAAGTATTCCACAACACATTGGACAAGGGGTGCTAAGAATCTCCGGCAGAGATTCGGCTACCACCAAAACCGAAAATTGGCCCTGGTGACATACAACGCACGCACATTGAGGACAGATGAGAAGCTAGTTGAGCTGGAAGAAGAGTTAAACAAGTTGCGGTGGAGTATTGTTGGTTTATCGGAGGTCCGAAGAGAGGGCGAGGACACGATAACCTTAAAATCCGGCAACTTGTTTTACTACCGGGAGGGCGAACAGCAGTCCCAAGGTGGTGTCGGATTTATCGTCCACAAGTCACTCATAAACAACGTTGTGTCCATCACTAGTGTGTCGAGCAGGGTAGCGTACCTGATACTCAGAATATCCAAAAGATATTCGCTGAAGGTCATACAGGTCTACGCACCGACCTCGGCATACTCAGATGATGACGTCGAAGTTATGTATGAGGACATTAGTAGAGCCATACATACTTCCAAAACACACTTTACATTGGTTATGGGTGACTTCAATGCGCGGCTGGGCAAACGGGGCGATGATGAGTTGAGAGTGGGGCAATTTGGATATGGGCAGCGCAACCCCAGGGGTCAGAGGCTGGCCGAATTTCTGGAGAAAGAGGGACTCTTTATGATGAACTCTTTCTTCCAGAAGCCGCCTCATAGGAAATGGACCTGGATGAGCCCTGATGGTTCCACAAAAAATGAGATAGACTTCATCATGAGCACCAAGCGACAAATATTTAATGATGTCTCCGTGATTCATAGGGTAAAAACCGGCAGTGATCACCGAATGGTCAGAGGCACATTAAATATTAATGTCAAAATGGAAAGATCGCGTCTGATGAAGTCTACGCTCCGACCTACTCATGCATATATCCAAAACCCCGAGAACTTTCAACTCGAATTGTCAAACCGCTTCGAATTGCTAGACAGCAGCGCATCAGTGGACGAAATCAACAACAGGCTGGTAGAGACTGTTCATACGGTCGGGTCCAAGTATTTTAAGACCCACCGTAAAAATAGGCCTCAAAAACTATCTGACTACACCCGAAACCTCATGGCTGAGCGACGTTCCATGACGCTCCAAACCTCCGATGATGCTAAGTCCTATAGGCAGCTTAATGGACAGATATTGAAGTCCTTGCGACACGACTTACGGTCCTTCAATGCAAGGCGTATTGAGGAGACCATAGAGCAGAACAAGGGCTCTAAAGTGTTCGCAAGAGACGCGTCTATTGGGCAGAGCCAGTTGACGAAGCTGAAGACGGAGGACGGAAACGTAACGTCAAATAGGTCAGAGGTGCTCAGGGAGATAGAGAGGTTCTATGGACAGTTATATACCTCAGTAGCTAAACCTGTTGTTGACTTGGTAAAAGACCCAAGAGCCAAGCTAACCCGACACTGCACTGAAGATATCCCGGACATCAGCCTGTGCGAGATTAGGATGGCTCTCAAACAACTAAAAAACAACAAAGCGCCGGGTGAAGACGGAATTACTGCAGAACTTCTGAAGGCGGGCGGATCGCCGGTACTTAAAGTCCTTCAGAGGCTATTTAAGTCCGTCTTGCTTGAAGGGAAAACGCCGGAAGCATGGAACAGGGGTGTGGTGGTGCTGTTTTTCAAGAAAGGTGATAACACCTTATTGAAGAACTATAGGCCCATCACACTGCTGAGCCATGTTTATAAGTTGTTTTCGAGAGTCATTACGAATCGTCTCGAACGAAGGCTTGATGACTTCCAGCCTCCCGAACAAGCCGGTTTCCGGAAAGGTTTTAGTACCATAGACCACATACATACGCTGCGGCAGGTTATACAGAAGACTGAGGAGTATAATCGGCCACTATGCTTGGCGTTTGTGGACTATGAGAAAGCCTTTGATTCGATCGAGACTTGGGCGGTTCTTAGATCTCTCCAGCGATGCCGCATTGACTATAGGTACATCGAAGTGTTGAAGTGCTTGTATAATAACGCCACCATGTCAGTCCGAGTACAGGGGCAGTGCACGAAGGTGATCCCCATAAAAAGAGGAGTAAGACAGGGAGACGTCATTTCTCCGAAACTGTTTACGGCCACCTTAGAGGACGCCTTCAAGCTCTTGGAATGGCAAGGACTTGGCATCAACATCAATGGCGAATACATCACTCACCTTCGATTTGCCGACGACATTGTGGTCATGGCGGAGTCGCTGGAAGATCTAGGACGAATGCTCGGTGACCTCAATAGAGTATCCCAACAAGTGGGTCTTAAAATGAATATGGACAAAACAAAAATAATGTCTAACGTCCATGTCGTACCCACCGCACTCACCGTTGGGAACTCTACTCTTGAAGTTGTCGACGAATACATTTACCTGGGACAGGCAGTCCGGTTAGGTAGGTCCAACTTTGAGAGAGAGGTCAATCGACGAATCCAACTCGGCTGGGCAGCGTTCGGGAAACTGCGCAACATCTTCTCATCCAAAATACCTCAGTGCCTAAAGACTAAAGTGTTTAGTCAATGTGTGTTACCAGTGATGACATATGGATCAGAGACGTGGTCTCTTACAATAGGTCTCATAAAAAAGCTCAAGGTTGCTCAGCGAGCTATGGAAAGAGCTATGCTCGGCGTTTCTCTACGTGATCGAATCAGGAATGAGGAGATTCGTAGAAGAACCAAGGTCACCGACATAGCCCTCAGGATTAGCATGCTGAAGTGGCAATGGGCTGGCCACATAGCGCGAAGATCGGACGGGCGTTGGGGCAGAAAGATTCTAGAGTGGAGACCACGTATTGGCAAGCGCAGCGTAGGACGACCGCCTGCCAGATGGACCGACGATCTTGTGAAAATCGCAGGAAATCGTTGGATGCAGGTGGCATCGGACCGGTTACGCTGGAAAGCGATTGGGGAGGCCTATGTTCAGCAGTGGACAAGTATAGGCTGAAATGATGATGATGATGAAAGTATTCCATGTGCTAATCCAGGTAATAAATTATCTGTGTGCGTTCAGCCGTTTTTGCGTGATTGAGTAAAAAACATCCAGACATTTAAACGTTCTCATTTATAATATTAGTAGGATAGCCACAGAAATCATAATAGTATAATTTCTGTGATCATAACACTCAGAACTTGAACTCTTTACTCTTTACTCTTTACTCTTTCCCGTTTGCCCATGCATAGACGTAACATTTCGCTTGTGGGTGCCCTAGACAATGTTTTAAAGTCACACTGAGAAACCAGTGTGGACTTATGTGATGCCCACTCTATTTTGTACTGTGGAGCGGTGGCGTTGTGTCGGGTGGCAGGTGAAAGATTTCCTAATCTACATCGAGCCGCCCGGCCCATAAATGCTCACCCGCTCAGGCAGTGCAGAATAGAGCGGCGTATAAATATAGCTAGGACACTCATAGCGAAACTGTTGTGCTTCCAGGCCGGAAACAACCGCCCGAGAGTTGTGCGTTTCGTGGCCCAAGCCTTTGTAGGCACAGGAGTCGCTCCTGTGGACTATATGGCAGGGGTCGCTGAACGCATAGACTACTGGAAGCAAAAAGTTTATGCATGGGCGAACGGGATTCGCAGGTATAGGGAAAGAGCAGACCGATACCACGTAAATTGCAACTTCCAAGTGAATCAAAAGAATGTATATCAGGCTTGGGAGCGCCCCCAAGAGAGAGTGACTGACAGGCACTTGCCAGATGCGGCCACGATGACTGCGTTTTGGCGTAAAATTTGGTCAGTGCCCGTCAATCACTCCGAGGGCGAGTGGGTTGATGTTGTTGGACGATCGTGTGAACCCATTCAGGAAATGGAGCCCGTAGTCATCACCCGTGAAGATGTGGCCTGTGCGGTCCGTGCGGCGCCGAACTGGAAAAGTCCGGGGCCGGATGGACTGCACGCATTCTGGCTAAAGAGGCTCCAGGGTTCACATGCTCGTCTAGCAACTCAATTCCAAGAAGCTCTTGAATTGAGATCGCTACCTAGCCTTTTGACAACAGGTGTCGCTCATTTGATTCACAAATCTAGCAGTACTTTGGAACCTAAAAATTATAGACCGATTACATGTTTACCTACGGTCTATAAACTCCTTACATCCATTCTGAGAACAAAAATCAATAATCACCTTAAGGCACAGCACATTCTATCGCCTACTCAGAATGGGTGTAGGGGGGGGGGGGGGTCCCGGGGTACAAAGGATTTGCTCCTTATTGATATGGCCATTTGCCAACAGGTGCGACGATCTAGAAAGAATGTCTCAATGACCTGGATCGACTATAAGAGGGCCTATGATTCGGTACCTCATACGTGGCTGGGGAGGGTGCTGGAGCTATACAAAGTACACCCGGCGCTATGCTCTTTCCTCGGTTTGTGTATGGGACAGTGGACCACAGTTCTTCGTCATCCAGGATATGGAGGCTTTTCTGGCTCGTCGGACTTGATAAAGATAAGTAGGGGTATCTTTCAGGGCGACAGTTTGAGTTCATTGTGGTTCTGCCTGGCTTTAAATCCATTAAGTGCTATACTTAAGGATTCAATATTAGGTTACCATTTGTGGAGGGAGAGTGAGCCTATATCTCATCTACTGTACATGGATGACCTCAAGTTGTACGCTTCGAAGAAAACAGACCTGATGGAGTTGCTCAAAATAACCGGCAATTTTAGCAACGACATCGGAATGGAGTTTGGAGTAGACAAGTGTGCGGTCATCCATGTACAAAGAGGGAGAGTTGAAGATTCTTTTAATCTACAGCTCTCTGAAGATATATCCCTCAGGTCTCTCTCTGAAATGGATTCCTACAAGTATCTTGGTATATCACAAGCCTTAAGTATAGCTGAACAGGATATGAAACAATCATTGAGGGATCGGTTCTTTGCCCGCCTGATAAAAGTGTTAAAAAGCCTTCTATCATGTAGAAATAGGGTCCGGGCTTTCAATGGTTGGGTCATGCCTGTTCTTACTTAATCTTTTGGGATACTAAGGTGGACTCAGTCTGAACTGGATGCCCTGGATAGAAAGGTCCGTCGATTGCTGACAGCGTATCGTATGCATCACCCGCGGTCGTCTGTTATGATATTGTACATCTCGCGGAGGTGCGGTGGTCGTGGGTTTTTAAACTCTAAGATACTACACAACCGCGAGGTGTGCAATCTCAGACAGTACTTTTTGAGTGTGTCCGTGGTGATGTATCGAGATGTTGCCGCAATCGATTGAGGCCTAACTCCGCTTTCCTTGCCAAACGAGAACTGGCGAAGGCCCCAGGTATTAAGTATTTCGGACCGCACAGCCATATGGAAGGACAAGGAGCTACACGGATGGTTGTATCGGGCTCTTACAGGGCCTGATGTAGACCAGCTCGCTTCCGTGACTTGGCTACGCTTCAGCAACCTTTTTGGGGAAACTGAAGGGTTTGTATTTGCAATTATGGACGAAGTTATCATGACGAACAACTACCGGAGGCACATCCTAAAGGACGGCACGGTTAACATTTGTCGGGCATGCCACCGTCCCGGTGAGTCTATTAGACATGTAGTTTCCGGTTGTTCTCGTCTTGCTAACGGAGAGTACTTGCACAGACACAACCAAGTGGCTAAGATTATCCATCAGCAACTTGCTCTTAAATATGGCCTTGTGGATTCTGAAGTACCGTACTACCAGTACCAGCCTCTTCCAGTTCTCGAAAGTGGTCATATCACGCTCTACTGGGATCGATCTATTATCACGGACAAGACTATTGTAGCCAATAAGCCTGATATCGTGATAATAGATCGATCGATGCGTCGTGTAATGCTCGTTGATGTCACCATTCCGCATGATGAGAACCTTGTGATAGCCGAAAAAGAAAAAATATCTAAATATTTGGACCTGGCTCATGAGGTTACCGCCATGTGGAATGTTGATTCAACTATCATTATTCCGATAGTCGTATCAGTCAACGGCCTAATAGCGAAGAGCTTTGATAAACACCTCGAGAAGCTCTCGCTTGGCAGTTGGGTAAAGGGCCTGATACAGAAGGCGGTAGTATTGGACACGGCGCGCATCGTGAGGAGATTTCTCTCTTTGGAGCCCTGACCACCGGTAGCTTGGGTCGTAGACCTCGGTGTCAGTGGAGCACATTTTTTATATAATATATATAAGAATATTTGTATTTTGTATTTTTAAATATATTTTATAAGAAATTGTATTTCAATAAATGCATACATAATAATAATACATTTATTTCGGACAACAGAAATCCATACAGTGGTTAGTAACAATTAAAACTTAAAAAATATTGTTAGTGACATTTTAAAATTATACATTTGTTTAGAGCAGTGGTCCCCAACGACGCCAGTAAAAAAAAACCGGTTACTTGACTGCATGCAGTCGTAGCCAGTGGGCTAGCATCGGTGACTCCCACCGGTCCGCCAACGTGCGCAGGATGGTGTTTGGGCTGTCGCGTATCCGTTGGAGTAGAGAGGCGAAGCGCTTGCGTATGATGGCAGCAAATCCATCTGTGTGGACCTCCGTGGCGACATAGAGGAGGCGCTGCAGTGACGCGGCAGCCCCATCAGCACCCTGAACGCGTTATTGTATTGCACACGTAGGTCGCTGTATGTCTTTAGCGTGTAGTTTACCCACAAACTGCACGTATAGAATGTTTGGCAATACGCTTTAAAAAGCGTAATTTTGACTTGCTTAGTGCATTTTGCAAATCTGCGGGCCAACATATTACAGCGAACAGACAGCGACCTTCGCTCTCTTTCAATATCCTCATTATCTTTCAAATCTTCTGTAACCCAGTGGCCTAAATACTTAAAGCGCTCAACCTTCTTTAAGGGAGTACCACAAAGCATAATACGCGGCACGCTAGTGTATCGCTTGTGATCAGGTCTAAATATCATAAATTCGCTTTTTACAGCATTGTATTTAATCCCCTGAGCCACTGCATAAGATTCACAAATACTCATTAATCTTTTCAAAGCACCACTTGACGGGCTTAGCAGCACCATATCATCTGCATAACTAATGTTATTGATACAGACTCCGTCTATATGACGCCATTAAGACACATTTTATCTACAAACAATTTTTTTGCCATTAAGACTCCTATCATATACCATATAAACAAAAGCTTGATACCATGATTGCAAAATACCCAATCTAGCTAATAGTTATTTACTTAATATAATGTTTTGTGTTTACCTTTGGCGATAATTAGCAACATTATCTAATATCTAGCAGGTGAGCTTGGAAAATACGATGTCTGTGATCTTCAATCCACATAACTCTGTTAAATTTTTAACTAATTAGTTTAAAAATAATGAATTCTAATGGCCTTACAATCAGATGGTTTATGTAAGTTAAACATCAGAAGCATGAATTTACATGCTGGCTAAGCGTGAAGGTCAAAAATATTTGGCATCATCATAAACCATGGAAATATAACAACCTCCTCCAATAAGACATTGTATTAATTGTTATTCACCATAACTCTAGTTTATCACGTACACATGAAAGTACAAGGTTGAAGGTTTCGCCACATAGCCGACGCAGCGCGACGGGGGCGCGACGGTGGCGCGGAATGTACGGGAGACGCCACGTAGCGCAGCCCCGCTTGGCGCGACGGCAAACGTCACGACCGAACGCAGCCGAGTGCTTTCGTCGCGCTCCCGTCGCGTTCCGTCGGCTATTTGACCAAACCTTTATAGATAAAAAATGAAAAATTGGATAAACTATCAATAATACCCAATTTTCCTCACAATCGAGTGTCACGAATCGTTACAAAATGAATAAACAGCAAAAAAATACAGGCCAGGTGGCAATCGCACTTATGCAATAGGTGTTCCGTATCGTATGAGTATGCAATAAATCTTAAAACACTGCAGCAACTTTCTATTATTTTATTGTTTCTACAGATATATTCGTGTTTCAAATTAATGGCGTAAGAATGCTTACCGCTACCTACCTATTTTTTTTAAGTCTTCAATCACTGCATGATAACTTAACAACTGCAAAATATGTTTTATGTGCATTACAGATGAGATGGTGCTATACAACAATAGGTGTAGTAGCAATCGCGTCTCATAAATGTGCCATATATTTATTTGAAAATTATTCGGACATTGACGGAAGTAAGGACCCGTTTCAATTTCTTATATGACAAAGGGAGAGTCGGAGGCGTTCGGATATTTTCACATTACCAAAAACCCCATTTCACCATAGTAATGTTTTTTTTGAGAGGGCTGCGTGATCCATGTTAAAAGCCTTTTACTTGACCCTTTATACTTTGATTCACGCAAGCAAAACGTGTTATATTATATAATTTTAGAAGTTTAGCAATTGGACGGATCTCTAAACCCACACTTAACGCTCGAACAACGCCATTCAGTAGTTACAGATGAATAGCGTAAACCTTGAGAATATCAAAGAAACATAAAGTAAACATGTTCAACATTATGGTATCATTTTTAGAACAACACGCTATGAAAATAGCTGTATAATTATAAACATGTCTGACTATCTGCTTAACCTTTATGGGTTGAACAGTAGGACGTCTACTAGTCTACGTCGTCAAGCAATTATAGGTATAATAGAGGATATAGTAAGAACAAACGAATTAAACTTTATAACGATATGTCCATCTAAAACAATGCAATTGATCTCAAAAAATGTTAAGCATATTATTTAATACTGATCATTTTGATCAGGTAAGGTAGATCCAAGATAAGGTAAAGATTATTAAAATTGCTATCACTCAAAATCATGTTTAAAGCGGAGAAAATACGCGAATATAGATACATATATTTTATAAACTGAAGCTCAGCCGTGTTGTGCCGGCAGAGCAGAATAGCACCACCCCATATCTTCCCGTGGGTATCGTAAAAGGCGATTAAGGGAGTGTGAGAAAATACTGACTTCTTGTATCTTTCTCACCGTGATACTGCTCCGGCTGTCTGAGTCCTTCTCCGGTCGTAACGGTCTCCGTTCCACTGGGCCCAGAAGGATAAGGATAAGTATGTGCACCTGTGTCTCGCGCGTATACTTGTGCACCTTAATATTTCCTGCGCATCTGACCGCTTCCGTTACTGGACTCCGAGTACGCAAAAGTCCTGTGGCGATGGGTAAAAGTAGAGAGGTCTAGCCTGATGCAAACTAGGCTGTGTCTGATATCTGCACGCAGGCGGTCCCGGGGGCGTGAGAACACGCCGTGGTCGTTTCCGCGCTGCACATTTGGGACGACAGCACGGGCTCGGCAGCACTTGGGATGTCAAAGCAGCCCTGTTTAGGGAGGCACTGCTTTCCCCGCTCAGCTGAGGAGGGGGCTAGAAAAGGTGCCGTATAAAATGCTCGTCCCGACATGGCAGATGGTAGTAACCGCGGCTATCATCGCATCATTCAAATCGTGGTCGACGCCGCAAAGGAAATTTAAAAAGAACACCTGTTATGAAATTTGGCGCGTGGAACGTGAGAACGCTTCTTGATCGAGATGTCAACGCCTGCCCTGAACGTAAGACCGCCATAGTAGCTCGGGAACTTCATCGCTATAACGTGGATGTGGCTGCTCTCAGCGAAACACATCTCCCTGATGAAGGAGAGCTGGTGGAAGTAGGTGGCGGCTACACTTTCTTCTGGAAAGGTACCGCTGCCTCCGAAACTCGACGATCAAGGGTAGGTTTTGCCATCAAGAATCACTTAGCAAAGCATTTAGAGGAGTACCCTGTACATATCTCAGACAGCGTAACCACACTGCACCTTCACCTGGACAAAGACAACTACCTTAATGTCATCAGTGTCTATGCTCCAACGTTAGACAAGTCTGATGACATCAAGGAAAAGTTCTATGAGGAACAGACACATTGCCTCGATAGCTACGCCAGGGAGCAGGTTTTATTGCTGGGCGATTCAATGCCAGGGTTGGACGGGACTATGAGGTTTGGCCTGGAGTTCTGGATAGACATGGAGTTGGCAACATGAACAGCAATGGTCAGTTGCTGCTCAGTCTTTGTGCTCAATACGGTCTGGCAATTACGAACACTATGTTTAGACTTGCCGCCAAGTACAAGACAACATGGATGCACCCAAGATCTAAGCATTGGCATTTGATTGACTATGCTATCGTGAGACCAAAAGATTTCAGCCAAGTACAGGTCACCCGCGACATGCGGGGCGCGCACTGCTGGTCCGACCACCGACTTATTGTCACTAAGCTACGAATCCGCCTCCGTCGCCCGCGTAGATCTCTTATAAAAAAGCTTGCTTCTTTGAACTTGGATAAGCTAGAAGATATCGCGGTCAGGGAGAAATATGCTGAAGCCCTGTCTGAAAAGCTGATGCCAGCTAATGAGGTAGGTGATGTTGATGCTGCCTGGGGAACTATGTCATCTCATATCATGGATACCGCTTCAACTGTACTGGGTAAAAAATTCCGTCGCAACGAAGACTGGTTTGATGGAAATGATGAAACCCTACGGGCGACAAACACCGAGATCTCCTGCGACAGCACAAAAGGCAGAGAGGAAGCGTTGCGGTTGTTAAAGCTAGTGACCTCGAATTGTGCAAGCTGTCTCGACATATGAAAGACAAGTGGTGGCAGGACAAAGCTAGTCACATGCAATGGCTCATTGACACAAACCAGCTGGGTGAGTTCTACAGTGAGGTACGTAAGCTGATTGGTTCATCCTACCAAGCTCGTGGGCCTTTAAGGTCTCTAGACGATAGTCACATGTTGACAAGCAAGGAGGATATACTAAAGCGCTGGGCGGAGCACTTCAACATTCTGCTAAATGTGGATCGATCAGCTGATCTGCAAAGTATCGGTTTAATGCCTCAGCTCCCTCTTGCCTTTGAGCTGGAGGAGACTATTGCGTGGCGAGGTTGTTACTGCCATCAGATAGCAACAAAACAAACGGGCGGCTGGCATTGACCTTATACCGGGAGAGCTGATAAGATACGGCGGAGAGGAGTTGCACACGTTAGTGTGGGAACCATTTGTTCGCATGTGGGAGGAGGAGCGCGTTCCGGATACCTTTAAAGTATCGCGCATAAGTGCTCTTAACAAGCACAAGGGTGACTGGTCTGACTGCAACTCCTACCGCGGTATTTCGCTCCTTTCAGCCCCCGGAAAGATCTTTGCTAGAGTTCTCTTAAACCGCCTAAAGAACTTGTCTGAAAAGATTCTGCCTGGGACCCAGTTTGGCTTCCGACCGGACCGAGGGACATGCGAAGCTATATTCTCTGTGCGTCAACTGCAAGAAAAGAGCAGGGAACAGGGCTGTCAGCTGTACCTTTGCTTTGTTGACCTGGAGAAGGCTTTCGACAGTGTGCCTCGGGAAGCTCTATGGTTGGTGCTAAGTAAGCTCGGGTGCACGGAAAAGTTTGTGAGACTTCTTAGACTCCTGCAAGACGACATGCAATGCTGCGTTGCCGTAGACGGTGAACAGACAGACTTCTTCCCCGTTACCTGTGGGGTGAAGCAAGGATGTGTCTTAGCGCCTACTCTGTTCGCCTTATACTTTGCGGTGTTAGTTAGAGAGGTCTTACACACTGTTTCTCAGGGAGTCCGCATCCGTTTCCGCACAGACGGCAGCCTTTTCAACTTGGCTAGACTTAAGGCTCGCACTAAAGTCTCTTACGCACTGATCACTGAGATCATGTATGCTGATGACTTGTGCTTCCTATCAGAATCCCTAGACGGCCTGCAACAGCTGATGTCCGCATTCCACCAAGCCTGCCGTAAGTTCGGCTTAAAGATCAGTGTCAATAAGACGGAGGTGATGTCCCTGGACATACACGGTCACGAGACACTGACCATAAAACTTGGTGAGGATGTGCTAAGGCAGGTGGATAGATTTCGCTATCTGGGGAACACTGTAACATCCAAGTGTGACCTTGATGCTGAGATCAATAGCAGGGTGGGTACCGCAGCTGCGGCATTCGGCAAGCTATGTACCAAGGTCTTCTGCTCGCATAACCTTAAGTTGCCCACTAAGATATCGGCATGTATATGGCAATCGTGCTGCCAAACCTCCTATACTCCTCTGAGATGTAATGTGTATACCGCCGCCACATTCGCACTCTGGATCGCTTCCACCTTAAATGCCTCTGTACCATCATGAGGATCAGATGGTCCGATAGAGTGCGAAATACCGAAGTTCTGCGACGAGCCAATGTTGGTGGCATTGAGGCCTATTTAATGCGTCGACAGCTTCGGTGGTGCGGTCACGTATCTCGTATGGTGGAGGAAAGAGTGGCGAAGTGCATCTTCTACTCTGAACTGGAGAAGGGCAAGCGGAATCATGGCGGTCCCCTCCTCCGGTACAAGGATGTCCAAAAGCGACATATGAAGAGATGCAACATAGAGCCCTCTCGTTGGGAACGTTTGGCAGCACAGCGGCCAGAATGGCGCAGGATGGTTAACAGCCAAGTACACGAGTTCGAGGCTAAGCGTAAAGCTCACCTTGACGCCAAACGCAATCAGTTAAAGGCTCGCCCACCTGCTGCCATATCATACAATTATGAGAACGGCGTACTCACGTGCCCTTAGTGTGCACGGAGTTTCGCCGCGAAGATAGGCTACATAAGCCATCTTCGAGCGCATCAGCGGCATTACTCCGACTAGGGGTCATAGTGGTCGCCATGGGCGAAATCGGTCGGATCAATCATCAAACTGAAGCTAAAGTCAAAAGTATGTACTAAATGAAATAGGTGTTCATTTTGGTGAAATCTGAACGTTGAAAACATTTATGCAATGATTTCGGGAGTATATACAATCGTTGTTTACAGATTTGGTTAGATTTGTGCTCCTATGGGCTTTCATTTATTTTCTTTACCTGATTAATAAATATCAATCGCTATGTCCACACCGACCGGCGAATGGTTTCGCACGGCGATGAGACCGAGACACAGAATTCAAAGGCCTTCTCTTACAAGTCAAGGTTAGAGCGAACACGTCATAATCCACCAGTCACCTTCACAGACCCAGTGCGGATTCGTGAAGGCAGGTTTGTGGCCACCTGCCACTGGAACTTATCAAGTCTTCTGAAGCTTTTAAAGTCTAGTTTTAAACTTGGCTTAACGACTACCACCTGAAGTGGTAACCGGGGCCAATGAATTAACATGTCTTCAGGAGCACGGCGATGTTCGACAATGGAAATACCGTAAACTGTCACCCATCTCAGACTGACCAAGCCGAACGCTGCTTACCCTTGGTGATCTCAACAAACACGTTAGTACATACCACAGCGCTAAGAGTCCAAGCGCACAACTGTACTTATAATAATAAAGATCCCTATTTAATACATACTTGAGCGATACTTACAGATTGGAAACAATCGAATGTGGCAATTGAGTTTCTAAATAAAACTCCAAATCGGTATTTTTAATTGGAACAAATATCTTTGTGATCGGTGAATAAATGTGGTTATCTATATTAAAGAAACGAAGACAATAGTCACGAATAACGTAACCGAAGTAATTGAATGATTCACAAACATTTAATTCGTTGTAGTGTGCCAGCCGATAGCGCGAAGAGCTCGACACAATCTCCTACTTCCTTATATAAAAACGAATGTATTATATTGTTTTATCTTGCTACTAAAAGTATTACAGTAATAACAACAGAAGTAATAAAAATAGTACATATATTACTTTTTAATATAAAAAATAGTAATAGGCATGTTTAATGAGTATGCAGATACTTACTTATACAGAGTGATTTTCTTGTGTTTTAGCGATATAATCATCGGAATGAATTTGATTTTGATATTTAACATGTTTCAAAAATTATTATAAAAATATATATTATAACCTTTTTTTAATTCTTAAAGTTATTTAGGGGATTTTATCCATTATTGGATATGACAACCCCAAAGTGAATATTATAACCCATTACAAGTATTGCATTAAAATTATTCTAATATCTCGAATACCTGTAACTGACATGGTTATTTAAACACCATCCCGCCTATATTCCCCTAGCGGGGGTGGTAGAGGTGTACTAAGTACACCCACGTTTCGCCAAAGATGTTAGGTCCCATGTAATAGGGGGCGAGCCTACCGCGCTTTACCACTAGACCAACGAGGCAGTCTTGCCTAAACGTATCTATAAACCAGATTTTGTTGATTATATTCTTCTATTAAATATCTATCTGTAGTAGGCAGAAACAGCAGAGTTCCAGCGGGTTTTTTCCCTATAGACCGCATTCGCCTTCTCCACGCTTATTATTTATTTCATACACATTTGTTATACCTAGTATAATATTATCCTTATATTTTTTCGCTAAACACATTAAAGGCCGGTTGCAAAGGCTCTAGACTTGATCGGTCTATCATGATAAGGTAATCTAGTACCAACATACTTCTACTTTCTTATTGAGTTTTATATCTTGTAGGCTATCATTTTCTCTGACTTTTATATGTCCTAACCACCGAAGCATGATTTTTTTCATCCTCACACCGATATTTTATTCCATACTTACACGCTTCGTCGATATGTGTTGCAAAAGCACTCAGTCAACGTATCTCATTTTTTCCATTTCGACATACATGATTAGCCAACTCCGATATGAATGGCCAGCCTAGCTGTACCTTTAGGCATACATGCCGGCTTCTAAGTAGCTTGGTCATTTTCTATTCCCTGTATTTTTCTTGTGCAAATAACGTATTATACATTCCCAGTGGTCTCTCGCTGCAGAGCTCTCGAAACATCGAGAACTTAAAAATAAACCGCAATAAATCATAAATAAACCGCGTAAAATTCGAAAAACAGTTTTATATCATTTCTAATATTCGCGTAAATCTACTAACTCAATATCTTTCCCGGTTAGTTTATAGTTAATTGCAGAAGTAATAAGAGGAAGACATTAAAAGATGCATACATAGAATTTTCCTTATTAATGTTAATATATATTTATTGTTAATATGGAATAAAACAAAGTACAATTGGCGACTCGATGTTCCAATAACGGAAGTTATAATTAATTATAATATTATTCGATTGTTCTACATCTCTTCTGAGATATTTGAGCTCTACACATATATTCATCTATTATCGTTCAAGGTTATGGCGACCACAAATCTAACTAAAATGTCATTGACTTTGTTTCTTCATATTCAATGCCGATTCCAATTTTAATACATTTTATTTACGTAGGTTATTCGTAAACTGTTTCTGTCATATGACAGGTCAATGCTTGTGACCTATTAAATTAATGTAAATGAGATGGAATTACTTTCATTGGTTAGGCGAAGGAGAATATGCTTGCATCTATAATATGGTATCACCCATAAGAATGTAAATAAACAAAATTTCACTGAAACTTTCGTTTTATATCTTCGGGTATAATGACCTTTCAGTTAATAGAGGTATTTTTCAGTGTACATTAGGTAGTATCTGCAGTTAAGGTAAAGTAAAAAAACGCCATATTTTTTGCAGACTATCTCTAATACGTCGATTTAACACTGTTTTCATTCGCCATAACCACGTGCCGTTTTAAAAATTAAAATAAAATTAGGCATAATAAAGAGTTAGCTTTAGCAGCCACCGCTTTGTGTGAAGTTATTCTTTTTACGGGCTTTTATTTAACTTGCACTGTTCGTATGTTTGCCTGTCTGTCGTATTTCATTCCGGTTAAAATTTTGGGACCATTATTCCATTTTTTAAGCACTTGTGGGTATTCGATTAACCTGAAATTTGGCATATGTAGGTTCGGTGACAATACAATATTATGGTACCACGGAACTGATCTGATGATGGAGTGGGGAGGTGGCCATAGGAACTTGCAACTGCACAACTGAAGCACCTATTGTTTAGGCTTGTTAGATTGGTATTGACTAGTACTTATCGCGGGTAGAAGTTGGATGCGTACAGCACAAAGCCGGTCGTTGTGGCGGTCTTTAGGGGAGGCCTTTGTCCTGCAGTAGACGTCTTTCGGCTGAAGAAGAAGAAGTACTTATACAACCAGATGGTGTTCAGGGTCTGATGTTGAAGCTGAAAGGTGGCCAATAGACCCACCCAACTACTTAACATAAGCCTGCAGTATTTGGGATGGTTAAATTTGTCTCGACAAATGCTAGGGACATAGATGGGGTCTAGTGTCTAATGATAAAACCGGAAGGTGGCTAATGGAGTAATTACTTAACATCGTCGTGTGTAGGCTCCTTGGATTTGTTTTCACAAGTAAGTTAAGTTTTCGAGATGGTGTCCAGCATCTGATGAGGGAACCGAAAGGAGGCCATGTGATCTTCTCTAAGCAAGATATATCCGTGGTGTATTTGCTATAAAAGCTTGTTTTTAAAAAGATCTTTTTATAATATTTTTTTTTTCTCCACTGCTTGCGTTATTGTCACGTGTGTTTTGCCTATGTAAAATACGTTTTAATTGTACTGTTAATACATGTCAGCTCTAAAGATGCTTAAGATAAAGAGATATTACCCATTTATGGATACGATTCCTCTCTGTGACGTCAATAAAATAACAGTCATATCAATCAGTAATTGATTTCTTTTGCAAATTCAATTACTGATTCCGACTCGTTCTTTTTAAAGCAACCATCAGCAATCTATAACTATCCTTACGGTAGATCGCTAAAGACATCATGGTATTACTTCTCTCAAGTTGTCATGATCACGCCTATATTATATTGCCTATCTATGAATGACGTCACAAGGTTTTCGGTATACTACTGTATCAGTATACTCTATGAGTTACATGTTTCTCTTAATAATATTGAATACTTGGTTATTAATGCCCAAGAAAACCTAAAGCGGAATATAAAGAAAACAATTAGCGTGAAATCTATTAGACGCCACCAGACGCTGATTGCTAGTCTGTCGAAGAAATAACGATAAAGCAATTACTAGCAAAGCAAGAACACACATAACGTAATAAATTTGGCAAAGATAAAACAATGTATCGGATTAATACCTGCTGTTCATTACACGAAAAAGTACAGATAGATTATTTTGACAAAAGTCGGGCACAGTTATTAATATTGGTTAGCAATCTAAATTATAGTAAAAACGTTCAGAGTATTTAGTTTCGCAATCGCTGGGTTAAAAATAATATGTCAAATTGTAAAGGTCGCGATAGCGAATCTGTGGCCGTCAGCTAATCTTAAAATAAACACGAGCGGCGTAAACGACGTTCCGCGCCACTTAACATGTATAATTTCATTAAAAAATAACAACAGTCGGTTTCCCGAGGTTCCATTGCTTAAAGAAGACCGGCATACATATTATTTAAAGCCTGAGTTATATAGGTATTACGGAAGCAGTTAGAGAACATTATAAAGAATCGCAGAAACTTTGGTTTCGAACATATCTAGATTTATTTTCGAATATGGTCTTGCAAGGATATAACAATGAATCGGGAGGAGGTTATTGTACAAAAGTCTTTAAATTGTTATAAAATGACTCGTTTCGAAGATCAAAAATAACTTCGACGCGCTTATAAACTGTCAACAATTGAATTTTTATACATAAAAAACGTGGTAAAAACACTTATGTGGTCTATATTATTAGAGTTTGTGATAACACAATCAGCGATCAAGGCATGTGTACACAATACAATGAAATATCTTTATATTTATAGCCCAATTATAAGTCTGCGTGTTTCGTTACCTCAGGCCTCGGCATTTTAAGTCATCTTTAACCACTTGCCGATAAAGAAAATTGACAATATTGTGTGCAAAGTGTAAAAGAATGTTATTTTGTCATAATTTAGAGTATGCCAGCATCAGTGAGTGTTTAACAGACGTAGGGCGTGGTTAAATTTGTCGCTATGTATCGCGCGACAGCAACATGGATTGCTTTGTTAATACAAACAAATTAATCATGCGCGCAAAATTCGGATGCATCATTTGTTTT
Source organism: Phalera bucephala (assembly GCA_905147815.2). Taxonomy (NCBI): domain Eukaryota; kingdom Metazoa; phylum Arthropoda; class Insecta; order Lepidoptera; family Notodontidae; genus Phalera; species Phalera bucephala. The sequence continues at coordinate 22,936,967 of LR990613.1, read as the reverse complement.
CATTTAAAACGTACCAATAGTATAGATTGGTTATTTTTCGTTCATATATATGTGATCCTAAAAATATCTACTTATATATTTACTACGAAAATACTCTATATAGCATAGAGTAAAGAGATAGTAGTACTTTAATATTACTTCCAGGTTCATATCAAAAACTTTAAAGTGTTAATGACGTAAGCTAGGCTAACTGATCTGGCTGAGGCTTCATAAATAAATACACCCAAACCTTTCCGTCCGCAACTGCCTAATCTGTGAAAATATTTCAGTTGTAAATACAATTACTCAACATCCTCAACGACTCTTTGAACACCTGTGTGTACAAAGGCTTCGATAAGGGCATGGAAACAGCTTTATTTTCCGAATACGTGACTCACACAGACACTTTTGATCTTATCAGTGGTTTACTGATTCTAGCGATAGATAAAGTTAGTGTTATTCATAAAATTTTATCTGATTGAAATATATGACTGAGTCATATTATATCGAAGCAATAATGTATGTGTGGCAGGAACGTCATGGCAGGAAACCCTGCCAAAGACAAATGTCAAAGGCCCTGCCACTCTCGTCCAGAGTAGTCAGGGTATATACGTTACACGTTGTGTGCCATCAATTGATAGATAGTCGCAACTATGTAGTGATGTATACGGTCGCTACATATGAATTCAATTTTTAAATAACACACCTACTCAAATCAACATAGGCTTTATGTTAATGCTGTGATGTAGAATTGTGATTTTAGTATAACGTTTCAAGTTTTTAACAGACATGGTGTAAATAATAAAATACCACATGCCTACTTCCCAAGCGGGAGTGGCGAGGTGTAATGTGTACGCACACCGACATTTTGCCGACGATGCCTAGCCCCATAAAACGGAACCTATTGCCATTAAGCACAATTCCAGGCTCCAGGTAGCTAATGAAATTTGTTCGATAGAAAAACCTCAATAACTCTGTTTATTTGTCATTCGAACTCGAACATCGTCATCACCAGTCTAAAGGCAAAACATAAATACTTACCCTTTAACATGTAAAAAATTTGATACTACTAGGTACTGTTATAATTATTATATGTTATAATCATTAATATTGTAAACCAAACAACCGAATACACGAAATCATAAGGTAAATATTTAACCAGCCGTTTCTTTTACAGAATGGCTCCAGCACAGCAGAGCGTCGAAATGTACGATGAAAAAGTTCACCCCGGACTTAACAAGCGATTTGTGAGTGATAGTGAAAATGTGTCACACTACAAAAACAATAACTCAGTACTTCGGGACACAGCGGAAAAACTAGCGAGTGACTCAGAGCAATTTTCCAGTGACAAAGTGATCAGTGATACAGACTTTGACATCAGCAAGTATGAAGCCATGGAGTTTACGCCGAGGATCAAGTGGCCAGATTTAACAGTGCAAATATCATTACACACAGTCACAATTTACGGGCTGTACCTGATCGTTAGTAATCAAATTAGGTTCTTCACGACATTATTCCGTAAGTACTTTATTGTTTATTTCACTGTAAACTAGGAAACATACACCGTCACGCCTATATTCCTTAGAGGGGATGGCAGAGGTGTACTGTGTACACCCACGTTTCGCCGACGATGTTAGGTCCCATGTAATAGGGGGCGAGCCTATTGCCATATACCGGGCACAATTCCAGACTCCGGACTCATACTGGGAATTTTTCGTTAGAAAAACTACATTTGTCCGACCTAGGATTTGAACCCAGGCCCTCGTGATCACAAAGCGATGCGCTTTGCCACCAGACCAACGAGGCAGTCAACTAGTAAAAGGAGGAAAGTCAGAGAGGTCTGTAAGGAAAACACCTATTCTTGGAGCTCTGTGCTCTCTGCCTACCGCGCAAGGGATCTGGCGTCATGATATAGATAAATAGATACATAGACTACGCAGTGACTTGCTTCATTGTTTCCGAAAAACATTAGGTTTCGTGCTAGGTTCTATATTAGTCTAGAATAATTTATTGAAAAAGTCGTGTACCCCACTCAAAAGTATCCATAGTGAAATAATTTACGAGATACGTGTGAAGTTTAAAGTGTTTACCTCAGTAAACACTAAGTTTTATCATTTCATACGTGCAGACGTCTGACGTAAAGCGCCTTTATATGGTCTAGCATAAACGTTAATAACGACGATACAAATTTAGACGTCGCTAAAATACATAAGATAAAAAAATGTTTTGGCATAAATAATATTATATACATATAAACGATATTATGTGAGGCCGCTCATGTGGAAAAGAAGAATCCTCACTAAGTTGAAAAGCATTCATTATTGAGCTGAGCAGCGTTGAGCTATTTAAATTATAAATAATTTCCCGCGACTTGGTACCCGGTCGACAACAGCGCCACCTACCGGGACTATGTTATATAGCCTATGTTACTTCTGGATAAGGTAGCTTTCTAACAGTAAAATAATTTTTGAATACGGTTCAATTTTTGAGTTTATTCGTTACAAACATACAAAAATACATATCTTTCCTCTTTATAATATTAGTATAGATAATTGCTTTGAATCGTATAGAGTGTAGTGGAGTGAGTATATGTACAAATGTATGTTTTTTAATCATGATTTCGTTCTCATTAAGGAATCTGTCGATTCGCGTAATAGAAATATAACTATTTATTATTTACATTCTAATGTACTCGTTGAGGTTTACGGACTTTACCCGGATTTAATGAACAATGCGTGGGGACATGGGCTTAGGCCCGTACGAAGATGCCCTTAGCGAGAAGGTAATGTTGTGTAAGTCATCTGCTGAGATCAATTGCTGACAATTAAGAAACTTAAAAAGCAAACTGACCCCAGCCGGTGCAAGGACTATTGTACATTGTGGAAAGAAAACAAGCACTATGAATGATGTTGACGGGAATGAACAAAAGCTGGTATATTTCAAAAGATACGTACACAAGCCATAGTTGGTGATTCTTTATTATGTGAGGCCGGCGGTGACTTGGCGCTTATTATTATTACATGGAATTAAAAATTATCCATAATCTTGGTTTAAATTTTCTCTATAAATGTTTTGCAATAATACATAAAGATACGGTTGTGGCGACGTGTCAATACATCCTTGTCCGGAAGTCAAAAGATACAAAAATTAAACGTTAATTACGTTTAATTTTCTTAAATTTTTAGTCATACTTTATCAAATCAATTGTTATACTTATTTTTATTCAAAAGGTGTCTCCAAAAGATTTTCAGTTCTCAGTGGAATGGGACTGAGGTATGTGGCACTTATTCATACAAAACACCACTACGGTGGTCTCCTCCATCACGATAGGCATCTTCGAATGGGACGCACCGGTGCCCCTTCCTATGCCAAACTCCATGAATATTAACTTGGGAGAAACAAAATCATTTCCCCGCACCCTCGCGGTGGTTGGCGCCACTGCACCGTCCTCCTAGCCATTGCTGCATCATCTGAGCGCCTTCCAGGAGCCCACACCCCTGATGTCTCCGATTCCCGAGGCAGCGGGAATTGGAGACATCTGGGGACAAAGACACATTAAAAGTCCTGACAAAATGAATTTAGGTAATTCATTTTGTCACCGTACAACTTTTGTACCGAACAACAGCATGAAATGCCTTTATAAAAATTAATAATAATAATATCAGCCTATACTGCTGCACTGCTAGGCAAAGGCCTGGACTCTCTCTCAAAAAATCCAAGCGAGGTCATACTCCACCACGCGCATTCAGTGCGGATTGGCGGAGGCAGGTTTGTGGCCACCTGCTGCTGGAACTTATCAAGCCGCCTATAAGGCTTCCAACTTAGCTCAACGACTATCGCATTACATGGTAATGAAGACGCCCGAATATGAAAATGCCACAAACGGTTACCCATCTCAGGCCGACCGCGAACGCTGATTAACCTTGGTGATAGCTAAGACGACTGCGGTTGCACAGCGCTATGAACGCCGTACTTATAAAAATAACGAGTTTATATTAATTGAGCTAAAAATACAGAGTCGACAATTCGATGCAGCTCCATTAATCATAGAGATTTTAAGATCTTATTGAAAAAAATACACTCCGTCACGCATATATTCCCCAAGGCAGCAGAGGCGTACTGGGAACAACCACTTTTCGCTGACGAGGTTATTACTCATACAATAAGGGCGAGCTTATTGCCATTATATCGGGCACAATGCCAGTTTCGAAACTGATACTGGAAATTGTTCTATCTATATAAAAATAAAAGTTACCTTTCGTCCGACCTAGGATTTAAACCTAAGCTCATGTGTTCGCTACATTATTCGCCACTTGCCCAACGAGCTAGTCTCTAATATTATTAAAGTAGATGTTTCTATTAGTGGACTCGATATTAGTAGGTGGAGATAGTAGCGACAGTAGACTGGAGGAAGCGAGAGGTCCAGAAGGAAAGAACCTGACAGAATTGTAATACCCCTAGCGGGGTAGGCAGAGAGATAAAGAAACCGGCTAAGTGGGCGGCGCGGTTCATCATCATCATCATCTCAGCTTATACTTGTCCACTGCTGAACATAGGCCTCCCCAATAGTTTTCCAGCGTAACCGGTCCGATGCCACCTGCATCCAACGACTTCTTGCGATTTTCACAAGATTGTCGGTCTATCTGGTAGGCGGTCGTCCTACGCTGCGCTTGCCAATACATGGTCTCCACTTTAGAATCTTTCTGCCACAACGCCCGTCCGGTTTTCACGCTATGTGGCCTGCCCATTGCCACTTTAGCTTGCTAATCCTAAGGGGGGCAGGGTTATTGAAAAAAAAAGTTTCTTATTTAAAAAAATAAACTTTCTTATTTAAAAAAAAACACAGATAATTTCATTCGGGCGTCCGCTTATGGCAAATCAGTAATACTCTTGATTTTATAGACGTTGGTGAACATTGTTAAAGCCAAATCATTAGCAACATATTCAAATATAAAAGGAATAAATAATTAAGAAAACTAATGGATTTGATGGAAAATAAATGTGTGGAAGCGATTTGAAAAACCGAAAATGTTAAGCTACTTATGTTGCTGATTGTAGCTATATTTTTTTATTGTGTTTTGTATTGGTATCTTCGGCTACAGGAACTCCATTATATGTATATATTAGTTATATATATCTATATATACCATATCTATGTATCTTATTATATTTTTTTCTATCTCTTTATTTTTATCTTCTATGGATTTGCACCTACTTCACTAGTTTTTGCATCACCCTAAGGTAGACTGGTAGAGAATGCCTCAGGCATTAAGTCCGCCTTTGTACCTGTAGTGCATAAAGCATTAAATAAATAAATAAATAAATAAATAATTTCCACTGCAAAACAATAGTTTCCCCCAAAGACCGCCATGACGACCGGCAACTTGAGATAACATAAAACACATTGATGTGAAGAGGATGTTTTTCTTTAAGCACTCAAGAAAGATCTGCCCGATACATTAGGTATATCAAGAGCTTTACGACTTCGAATATATCATTACACGGGTGGAACATTCTGATGACAGGGTTATAGAACGAAGTATCTTTATGAGTTTGAAGCGCGAAGATGTATTCCGATAATATTTGCACAGTTAATCAAAAATATAAAAGTATTTACATATCTAACTGAATGACGCGTAAGCATGGCTCGTTCCCAACTGACCGTGCCGGATTGCAAGTTCTCACATGTTCACAGCTAGCATAGTATATCAGAAAAATCATATTAGTTCAAGCTTTTAAGTCTACACTTTTAAATGGGTAAGACATACTAAAGAGTAGAATAGTGGAGTGGGTATTTGTGTTTGTAAATTTTCATGTTTGTAAACGCACCCACGACACAGGAATAAATCCTAGGGTCTCATACGTGTAAAAAATAATTTTATAATACTGTTACTCCTTTATTGCGCTATAATAAACTTAATTAATTCCTTATTCAAATCAGTACGGAGATTTCAAATGCATTTCTAAAACGTATTCCTCAATATGCACACTAAGACCTACAAATTTCATTGTAAATAAAAGCACTTAAAAAAGGGGTAAAATATTTTAAATTTGGAGAACTGGTGCGTTATTTACGATACACCTTGTATATTATATTCCCATAAACATTTTGCAAAAATAAAATAATCATCAATCTAAAGTAATAAACCCTATTTTAATTCTGTGGCGATTAAGGACTTTATAAAATTAGGTTACGACTCTTTAGGAAGCATTAAGAATTTGGTAAAGGGGCCAAGTTTTAATATTAAGTTAGGGATACAAGTATAATGAAATCGTTACATTCAAAACGCGGCTATTGTGTCCTTCTAGTAGGTCGAATCACCACGTGAAGCATATTGTATTGTATATTGTTTCCCTTGAACTATTTTATCAATTCCATCTATCTATCTATCTATAACATCACGCCAGGTTCTTTTCTTACAAACCTCTCTGGCTTCCTCGACTTTCATAATTCGTCTCATACACGCTCGCCGGTTACGGAGACTCTTGACTTTTCCTTCAGATAAGACTCGGTTTATTTGGTCGTGGTAAGATAGTCTAGGTCTTCTCCGGTACCTGCATCCTTCCACTTTCACATTGTATATCTGTTTTGTCATTCTTTCCTCTGGCATATCAATTCCATATTCTTATTTAATTAACTAGTTATAGACTATGACTTTGTCTCTTTACAAAATAAAATATTTCTGAAAGATAAAAACCTTTGCATTGGTACTACTCTAACTTCACTGGAACATTGGGAAACTTGATCAGAGTGCCCTTACTTCATGTTGCTTTTCTTTTTTCGTTATCTACGAAAAAAAAAAGTTTTTTTTTAAATTTAAGAGCGTACTCGTATTTCTTGCCCTTTTGCTCTACATGAATGAAATTTCAATATGATTGTTTAGTGTATTTTTGACGATGAATGAATAAAACATATTCTGATTCTTGATTCTGATTTATTCCATTCTACTAAGATAATAAATGAGGTTGTAAGGTACTTGCAACTCTTGTTCCAATTTTAACCCTCGCTAACTCGTCCAGAGAAACTGTAAAGAGAATTAAGTTCAGTATTTCTAGTACGACTGATCAGCAATTTTATTAATTAAGGAGATGTAACTGTGTAAATAGTTATACAAAAACTTAAGTATTACGAATTTTTAATCCATCCAGCGCTCGTAGCGCTGTGCGACCGCGGTGTTCTTACCGATCACCAAGGTTAAGCAGCGTTCGACTCGGTCGGCCTGAGATGGGTGACCGTTTGTGGCATTTTCATATTCGAGCGTCTCCGTGCTTCAGAAGGCACGTTAAGCCGTTGGTCCCGGTTACCACTTAATGTGGTAGTCGTTAAGCCGAGTTGGAAGCCTTAAAGGCGGCTTGATAAGTTCCAACAGCAGGTGGCCACAAGCCTGCCTCCACCAATCCGCACTGGGTCCGCGTGGTGGGGTATGACCTAATCTCTCTCACCTCGATTTGTGAGAGAAGGCCTTTGCCCAGCAGTGGGCAGTATAGGCTGATATTATAATCTATATTTATTGTTTCAGTATTCGCAACAATATACACTACAGGGTTTGGCATAACTGCGGGCGTGCACCGGCTGTGGTCGCATCGGGCGTACCGCGCGCGCCTGCCACTGCGGATACTCCTAGCTGTACTCTTTACAGTCACGGGACAGGTAAAATTATATAACTTTCTATAAATAAAATAAATAAAAACTACTCTCCAAGCGGGGGAGGCGGAGATGTACTGTGTACACCCACTCTTCACCAACAATGTTAGTGTCCCATGTAATAGGGGGTGAGTTTATTGCCATATTCCGGGCATAATTCCAGACTCCGGACTGATACTGGGAATTTTTCGATAGACAAACTACATTTGTGGTGACCTAGGAATTGAACCCAGGACCTCGTGATCACAAAGCGTATTTATTATTCGCCTCTAGACCAACAAGGCAGTCGTCAGATTATCTGTAAAGACCAAAATTATTCTGCAACGAGCGACCAACAAAAGACATCCTGGTCGGGTTTATGCCGTCTAAGTGGAATCTGTAAATAACTAAAGTCTAGATTACGCGAAACCACCCTCCCGACCCCTGCCGCCACCGCCGGCCGCGACATGTTCTCACCGACCCCCCCGATGCCTTGTCATCCCTTCTTTCCGCTCAGAATACGGGCGACGACGACGTAGACGTAGTAGTAGATCCCCTCCCATAGCCGGCGGTTGACCGGTGCGCTTAGTAGTGCACCCGTCCCCCTACAGCGACTGTCCCAACCGAGGGCGCCCTCGAGTATGTCGCCTCTTGCCCTTCTGGCTGGCTGGAGCGTAGTGGTTGCACGCTCGCCGTTAAAATCCGGTGAAGCTGTAGAGGCCTCGAAGCCAACAGCGTAGATCATTCACACACACACACACACACACACACACACGCGAAACCAACTTTGACTTCTTCTGGTCGCTTGTTACAGACCGTGTATTTAGACTTTTAGTGTAGCCGTAGGCAACCTAAACTATAATTTATAATTAAGTTAAGATTAATTTATTTACAAGGCACTGAACCGATCATAATTAATTTCTTGTGGGTACAATCTGTCTAAGTGCGTAGTAAGTTATTGGTAATTAATTAATAATCTCGTGAGGGCAACTTCTGTACACCGTGAGAAACAAAGTTTGTTCCGAGATATTTTAATTGTTCTTCGTTAACATCTATTAAAATACCTCGGAACAAACATCATTATGTTATCGTCGGCAAAAAAGGGTGTACACGGTATATCTCTGCCGCCCCCGCTTGAGGAATGTAGGCGTGACGTGACGTGACCTAAAAAATGTTATTGGTACCCGATGGATGTATGGAGCAACTGATTTCTGTAAAAAAGAACTAAAATCTAAGATAGACTTAATAAATAGATATCTTCCCATTGTTGTCCATTTCGTTTAGTGATTAATTAACTTGTGAGAAGGGTCGAGAATGTCTTCGTTAATTAAAAGCAATGATCGATTTCCAATAAGCTATTGTATTAAAGAAATAGATCACTTTACTACTAGATACATGTTTCTGATACAATACCAGCCGAATTGTAAATGATTATTGTACTTGCGCTGACAGTCGTTTTATCCCCAATAAGAAAAACTACCGACAAAATACTACAAAGTTATCGTAACGCTTCTACTTTGGTCATAGCGTATAAGGGCCTTGAGAGCTTAGCATAAACAGATTAACGCTTTCAATTTGATATGCTATCCTTTTCTCACTGAGAATGGAGTAAATAGAGATGAACTTGACAGCACGCTTTCTCGACATCATGGGTAGCATGGTAGTCAATCTATTCGTACTACGCTCTTCATTTACATCTGTAAATTAATGACCTTAATTGGATATAGACGTAGCGACGTTAGTTAATTATCTAATATTTAAGGCTGAGTGACAGTATTGTCTTATTTTTTACTAGCGGCCCATCCCTGCTTCGCTCAGGTGGACATTTATTTTTTAAACATAGCCTATGTTACTCAGGGACAATGTAGCATTCAAATGGTGAAAGAATTTTTAAAAGTAGTTTTTAGTTTATTCGTTACAAACGTACAAAAATACAAATCTTTCCTCTTTATAATATTAATTATAGATTCAGGGTGGTCAGCAGATCCCTCAGAAGAATATTGTTATAAGTATATTAGCTTAGATCAATTACTTGCCTAGATGAGCATCTCATACAAAAAAATTATTTACCCATAGAGTAGATAAATTGTAGTACACACACGCATGTGCACGTACACATGGACAACTTTTAAGGTTTCGCCACACAGCCGACGCATCGCGACGGGAGCGTGACGGTGGCGCGGCTTGGGGAGTTGTAATGTACTGAAATGTGCGGGAGACGCCACATAGTGCAGCCGCGCTCGGCGCGATGGCAAACGTCACGATCGAACATACCCGAGCGCATCCGTCGGGCTCCCGTATCTCTCCACGGCTATTTAACCAAACCTTTAATCAAATATAAAAAAAAATATAAAATAAATAATAACACTGGCGTCTTGCACACATAGTGCGTAACTGCGGCCGCTTTAAAGCGCGTATTTGTTAGGAATGCCCTAGCAATCTGCATCAAATCAAACAATGTCACAATATTCTACAGTAGATGTACAATAGTATCGATTTTTAGAAATGCTTTTATATGATTAACTTTATAGTAAACAATACAACCTAAAATAGATCTCTAAGGGAGGTCTCATAGACCTCCCTTAGAGATCTATCTATCTCCCTTAGCATACTATGCTCCAATAATGGAATACAAAGAGCTCATTATACTTCGCTATTTTGCATTATATTTTTGTAATAATTAACTTAATTTAAATTAATTTGACGGACGGATTGGTCCAGTGATTAAGAGCTTGAGTCGCTCCGCCCACTAGATTAAGTAGCTGCGGGTTCGATTCCTGCACGGGACAAATCTCTGTGTGACCTACAAATATTTCATTCGGTCTGTATGTTTGTGGATGTGAATTTCATGTTTGTATACGTACTCACGACACAGGAATTATTAGTGTAGTAGTAGCCTAGTGAGGGGCTACGTTTTTATAAGAAAGGAAAGAAAAAATAAGAAACAACAAGCTTGTAGCAGCCAATGGGTTCTTCGAAAGTAAAGGTAACGAGATAATAAAAAGAAATACAATGTTATTAAGGCAAAATGCAAATACGACATGTGAAATGACACTGACATATAATGACACAAATCTTAATTTAAAATAAACCATCCCCAACAAAGCTACTGAAGAATAAAATCCTAATAAATGCTTACAGTTTTACAAGGATATCGTATTAAGTGCTTACAGTCGTACAAGGATCTTTTGGCCCGCGGCGAAAAACGTAACTAACGCTGTCATCGAGTAAAATTTCACTTCATGTCAGTCGCAGAGGTGCCGTTTGCTATGAAATATACCCAAGTTCTTCATTTAATTAGTAACCATTCGGACCCGCCTGTTGAAATATCTCCTTGGAAGTAGGAAAATGTTAACCCTAATTTGACACCGACACCCCCTGTCAATGTCATCTATGGGCCAAAAGATCCTTGTCCAAACCTTGCACTATATGAACTCCCGACCTTCGACGAATCAAAACCCATGTTTAATATTTAATGGCCTCGGCCACGATTTTGTCGTTCTTTATGCGATAGATATCAAAGAAAAAATTAACCTTAATAATTTAGCTTTAAGCGTAGGTACCTATCGATTGATGATGTGGTGTGGCGTGTTTACAAGTACTCAAAATGGCACGGCATCGCCACCTCAGACTGACCCACCGCCCACCCTCAGCAGCCACAGTAAACACATAAATTAAATTTCCCCCAGCCAAGACCACGAACCAAGGCTACTTTAGGTCATTTTTAATTATAAAGGTCACGGTAAAAAGTCATACATTTTCGCGAGAAAGTTTAAATCATTCGAGCCATTTAATCCTTTTTATAATGCATATAATGTAAGTGTCTACAAGTAATACATAGTCTTTGAAATTATAATAAAAAATACCGTCGCTCTATATCGGCTTGTGAATCACAAAAAAACTCAGTAAGTAAATCGAATTAGAATTTAAAATATGGGCAGATAATTTAAAATAAGTGTTTTTTTAATTAGTAAATAGTAGTAGTGATTGATTATAGACAAAAACGCAGTAAAATATAATTTTCCCACCGCAATCTGAACTAACAGCGGGTCGAGAGATGCAACTAATTCTATCAATAAATACCGTAAATATATCCATATTCTCTTTCTAGCCGTTTCGGTCACGTCGACCAATGTTTTCCTTTAATAATCGGTCAAATAGCCAACGGCTCGCACGCGTATTGACATCTCGCTCCCCCCATACTTCGTTTGTAATCGCGTTGAGCGCGACGGCGGCGAGTCGTACGTTTGCCGTCACGCCGAACGGGGCAGCGCTGTGTGGCGTTTCCCGTACATTTCAGTACATTACAAATCCCCAAGCCGCGCCATCATCGCGCTCCCGTCGCGCTGCGTCGGCCGTGTGGCGATACATTAATTGTTGTCAAGGCGTCTCGCGTCTGGTTACTTCTCTTGGACTTTAAGGCGCGCAAACAGATGCGACATTTACCAAGTTAAATTTTATATTTGATGATTATATACCGTAAATGGCAGTTATTCCAGCGGAATACTCTGGTGCTACGTCGAAAGAGACTGTAGGTTTTTGTCAAAAGCAATAAACAGTCCTTGAAGTGGCAATATCAGTTGGGTTACTGCTAAACCCCAGAAGGTTCTGACGACCTGTCATAGTAATAATGCTATAACATATGCTTGGAAATTTGTAGTAGAGTCATATAATAAATAAATTCTCTATTTTTTTTTATATATGTACTTTTGTACACAATGAGGCCATACGTTATATTTTATATACAGCGCTAAAATATTCAAACGTCAGATAACGTACTTTTGCAGAGTAATTTATGTTTTAGCTAATGAAAAGTAACAACCGCGTGGATTCCAATTTTAAATTTGTCACTTTAGAATCACAGCGTGTGCAAAATTACATCGCGGTTTCCTAAAATGCGCTAAATATACGTATCCATTTATTTACAAACATCAATTCGGATGATATTTCGCTATGTCTGTTTATTATGACTTTACCATGCAATTGACTTGAATAAGTACATGGTGCTTTCTATTACTCTGCTCAAGCTAAAGCATCATTATTATATACTATTGATAGCAACCCAGTTTCCAAATCTGAATAGACGACACGTCACACGTTATTTCGATAAAAGTCAGAAGTATTATAGTAGGTATAGTTTTATCATCGCTTAAAACTCTTTGCAGTAAATTTTGCCTGAAAATTTGAGGGTTTGATGACAAATTACGGTAATTTTTAATATATCCAAAATAATTAATTTTGACGGACGATTTAGCGCAGTGGTTAAGAGCTTAAGCCGCTCCGCCCACTGTGTCTAATAGTCGCGGGTTCGATTCCCGCACGGGACAAACCTTTAATATTAGCCCTGTTAAAAAACTGTCCCACTGTTAGGCACAGGCCTCCTCTCAAACTGAGAGGTTTTAGGCCATAGTCCACCACGCTGGCCTAGTGCGGGTTGCCCAACTTCACACACCTTCGAGAAACTCTTTAGGCATGCAGGTTTCCTCACGATGTTTTCCTTCACCGTTAAAGCAAGTGAAAAATTATTTTTTTAATACGCACATGCTTTCGAAAAGACAGAGGTGCGTGCCTGGGTTTGAACCCGAGACCTTTGACTTTGCAGTCCAACGGTCTAACCACTAGCAGAGTTGGGCAAAAATTAATCGTGAAACAATTAAGTTGCAATTAAAATATTTCGGATTTCATCGCGGCTTATTTGTGGTTGTCAAGTGCCCAACGTTTTTAGTGCTCTACAGCACCCATGATCGCGAAAGGGACTGAGGTATTTGATGGCCAAAAATCATTGTTAATCCGGAGTATGCCAGGGTAATGAATTTAATTGCAAATGTAATTTCAATTGATTGATCCTACAATTAAAAAATGCCCAACACTGACCACTAGGCTATCACTGCGTTTGCCGGGACAAACCTTTGTGTGATCCAAAATTATTTGTTTCGGTCTGGGTATTTGTGTATGTGAATTTTCATGTTTGTAAACGCACCCACGACACAGGAATAAATCTTAGCGTGGGGCTACGTTTTTTAAGAAAAAAAAATCACAGCAATAGTGGCGCGGCATGCACACTTAACTTATTTGATTACAAAAATTAGTTCTGTGACAAAATTAAGTGTGAGTAATGTTTAAAATAATGGCAATAGACTAAAATATGCCAGTTGACTACAGCACAATTTGCAAATGTGAAAAAGTATGCCAAATTTTTGTTACAGCCTCGTTTCATTGAGACATAGTACTTAGCCTATGTAAAGCTGGTAGTGTAGACGTAGCGACAAACCAGCTTACAAATTGATCAGTTACGGTCTTCCAAACCTACTTTTGTGAATAAATAAAACCAAATGTAATGAATGTAAATATGGGCAATAATATCCATAATGAGGATAGGAAAAATATATTGTGTCTGTGAAAATAAACTGATGTAAGTGTGATTTTTTGAGGCTTAACTACATTTATTTCTTTTGTTATATCGCTCGAAAGGCTTGGACCTCTGGGATGTGTGCGTACCACGCTAAACCCCCAGGATTATGCACCCATATGTGGTAGACCAGTCAGTAGAGCGTTCCTGAGAGCGACGAGCGGTGTAAATCCCGCTACCACACACCACGAGGATGTGAGGCAATCGAGAGGGAAACAAGAGAGGCACCAGGGTTCAATTGAGAGATCTCGAAGCCCCCTCCTGTGACGGAGGTAGGCTCACTGGGAGGGAGTGTTGTTAAAATGGGAAAACTCCCACATAATTCTAGTTTCCCCGTAGAGCAGTCCTGTATTATCATCAATCAGCTGCTAAGTGTTAGCATCTCCGCTATCACGCCAGTCGTTCCGGTCCCGTGCTATTCTCCATTAATTGCCAACCACCCTCACAATATCATCGTCACCACTAGGTGACTTGGACTGCCATGGGTCTGCGTCCCGTTCTATCGTTATGGTCAAGTCCTCTATACTTGTAGAAAATATTTTCTCTGAAAAACAAGACATAAGTCGTATTACAATGACATTGACTTCAAAACTTATATAGCTTTTACCTAATATAAAATAATAATAATATTAGCCCTGTTAAGAAACTGTCCCACTGCTGGGCACGGGCCTCCTCACAAACTGAGAGTGTTTAGGTCATAGTCCACCACGCTGGCCCAGTGCGGGTTGGCGAACTTCACGCACCTTCAAGAAACTCTTAGGCATGCAGGTTTCCTCACGATGTTTTCCTCCACCGTTAAAGCAAGTGATAATTAATTTTAAATACGCACATGCTTTCGAAAAGACAGAGGTGCGTGCCTGGGTTTGAACCCGACACCTCTGACTTTGCAGTCCAACGGTCTAACCACTAGGCTATCACTACTTTCGTTAGCTTTTACCTAACAAGGGAGATATAAAAAACTGGCTGTGCGGGTAGCACCTTTACAATTACATTATAATAATAGGTACTTCACTCGACAATACACTAGCTGTATTTTGCATGTACTAATTAATAAGATAACCTTTCAACGTCAGAAAATCACTTATACAGTATAATTACACATTACACTTATACATTAATTACAAGGTTCTGAGGTTTGTTTTACATCACCCTGTCACAGAGTTGTAATGAACGATGTCATTCGCCATTGCGAAACTTCTCTTTGATTTCGTGTATGACCTTTTTTTAAGGGAGGCGGACGAGGCCAACGAGGCTAACGAGGCTATCAACTCTTTTTTTTTTTTTTTAAAACGTCGCCCCACACTAGGATTTATTCCTGCGTCGTGGGTGCGTTCACAAACATGAAAATTCACATACACAAATACCCAGACCGGAAAAAATAATTGTGGATCACACAAAGATTTGTCCCGTGCGGGACTCGAACCCGCGACTATTAGACGCAGTGGGCAGAGCGGCTTAAGCTCTTAACCACTGCGCTAAATCGTCCGTCAAAATTAAAATGCTATTACCTAATTTGTCGATGTATGTTACAACATTTCGACCGTAAGCGTCCAATACATCTCGATCCAAAAGTTAGAAGTCGTTAAGCTTCAAATATTTTAACATTAAGGAGCAGAAAGTGATTGTTGAAGATAATATACAGCGGTCATAAGTCCCACGACCCTGTGTCCGTCGTAGACGACTCCATGACGTCAATGCTCAGAACTGCCATAATGAAACTTAGGCCAAAGCACGAACAGATTAACGATATCGTGACGCTATCGAGTTGATACGCTATCCTATTCACACAATAAATTTACTCAATAACCATGAACGTGACATAACGTCAACTGATTTGTGCTTAGCCCTAGAGATGTGCCAACTTGGAAAAAACACAACTCGGTATAACTCGAGTTAAAATTTACGTAACTCGAGTTCAACTCCAGGATAAACAATGATCTAATCTGATCGTAATAATATTTAAAACTTTGTAAAAGCCTCATAATAAATATGTGTTGGGCCAATTATTATTACTAAACTTAGCAGGAAGAATTGAAATAAGGGCTAAGTTAGCCCTAAGGGCTTAGCACGAACACATTTACGGTAGCATAAGGCTATAGAGTTGATATGCCATCTTATTTACAGTACACATTTACTAAATAAAGATGAATGTGACAGCATGCCTTTTCGGCAACATTACGATAACATCAAATGGTTTGTGCTTAGCCATTCTCAGATTCAGTGCTCTGATTAGTGTATCGATGTACACAAAAACCTTTTATTGTGATTGCTTAAAGTGGGGTCCTTTGAGCAAAACACATTAATAGTTCAGTAGTTCTACAATAATTTGTAAGGTTTCAAGCTCCTTTGGCAACTGACATAGTGGCGTAAATTACCTATGTGTTTTAGCTTAATCTTGCGTTATAATGTTACGTATGCTTGCAATAGCACATTGACTAGTCCCTACTTGCGTCACTTTATCAATATACTTTTATAAATACAATGTATAATGGACATAATAGTATTTAAAAAAAGGACGCGAAAGATAAAATAAAGCGGAAACTTTTTGATAAGAAATGTGTTAACATGAATTATCCTATATTGACTTTACAAACAAAATGATTACCTCGTTATTCTAGTGACGCATCTGGCATCACGAGGTCTTGCAATCAAATTTTAGTCACATCATAGAATAAAGACTGTGGATTTTCTATCGATTCTCAGTGGCTCCTTCATAAAGCTGGAATTTTGCCCAGTATAATGACAAAAGGGGACGAGCCCCTATATCATCAAGACCTAAAATCATACGTGTCGCTCAAGAACACTAAAGGTGTCGTGTATCTACGCTATACACCCAAAAACCGCACCTCCGTTTAGAATATGTAGGCGTGAACGTGTTTATTTATCTATTACACACCATTTTGTTATGCCATAGTTATCAGTGATATTCAAACACCAGACTAGTTAGCAGGCACACCTATGCGATGCAAAATTTATATTGCGACACAGGATGTTATTCAGACGCTAAATTGTTAGTGACATGTAAAGTTACTGTTTCGTCTTGACTAAATGAGAGTCAATTGTTTGCATTAACCTCCGGCTGGGTAGCGCCCAACCTTGGCGTCCCCTTAACGATAATTTCAAATATTTTTAAAGTGAAAACCAATTTAGGCGCGTTGGGCACTTTTGAGATGGGAAAAAATCATTGAACTCGCGACACTGTTACCGTTACCGACACCTCTGTATATAAGTATGTATATGTATGTATACATATGGACGTTGTTCAAGTTTTCACGTCTGTCGGTACTCCCGGAGTGCCACTGTTGTTTTTTTTATGAATTGTGTCTGTAAATGAAGAATAAAGTGAAACCTGTTAATGGGTGGATCACTTTCATATGGAGATTTCTTCACAATATTGTCATTACAGTTAGCAAATAACAATCATATATTAGTGCACAGACGGTTTTTTAAACACTAGCGACTATGCAGCGGCATCAATGCTGCACCGCGTTTTTGGCCACTCTTGGTTCAAACGCGGTGTGAAAGTCGCGCGTTTTCGGGTCTGTTTAGTTATTGTCTTAAAAGGCTACGAAAGGAGTATAAATAACTTGAACGTCGATGAGCAAGGCCCCTATTACATGGGCTGTTAGCCTGTTAGAGGTATTTTTAGTGAAATGTGGCCGTTTGGACTATTAATTTGTTCCAAACGGTTCTAACCATCCCTTCTGGGATAATAACGGTGGTAATGTTTAAAATGAATGTTGTTAAAAACATATTATTATTTTCATATTAGACGAGTGATGTCAAGTAAGGCGTGGACAGATGTCATTCCAACTATGGCTCACAGTCGATTTCGTTGGCATCGTTACAAGGACACTTCAGTCATAAAAAATGTCGCTCCGGCGTGTGCCGTTGATAGGTCTGGAGATTGCGTTACTTACACACATTGTCACGCCTGTATTCCTTAAGCAGGGGTGGCAGATAAGTACTACGTACACCCACTTTTCGCCGACGAAAACCTATCTCAACTTCTTGTTACACAGGTAGGCCTGTGAAATATATTCAGCCTCGCACAGGAGTGAGCAGATAAATAGCTACGTAATAGCTATAAATGTGGACGTCAAAATGAGAAAAAAAATTAAACAGTGCCCTTATTTAGCATAACTCCGTATAGTGTATTCCAAACTTTAAAACTTTGTGAACAAACCATCACCATTTTTAGATGTTTTAGTTGTGATCGCAATCTATAATAAGTGTAATACGAAGGCAACAGTATTTCCGAAGACATTGAAATGAGAATGCTGTTAGCAAGAAATCGACGTTTTTATGTTGAGTGAAAAATATTTCAAAAAGTTTTCAAGTTTGATTAGAATCCTACTAATCCTTCTAAGATTATAAATGTGAAAGTTTGTTTGTTTAGATGTTTGTTACTCAATCACGCAAAAACGACTGAACGGATTTGGATGAAATATGACTCACAGATAGTTTACTCCCTGGATTAAGACACAGTATATCCATAAGGTCGCCCAAAGGTTATCCAAAAGGCAAAGGTTGCCTGGAAGAGATCACTATTAGTGATAAGGCCGCCCATTGACACTGTTACGTTTGCGGCGTAATTTAAATGCCGAATAACGTGCGAAGTACTTTATTAGGCGCTGTACACACAAAACAGTATGTCGTATGCAAACACACACGTGAACTAATCACACACTAGTACTACTCTCGTTAGTGCCAAAATACTGCTTTCAAGTCGCTGAGTCACTCGTAGTATCCCTATATCGATGCCGGTGTATTCCACTTAGATCCCTTGTTCTTTGATCACTATCGCTGCCGAAAAAAGACTGTGCCCGTCCACGCGCTCTGTGTTCCTTTTATACTCCTATGAAAGTTCTAGAACGGACGCGAACCCTCTAAGTACATGGATAGAAGTACATCGACCAATAGCCGGCGCAGCCCACAAAGCGGTATTATTATTACATACCTACTCGTACGGGAACGAATAGGTACTTGTATATCGCGACCGCGCGCCGGCGATGATTAAAGGGGTGGAACCGTCTAGACGTTTCACCACTTAAGCGCGGATTCTAGATCTTTCTAGTCAGATCACCGGGGGACCTAAGGGTGTTTTATGCGTTTTAGAATCGACATCCCCCGATAAAGACTTTTCAAGATATCGGGGTATGTTCGGGTCGTAACATTACCCCCCTCTTAGTTATGCTCGTCCCGAGCATCATGAGCTCCTTGGTCCCGCGCCAACCTTCCACGTGAACTATCTTTGGTTTCCTGCATGTCCAGTAGTCCTTGAGGTTACTGGAAGACTCACTTTCCCACCGATGTTCTCCTTTCCGGGAGTCTAACTAACACTTCCGTCTCTGGCAATGTGCTCCAGTGTTGTTCCGAAGTTCTTTTGGTCTTCCTTTCCACTACCTTTCAATTAAAATATTGTATCTTTTTATTTTCTTTTGGTACTCGTATTTCTGGTGGAACTATAAAGTATTATCTATCTTTATTTTTTATTCCGGAAAAATCTTAGGTGCCTGTCTAAAGTTAACGCGGAAGAAGTCGCAGGCTGAATATAGTAGGCTATAAATTGATCGTTGAATGGAACATTGGTGGCATAGAGAATACCATTATATGATCATTTCACTAAGATATCATAGCATAGAATCTGAATTGGTTTGAAAAGAACATGAACTATGCATTTTCATGATCTGCACACTACCGTACGGGTTGGATAAGTGTAACTCACGCGTTACACTTTACAAGATTTATTATAGAAGTAAATCCAGTTACATCTGACCTAGATACGATGTTCCGGAAGGACCATTTCCAAATTTTACCCATAATTGAATCGACACACAGGTCAACTCATCAAATAACACAATATAATTGGTACCGCATTTGTAGGTGTACTGACAACGTTATATCTGAACTAATATTATAAAGAGGTAAAGTTTATGAGTTTGAATGTTCGGAGTAATCTCCGGTACTACCTACTGATCCGATTTTAATGATTATTTCACCATTGGAAGGCTACCTTATCCAGAAGTAACATAGGCTATATAACATAGACCCGGTAGGTGGCGCTGTTGTCGACCGGATACGAAGTCGCGGTAAACTGCTAGTAAAATATACATTACGTAAGAAGGTACTATGAGTATGCTATGAAGTCATCAGTGAATAGTAAATGTAATGATTTTAAAATAATTTATATGAACATTATGCAAGCCATCCACTAAAATTAGAGCTAGACAATCTTCCTATTTTTCATGGTGTATCTCTATATATATGATCGCGCCAGATCCTTGCGAGGTAGGCAGAGAGTGGTGATTTTCATGTGGTTTTATATAACAGAACTTCCCACAGATTTACAAATCGTTAGCCAAATGTAATGGACGCAACTTAAAAGCAAGAATAGACAAAATCAAGCTTGATATTTAAAAAAAAGGAAATCTTAAATTTTTTGAGTTGTGACATCATTATATTTGGCCAGAGCCATAATATATAGCTTTAAGAAACCAATGAATGGTTCATGCTAGGTGAACTATAAACGTTTTAGACTTTCCAAAATATGGTGTGTCGATGTGGCGTACGCTTGATAGGTAGTTTTGTATTCCCAACCAGTACACAGTTCAGTGCAAGTACATTAGAAGATGATGTAACAAAAACAATGTATTGCTCATACAAATCAATTCTAAGAACTATTTTGATGATTCGGCTTAACTTGCCTCAACTGCGTATTTATTTAACATATCATAGATATGATCCCCTCCCCCCGTAGCGACTGTCCAAACTCGAGGCGCCCTCGAGTATGTCGCCCCTTGCCCTTCTGGCTCGAGCGTAGTTGTTGCACGCTCTTAAGTCCGCCGCTGCCGCCGACCGCGACACATTCTCACCGATCCCTCCGATGCTCTGACATCGCTCCTATCCGCTCCGGATACGGACGTCGACGACTAAGTCGCAGATCCCCTCCCCCGTAGCGACTGTCCCAACTCAAGGCGCCCTCGAGTATGCCGCCCCTTGCCCTTCTGGCTCGAGCGTAGTGGTTGCACGCTCGCCCTTAAGTCCGGTGAAGCTGTAAAGGCCTCACGGCCAACAGCGTATAGCACTCCAACACACACACAGTACCTCAATACTCAATATCGTCTTAGCTCTCTTACCGTTCGCACGAACTTAAGAAGTATTGTTAACGACTGTAATACTTTGAATATCTATCATAAAGATTATATTTGTAAAATAAAATATATTTTTTGTAAAGTCACTCCGGTCTTTATATTTGACTAGGTACAAATGTACATTTATGAATCGTTATCTTATATTCAGCGCCATTAATAGAATAAAGACTGTGGATTTTCTAGAAGAGAATGCTGTTAGCAAGAAATCGACGTTTTTATGTTGAGTGAAAAATATTTCAAAAAGTTTTCAAGTTTGATTAGAATCCTACTAATCCTTCTAAGATTATAAATGTGAAAGTTTGTTTGTTTAGATGTTTGTTACTCAATCACGCAAAAACGACTGAACGGATTTGGATGAAATATGACTCACAGATAGTTTACTCCCTGGATTAAGACACAGTATATCCATAAGGTCGCCCAAAGGTTATCCAAAAGGCAAAGGTTGCCTGGAAGAGATCACTATTAGTGATAAGGCCGCCCATTGACACTGTTACGTTTGCGGCGTAATTTAAATGCCGAATAACGTGCGAAGTACTTTATTAGGCGCTGTACACACAAAACAGTATGTCGTATGCAAACACACACGTGAACTAATCACACACTAGTACTACTCTCGTTAGTGCCAAAATACTGCTTTCAAGTCGCTGAGTCACTCGTAGTATCCCTATATCGATGCCGGTGTATTCCACTTAGATCCCTTGTTCTTTGATCACTATCGCTGCCGAAAAAAGACTGTGCCCGTCCACGCGCTCTGTGTTCCTTTTATACTCCTATGAAAGTTCTAGAACGGACGCGAACCCTCTAAGTACATGGATAGAAGTACATCGACCAATAGCCGGCGCAGCCCACAAAGCGGTATTATTATTACATACCTACTCGTACGGGAACGAATAGGTACTTGTATATCGCGACCGCGCGCCGGCGATGATTAAAGGGGTGGAACCGTCTAGACGTTTCACCACTTAAGCGCGGATTCTAGATCTTTCTAGTCAGATCACCGGGGGACCTAAGGGTGTTTTATGCGTTTTAGAATCGACATCCCCCGATAAAGACTTTTCAAGATATCGGGGTATGTTCGGGTCGTAACATTACCCCCCTCTTAGTTATGCTCGTCCCGAGCATCATGAGCTCCTTGGTCCCGCGCCAACCTTCCACGTGAACTATCTTTGGTTTCCTGCATGTCCAGTAGTCCTTGAGGTTACTGGAAGACTCACTTTCCCACCGATGTTCTCCTTTCCGGGAGTCTAACTAACACTTCCGTCTCTGGCAATGTGCTCCAGTGTTGTTCCGAAGTTCTTTTGGTCTTCCTTTCCACTACCTTTCAATTAAAATATTGTATCTTTTTATTTTCTTTTGGTACTCGTATTTCTGGTGGAACTATAAAGTATTATCTATCTTTATTTTTTATTCCGGAAAAATCTTAGGTGCCTGTCTAAAGTTAACGCGGAAGAAGTCGCAGGCTGAATATAGTAGGCTATAAATTGATCGTTGAATGGAACATTGGTGGCATAGAGAATACCATTATATGATCATTTCACTAAGATATCATAGCATAGAATCTGAATTGGTTTGAAAAGAACATGAACTATGCATTTTCATGATCTGCACACTACCGTACGGGTTGGATAAGTGTAACTCACGCGTTACACTTTACAAGATTTATTATAGAAGTAAATTCAGTTACATCTGACCTAGATACGATGTTCCGGAAGGACCATTTCCAAATTTTACCCATAATTGAATCGACACACAGGTCAACTCATCAAATAACACAATATAATTGGTACCGCATTTGTAGGTGTACTGACAACGTTATATCTGAACTAATATTATAAAGAGGTAAAGTTTATGAGTTTGAATGTTCGGAGTAATCTCCGGTACTACCTACTGATCCGATTTTAATGATTATTTCACCATTGGAAGGCTACCTTATCCAGAAGTAACATAGGCTATATAACATAGACCCGGTAGGTGGCGCTGTTGTCGACCGGATACGAAGTCGCGGTAAACTGCTAGTAAAATATACATTACGTAAGAAGGTACTATGAGTATGCTATGAAGTCATCAGTGAATAGTAAATGTAATGATTTTAAAATAATTTATATGAACATTATGCAAGCCATCCACTAAAATTAGAGCTAGACAATCTTCCTATTTTTCATGGTGTATCTCTATATATATGATCGCGCCAGATCCTTGCGAGGTAGGCAGAGAGTGGTGATTTTCATGTGGTTTTATATAACAGAACTTCCCACAGATTTACAAATCGTTAGCCAAATGTAATGGACGCAACTTAAAAGCAAGAATAGACAAAATCAAGCTTGATATTTAAAAAAAAGGAAATCTTAAATTTTTTGAGTTGTGACATCATTATATTTGGCCAGAGCCATAATATATAGCTTTAAGAAACCAATGAATGGTTCATGCTAGGTGAACTATAAACGTTTTAGACTTTCCAAAATATGGTGTGTCGATGTGGCGTACGCTTGATAGGTAGTTTTGTATTCCCAACCAGTACACAGTTCAGTGCAAGTACATTAGAAGATGATGTAACAAAAACAATGTATTGCTCATACAAATCAATTCTAAGAACTATTTTGATGATTCGGCTTAACTTGCCTCAACTGCGTATTTATTTAACATATCATAGATATGATCCCCTCCCCCCGTAGCGACTGTCCAAACTCGAGGCGCCCTCGAGTATGTCGCCCCTTGCCCTTCTGGCTCGAGCGTAGTTGTTGCACGCTCTTAAGTCCGCCGCTGCCGCCGACCGCGACACATTCTCACCGATCCCTCCGATGCTCTGACATCGCTCCTATCCGCTCCGGATACGGACGTCGACGACTAAGTCGCAGATCCCCTCCCCCGTAGCGACTGTCCCAACTCAAGGCGCCCTCGAGTATGCCGCCCCTTGCCCTTCTGGCTCGAGCGTAGTGGTTGCACGCTCGCCCTTAAGTCCGGTGAAGCTGTAAAGGCCTCACGGCCAACAGCGTATAGCACTCCAACACACACACAGTACCTCAATACTCAATATCGTCTTAGCTCTCTTACCGTTCGCACGAACTTAAGAAGTATTGTTAACGACTGTAATACTTTGAATATCTATCATAAAGATTATATTTGTAAAATAAAATATATTTTTTGTAAAGTCACTCCGGTCTTTATATTTGACTAGGTACAAATGTACATTTATGAATCGTTATCTTATATTCAGCGCCATTCTATCGGTATATAGTCGCAACTTTATAGCGATCCTATACATCGCTACATCAATACCAATACTGATACACTAAATATGAAAAAAAATATATGATATCCTAACACCACTCTTAAAATAATTGAAAATTAACACGCTCTATATTAGTCGATTTCACACTTAAATATTTGCGAATTTTCAGCCAATATTTGTGTCAGTCCGTAGACTTTAGTCAGCAAACTTTAGTCCATTAGCGAATGATTTTGCATCGCGTTTTGGCGTTCGAATGTTTGCAGAGTGAATCTTTAAACTCGCGGCATATAGCTTGTCAAAAGCGATCAATTCGTCGAGCGCCAATGGTAAAAGTACCGTGTCCGTGGCCTAATAACAAGAATTTAGTTGACTATGTACTGTCAATTATGTTAAGATGAAATGGTAATATATTATAAAATATGAATAACAACCTATTGTATATGTTTTGCGGTGAATGTCCGTCAAATTAATGATATATCATATTGTTATATCGATGTATTGATGGATACTATCACCATTTTTAGGTCTTGAACCAGGCGCACTTCCGTAATATTTATTTTTCTTTTTTAAAAAGACGTACCTAGATCGATACAAACGTTTGTTAGTTTCACAAAGAATTATTCATTGGGGAGACTGAACCTGCAACTACTCAACTCAGTGAGCGGAGCGGCCTACGCTCTAA
The DNA here is from genome assembly GCA_905147815.2 of Phalera bucephala. NCBI lineage: Eukaryota > Metazoa > Arthropoda > Insecta > Lepidoptera > Notodontidae > Phalera > Phalera bucephala. The sequence continues at coordinate 22,911,890 of LR990613.1, read as the reverse complement.
CCAATAGACCAAGGGCGTCGTCAAATCTAATCAGTTTATACTGTCACACTGATATCACACCACCCAGTGCAGATTGGTGGAATCAACTGTCCTTTTCACCCTGCATAAATATAAAGCCACTTTTTCATCGTATTTAAAAAAACGATAACAAGGCTTGCCTTTTAATTCAGATCGCATTTTTATTTCGTCGACCGTTCCATATTCAATAGTTTTTTTTAAATTTGAATCCATAATTAGATTTATAAAAAGTAAGGTACCCACCGGGACAACAAAGAGGTTTAATCTTAGCATTTTGCGCATTCGGTGACCTTCATTGTCCCAGTCTATACCCAGAATAAAAACACATTACATACGAGTATCTACACACTTATGACAAAACAAATATAAGATTTCAGCTGATACAATACAACAGCGAGATACTTATTAATGAAAGTGTTCACAGGACATAACGGAAACGAAGTAGGTATATTAAAATAATAATATAATAAATTATAATGACGGCGTCGTTGGTCGGTTGGTGATCACGAGGTCCTGGGTTCAAATCCTAGGTCGGACAAGTGTAGTTTTTCTAACGAAAACTTCCCAGTACGAGTCCGGTGTCCAGAATTGTGCCCGGTATATGGCAATAGGCTCGCCCTCTATTACATGGGACCTAACATCGTCGGCGAAAAGTGGATGTACTCGGTACACCTCTGCCACCACCGCTTGGGAAACATAGGCGTGACAGTGTGTGTTTAAATTATAATACATCAACCTATATTGCCCCACTGCTGTGCCTTCCCTCAAAAATAGAGGTGGAAAATATTAGGTCATACTCCACCTCATGCCTGAGTGCAGATTTGCGGAGACTGGTTCGTAGCCGCCTGCTGTTGGAACTTGTCAAGTCTCCTTTAAGGCTTCCAATTGGGCTTAACGACTACAACATAAAGTGGTAACCGGGACCAATGGCTGAACATACCTTCCGAAGCACCAAGACGCTTGAATGTGATAATGTCACAATCGGTCGCCCATCATTGACCGACTAGGCCAAACGCTGCATAACTTTAGTGATCGCTTAGAATACCGCAGTCACATGTCACATGTCACTTGTATGCTAATACAAGTATTTATTTCCAGCGTGACATATACACATGGGCACTAGACCACCGGGTGCACCACAAATATTCGGAGACGGCCGCAGACCCTCACGACGTGAGGCGAGGGTTCTGGTTCGCGCACGTCGGCTGGCTGGTCCTCACGCCACACCCCGCCGTCGAAGACAGACGGGCAGCACTCCGGAAAACTTCCCTGGATCTCTTAGCAGACCCTGTAGTGAGGATTCAAAAGAAGTAAGTAAGCCACACACCCTATCTGAACAACAACTTGTAAAAGGCAATACGTTTGTTTTATTCTTCGAACATTTAATTTTACATGCCTTCGCCTTCTTAGGTTCCTACAGACATGTAGACTTTGATGTTTTCTTTCACCGTTTGCAAGTGACAATAGCAAATAGATAAATATAAGGCGACCGTTATACCACTAGGATATCACTCATTGATTTTTGTAAAACTATTTTAAATCTAGCAACAACGTATAAACAAACTAATTTGATGCTGGCCTGATCTGAACATCTGATCTCAAGTAATCTCACCTCGATGCAATGTTTTAGAAATCCAAGTGTTCATTATAATATTTCAAAGCATTGATTGCAATTTGCTTACGATAAAGGGAAATACTGTGCAAAAGCAACATGCCCGAGAGAATTTAATCAGTATTCGAAGGACACGTGAAATCCGCCGCCAGCTCGCAATAATTAATGTGGTGATTTATGGCTTGAACTCTCCTCGTCATCCATAGGAGAGACCTTTGGGTAGGTTTGCCCTACACCGGGATGTTAAAAGGATTTATATCAGCCAACGGATTCGTATAGAAAGCTGGTAATTATAAGAATCTTTAAATAATCGCTAGTCATGTTAAAACATGAAGCACAGTTGAATTTAAGGCAAAAAGTAATGTCGCATTTTCAAATAAACTCTCAGAATTAATCAAGTGATTTTGTCTACACAAAAAAAAAAACAACATTTAAACATGAAAATATAAAATGAAATAATATCGAGAACGCCGCCTCTAAATAAAAATATAACTAATATGCGAAGGTCACAATAGTATATGTACCTGGCTTGTTAAAACAAATTTAAAAAAGAAAACGGAAAATAATTTCGATTATTTCTTTTTTTTTAAACAAATCCAATTTCTTTTTCTCGTCTTCTCTTTGTATAATTAGTTACTATCCGCTAAACTTAAATCACGCCACGTTTTATCTTTTTACAAACAGTGGTCATTTAATTTACTTCTCCAACATTCCTCAAATGCCATCGCTCATTTTACTAATTCAGCCTCCGCTGCCTCGCCCTTAAGATTCGTGAAATATTCAATTTCCGGTGGCTCGCCGCCCTGCCTTTGCTCAGTTCTGTAGTTAGCCAAACTAACTTCCGATAATGTAATAAGACTAGTTTAACCAGTACAATATTTAATCACCGTAGAAGTTATTATTTGAAATTGATATCAGCGGTTTTGTTCTGTAGAGTAAGTAATTTGCTTCATCAAGTATGTCTACAACACCTCAAACACAAAATGTATTCAGCCCTGTGGCAATTTAATTGACGCCTCGTTACAATATTAAAATAAATTAAAAAGGTATTACTCATAAAGAGTGATGGACGTTATAAATGATAAAAACGGTTTCATTGGTATGGAAACTCGAAAATATTTGAAATGAGAAGTCTATATTAAAACGGATTCTTCAGAAAATCATTTTCTAAAAATTTCAGACAATCGCAGCGACATTAACGCCAAAATTAAACTATACTTCTCTAGGAACCCACAGACAAACTTATTAAAACGATGTGGGGATAACTCTAGTAAGGCTAAACGTGCGGAATTTTTCGCCTACCGGTACGTTGACAGATTCAAACCATATCTTGGAATCCCAATTCAGAAACTGAAGAAACAGAATCATTCATTATATTTTTATTAACCATAGTTTTGATTTGAAATCTAGCGCGGAGTCTGACGATGGTTTTGATACAGTGAACGGGTGATTTTTACTCTCGTAACTCCATTAGTATGTAGGTAAAATGTAATTTGGCAACATGTTTTATAGTTATAATAAAATGTAATAGAAAAAGAAAAATAGTGGGTGCGATGTGAACTTTTGACTTCGAAACATTCATAAGAATAGCAAATAACCGCTGTAAATAAACATGCGGCGCATAAATTGTGACTAGTATCTTAAAAAAAACTATTGCATTTATCTAATTCTTGGGAAGAACTTACCTTTAAGTACGTCATCGTCGTTAGTGATGCCATGATGGATTGAGATCAATATCATGTCTGATATCATTGAATTCACAGTGGTATATTGTGAATTTATGTTGGACGCCATAGCAATTTAAATATCTAGCGCAATTCCGTCTGCATCACTACAGATAGGTACGCTAAAAATACAAACATTACTAGCTGATTTTATTCATTGGCCACATTTCGCTAGCATTCTAGACATTTAGGTCAAAGTTATTATTATTTTATACGAAACATCCATCTGACTGATGGGCCATGATTGCCTCGTAATCATAAACGAGTAGGTAATTGACCCACGCTAGTAAGTACTAGAATAATTTTATGGAGTGCAGGACAGCCCAGTCTATTAAGGCATATTTACACTGATCCAGTGACTGGCGACACCGCGACATTACGTCACTGTGCAAACTGGCGTGGTGGTAGAATCGAGTTAACACTTTCGTGCCAGTGCAGTGTTGTTTGGCACCATAATACTCTAGATCGGATAATACGACTGTATATTTATCCCGTCAGCAACCTCCGCCCGCCTTGCCGCATCCCTCATTCCAACCTCACTGTATAAAGAAGCTCATATCAAAACCAGTCAATTTCGCAACTCTGTAGGTCGCACATGTTATTTCTTTTTTCCAATCCTGCTGATTGAGTGACCGCAGATAGAGACAACTTACGAAATTTCCCACAACTAACTTACGTAATGCCATTCGCTGGCAACCTGGCGACAGTGAGTGTTACCAGTTACTGTATCAATGTTCATATTCCCTTACGGTTACAAAATTTTTTATCGTTTATTTACTCGTTTCTAACGAAATGTCGATGAAACCTTATATACTTTCATATTCAAAAGCACTCATAAATGATGAAGAACGAAATAATGATTTAAGAAAGAAATCTCGTTTTGAATTACATAACATCATTATATATACCTTCATGGGTTAAGTAAAGAGCGGAAAGTTCTTTCTCGCTTCCTTCTCTCTCATATTTCAACTCATACACACTCACCGGTTTCTTTGGCGTTGTCTGTGTAATAATGTTTACTACATTCGCACCTTCATTACATATTCGCATTATTCTTCACAGATATCATGTCCATTTTCTTTGATATTTTACCTAGACGCTTTCTCATTGTTACAAACCCGAACAATTTCAAACTTTGGTTTCGTTATTAATAATTATTTCAGATTTTACGGGCGTTTTGAGAATAGTCCATAAATTAATAACTCAAGATTTCTTTTTGATTCAAAGCCAAGTTCTTCAGATTCTAAAGTGAAAGTGTCATTCAGACGGCCAAACTATTGCTACATAGGAACTCACGGCAATGCTAAGCGCTTGACAACATTGCCTAACGGGTGCGATTCTAAAATATGATTCCAGATAATGAACGACTTATTTCAATTCCTCTGCATTCAGTGTAGTATAAGTACTATTAGTACTAGTATAAGCAGGTACAGGAAAACAACCAATGTAAATCCACTCGCTGTTTTCCTTGAAGCATAGGTAGGTTTCCTTCTCTGGTTTCTAACACCGTACTAATAGGTAATTTTTTACCTAATGACCTATATTGATTATTCTGTTCTAGACACGTATAGAGTAAAAAATCGAGACTACGTTCAATTTACTTACCTGTCACTGCCGTACCACGTTTATTTTAAGCGCAAAAAGCCTTACATATTAAATGTGACATAAATTCTACGCATATGCAAATACATTATAATTCTTAATACATGCAACAATGCAACAATTTAGTGCTTAATAACAAGAAAACTAAATGTATACGGTTTTCTTTACCGAATGTGAAAAGTACTGCATGTAATATTATACTTAATAACGAGAAACAGCTGACATTGACTCTATTTTTATCTTACAAAAAAGGGCTATTAGGGCCATCTATAACTTAGGTAGTCGGGACTCTTTGAGAGAATTGTTTAAAGAAGCTAATATTATGACGGTCCCATGTCAGTATATTTATGAAAACATAATGTACACACGGAAAAATTTAGATCTATTTAATCAGCTAGGTGATAGGCCAACCGCAATTTCGTCTGTCTAAAATTCACACGTCTTTCATGGGGTACTGTGTTAGATTTTATAATAAAATTCCACTTGACGTCACTCAACTTAGTGAAAATAAATTTAAATCTTGTATTAAACGTACGCTCTGCAAGCGAGCTTACTATACACTTGATGATTATTTAAAAGATAAAAATGCTTGGATAGGTGATGTTCCAGCTCCACCAGAATGTGGATAACATATTCAGCTATTATTATTTATTATTCCCTCTCTTCCTTCTAGTAGTTAAATAAAATTTATCATTTTTCTTCCTCATTTCTTTATCTGTAAATGAGAGAACCATGTAGCCATTCACATGAATAGTTTAACTTGGTTAATTTAATTTAGACTCACCTGATACTACATTGTTCTCCCATACCCCACAACAAAATGTAGATGGAAAGATTGTAAAAATATTATTTTAAAAGAGTAACCGTGGAGTTTGTTGCCCTTCTTCTCCACAGGAATGACATTCCGAAGTGGTGGTAGAGTCTTTGTTACTATTTTGACGATTCATAAATACTGTAATGGTTTACATGAATAAATAATATTCTGATTCTGATTCTGAAAATAATTTATTCTCACTCTCCGCTGAACACGTTAAACGACCGTATCCATGTTGTTAGTAGTGATCTGCTTCATATAACTGAGTGGAGCAAAAATTTTGGCCTAAAAGTGAATCCTACTAAGACTCAAGTGATAATTATTGGCAGTTCACGTCTGTTATCTAAAGTGGACTGGAATCTTATTCCGCGAGTTAATTATAATGGGGTCTCGATACCGTACAGTGAAACTGTGTAAAATTTGGGCTTGACCATGGATCGTTGTATGAGTTGGGATAGTCAACTGCAAGTCGCGAGTAGTAAACTGTACGCCGCAGCAGGTTCACTTAAAAGACTGCAAAACTTCCTGCCGATTACTACTGAAATTGCTCTAGCACAGTCCCTTATACTTCATATCTTTATTATCTCAAGAAACGGTTCGATTTCCTTCACTATTCCAACTCATATTCCTTAAGGTCGTCCGAAAACTTAGCTCTCGTAATGCCTCCGCACTCGAGCACCTTTTATGATAATTCTTTTACCGTTAAAGCCGTCCGTTTATGGAAATCATTACCTGCCTCTGTAAGACGTGCTCCGTCCATTCATGTTTTTAGGAATCGGGTTTAACAATTTTACACGACTGAATAACTTGAATTATTTAGTTTCTATTTGCTTTGCGGTACATCTATTTCCAGTATTACTGCTATTATTTACACCATTTACATTATATATTTATACATATGTGTGTGTGTGGGTGTGTGTGTGTGGGTGTGTGTGTGTGGGTGTGTGTGTGTGGGTGTGTGTGTGTGGGTGTGTGGGTGTGTGTGTGTGTGGGTGTGTGTGTGTGTGTGGGTGTGTGTGTGTGTGTGTGTGTGGGTGTGTGTGTGTGTGTGTGTGTGTGTGTTAAAGTAGAGTATGATAGATTTATTTGTGATTTATGTTAATTTGTTTATTTAGTACATCCCTAATCTTGCGATTCCTTTAAATTCTCTCCATCCAAAGGTTGCCTGGAAGAGATCACTATTAGTGATAAGACCGCCCGTTGTTACACTATCTTAGTAATGTATAAATTGTATTTCCATATTGTGTATCTTTGGCGGAACAATAAAGTGTTATCTATTTAATTTATATAATACTTTCTGTAGATAATAATAACCACGGGTTTTGCATACACTTTTTATGCTATAATATACATAAGTATTAAACCAATATATAAAATCTAAATAGTTCTTTTCATTATTCTTTGTTCCAGGTATTTTATTCCATTGTTTGCGTTATTAAACGTGATCCTGCCTATATGGATACCATGGTACTTCTGGAGTGAAACCCTGGTCAACAGCTTTGTCGTCAGCTTCGTGACACGATTCACAATCACCCTAAACATAGCATTCTGCGTCAACAGCTTCGCTCATTTATGGGGAAACAAACCTTACGACAGGTAATTCATGGAATTTTCTATTTTATTGCTTTAGTTCTTAGATTTTGGAACGCGGTGGGATTGATTTACATTGCATTTCATTCTCATTGTGATTTGCTCTATAAATCATATAAAATTCCTTAGTGTCATATCGCTGGTTTGATCCCCACGCGGGAAAAATCTTTGTGACCCACAAATATTTGTTTCGATCTGGGTATTGATGCGTTTACAAACACTTAATTACAATTCACATAGAATTACGTGTTTTTAAACGCATCCACGACACAGAAATAATTCCTAGTATAGGACGTTTCTTATAAAAAAAAAATATATATAAAATTAAAGAAGCAAGAGTTTCCGTAACTGGCGGGCGTGTTTGAGCTGAGTGGAGAAAGCCAGAGAGGTCTATAAAGAAAGAACCTGTTAGAGCTCTGTACTCTTGCTTACTTCTCGAGGCATCTGGTGCAATGACATAAAGAAAACAAAAGAGGGTGAACTAATAAATAGCAACAAATTTGGTTGACACTCCTTTTAATGGGCAATTCCACTCGTCGCTGATCGTCATTGTTCAATTATTTGATTTAGTCAAAGTCTATACTGCTTAACTCATTAAATTAATGGCTATTATTGTTGTGAAAAGCAAATTTCGGAATTGATCTTACTAAGAGTATTTCATGTAGATGTTAACTCGCCTTCTTTTATTATAATACATATGTAATTTTATACTTTACTTACAAAATTTGCTGATGAACAGCGTCAACAGTCTAATGTCCAACTCCTGTTCATCTTCGCTGATTTTTCTCTTCAATTCATCTTTGATGCGATTCCAACGCCATGACTTGGTTTCTTAAAAATAGTCGCCGGAATCGAGGCACACCGTTTAACCGCTGGTGTGGATACAAATATACACACTAAGTGTTTAACAGTGTGTCCGAAGGCAGCTTGTAGGCAGCTTGCGGCAGATAGAGAATTATAAAAACCGAAAGCCCTTTGTCTAACAATACGACACGCAGCACACTAACACGCTACTATATAGTATATAGGACACTTATAAAAAAACAAGCATCATACGCTTAAAGTTACCACAACATAATGTTTTCGAATGAACTGTGCTTAATGGAATATTGGCTTAATTGTTTAGTTTATAAATATGTCACTTTTACCAGGTTCATCAAACCCGTAGAGAACAGCATGGTGAGCCTGGCCGCGCTCGGCGAAGGCTGGCACAACTACCACCACGTGTTTCCTTGGGACTACAGGACCTCGGAACTGGGCAGAATCAATATTTCCACTAATTTCATCGACACGTTTGCCAAAATTGGATGGGCATATGACTGTAAGTGATTTTTGTAGTTACCTTTCCAGATAAGCCTAAAGATGTTTGTTGATCTCAATTAAAGGACATGGTCGAAAATTTCCCCAGAACCAACAAACATTTGACCAATGCCTTTATTATTTATCTATTATATTAAAATAATGGCAAATATCCGTATCTAACGGAAAATTTGCAAACTAAAACGAATATTTTAAAGTATTATGAGTACTTATATCGAAGGTGCTGACATCTTTACTGAATATCAACACACAATATAGCCTCATATGTATTAATGGCTACTGAATTATAACCTCAAAATCTAATACTTTTTGTGCAATATTGCAATTCCCCCGCTTGTTCGTTTAATAATAAACGCCTTAAGAGAATTTATGGCACATTTGTAATCATAAAACGTTTTTTCATTACTGTTGGTTCTGGGGCAAATCATGTATGGGTGCAGAACAATGTCCTTTCTATATATCACTCGGATCTCTGTCTTCTGAAACTTTGACAAACTCATAGTTAACAATCGCGTTTGGAAATCTAAGCACAGAAGTAGATAGTACGTGCGTAAATTAATAAGTACAAACTAGCGTAGCACGCTTCGTTGAATCATACTAAGAAAAATATGAACAGAAGAATGTTGAACTTATTAGTGTGTTTAAAGTATAATTACACACATAACCATTAATTAGAACTTGCTTCATAAAACTCCTAATTGCATTTCGTATGAGAATATTGTAGAAAATTATCTGATATTGATACAATGTTCGATATCGAGCAGTGATAGCCTAGTGATTAGACCGTTGGACTGCAAAGTCAGAGGTCTCAGGTTCAAACCCAGGCACGCAACTCTGTATTTAAGAAAGCATGTGCGTATTAAAAATTAATTATCACTTGCTTTAACGGTGAAGGAAAACATCGTGAGGAAACTTGCATGCCTTAGAGTTTCTCGAAGGTGTGTGAAGTTCGCCAACCCGCACTGGGCCAGCGTGGTGGACTATGGCCTGAACGCTCTCAATTTGAGAGGAGGCCCGTGCCCAACGGTGGGATAGTTTCTTAACAGGGCTATTTTTAGATACAATGTTCGTTAGAAAAGAAAATTTATTATTTGAAAATAAACCTACCTACATTCCGTATAAGATACGAAAGCTTGTGACCTTGTACTACGCTGTCATAGAATTCCACGAAACAACAAATTGAAGCAAATAGGTACATGTCATTCGATACTCGTACCTAAAGTCGAATGTAGATAATCCAAATTCACTTATACCAAAACCCTCAAACCTTTTTATGCTTTGTTTATTATTTATAGCGACTTTTTTATTTCCAGTAAAAGCGGCAACGCCGTCAATGATTGTGAATCGAGCTAATCGCAATGGCGATGGTACGTTCGGCCACGACGAGGAGCCAGACCCCACGTCACAAAACTGCCCCACCGAGTGATCCTAGAATCCGACATATTGGAATTTTTCCCAATTTCCTCGGCTTATATTAATCATATTTAGGCTTCAAGGACGGTATGCAGAAATCGGAACTCTCGCCGAGTCATTATGAAATTATATTGGAAGTATGTCTTTTTTTAGTAGTTTTGTGTTTTACACATGAGGATAGGTACATTAGTATATATATATGATATGAACTACTAATCAATTGCCGTTTCAAAATCCACACCCACAGTCTCATTTCGGTCAGCTGGAAGAATCAGTTGCAAACACGTTGCGAATAATAAGACGGCTAAGTCAATAAATAATTTTTCATTGAAATTGTAAACAATTACTATTCAAATGACTAGTGAATGTTTACTAAATAGTAAACAATTCACATTGTTTTACTTATCTAACAAAAAGACATTTTCTAAATTGGTATATACGTGTTTAATGTACTTATCTACTAAATATTATAAATGTAAGTACGTAAGTACTTGTTGCAAAATTTACATTATAGCTTATCAATTTTTATATTCTTTATGTTACTTTGGAAAGAGAATGAATAGCTGATTCGCCTCTAATATACACTGAATGTTATCAGTATCTAAGTCTATAGGTATTTTGAAAGTGGCCTTTAAAAGATTGAAGTACCATCTGAAATATTGTTCCCTATATTTTTATTGTTGTTTGTTATTGCACACTGTTGTATTATTATAGAGTTAATAGCATAAATTGCGAGAATATGGATTTAAAAATGATTGTCCACTAATTAATGATGTTCTAGAGATAAAGTCCAATCGACAAACTTCGACAGTGTGATAAATAAATGTAAAAAAAAAATATTTTACTCACTTGTAAAATCTATTAATTTGTTATTCGTAAATAATTATTTGTTTAAGTTTACATTCATAGTTTAGAAACAATACGAAACAAAAAAATAAAGGTCTTGACATAAGCATAGTGCCACCAGTATACATTGGCGCGGTTGCGCTCGTAACCAGTGTTACCATTGTTCAAAACTTCCTTATATATTGTCCTAATCTATTTACTAGAACATTAGTTTTAGATTAATATAGCATGCGATTACCTCAATTTATCCGATCAACTTTCTAAGCTTCTCAAATATATTGTAACCATTTGGAACAGAACGCTCGGAAATGTCTAAAATAAATAAATTATTTATTTCATAGTAGTAGAATATTGTCAGAATATAACGCTTGATATGATTTTGCTGTATATATTGTATTCGTTGTCAGAACATTCGTTTTAGACATCTTAAGTACATAACTAGGAAGCCAGAGAGGTATGTAAGGAAAGAACCTGTTGGAACTCTGTACTCTCTGCCTACCCCGCAAGGGATCTTGCGTGAGGTCATAGATAGATAGATAGATAGAAGTACATTACTGCAAATTATATTAGTACCTATAGATAGGCGATACCAAAGAAGGAATAAATAAATTTGCGATGAAGACAACGCTTAGTGCTGAAGTCACTAGCATCGGAAACGAGTCGAGGGATATGATACTTAACTTGTATCATAAAACGAACTTTACAATATCTTCTGCTCCTGCTTCACCTGCTTTTACATTAATGCTAACGCCTGCGTCAACATGCGCTTTCAATAAGGCGTTTAAAAACAGCATGTTTTCATATTTCAATAAACGCATCAAGTACTAGCTACATATGCATATTGTCTTTGTTAAGCTGTTATTTAAACATGGCGACGCAGTGGGGGCAGGATTATTACAAAAAATATTAAGTGTCTATAGGTTTATATGGTATTGCAAATAAGCCGATTTGGTTCCCCAAATAACCAACATTTGCCAACCGTCCCAACTTACGCTGGTGTCACGGCATATGAGATTATTTTTATGAATGCCAAGGAATAATATCAATTCTATCAATCATCAAATTCTGTTTCAAGTTTTGTTAATTTTAAGTTTCTAGGCGTTGTAGATTGTCGAGTATCATTACAATTTTGGGTTAAAACATTTGTTGTTTGGATAATTTTCCTACATTTAAAGTAAATAAAGTACTTATCTCACAACTTAAAAAGATATTGGTAAATCCTAAAAATAAGGCAGTTTTTTCACTGAAACACGTATAGCATAGCATGACTTGATGTGAAATGAATTGTATCGCAAGAGAGTTTATCTTCGGTGACACAACTGCTTAGCACAACCAGTAGAGAGTGAAAAATGTATACACTGGCAACACTATGTCGAAGCAACGAAGTGCCTTATTTTGTAGCTAATGTGAAATAGAATGGAATAACATAATACCATTGTTAGTGCCATCTAACGCGATGTAAGTGTCTGGAACCGAGACATACGTTGTAGCACATGTTGGTAGCACTATACGATACAGTACATTCGGCTAATTAAACTTTGCAAAGACACTCTAATATAAATATATTAAAGCAGTAAATATTTTAATCTGATATAATATATATTATTATGAATGTTCGAGAAAGCGTTGGCTTTACGTCTGTAATATAGGTAATAAAATATAGGTACATATATTTAAATACATAAAAATATATAAAAAAAAAACATATAAATCTATAAAGTAAATGTATTATTTTATAAAAGTTTAAATAAAAATCAGCTAAGCCGAAAATATTGTTAGCTCAAAACATAATGTAGATATTTAAATATAAAATATAATAATATTGACTCAATCTGTACAGTCCCAATGCTGGGCAAAAGTCATCTCTCACAAATCCATATACCTAAGTAAAGCTAAAAATATATCCATCATCATCATCAGCCGAAAGACGTCCACTGCAGGACAAAGGCCTCCCCAAAGATCGCTACAACGACCAGCGCCGACGACTGTACGCATCCACCTTCTAACCGCGACCTTCACCAGGACGAGGTCGCCACTCGAGAACTTTTCTGCCCCAATGGCCGTCAGTTCTACGATTGATGTGCCCCGCCCGCTGCCACTTAAGTTTGGCAATTCTGAGAGCTATATCGGTGACTTTGATTTTCCTGCGGATCTCCTCATTTCTGATTCGATCTCTCAGAGAAACTCCGAGCATAGCTCTTTCCATTGCACTTTGGGTGACCTTGAGCCTTATGAGGCCCATCGTCAGTGACCATGTCTCGGTGCCGTAAGTCATCACTGGCAACACACACTGGTCAAAGACTTTTGTCTTGAGACACTGCGGTATTTGGGACGAGAAGATATTATATAGCTTCCCAAGCGCTGCCCAGCTGAGTTAGATTCGACGATTGACCTCTTTCTCGAAGTTGGACCTACCTAATTGGACTGTTTATCCCAGGTATACATGGTCTACAACTTCGAGTGCAGAGTCTCCAACCTTCACAGGAGTGGGTGTCCATGACATGGGTGTTTGACATAATTTTAGTCTTGTCCATGTTCATTTTAGGACCCACTTGTTGAGAGACTCTGCTGAGGTCAACGAGCATAGTGCCGAGGTCTTCCAGGGTCTCAGCCATAACCACGATATCGTCGACAAATCGAAGGTGAGAGATGTAGTCGCCGTTGATATTGATGCATTGTCCTGTCCAGTTCAGAAGCTTAAAAACGTCTTCCAGCGCGGCGAAAAACAGTTTTGGAGAGATAACGTCTCCCTGTCTCACGCCTCGCTGCAGTTGGATGGGGTTTGAGTTCTGGCCGTGAATACGGACTGACATCGTGGCGTTTTCATACAAACTTTTCAACACTATTTATATCGGTAGGCTACTTGGCACCGCTGGAGAGACTTTAGCGCGGCCCATGTCTCAATCGAATCAAAGGCTTTTTCATAGTCCATAAAGGCTAAACATAGTGGCCGGTTATACTCCTCTGTCTTCTGTATAACCTGCCGCAGCGTATGTATGTGGTCTATGGTGCTAAAGCCTTTTCGGAAACCAGCTTGTTCGGGAGCCTGGAAGTCATCGAGTCTGCGTGTAAGACGATTTGTAATGATTATCGAAAACAGCTTATAGACATGGCTCAGAAGCGATATGGGTCTATAGTTCTTCAATAGGGTTTTTTCGCCCTTTTTGAAGAAGAGAACCACCACACTTCTGTGCCATGTCTTTGGCGTTTTGCCCTCGATAATGACGGAATTAAAGAGCTTCTGGAGAGCCTTTAGTATCGGCTTCCCACCGGCCTTGAGAAGCTCAGTTGTCATACCGTCATCGCCTGGCGCCCTATTGTTTTTGAGCTGTTTGAGAGCTATACTAATCTGGTACAGACTGACGTCCAGGATATCTTCGGTGTAATGTCGGGTCAATCTGGCTCTTGGGTCTTTGGCAAGATTGCTAACAGGGCGTGTTGACATGTATAACTGCCCGTAGAACTTCTCAACCTTCCTTAGGAGTTTAGGTTTGGTGGATATAATCCTGCCGTCTCGGTCCCTCAGCTTATTTAACCAGCTTTGTCCAATAGACAGATCTCTAGCAAATACTTTGAAGCCTTTGTTCCGCTCTATAGCCTCTTTTATTATGCTGGTATTGTAATCGCGCGTGTCGCGAACCAAAGACTTAGAGATCTGCCTATTGAGCCGCCGGCATGCAGAAGCATCATCCGGAGAATGCAGGACTATCCTGCGTCTTTCCACCATTAACTTTAGGGTATGGTCTGAGAACTTTTTGATTCTTTTTGAGCGGTGGGCTTTGTAGAACTTGCTCCCGACCGTATGGACAGACTGTTATTGTAATCGTCCACGTCTACGTACTCGCCTAACATTCGAAGCGATTTAGCAATTCGAGCTGAAAAATATAATAGTAATGCAAAATTTTATGTCTTTTTTAACCATTTTATTCCTTGTATTGTTCTTCCTTATTTTAACAAACTTTATACTGATAGTATGTAAATGTAAATTTTAATAAATGTTTTACTTCTGCAGTGTTATAGTTGTTGTAAAGTACAAAGTCTTCAAATTCCGTTATTTAATTAAAAAAGCTAAAATAAAAATGTATAAGCAATGAAAAATTATTTTCTAATGTATTGCGTTTCGTTTGACTTTAATCCTTATTTCACCGACAGCGAACAGCGAAAGCGACAGTTTTTTTTTCGAATACATAATATATTGGCAAAATACGTAGTTAAAGTGTGGAACCATTAAAATAAGATAAGACAGTTTGCAAATAGCGATGTTTTCGAATTTTAATATACTTGTTTATTATTAAAAAGCAAATTGGTAATTTAATGTGAGTTCGCCAGTTCGCTTTCGTATTGTCAGGGAAAAAATTACCCCTTCTGTTTTAATAGTTTTTATTGTGATTGATAGTAATCATAACTAATTAGGCATGAAACTAAGAGTCCTGTGGGTTACCCTGGGTTTTCGCTAGACCGACTAAAAATAAAAGTGGAAGCACTCAAGGCCGCGGTATGGTCACCCACCAACAGCTTCCTACTAGCTGCCCTGTGAATTCCAATTTTTGAAGCTGTATAAAATGGATTTGTCAACGAAAAATATTAATAAAAAAATTTATTAAAATTCAAACCCTTATTAATTTTCGCAAACTTATAATAGGTATACCTAACTTCAAAAGAAACGAATTTCTTCTAGATTAGACTCCGACCAAGCTAATATTTAAAGGAATTCTCAAATTACACCAAATTACGAAAGTTTATGAACATTAGAAAAAAAATTGTTATTCATATTTTCTCTGAACCCGTAGGTAAGCGAAAAATGTTCGGGTTCTGTGAAGTGTTCCGCCACGAATAAAATTTTGATTGACCATTAACCAATACATTAATTATTTCCATTATGTGTCCAGGGGATTACTCAATTTATTTTATAAAATCAATAGACTCGCCTCCTTCTACATTGCGACCTACCATCATCAAGGAAATGTGGAAGTATCACACCTATGCAACCTCCTCTTAGGGAATATACGCCCACATTCACAGACGATATAGATCCTAATATAATAGGGAGTGAGCCTTTCACAATTATATGAAACATACGGATGCATTGTGTGGTGGCCCAGAACTAAAACCTAAACCTGTCAAGACGCTGTAGCGAAGTTTCAAAGACCAGCTTGATTGGTTATCAAAGGTGCATTTAAATCAACACCGACGGCAGCCATGAAGTGGTTACTGAATCTGAGCGCAACACGATCAGATTAGTCCGGGTTCCTGGGCACACGGGGGTGGCGGGCAATGAGCCTGCATAGACTTAGCCAGAAAGGGATCAATGGAAAAACAATTGGTCCCGAACCCCTCATAGGCGTACCAGATAGCGCCTACAGAGGCGAGCTTTATAAATATGCCCTGGAGCAACACAGGAAAGAATGGAACACAAATACAGGGCTGAGAGACTATAAAGAACTGATCACCACATGGAATGACTGCAATAGCAAAAGATTACTAAGACATAGAAGAACTTAAATTAAGGCAACTAATTTTTAACACAAAAGAACATCTACACAAGATGAACCTGTGCAGCAACGTGGTATGCAGGAAATGTGACACAGAAACTAAAACCATGAAGCACATCCTCTGCAACTGCAACGCACTGGCGGCGCGGCGAATGAAGCTACTGGGGGTGGCCTATCCGACTCCAGAGAAATTTCAGCTCTTCCCCTCTGCTGGAATCTACCATCTGGTACAGGGAGTATTTGGATTGCTGGATTGCTATATTTATGCCTGCATACTCATGTTCACAAATCCATGTACAACATGACAGGTCCAAATGTGAAAATCATGTGAGAATAAAAATAAAATGTTGCCAGCTTAAGACAACTAGTATAAAGCTAACAACTAAATCAATCGACATGAGTTATCGACATATGTAATTATTTTTTGTATTTATTAAATTAAGGCTCAATTTTACTCAATAGTGTAGTTGATAAATTTATTTGGGTAATAAATTACGATTCTACCTAGGATTCTTTTAATACTTCAAACTTTGAATAGTCTATCTATCTATATCATCACGCCAGATCCCTTGCGGGGTAGGCCGAGAGTACATAGTCCAATAGGTTCTTTCCTTACATATCTCTCTGGCTTCCTCCACTCTCAATTTTTGAATAATATATTAACGATATATTTTTTTACACATATAACAATTAAAACTAATTAAAAATAAGTTGTACTTATATAGGATAAATTTTATTTTAGTTTCTGTTATAGAAAAAAAATACATTGTGGTCCATTATGCACCAAATTCTGACAATACTGTAAACCTCAATTTGGCCGCATGGTTCTCCTGGTGGATGGGGGGAAATGAAACCTTACAACTGAACTATAATTTGTATCTGTTATATTAAAAAAAAAAAAAAACACCGTCACGCCTATATTCCCCAGAGGGGGTGGCAGAGGTGTACTGAGTAAACCCACGTTTCGCCGACGATGTTAGGTCCCATGTAATAGGGGGCGAGCCTATTGCCATATACCGGGCACCATTCCAGACTCCGGACTCATACTGGGATTTTTTCGTTAGAAAAACTACATTTGTCCGACCTAGGATTTGAACCCAGGACCTTGTGATCGCAAAGCGATGCGCTTTGCCACCAGACAAACGAGGCAGTCTGTCTATCCTGTATAGCCTGTTATATTAAAGCAATTTAAAGAAACATTCACTGGTGAGAAAAATAATAACTACTCATAGAAACGATCTAAAGTGGAGATCACGTAACGAAATACGTGGAGTGGGCAAAACCCCCGTAATGTGTGACGGACGATTTGGCGTAGTGCTTAAGACCATAAGCCGCTCCGCCCACTGGGTCAAATAGTCGCGGGTTCGATTCCCGCACGAGTCAAATCTTTGTGTGATCCTCAATTACCTGTTTCGGTCTGCACCAGAAGGATTAGGTCTTTTTTTAACTAAAAGCAAAAGAACGATGACTTGGTAAAGGTCGCGGGTAAAGGCTGGATCCGTAGTGTTATAAAAATGGGCGCTGAAGTCAAGCGTTTAGCGCCGACGCTTACGCGCGTTGAAGCACGTAAAAGACGCGAGCGTTTTAAGCGCCGACTCGAGCGACTATGGATGCGTCATTAAAAACAGGTCGTTAGGGAGTGCTTTGTCCCACAATGGACGGCTTTAATATAATAATTATTTGACTATTTCAGCGGTTCGCTAAAAGGTGCTAACGGAAGATCAGGGCTGGCTGTCTTCAGTCAGCAAACATGCTGGGTTAGGACCCTTTTTGTGATGGACGTGCTATTTCTATCTAACAATTGTTACTTTACTTCTTATCATCTTGTTAAGTACATTATTTAGTCATAAGATTTCACGGAACTACTTATGCGTTCAGAATAAACTTTATTATTATTATTACTACTTACTTTTTTGAAAAAGTCGCCAATCATTTCCTATACTATAATCGAAGCGTATGTTGAACGTTACGGATACAATCTTTAGGAGTGAAGGCAGCCAGAGAGGTCTGTACAGAAGGAACCTGTTGGAACTGTGTACTCTCTGTCTACCCTACAAGGGATTTAGCGTAGTGATATAGGAAGATAGACCATATACGATAGATGCATAATTTTTATCACCCATGATTGGTGTGATAGTGTGGGGCAACGATTTATTAAAAATAAACCAATCGAAAGAAATGAAAAATAGCTATTAATGAAAAAAGATTCAATTCAAGATTCAAGGCAAGACTACTATAGAATAGTCTTGCCGATTCTCTCCGAATATGGAACAAACATATGGGATACGCATTGACTACATGCTACCTCGAACCGGCTGCGTTGGAGAGCGATTAGGGAAGCCTATGTTCAGCAGTGGACAAGTATAGGCTGAGATAATGATGATGATGAATGAATTTACCGAAGAACCTGAGTATTAGCGAATATTTATAAAGTAAGTATCTATCTATCTATCTATCTATAACCTCACGCCAGATCCCTTGCGGGGTAGGCAGAGAGTACAGAGTTCCAACAGGTTCTTTCCTTACATACCTCTCTGGCTTCCTCGACTCTCATAGTTCGTCTCATACACGCTCGCCGGTTACGGAGACTCTCGACTTTTCCATCTGACAAGACTCGGTTTATTTTGTCGTGGTAAGATAGTCTAGGTCTTCCCCGGTACCTGCATCCTTCCACTTTCACATTGTATATCTGTTTTGTCATTCTTTCCTCTGGCATTCTTTCTATATGCCCGAACCAACGGAACATGCCCTTTCTCATCTTTACACCGATACTATCTTTCATACCTACTCGCTGTCTTACTATGCTGTTACTAATGCGGTCGGTCAGCTTCACTCCGCACATCTTCCGCAGAGCTCGCATTTCTACTCGCATTCTCCTTCTTACATACCCAGCTCTCGCTACCATATAACAGCGTTACTACTAACTACGTAAGTACTATAATAAAATATTTTGTGGTTAGCTAGGTGTCTTACATTAATGTAATATCAATTAATATCTACAACAACTTCTCTTTAGATATGATACGTACATACGTACAGTGCCTGTCTGTTTAATATTAAATATTTTTACTCCAGTAAACAATGCTTCCAGCTTTAACCCTAGGTGCCTAACAAAAACAACAGACAAAACTTTAAGGGCCTCTTTTTCTCTCGAGTACAGTCTAATCTATAGTCACCCGACAGACTTGACGTAGTTATAGTTTAATATATACACCGACACGCCTATATTCCCCAAGCGGGGGTGGCAGAGGTGTACCCACTTTTCGCCGATAATGTTAGGTGCCATGTTATAGCGGGCGAGCCTATTGCCATATATCGGGCACAATTCCAGACTCATACTGGAAAGTTTTCGTTAGAAAAACTTCATTTATCCGACCTAGGATTTGAACTCAGGACCTCGTGATCACCAAGCGATGCCATGCCATTGCCAATAGACCAACGAGGCAGTAATTATTATAAAACATCAATTTATCTATACTACTATTCTTTCTTATAATTTGTTAAAACACAGACGAATTGTAAACCTCCTCCTTTTTTGAAGTCTGCTAATATTCTGATTAGTTGTATGGTAAGGATTAACAAAATACTTATAATAACTGTATCTGCAGATTCATATTATTGGGGTGTATCTTCATAGTCCAAGGTCTAGTACCCATGGAATTAAGATGAGACCACCTTAGAGCTGCACTGGGCCCAATGCAAAAAGCATCATAAATATCGGTGAACATACATAAAAAAATATTCATACACCTCCTCCTTTTTGAAGTCGGTTAATAATAGCGTGTCGGTCATGACAGCTTCATAAATACGTTCATAAAACTTCCTAGGCTCTTATTCACTACGACCAAATAAAAACGTAACGCGGCGCCTGACGATAACTTTGTGAAATTATCGTTTAATGCTACTTCAGTGGCATACAGAAAACTAACACATGATCATTTCACGAAGTTATCGTGACACGCCGCGTTTTATCATAGCGAATAAGGGATAGAGCTGATATAGTTTGTTCTGGTCTACCATTTCAGTACAAATACATACTAACGACCACTCAACATAATATTTTCACAGTTTAGTAAGTAAAGTATGCATATTGTACCATAGCCAATTCAATCTTAAAGAGCTCGTTTGATCCTTTGTAAGGGTACCGGCGCATCTAAGCTTTTATGTAACTTGCACTGTACGTATGTCTGTAAGACCCAATACTAAGCAACTAAATGGTGTCTAGGGTCTGATGATGAATTTAGAAAGTGGCTAACGGAACTAACCAACTACTCAACAAAACCCTGTCGTGATTAGGCTCGTTAGATATGTCTTGACGAGTACTGCTAACCCGCATGGTAATATCAACAACATATGAAATGTCGATTTCAATTCCAACCTCGTTCTCGAACCTATTTGCGCGTTTATTAAAAAGGCGACAACCCTCTTCTTCGTAAAAGCGTCCAACCATCAGAATCCCTAATCGTAGCCGCCGCCGACTACGCACCTGGCTCCCTTCATCGACCCTCCCGATGCTCTTACATCCCTCCTTTCGAATTCAGATACCGCACACAGGATCAGACACCGATCTCGCCGGCGAGGTCGAAGAATCCCTTACCCGCCGGCCGGTAAAGAGCGCCACGGCGAGACACCTAGTATATACAATGCTTTTTTCTTAATACCGTTTTCTGTACTATATGATATTTGATTTCTTAGTCGTAGGGGCAATCTTTCACCCTTTTATCGCACTTAATGTACTTTATGTTTGATATTAGTCGCTATGATTGGAGTCTGGAGTTGGTCTTTCGGGTGACTGGAGTTATATCTACATTTTACTCAACTTTTTACAGTTATTTTACTTGGCCTTCGATGCATGTTAAATTAAACAAATCAACAGAGGTTGACATCGGAGATCCGGTTCAATATACATCCTATTATTATTTACTTTATATGTCATCTGATAGTAGTTTTACCGTAGTACAATGGCGTGCCTAAATATACACTACCAAAATGTACGGGGCCTGCGAACGAAGTCTGAGAACTTTTACAGGAATATGTCCAACAGCAACTTCGATATTATTGCTCTAACAGAGACTTGGCTGCTTGTCGGCATTCTGGATAGCGAAATATTCGATAGTAGATACATGGTGTTTAGGCGAGATCGCGACTACAATTCCACGTCGCAATCACGAGGTGGTGGCGTCTTACTGGCGATTCGCCGAGACCTGCCCGCTAGTGTAAACACGACTTGGAATTCGAGTGCTGAGGACATTTGGGTATCCATCACAATTAATACCAGACATGATACATATCGATTGCATATATGTACGGCGTACCTCTGTGAACGGAACAAAGGTAATAGTAATAATTTTTCATGCCAAGTTAATGAATTTTTAGATAAACTACTTAACATAATTAATACTCACCCTTCGGATAGGTTCATCATCCTTGGTGATTTCAATTTAAGCTCCGTTACTTGGGCAGTCACCGATGACGGTATTAAACCCGTTGCAGAGAAGTTCTAGCAAGATTGCTAGAATGGAGTCCTCAATTAAACATTGTCTGAAAATATTTTGGTCCTATGTCAAAAGTAAGAGAGATCAAACAGCAATTTTCCGTCAAACATGTCATACAACGGTTTAACCTGCGACTCCAGCCAGGGTATATGCGAACTATTCTTGAAATACTTTCGTTCAAACTGCCTCAATTCCGATGCTCCTCGCGATTGTAATCCAGGTGAAATGCAAATGTCCTCTACTGACATCAGTTTAATTAAGGTTGATGCTGCATTGGTACATAAGCATCTTAAGTCACTCGACTTAAGCAAATCGCCTGGTACCGACACTGTTCCTGCAATTTTTTTGGCGAAGTGTGCGGATAAACTTTCTGAACCTGTGGCTCTACTCTATAGACGTTCTCTTACAGAAGGTATTGTTCCCTTGATTTGCAAGTCGGCACTTGTTTCACCCATTCACAAGAAGGTTTCTAGGGAACATGTTGAGAACTACCGTCCAATATCGAAGCTCTGTCTCCTGGCTAAGGTACTTGAGCGAATAGTGTATGACCAAGTGTACGCAAGCCTGGTTGATAGCCTAATTTCTCAACAACATGGGTTTTTGAAAGGCAGGTCCACAGTATCTAATCTTGTTGCCTTTACTGACTTCATCTCCGCCAACATGGATGCTGGATCTCAAGTAGACACTGTATATACTAACTTCTGCAAGTCGTTTGACCGTATCGACACAATATATTACTGTGCAAGCTTCGTAGTCTAGGTATTAGACGAGACTTATTCAGATGGTGCTCGTCTTACGTCCGAAATAGCACTCAAGCAGTAGTCTTGAATGGATACTGCTCTTTATCGATAACTATCCCCTCCGGTGTCCCCCAAGGATCCCTGTTAAGGCCCTTCCTGTTCGTGGCTTTCATCAATGACATCGGCAAATGCTTTAGACACTCCAACTTCTTACTTTTTGCGGATAACATGAAAATATGTAGGCTCGTTAATTGTCAGTCAGAAGGAGTACCCCTACAAGATGATCTTCTCAGAGTAGTTGAATACTGCAAATATAACAAGCTTGACTTGAACATATCCAAATGCCAAGTAATTAGTTTCTCCAGATAGAATTGCACTCTGACCTTCAACTACTCGATCAACAATCAATTCTTGGCTCGTGTTCATATTGTCAGAGATCTTGGTATTCTCATAGATAGTAAACTGTCTTTCGATCACCATATCGACCACATAGCCAGTAAAGCTTCCTCCTCTCTTGCCTTTATCGTTCGCAACAGTGGTTCTTTTACTAGCATGAAAACCATCAAGTTGCTTGACAAGTGCGTATGTTCGGAATCATTTCGAGTATGCTTGTCAGATATGGAATCCCAAATACGCAATCCATTCCGTCAGACTCGAATAAATACAAAAGAAATTAAGGAACCATTTAAATTACAAATTTAAAATTCCGCGTTTGAGATATGAAGATCGCTGCGCTCGCTTTCATTTACTCTCCTTATACATTCGCAGAAAAATTTCCGATGTTCGCTACCTAACAAAAACTGCGCAGTCCAAAGTCGACTGCCCTCAACTTACAGCGAAAATATATTTAAAGATTCCCCCGCGACATTCCCGCTAGACACTGACGCCACACTCCATTTTCACACACCTTGTATCGTTGTAATTCATTCTTCCTGCGCACATGTAATATGTTTAACGACTTAATGAAGTCCAAACACCTTATATTAGATCTATTTACTAGTTGCCCCACATCTATTAATTCTGTTCTCACCAAACACTTCACCATCTCCTAACTGTCTATTATATCTTTCTTCTTGTTTGTTTATTTATTGTTTCCTGAAACTTTTTAATTTCTTTAGTTTTTTGTATCATTTTGTTTGTTATTAGCGATTAAGCAAATTATCTTTATCTTAAGTCTATATGTGGAGTCTGGTAAATGGCTAATTGTGACTATTTTATACTATTAACTCTGTTATGCTAGCTGTTAGCCCCCCAAACAATTAAAATAAAATATATGCCCTGCCCTAAAGCGACTGCTTAAGCCGAGGATGTTCCTCCTTGAGGCGCCCTTGAGCATATTGCCCCCTTGCCTTTCTGGCTCGAGCGTAGTGGTTGCACGCTCGCCCTCTTGTCCGGTGAAGCTGTAAAAGCCCCGCGGCCAACAGCGAAGATCACTCACACAATAAAGTTCCACAAATGTTTCACGTACGTAGATATTTTACCATCGTTTACCTACACAATCTGGAATGTAAAGAAATGTGAAAGCCTACTTTATAGCGATAAACGGAAACATATACTCTACTAACAACTACTTTATCGAAAACAAAGTAAATATTATTAACAATAGGTTTAATTAATACCGTTATACAAACTTAATGATATCCATAATTTATGTTTGTAAGGTAAAAATGTAATTAGGCAAATCTCACGAAGTTATAATAACGGAAAGTTTACCTACCAAACTGTACCTATCAGACGTAGACGTATCGACAACGCTCTCGATGAATCAGAAAATCATCTTTATTCAGTGAAAAGTATTATATTATTTTGAGAACGAGTCCTAGATAATATGGTTGTCTGGAAGAAATTGCTTTTAGCAATAACACCACAAACTGTTTTTTTAAGATAATGGGTCTATTGTATTTCTTCACTGTACATATTTTCGCTGAAGTACAATAAAGAGTACTCTATCTCCATCTATCTAATATGTAATGATCGTCAATAAATAAGAAACCAGCTAAATACGCAATCGTCAAAAGGAGTATTCGCGTGGCTTCACTAGGTACTAATAAATGAATCCACTGAAGCGTTACTGAGTAGTACCGAGAATTTATAATGAGAGGAGCGCATTTTAACTCAATTTAAGTTTTAATTCTATAACTAATTCCAAAGAGTAGATTGTTTATCAAATCAATCTGCTGAAAAAGGTCAGTTTCATTACATACCTAGGCCGTATCCGAGGTGAGGCCGAAAGAGACATTTACACTATTAAGTAGGTATTCTGAAGAAACCCTTCGTTTCAAAAATAAATATGCCTAACGTACTTTCTGGAGATACAAATGTTTGTGTTAACTGCACAGTGCAAATGTAACAGCCAACTTCCCACTTGTGGAAAACTATTTGAGTTGTGTAATGAAAAATTTGAATTATTCATCACCATCTATGACTCGTTCACAGAAAACAGTTGTTTTACATTTACATAAAAATAAACCATCATACCTATCTATACACAATGTAATTTTAGTCGTCCTGGAGCGATAGCCCAGGTGATGTGTCCAATGTCTACTGCTCACTGGTAATAAAATAATAAATAAAAATAACACTTCAATAAATCACATACAATAAATTACATTTACCCCGCAGCGGAATTGGCGTGATGATATAGATAGATAGATAGAATAAATCACATACAATAAATTACATAACTCCGCAGCGGAACTGGCGTGATGATATAGATAGATAGATAGAATAAATCACATCAAGCTACTCACTTACCCGAATATCATAGCTACGGTGAAAATCCGGAACACTGAAGAAATCTTTCGGCCCGCCGACGAGCCGCACCGCCCCACAACGTTATTTTGCGCTTCGCATAGGTTTTTTAATGCATTAAATTATTTATTAAAATGTTCTTATTTTCATGTTTTTAGTACCAGTGAACAGTAGCAACATTGGATACATCACCTGGGGTTTCGCTCCAGAACGACTAACATTACACCATGTATTATCCGCAAATGGGGGCGAAAAATGTGTACTGTGTACACTCACTAATCGCCGATCAAAGTAATAGGCAACGAGCCTATTCCGATTATACCGGGCACAATTCTAGACTCCGGACTGCTACTGATAATTTTTAGATAGAAACATTGCACTAGACCAACAAACAGTCCTAATATATTATTGTTTCCGTAATAGAAAATGGGAAAAGTCATGATTTTCTCATTTTTATAAGCAACCACCGTGATCGAGTTTCAAGTGAACTCGATCTTGGAGGCTTTCGTTCTCGTATTGTCGGGTAAACTACACAATATAACGATTATTAAAGGAACTACCCTCCTATATGTAAGTATGTAGAACAATTGACAAAATGTAAAAAAGATTAGTTTCAAAACGTTTTCGCTTACGAGCAGTAAACACAGTGTACCCGGCCCATTAGGTTTTTCTCCAATGAGACGAAAACCGTTTATTCACACGAAAGCCCTTTTGGTACAAGTATTTTTAAGTGTTTCTAGTTTTTGTTTGTTTTAAAAAAAACGTAGCCCCACACTAGTTTCCTGTGTCGTGGGTGCGTTTACAAACATGAAAATTCACAAACAAATACCCAGACCGGAACAAATAACTGTGGATCACACAAAGATTTATTCAGTGCGGGAATCAAACCCGCGACTATTAGCCGCAGTGGGTGGAGCGGCTTAAGCTCTTAACATCTGCGCTAAATCGTCTGTCATCTTTTATAACTTTTGTCAACTGACTTAATGTTGGGCGTCACAGCTCTTTGCATCTGGTGATTATCCGCGGCGTTTGTACCGCACGGATAGCTGCCGGTCACTGCACACAAAATGCATCCTTATTGTGGTCATCCTTCAAGGTTACACGGCGGTACTTATCGTACACAGACCAACAAAAGACTGAACGACTACGTAAATCAATAATCTAATTTTTTTTTTTTTTTAAACGTGGCCCACACTAGGATTAATTCCTGTGTCGTGGGTGCGTTTACAAACATGAAAATTCACATACACAAATACCCAGACCGGAACAAATAATTGTGGATCACACAAAGATTTGTCCCGTGCGGGAATCGAACCCGCGACTATTAGACACAGTGGGCGGGGCGGACTAAGCCCTTAACCACTGCGCTAAATCGTCCGTCAATTGGGGTAACAACGTCATATATGCTACACCTTGTATGTATACCGTATAATATGGAATCTACATACATATAAAAAACCGTAATGACAATAAATACAAATGTATTATTAAGTCATGGTGTATCATTTTTATTAACGTGAAATTTTGTAGATGCCTGTACATAGATAGATTTGAAATTATATAACATAACAGATATTGTTTCAAATTTAAAAACGTTTCCAATCTACTAAACAAAAATAATAAAATAAATGAATTAGTCAACTTATCGCAACACATAATGCGCTGCTCACACCTAGCAACTTTAGCACACGCTACTGTCAACTTTTTTAATGTTTCTGGTTGCCACAACCCATCGAAAATCAAATCAATCGCGCTTGGTGTATTAGCTCCATTGATATACATGTTAACACTAGATAAGCAGTAACGGCGTAAATGTATGTCGGCTTAGAATATGCCCGCAGCTTACAAGCTTCCGTACGGGGATACAAGGGATGACCTAGCCTAAAATATGTTAAATGTCAACTTGACATTTTTCAGGAAATCAATAATAACGTTCTATAAAAAAATTTATAAACTGACTAGTACAATTTTAATAAATGCATACATAATATAGTGCGTTGTTATTATATACTAGCAGTATACAGCGGCTCCACACCAGGTTGACAAGTTTTATGTTACCTCTGGAAAAATTAGCTTTCTAGTAGTGCAAGAATTTTTAAAATGGATCAGTGCTTTCTGAGTAAATAGATAATTTGTTATCTATTTACTCCAAACAAATACTTCCTTTTTACAGACCATTCAATGACATCTATACGTGACTATATATATTATTGGATGGATACGCCCTCCCCATAGCGACTGCCCAAGCCGAGGCCATTCCTCCTTGAGGCGCCCTTGAGCTAGTTGCCCCCTTGCCCTTCTGGCACGAGCGTAGTGCTTGCACGCTCGCCCTCTTGTCCGGTGAAGCTGTAAAGGCCCCGCGGCCAACAGCGTAGATCATTCACACACATGTCATTATACTGAGCACAATGTCGTACAGATACCTTTTTTAATTATTTAATAAGTACTTTTTTGATGAAATGAATATACCCACGACATAAGCCCCGTAATTTAGTCTTAAAAGGTTTAAAAAAATAAGACGGTAAGAAGAGGATATATAGGTGCATACCTAGTACATACATTTAAGATGTACAGATATGGGAGGAGCTGGGGGTCATAGGAGGAGTCAGTGAAAATGCTCACAGTAGTCTTTTGCTATTTCATATTAATCTGTAGTCTTAAATATTACACATCTTTATTAAATAACGTCTTCGATCATCGTCATCAAATTGAGAATAAACGTAGTGATTATATTTTCTTTGTCGAGATTCATACCAACGACTTCCACACATCATCTCTGACACTCTAAATTTAAACATTATGTACAACTTAAAAGTACATCATCTAGCAAACAGTCTTCATTCAGAACTTACCAAAAATTCCTCATTCCACATACATATATCATCATACTAATCGCAATTAGCTGTTTGGTTGTTATAGCCTTGTAACCCATGGCCAAGAAAAAAAACAAGTTGAGCCACACCGACTGAAGGAACCTGAATTAACCTTTGTAACATAGCTAGACATAATAATATAAGGATTTTTGGTAGGTATGTCTAAAATAATTAATTACAGCCACATAACGAAATATTTGAAGTTTTTATTTAACATTTTAAAAGAATCTCATCAGACTTTTATTAACGTGATTTATCTATCTATTATATTCAAATTAACTTCTGAGACTTCATTTTAAAATTATTATTTCCCACATCCAGCTATAAAGTTTGGTCTTACCTAAAGATAAGTGGCCCCATTCATTACGCAGCGCGGTTGCTTGTTTTGCTTGAGAGCAAACCAAAGGTTGTTGTTGTTTGTTGTGTAAGATTGATGTGCAACTTAATTATTATTATTGTTGAATATACAGCATTTATTTATTCATTTTTCACGCTTTATATAAATCGCATGGTTATTCCCTCCAAGTTTGCACTCATCCGATGGACAGTATACTACTCGTACCCTGGGATTCGCCATTATGTTTAACAAACAGAACTGCATTGTATATATAGCACTCGGCAGTAAACCATAATTCCGAATTCTTCTTCTATATCCGAAAATATTAAAATTATAACACATATTTAACTAAAACATAGTAACACAAGTCAAATCTTAGCAGTTACATAGTGATTTGGTGACCTTGGGAAAAAGCTTACAATTATTTAATTGTAAGCTTGTATCACTTGTATTGAAAATATTTATTTTATTATTATATTAGTAACAAATATAAAATTTATGTACGTTTATGGGACGGGAGTTTAACTAATTATTCCAATACGCAATACAATATGTAAAATACCTACAAAGAATACTATAAAATTTTAAAATCCCAAGACAGCACGGCTGCTAACAAAAACGATTAAATCTCTATACTTTGAATAAGTCGAAAGCATAGCAGATATACAGCCATAATCATGAAGCTCGTCCGCTTGTTAGGAAGTGAGCAACGCAGTTAGATAACGAGTTGTGCAGACCAACTCCCAGCTGCGCTGCGTAATGAATGGGACCTTTAAATATTTTGAATCGTTTGTATGTGTTTCTAGAATTTTTAATGTATGTCGGTAATATTTATAAAAGCATCATTTTAATTGTTACTTAAAAATTCTCAAGCATTCCTTGTGCTTTGTAGCTTCATAAGGATTTTAATCATAAGGTCGAGTAAAATGTTATTGGTGTTTCTATGGCGAACATTATTAATAGCAATATGGAGTTGAAAATCTCGATACTCCTAATAAAAATGGGCTCGCCCCTTGTAGGCAAAATGTTTTACATAATGTACAGGTATTTTTTAATAACCAATTGTCCCGTATTCAACCACAATAATATACACAGTAAGCAACAAAGTAGTTAGTAAGCATTACCAACGTTTTAAGAAAACGACTAAAGTGAAACAAGTGGAAGTTTTTTCGAGTGGTAGCAGTAACCTGTAATGGGTTGCAGCTCATAATTGGGCTGGCACGACCGGGAAGTAACACCCTCTCACCGAAAACCAGTGTGAAATAGTGACATTGTTACTGCGTTTTACTGGTGAGTGAGCGTTTCGGAAGCCCGTAGCCCGAACCTCCCTCATGGGGATGGCACTAAAAAGCTGACAACTGCTGATGTTGCGGTTGCTATACGTTGGCGGCGGTTATTGTTTATCATCAGGTAACTCGCACGCTCGTTGGTTCCCTTTTCTATAAAAAATACCATATTACAACGATCAATCAAGCTTCCTGACACGGCAACACTCACTACCTATTACGTGAACTGTTTGAAAATATTTTAGTGATATGCGTTTTGTGGCACAAGTGGGTATGTTCCAAATGAATGATTATGATTTTACTATGTTCTTCCGCGCGAAAGCCAATATTTTGCGCATGTGCAAAACACCCCAGCGACCCGCTATATCAGCTTGTTGAATATGATCGCTGTTTTGACGTGCAATTCTATATGGACCAAGATACCAGGCCGGCCAGACCTACGACAAAAGATATAATTTTTGAAAATGAATGAACGAAGTAAGGCACCGTCACGCCCATATTCCGCAAGTGGGGGTGCCAGAGGTGCACTGTGTACACCCACTTTTCGCGAACAATGTTAGGTCCCATGTAATAGGGGGAGAGCCTATTGCCACATACCAGACTCCGGACTCATACTGGGAAGTATTCGTTGGAAAAAACTTCATTTGTCAGACCTAGGATTTGATCCCAGGACCTCGTGATCACCAAGCGATGCGCTGTGCCATTAGACTAACGAGGCAGTCAACGAAGTAATGAATAGTCTAATATATAGTTACGAACGTTTGCATACTCGCTAGCTTCAAAGGGGGCATTTTAGAGGTAGTAGGCACAAAAGGTGCATAAACATGGTGCTAGCCTACACTACGTCGTAGTATGAAATGATGGTCACAGCAAAGACTTAGACGTATTTTATGAAAATCACCGAGAACATGTATACCAGTGTAAAAAACATTAATTTAAAAAAAATCATATAACATTAATTGTTATTGATATTTTTGAAATTCGTAAAATGTATAGTATGTTGGTATAATATATGTTGCTTTAATATATTTTGAAACCTTCACTTGACATGTTTTTATGTAATCTTTTTCTACGCGTACTTTTATTTGTTATTAATTGATCTTGCTTTAGCTTGGTAATATTTTCTAACTTTATAGCCCTATTTCAACTAAATATCTATAAATCTACGAAGGCTGTGCCTGAATTTAATCGGATTCCAAATTTAACTGTATTCTTCATAACTATTACTTTCTAACCGTTTACATTACCGTCTAACATTATTTCTAACCGTCTAATTTGTAATATGTAGTCGTGCCTATAATTATAATAACAAAAAAATGGTTTTTATACATTATGTTATACAGAATATAGTTAAAAAGTAACACTCGATGCGGTCACACATTCCATGGACCCTAACTGCCAATCGCTTCAAAGGGCATAAATGCAAGGGCCTTTTAGTATTTTTATAGTTCTTTATTTCATTGCATAGTGCTTTTATAAAATGTATGTCAATACGTCTTATTAGTTTGTTTTTATCTAAATTACAAATAGGTATATTACAATATGACACCTTGTCTCTCTCACAATGTGTCAATTGTAGCACTGTGTAAGTATATCTCCCTTAACCTAACCTAATAAAACCTACTTACCTACATACATTACGCAAACACTTATTGCAATACAACCTTGTGTCAAGCTGCTCAAATTTGTGGAAACATCTGTTTCTGGACTAGATAACATAATATTATCTGTTTCCCAGACACAATTAATGCGATTTGCATCCCAATTTTTGTCAAACATGCACGCAAATTCCTCCTAAATTTCGTTTTACTGACTCCTGTATGTAGACCGCAAGATTTATGCACGTGCGCAGGAGAACAACTCACTCTTAGAATTTACAAATTACAAAGATGAACCTATAATTCAAGCAGCTCAACAGCATTCAAAAACATTTTGACTAAAAGTATTTTTCCTTCCTCCATGTTATCTTAGGACTTCGCAGCTATTTATTTAACCTACTAATTAATTATTCAGTATTCCAATTCGATTAAGCACATGTTCTTTTTAACTGTGGCGGCTTGTAAATGGCTTCTTACCGCTAATCACTAAACTAACCTGTATTGCTAGCTGTAAGCCTCCCAAATACAAATAAAATAAAATAAATAATAAATTATGGAGGCGCATTTATCGACCACAGTGGTCTTCGCGATCACCAAGGTAAGCGCTCGGAGCGGTCGGTATAAAGTGGGTAACCGTTTGTGGCATTTTTATACCACGAACGACCACACATTCGCAGACTCATGGGACGAACTTTTCTGTCTCGCGCAAACTGGGTTTGATAGAGTATCTCCTTGGTTGTCCTCAAATTCCCTTACACTTTTCGATTCACAATCGGCATGAAATTACCTACCTCACCACTCTTATCTATGCGCACAAATGTAACTTTCCCTTAAACTCAAGTTCAAATTGAGACTGTCCTACCATTAGTGTTACACAGAGCGTAAGATATTTAGAAGTTGAAATAGACGCAAACCTAAATTTCGATCAACACATTCATAACGTATCGCAGAGAGTACGTAAGCTTGGATATATTTTTAAACAACTTCGAGATGTAGCCGATTACAAGATCATGAAAATGGCATACAAGGCATTAGTCCAGTCCATTCTAAGCTATTGCATCACTTCTTGGGGTAGTGCATGTAAAACCAAAATTAGTGAACTGGAAAGAGCCCAGAGGATAATACGAAAAGTAATCTTCTCAAAGCCTTGTTTATTTCCTACTAAAATACATTACGAAGAAGCAGAGGTACTGACTGTACGTCAACTATATAGTATATTATTAACAGTATTGCGTTAACACTCTTCCATATCTGTAAAAGAAGTAAATACTGTGGTCCGCTCCAGAAGGTGGTATGCACTGTGTGGGCCAACTAGTGTTAAAACTTCGTTTGCACAAAGATTTTTCCTTTGTCGTAGCGGAATACTGTACAACAAACTCAATAAAATATTGAATATTCTTAACTGTCACAAACATGAATGTAAGCAAAAGTTAAAAAAATGGCTAATAACCGTTATTCCGTTACCGTTAAATATAATAATTTTATAGAAAAAGGACCCATACTGATAGGTACTTAAACGGTGAATCTCACCACCATCCAACACAGTAGCAGCACAGCATCCAGCACAGTTAGCTACCGTGGGTAAATCTTTGTTTCAGAGAGCACAAGGGATCTGTGACAAGAAACATCTGGCTGCCGAGCTTCAACATGTCAAGCAAGTCCTGCACGACAATAAGCTTCGAGTCCCACGCCAACGTCACAGTGACCGAGTAAAACCAGCCAGAGTCGAGCGTCTCCCTGCTGTACTACCTAACATGAGAGGAGTCACGACATTTTATAAGCCGCCGAAGAAGATCAGTCAACTTTTACCATCTGTCAAGTATCACATCCCTCTACAAGATGCAGGAGTATACAAGCTTGATTGTGAAGTGGTCTCTCTTATATAGGACAAACAAAAAGACTGGTAAAAACTCGGGTTAAACTCGGGTTACACATAGCTGAGCTAAATCACCGTCGCTCAAAGAAGTCTGCAGTCTGTGAACATGTCCTTGACCGCACCCGCCATAACATCAGATTTGATAGACCACAAATCCTCGTGAAAGAACACCGATTCCTACCGAGGATGGTTGGCGAGGCTATTGTAATTAAAAAACATATTTATTTCAATAGAGAAGATGGCTGGGTGCTTCCACCGACTTGGGATCCGGTAATTAATATAATCAAATCCAAAACCAAGTATTACTCTGCAAGGCCCCATGACACCGTGAGCTCATTCGGCGTAGATCGGACCAACAAAAATACTTAAGAAGTTTGAGGGTACCTCGGGACAACTATGCCTGTTAGACGTCTAATACCTCAGTCCTTCCCGTGACCATGGGTGCTGCAAAGCACTCGAAACGTCGGGAACTTAAAAATTAAAATAAACCGGGATTAAATTTGAAAAATAGTTTTATTTCAAAATGGCTAATAAACTTAAGTTATAACTGAGAAATTATTAAAGGTAGAGGTATAAATGTTTAGTTTTTAAGGATTTGCATGTGTGAAATTTTTGAAAATAAATTATTCTTTTTCTTATTCTTCTCAAATCGATTTGATATCTGAAACGCAATAAATGAATTACACAGATCGTATTATCTTATTTTTCTTTATTTATACATATTATATTATTGCATATGTATTCTGTTCACACAAACATAAATCCAGACATACGCCCTCACGCACGCGCCCACGCGCACTCTAACACACACACACATTAGCATAATATGAACTATCATCGTCACAAAATCACTCGTCTGCGTTTGTTCAAAAGTGATATTTCCATTGGCTAGACAGGTGGGCCTGGAGTCCTATAATACAGGCTTTGGCTTAGTTTAGCCTCCAAATCTCCCACAAATTACATTGTAACCTCTACACTCACCATTTATCTGTACGCAATTTGTAATTTATGGAGATATAAAAAATTATTATTATTATATTCATGCATCTCCATTCTTTGGAAAGCACCCTAAGCTAGGTTCCCGAAATGTGGTAGTTGCTAACCCTAATGGGAAACTTGATAAGTTCCAAAACATGATAATCATAAACATGCCTCCATCAATATGTATTAGGTTCGCGTTGTGAAGTTATGACCTATTTTTTCGCACCTAAATTTCCCAAGACCTTTTCCCAACAGAGTGATGTAGGCTGATACATACATACATCCACTTACGCCCTTATCCCACTGGGGCAAGCAAAGACTACAGTACTCCTGTTACTACGATTCTGACACACCTCTTTCGCTTCATCTAGGTTCATACATCTCCTCATGCATTTCCGACGATTAAGAGTGCTATGCAGTTGACCCTTTTCAAACAGACCATTATTTGATGGTTAACATGAAAATAAGTAATAAATTAAAATTATATCGACTACACATATCCAGTAAAACATTGAATACTACAAATTCCATACTCATATTCTTTGGACTTTGTAATATTTATAAAGCTTGGAATGTTTTTAACAATTATAGATATACAAGGTGTAACATAATAAACGCAAGACCTCAGACACCCCAATTAGAGAATTGCTTCATAAATTCAAAACGAAAACCAACTTTTAAAATTTAAAGGTTTTTACCCTTTTTTAAAGCACTTTTATACCCCAATTTACAATGAAACTTGTACGTGTATGTGTGTGCTTTGAAAAATACGTTTTAGGAATGCACTTTGAATCTTCTTCTTGCTATGAATCAAGAATAAATTTAATTTTTATAGCGCACTGAAGGAGTAAAAGCATTTTTTGCGAATTTAAAAAAAATGTAAGATACATTAAAAATAGTTGGAATCAATTCAGTTACCGATTTAGAACAAACTACTTTCTGGTCTTGCGCTTATTATGTTACACCTTGTATACACCTGAGATAATATATTCCTGATGGTTATGTTTATGGGAAAATTATCGCAGGCTAGTGATCGAGCATTTTCACGACCGCACAATCTGATGCGAAAACGATGAATCCGCGACAGAGCGTCTGCGTTCAGCAGCGTTCAGTCAAGTGGCCGGTGTGGTGAGGGTCGCGCGTCTCGCTTCCCGTGTACACTTATGTACGACGATCGTACAAACAACTTGCCCATGTGAAGTTTCACAAATTAATATCTTCATAAAAACCATGACAAACTGTGATAAGAATACTCGTGGTCTCCAACAGATTAGTGGACTTTGCAAAACGTGCATTACCTAAATATTATGATTTTGGGGTAAGTGCTGATTGTTTTTCTAAGGATTATAAAATAATTAATTCTGGCTTGTTGGGTTGTGGCACATGGTGTGGTTGAGGGGCACGGTCTTGAGTTCGGATACTAGGTTACACAAAGTGTTATTGAGATTTTTCTGTCAAAAAATTCACAGTAGCAGTCCGGAGTCAGGAATGGTGCATGGTATAATGGCAAAAGAATTGCCTACTAATTCAGTGGAACCTCCCATCGTTAGCAAAATAAATATATAATAAACCTATAGGCATAGGCAGGTGTAATTCCCTAGTTAAGGACTGTAGGTGTGTCGGTGTTTACTATTTAATTTTTTACAATAAAACGATCAGCCAGTGATAATAAAGATGTTATGTTCTTCACCTTTTCACTAACAACTATGTATATTATTTTTATAGTAAAAAACACTGTCAAGAAAGAAAGTGAGTTCATGGTAGAGCTCCGGGCCTGCAAAATCATGGTGATAATAACTTTTACTAAAGTAGGTATATCGTAGGGACGTTACGGATCTTCGACTTGACCGATAACTTTAAATCGGAGATGTGACGAAGATCGAGTTGTATAGGCGCGATATTATTCCTCTCCGAGAAAGACGCGGAGCAGGGAACCCAGCTCGCGTGTTTTACTCAGTTGTTTGTTTTGTTTTTACGTGTGTTAGTCTACGCGCGTTGTGTTCTGCTTCCCACTCCGACTCCGTTCCCGGCTTCGACTCCGAATTCGGTCCCGGCTTCGACTCCAACTCCGGTCCTGGCTTCGACTCCGATTCCGGTCCCGGCTTCGACTCCGACTCCGGTCACGGCTTCGACTCCGTCTCCGGTCCAGGCTTTGACTCCGACTCCTGCACCGGCTTTGGTTTCGACTTCAAAAAATCAAATTTAATAACTCCGATTCCGACTCGGGTTCCGTTAAATTTACTTCCGTTACATCCGTAGTATAAAGACTTTAAAAATGTCTTATGGGAGTACAAATGTGTAGAGCAGAATGTATTCATTGACTTCTTACAAAACATTAACGAAACAATTTTGGATTTCTTAGACTAAGTATAAAACATAAATAACAACGCAAATTAACAGGATACCTACTTTTTTCATAATATAACGAACTTATCACCATGCCTCTAAATCCCATTAAAACAGCAATAATGCATTGATTTTAATTTTTGCTAACTGTAACTACTTAGTATGAAAGTTCGTAATACATTTGGCTGCCCACAAATGATAACAAAACTTAACAAAGTTCTGCCTAAAGGTACAACTGAACGTGATCACGATACAATCCAGACAAGCGACCGGACCATACCCTCCGCTAATGATGCAATTCTACCGCGAAATGTGAAGAATCCACACAAATTTTGTATAAAGATTTCAGAAAGTAAATTAAATCGTGACGCATTAAATAAGTCTCCAATCGTATAAAAATGGATTTGGGGAGATCCAAATAACCTTAAGGCTAATAAGGACTTAAAATCAACAAAATGATTTTTATTAACAATTATAAACAGTGTTTCGGAATACAAATAGAAAAGAGTTTTGTATAAACTAAGAACTACAATGAATAGTGTGTAACGTAAAAAGTAATTTCACCCCTTTTTCTAGCTCTCTAAATACTTATGCCAGTGCAGATGACTTGGATAAAGTGTTACATAGAACAAGAGAATAGTAATCACCACCACCTTTCGAGGTTGGAAGTGAGAACAGATGCAAGTGAGAACAAGGTGTGACACCGGTCCATTCATGGTTCAATTCAATACACACCTGCCGGTACAGAGACGCCTGATTTTACTTTCAGACAAGACAGGATATATAAAAAAACCTTCATCAATCAAGCAAGTTGTTATGAAAATCAACCTTATTACTCAAAGCTATTCAAATAACTGATGCACTCAAAAGTGCCACTTATACGCCAGATCTATTATGACCGGGGCGTCTAGGGTCGTATAGTCTCTTTAATAATTATTCGAATTTTATATTAAAGATTACTTATTACAAACTCTTATTTAAATTCACTTATTGTTTATCTATAGGTATTTTATATATATATACTAGTGGTCGCCCATTGGTCGAAATTCGACCTACTCTTTCATCGTTTGCTGATTATGTTTGATATTCAGTAAGACTATAGACAAATAATATTAAAGACAAACAATATTAATCTATTCTCAATTTGACCACAGCCTTTACAATAAACAAAAGAGTATATATGCGTGTGTGTGTCAAATTGATTTCGCCAAAATCTTACAAACCACAGGTAGGACAAAAATTTCTCCAGCAGGGTGTACACTTATTAAAACCCTGTGAGGCAATACATTTATTTGATAGAAATGCATTGAGTTATTATATACTACCTACGAAAGAAAAGAACTCAACATTTTTAATAGCACGCGTTTAAATACGTTCATTCCAGCTCATTTAGTTTGTGCCAGGTGCTTTCCTTAGCGTAACACATTCAAGTATTTTAAAAATGTGCTTTCAAGTGCACTGTGGTATCTACTGGTTAAACTATTTGAGACACATCAGATTAACATCTATGAAAACACAAACATCCAATCATCATTAAGTGGCGCGCCATTTTTGTCTGTAATAGCTTTTCTAGTATATAGTACATAATAATTGAATGTAGACATGCCCTGATGCCGCAGGTGTGTGTGTGTGTATTTGTGTGAATGATCTACGCTGTCGGCCGCGGGGCGTTTACAGCTTCACCGGACAATAGGGCGATAACTACGCTTGAGTCATAAGGGCAAGGGGGGAAATAGCTCATGGGCGCCTCAAGGAGTAACGGCCTCAGCTTTGGGAGAGGGCATATACACGGTGTCTCGCCGTGGTGCTCTGCACCGGCCGGCGGGCAAGGGATTCTTCGAACTGGCCGGCGAGGTCGGTGTCTGATCCTGTATACGGTATCTGTATCCGAAAGAAGGGATGCAAGGGCATCGGGACAGTGGTAGCGGCTGATAGGAGGGGAGTTAGGTTCGTAGTCGGCGGCGGCTACAACTAGCGGATTCATATGATGCGTTCGCGAAATATCGGGTGTCGCCTTTTTAATAAAGGTGCGAACACCGCAGGTATGACCCTCTCCACACCGGGTGGTTAAGAGCATCGTCTTGAAAATTAGTACGTAAACTGGTTTAGATCATGTCTCCCGCACCAGTTTTCTACAAAGCTATAGGAAAAGTTAGATATTTCTGGTTTGAGTTAAATTACGTCAAACTAATAAATGTTAGTAACAAGAACTACCAATACGTAATGAAGATAACGTTATATGACGTCTCGTTTTACATATCTTAAACAATTTCGTAAATTATTTTCAGGAAAACCTTGTTATGAGATATTTTCCTTCTACTTAAATATCGTACAGAGGACAAGAACTGCTATCACATTAACTGCACCGTACATATAAAAACCAAAATAGATACATTGTTCAGATAATATGTACAACAACCGCATTTTTTTTTTCATCCTCAGTCTCAAAATGTACGAAAACCTGTAAAATCTTAAAAACTAGAACTTTAAAACGTGTCATGTTTATAATTTTAAAAATTTATACCAAAACTACCATGTTATATTTTTATATTAAACTTGTTAAAAAAATATGACTTATTATATTATACGTACATAGGTATTATTAAAAACATTAAGAGTTAAAGCTCAGAGATCATAATTAATGAATGTTAGATAAAAAATAATGATTTTGTTAGTTAGTCCGATATAAAAAGTTACATAGGTAAGGAAAACAAAACATCGTTATTTCTATATTTCCTAGTGGGTATAGCAGAAACATACGATGAATATCCACATTTCATCCAGGCTGGTAGGACCCAATATAACATTTCGAAGCGAGACTATTCCCATTATAGTCTGCACCATTTCAGATTCCCACTGCTTCACTCAACCGTATTCTAAACTGCTATTGAGATTTTATCGACAGAAAATCCCCACAAATACACCACAAATGGAACCCAGAACTTCGTGATCACCAGTTGCACTATGCACCATTAAACCAACAAGATAGTCAAACTAAAATTCATTTACACGTTTAGTTAATTATTACAATTATTACAATGATTGAAATGTTTTGGATGCATGTTAACATTTATACAATAGACATTTAAACCGGAACATATCCCTGACCTAGCGTCGACACTTCCGCCGATTGAAGTGTAATTTGCTGAGTGCAATTCGTAACAACTACAGATTCATTTTGTTCACACGGTGTGTGTTAAAATTTAATAATATGCTTTATTAAAAGTAGCACAAGTAAAACCATAACTTATTTATTCATTGAGTGAAATAAAACTTTTATTCGGATTTTATCGCGGTCTATATTTGATTTTTAAGTTCCCGACGTTTGAGTGTAAAGTAAATATTTATTTTCTCTGCCCATTTGTGGAAGTGAGGTCAAATGTACAACAATCTAGAAAATATATACTTAATATATAATAATAACATTAGCCCTATTAAGAAACTTTCCCACTGTTGGATAAGGGCCTCCTCTCAAACTAAGAGGGTTAAGGCCATAGTCCACCAGGCTGCCCTAGTGCGGGTTGGCGAACTTCACACACCTTCGAGAAACTCTTAGGCATGCAGGTTTCCTAACGATGTTTTCCTTCACCGTGAAAGCAAGTGATAGTTAACTTTTTTAATACGCACATGCTTTCGAAAAAAGCCAGAGGTGCGTGGCTGGGTTTGACCCCTGACTTTGCAGTCCAACGGTCTAACCGCTAGGCTGTCACTGCTCATATATACTTAACTTAATACCTAAATAATTTAAATAAGAAAAACGTGAAACACATGCAATAGATAAGAAAAGTAATAGGTAGTAATAATAATAATAATAAATTATTTATTTCAACCAACTGGGGTCACGTGTTAGTAAAACATTTAGTCTTAATATTAGGGTTAGTAAAGAAACATTAACAACAACAAAACGCCATAAGTCACACAAATCAAGTCTGTACATGAAGCACACCGCAATGATTCATGTACTGACAGTCGAGTCTATCAGCCATGGCCCTTAGGATGCTGTTGGAGTAGATAGTAAGTGTAGGAGTAGCTGCTGTTAAGAAAACTCACACAAAAGTTCATATAATTTCGGCATTAAACACAAAGCAAATACGAAGGGGAGATGGCCTAGCCAGATTTTTCTATAGAATAAAATGTGTCGTTGCGCGGGGTGGCACAGGGCGAGAGGGACGTTACGCCCAACCCACATTTGTATTTGCCATCTAGCGGAGACTGGTAAAAACTAAACGGTTCGTCCATGTCAATGTTACTTGTAAGTTCAATTATATTACGGTAGATGGCATTTTTAATATAGAAGTATTCTAAAAAATCACGAAAAAAGAATTACAAGTAAAATGTGATATTATTTGTGTCATCAGAATGTCGATTCAAGTAATTTTTGCATATTAAGATACATAACTTCATTTTAAAGGTTTTATTTTAGTAAAAATAGATAATATTTCATAGCTATGCAAACTCGCCACAAAGCCACGCCCACCAACATGACGTCATGCTTTTATGAAATCAAAAGGCTCGGTAGGTTAGGCCATCTCCTCTTCGTATTTGCTTAATGGCATTATACTTGTTATGTATAGGTTAATGCATTAATTATCTATAGCATGTGCCTCACGTTTTACGTTTTAAATTATTTTATACTTTTGGTCCGTTTTAAAAAGTGTGGCACATTGAAAAGTTATTTTTATGCAACATACAGGCTGATTCAGATTTGGGATGCCACGGCGAAACTTGTAACATATAAATGTCACTCTAACAACTTTTGTTCCACATTTTATTAATAAACACCGTCACGCCTATATTTCCTAAGCAGGGTTGGCAGAGGTGTACTGAGTATACCCACATTTCGCCGTCGATGTTAGATCCCATGTAATAGCCTATTGCCATATACCGGGTATAATTCCAGACACCGGACTCATACTAAGAAGTTTTCGTCAGAAAAACCACATTTGTCCAACCTAGGATTTGAACTCAGGACCTCGTCATCACAAAGCGATGCGCTTTGCCACTAGACCTTCAAGGCATTTTAATTAGACCAATTTTTAAAGATACCATTTTTTTAATTTTCGTAAATTGTTTTGTTTTGTTCTCTATACAAAATGATCAACTGAGTGAGGGA
Source organism: Phalera bucephala (assembly GCA_905147815.2). Taxonomy (NCBI): domain Eukaryota; kingdom Metazoa; phylum Arthropoda; class Insecta; order Lepidoptera; family Notodontidae; genus Phalera; species Phalera bucephala. The sequence continues at coordinate 22,870,063 of LR990613.1, read as the reverse complement.
ATCAAAGTCGCGACAAATTGCTATTAATGTAAGCTAGTACACATTTGGTTTAGCTCTATTAAAAGAACTAACTGAAACTTTAATGGTTATACCTAATCTACCACCAAATTAATTTTAAAATTAAATTTTTATATTCATCAATGTATCTTCTTTACTGTACCTACAATACTATACGATTAGGCATTAATTGCTGCTACCCAAGAAAATTGAACGTTAATGAATCACTTCACATATGACACATATTGATTACACGTAATAAAATAACTTACCAAATAGACCGTGTCTTAGCTGAAGGGCAAGTCAAGAGTTTCCGTAACCGGCGAGTGTGTATGAGACGAACTATGAGAGTGGAGGAAGCCAGAGAGGTATGTAAGGAAAGAACCTGTTGGAACTCTGTACTCTCTGCCTACCCCGCGAGGGAGCTGGCGTGATGATATAGATAGATAGATAGATAGATATAAAAATAACTTACCGTTGCAACTAAGACATATTTTATACATAATACAAACTTACCGGTACAATTAAAAGGTAGTAGTTATAATGTTAGAGATGGGCATGTAGATACATAGATAATATGAATAAATTGAGTAATATGAAAAAGAAGACAGACAACACTGAAACTCGATTCACAATTAAAATAACATTACCAAATACATGTTAGCTTAAAAGTTATTCCTTATAATTCTGGCACCGTCCGTTTATTCTTCATACGTAATTCAGATGGCACTTATACACAAATGGCGAAATTTATGTTTTAAATTTTAATAAGTGGAAAACCTACTTATAATTTGTAAACCTGCCTTTCTTAATATCAATCTGAGTACGTACAACAGAAGACACCTCAACTATTTTTTTTTAGCAAAAGTTAGAGTGCATACACTTCAGCTCACTTTGTGCCAAGTTCTTCCGCCAAGTGACACGATCGATTGTTAAGATTTATTTCAAAAATTTCGATCATGTGCACGGACGTACCGTTTAAATAACTCGAGAATCATAAGATTTTATTACCTATGAAAACTCAAATATCCCCGCTAACTCCGCGGTTACTGAGTTACACGCCATTTTTTAGAGAGACATGACTTCAATATCTAGAGAGAAGTAGTATGTATATGTAGAGTATATGGAGGCCTATCTCAAAGGAGGGAATTAAATTGTATGTAGTACTAGTTTCTGCCCGCAACTTCATCCGAGTTCACTTTAGACGGGGACCTTACATTTTTCAGGGATAAAAAGTTCAGCCGTTTGGCATGATTGAGTAAAAAACATACAAACTTTCACAATTATAATATTAGTAGGAACTAGAATGTAGTTCATCTGCTGTGATCAATCTATCTATACATAATAAAACTGTAACCGAACCGAATCATAACATTGAAGATTTTTTGAAAATTTTAATTAGGTGACACTTCCTTATCAATATAGAGGCTTAAACATTTTTTTTTGGAATTATTGTCTGTCTGTCTATTTCTTTGTGTTTCAATCACGTAAAAGCTACTGAACGGATTTCAATGAAATTTGGTATGATAATGACATATATCTTGACTTATAATAATAAATACTTTTTATCCCAGAAACAAGAGCCAATTAGCGGGACAAACTATAAAACTGTATTATTTTTATTATTGGTAATAATCTCGAGCAGCAATGTTAGATTAAAATGTTTGATTTTTACCTACTGATGAATTCCTCCATGAATTTATATTGGACTCAGGTTCATCTCCTTACAAGAAACTCTTCGGAAGTTAAAAGCACTCACTTGAAATTATGCATACACGTTTGATTTTAACACTAAAACATGATTTCGTGCATGAACCGATGATGCATTCAGGATTGTCTGTTCTTGAGAGAACTCTTTAACGATAAGTGGCCCGGACACAAAACTTTGTATATTTATTTATTTAAGATATCTTTATATGATTTTGATCATGAACATAAACTGTATATTCTCGAGACGAGTACGAGAAGACTGACATGAAATGTACTGACAAAACTTTGTTACATACTTAGCTCGCATTATTCCTTATATAAATACTACTAGGTCAGATTACGATCATTGGTTGGGTAGATAGAAAAGGTTTAAATCAGCCATTTTACCAATAATTATATAGTAAATAGAAAAAACTGGTAATCCTTCTCAGAAAGAAATACCTAGGTATTGTAAATAACTTAGTATGGAAGTGTCTTAGGTCGTTGTGTAATGCTAATTTGGTAAGACCTACCTACCTATGTCAAATAACAAAATAAACGCGTGCGCAGCCGCGGGTAACAGCTAGTTACTAAATATATAGGAGAATCGACAGTGAGCTAACCCCGGCATGAACAAAAGCTATTGTACGTTTATGTATCCAACTTTATGGAGATGAGGTTAGATGGACATAAAACTGGGCTATTTAAAAAAAAATCGGAAGGGCGCCTTAATTAGCATACCTACATAGCAACTAATTCCCTTTGGTGTGCGGTGACTCGCCGTTCACTAGATGGACTCTCAAAACTGTTGTTATTATACATTTTTTATTTTAATTTTAAAATTATTTTACATTATTTTATACACCTTTCAAAAATTGTTGATGAATAAGTACGAATTTTGTAAATAATAGTTTCATAAAAACGTCTGAGTAAGTTCGCATTGGTACATCACTACTGCTATAAAATTAACTTCTAAGCGTTTTAATTGTGAATCAGTCATCAGCAGTACCTACAGTAAAATGACCAGTATGATAAGCAACTAAATGGGTCCATTGCAAGAGCTTCGTATAATAAATTCAGTCAGTAGTTTATATATTGTAACTTGGACAATAAAACACTGGTGTCAAATTAATAAGTGTCAAGCGCTTTGCCTTACATCGTTTAATGAGCATTGACAGCAATTATGTTATTACTCAAATATAACATACATAAAATAAAAAAAATAATAAAAAACTGAAAGAAATAGTATAGTATAACCGAAGTATCCACAAATGTTTAAAAAATGATAAAGATATTTTTTCTTCCGTGACATTGACGTAATAAGTCAATAATCCGTGATTATAATAAATAAACACCGTCACGCCTATATTCCATAAGTCGGGGTGACAGAGGTGTACTGAGTACACCCACTTTTCGCCGACGATGTTAGGTCCCATGTAATAGGGGACGAGCCTATTGCCATTTACCGGGCACAATTTCAGACTCCGGACTCATACTGGTAATTTTTTGTTAAAATACTACATTTGTCCAATCCAGGATTTGAACCCAGAACCTCGTGATGACAAAGCGATGCGCTTTTCCACTAGACAACGAGGCATTATAGTAATTACCTGAAATAAAGGTATAGTTAGTTACAAAAAGATGCACTTTGCAAAGTCAAAATGTGATTTGAGGGTAAATAATGATTAAATAAAAATATATATACTATTAAAATTATAAAAATATTTTCGCTTTTTTTAAATAAAAATATTACACATAAAGAATCTTTGTACTCTTAAGAACACTTGGTTGATATCTAAAGATATTAATCAATATTTACCCTTAAAATCACCTATAAATTTTTTGAAGTTCTACATCTTATTGGTGCTAATTATGCCTACGTCCGTTCGGGACGTTACAATTTTTTTTTCGTTGGGTATGAAAAATGGAATATTAATGTTCGAGACTAAACTCACACATTATTTTAACTGTTAGTTAGGTTCCTATAGAATTAAATAGACCGAGTCTTATCTGAAGGACAAGTCAAGAGTCTCCGTAACCGGCGAGCATGTATGAGACGAACTATGAGAGTGGAGGAGGTATGAAAGGCAATAACCTCTTTGAACTCAGTACTCTCTGCCTACCCTGCAAAGGATCTGGCGCGATGATATAGATACGTACTCCATGAATTTATTTAGAGGAGATTATGCGTTTCGTTAAGGCTAACATGTTTACGACTTACCCTGGAGGGGAAGGCAGAGACGTTTACATTTTACAGTTAGGAGTTCCTTATCGTGGTAGACCGATAGTCATCGTACGAGTATTTTGTGATATCCACAGAGCTTAGTTAAGGAGTTCTTATGACCATCTTCCGGTTCCATCATCAGGCCCTGGAGACCGTCGGGGTCTAAAGTAGTCGTCGAGACAAATCCAACGAGTCCAAACACGGCAGGGTTATATTGAGTAGTAGGGTGGTTCCATTGGCCACCTTTCGGCTTCATCATCAGACCCTGGACACTATCTGGTTTTATATTACTTGTCAATACCAATCTTAACACAAGGCCTTCCGATATCACGTCGAAATGACGCGCTCCACTCCCCACTCCAACCGACCTGGAGTCCCACAGGGCTCAGCACTCTCGCCCCTCCTGATTAGCCTTTACACGAACGACATTCCTCGTTCGAGTAAGGTGCATCTAGCCCTATTCGCGAAAGATACCGCTCTCTACTTCTCGCATAGGAATAAGGGTTTCATTACCAGAAACCTTCAGGCAACCGCCAATTCCCTAGGGAATTGGTTCAGGAAGTGGCGTATTGAGGTGAACCCGGATAAGAGCGCTGCGGTGTTCTTCTCCAGAGGTTCCACCCCGCGACCGAGATTACTTCTAGGGCGGCGCAGGGAGTGCCCTGCGCAGACAAGTAATCTCGGTCAAGTGACTGACCCATTCCCTGGGTCAAAGAGGCCAAATATCTAGGGGTCACCCTAAACAGTACCATGTCCTTCGGCCTGCACATCAAGCGGGTCTGTCACCGAGCATCCTTTGTGCTCGGTCGTCTCCATTCGTTAATCTGCAAGCGGAGTAAAATTTCCCTTTGAAATAAGGTGACGCTTTACAAAACTTGCGTTCGACCCATCATGACTTATGCGTGTGTTGTGTTCGTGCATTCGGCCTCCTCTCACATCAATAAACTCCAAGCGGTTCAAAACCGCTTCCTCCGTAAAGCCGTAGGAGCCCCCTGGTTCGTACAGAATGTCGATCTCCACTCCGATCTAGGTCTCGAACCTATTCGCGCCTATATTAAAAAGGCGACAACACGACACTTCGCGAGCGCATCTACCCATGCGAATCCGTTAATCGTAGCCGCCGCCGACTATGATCCCCCCGACCCCTGCCGCCACCGCCGGCCGCGACATGTCCTCACCGATCCCCCGATGCTTTGTCATCCATTTTTTCCGCTCAGAATACGGGCGTCGTCGACGTAGTCGTAGATCCCCTCCCATAGCCGGCGGTTGACCGGTGCACTTAGTAGTGCACCCCGTCCCCCCACAGCGACTGTCCCAACCGAGGGCGCCTCTTCAAGGCGCCCTCGAGTATGTCGCCCCTTGCCCTTCTGACTCGAGCGTAGTGGTTGCACGCTCGCCCTTAAGTCCGGTGAAGCTGTAAAGGACTCGCGGCCAACAGCGTACATCACTCACACACAAACACACTTAACACGAGAGGGTTACGTTCTATAGTTTAGGTGTTCCTATGGCCACCTTCCGACACCATCATCAGACCAGCTCATCATCATCATCATCATCTCAGCCTTCAGACCAGCTCCTTGGCACCATATTATTTAATTTTTAACTTTACCCTCAATCGAATTCCTGCACGTGCTTGAAAAATAGATCACAAGATTTGAAGTGGAAAGGCAGACACACACGAACATTGCAAGTTAAATAAAAGCTTGTAAAAAGAAACTAGTCCGGTCAGTCCATGTTAAAATTTACTCATTCTTTAATAAAATACGTTATTTCAAATCGAAACAAAAATGAAGAATTGTATGCACATCAATTCAACCAGATGATAACAGTCAAGAATTTTTATAAAATATATTTTCGAGCACCTGTCTTTTTGGGTGCTTTGTGATCGACAGATTACAATAAATTAAAATATCATGAAAATTAGGCACAACACATTTTGAAACGGCAAAATGACATTTAAGAACCTTATTTTTGATTTGTTTACCTCATGAATTTATAACCCTATCTATATATGATAGGTTTGACGGGAAGTCGAAGAGTGTTGTTATCAATTTGTTTTAATTTACAAAACTTGTGTTATTTCGACTAATAATGTATAATGTTGGTGGAATATTAACAATTATGTGTTCTTATATGTGCATGAGTGAAGGTAATTGTAACAAAGTGATAAAACGTGCCTTTTCGACTTCCCTCAAAATAGCCGTCGCAATTGGTATGTTAAGTATCCAGTATAATTTCATTATCATCATTGTTATCAAGTTAATCGGGGAGTCGAATTAATTAACAAACACGATTTCATATCTCACTGAACACTTTGAAAATAAACTTAAAATTATTGTGAAGCCATAACTTAAAGAAGAACCCTACATATCCATGGTTTACCTATGGTTTACCTTAGTCAAATGCCAAAAGGAACGGATTGTAGAAACATGTAATTCTAAACAGTAATCACTACATATTATAAAACAAAGTCCCCCCGCCGCGTCTGTCTGTCTGAACACGATCAACACAATAACTTCCGAAACGATTTTCATACGGTTTTTTAGCAATGTACGGAGTGATTCAAGAGGATGATATATTTTGAGGTTAGGTATTTACCCGTGCGAAGACCGGGTGGGTCGCTAGTTCCTCATATAATGTAGGTGAACACTAAAAAAGGATTTTTGAAAATTCATTCATCCATCTACATCTACGCCTGATATATTCCAGACCCCGGGGATTAAGAAATACTGATGAAGAATCCCTTAGGCCGTGTGTGTATATAGAAAATAATGTAGAAATATTTCAGAATCGACTATTTATTGATACTCTTAACACAAATGAAGGTCTAAAAATGTATGTTTGTCCGTTTGCCTATTTGTTCGAACATTATGAAAAAATAACTAAACTGATCCTGACTGAATCTCCACATTTGGATAGCAGATATGTTGTCTTACTTAAAGTAAGTGATAATCAGTGTATTAATTTTAAGGCAGGCAAGCCGCGAGCAAAATCAGGTTATATGTAATTGCACGTAATAATACTTTTAAAAAACTTTAATTCGGTATCTCAATCATTCAATTCCTCATTTCCAAGTACAATAAATATGCGTTTAATAATCGTGATATTCAGTTTAATTGGAAGCAAATTATTATGCATTGATTACACCATCGGGAAGGTCAAGTAACAGGAAAATCCATCTTACGAATGAACCTAGACATATTTCATCTTATAGACGGCATAGAGTGGTTTATGTCGTCTATAAGACGTTGAGTTGAGAACTTTTACACTAATTAGAGAATCCTAACGGATCCTCGGCAGGAACGTAATCAGGGACGGACATCTAAACCATTAGTTTATGGTACAAACATAGCCTTGCAGTAAGTGGCTACCTGTTCGGTGTTAAATTAATTATACTCTAACATTATAATACTAGCAATTTATTATTTTATTATTATAATACTAGCTATTTAGGCCGCAGCTTCGCACGCAATTATTTTGTAATTTGACATAGATAGGTATCAAATTTTATATATATTATTTGAAGACCTAAGACTCGTTCATAATTTTATTAAAATCCGTTTGGCCGTATGAAAAAACAACAGCTATTCCGCAGGAACCGTACTTATCAAAGATAAAATAGCTTAAAATAATCTCTGAAAACTCCCCTTATCTTCCCGTGAAAGTCCCGCAATAAAAGGTTCAGCCGCTCTGGAGCCACCCGCCGCCCGGACAAACAAACAGACCATCAAACAAAAACTTAAAAAATGCGTGCTGGTGTTCTGGCTTCATGCAAATAGCCATATGAGCTAAAGTAAAAGTGTTTATTTTGAAATCACAGACAAAAACTTAAATTCGATTTATTTCTATTGATAAACAATGAAATAAGTAATGAAATGTTTAACTTATAGAGTTGAAAGACCACCGACTCAACTCAATATTTTTGAGATAACGACACAATCAAATAAACATGGTGTGGTCATTGCATTATACATATAAACAAAACTGTAGCGCGATCTTATTCAACGCTAACGCCATCTCATAGAACAACATATTCTTTACACACAATACTTTCTTTCTGAAAAGGGTCCCCAGAGTATTAATCTATATATTAATTATAATTATTGGTAAAATCTCCTTGATTGAAACATTCTCTGCCTTTCCTGCATATCTATATTCTATGATATTTATATAGATTTTAAAAAAGTACAGTTGCGAGTCACCATCGTACACGAATGATTTTTTTTTAAATCGTATATGAGCTGTTTATGTAACAAAGTGTTTTCCGTACATTTCGTACGAGTGCTAAGATATTACTATACCAAAGTCCATTCAAATCCGCTCAGTAGTATTTACGTGATTGACGGACAGACATGTACGAGTAATATTTCAAAAACATCCTTTCGGCTTCTTCTCAGGAAGTGCACCCCAATTAAAATCTTCAATTAAAAAGCAGTGTTTTGTCTTTTAGATGTATATGGGTAAAAATGCGCAATTACTTACACTCATTGATCAAATATAGGTAGATACACGCTCGCCGCATGAAAAATGGCACTACCAAAAGGAGACAAAAGTGGACCCTACTAAAAAATTAACGAAGTCTTCCGCTTTTTTGCAAATACTACTTTAAGTAATACGACGAAGGTACAATACGCCCTAATTTATGTTTATATCATAACTATAACTACTCACGTGGATTTGGGGACGTTTTTAATGTAACTTTTGAACGGGACTGTGTATCTTGTTATGATATATCAATGCCTACACTGTATCTTAAAAGAGTTCCGACTTAAAATTTACGAAAGCGACATGTTGGGTTCGTACTTAGGGTAGCCAGACGTGTAGCTTTAGCTGATAATGTTTGGCTTTTTACGGTCGTGTCTGGTCAAGTTTTCACGTATCCGCCTTGTCCGGCTTGGCCTTGTTGGGCTTCTTATATGGGGTAAACCAAAAAGATGATTAGACTGAGTAGTAGGTTGCGATAAGTTACAACAATACAAAACTATTTAATTTTATAACAATACTGTATTCGTATTAAATGAACAATGAAAATCCGTGACCAAGTTTATTTCTTTATAAAAGTTGAGTAAACAAAACCTCGTGTGTTCAGTTTGCAAAATCTTACGTATTAAATAGCAAAACAAGTCCTGAGTACAACTATATTGTATATTTTGGCATGGCGACAGGGATTAGAGAATGTAATATTAGAATATCGAAATACAAGCCATCCCGCACTCTTTTTGAAGAATGAATCTTGTAAGAAAACCATGTCGGATCACACGGGATTTGTGTATCAATAAAATTTTATGTGAACGTGGATGCAAGCCGGTGTACTGAATTACTTATTGACCATTTCAGTAAATCAAGTATTACGGTGCTCATGTAGAAGAATTAAGGACTTGACGCATCGAAAAAGCTACAAAAACGTGCTAAAATGCAATAATATCACAATCTGTGTATATGCACGTTTATTAATTGACTCTTGTGTATGTAATCACTAAAACACTCAGTTACTTCGATTCTAACATGCAGCAGTAGTCGTCAAAGCGGTAAAGTGCAGCGCTTCGAACGCGCTTCTTATGCGCGTTTTTATCGCGTTTGCCGTGCGTCTGTATCGATACAAATGCAAACTGCCTTCTCAAGCATTTTTTTAGGTTTTGCAAAGCAGAAAACGCGCTTTCGACGACCGTTAACCGCGTGAGGTTCAATGCGCGTTGACAGCGCGAAAAAAAGTCGCCGTACTATGCATATGCTCTAAAGCGCGAGAAGTTATTTATTTTTAATTATTTGGGGGGGCTTACAGCTAGCATAACTAAATTAATAATATCATGAAGAAACAATAAGCCCTTTTCAAGCCACTAAATATAAAGACTTAAGGTAAATAGCTCGCTAATAACAAACAAAATTATACAAAGTAAGTTTATAAATTAAAAAGATACAGCAGACAGCTAGGAGGAAGTAGTATTTGATAAGAAAAGCATTCATTGAATTAGTAAATAGAAATAAACTCAATCGTTTATCGGAGTCCACAATTTTTGCATAGTCAAGATGTTATAAATATGGGAATTATGCAATTACGGCAAACTACAAAAGGTGAGCGGAAGAGGTTTACCGAATTCAACTAAACTCAAATATAGGTACTATTAACTTCTATGCTAATATTAAGATATTATTGTTATATGTCATGTGCGTGGGAAGAAATAATTACGCCGATACAAGGTCTGTGAGAATGCAGAGTGGAGTAAGTGTAGGGCGGGAGTGCTCCTGGGGAATGTTTCAATATATTTTTATTGTGAGTTGAGGGCAGTCGACTTTAGACTGCGCTGTTTTCATTAGGTAGCGAACATGAGAGATTTTTCACGAATGTATAAAGGGTGTAAGGTTATCTTTCTCGCAATCATTAAATTTGTTTATTTATTTATTCGTGGCATTCAGTTTTTATTGCTACTCGCACAGCTACGCTTTTCTAGACCTAATTTGCTCAAAGCTTTTTTATAAGGGTAGGTACGTAATCTTAATGTTACGTGTTCTTATTTAATTATGTCACATATGTGGCAGGAACGTTATGCCAGGATTTTACAAAGGGAAGATCTCCCAGCCAGCGGGTGTTGTGTCTGGCCGGGCCCGCCAGTCCCCCTTGAGTTGTTGTCGGGGATTTGTGTATGTATATGCAACGTGTTGTACAAACATTCATATTGCCTTCTAAACATGTATGGAGAATCGTTGGTGATATTATATTCGGCGCAATTCGTAGGTAGGTAGTCGTAAATTTAATTAATAATATTAAGAATTTGTTGTTTGTTATTACAAGTTTTTATTTAACTTGTTTTAACAATTGTCGTATCGTTCGAATCTTGTGATCCATTTTTCAAGCATTTCGGGTATCCGATTGAGCCGAAATTTGGCATACATATGTAAGTTCAGTGACAATGCAATAATATGGCACCATGGAGCTCGTCTGATGATGAAGTTAGAAGGTGACCTATGTGAACATGTAAACTATACAACGTTACCCCCTCGTGTTTAGCCCAATGGAACCACCTAACTACTCAATATGACCCCGCCGTGCTTGGACTCATTGGATATGTTTTGACTAGTATTTTAGACCCGAATGGTGTCCAAGGTCTAATGATGGAGCTGGGAGGAAGCCTCCTGTGAGCAGTGTATTTTTGCTATAAATTCTTGTTTTTAAAAAGGTAAGGAAAATTATTCTAACAACATTTGTGCAAATTTTTGAACCAGGTCAGAATTGATTTATATAATAAGGCATTAATCTGTTCAAAAGATAGAGGACCGAACAATTTTTCTTTATGTATGAAATAAAAACAATAAACGATGACTCACTAAATAGTCGCTTGTTCGATCCCTGCACGTAACAAATCGATAATGCTAATAATAAATATTAACTAAATTGGGTTTACTACGAAGTACCCTATCGCAAGGGATTCTAAATATCTGAATTAACTATATTTGTTGTTTTACAACGTATCGCTGTACAACTTCGCTGTCAGGAAAATACGAGCTGAACGATCCAACGGTTTACTATTTCAAAGTTTAATTAAACAGATATCTCTGCTACCCTTTATACCATTATACAAACAGAATACCTAATGATTTCTGTAACACATCAGACGGCCTAGAAAAGTTTTGTTTCTATTATCTTGTCGCAATCGATAGCACATTGTTCTGACCACGAGACATTTCGTGGCAAAATATTTAAGGTTTGGTCCAATAGCCGACGGAGCGCGACGAGAGCGTGACAGAAGCACTCATCTACATTCTGTCGTGACGTTTGCCGTCGCGCCGAGCGGGGCTTTCAGATGATTTCAGTACATTACAACGCGTCGGAAGCGCGACGGTGGCGCGGCTTGGGGAGTCCCAAGCCGCGCCACCGTCGCGCTTCCGACGCGCTGCGCCGGATATGTGGCGACTTTTTGGTTTTACATTTTTTCGTTTTCTATTAGCGCGACGACTGTCAAAAATCCCCTTGGCTACAGGCTCAACTATACCTAGCCATCTTTCGGACACCTTTTGTCCAAAAACCTTATTTCTTGCAGATAAGGCGGTTCCCTACAACTTAAGGCGCAAGCCGGGCTTAGAACCGGCTTACCTTGTAATTATAAGATTTTCTGACTGAATCTTCCAAACGCAGTAACGATACTGTGAACTTATTTATCAACATTAATGTGTAATTTTAATCTATTTATCTGTTCGTCATCAGGCCACATCCCTTGCGGGGTAGGCAGGAAGTACAGATAACCAACAGGTTCATTCCTTACAGATCTCTCTGGCTTCTTCCACTCTCATAGATCGTCTCATACATGCTCGTCCGTTTCGGAGACTCTTGACGCTTGATAAGACAGTCTAGATCTTCCCCGGGACCTACACCCTTCCACTGTGATTTTGATATCAAACAATAATTAGCACATATGTACTAATAAAATAAATGTAACAAAAATCAGTTCATCAAAATATCTGCTATGGCTAATTGCATTTTATATTTACTTACCACCTCCTAGTATCGCGATTCGCCGTCAAGCTTTTGCTCAGATATAAAATAGATATAAGTAGCATTCTCTTTGTGTACCATACAATAAGCAACATCATAATACACGTTTCACAATATACGTATAGCTCTATACTACCGTCTCCAATGTCGATGTCTGTTAACCCAGACATGTTTTCACATTATCTACACCTAGTCTAGGAATTGCTCCTTCTGTTTTGTTTTTACAAAATAAATTAAAAGTAAAAAACCTTTTTTAAAAACAAAAATTTTACTTAACTACGCTAAAAAGAATAAAATAAACTCAATTGTTTAAAACTTGTCGCGAGATTTAAGTACTCGTATTTACATAGTTTGAAAATTTTAAAAATTTAAATCTATCAGATTTGTAGTCGAGTTATGTATTAATTTGACTTGTTTATCTACACAGATAAACAGAATTCAAAATGAAGCGATTTATTTACCGGTGTTCATCGATGATAACGTTTTCAGATGACAATTCAACAAAATTAATCAAATATTCGAAATTATCATAATATGTAATTCTACGACCAAACTTGACGTTCACCTCTTCGTTCCGATTCATCTCTCTAAAAAATAACGGCGTACTTAATACAATTTGAATATTTTTTCAGTATTTCGCGCCCTTATCTCCGGTAATTGGAAATCAAGGACAAGGACAAAGACAAGGAGTGCAATAAAAATCTCTCTCACCTTTTAAAAACAACAAAGGTTGTCTGTGTAAACTGATTACATTTTGTCATCGATGTTACATACCAATGTGATAGGAGGTGAGTCTTACGTACACCGGGCACAGTTGCAGGCTCCAGCCAGCTACTACAGAAGTAATAATATAATAATATTAGCCCTGTTAAGAAACTGTCTCACCGTTGGGAACGGGCCTCCTCTCAAACTGAGAGGATTTAGGCCATAGTCCACCACGCTTTCCCAGTGCAGTTTGGCGAACTTCACACACCTTCCAGAAATTGTAGGCATGCAGGTTTCCCTACGATGTTTTCCTTCACCGTTAAACAAAGTGATGGTTATTTTTTAAAACGCACCTGCTTTTTAAAAGACAGAGGTACGTGCCTAAGTGCGAACCCGAGACTTCTAACTTTGCAGTTCAGAAACGTACAAGTACGTAACTACAGAAGTATTCGTTAGAAAATCTCCAAAAATATGCCTCTGTCTAATAATGCTTTTTTTGTATGAGTAATGATCTAGGCTGTTGGCCGAGGGATCTTTACAGCTTTACCAAGGAATGGTCTTGTGCAGCTTAGCATAGTGCAGCTTACGACTACGAGGTCATGTTACAATCCTAGGATTTACATTACCAACTATAAGCAGAAGTGTATTTATTCCGTAATTATGCGACGATGCAACCGATTACTCAATTTTGACCGTATTGTAGATAATTTAACACATTGAATTTTATAAAAAATATTTAATATTAAACTTATGTACATCATGTTCTGCTCATAAAATTATCATATTATAATTAATCAAAAATATACTGAAGATATAAATCGGACAAACATTTAAAAAAGTTTAAGACGTGCGTATCATGATTTCTAATAATCGAGCAAAACACATTAATGAAGCATGAACTAAATTGGCGACGAATGAGGCGAAGCTGTTTGTAATGGAATATAATCACGAGAAAATTGTCACAGATGTCCAATTTGCAGTGGGTTTAATTTGGGAATTATCGTATAATTTAACCGCACCGTCAAAATACTACAATTAAATAATACCAAGAGTCTCCGTAACCGGCGAGCGTGTATGAGACGAACTATGAGAGTCGAGGAAGCCAGAGAAGTATGTAAGGAAAGAACCTGTTGGAACTCTGTACTCTCTGCCTACCCCGCAAGGGATCTGGCGTGAGGTTATAGATAGATAGATAGATAGAAATAATACCAGATTGTCAATATTGTTGAATAAATAAAGCTTATTAGCGAATAACCTATTATAACAAATGCGGTTTGAAATATTTCGGTTATATTTGGAACTCCACACATACAAAATACAACCAATGCTAAGTAACGATAAATATAATTTAATAACATCGTACTCGGAAAGATTATGGAGCACAATTTGACAGAAGATCAACTACGCGCATTGTTGAAAATACCATTATTCTCAAACCAGTTCTATAATTCCTTATACACTAGCTACCTATTTCGTTCATATAACTATGAAAATATCGAAAACAGTTTCAAGGCTGGCTGTTTCTCATATATACATCGTAATATAAAACAATTATTCACATTATTATGTTAATCATTGAGATTTTAATTTAAATTAGAAGTGATTGTGGTTTTCTTACCGCCGATGTTACTATTGCCTCTATTTGGTCCTCCACTAAATGTCTTTTTACAGGAGAAACATCTTTAGAAGATTCCTAATATTCGCTATTCGATTCTCTCTCCGAGGTATGCGGGACTCTTGCTAAAAAAACCTCGTGATGGTATTCTTCGAGGCAATAGAGGGCACCCGGATTTCCAAACACAACTTAAGGGAATAAAAATTGTTTTCCCTCAATTTCGCTGGGCCCACGGCAGAGTGATACCACAAGCGCCAATATTTCTTGTGGATATCGCCCGTAACTAGACGTGCTCTCCACGCCTGGGACAGCAGAGCCGATCGATGGGACAGCAGGTTCTGTAGCTAAGTGGGCTTTCTATGGTCGTTAACGCTAATATAAAAAGGAAATATGTGTAGCGACCCCTATACATCGCTACATAGTTGCGACTAACTAGCAATAGATGGTGCTGACGATTAACAATACATGTCTAGAACGCGATATTAAAGTGCGCACGACGCGTAACATATATACAAGCCCCCGACAACAACTCTGGGGGGAGAGTGGTAGGCCCCGCCAGACACACCACCCGTCTGGCTGGAAGATCTTCCCTTTGACAAATCCTGCTACATTGGTGACCACCGACATGGACACAAGCAAGCCTTCTGCAGAGTCATCGTCATCGTACATCCCTCCACAACAGGTCGTTCAGATTCAACAGCAGCAGTCACACAGCAAGCCACTCGTCATTCTCAACGGACCATTGGCAGCTTACTCACAGGCGACATGGTTCGTCGACTCATGATACGCAACCGACTCAGAGGACTACAGTCATCATATGGACTTCGCCACCAACAGTCGACACTTCAAGCTCAGTCTCGACTCACTGAAGACTTCGAGCATCTGCGCACACAGTCTCGACTCACCGCAGACTACGCGCAACTCGGCACTTGCAAGCTCATCACTACGAGCACGACGCAGCGACTTCAAAAAGAATCACGACCTCCGGTCTCGGAGGGGAGCCATGTAGCGACCCCTATACATCGCTACATAGTTGCGACTAACTACCAATAGATGGTGCTGACGATTAACCATACATGTCTAGAACGCGATATTAAAGTGCGCACGACGCGCGCTCAGAGTTATTGTCGGGGGCTTGTATATTGACACAACACCCGTCTGGCTGGAAGATCTTCCCTTTGAGAAATCCTGCCACAACGTTCCTGCCACAAATGTATGGGAATAACGTTTGCTACGAAAAGTCACGTGTTCAGAACAATGTGCTATCGATTGCGACAAAAGAATAGAAACAAAACGCTTGTCACTTGTCTAGGCCCTCAGAGCTACTAACTATGTGTCTATGACATTACGGAAGAACAGGAAGTGAGACATACAAATAAATTTATAAATAAGTACATCACACGCTCGCTTTTTCCCAGAAAGTATAGGAAATCCACATTTGGCAAGTATGTTTTTGGTCCCCATGTGACAAGAGATGAAGCCGACGTCCTTTTCGACCGTATTTTTGCAAATTGTACATACTTTTCAAAAACTCTGAGGTTTACTTGGACACAGAAGTTTCCTCAGCATTTTTACCTTTTCTTTAAGCAAGAAATTACTATAACTAAGTTCAAATATCATTGTCATTCGGCCGGTTTCAATATTTAAATCAAGGATAGATTTACCTACTACGGATAGAATTTTGACATATTTTGAATGTGAAAATTCTACTGACAGTAAGCAAATCTATCGTTGAGTTGAATATTGAAACCGGCCATTAGTAAATTACAGTGTTCTCCCTGTGGACGTACCAAATATAAAAGTGAGAAACGAAGCAAAATCTTCAACATCATTAACAGACTCATCTCCGTGCTTGAGCGGAATGGGCTCTATTCATAGTAAATTATCCTGGCAATGAGTTTATAAATTTAAACAATGCAAACGTAATAAAATTCACACGTTAGTCTATGGCTTTGAAGATTGCCTATATTCTAAATAAAATATTAATAATTGTTTAGCCTTAAACCTGCGAGATTAAAGACATGATGTTTAATAAAATTTGCAAGAATATAGTAGATAAAAAAATTAATTAACATAATTACTTTTTATGTTAATTAATTTAACATAAAAATATTATATGTTAATTATAACTAACTCGCCGTAACCGGCGAGCGTGTATGAGACGAACTATGAGAGCGAGGAAGCCAGAGAGGTATGTTAGGAAAGAACCTCTTGGAACTCTGTACTCTGTGCCTACCCCTCAAGGGATCTGGCGTGATGTTATAGATAGATAGATTATTTTTTATGATTACCTATTACTATCTGGTAGCATGAGTATAAATATTTATATATATTTTGTCAAATTCAGGAAACCCTGACTCTATACAAGGTGTAACATAATAAACGCAAGACCGCAGACGCCCCGATTAGAGAATTGCTTCATAAGTTCAAAACGAAAACCAACTTTTAAAATTTAAAGGTTTTTACCCTGTTTTAAAGCACTTTTATACCCCAATTTACAATGAAACTTGTACGTGTATGTGTGTGCTTTGAAAAATACGTTTTAGGAATGCATTTGAAATCCCCTTATTGCTATGAATCAAGAATAAATTTAGTTTATTATAGCGCACTGAAAGAGTAAAAGCATTTTTTGCAAATTTAAAAAAAAATTAAAATTCCTTAGAAGTTATTGGAATCAATTCAGTTACCGATTTAGAACAAACTACTTTCAGGTCTTGCGTTTATTATGTTACAGCTTGTATAAATCCCCTCAATGTCCCCTCAATGTCAAACCTCTTTGAAAAATAAATAAAACTAATTAATAATCCCAGACACGATTCTTTTATTTCAATAAATTTTATTAGATGTCGTAAACTGTCAAAATCTTTCAAATCTTTCCTCTTTATTAAAAAAACTTACAACTTAATAAAATTATATTACTGAATTATGTAAATTGTAACGATTTGCGTTTTAGGGACTGACACAATGAAATCGATATATCGGTATGTTGTTGTTTAAAGTGTACAAAACCAAATTGCCGATTTTTTTTCGAACATATTATATTATGTACCTGACTGTTACATTTAGTATTCTCATGGTCAATAATTAATACATAAACGTAGATACGCTATTTTGATATATTAAAACAGAGTTTTATAGATTTTTTAATAATAATACACGTAAGCGACGAATCAAGCGATTTGTCAGACGATTTTTCCGGGCAATTTGTAAATAAATAATGAGATTATTTTATTTTGTTCTCTTGTGATTCCTAAATAAACACCGGCCCGCCTATATTCCCCAAGCGGGGGTGGCAGAGGTGTACTGAGTACACCCACGTTTCGCCGACGATGTTAGTTCCCATGTAATAGGGGGCGAGCCTATTGCCATATACCGTGCACAATTCCAGACTCCGGACTCATACTGGGAATTTTTCGTTAGAAATACTACATTTGTCCGACCTAGGATTTGAACCCAAGACCTTGTGATCACAAAGCGATGTTGCTTTGCCACTAGACCAACGAGGCAGTCCTACTGGTTTCTAAATTAATTTTATTAATATCGATGATGAATGATTCATTCTTAATTATAAATTTTCTCGATAAGATATTCAATAGATTCTATTTCACACTCGCCACATATCTAGAAACGTCAAATTCTAAACGTCCGCGTACCCATGACTGGTGAAAAGGACTAAAGGAGTACTTCTTTATTCCGTGAATAATTTAATAAAAATTTTAAACGAACTGTACAATTTTCATATGAATACATAATTTTAAACACAGAATAAACATTGTAATTATATAATACCTACTGACTATTTAGATCCGAGTTTAGATGCTTGTGATACCAACCCACACGTCTAAGTATTAAATTACTTAAAGAAATACTTTTTAGTTTTTGAAGTCCACAAATACTTTAACTATTCATTTTCTTATCTATATTATCAAGACTTACAAATTCCAAACGCCTCCTGGACTCTAATTTAAACCAACCACGCGATTGAATAGGTAGGTACTTATACATAATAGAAAATAATTTATATTTTTATAAAAACGTAGCCCCACACTAGGATTTATTCCTGTTTCACAAACTTGAAAATTTGAAAATTTACCTACATATATGATAGAAAATACATTATTTTTTCTTTTAAAAAGGTAGCCCCACACTAGGATTTATTCCTGTTTCATGGGTGCAATTTATTCCTGTTTCATGGGTTACAAACTTGAAAATTTACATACAAAAGTACTCAGACCGAAACAAATAAATATGGATAAAAAAATATTTCTCCCGTGCGGGAATCGAACCCGCGACTATTAGACACAGTGGGCGGAGCGGCTTAAGCTCTGAACCACTGCGCTAAATCGTCCGTTATTTACATTATCTTCCATTCTTAAAGCGTTGGTTATAAAATATAACCTAACACACAACTTGAGGCGCATCAATTTTCAGAAGTCCTTTCTTGTTTAACATATAATTATTAATATTTCACGTGTACTTAACAACTTCAATAATATGTAATAATATAAAAAATAAGGCAACTTAATACGGCAGAAACAAAACATTAGTCGACTTAATAAAAAGCGAGTATTATTTACGCCGAGTATTGTACATACTTCGATTTGTCATGCATTTTATATCACAGATACTATTTTATTTATACCGTGGTAAAGAATATTGAAATGGAAAAAAACTGCGGTATGGCACACCTCATAGAGGTAGGATGTTCCTAGTACCCCTATGGCACACCTTTTGGCCATAGGCTGTCATCCAAAGACAATGCGAGTTTGTGTAGTGGTAATTAGAATTTATTCGCGTTTTGGTTTCACATTTTTTCATTTTTTTTTTAAAAGATACTATTGCATACAACACTCTATCACGCTCCAGTACAAAAGTAATCAACCATGTATGCAGTCATTCAAGTATGCGAAAACATCATTTTTTGTAATGTTAAACACTAGCGCTGTCTCTATATCTATAACTGATAAACAATTGATTGTCTTCGTACAAAGCCTTAGGAAAATGTCGCTGGGTCTATCAAACTCCCACCGACTAAAAACCTAATTGTGACTAAAATAGACAAAGCAGAGGGGCACCCCTCTGTGAGGCTAGACACTTTCCTCTCGGCACCGACGCCGCGCTCACGGCGCCGTGAGCAACACCACGCCACCACGCCCCGCTATTCTCCCGAAGGTCAGACGTGACGAACGCTCAGGGTTCTCACACCTCGCGTCCCACAACCATAAAAATCGCGCCCTCCAGTGATGTTTGCGTATACGAGAAAGTAGAGCCGGCCTACATCGATGCCTGTACTAAAAGCCATCTTTTTCAGGAGACAAACTACTGTTTATTTTTCTAAGTGTACAATAACTATAAATTATTTTATGGCATCTTCTCTGTTAGTTAAAATAAAATACAAATTTCGCCATGAAAATATGTTATATTCTTAAACACTTATGTCGAGCTCTGTCGTCTCAACCTACCCCGCAAGAGATCTGGTGTGATAATTTAGCAGATTTATTTGTATGCCACTTTTTTAATTGACATCAACGACTAGTCTACACTGCAAAGAAGTTTAAAACAACTACACTGCGTTTTAAAAATCTAGATGACATTTAAACTCTATTTTTTTGTAAGTATATCATCCAAACCATCATACGGAAAGACGCAGTTCGACCACCTTTAATTTATTGCGTTTATTCAAAGAAAGTAATAAATGAACAACATTCTCTCATTCCACTTTTTGACAGAAAGGACTATTTAAGCTTCTATTTTCGAAGATGTATTGTATGAAAAACGGCAGGTGTTTATTTAGCTAAATGTACATATGTATGTACTACCGTGATCTGTCAGACAAAACTTATTAGGGGCTAGCACGTACAACCAGCTTATTGAAAATTTTAGCATGAAACTCGTTTCTACCTTTATTCTTGTATTTATCAAAACCATGTGGAATTTCTCTATATGACTGTACTTGAAATAAAACTTCTTTTTACGGATTTTATCTTTGTTTATTTTGTTTTTATGTTGCCGACGTTTCGATGCTTTACAGCAATTAAGGTCACATGAAGGAGCCCTCAAGGTCACCTATGGTCAGTGCTTCCCGTGACCATGGGTGCTGTAAAGTACTCTAAACATCAGGAAAATAAAAATAAAATAAACAGATATAAAACCCATACAAAGTAGTTTTATATCATTGATTCTGTTTTTTGTTTTTTATGTAACGTCATATCTTATAAGGCATTTTTGATCAATTTAGATAATTCTTCATTTATTTTAAAGACGCATATTCCTATTATCCCGATCCGATGAAAAATTTCAAAGGCTCAATGTGAAACTCTCTGATAAAGTGAAAGTGAAATCTTCACTTTATTTTTCCAACTTACTGATTCTGACGTGAGTCAGTAGATTTATCTTATTTTATCTTGATCTAGTGGTTTGATTATGTTCTTAATGAAAATAAAAGAAAAATCACATTTAACTTAACACAGTAACATACTTGAAACAATCTCGCAGTCATAATAAACTTTAATATACTTAACAAATCTTCATTACGTTACTTAATAGCTAGTCTAGAAAGTTAAGGCTACAAAATAGAAACATCCTAAATTTGACCTATTTTCCTATTAGTTAAAGCCTACAAAAAACAACATTCAAAATTTCGCCCAACGCGTCGCAAGTTGCTGTTCTAAAAGCCATTACATTTTATTGTCCATAAAACGAATGTCGCTAAGAGAAAAGGTTCCCTGTCATCACGACCTAAGGCCTCTACCACACGGATGCGTATGACGGTCAATATTAACGCAATACGTTTTTGAATTTGTACGATATAATATACTGCTGCATTAATTAATAACCCACCATAAAGCCGCTACAGATATAGTAATAACAGATCGAGTTTATGTGTAATGTTATTCACTTAGGTACATTTGTCGTAGAGATTTACGTATTCCGCAAACAATTAGTAGCTTTATACTTAAGCATGTAGAGTGAATATAAACGACTGCGCAAATTCAACCTCGACCGTTGCACCAGAAGGGATGGTAAGGAGTGAACAAAACAGATGTTATACGAATACATATCGAAAATGTTTTAAACTCATACACTCAGTGAAGTAATTTAAAATGTTCAGGAAACTACGCAAAATCCTTGGTCGGTCATTTAAAAAATCATTTATATTTACATCACATATATGGACAATTAATACAGTACGAACTTAATCGAATAAAATAAAAGAATAGGATATTTATAAGGGGCTGGTGACCGAGATAGATATAAGAATACCTGTGTTACGGGTAATCAATGTGTGTTGCTAGTGATGACTTACAGTACTGATAAATTGTCCCTTTGAGCCTCAAGATCAACCAACGGGTTCTGGAGAAACATATGCCCGAAGTTTCGAGACCAAAAACATGAGGAGATCGGCAGGTAAATGAAAGTAACCAACACAGCTCTCAGTATTTATTAAATTTAAATGTCAGTAAGCGGAGTAACCACAATCCTGCTTACACTTATTTGCATTGGGATTGCCCAAACATGGCGTTCTGTCTCTGACCTTGACTTGTGGGTTAAAATACTTTGCCAAGCAGGGATATACATAATATAACACGCTACACACAAGGACACGTCCTTGTTAAATTAACAATTTGATCAACTAGAATTTTTTCCCTTCCCTATGTAAAGACTCGGAATTTAGTTATCGAGGCAATGAAACCACACTATCATGAGAAGTGGATTAAAAGTAAATAGTTTTATCATACTATAGAAAAAGTAAAGCATACTTTACTCACAACACAAGTACTACTAGTATAAGAAATTTGTACGAAATCTAAACATAGAAGAATCATACAAATTTTGCCTACCATTTTTTTGGAAACGTGGTGAAATCACGTAAGAAAATACTTACTCATTTTTGTTTTCGAACTCAGGTAATCGACACTTTATTTTGTTGAAGTTTCTTGAACTCCTTTCTTGTTGGTTGTACTATAAAGTTTATACCAAACCTTCTTTCACTGCCTGCGAACAATAAGACATTTTATACCAATAATTAATTAAAGTTCAAAAACGTTGAGATATAATACGTTTCTGTTGAAGTCAATTTGAAATGATTACCCGTCTGTTTTTTTTTAAACTTACTCTTAAAATATTACTTCAGACTCTAGACGTACACTTAAATAGCTAGGTAATAAAACTCTACAAAACATGTATGTATCTATGTACATTTATATCTGTAATGAATATTAAACAGTGGCAGGTAATACGAACCAGTTTGAAGGAAGCGTATATTATTACTACTTTGTATAATAATTCATTACTTATACAACACAATTTATACTTACATCATCGCCCAGATGATCTGGGGAATCTGATATCACCAAAAGGGATCTGTCCCGGATCAGATCTGTCCCAAATAAGCAGATAATACAGAGTTCTATCTCTACTGCCATAATTCGTCTCAGACACGCTCGTTTATAAAGACTTTTAACTTGTCCATCAGATAAGTATTTCTTTGGTCATGATAAGGCAGTCTAGGTCTTCCTCATTACCTATATCTTTCCAGTTTCCTTACATCTATTTCGTTAGTTTTTCTTCCGATGTTCTTTTTATGTGCCTAAATCACCAGAGCATACCAGACGGCTGGACGATTTAGCGCAGTGTCTAATAGTCGCGGGTTCGATTCGACACTTTCTTTCATTTACAATTAATACCTACTCTGTATTCATAACACTAATAGAAATTCACATTAAAATATTTATTATACAACAATATTCGAAACAGTGATTTTATGTTGATTACGAACATAACAATTATAATAAATAATAATTTATTACCCTATCACTGCTGGGAAAATACCTTCTCTCACAAATCGAAGTGAGAGAGAATAGTTCATACTCCATCACACAGACCCAGTGCGGATTGGTGGAGGCAGGTTTGTGACCACCTGCCGTCGGAACCTATGGAGCAGTCCATAAAGCTTCTAACTTGGCTTACAGACTACCACATTAGGTGTTAACGGGGATTTACGGCTTAATGTGCATTCCAAAGCAGGGAGATGAGCGAATATAAAAATGTCACAAACTGTCACCAATCTCAGATCGACCGCTCAGACTAACCGAGCAGAACGTTGCTTTACCTAGTAATCACTACTAGGAACACGCGCTACGAGCGCCACTACACACCAATAAAACAATTACAATCATTTATTTTGTTCGCCTTCGTTTTACCTCCATTTATATGCCAGACCCCCGAATTATAAATCAGAGGTGCTTTTTATAAAACCTTAAGAAAATAACCTCCTTTACACATTTACTGCTCAACCAGTGTTTGCATCACTAATATTGTTAACTGTTACAATCTTATTTTGTAACGATAACATTTAATATTTGGTTAATTTATCTAGTCACGTCGTATTAATTCCAGATTTTCCGACAAAATATTAAGAGTTTGTTCCACATAGTCTACACAGCTGTATTGCGTGATATTGTGACATATTCTATTTGGTTAATAATAGCTGTAATAATAAACATGGGTCAGCCTAATATACAAGAAAATTTAATCTATAGTCTTTTACAACGGCAATATAAAAACTCATCTACATGTGTACAAGTACATACCATTACATTAATATGTATATGTTCATAACTTTCTGGCAAGATAGGAACTAAAATCTTATTTTAATGTTATAATAAGTATCGAAATGAAATGTTTTAAAGAATATAGCCAATTGTATAAGTATATGGTTAGGGTTATACTTGAAACATTTATTTTATACTACAGTATTAGTTGCATTAGTCACAATAAGCTTCTTCATGCTTGTAATAGAATTTTCAATTACTATACGGTTTTACAGCTCACATAGCCAACCTAACTAACCCAGCTCCACTGGAAATTTCCCTAGCTACCTATGTTGTCACACATTTTTGGAGGTTTCTTAGTATTTACAAGTTATTCAGCCAGTACGCCAATATTTAATATCCCTAATCCCAGCATTTCGCACAAATTTCCCGCTAACTTCTAAGGTGCTTTGAAATGTAGCAAATTGAGAGAAATACGAAAAAGAGCGTGCACTGACAAACGGCCTGGTCCAGTGGTGAGGAGCTGAGTAGTCGCGGGTTTGATGCCCGCAGGAGACCAATCTATGTATGACCCACACACTTTTGTTTCGGTCTGGGTGTTTGTGTAAGTGAATTTCGTGTTCTGGGTGGTTTACAGAAATTCCTAATGTGGGGCCACGTATTTTAATAACAATAATTTAAAAAAGGATCATATTCTAGTCTACCACCGCGACCCACTCCTCTGCACGTTGCCGGTAGATACTTGATTTGGCTAACTCAAGCAATATATCTATTGAAGTCACCCTAGACGTTTCAATATTCTATGGACCGTACATCACACGTGTTCATAATTAAGGTGCTTCTGTCGAGTAAAATATATTTATATTTATTCTTTATTGTACAACATAACACTGATTAGAAACAACATTTACACAAAAGATGTACAAAGGCGAACTTAACTCAATTTGAGTTATCTACCAGTTAACCTTTGAGGGAAGAGAAACTATTTATGTGGAAGTGAGGGCAATTGTACAACAATCACGGAACTAAAAAATAACAGAATTAAAATTTAAAGTTTAGTGAGAAGTACATAAATATATAAATTATACTAATAATAGATAATATCGAAACTAAAAATAAATGTTTTGTTGTTGTCCCTAGGTATAAGGAATTCGAAATAATCTCGAAAATATATTTTAACAATACGGTAATATTAAATCACAATTAATAAACTTGCAAACCAATCATGAAGTCGACCCTGTTTATACCCTCCTATATAGTGATTGCCCAAGCCGATGCTATTTTTGCCCTGAGATGCCCTTCAATTAGTTGTCCCCACTGCCCTTCGAGCTGGAGCGTACCCGTACACGAACCCTGACGAAAAAAGGTACCGGGTCCCTATTTTGTTCGTCAGGACGAACAAAATAGGGACCCCTGACGAACAAAATAGAAACCCCTGACGAACAAAATAGTGACTTGAATATTTGCAACTCCCTTCGCTAAGTTGACTTCATTTGATTTATGAACCAATTAATTTAAACAAATTAACGAATAAACATAATGACTTAATGTCCGACTGAACGAGAACAAACTACTAACTAAGTACAAACTACTTAGAAGCATTAACAACGACAACTTCCACGATCGCGGATGTTTTGTTTCATAAATTCAAGCCTTACTACTGCAGTACAAAGAACCGGAGGTAAAGAAGGAATAACATTATGTTAAACATCCCATCATGGCTATAGGGTCAACCTCTTTTTTTCCTGTATTGTGGGTAAACATGAAAATTTACATACACTAATACCCAGAACGAAACAAATAATTGTAGATCACACAAAGATTTGTCCCATGTGGGAATTGAACACGCGACTATTATACATAATGGGCGGAGCAACTTAAGCTCTTAACCACTGCGCTAAATCGTCCGTTAACCCTCTATTACATAAACTGAGATTACACACAAAACAATGTTGTTGACACATTTCACAAAATTGATCAAAAAATTTGAGTATACCGCCGATAGAGAGAGAAGAGTGAATGCAGGGAATAGAGTATATGATTCTATGGTAAAGCTACTCGGGAGCCAGCACTTAAGCCAAAAGGCGCAGCTGGCCCTGCATAACGGAGTGCTTGCCCCAACGCTCTTATATCGCAGTGCGATTTGGGTATGTAAGAATCAGAATGAAAGCAGGATAAATGCGATCGATATGCGAGCTTTGTAAAAGATATGCGTCAAGCTGACCGACCGTATCACAACAGCGTAG
Source organism: Phalera bucephala (assembly GCA_905147815.2). Classification (NCBI taxonomy): domain Eukaryota; kingdom Metazoa; phylum Arthropoda; class Insecta; order Lepidoptera; family Notodontidae; genus Phalera; species Phalera bucephala. The sequence continues at coordinate 22,843,545 of LR990613.1, read as the reverse complement.
AAAGAAGGCGAGTAGGTATAAAAAATACTATCGGTGTACAGATGAGAAAGGGTATGCTCCATTGCTTCGGGCATATAGAAAGAATGTTGGATGAAACAATGATAAAATAGATACACAATATAAAAGTAGAAGGATGTAGGTACCAGGAAAGACCTAGAATATCTTATCATGACCAAATAGACCGTGTATTATCTGAAGGGCAAGTCAAGAGTCTCTGTAACCGGCGAGAATGTATGAGACGAACCATGAGAGTGGAGGAATCCTGAGAGGTCTGTAAGGAAAGAACCAGTTGGAATTCTCTATACTTATTCCCTACTCCGCAAGGGAACTGGCGTGATGATATAGATAAATAGATAGAGAGTATCAAAGTGCTCCGGGTGACTCTAATCACCCCTAAGAGACCATTATACAGAAATAAAACAGCAAAATAGAATAACTAGAGCTAGTCAGCTAGGCCTATCATAGTCTTGTAATAAGTCATCAGAAAACGATTTCGTAGACAACCTAAATTTTGCAATGTACGTAATATGTACTGTGAAAAGAGAAAAATAAGGGGTTTAAGAGGTTGGTCTTAAACTCACCATATACTCGTAATAAAGGGCGATCCTGTCGCCAAAGGGCGATCCTGTCGCCATGTATCGCTTCAGGAGCACCTCATCATCATCATCATCAGCCTATAGAAGTCCACTGCCAGAAAAAAAGGCCTCTCCAAGTGCACTCCAATGGGTACGATCCTTGGCTACTCTCATCAGTTTCTGCCAGCCGCCCTACGAAGGTCATCGCTCCACTTAACCTAAGGGCGTCCTGCATTACGTTTGCCAGTCCGTGGTCTCCACTCAAGAACTCGTTTGTCTCAGCGGTCATCGGCTATTCGGTTATGTGATGGGCCCATTGCCTCTTCAGCTTACTAATCCGGTGGGCTATGTCGATAACACCTAATAGATAGTAAATATTTTTTACACTCAAAGTTATTTTTAACATGAAAGACAATTGTATCGAAGGTTGCAGACATACATAGACATTAACTAATTCAGATATGTCAAAGGTCGAGCAATTTACATGTTTGAACACTCATTTGTATATTCGTGAGCTAGTTGCTAGTAACATAATTGGATGACGCTTTGGCAAAAGGCGACTTTTTATGTAAGACACATTTAAAGTTTATCAAACGCAAGTGAACACGCGAAAAACGCGTCAGTACTTTCGGAAGGATAATAAGTAATGCAACGTGCATTCACTGACCAGAGGGCTTAGTACGAAAATTTTGCTAGTGTGACCCTAGCGAGTAATCAGTCTGCCACGTTCATGGTAAATAGTAATAATAATATTAGCCCTGTTAGGAAACTGTCCCACCGTTGGACACGGGCCTCCTCTCAAACTGAGAGGGTTTAGGCCATAGTCCACCACGCTGGCCCAGTGCGGGTTGGCGAACTTCACACACCTTCGAGAAACTCTTAGGCATGCAAGTTTCCTCATGATGTTTTCCTTCACCGTTAACGAAAGTAATAATTAAGTTTTAATACGCACAAGCTTTCGAAAAGACAGAGGCGCGTGCCTGGGTTTGAACGAGAGACCTCTGCCTTTACAGTCCAATGGTCTAACCACTAGGCTATTACTGCTGCACTCATCGTTCATTCATGGTAATATTGATTAAATTTGCAGCATGACAAGGATGGCATATCAACTCACCAGAGTCGTGCTAACGTCATTATTTTCATGCTAAGCTGTCAGGTTGTAAATAAACTATCAATAGCCATATTATAACAAATCAAGACCCGGTTTTATGCATAAATGGCGCTGAATAGCAACCTGGAAACTTTCATAAAACCCATTTAAACAAAGAAATTTGAATTACTTCGTCAGTAAGAACCACTTATGAGGTTTTTTAAAGTATGCTCTATCGCCTTAATGTCTTTATTAACAAGTAGCGAGATGAAAATATGTAAAGATATGTTGTAGGTCATTTTACGTATATTCTCTAACTTATACAGACCCTGTAGCCAAGTGTACAACGAAAAATCGCGTGGTCATTACGATGCCTTAGCGATTGCGGCAAAAGAAAAGAAACGAAACGCTTGCCACTTGTCTAGGCCTTCTGGTCTTCAGTGCATTCATGATATTCGCTGATATTCTTTGCGAAAATATCGTAGTGTGCATAAGACATTATTCCATTGTCCACCGTCCATGCGCAAGTTTTCACTACTGCCGCCATAACAAATATATGTACATAATGTCCAATACATCCATACTGGTACTATAAATTAGCAAGTAACTCAGTTTGCTACCGTTTTATGCCTAAACTTCTGAGCAGATTCTAAATAAAAATCTCTCTCTTTTTAACATCCAATTCGTTGACTAGCGATTTTATAGTGTAGTAGAGAGCGTGCAAAATTGCTTTCGTTTTCTGGAAACCTTTGATCGCAAAAATGCTTTCGTTTTCTGGAAACCGATCACACGGGCGTTCCTGAAATATCGTTTTTATTAGAACGGCATGTTATGTTCTGTATTATTCAATAAAGTTCCGTTCTAAATTGGAAACTGAATTGATTTTAACTATTTTTAACATATTTTAGTTTTAGTATTTATTTTTTATCCTATACTTATATTAGCTCTAATTTTTATGCTTAACTCTGTATCCTGTGCTCTCCAGCATCAAAACATAGATGCATGTTACATTCATTTGATTAATTCCATCTATCAAAAGAGTACAGCATCCATTAAATTACCCTAAGAAACAGGTCCAAAGTTTAAAATAGAGCGAGGAGTCAAGCAAGGAGATCCAATGTCACCGCAATTGTTTTTAAACGCTCTGGAGGAAATATTCAAGAAAGTCTTTACCCTTTGGCAATCTTCGGGAATTAACATCAACTACACAAGTTTGACTAACCTCCGGTTTGCTGATAAGATTGTTTTCATCCACACCATCCCAACTGCAACAAATGCTCCAAGAGTACAGCCGGCCTTGAGACTGGGTTATCGATGAACAGATCTAAAACTCAGCTCATGACCAACAGCACGCAATGTAGGGTAGAGGTAGATGGGCAAATCATGTAATATGTTAACGAGTATACTTATTTGGGCCAGATTAACTCGTTTTAAAACTGGCAAGACATAAAAGTAACTAGACGTATAGGGAACGCCTGGAAGATCTTCTGGTCCATGAGGGATATGATGAAGGGTGACCTTCCCTTGTCCCTCAAGCGTAGACTCGTCGATATGTCCATTCTGCCCGTCCTAACCTACGGTGCTTAAACTTGCTCACTGACTGAACAATAGAAATCCTGACTTAAGGTTTTCTAAAGAGCAATGGAACGCACCATTTTAGGTGTTAAACGGACAGACCGCGTCAGGAACACCACGCTGCGTTCCATGACGCAAGTTACGGATGTATGTTTGGACGACTTGGATACTTATGCGGAAAATTCATAGATATTACAGACCCAGAATCGATTTGTGTGGACACGTAAAGCCCAGCTGTGGGATACAGAATAGGGTATTCAAAAAATATATATAACTCGTTCCAATCCTTCCCCGGCCCGCTGTATTAAATACGTTTAAACATGATGAAAATTAAATAATCTCTGAGGCCTTGCGTCATTTAAGTTACACGTTGTATATCTAGCAGGGCCCCGCAGTTTCGCAGCCGGTCAACAGCAGCCACCCGCCGGTTCCAGCTATTGCTAAAAACTATCCAGGTGACCCCATAGGTACAAAAATTATTATCAAATCGGTCAAGCCGTTTAGAAGGAGCATATTTACGAACAAATGTATACCGGAATTTTATCATTATATTAATACGTGAAACAAAAACTTTGTACCCCTTTTTACGAAAATTGCGCGGACGGAGGAGTATGAAATTTCCCACACTTATAGTTTATATTGAGAAGGAGTGCAAATAATAATATTTTTTTTTAATTATACTTAAAAATACATTAAATCAATAAAAAGCACACTACCATGTATTTGACACAATACACTTAAAATTGAGAATGGATTAATATTGTTTGTTTTTAATATTATTTGTCTATAGTCTTACTGAATAACCAGCAAACGATGAAAGAGTTTTTACAAAAAACATCGTTTACAGAGAAGTTTTGTATCATTAATTAAATTATCGAAATATGTATGCCAAGTTCAATGGACAGCATTTTCTTTTTGGTTATTTGTTTCAATAAAAAAAATTGAAAAAAGAGTATTCTTTATGTTAATATTTTTTTGTTTTTTTTTAATTTAAATTTCATATGATTTGTTTGAAAAGAATAGACAAATTAATAGTGTAGCCTTGGCGAAATCTGTGATTATAGAAGTATAGTCTTTGACAATAGAACCTTAATAATGTTCAAACTTATAATTTAAATTAATTACGGTCGAATTTCGACCAATGGGCGACCAGGGCAGTATTTATAGATAACCCAATTAAGTTAATCTTTTTCTTTAATCTTTTGTTTTAAAACGTAGCCCCACACTATGATTTATTCCTGTATCGTGGGGTGTTTACAAACATGAAAATACACATACACAAATACCCAGACCGAAACAAATAATTGTGGATCACACAAAGATTTGTCCCGTGCGGGAATCGAACCCGCGACTATTAGACACAGTGGGCGGAGCGGATTAAGCTCTTAACCACTGCGCTGAATCGTCCGTCAAGTTCGCTTCATCATTCAATTTTATATTTATAGATAACCTAATTAAGTCCGCTTCATCGCGCAAAGTAAATGTTTACCTATTAGATTGCAGCTTTCAGAAATTGTGAGTCAAAATGTTCGTTGCACTGTCATATTCGAAATATACTTTTAATCGTGTTCCTGGTGTTTCCCTCATCTGCGGTGTAATACATTCGTCATTTGACAATGTTTTAACGACCGGCTATCTAGCAGACGTCAAACCTTCACAAAGCCTTTATACGCTATGGCCAATTAAACACGTAACGCGCCGTGGTGCGATAACTTTAAGAAACGATCGTTTAATGGTACACCAAGGGCATACAATGGTCTGCACATTATACAATCAGTTCACAAAGCTAACACGACACGCCGCGTTTGGTCATAGCGAATTAGTGCTCAGAGTTTCGCAGCTAGTCCTGTTTCATCGAACACCCAGACTAAACGAGCCCCACTCGTTCTTGCTTAAACTACCACTATCTTCGCTACGAGATTTTGACCTCATACGAACCGCTGTTACTCCAGCTCGCCACACGGAAACTCTATTCACATTCCATTCCCACGCAGATATGCAAACATTCTCATTTTATCAAAATTATGTATTAAGCCAATGGCCGTACTTAGAATAACAATAATCTAGAAGCTGGGCGCGCATCGAGTTGAAGCATCAATTAGTGCTTGTAAAGCAAGTAGTCACACGATTACGCGCTTGGACACTCGGCGACCGTCGCGCGAAATAACGTGCTCTACGCGTGTTAAATTAAATTATGGCGTCTTGCGGTGTTCCTAGCTGTAACAAATCTGTCAAGCACAAAAAGAAATAGGATGGGAGTACATTTCATGTGTAAGTAGCCCAATCGGAGACCGTATTATTTAAATATAGAATTAAATGTTCCGTTCATAATTGTCACCGAAAATGATGCGTCCATTTTGTCTGTGATACCAATACCACAGTGCAATTTTTCCCTACTTTTATTTACTATGAACCTAAGTTGTTATAGTACTTAATATTACGAGTATTCATTTAATTACTTATTACATAATAATTTTACTACTTAGTTACGATGACGAAAACAGGCGTTTTTATATGTACCTTGCAGTATAATAGTTAAAGCCGGGATATCATTTTATTCCTAGTAGTATAATGATATGCCGGATGAATCATAGGCCTACATTTTGCCGATGATGTTAGATATTAAAAACTTATTTCGCCACGTGGCGGTGGCAGATGTGTACCGCGTACACTTACATTTCAGGCAATATTTAAAAAATTGTTCAACAAAAGGAATATTACAATTAATATTACACTTTTTCCGTCCTAAGAATCGATCTCAGAACCACGTTATTGTAACGCATAATACGAGCATTCTCCACCAGATCAATGAAGCAGGGAACGACACAAATAAAAAAAAATATTAACTTATAAAAAAATAAACATTACTACACTTACAGGTAATGGAATCGTGTTTTATTTTAAGAACCTACTTAATAACATCTATTTCTTTCGTCAATATGTATAAAGGTACAGGTTAGCGTTAGAAATAAACAATAATGATTTTATAATCTCTTACTGAACATTTACCCTAAAAAGGTGTAAATCATTTTTAACGAGCAACGTTTGTTGAGTTTTTGGTTTCATCGCGCGGCGTGCAATTACGACTGGACGCGGCTTCTAGATTATTGTTATTCTAAGTGATCTTAACAGGGCTCTTGATCGATGTGAAATTAATATCACTCCTTTAGTGAGTCCACTACATTCATAGGAAGCAAGAGTGGCGTTTTTCTATTTCCACATAACACTACGAGTGTACCTACCACACGGAGAAGGACATTTAATTTGCAACCTGAAACTAAGACTTCTCTGCAAGGAGCATTGCGAATAAAAATGACGCCAAAAGCGGCCTCAGCTACACACTATGTGTGCGTGTAGTGTTCGATTTTTGAAAATTTGTTCATAAGCTGTCAATGTATACGTAAGCGTGCGTACTCCAATTTATCTACCCTGGGTAGATATATGTCATGCCGATTCCGCGCACGCTATGACTAGATGGCTAGTCAAGTAATTTATATTTGTGTGTGTGCGTCCGCATGCGCGCGTGCATGCGTTCCTGTGTGCGTGTGCGCGTGCGGGCGTGTGTGTGTTACAGCTTCACCGGACAAGAGGGCGAGCGTGCATCCACTACGCTCGAGTCAGAAGGACAAGGGTGCAACTAGCTCTAGGGCGCCTCAAGGAGGAACGGCCTCGGCTTGGGCAGTCGCTGTGGGGGAGGTCATATACTAGGTGTCTGGCCGTGGTACTCTAAACCGGCCGGCGGGCAAGGGATTCTAAGTTTGCACCCTTAGATGAATTACTTGTCGACATGAAGATTTACACGCGCGGAAACGGCATAAAATTTAGATACCAATATGGTAGATACATTCTCCCCTTACGTCGGTGTCACTCAAACAGCTACACCTTAATGAGCTCGTAAAAAAAATAAACATGCCAGCCGGTATATGCTATAAAATCGTGTCTCAATCTTGCAGGAAAACACGATAATAACACGAAGATTACTTTCCATCGGTTAGTTTTACAATTAACTTCTCTTTTTTGGTAAAATTAACCAGTATTGCCGAAGAAGTGGAGGAATTTATAAAAATAATGGGAAATTTGCTTGAAATTTGTTTAGATATGAATCAAATATTATTTGATGTTATGTTAGTCTCGAAAAATAGGTAACCTGTTAGAATTGATGTTAGAGTACTAGCTTGGTGTAAATATAAACACTGAAACAACTTAGTGCCTGGTCTAACCTAACAACTAACGGTCTGAACAAAAAAAAAGTACATTTTTTTATTATATTAATATTATTTCGAAGAATTCTTAACAGCTGTATTCTATTAACATCGTACTAATATTATAAATGTAAAAGTTTGTATGTTTAGAGTTTTGGATGTTTGTGAGTATCCCGCAAAACAACGACTGATCGGACATTATCGAAAATTGCCCTAGAACCAATAAACACTTGACCCTTGACCCATCATTATTCATCTAATTTATTGAAATAATGGCAAATATCCGTACTTAACGGACAATTTGCAATCTGAAACGAATATTTTAAAGTATTGTAAGTACTTATATCGAAGTCGCCGACATCTTTACAGGTACTGAACGTCAACACACAATATAACCTCATATGTATTAATGGCTACTGAATTATAACCTCAAAATCGAATACTTTTTGTGCAATATTGCGATTGCCCCGCTTGTCAGTTTAATAATAAATGCCTTCCCGTGACCCTGGGTGCTGCAAAGCACTCGAAACGTCGGAACTTAAAAGTCAAAATAAACCGCAAAAAAATCCGAAAAATAGTTTGTTTTCGTGCCTTAAGAGGATTTGTGGGTGATTTGAAATCATACAAGTATTTTTTCATTGCTGTTGGTTCTGGGGCAAATCATGTATGGGCGCAGAACAATGTCCTTTGGCACACAGATAGTTCATTACCTGAATTAACAGATGGGATTTCTATCCGAAAATATGTATGATTCCTATCTAAAGCCAACGCGGACGAAGTCGCAGGCAGAAACTAGTAATATTATAAATGTAAAAGTTTGTATGTTTAAATGTTTACTTAATTACACTTAAACGTCTGAACGGATATAGATGAAATTTGGGACACAGATAGTGATACACTTACTTCTATTACTTAATTACACGGAAAAATGTAAGGTTCTTGACTAAAATCAACGCGGACGACGTCGCGGGCAGAAACTAATCATCATCATAATTAGCCCATATCGGTCCACTGCTGGGCATAAGCCTCTCCCGAGGCATGCCATTGAGCCCGGTCTTCGGCTCTTCTTCTCCAACCGCTGCCAGCCACCCTGTTGTCGCTCCATCTAGTTACAGGGCGTCCCACACTACGTTTTCCGAGCCGCGGTCTCCACTCAAGAACACGTCTACCACAACGGTTATCGGTTCTTCGGCATATATGGCCAGCCCACTGCCACTTTAGAGAGCTGATCCTGTGAGCTATGTCGGTGACCTTAGTTCTCTGTCGAATCACCTCATTCCGGATTTGATCCTTCAGAGAAACTCCGAGCATAGCTCTCTCCATAGCCCGCTGAGCAACTTTCATTTGGTGGACTAGTCTCACCGTAAGTGTCCACGTCTCGGTTCTATATGTCATGACAGGTAGGACGCACTGATTGAAGACTTTTGTCTTCAAACTTTGCGGTATTGGCGACGACAAGACTTGACGAAGTATTCCAAATAGTGCCCAGTTCAGCTGTATCCTCCTGCGAACCTCTCTCCCAGAACTAATAATTTATAATATTTCGTCCTTTTGTGCTATTAGGCCGTAATATTTGATATTTAATAAATAGATAACATAGCTAACGGATTTGACTATAAAGTTTTATTCTTCATGAAATAAGAATAAAACGATATTTTATTGTTTTAATATATACGTGGTATTGTTCCGAAAGTAAAATTAAGTTTCGGTACAATACCCCAATTCCAAATCATTCTGTATAAAGGTGCACTAAAATAATGTCGTTGAAAATGTATATATGATTGAGGCATAAATTGATTGTTACACAATTTTTAATTTATAGATCGTGCACATATTAATGCAGGAGACTGTAGATGTACAGTCTCATTCCGTCTCCCAGTCCCAAAGCGATTAAATCTCACATATTATTTAAGTGTAATAATATAATTACTTTTAAATAATATATTTCAAAATTTTATAAAAATTAGTATATGATAGTAATTTTACATACGTAAAATCACAAACACAACAAATCAACTATCGCTTGCTTTAAAAGTGAAAGAAAACATCGTGAGGAAACCTGCATGCCTAAGAGTTTCTCGAAGGTGTGTGAAGTTCGTCAAGCCGTACTGGGCCTGCGTGGTGGACTATGGCCTAAACCCTCTCAGTTTGAGAGGAGGCCCGTGCCCAACGGTGGGACAGTTTCTTAACAGGGCTATTATTATTATTATTATAGCTATTTGTCAATATTATTTCTCTATTTGCTGCCCGCAACTTCGTCCGCGTAGACTATAGATGGGAACCTAACATTTTTCCGAGATAAAAAGTATCCTATGGGTTAATCCAGGTAATAAACTATCTGTGTGCCAAAGGACAACGTCGAAAATGGCCTCAGAACCAAAAAAAACAAGTGACCTATACCATAACTATTTATCTGTTTTCTTCCAGTAGTTGCAAACATCCGTATCTAACGGACAATTTGAAATTCAAAACGAAAATTTCAAAGTACTGTAAGTACTTAAATCAAAGTCGCCAACGTCTTTTCCGAATGTCAACGTTGTTATTGAATTACGGTTGGAGATGTCAATCCTACCAATCGGTTATATTCAATAATGATAGATTTGATTATTGCTAGTGTATTTTTACATATTGATTTTACAAATGTATGGTTGGCTACTAAATTATAACCTTAAAATTTAACACTTTTTTGCAATAATGCGATTTCCCCGCTTGTCCGTTTAATAATAAATGCATGAAGATAACTTACAGGTAACTTAAAATCATACAAGCATTTTTCAGTGCTGTTGGTTCTGGGGAAAATTATATATGGACGCAGAACAATGTACTTACGTGATTGATTAATAAACATTCAAACATCTAAACATACAAACTTTCTCATTTATAATATTACTTCGATGAGTCATCGCTTGAAGCATCAAGGCTTGAAGCCTTATTTTGGGTGGTAGACATTCTTCATTAATTTTATTCCTGTTGACTGCTGACGTTTTGTCACTGGAACGAGAAAGCCAATTTCGATATGAGATAGGCATTTGCATATACAAAGCAACAAGGATCTTATGGCTCGTGGCCAAAAACGGAACTATCGCAAATCAAGTGAAATGTTACTTCATGACAGTCGCAGAGCTGCCGTTTGCTAAGAAATTTTCCCAAGTAATTTTTTTTAATTATCAAGCGTGTACACCCACCTGTTGAAACATCTCCCTGGAAGGGTAATACAAATTTCACACCATCTTTCGGATCTTCGGAGATTCTTGTCGGACTTCATGTAGTAACATAAATATCCGGCAAGAGTCTTTTGTCTTTATTAGGTGAAGCAATTTTCCTTGACCTTCTTCGCTTTTGGATCCTTTACTCACGTTCCAATCAACTCATAGATGACATAATTTTAATCAAGAGTTGTTAGACTCCACCAACAATGCAAGTCATGCATTTATTGTGTTATATGAAGCCACTATTGTTACAAGATCTAAGATGAACTAGTATAACAATAAACATCTGAATAGCCTAGCAATACGGAATAACATAATTATCTATGTATGCGCCAGCTATAATTTTTTATCTAATAACTATGCGCTACTGGAAGTGACATCATAATTACTTGTTGTGTAAGCGCGGTAGACGAGCGAAGCAAACCTACTATAATTACACTTGCAATATACTTAGCACACAATTTAGACTAACAAGAAAAAAGTTTAAGAAACTGTAACCCGACTATGGAATAAACGCTTAAATATAGTAAAATCGTTTATTTGTTTCTTAGTATATTTAAAAATATACTAACTATAATTAACTGTTAATATTTATGAACTCAACTTTTTCCATTTTGATTTGATATCTCACTCGATACGATAGCGAAAAAAAAATGACCCCACTTTTTTGGATGTAGCATCTCTCATATTGATTTTTTTCGTATAAAATGTAACCTATGATGAGCCTATGTCATACCAACCATAATAAAAGGCTGAATAGTCAAGGTACACATACGTAAATACAGGCATAGATAGACTGCTAAAAGGGGTTATATTTTTGTGGTGCAAAAAGAAAACAAACGTTAGTTCATTAAATCGAAAACTTATTCCGGAAACAAGTTTTAATCTGGAATATTAGCGGGACCACAAAACTATATTATTTTTATTATTGCTAGTCTCGAGCTGCATTGTTACGTTAATATGTATGATTTTGCCTACACATGAATTCCTCCATGAATTTATATTGGACTCAGGTTCGTCTTCTCACGAGAAACTCTTCGGTGGTTAAAAGCAGTTATTTGTAATTGTGCATACACGTTTGATTTTAACACTCAAACATGATTTCGAGCCCGGTCACAAAAGTTTGTCTATTCATTTATTTCAGATATATAAACATGATTTTGGTCATGAACATGAACTGTATATTCTTAAGAGAAGACTGACACGGAATTAATGACAAAACTTTGTTACGTGTAAACTTAGCTCGCAATATCCCTTTTTTATATAATATTACGCCAGATTACGATCTTTAATAGAGTAGGTAGCAAAGGTTTAAATCAGCCATTTTACCAATAATTTTATAGTAAATAGATAAACTGGTAATCCTTCTCAAAAAGAAAGTACCTAGATATTGTAACTTAGTATGGCAATGTCTTAGGTCTTGGAATAACGCTAACTTGGAAAGACCTACCTACTCATATCAAATTACAAAATAAACGCGTGCGCAGCCGCGGCTAACTGCTAGTAAACAAATAATTAAAAAAAATATTTGCTGAGCATTAGCTGAGCATCATGTTATAGTGATTACTGGGATCCGGCACTAAAAAGTCTTTCAAGTACACTACCACTAGCTCTTATTATTACTCACTAATATACTTTTTTACTGGTAAAATCTCCCTAGAGTCGAACTACAAACACGGCACTACCTAACTTAGAGACAAATAAAACCCAACAAACTTAAAGTATCTTTTACATGTAAACATGGTTCTAAGTGTATTAAGATTTCAATTTCTAGTCTTTATACTCAGATGCTCCTTAAAATTCTGTAACTGCAGTGGAAATTACTATACGTATTATACACAATAATTTTAAGGGAAACTCTTACTAAATACATGTTATTCAAGTTAAAGATTTATTTTTTGTACTGAATACGTGGATCGCAGGTGCGTTTTAGAACACAAATTTCATAAGCATAAATACCCAAACTGAAAATAGTTCAAAATGAAATAAATTATCTGTAATCTCACAGAGATATGCCCCGGACGGGTATCGAACCCGCGACCACTCAGTTCAATCTGGTTAGCGGCCTACGCTCAGGCAACATGGCCAAAAATAGCAGTAGTCTAGTACACTAATCATCAAAAGTTTGATCAGGACCTTCCCATAAAGAATACTAATATATTACATACATGTAATTTGTAAGAATATAATAATAAACTTTCGATTTACTAAGTATAAAGACTTAGGCCAATGGCTTACAACGGAACTCCGTTTTTTATATTATGCACTTCTACATTTATTTATGTCTAAATATATATTTCATAAAAAACCAAATTATGTACACTTAGGTACCGGGGAAGACCTAGACTATCTTACCATGACCAAATAGGCTGAGGCTTATCTGAAAGACAAGTCAAGAGTCTCCGTAACCGGCGAGCGTATGAGACGAACTATGAGAGTGGAGGAAGCCAGAGAGGTATGTAAGGAAAGAACCTGTTGGAACTCTTTACTCTCTGCCTACCCCGCAAGGGATCTGGCGTGATGATATAGAATAGAATAGATTGAACACTCAAGATTAAGTTAAACGATTTTTAAAATTGTTACCATTTCGTGATTCGTAAGACCTACAAATACCCATTTAGTACTAATAAAATCTAGGCACTATGGACTAATAGGCCCATAGGGCGGATTCTAGTGGGCTGTTAGAGAGTAACTACACCTCGGGCCTGAATGCTTTAAAAGTCGGTTAGAACTCTCAGCTCAGCGTGTCTTTGTCGGTCTAGCAGAAACACATAAGCGCCTACAGAACTTTCGGCTTATAACTATGTGCTTCGGAATGTAGTGATAAAGGACAAAATTGCATAAGTGTCTACGAAGTAAGCACAGCATTCCCCTCGACGTCCACTCATAAAGGTATTGCACTCATTCGACTTACGACGGCCATTTTAAAGACCTATTCATTACCCGGCGAGTCACCGCCGACTACGTATCATAAATTTGGATAAATTATGGCTAGAATTCGCATTATTCAGAAATAGCCCAGTTCTTATCCAGCTAAACCTCAACACCATCTCGATTCCACGACTGGCATGCCCCCGCTGTCCCACCCTTCAGGCGCACCCCCAGCCTTCGACGACGACAAAAGGCCGAGCTTCTCGCCGACTCCCTCGAGAGCCAGTGCACCCCCAGCTCTCAGTCCGTCGACCAGTCCCACGTCAACGCGGTCGACAGGGAAGTCGAGCGCAGGGCATCCCTCCCCCCCGCCGATTCCTTACCTTCTAACGGAGGTCGAAGATCTCATTATGGGTCTCAAAACCAAAAAAGCCCCCGGATCTGACGGCATTTCGAATCGCGTTCTGAAATGCCTGCCCGCCCAACTCATCTGCCTCTTAGTGGCCATATTGAACGCCGCTATGACGAACTACACTTTCCCCGCTAAGTGGAAGGAAGCGGACGTCATAGGCATTCCCAAACCCAGCAAACCCTATCAGTCTTCTCAACTCCCTGGCTAAGGTCTACGAGCGCCAACTTCTGGCGCGGCTCAAAGACTTTGTAGTGACCAGGGGTATCCTTATCGACGAGCAGTTCGGCTTTCCAGCCAAACACTCCTGCGTCCACCAAGTGCACCGCATCACGGAGCACATCCTCTCCGGTCTTAACAGACCCAAACCCGTCTACACGGGCACCCTCTTCTTCGACGTCGCGAAGGCATTCGACAAAGTCTGGCACAACGGCTTGATCTACAAGCTTTACCAAATGGGTGTGCCGGACAGACTCGTGCTCATCATACGAGACTTCTTGTCGAGAGCGAGCGCGTCGAAATGACGCGCTCCACTCCCCACTCCACCCGAGCTGGAGTCCCGCAGGGCTCAGCTCTCTCGCCCCTCCTGTTTAGCCTTTACACGAACGACATTCCTCGATCGAGTAAGGTGCATCTAGCCCTATTCGCGGATGATACCGCTCTCTACGTCTCGCATAGGAATAAGGGTTTCATTACCAGAAACCTTCAGGCAACCGCCAATTCCCTAGGGAATTGGTTCAAGAAATGGCGTATTGAGGTGAACCCAGACAAGAGCGCTGCAGTGTTCTTCTCCAGAGATGCCACCCCGCGCCACTCCCTGCGCCGCCCTAGAAGTAATCTCGGTCAAGTGACCATGTTCGACCGACCCATTCCCTGGGTCAAAGAGGTCAAATATCTAGGGGTCACCCTGAACAGTACCATGTCTTTCGGCCCGCACATCAAGCGGGTCCGTCACCGAGCATCCTTTGTGCTCGGTCGTCTCCATTCGTTAATCTGCAAGCGGAGTAAAATGTCCCTTAGAAATAAGGCGACGCTTTACAAAACTTGCGTTCGACCCATCATGACTTATGCGTGTGTTGTGTTCGGGCATTTGGCCCCCTCTCACATCGATAAACTCCAAGTGGTTCAAAACCGCTTCCTCCATAAAGCCGTAGGAGCCCCCTGGTTCGTACGGAATGTCGATCTCCACTCCGATCTAGGTCTCGAACCTATTCGCGTCTATATTAAAAAGGCGACAACACGACACTTCGCGAACGCATCTACCCATGCGAATCCGTTAATCGTAGCCGCCGCCGACTACGATCCCCCCCCCCGACCCCCTGCCGCCACCGCCGGCCGCGACATGTTCTCACCGATGCTTTGTCATCCATTCTTTCCGCTCAGAATACGGGCGACGTCGACGTAGTCGTAGATCCCCTCCCATAGCCGGCGGTTGACCGGTGCACTTAGTAGTGCACCACGTCCCCCCACAGCGACTGTTCCAACCGAGGGCGCCTCTTCAAGGCACCCTCGAGTATGTCGCCCCTTGCCCTTCTAGCTCGAGCGTAGTGGTTGCACGCTCGCCCTTAAGTCCGGTGAAGCTGTAAAGGCCTCGCGGCCAACAGCGTACATCACACACACACACACACCATCTCGATACGGTACGGATGACCGTGATATCCATGATCCAACCATAAATTTTATGGTGTTCCTTTGATTTACGATATAATACTAATAATAAAAATCTGTTTCATAGCATTGACCTTATTGATTCGTCTCTTATGTATAGGAAGGATTACAAGCTTTGATCTCATATTTTCGATACGATTTAATATATTCATAAAAGTGGTATTTCATATGATGAAAATGAAATAAATTTCCTAAAACGTTAAATTTGCGATATTAAATATTTACGGTACTTTCACCCGGGTCCGTTTGTTTAGCGCACCTCATACACTTGTTACATAAAGGTACTTGTACTTACTCCTTACATTTTTATTTATAAACTTTACTCATAATACCCACGTATTTTGCATTACTTCATTTTTGCTATTTTACCTTACTGGTTTTAATAGGGAGGTCCCTATTCATGTTATATGATTTATCAGTCCAGGCGGTTAATTATATAAATAACGGAGGATCATTACTACTTTACTGATCACTCATTGTGGGCAAAATCAGGGATTCGGGTGAGAAAACAAGTTTTCAGCGGTTAACTCGATGTTAAATGCAGGCACAATGGAAAAAACACTAACACTAAGTTTCTAGGCTTGAGATTAACTTTCCCAGCAACGAACAGCAACGGACGGAGTGACTCACGATTATATGTGTGTGTGAGTGATGTACGCTGTTGGCCGCGAGGCCTTTACAGCTTCACCGGACTTAAGGTCACGATTATAGAGTGCTTCCTGTTTTATTAATTACCTCCCACCACCTAGGCTCTGTATACGTCATTTTGACGTTTGTGTCTCGTTCAAAAACTGTACTCATGACCCAGATGCGACATAAATATATATCATATCGGATAATTTTAAAATTGCATACCGACACACCAATGACTAAAGTGATCATTATATATATCACATTTTCGGTAGAAAACTAAGCAAAAAGTTTGAGCCCACTGACCTCTAACTCGGAGATGTGAATCTGTGATCACCATTGGCGTGCCAATCACTTACCCCGTGTTGTGGCGATACTCTATGTCTTGTTTATGGGTCATAGCTCCTGAACGGGTTCACCCTTGTAGCAAAGTTCTTGTAAAGCAGTTTATTCTTTGATAGTGTAGTTTTTTAGAAAATGATAAAATTTGTTTTTGCACGTAAGTCGTATATTTCTGAGCGCGAGCTCAATATATCCGTCCCTTATTATTCTTATGTAAAGTAATAGCATCACTGTCACTCTTCCGGTCAATAAATGGTCGATCGCGGTAGGCCCTTATTAGTTTTTAATTCAAACGTGGTATTGTGAGTCTAAGGGTACGGCCAAACCAACGCGTTCTGCCGCGACCGCAGTGGCGTGCGCGGTGGCGATTAGCTACTGCAGTAATATTTGTATGGAAATAAATCTCCCTATGATTTATTTCCGATAGATAGATACTGATTGCCACCGTGATCGCCGTTGGGGACGCCACCGCGGCTGCGGCTGAACGCGTTGCTTGGCCCATGCTTGCCCGTACCTTTAAGGTTTCACCACATAGCCGACGCAGCACGACGATAGCGCGGTTTGGCGAGTTGTAATGTACTAAAATGTACGGAAGACGCCACACAGCGCATTCCCGCTCGGCGGGACGGCATATGTCACCAGCCAACGTAGACGAGCGCTTCTGTCTCGCTTGAACAAACCTTTAGAACCGATTTTTCAGTCATAAAATGAAAGTCATTCTAAGGATGACTAATATAATTCAATTTTTTCACTTCTATATTCAAACAAGTTTTAATTTATTTCATGAATAACTCATATTTGACGATTAAATATTCGGTTCTTAGTTTAATATATTACTTTAAAAACATAATAATTACTCGTTGGTCAGTGGCGAATGATGGGCTTAACGATAACGAGGTCCTGGGGTGAAATCCTAGGACAGACAAAATGTATTTTGTTTTATCGAAACATTCTCAGTTGGTATCAGTCCGGAGTCTAGAATTGTGACCGGTATATGGCAACAAGTGCGCTCCCTATTACATGACACCTAACATTGTCGGCGAAAAGTAGGTGTACACAGTACACCTCTGCCAACCCAGCTTGGGGAATATAAGCCTGATGGTATTTATTTATTTTTATATTTTAATTACACACAATACACAATCCCTGATCCCATTTCTGATTTATCAGATTTAGCGCAGTGGTTAAGAGCTTAATCCGCTATGCCCACTGCATCTAATAGTCGCGGGTTCGAGTCCCGCACGGGACAAATCTTTGTGTGATCCACAATTATTTGTTCCGGTCTGGGTATTTGTGTATGTGAATTTTCATGTTTGTAAACGCACCCACGACACAGGAATAAATACTAGTGTGATGCTACGTTTAAAAATAAAAAAATAAAATTAAAATTAAAATGGATAAAATAAAATCCGATTTATAACCGATCAAATATTTAAGCTGATTATCTTGTAGCGACCGAATACCTACTTGTGTACCTACGCAAGTTAGCCAAAGTAAGCAAAACCATAATGAAAATATGGTGACATAATCAAGATTGATATTGTTTTATTATCTTTACAGTTACACTAGCAGTTTCCCGCGGCTTTGCTAGCGTTTATTTTATATTTATATAGAGGTAACAGTTACAGGTAAAGCAACTGAATCGATTTTCATAAATTATTTTGATAGTAGCAATTTAAAATAATTGCAGGGTCGGGACAAAAATTGTAATAATCCTTCAAAATCTTTGGTACTCAGTATCCCATACCAAAACGTAATGAAAGTTTCGTTGCAAATTATTATAGTAGTAAGGCCATCAAGCTTATAGACGAATTTCCACATCTGTCATGTCATGTCATCATTTTGACTTCATACAGTTCGTTAGGATGTAAAGGGAACCCATTCTTCAAATTTAAAGTTTCTAGCGTAAAAGATTTCGTCTCTACAATGATAAATCGGGCAATCAGCATTAAAATTTTGAATTGAACGCTTATACCAATTACTTTAAATTTTATCGAAACCTCGCACAAACTATGCCCCCTTTTGGGATAGAATTTCCAGAAACACAATGATCTTTTTTGAGACTTGCAACAAACATCTCATGACCAATTTTTATGATCCTAACCTTAAAACTCTTGACTCAACATCGAAACTTAACGGAATCACCATTCAATTTTCATACCCCCGCCGCGCTAAAGATGCGTCACAATGCACAGACAGACAGACACTATTTATATACCAATAACTTGTAACTGAATTATAAGTCCCTGCTGGCATTTTGTAGCCTAATTAGTAATTACGTTTAAAAATAAAGTATAAATATAACTTCCATTAATTTGTCTTATAATATTTATCGAAATAATACAACAGTATCTTGTACACTAGTATCTTATTGAAATCCAATGTTTATAACAATACACAAACATATTCACACGACTTATAATATATTATTACGATCTAGATACCCACAATATCGAATAATTATTTTGATGAAAAAGTTGTTAGGTAATTGTCAAAATCACGTTAACAAAACCATAAGGACAGTTTTGACGTTAATCTTTTGTAATTTTCTGCGGATATAGGAGGTTGATAACTATCTTCTGGACTAATTACGATGTCGTCAAGATTTACTGTCTATATTGAGCATCCCACGCGCGAAAACAGCATAAAATTTATGCACATAAATGCTCGATAGATTCTCCCCTTACGTCAGTGTCACTTTGGCAGCTACACATTGTTGAGCTCGTTAAAAAAAAACCTTATGCCGGTTTGTACTGTAAAATTTTGCCACAATCGCATAGAAAAACATAATTAAAACAATAAATTGCTTTTCATTGGTTAGTTTTAAGACATTCTTCTGCTTTTTTCAAAAACACCAATATTAATTTCGATGTTTTGTAGCTTGGTAAAATTGGTCAGTGTTGCCAATTATTAAATGGGGTAATTTATCAAAAGAATAGGAAATTTGCTTGAAATATGTTTAAGTATAATTTTAATATTATTTAATGTTATATGTTGGGTGTTATGGATTTTTAATCCGAAAATATGTAAGGTTCCTATCTAATGCCAACGCGGACGAAGTTGTGGAAACTAGTAATATTATTAATGTGAAAGTTTGTATGTTTAGATGTCTGAATGTTTGTTACTCAATCACGCTAAAACGGCCAAACGGATTTGGATAAAATTTGGGATACCTATAGTTTATTACCTGGATTAACACATAGGATACTATTTATTCGGGAAAAATGTAAGCTTCCTGTCTTAAGTCAGACGAAGTCGCGGGCAGAAACTAGTAATTTATAATATTTCGTCCTTTTCTGCTATTAGGCCGTAATATTTTAATATTTTGCACATTAGATAACACAGCTAACAGATTTGACTGTAAAATTATATTCTTCATAAAATAAGTATAAATCGATATTTTGTGTTTTATTATATGAACATATACGTGGTATTGTACTGAAAGTAATATTAACTTTCGGTACACAGGTGCACTAAAATAATGTCGTTGAAAATGTATAGATGATTGAGGTATAAATTGATGGTTACAAAATTTTTAATTTATAGATTGTGCACATATATGTGCAGGCGACTGTACTTTACTAATAAATTAAATCACACATATTATTTAATTGTAATAATATACTTACACTTAAATGATATATTTTAAAATTTTATAAAAAGTAGGGTAAAAGATTCTTTAGCTGGGATCCCCAAAACACGCAAACATAGCGGGCAACCATGGTAACCGTTGCCGCTTTCCGGCGCTATGCTTCTTAGCAATGGCGTGTCTAGACAAGTATTAGTCTAAGACAGCCACATACTACGGCGGTGTAGTAACGAGTTAATTATCTGGATAAACTAACCAAATTATATACTAAACGTTTTGATCTCCTGGATTGCATCTTCGTCTTCGTCCGCGTTGACATCAGACTGGAACCTTACATTTTTCCGGGATAAAAATTATTCTTTGTGTTAATACAGGTAATAAACTATCTGTGTGCCAAATTTCGTCCAAATCTGTTCAACAGTTTGTGCGTGATTGAATCACAAACTTTCACATTTATAATATTAATTAATGGGATAATAATAATTTGTTATGCATTATCATGTTCTACTTTTGTCATAGTAAAACGTTTAAGCCTAGGGTTAGTTAGTTTTACAATACACATGGGTATATTTTTTTCATCAAGGAGCTTGTTATAATGAAGCTTAATATAGCCTTAAAACGTTCTTGGAAAAGCGTGATTATCCATGTATCATGTCCCATTAAATATTTTTTAGACTTTTTCTAAATGACATCCTAGGTACATTACCTACCCTTTAATTACTATTTGGAAGGAATGCAAGATTAGTCGAACTTCCATAGGATTTTGGGCATTGTCCCTTTCCAAACCATTAAAACAACTAATTCTATATTCGTAACAAAGGCCATTTTTTATGATCCCACCTTAAAAATTAAAAGTTCTTCTATAAAACTTTTGATCCGATTCTTATCCCTTAGAGAGTAGAATTTCCCAAAATCCCTGAAATACGTTTACAGCGTACGTTTACACAGATTTCTGAAAAACACTAAAACAAAATTTAATCGTGACAAAGAATCTAAAGACCACTTGTGGGATCTTAACTGAGAAACTAACATTTCTGCTATACTTACCCCCAAGCCTAAAATTATAAATGAGAATAAAAACGTAACATGGAGCATGAGAAATGAGGAACAAATATCGACTTATACTAAAGAGTGTCATAAGCGCTTCAAATTAATTGATTTTCCTTCTGAATGTACTACCTGTGCTGATCATTATTGTGGAGACCGTGGCCACAGGTGTATTCTAGACACGCTTTACAGCAGTGGTGAGTCGGGGAGGCACGAGGAAGGGTGAGGGTGGCTCACGCATAGTAAGATGGAACAAGCATATCAGCGAGGCTCACGGGGTGGCTAGATCTAAGTTTAATGAGTGGGTATTGTGTGGTAGGCCCAAGTCGGGGTTTCCTTATACAGAAATATGTGAATGTGTGGTAGCAGAAGAGTGTTAATAATAATAAGAGAAGAAAGTGCCCGTGGCCACGGATTAATGTATAGTTTTCAAAAGAGTCAATTTATGGTCTTTGAGGCCTATAGTATAAAATGTCCTGCGACGATACCGCCTATAAAACTCGACGGTGTTACCTAAGAACGGGTTAACTAGTTCAAATATCTTGGACATATACTTACTGCCGACCTCAACGACCAAGATGACATGGAACGGGAGCGGAGGGAGTTATCAGTAAGGGCAAATATGATCGCCCGCAGATTTGCACGTTGCTCAAAAGAAGTAAAAGTTACGCTCTTCAGAGCGTACTGTACATCGCTTTACACGTGCAGTCTGTGGACTGATTACAATAAACGGAGTTATAACGCCATCCGCGTCCGGTACAATAACGCTTTTAGGGCGGTGGTGGGGCCGCCCCGATTCTGCAGCGCATCGGGCATGTTTGCGGAGGCGCACACCGACTGTTTTCATACAACCATACGCAAACGCGCCGCGTCTTTGATGCGCAGAATACGGGCCAGCTCTAACACAGTCCTGGCGATGATCGCGGGTAGGCTAGATTGCCCTTTTACACGGCATTGTTCCAGCAGACATTTCGCCGTAACAATGCCAAAAAGAAAGTATTGAAAGGGAACAAAATTGTCTTTTGAAAACTTAATGTGAATATTTTATTTTATTATTATTTAATTTATTGGATTTAAATTTGAATATACAAACTATCAACGAACACTTCTCCACCTATAGGGATGATTTATTCAAGAACCGTGAAATACGTGTTTCTTTATTTGAATAGAAGAGCCTAAATATCGATCATGACTCTATCTTCAAAACTAATGGTAGAGACAATACAACGGAAAATTATTTCTTAGTGGTTGCCTATGTAACTGTAAAAATACCCTGTCAAAAATTCAGCTTTCTACGTCCAGCGGTTTGGCCTGGGCGTTGATAGATCAGTCAGTCAGTTAGTCAATCAGTCAGAACAAGTAATTTTATGTATATATTTTATATCAAAGATAACAAATCAGGATGTGGCGTGATAACATCAATAAATCACCCTATACAGTGTAGGCTGATCTTCCCATTGCTCGGCAAAGGCCTTCTCTCACAAATCGAGGTCATATTCCACCACGCGCACCCAGTGCGGATTAGTGGAGTATATCAAAGATAAACAGAATGAAACGCTTATTCGGCGTATATAAGATATGTAAACGATACTAATATAGGTAAACAACAAAACTTTGACACGAAACAGCACAGGGCTACCAGCTCAGCATATCGCTGTGGTGGTAAACCACTGCAAGAAGGCGCCTAATTAAAGGTAGAACTACACACTAACAAAATACTTATAAAACACAAGGAATTGAAAGACGGCTTGATTAAGTGGTTAAGAGCTAAAGCCACTCCACCCACTAGATCGAGTAGTCGAGGGCTCTATTCACGCATGGGACAAATATTAGTGTGACCTAAAAACATTTGTTTCGGTCCGGATGTTTGTGTATGTGAATTTTAGTAGACGCACCCATAACACAGGAATGATACCTAGTGTGGGGCTACGTTTTATAAAAAATATTTAGTTCGAAAGTACTAAACACACACTAGTCCTACTCTCACTAGTACCCAATTACTGCTTCCAAGTCGCTGAGTCACTCGTAGTATCGGTATATTGTTGCTAAGGTCGCCGGTATATTCCACTTAGATCGTCCGTTCTTGATTTAATCGCTGTCGCTTCCAAAGAGAAACTGTGTCCGTCGCCGCGCTGAGTGTTTTTTTTATACTCGTATGAAAGTTCTTAAACGGATTCGAATCCCCCAAGTACATCGATAGAAAAGCTTATCTTCATCATACAATAGCCGGCGCGTTCCATAAACCGGTATTGTTATGACGTACCTACTTGTACGTAAACAAGTATATACTTGTTAACCGCGACCGCGCGCCGGCGATAATAGAAAGGGGAGGAACTTTGTAGACGTTGTTTGGCACTTAAGCGCTAATTCTAAATCTTTCGTGTCGGATCGATAGGGGACTTAAGGGTGTGTAATGCGTTTAAAAATTATTATACTGTGTCCTTCGTTCTCGATATAAACATGCAGCTCTCTCTACTCGCTTGGCAAGCCGCTAAGTTTTTTAGAAACGTCAACGCCTTCTCTATGGTATCTGTGGACATAACCTCTGCGACCATTCTTTCTTTTAGCGTGGCAGCCGATGCCTTGTAATAAAGTTTTGGTCGACATTTAATTTAATCAAATAATCGTAGCAGTGAAATTATATAACAAAAGGTTTTATATACTCAAGTGATGTTGTGAAATAAATTTAAAACATCGTATAGGCAAATTCAGAAATATTTTACGTCTTGACAAAAGAGTACATTCAAAAAAGATCAACTGATAGTTGTTTATTTGTGGCGTTTTCAGCTTAACTTGTTTATGTATATAATATCGAATATTTGGAGACGTGAGTTTTATTATATTAAGACTTGTAAAGTCTTCACTCGAAAAGTAAACTTACGAAGTCTCATGTCCCTCTTCGTGTAAAAACAGTTTAACACGCAATATACCTGCAAACAATTATTAACCGTCTATAAATTGGCAATGTAATACCTCTAATGAGAGAAATTAGCGGGGACATTAATCAATAATGATTGTTAAGGATCGATGCCAATTTAAGGACACGGGCGATGTACGAGATGCATCGACGTGGTCCGCAAGCCTTAACGGTAATTCAAGGACACGAGCGGTGTACGAGATGCATCGGCGTGATCCGCAAGACTTGGGGCCCATACGAGATATGTGCTGAAGGTCATACTACTCATAGGTTTCACCCATGAGGTGCTCCTGTGCAGTTCACATTTCTACAATGGTAAGAAACTTAAATGTTACCCAACATACATACCTTAAACAGTAAATACAAAGACTATTGCTATAAACTATAAGCAATTTGTGATATTATATCTCCTAAAGGAGACTTTCTGAAAGGGTAACTAAAGGGACATTGTTCATGAATTTATGAATAACAATACATTATTAATAACATAAGCCACCCCTTTGCAGAAACATAATGTTTTGCATTGATTTCATTTTTAGACATACTTGTATAATAATCCAAAAATAGCCCAAAGTGGAGCTTATTACACAAAGAATTGTGCAATATTATGAGCACTTGTATTAAAAAGGTAAACCTTGCAATATTTATCCCTGAACAGGGTTTATAAACAGATGAGCCAAAGTAGTCTCTACTTATAACAATGCCTGTTATAACTGACAAGCAACAGAATTGTGGAAATCTTCCAAATATAATATCGCAGCCTACCGATGCTGAGACAGGCAAGTTGTACAATAATTTGTGTTACACACATACATCCTTAAAAAATAATATAAAATACCTGGTCTATCCAGTTAACATAAAACTAATAATTATCAATATTATCAGCCCAGACCCCTTGCAGGGTAGCCAGGGAAGATGAGTCCTAACAATACAGTCATGAAACATTGATTGGGATAAGAACCTTTGTGGTCAGCAGTATATATTTTGTATTAAATAAGGTTATTATACTGTGTCCTTCGTTCTCGATATAAACATGCAGCTCTCTCTACTCGCTTGGCAAGCCGCTAGATTTTTTAGAAACGTCAACGCCTCCTCTATGGTATCTGTGGACATAACCTCTGCGACCATTCTTTCTTTTAGCGTGGCAGCCGATGCCTTGTAATAAAGTTTTGGTCGACATTTAATTTAATCAAATAATCGTAGCAGTGAAATTATATAACAAAAGGTTTTTATATACTCAAGTGATGTTGTGAAATAAATTTAAAACATCGTATAGGCAAATTCAGAAATAATTTACGTCTTGACAAAAAAGTACATTCCAAAAAGATCAACTGATAGTTGTTTAATTGTGGCGTTTTCAGCTTAACATGTTTATGTATAATAATATCGAATATTTGGAGACGTGAGTTTTATTATAAAGTAAAGTCTTCACTCGAAAAGTAAACTTACGAAGTCTCATGTCCCTCTTCGTGTAAAAACAGTTTAACACGCAATATACCTGCAAACAATTATTAACCGTCTATAAATTGGCAAGGTAAAACCTCTAATGAGAGAAATTAGCGGGGACATTAATCAATAATGATTGTTAAGGATCGATGCCAATTTAAGGACACGGGCGATGTACGAGATGCATCGACGTGGTCCGCAAGACTTAACGGTAATTCAAGGACACGAGCGGTGTACGAGATGCATCGGCGTGATCCGCAAGACTTGGGGCCCATACGAGATATGTGCTGAAGGTCATACTACTCATAGGTTTCACCCATGAGGTGCTCCTGTGCAGTTCACATTTCTACAATGGTAAGAAACTAAAATGTTACCCAACATACATACCTTAAACAGTAAATACAAAGACTATTGCTATAAACTATAAGCAATTTGTGATATTATATCTCCTAAAGGAGACTTTCTGAAAGGGTAACTAAAGGGACATTGTTTATGAATTTATGAATAACAATACATTATTAATAACATAAGCCACCCCTTTGCAGAAACATAATGTTTTGCATTGATTTCATTATTAGACATACTTGTATAATAATCCTAAAATAGCCCAAAGTGGAGCTTATTACACAAAGAATTGTGCAATATTATGAGCACTTGTATTAAAAAGGTAAACCTTGCAATATTTATCCCTGAACAGGGTTTATAAACAGATGAGCCAAAGTAGTCTCTACTTATAACAATGCCTGTTATAACTGACAAGCAACAGAATTGTGGAAATATTCCAAATATAATATCACAGTCTACCGATGCTGAGACAGGCAAGTTGTACAATAATTTGTGTTACACACATACATCCTTAAAATATAATATAAAATACCTGGTCTATCCAGTTAACATAAAACTAATAATTATCAATATTATCAGCCCAGACCCCTTGCAGGGTAGCCAGGGAAGATGAGTCCTAACAATACAGTCATGAAACATTGATTGGGATAAGAACCTTTGTGGTCAGCAGTATATATATATATATATATATATATGTTGTATTTGTGTTGTATAGCAATGCAAACAACGGGAATGTGTTATACAAATGTACTCATGACATATTATGTTTTAGAGCTCACGCTTAAAAATGACATTCATGTGGTATACTTCAACTTTACCCTTATAGCTCTAAACAGCTGCATGTTTATATCGAGAACGAAGGACACAGTATAATAAGTGATCAAACGAACTTACCTGAAGTGAAGTTCGATCATTATTATACGAAGTCCTTCGTTCGAAGATATAAGTACCCAACCCGCCCTGCCCGTTGGTAAAGTTGAAATGTACTACTTCTAAAAGGAATGGTCGCAGAGGTTATGTCCACAGATACCATAGAGGAGGCGTTGACGTTTCTAAAAAATCTAGCGGCTTGCCAAGCGAGTAGAGAGAGCTGCATGTTTATATCTTCGAACGAAGGACTTCGTATAATAATGATCGAACTTCACTTCAGGTAAGTTCGTTTGATCACTTAATATAGTGGAGTACCAAGATGGTATTATAACTATCTATTCATAAGCAGTAGTTTAAATTTCAAGAAACCACCAGTGTTGTAACCAATATAGAACAACAATCCTCATCCGGTGTGTAAAAATGTACACCTATCCACAAATGTATGTATAAATGTACCCACAGTGTACCTATCAGCCCACCAAAAACAAATCACAATGGACATTGGAAGTCTCCTACCAGAGAATGTGAGGTAAGAAAAGCTTGCTAGGCTTTTTACATAAAGGCTTGTTTTGTTTTTTTTTATGTTACTGAAAAAATCAGTTAAACATTCAGGAATACAACATGGCTGTTACAAATAAACCATAATATTGGAGGCTAAAGGTATTCATTGACTTTGGTATGTAACAATGTATCTATGACACTAACAAAAATGTGTGTCTGTCTGCCTTCAACGGCAAACATAACTTTATGGGTTTTGTGCAAATACTGCAAGTAATCCAGACAAGTGAAGGTTAAAAAATCTGGTCCTACATATATTTAACATTATGTATAGAAACATTATTATTAGAAACATAATTTTTAATAATTGATATACAATTTATAGCCATTCTCATTAGAAATTAATTAAAGATAGA
Source organism: Phalera bucephala (assembly GCA_905147815.2). Lineage (NCBI taxonomy): Eukaryota > Metazoa > Arthropoda > Insecta > Lepidoptera > Notodontidae > Phalera > Phalera bucephala. The sequence continues at coordinate 22,815,846 of LR990613.1, read as the reverse complement.
TGATCACAACGGTGCTATAATCCTTATCCCACAAAGAAACTCAATGCTAATAATAGACATTAGAGTCATATTAAATATACTAATAAAAATTTATTAGGAGCTATTCAGCTTTCTGTTGGGTAATGAGTCCAATGGTTTTGGTTTTTGGTTACGTCCTGCATCATTTATAGTGTAATTAATACATTAGAAATTTGAGACACACAGAGGAAAGATTATACATCAATTCATGAATTGAAGAATTAGATGTTTTTATTGTACTTTTGTTTGATAATATGATAATCAATAAATAATATATAATCAAATAAAATTATTCAAGTAATTAATAACTATAATAAATAGGTTTGTGTTTAGTTTTGAATGTGCACATTTATATTGAGCACCAGTGATGGTTCTGGTACAGTTAGGATACCGGAGATATGACACAAACACAACCTGCTACTATTATGGAAACAGGTGGTTTTAGAGCACTATACATGCTGTAATTTATTTGAAGGTGGTTCAGTGTAAAAATATTGAATTGGAAATGTCATACAAAAAATTTGCATTTTTCATATTGTTATATTTAAATTATTACATCCACATGTTACATGTATCTTATTAATGTATCTATATATAAAAAGAAAATAAAGTCATGCAAATGACTTAATAATAATACCTATTTAAAAATTTAACGATATTAGGTTGACATGATATAGTTGATGAAATATTGAGTTACAATATTTAAAAGTATAGATTATCTTAAACAAGAATAATCAAAAGTATATTTTTATCACAGGTATGATAAATATTAGGTAGTATCTGCAATAACCTTAGTCTTAGGGAACTTGATATTATTTATTTATTATTAATTATAAGACCACGCCAGATCCCAAGTGGGTAGGCGAGGGCGCAAAAAATATTATGATATTAAATGAAATATGAATGATACGTAGGTACTACATGTATAAGTTAAGTGACACTCAATTCTCACAGTTGGAAATCTAGAACTTACTAGAAAGTTACTCATTACAGTTGCTACTTATAAAAAACAGCCACATACAAAGAAGCAGAGGAAGTGTGGCATTTAAGGGTATGAAAAAGTTAAGTTATGAATAGGATTCCCAATATCATAAAGTTATAGTCCGTGGTTTGGTCTAGTTGCCTGTGACTTATTCGCTACTTAAGTCATTACTAAATTAGTAAATTTGAGTGTAATTTTCATCAGCAATATAACTGGTCAGGGGTGGCCCGATTGTATTGCCAAAAATGAATGTTCGCGGGCGTTATTGCGCAAGAACGAATTGTTAAGTGATACATAAATATTAAGGTGGCCACTCAGGACATGGAAATGATTCCGGGATAGTTTCGAAATATATAATAATAGTAGTAGTATAGTTTAACACCCACTGTTAAATTAGGTTACCACACATCAGCACTGCCCTTCGTTCCAAACCCAAAAATGGGGGAGGGGGGGGGGCGAGATCATATAGTTAATGTACATAGCCTTATGTGAGGAATAGCTCTAGATAAGGACATTAGTACAAAGGCCTCTAGTACAAAAATGTTAAATTTTGGTATATGTACATCTTTAAAGATTATAAATATAACTAACATTAAATATAACCGAACTTTGACATAAAGGAAAATACTTTATCATAAATTAAATAAGTAATTATAGCAAAGCATCCTTATAATCACCAATATAATTTGTAGCCTTTGTCTGGTACTGTACTCAAAAACGAGATCATTTGAAAAAAAAAAAAAAAAAAAAAAAAGCCCCACTTGGAAGACACTTTAGTGGGGAAACAGGTTTCCCTGTCTTATTTGTCTTATATTGTTATAGATTGGGTACTAACATACTTTGTTTCCAGATCTAGTACACAGTAAGAGTTTTCTATCTATCTCTATCTATATCGTCACGCCAGACCCCTTGCGGGGTAGGCAGGGGGGTGCGGGGTTCGAACAGGTTCTTTACTTACTGGCTTCCTCCACTCTCATAGTTCGTTTCGGAAGGGTTTTCTATGATACAAGAATTATTATAAAGGGATTAATTTCATATGAACAAAGTTCTGGATCGGTAATTCCTCAACTCTCGTTATATAAAGAGACTACTATAAAAAAAAAAAAAAATCTATATATAGAAGACATAACAGATGGAGAATGCACTGATATCTGATAAGTAATGATTGATTATTATTACCCGGTAGTAATGAGTTATGGACAACAGGTGTGCTATAACAGGTGCTTTAAAGAATTTTGTTGGGATGGATCTACACTATATAACATAACATGTTATAGAATTTGATTAAATAAATTTATTTTGAATAAGTTAGACAGACTGGTTGTAAGAAACAATATATGTTGTATTTGTGTTGTGTAGTAATGCAAACAACAGGAATGTGTTATACAAATGTACTCATGACATATTATGTTTTAGAGCTCACGCTTAAAAATGACATTCATGTGGTATACTTCAACTTTACCCTTATAGCTCTAAACAGCTGCATGTTTATATCGAGAACGAAGGACACAGTATAATAAGTGATCAAGCGAACTTACCTGAAGTGAAGTTCGATCATTATTATACGAAGTCCTTCGTTCGAAGATATAAGTACCCAACCCGCCCTGCCCGTTGGTAAAGTTGAAATGTACTACTTCTAAAAGGAATGGTCGCAGAGGTTATGTCCACAGATACCATAGAGAAGGCGTTGACGAATCTAAAAAACTTAGCGGCTTGCCAAGCGAGTAGAGAGAGCTGCATGTTTATATCTTCGAACGAAGGACTTCGTATAATAATGATCGAACTTCACTTCAGGTAAGTTCGTTTGATCACTTAATATCCCGCAATAAAGGATTCACGAGATATCGGGGTGTACTGAAAACATCACAATACGTACATGGTACCTATAACCAATTTTCTTATAATGTCATTTCTTACAAAGATCAATTGCCTACAAACAACATTATAAATATTTTGATGGCCTATACAATTCACCTTCTAGGTATTAATTTGAAACCTGTGTGGTTTTCCAGTCCTGTGGTAAAATATTATGATTACTTTCTCCTTAAAATGTACAATGATTAACATAAAAGAAGAATGTATCGATTATTCTGTAACTACAATAAAACCTCCTCTTAAACTAAACTAATTAGTAATTTAGCGACCCATTCGTATTTCGGCATGTTGCCCGATCAGACCGATTCGGAACTCGGTCTTACATTCTTCTCCTCTACCTGATTCCAGAGTGAATAGGTTATTTCTGAGCCAACGAGCTACATCTTCGGCCCTATCGGCACTTTCCATATAGAGGTCAACTATTGACTATTCCTCAATAATAAAAAAAAACACTTTGTCAAATAGACGTACACTAAGAATGTCGTGTATGTTTGATTACTCTTATTTATTGTTCTGGTTACTTTTTCTGCTATACACTGACCGTTATCATTCCTCAAAATTAACTTTGTCGTCGCTAGTAGCGTTGTGAAACCGCAGTGATTTTTAGCGACCACCATGGCGTTTGACTCGGTCGGTCTGAGATGGGTGACCGTTTTTGTCGTTTTCATAATGGTGCTAATCGTTTCCGTGCTTCGGAAGGCTTATTAAGCCTTTGATTCAAAGGCAAAGTCAAAAATCATTTATTTTATAGGCCAATGAAATAGCATTCACAAACGTCAAAATTATTACATTTTTATACATCTACCACCAGATCGGGGCGTAGCCTCCAAGATTATCAGATCAAGGAAGATCCGACGAGAAAAAATTCCGGCGCGAGAAGTTCTGGTTACCACTAACCGTGGTCGAAAAGTAGTGGCCAAGTTGGAAACCTTAAAGGCGGGTTAATAAGTATTGTTACGTTCCCGTGGTAATTAAATGCGGAATAATGTGCAAAGTACTTTATTAGGCGCTGTACACACGAAACAGTACGTCGAACACTAGTACACACAAGCACTAAACACACACTAGTACTACTCTCGTTAGTACCCAAATACTGCTTCCAAGTCGCTGAGTCACTCGTAGTATCCGTATATCGTTGCAGGTGTATTCCACTTAGATAGCTTGTTCTCCGATTTGATCACTATTGCTTCCGAGAAGAGACTGTGTCCGTCGGCGCTCTGTATTCCTTTTATACTCGTATGAAAGTTCTTAAACGGACGCGAACTCACTAAGTACATCGATAGAAGTACATCGATCAATAGCCGGCGCGGCCCACAAAGCGGTATTATTATTACATACCTATATGTACGTAAACAAATAGGTACTTTTATATCGCGACCGCGCGCTGGCGATACTTAAAGGGGAGGAACCTTCTATACGCGTCAGCACTTAAGCGCGGACTCTAGATCTTTCTAGATAAATCGCTAGGGGACCTAAGTGTGTGTAATGCATTATAAAATTAACATTCCCTGATAAGGGGTTTACGAGATATCAGGGTGTATTGAAGTCGTTACAGTATCAACAGTAGGTGGCCAAAAACTCACTAGCTCCTCCGGGAATAGCAAACTTAGAAATGTTCTTAAACAAAGTTGTCTGTCGTATAACCCCCAAGTGTAGACGTAATAAGGGTAAGAATAACCCTAAATGACAATTTATCCGACCTAGAATTTGAACCCAGGACCTCGAGATCACCAGCCCACCGTGGGTCACTGTAGCAACGAGGCAATTGTGAATATTATTATAATGAAGATATGAAGTATAATCTTCTAAATAAATATTCAAGAAAAAAATGTAACCCCCTCTGCCCTCTCTCCAAGTATGTTTACGGACATGAAATTCACGTACACAAAGTCCCAGACAGAAACGAATATTTGTGGGTCACACAAACACGATTGTTTGATTCAGTGGGCCTCGCAGCTTAAGCCTTTAAACCACTTTTCTTTGTATTTTAGTAATAGATTTTACAATATTTAATGTTTAACAAATTACCGGTACTTGCGTGCAATTGTCGTTGACGTATTTGTGTGTTAGTTTGGGACCCCTCGATACAGGCATGCCTAGTGAAGGGACCATGTATAAAAATTTAATTCATTAATGAACCGGCAATTTATAAATTTTTAAATGTGAAGTTGTGTTCTCGTATTGTAAATTTAAATTTGTATTTTGAGAATAAACATTTTTCACTGGACCAAGCTGAGGTCCATCGACGACGACGTCGCCTAATCTACTAGTAATTATACATCCTAATGATGCTTATTAAGTTAAAAATATGAAACTACAGAAACACTACAATAATACCGGATGATCCACTGGTTAAGAGCTTAAGCCACTTCGCCCATTGGATCTAGTAGCCGCAGGTTCGATCCCACCCAGCACGGGACAAATCTAGGTGAGCCCCACAAATATTTGCTTCGGTCTGAGTGTTTGTTTCTGTAATTTTCGTGTTTGTAAACGCACGCACCATACAGAAATAATTTCTACCGTTTTAAAAAATAGATGTAAATATATTTTTAGCGCCGCCTCTAAAACTAGATATTTCTTGTTTCAAAAAGAAAATTTTAAATAAATTTTAGACTCGCTGTTTTAACTAAATTAGCTACAGTCATTTGTTTAAAAGCAACGATAAAATAAATACACACTTGCATATAAAGTATTTTAATTAAAATAGAGAGCGAGTGTTCTTTAACAAAATACACACGTAATATTGTTTCTAGTCGATATATAGAAAGTCCAGGATACCTATACAATCCCATACAAATGAAAAAAAGACGCGTAATAAGTTTGTCTTTAATAGTTGTGATTTGAATATAAATTAGGGCAAATGCTACCTTAACAGTATCTCTCTAAGTTATAGTTAAGTAATATACAAATACAATATTTTTTACGATCAACGCTCCGCGGTTGGCCGAGGATTGGATTGTCAAATATTAATTACTTATATTCTAATTATATTCCTTTGAGAGTTTGTAAAATATGGGGAGGTAGACGGCACCAAAGTATCGACGCAAGTTGCGTACCATACTAATGGCCGTCCCATCTTCTAGGGAATAAGAGTCATGACGTCCGGTCTCTTACCATCGCTACGCGACAGGCCATTTGGTTTAAAAACAGCCGACACATTAGCGGTGGTAAGAGCCCGACGAATGTTGATGTTAATATTGTAGTGCTGGGATATTCTTGCCGCACTCCGAAGACATGAGAGTCCGTGGTGTCCAAGCTGGTCCACGTTCTCGCCACATCGGCAGCGATGTGGCACAGAGCACTTGGCTCCCAGACGCAGACACGCCTCTAACCTGAAAGAGGTGGAATCCATAAGTGCTTCAATATTGGCGGATGGAACTGCAACCATGTTCCTGATTCTCAGGCGCTGACGGCAATAAGACGGGCACGCTCTGCAGACACACGCGCCCACACTAATATTATGTATTCGAAACTTTTATTTGATCATAAATAATTGTCAAAATATAAAAGTTTGCCATAATCAAAACTTTATTATTATTATTATGACATTTGGCAAATTTATTTATTTTGTTTCTAAAACATATTGGTAGAACAGCAATACCTACTTTATTCATACATAAAAATACAAATGAAAGCATAGTATTTCTTTGAAAATATTTAACTTCTCGCGTTTGAGATTGTGATTTATTATAGTCCGAGATTTTTTTACAATATAATGTAAACGTGCATCGTTGTATTTTTCACTCATTTGATGATTTTATTGGTATTGAAAACGATTTAAATTCAATATTTCCTTTAAAACGAATGAACACAAAACCCATTTCTGATATCAGCCAGCCTCGCGAGTATTTTATATAATGAATGTTATAATAAATATTATTTTTACTTAGGTATGTATAACAATGTCTTTTTTTCTTGAGTATCCCCCTAAATATTTTCAATATATTGGACATACTAAACATAATTGTAATTCCATTCGGTATAACCTGTTTTGAGTATTTCATTGATATTGGACATTATAAATATAATGTTTTTAAGTATGTTATTCACGTTTTACTTCAATATAATCGTTAAATCTATTTTAATATTGGTGCCCTATGGTATTTTGACTCAATCATTATTTCATGCTTAAAATCTATCAAACCGACTATCACCAAGGTTCAGGATAACGTTATGTTGGTAAGCTTTTTATAATATTTTTATTAAAAAGTTAACCTTTTCCGGTTATTATCAGGGGGTTAAAACTATTATGTTCATTCAAATTACTTCAACCGTTTACGAAACGAAACGTATTCTATGTTTCGTTACAGTTCATACCATAGTAATAGACATTTGATAGACTAATTTGTATAAGTAAGCAAGACTACTCCAAAGAGATAATAGAGAAGAATGTAAAAGATATATAGCAAACGAATCCCACCAAGTATGTAGGAAAAGAAGCTGAAACTCTGTATACTACGCTTTCCTAGATCTAGATCTGGCGATATCATATAGGTGCCTATATAGATAAGTACGCATGTTTTTGATTTACTCCCTGTTTGGTATTTACACATTAAATCCCAGTCTGATCCCTTTTGCGGTTGACAGAGAGTACAGGGTTTCAATTAATTTATAATTATTATTTATTCATATTAAAAATGTACTTTAATTTTTTTTTAACTTTTATTCGTCAGACATATACATTTAATAGAATAGTAGGTTTTATCGATTAAAAATGATTTTAGATGTTTTTTGAATAATTTGGTATTGACTTTATTTCTCATTGACGCTTACTCATTTCTTATTATGTATTTAGATGACCATTACAAAGGGACTGGAAGAGTGCAGGGTTTTTCGGGAGGTAGGAAGCATTAACATGTTTTTGTGTCTAATTGGTCGTTGTCTATGCAGGTCTTCCCGCCTTGTAAGAAAGCTTGCGAATTTGCTTGTGAATTTACAAATTTCCAGAATGTAGATACATGGTACGGTTATTTTTTTATAAGAATGGCACAGCTGCCTAACCGTTGGATATTAACAAGTATGCGAATACATTTCTTTTGTTAAGTGAATAGGCTAGGAGCATCTGTACTATTTCCCCATAGTATGCCATAGCTCAACCACGCATAGGCATATGCGTAGTAGGTCGTTAGGGTTGTTTGAAGGACTGTTGTTTTCTTGATCAACTTGTACCAACCGTTATTCCTAATAAAGTAAATAGATCCACAACTTCTATTTGTGTCCTTGATGATGAAATTGACTAACTTTATCTATAGCTTTATCCCTTCTGTTAGCCAGTATTTTCTAAAGTGGGTTTTAATTGAAATATGTATTGTTTTATTTAATATGTTTTTCAAAATATCATTGAAGTTTTTATTTACATCTTTACTTAAATTTAATAGTTAGTCCCAGTTTATTGACTTTAGTTCGGATTTAAAAGAGTATATGTTAGTTTTATTGTGTAATCGTTTGCTAGTGAACCAAATTGTGCGATTTTATGTTGAGAAATTTTGTAAGTGGTAGTGGTGTAAGGTATTAAGAATAGTTGCCACTATTCAGACTCACTGTAGTCAGAAAAACCCAGGTCTTCCACAAATTTTATTATTTATTAGTAAATTTTTTTTTAAATTAATAATAATAATCTTTATTTTCTCACCACAATATTGAATTAATTACATTGCCTAGAAACATAACACAGATTATTGCAGGAGACTGGTGCCCAAGTTAGGTACAACCTGTATTTAAAATTAGTAAATATTAGGCATGTTGAAACTATTTGAGTGATATGTGTGGCTTGTTTAATGTGTTGTGTGAATCGGTATTCAATCATAAGGAGTAAGAAATCATTGGTTTTGAATTATTTTCAATGTTCATATTAAAATCTTCTCCTATTACTATATTAAATTTAAAGTATTTTTTATTTACATACTTTAATAGTTTGTTGAATTCCTGTCTTCTATTCCAATATATTACTATTAGTAAAATATTAAATTTCAACACATCCACTGCGCAGAGTTCTAAAATACAATATTCAATTGACATTTCTGTGATATCGCTTCTTTCTAATCGTCTATGTCTTCTTCTAGTAGAATACAGATGCTGCAACCTCCCTTTTTTGGCAGTATGACGTAGCAATTTTATATCTACTAAAATTTATTAAACATATTTTTTCTGCAGAGAGCCACATTCTGTTATGCATATAGCGTAGTATGTTGGAGGTTGAGTAATAAAGGCTTCCATTATATGCTGTTTATTGTACAAACTTTGAATATTTTGAAAAAAAATACTTTAAAATCGTTATTGTTTTCGAAACATACAGTCACTTTTGTTTACTATGGGTGTATTGTTGTCATGGATTTGGATTTCCTCTATTTTATTTAAAGTGTCATTATATAGTTCTTTCGCAGGGCTGGATGGTGGATGTGCTCTAATATCATCCTTAGAGCGAACTAATATTCCTTTTATGAACAGCTGATTGTTTCGAATTACACCATGTTGCCCTTTCTCCGGGGTTGCTATAAGCATTTTATCACATGATTTTTCTGTCTCTTCGGGCATCCTTTTCTAATAATTCTGAAATATATAATTTAGTTCCGCGGAAATAGCAGATATTCTCAACTATATATTTAGTCATTCTCTTGCTTATCAGTTCTATCACAAGCGGTCGGTTTTTTTTTTGAGTTCTGTAACCCCGGACTATGTCCAGGTTCTGATGATAGAGCCGGCGGGTGGCCAACTGAACTATCCAACAGCCATAAACCCGGCGTGTTGGGGCTCGTTACATTTGTCGACAAGTACCATAGTACTTCCACTCCGATCTAGGTCTCGAACCTATTCGCGCCTTTATTAAAAAGGCGTCAACACATCACTTCGCGAACGCATCTACCCATGCGAATCCGTTAATCGTAGCCACCGCCGACTACGATCTCCCCCCCCGACCCCTGCCGCCACCGCCGGCCGCGACATGTTCTCACCGACCACCCCGATGCTTTGTCATCCCTTCTTTCCGCTCAGAATACGGGCGACGACGACGACGTAGTAGTAGATCCCCTCCCATAGCCGGCGGTTGACCGGTACGCTTAGTAGTGCACCCGTCCCCCTACAGCGACTGTCCCAACCGAGGGCGCCTCGAAGAGGCGACCTCGGTATGTCGCCTCTTGCCCTTCTGGCTGGCTAGAGCGTAGTGGTTGCACGCTCGCCTTAAAGTCCGGTGAAGCTGTAAAGGCCTCGCGGCCAACAGCGTACATCATTCACACACACACATAGCATAGTACTTGTCGGTCTCCGTTGTGCTTTTACTATAAACGCTTACATGTAGATATTTAAAAGTATAATTTCTGGACACGGACTAGGTAGTTCGTGTACGTGGATAAAATTCGGCTCAGTTTGTACCATCAACATTACTATATGACTAATGTCTAAGACTGACATTAATATGAAACTGTAAAATAACTACCTATCATTAAACAGAAATAACAATAGACTACATATTTTATTTACTTATGTAGGTAATAATTTATGTAGGTTACATAATTAAAAAAATATGTATTTTTCTCTAGTTTTGACATAAATAAATCAACAATTATTTCACTCATAAGTACATGAGATAAAATGTTGTAAATCTTTAACCACATTATTCTTAGGTGGAGCTGCACAACTAACGTTAACGCCAAATAGTCCGTTAACTCGTGACACAGATAATAACTTTAACCGTAAGCATTAATTTTAACTGGTGCAACTATTAATACGTGACAAATAATTGATAAGACACATGGCTTGGTCCAGTGCTTAAGAGCTAAAGCCACTCCGCCCACTGGACTGAGTCGTCGCGGGTTCGATTCCCGCACGGAACAAGCCTTTGAGTGATCCACAAATATTTATTTGGGGCTACCTTTTACTTAAGAAGATAAAAAAGATATCGATGAGTGGAACTGGGCCTTAATATTCTCTTAACTTCGATGAAGGAAAAGAACTGAGGACTAAAGTGGGTTGCACACCTTCCTTTTCTAACGTTTTGATAGGACGGCCGATTTAGGAAGCGGTGTCTCCCACCATCCAACTTCGGGCTTAAGACAAGGATGATAGGATATCTACTTTCAAATTATAATAATAAAGTAAGGATGATTATGCTACAAATTGTCCCATGTAGGATAGGAAGTTCTGTATCGTGGTTAATATTTGTTAGTATTTACATTATAGTAGACAGTAACAGGTCACAAACAGGATTTTTATTTTCCATTAGCTCACCACGCCAGATCGTTTTAAATACAATTCATTAGGTAATACAATGACTCATCGCTCATAAAAAATCTTATTACAGCAGAAAAATGGTAACAAGACTAAAACACAGTAACACTTAAACATGGTATGTTGGTTTTAATGAATAAAATTATTATTAGTTATAAAGTAAGAATTTATAAATAATGCTAGATCAATTACATAAATCATAATTGCTAGAGAAATTTCGAAGCTTCTGGTGGAGTGTAATGGCGACCAGAGCGCTAGTATGTATTTTGGTCAGCATATAAGCATTGGACATGTGCATTCTCCCCGTCAAAAGTCCACCCTTGGGGTTTGCCAACGAGCAATGGAGCGTTGCTTTCTTGGAGTAAAGCTTACAGATTGTGTCAGAAACTCAATTCTTCGCTCCAAAACACAAATCACGGACGTAGGTCACTCAGCAGCAAGACTGAAATGGAACTGGACCGGACATATCTGCCGCATGTCGGATGCGTTTTGAGCTAAAACAACCATTCAGTGGGTGCCACCAGGCGGAAAACGACAGCGTGGCAGGCCCAGAAAGAGGTGGCGAGACGAGCTGGATTCCTACGACAAGGACTGGCATCAGCTTGCACTGGACCGGGACACGTGGAATAAGGGAGGGGAGCCCTTCGCCCTGCAGTGGGACAGTGTAGGCTTATAATAATAATATAAGCATTGCTATACAGCACGGCAACGCTGCCAGCGTTCTAGGTACACTACCAACTGACAGCAGCTTCAACATCTAGGACGCATCTGTAGGGGTAGTTCAGATACCGTACATGTAGGTAATAAGAATACTACCATGGTTTATCAGTAAAATATTACTAACAAACATGAATCCTTTTTACTTGACGAATAAATAAAACATTATTGTTATTATAATAAATGCGTTTATACCCTAATGATACACGGCATCGTCCTGTTATTTCTTACAACTCGGGTCAGTAACACCCAGTGAATGAACTTCTTGCATTAATTAATAGAAAATTGCGGAGTTCTTCGATTGAAATGAGAGAAGCCTTAATGTATCAAGTGCAAGGTACTGAAGCTTCTTTCTCTGTGTTGATACTTGTTTTCGCTTTCAAGATGCAATATAGTGTATTGAAAGTTGTAAGCAAATGAAAGTGATTCTTATAGACAGAAACGTCGAAACCGTAACCGGCGAGCGAGTATGAGACGAACTATGAGAGTGGAGGAAGCCAGAGAGGTATGTAAGGAAAGAACCTGTTGGAACTCTGTACTCTCTGCCTACCCTGAAAGGAATCTGGCATGATGATATAGATACATAGATAGATAGAGAAACAGGAGTTAAGGGGCTACCGCGACAAAAAAGTGTTTTTTACTCCATTCACTTCAAGAAGTATATGGATTGGATTAGAGACTTAATATTTACAAACATGATTTTCGATTATATGTTTTAAGATATGGTAAAAGGAATACACAATCAAAACTAATTTTCTCGATTGCTTTACATTTTTTTATTACAACGCGAAACGCCTTAGAATTAGTGAATAGAAATTACTTAAAAACGTAGCAAATAATTGTAGCAAAGTTCTTGTAAAGCAGTTTTTTATTTTATAATAATATAATTAGCCCTGTTAAGAAACTGTCCCACCGCGTGCCTAAGCACGGGCCTCCTCTCAAACTGAGAGGGTTTAGGCCATAGTCCACCACGCTGGCCCAGTGCAGGATGGCGAACTTCACACACCTTCGAGAAATTCTTAGGCATGCAGGTTTCCTCACGATGTTTTTCCTGCACCGTTAAAGCAAGTGATAATTAATTTTTAATACGCACATGCTTTCGAAAAGACAGAGGTGCGTGCCTGGGTTTAAACCCGAGACCTCTGACTTTGCAGTCCACCGGTCTAACCACTAGGCTATCACTGGTTTTTATTTCATAGTGTAGATTTTTTAGGATATGATAAATTTTGTTTTTGCACATACACCGTTTATTTCCGAGCGCGCGCTCCTTATATCCGTCCCTTATTATTCTTTTGTGAAGTAATAGCATCATTGTTACTCTCCCGGTCGATAAATGGTCCCTCTCGATAGACCCTTAATGTGCTTCAACAGCACAGCTTATACAGATAGTCTACCTGTAGGTACCGGTGTAGGCTACCGGTAGATAGGTATATAAAAATTCCGTATCGAAAGGCTTTTAACTGGATTTATCGAATGCTACATTAAGAGGCTGCGTAGCTAATGTCTTAACGAGCCTTCCAAAGCAAAGAGACGCTCGAAAACGGTAACTGTCACCCATCTCAGAATTACCGAGCAGCTTAACCTTGGTAATCGCTAAGAACATCACAACCCTCTACGAACCTTTTCGAAATTATATGTCACGCCTATATTCCCCAAGCAGGGTCGGCAAAGGTGTACTGAGTACACCCACTTTTCCCGACGATGTTTGGTCCCATGTAATAGGGGGCGAGCCTATTGCCATATACCGGGCACAGTTTCAATCTCCGGACTCATACTAGGAATTTTTCCTCAGAAAAACTACATTTGTCCGACCTAGGATTTAAACCCAATAATATGTTTAATATATTCTTAAGGAATAATATGTATTAATAATAGTATTATTTTAATTTAAATGAAACAGTATAAAAAGGCGAACCTTATTTGAAAGAAAAATACTTTCTCCAATATCCTATGAAAATCAAACATTCCATAGCCGCCCGTTTCCAAATAAATATTTAATAATATTTTCGATAGAATTTTATCGCCTTGTTTGGATGGCTTTCTAAGTGAATAACAAAGCGTTGCCTTTTATCGTTTTTATCCATTCAAATTCAATGATTTTTTCAAATATAAGTTACAATGTATAATTTGAGTACCATATAATCTAGTGAAAAATATAACTATAAATAAAGAAAAATTAAAAATAAATAGCAGTGATAACCTAGTGATTAGACCGTTGGACTGCAAAGTCAGAGATCTCGGGTTCAAACAGAGGCACGCACCTCTGTCTATTCGAAAGCAAATGCATCTTAAAAATTAACTATCACTTGCTGTAACTTCACCGTTAAGGTGAAAACTTCACGTCAAAGGTGTGTGAAGTTACCCAACCCGCACTGGGCCAGCGTGGTGGACTATGGTCTAAATCCTCTCAGTTTAAGAGGAGGCCCGTTACCAACGGTGGGACAGTTTCTTAACAGGGCTATTATATAAAAATAATAGACAGTGTCTTATCTGAAGGGCAAGTCAAGAGTCTCCGTAACCGGCGAGCGTGTATGAGACGAACTATGAGAGTGGAGGAAACCAGAGAGGTATGTAAGGAAAGAACCTGTTGGAACTCTGTACATTCTGCCTACCCCGCATGGGGCTGGCGTGATGATATAGATAGATAGCGAAAAAATAATATGGTAGGTACCACATTATTTTTTCGCTACCTATCTATATAGAATATATATAGTATAAATATATATAGAATAAAAATTAAATACGATTTCTTTTTTTATTTAGAAACACTATTCTACATTATAATAAAGAGTGTATAGTGCATTAAGATATAATAAAACTTAAATAAATAATGTAAGAATAAAAAAATAATAACAACTATATTACTTGACACACATAACGATATCTGAAGTTAAAGAATAATTATAAAAAAAAACGAAATAAAACCGTCATCCCTTATTCCCCAAATGGGGGGTGGCAGGGATGTACTGTGTACAACCACGTCGCCAACTATATTAGGTTCCAATATAATAGAGGGTAAGCCCATTGCCATCACACCTGGCATATTTGTAGACTTCGTACAGCAAGTAAATATTTTTCGGTAGATAAATCACAGTTTGCCTGACGCAGAATTCAAACCCAGGACCTTGTGATCGCCACTCGCACTATTCGCCACAAGAAACAGCCAAGGCGATGAGTTATTGATGTTTTTGCTTCAATGTTTATGACAATAATCCTTTATTCATGTTGTGGGAAGCTAGCATTCAGAAAAAGTTGCGTTGCAACCTAAAAATTTTAACCTCCAACGGTCAGTTGGAGGTTAAATTTTTTACACAGTTTACTGAGTAGAAAAAGTAGTGGAGTATAAAACTGTCCTTTAACGAAACCAGGGCAACAAGGTAAAACCCTAAAAAACAACCGATCCAGATGATCCGATTTATGCGCAATTTGATAAGTGCGAATCGATTTTACCTCTTACTTCTTGCGCTCAGGTACGACTTCTATGACCTACGACTAGAAGAACATTCAATTTTTATCAAACATGAACATCATTGAAATTTACACTCAAATACTTCATCTAGTGCATCACTTCGTAGGCAGAAAGTACGTAAATAGTGCGAGTAAATTTTTAGCCCTGAATACAATTCACATTCTAGCGTTAAATCTCAAAATTTTGATTCCAAAGTACAATAGTAAATTATGATATAAGCTTTGTTATTGCAGAACATGATTTGCTAAAGGTTCACTTTATAATATTCTTTTCTATTATTTCATCTCAGAATATAAGTATTTAATACATAACACACAAGTATTATGAGTAAGCACCATGTCTATCAGGAATTACCAAATGGAATTCACATAACAAACAAGCCCAACTGATTATTCCAGTGATCCAAATTCTTAAGAGTTTCTACGGAAGAAAGAGGGTGGTAATCCAATTACACTCACAATACAGATTTGTGTAAGGATGCTAAGGCTCGGTACAAACTGAGCAGGAAGTAAAAATTACGACCATATTACTAAATTTTATAAGCAATGAGATTTTATTCGTAGTTCCAGCTGCCTTAGATGCCTGAGAAAACTTTAGGCATACTATATACACCACCGCCTGCTCTTAAGAGAACAACAATGAATCAATGATTACCAACCAAATAATAGTACTTTTATAAATTGTTTTATGTTTAGAGACTACTAAACAGTCGATCCAATATTTTCTTTGTAAATATTATTACTTCAGTGAACCAACAGAGCCTTTACAATGCTATAATAGTATACATGATTAAATATTACGTACGATTTGAACATGATCTAACAATTACAGCGCATCTATCCATATACGCACTTCTACGATAGTACCACAGTATATATTTTATATATATTTACATTATGTTCTCAATCTCTACTCCATCCAGTCGCTATGATAGGTATTTTACTATTCGTGGAGTGCGTCTTTGGAACTCTCTCCCACACGCCATATGCGCAAGCTCCTCTCTGGATATTTTCAATATCATATTTGTAGTACAATATACTCCGTGTATTTTACGTATGTTTATTTTAAAAATCATATTTATTTAGTTTATATAGTTAATTGTGTATTATATTGTATAGTTTATGTTTATTTTATATTATGTTTAAATGTGTGATTGTATAACTGCCCTCTTATTGACATTCTCATCTCTCAACACTTAAAGGTTCGCTGGAAGAGCACTCATAATTTGAGTTAAGCGCGCCTTTGCATATCACTTGTAAAATTACTATCTCTCTGTACTGTATACAATGTAGGATTAAATAAATAAAATAAATATGTTAGTACACACAATTTTGTAAAAGTTCTATATAAAATGAGCTTCAACATTTTGAGCTACGTTCGGTTAGAACCACCCTAACAAGTAATGGATTATAACACAACCCCCGTGTACTGTATATTATTCTGTTTGTTCCAATTTCAGCTCATTTACAATTATAATAATATCTCCTTGTTGTTTCAGATAGCTTTGTTTATGCATCTCCGAAACGAATAGGTATTTTGTTTACTTACAAAGTTTTCTTCAAAATGATTCACAAGCTGTAGATGACATTAGCCAATCATTAGTCTATAATTAAAAAAAATCTCTTTGCTTTCAGATCTTGGACAAATGCGGAGGGAAATAAAAGGAGTGTAATCTGTTCGATTTGAATGAGAAGAAGCTAATGAAACACCAATATGAGCAACCTTACTAACGTCACCAATTCGACACACAATTTTTCTACACCTGTCGATCCAACTGAAATATTTGGCCCGCAAAGAGATTCCCTTCTAATCGTTCTTCCAATTACGATTATTTATACATTAATTTTTATAACAGGAGTGCTGGGCAATACGTTTACGTGTTTAGTGATCGTGCGCAACAAAAGCATGCACACAGCAACCAACTACTACTTATTTAGTTTAGCAATATCGGATCTCCTTTTACTAATAAGCGGAATGCCACAAGAGATGTACTCTATATGGTCAAAGTGGCCATATGTTTTTGGCCACACTTTTTGTGTGATAAGAGGACTAGCGGCAGAGGCTTCGACGAACGCTAGTGTTTTAACGATAACCTTATTCACTGTGGAAAGATACCTGGCTATTTGTCATCCATTTGTTTCGCACAAAATGTCGAAACTTTCACGAGCAACTAAACATGTGGTGCTACTATGGGTAGTGGCTGTTGGACTGGCGCTCCCGCAGGCCCTACAGTTTGGGATAAGAGAGCATAGTGGCGTAATTATGTGTTTACAAACGCGTGTCATAATTGAACATTCGTTTGAACTATCCACCTTCTTCTTTTTCTTTGCGCCTATGGTATTGATCACTGTATTGTATTCGTTGATTGGGTTGAAGTTGAGAGAGACGAGTATAAATAAGGAGCAAGATGAGAAAAATTTCGAGAGGAGTATCCGATGTTCTCAAAAAATACGACGCAAACACAGCCAGTCTACGCGGCGAGTTGTGAAGATGTTAGGTAACAATCGTTTTGGATATCTTTGCTTCAGCCGGCAGACTTGACCGTATCAAGTACAGATAACGGTTATCCAATACCAAATGATCGACGAATGACGAATTTTCGAAGCTTCAATTAAAATAGAATACTATTATTATTGGCCTGTCTTTCCACTGCAAAGACATTATTAGAAATTTCCGAAATCCCTATCTGCGCTGGGAAATTTACAAATTCACACTATTGATATATGGCATGTATTTTGGCGCACACTCAGGAACCCATTTATTCAATTCATCTTTACGCTAAATTTTACTTCATTATACTTGGCATTGGCAACGATAACTTTATTACCAACTATCTCTTTCTATATCATCACGCCAGATCCCTTGCGGAGTAGGCAGAGAGTACAGAGTTCCAACAAGTTCTGTCCTTACATACCTCTCTGGCTTCCTCCACTCTCATAGTTCGTCTCATACACGCTCGCCGGTTACGGAGGCTCTTGACTTTTCCTTCAGATAAGACTCGGTTTATTTGGTCGTGGTAAGATAGTCTAGGTCTTCCCCGGTACCTGCATCCTTCCACTTTCACATTGTATATCTGTTTTGTCATTCTTTCATTAGGCATTCTTTCTATATGCCCGAACCAACCGAGCATGCCCTTTCTCATCTTTACACCGATACTATCTTTCATACCTACTTGCTTTCTTACTACGCTGTTGCTAATGCGGTCGGTCAGCTTCACTCCGCACATCTTCCGCAGAGCTCGCATTTCTACCGCATTTATCCTACTTTCATTCTCCTTCTCACATACCCAGCTCTCGCTACCATATAACAGCGTTGGGTCAAGAACTACGTTATGTATGGCCATCTGCGCCTTATGGCTTAAGTGCCGGCTGCCAAGTAGCTTTTCCATCGCACCATTCACCCTGTTCCCTGCACTCACTCTTCTCTCTATGTCAGCGGTGTATTTCCCATCCTTACTGAAGGCGCATCCAAGATATACAAACTCATTCACTTGTTCCAGCACATCGTTACCAACCTCAATCCTTACATTCGTTCTGGTTTCTTCCCTTTCATTTTTTTATTTTTATTTTCAAGCAACGCTGTTACGCGTTCTGTTCGCTGTTATAAACAAAATTTAATAATTATTCAAAGCATTACGGCTATTTTAAACGTATTTCTATTACACACATCTCAATACGCGTACAAAAGTTAATGAATTATTATATTTTATGGTTAATTTGGGTACCAAAGAGCTTAAGAAAATAGTAGAAAACTCCTTAAAATTGGAAGTTTGATTTTCGTATTGAATTCCTAAAGCAATAATCTAATTGGGATGTCCGAGGTCTGGCGTTATTTATGGTACACCATGTGTATAAAAATATGTATTTTCTTTAGCCACAATATATATTATTTATACGAATATCGAAATGAAACCGGTACAATTTGAGCGGACGCTGCTTGGCTTACTGGATTGAGTAGCTCCGGGTTTGAATACCTTAAGGGAAAAACATTGAATTATGTAAATATTTGTTTGGGTCTTCGTGAAACTTTTTATTATATGTTTAGGTCATTAGGGCAGGACTTCATTAGGTAATTTTTGATCGACCTCCCGAAATAAAAACCAAGTAGAGGTAATCTTAATCTGGACAAGATTATTTTAATCACGATTTGTTAATTAAGGAGATGATTATTAATACCTGTTTTGTTTTTACAGTTGCAGTAGTAATAGCATTCTTCATTTGCTGGGCGCCATTTCATGCGCAACGTCTTGTGGCAATCTACGGAACCACAGAGGATCATTTGGCGAGGACCCCGATACTTCTGTCGGTGTACTCCTTCTTAACCTACACCTCTGGGGTGTTCTACTACATGTCGACGTGCATCAACCCAATTTTCTATCATATCATGTCCAATAAGTTTAGAGAAGCGTTCAAGGTAACTTTTTATTTACTTTTCTTAATCGCTCAATTTTTTTTTGCTTTGACCTGGATTCCTACATACGAAAGAACTGAGTGATCAATAAACAAATTTACAGCAAAAAAGTTAAATCCTTTGAAATGGTTCAGTGACTTTTATACACTGATCTTTTTTAATATTTTCCGATAAACTTTATGTTTCGTGGCGGGAAATAACAACAGATTTATTTATTGTATTTTGCTGCCATCGGTTTATTGCACTAGCATAAAACGGCATTTGTTATAACTGACTTTAAACCCACACTTTACTAACGAACGGATAAACCGATTTCGAATAGACAACTGCTTATTCAAAACCAATATAAACGCGATCACGGATAGTAAGATTATGGTAGCGAAGCGAGTATAGACCATTGCCTGGAAAAGAAGAATGCCTGGGTACCAATACCAAATCTACTAACAAAACTCCAATAAAACCGATTCTTAACCCGCCAATTAGCAGGTATTTTGGTGTTTTCATATACTAAACCAGAATACTAAAACAATGAGCGATAGGGATTGAAGTTTGGTTACAGCGAAGTTCTGTTAGTAGAATTGGGGCCCTGGCAACGTGGTGTATTATCGCCCGACATCTGTCGCCCTGGGGCGATAATTGTGCGAAAATTAATGAATACACACCTTGCCTACCATAACTGTCATCTTTGTCAGATGTTTCGTTTTGTTGAACGAGTTTCTCTGATAATCGTAGTTACCTACTGAGGTACCGTAGATAAAACGTCTACTTTTTGTTAAGATATACGATGCCCTATGGTGTGAAATCCGATAAAATATCGGATTAGGATATGGTATTGTAAACAATCTCTTATAATATCTTATCATATGTGTAAAATTGTTTAGAAAGAAATTTTCAAGTGTTTATGTCTATTTCTTTAGACCGTGCTAGCCTAAACGGATTGATGAACTTTAACATAAGAAGTATCGTTAGATTCGTCTTTATTGTGGGAGTTTCATGGAGTATAACATATAATACTAGCTTTTACCCGCGGCTGCTCACGCGTTTATTTTGTAATTTGACATAGTTAGGTCTTTCCAAGATAGCATTACTCCAAGACCAAGACCTTTTCCAAGTTTCTTTAAAATCAATTCAGTGTTAATATGAAGGAATAAAAAATAACCCGCAGAATATTGCATTTTCCGAGCTAAAAAGTAGCCTTAAACAATCTCTGAAAAATGATATAAAAATATTATTCATTTAATATTGGTTCCGCCGTTCCGAATATTAACACGGACAAACAAACGTTTTTTTGCCGTGAAAATAGTCATAGAAGCTTAAAATATATTTATTTAAAAATTTCAAACTAACCCATCAATTTTGTTTATTTGTGTGCGCCGTGCGGGAATCGTACCTGCAACTACAAAGTAAGTTAAGTGGTCTACGTTTTGCAAAAGTGTCTAAAAATCAACTTAAAAAATTAGTTAATTTTCGTTGAAGATCAGTAACAGCTCCTCCAGTCTCCACCACCTATAAAGAAAGAGGGAAATCAAAGGATTGCAGGGCTTTTATTTAGCCAAAATTAGATTGATATCTTTGGGCCTTTATGCAGGCCGGTAAAAAAAATCATTTGATTTTTGCATATTAGTATGATTTTATATATCACTTATACGAGTCATATTGGCATGATCTAGTATTAAAACAAAGTATCTATCTTGTATAATTATTTCATGACGTAAGATACTTTTATACTAAATTTCTTTATAATCCGTTCAGCCGTTGTAGTATAAAGAAATAATAGCTATTCCGCAGGAGCCGTTCTATTTTTCGGGATATAAAGTGTTCTGTTTATCTTATATGTATGTATTATCTTATACGATGTAAGACACCTTCATACAAAGTTCCAACTAAATCCAAATAAATTTTAGTATGAATAACAGCTATCCCGCAAGAACCGTGTAGCGATAACTTTTATATTCATCAAATATATTTTATGAACTTCCACCACATTAATTCTCCATCTCTATCACAGGGTTTAGTCTTAGCCCGTACAGGTGGTCTTTGTAAAATATGAACAAATCTATAGCGCGATGTTATTCAATGCCCACGGCGTCTCATACTATACAATACCTGGGTGCTTTATTTTTGAAAAGCATTACCAGTTTATTTAATTATTATAAAATTATTGGTAAAATGGCTGATTTAAACCTTTTCTACATACCCTGCCAAAGTTCGTAATCTGCGTAGCGTAATAATATTTAAAAAGGTACATTGAGAACTAGGTATGTACTCGTAACAAAGTTTTGTACATTACCTGTCAGTCTTCTCGCTAGTTTTGATATCTTAAATAAATGAATATATCGTTAAAGATTTCTCTCCAGAAAAGACAATACTGAATGCATCATCATTCACGAAATCATGTTTGAGAGTTTAAAACAAACGTGTATGCACAATTTCAGGTCAGTGCTATAAAATACCGAAGAGTTTCTCGTGAGGAGACGAACCTGATTACAACACCAGTTAATGGAGAAATTCATGTGTAGGCAAAATCACACATTTTAACGTAACATTACAGCTTAAGACTAACGATAATAAAAATAATAAAAGTTATGGTTCATCCGCGATTGTTCCGGTTTGGTTCTTGTTTGCGAGATGAAAAGTATCTATTATTTTAAGCTAGGTTAGGTATTACCACACTAAATTTCATTGGGATCCGTTTGGTAGTTTTTGCGTGATTGAAACACAAAGAGACAGACAAAAGACAGACAATAATTCCAAAAGAAAATGTTTCGGCCGCTATATCGGTTGATAAGGAAATGTACGCCAATTAATATTTTCCAAAAAATATTCGATTTACAGATTCGGGTCGATTACAGTTTTCGAATGCTTGTGTGTGTGTGTGTGTGTGTGAATGATGTACGCTGTTGGCCGCGAGGCCTTTACAGCTTCACCGGACTTAAAGGCGAGCGTGCAACCACTACGCCCTAGCCAGCCAGAAGGGCAAGAGGCGACATACTCGAGGGCGCCTCTTCGAAGCGCCCTCGGTTGGGACAGTCGCTGTAGGGGGACGGGTGCACTACTAAGTGCACCGGTCAACCGCCGGCTATGGGAGGGGATCTACTACTACGTCGTCGTCATCGCCCGTATTCTGAGCGGAAAGGAGTCGGTGAGAACATGTCGCGGCCGGCGGTGGCGGCAGGGGTCGGGGGGGAGATCGTAGTCGGCGGTGGCTACGATTAACGGATTCGCATGGTTAGATGCGTTCGCGAAGTGACGTGTCGACGCCTTTTTAATAAAGGCGCGAATAGGTTCGAGACCTAGATCGGAGTGGAGGTCGACGTTCCGTACGAACCAGGGGGCTCCTACGGCTTTACGGAGGAAGCGGTTTTGAACCACTTGGAGTTTATCGATGTGAGAGGGGACCGAATGCCCGAACACAACACACTCATAAGTCATGATGGGTCGAACGCAAGTTTTGTAAAGTGTCACCTTATTTCTAAGGGACATTTTACTCCGCTTGCAGACTAACGAATGAAGACGACCGAGCACAAAGGATGCTCGGTGACGGACCCGCTTGATGTGCGGGCCGAAGGACATGGTACTGTTTAGGGTGACCCCTAGATATTTGACCTCTTTGACCCAGGGAATGGGTCGGTCGAACATGGTCACTTGGCCGAGATTACTTCTAGGGCGGCGCAGGGAGTGGCGCGGGGTGGCACCTCTGGAGAAGAACACCGCAGCGCTCTTGTCCGGGTTCACCTCAATACGCCACTTCCTGAACCAATTCCCTAGGAAATTGGCGGATGCCTGAAGGTTTCTGGTAATGAAATCATCCGCGAATAGGGCTAGATGCGCCTTACTCGAACGAGGAATGTCGTTCGTGTAAAGGCTAAACAGGAGCGGAGAGAGAACTGAGCCCTGTGGGACTCCAGCACTGATGGAGTGGGAAGTGGAGCGCGTCATTTCGACGCGATAACGGAAGGTGCGATTCGACAAGAAGTCTCGTAAGATGAGCACGAGTCTGTCCGGCAAACCCAATTGGTAGAGCTTGTAGATCAAGCCGTTGTGCCAGACTTTGTCGAATGCCTTCGCGACATCCAGGAAGAGGGCGCCCGTGTAGTCGGGTTTGGGTCTATTGAGACCGAAGAGGATGTGCTCCGTGATGCGGTGCACTTGGTGGACGCAAGAGTGTTTGGCTCGAAAGCCGAACTGCTCGTCGATAAGGATACCCCTGGACGTTACGAAGTCTTTGAGCCGCGCCAGAAGTAAGCGCTCGTAGATCTTGGCCAGGCAGTTGAGGAGACTGATAGGGCGATAGCTCGCGGGGAGATTGCAAGGTTTGCCAGGCTTGGGAATGCCTATGACGTCCGCCTCCTTCCACTTAGCGGGGAAGGTACAGTTCGTCATGGCGGCGTTCAGTATGGCCACTAAGAGGCAGATGAGTTGGGCGGGCAGGCATTTCAGAACGCGATTCGAAATGCCGTCAGAGCCGGGGGTTTTTTTAGTTGTCAGACCCATAATTAGATCTTCGACCTCCGTTAGGGTGATAGGAGGTAAGGAATCGACGGGGGAGAGGGATGCCCTGCGCTCGACTTCCCTGTCGACCGCGTCGACGTGGGACTGGTCGACGGACTGAGAGCTGGGGGTGCACTGGCTCTCGAAGGAGTCGGCGAGAAGCTCGGCTTTTTCGTCGTCGTCGAAGGCTGGGGGTGCGCCTGAAGGGCGGGACAGCGGGGGCATGCCAGTCGTGGAGTCGGATTTGAGGCTACGCGCCAGCTGCCAGTAGGCCAGATGCGATGGCGCGATGCCCTCTAGGAGGTCACCCCACCGTTCCTCCCGGACCTCCGCGACCCGACGCTTTACCTCTCGTTGTAAAGCGCGCATCTGGGCCCGATTGGCTTCGGTGGGGTAAGAGTCGTACGCTCGGATAGAGGCATTCTTGGAACGAATGAGATCCCTAACATCGTCCGGCAGTCGAAAGCGGTTGAGGTAGAGATCTTCCGCCTCGAATTGCTTGGACGATCGACTGACAGCCGATCGGATGTGTTCGGTGAAGGCATCTACGGCCTGATCGGTGTCCTGAGGGGACGGGATGGAGTCCGAGCTGAGAGGGAGGGGGGGTGGGTCGGCATCCGCCAAGGCCGTGCTTAGCGCATGCCAATCCACCACCGTCTTTTTGGGTCGCTGAGGGGCGGAAGGGGGGGAACCGAGTCTCATGACTACAGGTCGATGGTCAGAGTCGAGTTCCTGGACTACTTCCAAGGAGTGCAGCCGTAAGGTGACACCCTTAAGAAGTGGCATGTCCAGGACGTCGGGTCGGTTTTCGAATGCTGCGAATCAAAAAAAAGGAGAGGAAAAAACAATATTAAGTTATTATAACTGTATCAGATAAAATCTGATAAATAGTCAATCCCGAATATATAATGTTTATATAACTGTTTTGACATAATAAATAATAAGTTGAAATATGTTACTGAAGTTTTCTTATCGAAAAAAAACTAACTTTGAACCAAATGCACCTTCAATATTAACGCTTGTCTCGATTGATGTTAAGGTTATCAAATGCTATGTTTCAGAACACGATGATGGTGTGCTGCCGGGCAGACGACAGGGCCGTCACCAAACGCTGCTCCTACACCGCCATGGCGTTCGCCAAGAATCCTACATCCAGCGGTGCATAAAATTTACTTGACCTATTTATTACAGATGCAATGATATCGCTATTACAATCCCGTTACGAATTTCGAATGCATCGTCCAGGTTATTACCATAAATAATGCAATAATTAAATCATTACATTATTTAATTGACTTGTATTATAGCAGAACAAAAATGATTACCTCTAAGAGAGTGGAGGAACCCAGAGAGGTATGTAGGGAAAAAAACTTGTTGGAACTCTGTACCCCTAGCCTACCGCGGAAGTGATTCGGCTTGATGATATAGATAGATAAATAACCTAATAATAAACGAAAAAATCAACATAATACTATTTCTATATACATTTGTATAAACCAAATCAATTACCTACCCCTGCTATAGGCAGGTAAAAAACCAAGCAAGGGTCAGTCCTATCGTATTTATGATTCCGTTGCCACTTGCGCGCACACCCTACTACGAATATTATTGCGAGTGATCGTATATATGACTGCCTCGTTGGTCTGGTGGCAAAACGCTTTGTGATCACGAGGTCCTGGGTTCAAATCCTAGGTCGGACAAATGTAGTTTTTCTAACGAAAATTCCCATTATGAGACCGGAGTCTGGAATTGTGCCCGGTATATGGCAATAGGCTCGCCCCCTATTACATGGGACCCAACATCGTCGGCGAAACGTGGGTGTACTCAGTACACCTCTGCCACCCCCTCTGGGGAATATAGGCGTGACGGTGATCGTATATAAATGATCTATATGCGAACCCGCAAACATATGCGAATTGCAGCGGGAAGCCGCCGAACAGAGATCTAAAGATGTTATTATATTGTATGCTTACAGCATTGTGAACTTTTTGCATGTATATTAAACATGAAGTACGCATGTCGAAATTATCTATCTATCTATCTATATCATCACGCCAGCTCCCTCGCGGGGTAGGCAGAGAGTACAGAGTTCCAACAGGTTCTTTCCTTACATACCTCTCTGGCTTCCTCCACTCTCATAGTTCGTCTCATACACACTCGCCGGTTACGGAGACTCTTGACTTGCCCTTCAGCTAAGACACGGTCTATTTGGTCATGGTAAGATAGTCTAGGTCTTCCCCGGCACCTACATCCTTCCACTTTCGCATTGTATATCGAAATTATTATTTTGATTATATTTAACTCTATGCTCTAGCGGCTGTCAGACTGAAATCTTGATATAAATTTAAATATTTCCGCGCAGTTTAGCAGTTTGACCACCAAAACACCAAAAGAAATAAATTACTTCTTGCGGTTTGCGTATAAATAGGTATTCTTTTCTCTATCGAACAATAAATATTATAAAATAGGTTTAAAATTATGGTATACTTCACACGTAGGTATATACCAGCGAACCTAGTACTTCACAAGTAGATACCAAAGTAAAAGTGCTAAAAATGAATTATTCAAATAGATTAATTCAGTTATCGTGTCAATGCGTCCTAGTTGCACAAATGTGTTCACCGATTCCGTTTTCTCTGTAATCTACATTATGTCCCTAAAGCCAGTCCGTCCTAGTCCCCAATTTTATACCAATAAATAACGTGATATATACAAGCTGTAACATAATAAACGCAAGACCTGAAAGTAGTTTGTTCAAAATCGGTAACTGAATTGATTCCAACTATTTTTAATGTATCTTTCATTTTTTTAAATTTGCAAAAAATGCTTTTACTCCTTCAGCGCGCTATAAAAAATTAAATTTATTCTTGATTCATAGCAAGAAGAAGATTCCAAATGCATTTCTAAAACGTATTTCACAAAACGCACACATACACGTACAAGTTTCATTGTTAATTGGGGTATAAAAGTGCCTTAAAAAAGGGTAAAAACCTTTAAATTTAAAAAAATTGTTTTCGTTTTGAATTTATGAAGCAATTGTCTAATCGGGGTGTCTGAGGTCTTGCGTTTATTATGTTACACCTTGTAAATATGTATGTGTTTTCTATTTCTATCTTTAGTGACGTGGGCAAAACATCAGTATTTAATCATGCAGTAAACACAAAATTATTTATATAACTAGCTAGGAAAGCCTTTCAAATCATGTGTGCGTGCTTGTTTATTTTGTGTGTTTATGAATAACGCTGGTGGCCAAGGGGGATTAACAGCTTCACCGGACGAGCAAAGCCTTTTAAAGCTTACACGACTTTAATGAAGACGACCACTACATTTAAGTAAAATTTAGCTTTGCGTTCCAAATTAGAGTGAGTTTGCTCAAAGCTTTCATTCAAATTCTAGTTTCTTAAATAAATAAATAAATAAATGCGTGGCCTTCGTATGAACACTAGTAAACGTTTAAAAAATCTGACATTAATATGTCGCTGCAATGTTAATAATACATTATATTCAAAAATTCCATTATTGATAAAGTACACTATTTATTTCCTTCTCACCATTAGGGAATCCCTGGTAATATGAGTTACTATATTTTCAAATGGCTGAATGTTATGAAATGGTACAATTTGGATAGAATCGTTAACATTGGACTGATTTAGGCCTTTAGTAATGTTTATTATATTACCAATCCAAACCACTCCCTACTACAGTTTAGTGCCGCTGGCGATCACGAAGTCCTGGATTTAAGCCAAAGGTGGAACAGACTTGTAGAGGTTTTTTCGTCGAAAAATTCTTAATAGCAGTTGAAATCTAAATATTAAAATTAAATATGAAAATATTTTTTCATATTTAATTTTAATACATTTTCATTCTTGCTTAAATTTGTTATCGCGACAAAATATGAAAGTGCTAAACGTAAAAGCTTGTAAGCAATTTGAAATATGTATCGGTTGTTTTACAAGTGTATTATTAATGTCGAAGCGTTCCTAAATATAAATAAATTCCATAAATGGTTGCCGCAGAGAATTATTTACTAGTCTTATCCAATTTTTTTCTTTGTAAATCATAAAAAGTATACCATATTCTGATTATTTTACATTACAGGAAATTCGCTCAGAAACTCGCTAAGAAACGAAAACAGTCTTCGTCAGCCGAGACGACAGTATAGCAGAGAAATTGGCATCCCCACGATGCACGTGTGCCACAACGGGAAGACTTTAGTTACTTCACCCATCGAAGTTTCCAGAAATTGCAACAGACATTCTTTCCAGCAAGCGATTAAGGAAGATATAACAACAAAATATCTGTACGTCGAGAGACCAACTCCTCCATTTGACGATAAGCGTAAACCGTACTCGAAATGTTGTACTAATCAACCTTCGCCAACTGAAACCATTGCCATCACCCCGGATGCAGTTTTGACAAACAGCTCAGGGGATAAAAAGGAATACATGGACGACGAACCAGAAAAATATCTTAAAGAAATTAAATTAAGAATAATACAACGTGAGAAAGAGTATGGATAAATTTCAATCGTTGATTTGTAAAGCTAAGACAGCAAAACGGTCTCAATCGGATGTTACAAGAAGAGATTTATTAAAATGTTGGCACCAACACCCAAATATTATCCAAATAATAAAAATAAATGGTTTAAGTATGATTTAGAAACTTGCTTTAAAATTAAATTTAGAAAAAATGCATTCTCTCATTGCGTAACAACGAAGGACCATCCATGCCTTCATAATTTACGGACGATTTAGCGCAGTGGTTAAGAGCTTAAGCTTAAATAGTCGCGGGTTCGAGACCTGCACGGGACAAATCTTTGGGTGATCCACAATTATTTGTTCCGGTCTGGGTTTTTGTGTATGTGAATTTTCATGTTTGTAAACGCACCCACGACACAGGAATAAATCCTAGTGTGGGGCTAAGTTTCTAAAAAAAAAAAAAAAACTAACAACTGTCACCTTAGTAGTTGTGGCGCCACGCACCCACGCATAATTTACATTGAAAAAACGTGTCTGCTGGATTTGTGTATACTTTTGAGCTCCCAAGTAAGTCTCTCTCTCTCTTTCCAAGTAGCAGCCCACGTAATTAGCCTATTTTATAAAGATACTAATAAGAATTCTTGAATTGACACTATCGGAAAACACCCGTCATCGACCGATATTGAACCGGTCTCATAGGTGTCGCTAGGTCCAGATAAACCTTCCAACCGTCGCGCCTATATTCCTTAAAGTGGGAGTGGCAGAGGCGTACTGTGTACACCTACTTTTCTCAGACGATGTTAGGTCCTATGTAATAGGGCGCGAGCCTATTGCCACATACTGGGCACAATTCCAGACTCCGGACATAAGTCTAGATTCTGGAAAAACAACGAAAAACTACATTTGACCGACCTAGGGCCTCATAATTACAAAGCGATGCGCTTTGCCACCTACGAGGCAATCCAGGTAAAAAGCCAGATTTTACCAAATCTCCGAATGTTTGTAATCTTATATAGCGGGCGCTGCTTGACATGGTAAATAATGGCAGCCATACCCGGATCCCGTAGATATAATCTCAGTTTTCATGTTCAATACAATAATAATTCCTTGAGCAAAGGGGAGGGAAAGGACCAAAAACTCGATTGTTATTTTAATAAAATTATAAATGACTAAACTGAATTACATTATCATTACATTTATAATAACTTAGAAATCATAAGTAAAATATGGTACCCTTTGGCACTTGAATCTGTCCAAAATCTAATCTGATCCAATTTCAATATACTGGAACATGGTATTTTAAAATAAATAAATATTTTGTGAACCTAAAATGTCATATTTTCTTAGTAATTATATTTTTATATGTAAATGTAAATTTAAGGGTACTGTTGTTAAGGGTAATAATTTTTGGATAATCTTTTTAATATAATAAATGCAAAAATTTAGGAGTTTCGTTTTTTTTTTTATTATAATGAAACACTGCGGGCCCGGTTTGTCCCGCACCTTTTATTGTTTAATTTATGTTTTGTTAGTAGTTGCTTTTATATGCACTCGTATGGTACATGTCGCTTATTTTTTTTTTTTTTGGTTTTGTTGTAACCGTGATTGGTATTTGTTTGCTGCGGTACTTCAGTAGAGGTTTTGTTTTCCTATTACTTTTTTTTTAATTTTTTTTTTACATTTTATTATGTTATTGTTTTAAAGGTTTATCTGTGAGTTTCGATTTTGGTAGTTTGTTCTTTAATCACGTTAAAACGGCTAAACGCACTTTAATTATATTCGGCAGATGGGTATTAGTAAGTACTAAATAATGTGGTTTACAAGCAAGAATACGATATTATATCTATAAAAATTGACAGAGCCGCGGGCGAAAACCAGTGATTTTATAAGCTGTAAGCAGAGATGAGCAAAATGTAATCAGATTAATGATTAACCAACCGCTTCGGGAATATAGGTGTGATGGTGTATTAATGATTTACGATTACAATTACATTTTGTTATCTTCAACGATTACGATTACATTTTTAATCTTGAATCATGATTGAATATTACAAAATGCAATTGTAATCATTAATCTCATTACATTTTGGCCATCTGTGGCTGTAACAGCTCCCTTCAGAATGTAGTTGTATATG
The DNA here is from genome assembly GCA_905147815.2 of Phalera bucephala. Lineage (NCBI taxonomy): Eukaryota > Metazoa > Arthropoda > Insecta > Lepidoptera > Notodontidae > Phalera > Phalera bucephala. The sequence goes on along the minus strand of LR990613.1, from coordinate 22,785,048 downwards.
TGTTTTAATATTTAATTTTAATATTTTTACGAGGACTATATGAATTACTGTCACCTATACAAATTATTTTTAACTTTAGCCGTAGTAGGTATATACTTGTATAGTATACATCTACCAACTAAGAATATGATAATGCAGTTGTAAATCTCTGAATGTAACTATTTCTTAAAAAATTGAAATATCCAAAGATATTTGACTAAGATTCTTACGAATCTTATGGGTATTTTCTGAATTAAGAATTTTATGGAATATAGCGAATTAAGCTAAATATGAAATTCTCAATTCTGAAAGCAAAATATTAGTGTGTTGTAGATAAATGTGATAGATACATATAATAGATTAAATTATTTAGATAAAACGTACTAACTGTAAATATTGTTTAAAATAAGGATTTTATGATTGTCTTCTGTGGGGAATGAGGTGATCAAGTCCAAAATGTAAGACTGAAAATATAATTAAAAATTAATAACAATAATTCGGAAATCTCAAATATTATACTTCTTTGAGGAATTTACGTTGAGAAATTAATTTATTCGCTGTCACTAAAAAACCTAAATGTACACACTTTTAGCACACTTTTAAGAAATTTAAACGATCAGCTTAGTCGTGAAGAGTTTCAGTAATTTTTTTATCAGCCCCACGAAAGAGCAAAGACCGAATAAATTATGAATGCGTGCATGCGTTTTCTCTTATCTGAAAACAATAAATGTAACATGTAAATGAATTAATTACTTATCTTAATACAGTAGTATTAGTATCTCATAAAATAGATATATTTCTTGTCAAGCTATGCTTAATAAGAATAGCTTCTTAAGCGTTATCGTAATAAGTATTTTCTGGAATGAATTTCTCAATTTAGAACCGATTCATCTCAAAAAAATCGAATATTATTTAAACGTTCAATCTCAAATATTATTTAAATAATTATTAAAATGGAAGTTGTTAATTGTGTAAAATTTGATACAAGCAAACATTTTTTAGATTTCTAACTAAACCAATAAAAATAAGTAAGAAATGCTTATGTTGTTTTAGCGTAAGCATAAAATTAATTCTTGCCACTTATTGCATTTTCATTTGAATTCTGTGAAAAAAAAACAACTACTTTTTTATGTCAAGGACTGAAAATGCAAAGGGTATGTTTATAATAATAATAATGTTTACTGTTAAAAATTGTTTCATTTTTACACTAAGTTTTATGCAGGCTAGACGCTCATACCGTTGCTTGACCCATTCACTAATTATTACATATATACAAGCTGTATCGTAAATAACGCAAGAACTCAGACACCCCGATTAGATAATTGCTTCACAATTTCAATACGAAAACCAAATTTCCAAATTTAGAATTATTAGTCCTTTTTTAAGCACTTTTATACCCCAATAAACAATGAAACTTGTGCGTGTATGTAAGTGTATGTGAAATCTCCGTATTGCTTTGAATCAGGAATAAATTTAGTTTATTACAGCGCACTAAAGAAGTAACAGCAATTTCTGCAAATAAAAATAGTAAGTTACAATAAAAATGGTTTGAATCTATTCAGTTATCGATTTTGAACAAACTACTTTCAGGTCTTGCGTTTATTATGTTACACCTTGTATATTTATTTGACTGAAGAGGTTACCGGGCATGTTTGTGTTTTCGTGGATTATAAAATCTTATGTTTCTACAGTATCAGTTGTTTAAACAGTATCTCAGTACACATAAATGTACATTTTAAAATAAACTTAGCACTTCAACGTCTCTCGTTGCGGCAAGCACCTGACACAAAGTGAGCTAAAGTGTAGACACTTAAGGTGTCTGCTCTAGTATAAGTCCATGGTAGGACCCCGCGCTGTTCTTAACGATCACCAAGGTTAGCCAGTGTTCGGCTTCACCGAACTTCTTTGTGGAAGTGCTTTTCTTAGGGTTGTCTTTAACCACAATTATTGGCATGACATAAGCCAGCGTTAATATAATTTATACATCTTGTATATAAAATTACCAGGTAAAATATACCTCGATATTTTTCTATTCTGCTTACTCTTTCGTGCTTCTAATAGAGAAGAGAAGGGGCATAAACACTGAAATTATAATGCCTTATTATTATTATTTCTATATCTGTGGACATAGAGAAAGTTATACAACAGGTGGGCTGGCTATCACGCAAAAACCACGGTACCGAATTTTAGGGATACTTCACAATCGGACACAAAATGAATTGTGGGACACACAATACTTACAATTGTGAGCCCAATAATAATTTTTAGGGTACAAAGTCTTGTTGAGTAAGTACGGAACGAATGGGAAACACACACAGGGCTTAGACACTCCAAGGAATTTCTCTCCGCATGGTTTGAGAGCAACAGCAAGAGACTACTGAAATACAGTAGACTACAACTAAGGCAAATAACTGGAGCATTCACAGGCCACTATGGCACGAAAGAACATCTACACAAGATGAACCTATGCGGCGACGTGGTATGTAGGAGCTACAGACACTGAAACCATGAAGCATGTCCTCTGTCATTGCGACGCTCTGGCCGCGCGGCGAATGAAGCTACTGGGATTGGCCTCGGTTCTGCCCACCTGCTGGGATTTACAACCTGATACAGGGAGTATTGGACACGTCAGGTACGTAAGAGCATTAGGGCAAGGACAGCACAAAAGATCCCATCGGGTCGAAGTGCGCCAGAGGTCTCCTTGGTACGGTAAGCCAACACTTAGATAAGATAAGATAAGTACGGAAACATTTTATTCTGCCTATCAGCTAGAGCTAATGCTGAACTCACATGACAATTATTTTACATTTCACTATATTCTCTATTTAGTTCTATAAGGCCCACTTACACGAACCAGGGTTATCGTTACCTATTAACTAACTTGAGATTATAACGTTAAGTTGAAGGCAATTAAAGTTATAACCTCGAGGTAGTTAATAGGTAACGCTCGTGCAAGTGGGCCTTAGTAGATACATCTAACAATTATGGTTAAATATAAGCTCGTAAAAAGCGTCAACAGTGACCGTATTATTCTTTTTTTAACCTAATTGATACATGCTAGATGTATTATAGATATTGACACACAATGCATCTAATAAATTGTACAGACTTTGTAAGAGTAACGCATGCTGCTACGACATAGTCGGCATTATCATTCATCAAGGTAAGTTGGGGTGGAAACAATATGATGAACAAATTGGCCTTACCATAACACAATCAAGTTGATATGCCATCCTTTTCATACTACTAATTTACTAAATAATGACGTAACGTGACAACACGCTTTTTCGACAATGTCTCGCTGAGAGCTTATCACAAAACGATTGACATTAGTGTGACGCTTACATGTTGATATGATATCCTTATCACACTAAAAGTTTACGATTTCTCACCAGCGTCGCGATAAAGCCAATCTTTTGATACTAAGCCCCCGGCTAAACGATTGTTTTGACGAATCATTTGTTGAATGACAGGATGACGCGCTGTTATTGGCCGCCGCTATCCTATAAATACAACCAACATTAATTTTATTCATTTTATTTCTTAAAGACAATTCACACTGTAACAATGAATGATACGTACAGTTGTACAAGGATAGTTTGGCCCGCAGCCGCAATCAGAATTAACGCTGGCATCCAGTGAATTGTCATTGTCACTTCATGACAGCACAGAGTTGCCGTTTGCTATGAAATTTACCCAAGATCTTTTTTTAATCAGTGACTGTAGTATAAAATCCTTTGTGTGATACACATAAAAAGAAGTCTAGTCAAGTCTTCAACTGCAAGTTTTAATAGAATAAAACTTGGAGTAGATACAGTGCGGCCCTACCTGTTGAAATATCTCCTTGGAAGTAGGTCAATTTTAACCTTAACACCCCCCTGTCAATGTCCCTTTGTGTAAATGTAAAAGACCCTTGTCACATTACACTAAAAGCCTCGATACTTAGGTAAGCATTGGTATCTACCTACTATTCGCTGACAGTAGGTAACAATCAACATGATATTCGATATGTCGCTTGACGTATGCAATAGTATTCAATAATATTTCATAACACGTACACCTATCTGATGAGTTAGCTTTTACTGTAAGTAAAAGATGATAATTATAAACAAACAGTATAGACTTTGCTATTTAAACTAACTATATACTTACTTTTTATCTCCATTCTCAAAATTGTTCTAATCCTCGTTGGTTTTTTCCTCCAGACTTCATATTAAGGTAAATGTACCTATGTGTCACTATAAAAATCATTGTCAACCAAAAAACGTCCACTCCAAGACAAGGGCCTCCCCAAAGATCGCCACAACGACCGGCTTTGTGCTGTACGCATCCAGCTTCTACCTGCGATCTTCACCAGGTCATCGCTCCACCTGGGGGGGCCTGCCCACTCCACGTCTTCTGATATGAGGTTGCCACACGAGAACCTTTCTGTCTCAACGGTTGTCAGATGTACGAGCGATGTGCCCCGCCCCGATGTACGACCGTTAAGGTATTTGTGCCTACCTCAAACCATGTTCATTTAACATACGTACCTATATACAAGGTGTAACTTAATAAACGCAAGACCTGAAAGTAGTTTGTTCTTACTCGGTAACTGAATTGATTCACACAATTTTTAATGTATCTTACATTTTTTTTTAAATTTCGAAAAAAATATTTTTACTATTTCAGTGCGCTATAAAAAATAAACTAATTCTTGATTCAGAGCAATAAGGCGATTTCGAATGCATTCCTAAAACGTATTTCTCAAACCGGACACATACACGTGCAAGTTTCATTGATAATTGGGGTATAAAAGTGCTTAAAAAAGGGGTAAAGCCTTTAATTTTGGAAATGAGGTTATTGTTTTGAATTGATGAAGCAATTCTCTAATTGGGGTATCAGGTCTTGCGTTTATTATGTTACAGCTTGTACAGATTAATAATTTTAATTTAAAAGATCTTTTTATAAACAAACTTTTATAGCAAGAAACACGACGGAGATATCTTACTTAGTTGAAGAGTTCCTATGGCCTCCTTCCAGCTCTATCACCAGACTCTGGACGCCGTCTGGGCTTATAGTAGGTACCTAAGGATTTATCACGAAAAATCCAACGTATCCAAACACGACGTGGTTTTGTTGAGTAATTAAACGACTCCATTGGCCATCTTTCGGCTTCATCATCAGACCTTGAATACTATCTGGTTGCTTGTACTTGTACTTGTAGTTACTAATCCAACGAGCCTAAAGACGAGGGGATAATTTTATCGGTTGACATGTTTCTATGGCCGTCTTCCGACTCCATCATCAGACCAGCACTATGGTACCATGTTATTCCATTGTCACTGAATTTATATATGTATGCCAAATTTCAGCTCAATTGTATTTCCGCAAGTGCTCAAAAAAGAATCGATCGATATGAACAGTGCTAGTTACATAAAAACTTGTAAAAAGAAGCAAAAGTAAAATACGCTTTACGTAACAGCTACTAAAATGTAGCACTTAATTGGATTATTTAAATTATAAGTATCGTATAAAATTAATTAGAAATCACCCTTATGTCAGCCCACGTGAATAAGTAATGACTTGCGTAAGTTCTCGATATGCATTGTCACTGTGAAGTGGTGATCGGAAGCAGCGGTTTGTGGATCGGGTAAGCTATTATTAATATTGTAAATTCTGTACTTGACTCCAATAATTTTTACCACGACATAGTAAAACTGATTGCGTAGAAATATAATATATTTATGTGTGAATATTCTAATATTATACGTTTAAATGAAATTAATTCATCATCATTTTAATTACATAGAGGCAGCAATTTGTGCCTTCATTTAATGTATTTATTAATTATTGTTTATTATACATTAAAAAGCAGTGTTAGCCTAGTGGTTAGACTGCAACGTCAGAGGTTCAAAACCAGGTACGCACCTCTGTCTTTTCGAAATCATGTGCGTATTAAAAATTAACTATCACTTGCTTTGCGGTGAAGGAAAACATCGTGAGGAAACCTGCATGCCTGAGAGTTTCTCGAAGGTGTGTAAAGTTCGCCAACCCGTACTGGACCACCGTGGTGGACTATGGCCTAAACCCTCTCAGTTTGAGGGGGATCCAATATTTTGTGCAAATAGTCCAGCAGAATTTTTTAAAGAGGTTCGAATGGTTGCCAACCTGAGTTCCAAAGGCAAAGCATTCCAAATAAGGATAGACTGGACAAAGAAGGGAAAGCGAATGAAATCAGTAGCATGAGGGGGGGGATCACTGAAGAAGACGATTGTTTGAAGAGCGAAGATGTTTATCGTGATTAGAGCACAAATATTGAAATTGAGAATTAAGATAAGAGGGCGAGACTGGAGAATGAAGGATAAAAAATAATGTTGTCAGTTCCCCTTATAGTTCTACGGTGCCGATTAGGCAACCACATTAATAGTGATCGATGTTTAGACACATGGTCATATTTACGCAAGTTGAAGGCGAATCGAATGAAATTATTGAGCAGGCGGTCCAGTTCATGGGGGTGATCCGCATTTAAGTCGAAATAGCACACATCACTATAGTCGAAAATAGGAAAGCTCAGGGCCTGCAGAAGCATTGCTTTGTTGGTGTAAAGCAAGTTTTTTAACCGATACAGTATCTTAACGTACTAGTTACCCAGCCAGCTAAGTGAAGTATCAATATGCAAGGCCAGATCCTTAACACCCGAGCCCAGAGGGATAAGGATAATTCAAATGGAGATAAAGAACCAATATCCACCCTGCTTATAAGTCTAGAGCTTCACACTAGAATCGCTTGACACTTAGGATTCACTGTGACGCCAAACCTGTTGGACCAATTCTTAATAGCCCGTAGATCCTGATTTAGTTTGTCGATAATGCCAGGAATTTTATCAACACATTCTTGCTAGTATAATTGCAAGTCATCAGCTTACAGATGATACGTGCACTGATATTAAATCAATGAAAATGGAAAATAAAAGAGCATAGAGTATAACGCTTTGGGGAACGCCTGTGTCGAGGCATCACCATGCTGACAATGCTTCATCACTTAAAACGGACTGCTGCCCGGTATAACGGCAATGGTCTCACCCTCTATTACATTGGGACCTTACATCGCCCCCGAATATAGGCTTGACAGTGCTTTTTCTTTTCTAAAATGAGACTTTGATTTCAAAGAAAGCTAAACTAAGGATATGTGGTCGATTTCTTAATTTGAGAAAGAAAGTCGAAACGACCCAACCAGACGTTAAAAATAAGATATTAAATTAAATGCAGGGGCACGATTTAGGCAGGGGCACAACTGTACAAACTTTGAATGCTTATAATCACTATTAAAAATAATATAAACTTAAAAAGAATATAATTTTCCTTATCTGATTGTATTACGTAAATACTGGAACGTTCTGTCCGATTACCATTTTAAATTAAGCGTTTTGGTAGTTCCTTATTAATATTAGCATACAATTGGTTTTAACCTTTTCACATTGATCACAGCATGTGTTTAACTTTATAGGCACTACTCGTGGGGCTTTGTTTTACAAAAAAAGGTATTCACTATCGTTTTCAAATGTAGATCTGAATTCAATAATAGTTTAGTAAGTAGTATAGTTACAAAATACATTTGTGTTCTTAACCGTGACCAGCATAAGTTACTTTACTTTAGGGACTATTTTTAAAATCTATCAAACTTCGATGGCGCTTAAACTTACATACCTACATCCCCTAAAACAACCGAGGTCATAAATGAATGATAACCTAAGGCTGAATTAACCTACGATACAAAATTAATATACCACATTAGCACCAAATCAAATAACCATGAAAAGAATGTGTCTGGAATTTTAGCTTCGCTACAAAATACGTCTGTTACGCAGATTTTTTAAATTATTATCTATGTATTTGCAGTGTAATCCGTTTCGTAATCTATAGAGTTTTGGCTATACAACAATAGCATATACGTTTATGTGTTGTTGCTAGCGATTATGCAGAGTTGAATCACTTTACACAATTACCTTGGAAAAGCGTAATTGAAATAATAACAAGGTATTATTTCTTAATTGTTGACTAAGTGTTAAATGGTAGAATCAGAGAAATCGTCACCACTGGTATAAAAGACTACGAATTAAGCAAGCATTCGCACCATGATATTCCAAGTATTGTGATGGAACAAAGAAATTACCTGAAATTATTCAATCTTGATTTAGAATCATAATTTGAATTTATAATTATAAATACTAAAATATTTTTAATAGCATTTTCCATATAACGTACATTTACTTAGAGTATTAAGTAGGTCTTTTAATTCATAGAATTTAAGTGACGTGTCTTTGTAGTATTTATTTCATGAATCTACAGGTCTAATGACCATTTTTTGCACATAGCGGCCGTTAAACTCACAGAATTAATGATTAGATACATATTGACATTTACAGACGTAGGATATGGCAGAGCTCAAAGACATGGAGACAGCCAGTTCTAGTGAAGTAAAATTGAGTAAGAGTCGGGAAGCTAACTGGCCCGCAGTGCTCTTTTTCATACATGTGCACCTGCTATCACTTTATGGACTCTGGCTTCTGCTATTTGAAGTGAAATGGATGACCGCAGGGCTTTGTAAGTTATAAATATTCGTTATTAAAATGTTCCATTTGCATTATAACCTGTTTTGAAACTGGATTATAAAAGTTAAGTTGGTATTAAGAGTGAAGAAAAATAGCCCCTGTTACACTGGGCCCAAACATATTGAATATACTATTTGCACTCCTTCGCTAAAAATCTGGTAGGGGGGGTTATTAATTAATATTATTGATACAAGTCCACGATCGAATTATCATATCAATGCTGTTGTCTATGTTCTTTCAGTGTTAATGCTCACTATGGTGGCAATCCTGGGTATGACAACTGGAGCTCACAGACTGTGGGCGCACAGAAGTTACACGGCGAGCCTAGGTCTTCGCATTACCCTCATGCTGTTCCAGACATTAGCTGGAGTTGTGAGTTTTAATATTACAATCATACATAACTAATGGGTATTATTATTATTTAAAGGGGTATATAAAAATAACATTGAGTTGATATGGTGGACACATGCAGAAAGGAGCAAGGGGTTGTGTTGTGTCTTCGACGAGTTTAGCGTTATATGATCTAATAAAGGTATTGAAACCTTTGTTGGACGTGGATCGACAGCCACGAGCATCAAAGATTGTTTCAAATTTGATATAACTATATCGTAAGCTGTCGGTGATGTAATAGACTCCGTATACCATATACTCGAATCAGAACAGAGATTTGAAGTTTCGCCACTGAAGTCTAAATACTTTTTAATAAATATCTTACTCAGCATAACTATCAAATTCGGCGAAGTAACTTTTACGTTTTTCAGGGTTCCATATACGACTGGGTCCAATACCACAGGATGCATCACAAGTACTTTGCCACTGATGACGACCCCTACAACTACAACCAGGGTTTCTGGTACGCGCACATAATCACGCGCCTGCGCAAACTTAGTCCCCACCAGGAGAAACTGAAGGACTCTATTGACATGTCCGATCTAGAGGAAGATTCGGTAGTAATGTTCCAGAAAAAGTAAGTTAGGGTACAAAAAATGTAGGTTGTAGAGAAACACGATTAATTTAAATACACAGTGAAAAAAAAAAAATTATACTGAGATTCGTAATCAATTTTTCGTAAAAAAATAAGTAAACGTCGTCACTCCTATATTCCTTAAGCGGGGTGGCAGAAGTAGTATGTACACTCACTTTTCGCTGACGATATTAGGCCCCATGTATGGGCGCGCCTAATGCTATCATACTGGGCTCAATGCCAGACTCCATCCAGACTGATACTGGAAATTTTTCTTTCAAAAAAAGTATAAAAAATACGTACTTACTTTAGTAAGTTACGGTACAAAAAATATAGACTGTAGAGAAAAACGATTCATTTTAATACACAATGAAAGCACTAGGCACTTAATAGCAGGGATGCTTACGAAGGTTCAAATATCCTTAGATATCTAGAAAGCTGTAATCCTGAATTTTCTACAACACCTACTTCGTATTCCCGATTTAACCACATAAAAATCCTTCTCCTTATTCCATCTTACAGATTGTACTGGGTACTCTACGTTATCCTATTCTTGTTGCTCCCACTGAACGCTCCCTTGGAATACTGGGATGATTCCGTGCTAAGCACCATCTTCGTCATTGGCTTCCTGCGTTACGAGCTGATACTGAACGCAACCTGGCTGATCGAGAGCGCTATTTGCGTGTGGGGCCTCAAGCCTGGAGAGAAGTAAGTACTGTATCGTTACTACAATATAAATAGAAATAATGGTCCGCACCTTCATAAAACGCAAAAAGTATTTCCTCTGATCTTCTTAAGAATCACAGCTTACTAGAAAGTGTCTGTTATACAAGAGCTTTACCTTTGGACGACTTACGCAGGGTGGGACATTTGATAAACATGTAAAGAACCTTTCAGAAAATCTCATGTTATGTATCATCATCACGCCAGGTCCCTTTCAGAGTAGACAGAGAGTAGTAGGCAGTAGTGGTAAATATTGCACGTGTCGAGATCAATTGCTGAAAATGTATAACCATCATCCAAGAATGATTTGATTCCCGCAAGTGAAAGAGCTATTTTATGATATATGGAATAAGTCATTGCTTTACGGAAATAAAAGTTGGACGAACATTAATCTAAGTTAAGATTCGGACATCCGCCATAACTAGTATGCGGCAGAAGCCTTTTTATTACTGGTATTATGAGAAGTAAACGAACGATGAAACGAACGATTCGCAAGACTTTTGAATTAATACAGATAAATTCGGGTAGCAACAATCATAAAAATCATTCATATCTCGATCTCGAACCTATTCGCGCCTTTATTAAAAAGGTGACAACCCCATATTTCGCGAACGCGTCCAATCACTGGAATCCGCTAATCGTAGCTGCCGCCGATTACGAACCTAATTCCCCTCCTATCAGCCGCTACCGCCGTCCGCGGCGTATTCTCACCGACCAAGCCGATGCCCTTACATCCCTTCTTTCGGATACAGATAGCGTACACAGGTTTAGACACCGACCTCGCCGGCGAGGTCGAAGAATCCCTTGCCCGCCGGCCGGTGCAGAGCACCACGGCGAGACAATCAGAGTGTCTGAGTTGTTGCGTTATTTACGATACACCTTGTATATGTGGCAGAAGACGTAATCCGCAAATCAACAAATTCACAATTGTTAAGCAACTTTGCGCGCAGCACAAATGTAAAGGCCGTTAATAGTATACGACATAATAACATCCTCATTAAACTTCGGAGTTCAGCCGTCGGCCCCGGCTGATCCAGTTCTAAGGCATTTGGGCGGCTTGGATGGCTATTTTTCGTAGTGCATGCACCACTTTTAAAACCACTCGATCCGGCAATATTTGTTATATCAAACTACGTTCACTATCTATATATCTATATCATCACGCCAGATTCCTTGCGGGGTAGGCAGAGAGTACAGAGTTCCAACAGGTTCTTTCCTTACATGCCTTTCTGGCTTCCTCCACTCTCATAGTACGTCCCATACACGCTCGCTGGTTATGAAGTTCACTAATTACAAAAAAATAAGTTTTATTTTCTTAGAAGTTAGTTAGTTTAGTTTTAAGTCAGGACTCTCCGTAACCGGCGAGCGTGTATGAAACGAATTATGAGAGTAGAGGAAGCCAGAGAGGTATGTAAGGAAAGAACCTGTTGGAACTCTGTACTCTCTGCCTACCCCGTAAGGTATCTGGCGTGATGATATAGAGAGATAGATAGATTTTTTCTTATGGCAGATCTCCACCAGATTCAAACTCCGTGTTTCTAATCAGCCAGACATTTTGGCCGCACTATCATTACCTAGTCCCTTATGATTATAAAACTGGCGAGTATGGAACTTACGGTGAGTAAATACTATTAATACTAATATCTAGTAAAATTAGTGGATACTAGACTGAACTTGCTTGCTAGAATCACTCGGTGATATTAAATGTATCTATATTGTACAAAGTGTAGCAACGACAGCTAAAATTAGTCAACCACTTGTACTGAAATTTGATGAATTTCGTGCACGTTACTGAAATAATGGAAATGAAATAAAAACTATCGACCAAAGAAGTATTTATTTAAAAGAATCATGTTCGCATTATTTTGCGGGCGTGTATTTCACACATCCTTTAGCTTTTTTGGAGACAAAAGTTAGTCTGTTCTTCCCCTGGGTAAAAATTATTTCCTTGGCGAATTTGGTCAAAATTTGTTCAACGGTTTGATCAGTGGATTTGATTCATCACGCGTCCCATATCGTCGGGTCAGTTCGAGCTTCAAGAATATGTTTCTGCTATTAATCTGATCGTCTGAATTGTATTATTATTTATGTATTACCACTGAATTGCTATTGATTTTTCGTATTTGGCAATTGGCAGATAGCAGCTGTTCAACGGCCTTCATTTGCGTATGGGCAGCACTGGGTCTCGCGACAAACCTGCGATCAGTTTCCCCCAGCACGATACAGAAGGCGCTTTCCAACTCAGCCAAGACAAAGACCGACATTAAGACATGTCTTGATGCAGCCATTAGCGAACAACGCCTAATGGATGAGCATTATCTCCAAAGAGGATAGTTCTCAATATTAATAACGAATTAACAAAATAACAGTCGTATGTGCTTTATGATACATTTTTATTATTTCATTATAACTTTTATTTTCTATTAATATCTAACATACAGTATGATATTCAGAATGTGCGACTATCAAAATGTGTGTTTGTAATAAATAATTGTAGCTTCGCCCAAATGAATGCCTGCTCCAAATTACTTGTAGGTACGTAGCATAATATGGTTTTACTTATGAATGTAATTAGCGTTGATTGGTAGAGTGCATTAAATTCGTTATCACAGGGAAATAAATTTACAACTCACTATTTATTGTATACCTATAAAGTTTATAAGTCTTCTGTAACAGCCAAGCAAAAATCTCTGCAACTTCTTCCGATTTTTCCAGCAGTACTCGCTTAATCCTGAATCAAAAAAATCATATTAATTTATCTACAATACGAGATATCTGGGAAATTTACCTTACAATGGCAGCGTAATGACTTTCACTTTGCTTATCCTAACTAATGCCAAAACACAATATCAAATCCAGAAGAGAGTGACAAATTAATATAAAAACTACTTAAAGGTATATTTAGTATCACCTCGAATAAAAACCAATCATGCGTTTTTAATTATTATTAATTTAATAAATTATTAGTAAAGTTTCAAAACTGTAACCCGACTACGGAATAAACGCTGAAATTTACTAAACTGGTATATTTTATTTTACTGTCGCTTGGTATATTTTATATTTAATATTGTACGTTAATTATGGACTTAGATTTTTCTCCTCTTTCATTTGACATCCCACTCGTAAAGATAGCAAAAAAAATCAGAAGCCTTTACTTTTTGGGTGTAATTTCAGTCATATTGATTTTGTTGGTAAAAAATGTCACCTGAACCATAATAACGTACGAATGACACCAGTAAATTAGTCTCTATAGCGAAACGTACATAGACTGTTAAAAAATGTAACACTTCCTTTTGGCTTAGCCTGGCAAAAACGACATTTTCAAATTTGTATTTGATGAAATATAAAATAAACACGTGCCAGCACTTGCCTTCGCTGTCGCTGCTTACAACCAAACTATTAATATCCAACTAAAAGTGAAATTAACACTCATTACTATCCGAAATGTGTTCAAAGATGATGTTATTGATAAATATACTAATTATCCAAAACCTTTAAAATCATTAAAGGGACCTTACTCTACCCTGACCTATCGTTTATGGATTTTGCTTGATCGTTTGTGACAGACTTTAAAAACATAAACAATATAAGCATAAGCCTGGCAGGGTAGCCAACTCTCTTCATAAAAATTACCCCGAAAGCACGTACATACTGCAATAAATATAGTTTATTAACGTCCTCACACCAATACTGCCATCCTATCGCTATAATGCCGTTAAATGCAAAAATCAAGTTTTGAGTTATGGGCGAAAAACTGCGGAATAATTAAAAATTAATGCTACTTGATAACCGTAAGTTATTCGCGAAACTTTAAAATATCAAAAAATAAAGCTAATGGAGCACTTTCATATAGTCATAATTTTAATTCGTTACGCTGAGTCGCTTAATTAAAAAGAAAACTCTTGGGTTTTTATTAAGCATTTTTCGAATCATTCGTATAAACATCCACGACTGAAATACCGCTATGCATAGCTTAACGGCATTATAGTTGATATTTAACTAATTTTATTGACTTTAACCGGACTTAAAATTGTGTCATCGTTCCTAGATTAAAAAGCCGCTAAAGACCGTTACGTCAATATAACTTAGCATTAAGACTTCTGGAACTAAGAATATGCCAGACAATATTACGGTCAAAATCATTTAGCCGAGCGCTTTTTAGTGTAGTAATGCGGGATAGCTGCGTTTTAGTTTTGACACCTACCTTGTTTTACGCAAAATATACAACTTTTTACCCGTTTATGCAAAAAAAAATTGTAAACATTGAATAAAACTAGATGCAATACAACGCTAAAATGCGGCTGCATTTAAGTATTGTATTTTTATTTAACGGCAATTTAGTTAATGAAAAATTTAATTTTCCAAGAACTTTCCTGGAAAAACATGAAGTTGAAATCCCTTTACCTTTTTTTACTCTATCATTGATATATAAGTATTTTAGCATTGTGATCATAATTAAAATAATAGCTTAGCGGCATTTTTCATTTGTTTATTTGGGAAACCATAAATCTATTGATTATTTTTTTCTGATCTAGATCGCATCAAAAAGTCAAAATCGACCTGATGTCATATAACGGCATTATAGCTTGAAGACGGCAGAATAAGGCAAGTAACTTGATACAGTCGAAAAAAAAAACATAAGAAGATTCAGAAAAAGTTTGGTCACTGTTATATAAAGTTTTAGTGGCACGCAGAATGAAACCATTAGGTACCACCTACATATTGAAAAAAGGGGGATAAGGGACATTTGGAACACTATCCGTGTTCTAAAAATAAAAAAAAAATCTACACTCAAACCAAACTAACCACAAACGTAACGTTTACGTAATAACCACAAACGTAAACGTTTACGTAATAGGGAGCCTAGCCGTGTCAGGTTGCTTGATCAACGTTACTAGGTTGTCTGTTGTCATCATCTACTCCATTCATACGACGTAGGAAGCTACGGTCGTGGCTAGTCACCACCTTCCCAACAAAATCATGGCGCCAAGCGACCCAGACGTGTCCAGAACTCAGTCTAACTCCTCAGCCTTTTTAAAGTGAATAGGCAATTACTAAGTCAGCGAGCTACATTTTTGGCCTCATCGTCACTTTCCATCAGGTGAGGGGTTAATCGCTGACCAGATAATAGATAAGAGTCATAATTTTCCTTTCAAGAAAACAAATAATGCTGATATAGTATAGTATCGTATATCGATCAAATATAGTATATCGAAGATGTATAATTTTGTTTTGAAATAATCAGGGAATATCCGTAAATTGGTAACACTGAGGGCCAGTTCACACCAACTTGTTGCGTTGTTCGCCTTGCGATGTTTCACCTCAGTGAATTTTGAGAAATTCGCGAATGTCGTCATACAGCAGATGGTCAACGCATTGTGCCCTTTCACGCTCAAGGGCACTGACATTAAGGTCAAGCTTTAAGTAACAAATTTATTGATCAGATCCCTCTGCACGTGTACCTCGTATAAACCGAAGAGGATGATCAAAAGCGTTAGGATATCCATCTCTTCTGATTATCCTATCCAATTTACATTATGATATTATATACTTCTTTTATATTCTTTAATTTTCCGATATCCTATTGGATGTCAACGTATGTAATATACTTATATTTACAACACCTTTTCTTTAGGCGATATCAACGGCTGATTCCTGACATACACATTTGAAAATAAGCATAGTTTAGTTTATTACTTATATTAATAATTATTTGACGGTTCGTCACTTAAGTCTACATACCATCATATGCTTAAATCAGAATCTGGACGTTAGATACATTTCTGGGTGAATGCGATGCCTTTATTTCTAACAAATCATCACACTGTACCAAACACTACTAGATGAAATGTGGGTATTCTGTGTACACCTCTGCTAACCCCTTCGTGGATAACTGTGTGAGATCGAAACTTACCTAGTAAAAATGCAGAAATAAGTCCAATGAGAAGTAGTACGAGTGCAGATCTCACATCGGTAGCTCTAGCGGAAGCGAAGCCGGGGGGTGGAGCACATTGTGGCATTTCAGGTACCAGCGCCGCCTCCAGGCGGGCTAGAGCGCCACCACTGCGTAATTGTAGAAGCCTAATAACCGAAATCATATAATATATTACTTTGAACAAACTGTTTAACACTGATGGCACTTACTATCATTATAAAGAAATACAGCTCGCCTCAATCTTTATTAACCGCTCTGAATATAGCCGTCATGCAAACGCGTCTACACACCTGACTCCCTTTCTTTCAGCCGCTATCACTGTCCGATGCCCTTACTTCTCTTCTTTCAAATACAGATACGCACACAGGATTAGATACCGACCTCGTCGGCGAGGTCAAAGAATCCCTTACCCGCCGACCGGTGCAGAGTACCACGGTGAAACACTTAATATATCCCTCATAGCCACATCGCCCTAACCAAGGTTGTTCCTCCTGGAGGCGCTCCTGAGCTAGTTGCTGGAGTGTTGCAAGCTCGCCCTCTTGCCTGATGAAGCTGTAAAGGCCCCTCACTATGCGGCTACATTCAGAAAGATCATAAAGTTTGTGATCTGTACGATTTGAGTTATTCTTAGTTGGTTTAAGCCGTTGTCACCGCTGTATAGGACGGTTTCCAAATGGATATCAGGAATAAGTTACACCTAGACTATACGTTCTGAAATGCCTGCCCGCCCAACTCATCTGCCTCTTGGTGGCCATCTTGAACGCCGCCATGACGAACTGCACCTTCCCCGCTAAGTGGAAGGAGGCGGACGTCATTGGCATTCCCAAGCCCGGCAAACCTCGCAATCTCCCCGCGAGCTACCGCCCTATCAGTCTCCTCAACTCCCTGGCCAAGATATACGAACGCCTCCTTCTGGCGAGGCTCAAGGACTTCGTAACGTCCAGGGGTATCCTTATCGACGAGCAGTTTGGCTTTCGAGCCAAACACTCTTGCGTCCACCAAGTGCACCGCATCACGGAGCACATCCTCTCCGGTCTCAATAGACCCAAACCAATCTACACGGGCGCCCTCTTCCTAGATGTCGCGAAGGCATTCGACAAAGTCTGGCACAACGGCTTGATCTACAAGCTCTACCAATTGGGTGTGCCGGACAGACTCGTGCTCATCTTACGAGACTTCTTGTCGAATCGCACCTTCCGTTATCGCGTCGAAATGACGCGCTCCACTTCCCACTCCATCAGTGCTGGAGTCCCACAGGGCTCAGTTCTCTCTCCGCTCCTGTTTAGCCTTTACACGAACGACATTCCTCGTTCGAGTAAGGCGCATCTAGCCCTATTCGCGGATGATACCGCTCTCTACGTCTCGCATAGGAATAAGGGTTTCATTACCAGACACCTTCAGGCATCCGCCAATTCCCTAGGGAATTGGTTCAGGAAGTGGCGTATTGAGGTGAACCCGGACAAGAGCGCTGCGGTGTTCTTCTCCAGGGGTGCCACCCCGCGCCACTCCCTGCGCCGCCCTAGAAGTAATCTCGGCCAAGTGACCATGTTCGACCGACCCATTCCCTGGGTCAAAGAGGTCAAATATCTAGGGGTCACCCTAAACAGTACCATGTCCTTCGGCCCGCACATCAAGCGAGTCCGTCACCGAGCATCATTTGTGCTCGGTCGTCTCCATTCGTTAATCTGCAAGCGGAGTAAAATGTCCCTTAGAAATAAGGTGACACTTTACAAAACTTGCGTTCGACCCATCATGACTTATGCGTGTGTTGTGTTCGGGCATTCGGCCCCCTCTCACATCGATAAACTCCAAGTGGTTCAAAACCGCTTCCTCCGTAAAGCCGTAGGAGCCCCCTGGTTCGTACGGAACGTCGACCTCCACTCCGATCTAGGTCTCGAACCTATTCGCGCCTTTATTAAAAAGGCGTCAACACGTCACTTCGCGAACGCATCTACCCATGCGAATCCGTTAATCGTAGCCACCGCCGACTACGATCTCCCCCCCGACCCCTGCCGCCACCGCCGGCCGCGACATGTTCTCACCGACCCCCCCGATGCTTTGTCATCCCTTCTTTCCGCTCAGAATACGGGCAACGACGACGACGTAGTAGTAAATCCCCTCCCATAGCCGGCGGTTGACCGGTGCACTTAGTAGTGCACCCGTCCCCCTACAGCGACTGTCCCAACCGAGGGCGCCGTTAAATAGGTGATAGTTGGTAGAATTCTTTTCTACACCCTTCATTCTCAAAGTCTCATAGATACTGCCGAAGTGATACCTATTACCTATACAGAGATAGCTCTCTAGTTGCCTGCCGCGTAGTGGACTGCCTCGTTGGTCTAATGGCAAAGAGCATCGCTTTGAGTCTGGAAACCTTTAGACACTCTTTGCAGATAACATCATTAGATTCATATCTCGATCGTAAGGTATCACACTGGAGCTAGATCTTAACTATTTAATTGTAACCTAAACATTGTATCCACACAATATGACCGAAAAAAAAGATAAGAAAAAAGAGAAAGAAGTAAATAAAAATGACAAGCCCGCTCAGTTTCTTCTCAGTGGAGGCCGAATTCCGACCCGGTGGTAAATTAGTAGTTAAATTAGATTTTAAAAAATAATTTAAATTGACTATTTGTAAGCGCCCCCACAAGGATTATACTTGTGATATATTTGTGATCACTAGGTCCTGAGTTCAAATCCTAGGTCGGCCAAAGTTCGTTTTTCTAACGAAGTATTTCCACTTTAAGTACGAAGTCTGGAATTGTACCCGGTATATGGCAATAGGCTCGCACTCTATTACATAGGATCTAACATCGTCGGCAAAAAGTAGGTGTACTCATTACACCTCTGCCACCCCCACTTGGGGAATATTGGTGGTGGGGATTTTTTTTAAATCATAGTTATGAATACTTACCATCCTGCTATCAGCATTTTACAACAGCTTGAAGGACCAGTTCTACCTTACTGTTAGTACTAATCTGTACTCACGTGACAAGAGTCGGCCTAGCGTACGGCGAGTGTCGAGGCATTGGAAACGCAAGGTGTGCCCGCGTGGAAGGTACTGGGACCTCTCGAATAGCACAACGGCCACGAGACTGGCTAAGAGACCTACAGGACACACAAAAACACTTTGAAAACACTTATAGGAGTTGGCCGCAGCAACTATACCAACAATATTCTTACCACGATTTCGAAGGGTACGGTCAACGACGTAAGTAAATGAACGTTTCCAATTTTGCAAATATTTTTTTATGCATCAAATCTATTATATTTATTGATCTAAATATTTTGTTTTGATAATGTGACTTTCAACACCGGTATATGACATTCCCAAAATAGAGAAAACTAGAGGAGAGTTCTGGACACCTGTGAGCTGGCACCCTCCTAATATTGACACAACCCTCAGCTGTGAAAGAACGACCGACAAAAAGTAACTGACTTCTGTCGCTAATTGTTAGTAGTTAGGGCTAAAAGTTAGGACCCTTGAACGTCTGTACGACTAAAGAACCAATGATGACGCCAACTGTGTGGAAACTTACAACGGTATTGTTGCAATCTTTCAAATATACGCATCAACATGGCCCGGATAGCACTGAGAAAAATTTCGTCATAAAAAGTCAGCTCCAGTGAATTTGGCAACATTCAATAGAAGCGCATTGCATTGCAACACTGCTTATACATTATTATATGACACACATAAAACATCACAAGTGCTGCTGCGCGCAGAAACCTGCGTGTCAAAAATACGTTTTTCAGACTTTCTATCTATCTATATTATCACGCCAACTCCGTCGCGGGGTAGGCAGAGAATACAGAGTTCCAATAGGTTCTTTTCTTACAGACCTCCCAGGCTTCCTCCCCTCTCACTCAGTTCAGACTTTCTAATAAACAAAAATAAGATACGCGTTATATCTGATGTGGTACGCTATAAGCGTGGCATACGTACATAGACAAATAAAACACTAATGTTTTAGGATGAATCAGTAAACCGTTTATTGGTAGCACGCACAGCTATTAACCGTAAGCTGTTTGAAAGCGCCGAAAAATATAACGTGTTAAAGTAATTAAAGATCCATACATGTATGCTTTAAGTTGATTGCTCAAGGTCTCACATTACCCCCCACCTTAGTGGTTAGCTAGGCGTACATTACACACAATAGAACAATAATTTGTTTTTGCGTTGACTGACTAATGAAGTTTGAGTTATTATATAATGGCTGTATTGAACTCTCCTAACTACCATTTAGGAAGTTGGTAAATGTTTGCGTGCCAACATTAGACAACGCATGTTGCAGTAACTCGTAGTATGATCACAGAATGACAGTAGCCGTGCTGTAGCTAGGTTAACTCATACTCTAGTTGATACTGTGTATTCCAGGCGTAGTTATATTATTAATTGTCTTGGAACACTAGCAGCGCTTAATGTTTCACGAAGAACGTAAAGTTCAATGTATCGTTATTGTATTTACTACTTCACTTACCTTACGCGGTACAAGGTGCATTAAAATGGCAAGTCTCTATCAATTATATAATTAGACAAATATATTATGAATCAAAAAATAACTACATAAAAATATTTTGTCATTCCAATGCAGCTACTCGTAGTTACGCAAACCGTGTGGATAGCCCCCAATGCAATATAAAAACATTTCATCGGACATTGTATTGGTACTTATGGCCGATTTCTGAGTTAACCATTTGAAGATAAGTATGTTTTAAGTGACGGACTGTCCAATTCTTGTGTGGAATTATTTGATATGTATTTCATCGCTATAAATCAGAAACCGGCTGTCAAACAAGACAGATGAACAATTGTTTTTGTATGAATACGATGCATGAATAAATCTAATTAGGTAGTGCACACACACCCGTGTGTGCTCATCATGAGGACCTTTATCCTAGTCAACATCTAACCAAAATATGTATCCCTATCTATATCATCACGCCAGATCCCTTACGGGGTAGGCAGAGAGTACTAAGTTCCAACAGGTTCTTTCCTTACATACCTCTCTGGCTTCCTCCACTCTCATAGTTTGTCACATACACGCTCGCCGGTTACAGAGACTTCTGTCCTCCTGTCCCTCCTCCTTGTCCTTGAGATAAGATCCGGTCTATTTGGTCATGGTAAGACAGTCTGGGTCTTCCCCGGTACCTACATCCTTCCACTTTTGCATTGTATATCAGTATTGTCATTCTTTCTTCGGACATTCTTTCTATATGCCGAAACCAACGGAGCATACCCTTTCTCATATTTACACCGATACTATCTTTCATACCTACTCCCTTATTACCAACATATCTAATAAAGATTACTGCGTAATACATATACAGAGGATGAGCATATTACCGTAACAGACTGCTCAATGTGCACCCCCTAAACCAGTATAGGTTAAGTGGGACATACGTCCCACTGCTGAAAAAAGACTTTCTCTCACAAATCGATGTAAGAGAAATCCAAGAAATGGAGTTGCGCTATTCTACTTCGACATAAGCACGGGGTTATTATTGAGGGTATGTTAACATATATGCATGTCGATATACATTCAACATTTAAGAAATGGATTACCTGAGTGTAGTACGTGCCACTCTCTGACCTGCAAAGAAGGCATAATCCTGCCTGGCTGCTCGTGCAAGGCCTTCTTCAGCCGAAGATACCAAGTTATCAGCATCAGAATAACCTCGAATGTAAAATGCGTTTAACTGGACATCTTTCGTTGACTACAAAAAAAAACATCTTCTAGAAATGACCGCATAAACGGACTCTTTATTGACAGAAAGTTTATATTTTTTTTAGTTGTCTGATATAACTCTAAGTTTCCGCTCATGTTTTGGAAGTCGTTCCTTAGCGACTTCCAACGAGTAGTATTTATTACGTGATTTATGATAGTGGGAGTATAAAGAATTTTCCTGATACCAAAATAATCTTCAGACTACTTGATTTGACTACTTGATGACTACTTGATGAGCTTGGAAAAAATGCTTTATCGATTCCATTCTGCACAACTAATTGGTCAGTTCAGTTGGTCAGGGTGGAGGAACAGTTCCAGTTCAGTTGAACATTTGGTTTTGCTCATGAGGTTTCGACGACAAAGATCCTTACCATAAGATACATCTGGTCAGCCCCGTTCCTAATATAACCAATCTTGAAGTTGGGCGAGTGCAAGACGGCGGCGATTGTGTCGACGCTGGCGACGCGCACCGACAGGACAGATGTTATGAAAGCTGCGTACGCGTTGTACGTCACGACCGCGAAGAACAAGCACACGATCAGCAGAACACTTGCGGCAGGATTCGAAGGAGTCCATGTAGCTCCTTTAAAAATGAAACATAATTAAATAATAATAATAATATCAGCCTATACTGCCCACTGCTGGACAAAGGCCTTCTCTCACAAATCGAGGTGAGAGAGATTAGGTCATACTCCACCACGCGGACCCAGTATGGATGTGATGTAGGCAGGTTTATGGCCACCTGCTGTTGGAACTTATCAAGCCGCCTTTAAGGCTTCCGACTCGGCTTAACGACAACCACATTAAGTGGTAGCCGGGACCAACGGCTTAACGTGCCTTCCGAAGCACGGAGACGCTCGAATATATAAATGCCACAAACGGTCACCCATTTCGCCCCGACCGAGTCGAACGCTGCTTAGCCTTGGTAATCGATAAGAACAAAGCGGTCGCACAGCGCTACGAGCGCCTCCTCAAACATAATTATTTACTGATAAATACATCAATGACCTGGTAAAGGTAGGAGGTTAAAACTACATGCGTTTGACGGTAACGTGACGCTAGCGAGTAATATTGCTGTCACGTTCATGTTTATTTAATAAATTTGTAGTGTGACAAGGATAGTATATCAACTCGCTAGCGTCACGCTAACGGCAATCTTTTCTCTTCAGGAAGGAATCAATCAATTAATCTATCTTTAGGAAGGCCTTTATCCTGCAGTGGACTCCTTTCGGTTGATAGATAAATTGGTACGTCAAAAGATTTAAATTTTTATTCAGCGATGGAAGATTACCATTTCAATTCAACTTAAGTGGAGAGCGCGAGAACAGTCACCCGCATAATTTGTATCTGAATAGTCAAGTAAAGTTATGCTAATTTTCTACATTTTCTTCCCCTGATATTTTAATAAAAGATGCACGTGTTGTCTTGTATAATTTAGCTATCAATTTTATTACTGCAGAAAGGACATTACAAACATTATGTACCTACGTTAAATTTAAAATATTATTTTGATATGTTATTCCCATAAAGGTTTCAATTCCAAATTTTATGGTTATACCTAAAATTTTCTTCGAAATATCTCACATCTTACCTAACTGTAACCAAGAATGATAGACACATGCTTTTATAGGCATTAGAGTTTAACAACAGTTGCGAATATGAATGATACCATATTACATATTATATTAAGTACATTCATAATTATTTTGCTTTCAGCACTATACTGAAACGAATTTATCCTACTATAAAACAATTGCTTACAATATCATAGTTACTAGGACTAGGCTCTCTGGCGGCCGATAAAGACGTTACAGGCCTTTATAGCATAATATATAAAATGCATATATTTATTAACGTACTTAATGCTAACATAATTTGTAACAAATACTATTATTAATGTCATTTAATTGCCATAGAAGTAATTACAGCGAAAAATTGCAATTGATTATTATTAATTTTTAGTGTGCTTTATAAACACAAGTTTAGTGACACGTTGTATTATGACTTAGCATACTTAATAATTAATTTTATTTCGGCAGAAACTTATTTATCGGTTTGTTCTAAAAAGATCACGGTGGATTTGATGGATCCTAATAAGCCTAGTGATTTTAATACACTTAACAATTTGTCACATGTTACATAACTGCTGCGGAAGAGCCTTATTAAATCTTTGTGAATTTCTTTCGGTCTGCGTATTTCTGTAGGAAAATTTCAAGTTTGTCAATGCACCCCCGACACAAGAATAATGCCTAATATGGCTAAACTTATTAAAGGAAAAAGAGAGAAAAAATATTTTTAACTATGTATTTCTAATGTTGCTTTCAGCTATTCCTTGTTTGCATAATAACTTTTAACTATCGAATTAGGGTTCACCCATCCATACTTCTTGGGTTACCTAGTCAAAAGGCAATGAGGCAGAGTAACAACAACAATAAAACAACCTTGTTGACATAATATGCCTGTCGACCATATCAGCGCTTCAATGGAGCCCATCTGTCGTAAGTCTGGGCGTGTGGTGGCAGTGAACCTGTTGATGACGACAATGGCAAGCGCAGAGACAATCCCTACTGCCACAACGCATGCGAGCAGACGACCACTAAACGGCGCCAGAAATATATCACGGACCGTTGACGTTTCTTGCTGGCGCATGTATATGTTGCACCTGAAATTATATAAAACATTACCGTACTCTCATCGATATTCGTACTAGATTTGGATCACTAACGAAATGACGGCCAAAAAACGGCCGCGTTTAGATATAATTGCGCATCTATACCTACTTGTAGCCGTCAGAGTCCTTTTATCGCATAGCATTTTAACTAGTGTTGTAAAAACGCTCGAGTCGGCGCTTAAACGCTTGAGTTGACGCTCAAAATGTTGCTAAGCGCTGGAGTCCCGAGCCGAGTCGGTTACAGAGCGCTCGAGCGCGAGCTCGAGCGTTTTAGTTAAAACGCTCACTAGAGCGTTGAGCTCGACGCTCAACTCGCGCTCGAGCGTCAAGTTCAACGATCCAGTTTTATGGATGATTTTAAGTCATGTTCATAACTGCGTGTTAACTGCGTGGAGTACCTATTAATTTTTAATTAACTTGCTCTGTTCGTATGTCTCTCTGCCTTTCCGGGTCAAAGTTATTATTAGTTCAAAGGCAGTTTGTGATGTACTTTTCAAACACATGCGGTTCTCAAATTGACCTGAAATTTGGCATACGTATATAAGTTCTGTGACAATGCAATAATATGGTACCTGGTTTGATAATGGTAGATGACCAATGGGGCTACCTAACTTCTTAACACCACCCCACGGTGTTTAGGCTGGTTTAGTCTTGACAAGTACTGTCTACTTAAGTACTTACTCAAATATATAATATCAGCCTATACTGCCCACTGCTCGGCAAAGGCCTTCTCTCACATATCGAGGCGAAAGAGATTAAGTCATACTCCGCCATGCAGACCCAGTGCAGACTGGTGGAGGCAGGTTTGTGCCACCTGCTGTTGGAATTTATCAAGCCGCGGCTTCAAACTCGGCTTAACGTCTACCACATTAAGTGGTAACCGGGACCAAAGGCTTAACGTGTCTTCCGTAGTATAGAGACGCTCAAATATGAAAATGCCTGTTGTGCCTAATGACCAATAAATGAAACATATTATACCAGTACTAGTTTCTATATCAAAGTCGCGGGTTCGATTCCCGCACGGGACAATACTACATTTTTTTTGTTTCTGTCTGGGTATTTGTGTATGTAAATTTTCATATTTGTTAAGGCATCCACGACACAGGAATAAATTCTAGTGTGGGGCTATGATCCTTTAATAAAAAAAAGAATTACAATACCTACCTATATTGGGTTTACAACACATTTTACATAGCTTCAAAAATCTATTTCTGTGTACGGTACAAATAAAAAATATTATACTAATAAATTATACTAAAAAATAACGCCTCGTTGATCTAGTGGCAAAGCGCATCGCTTTGTGATCACGAGGTCCTGCGTTCAAATCCTAGGTCGGACAAGTGTAGTTTTTCTAGCGACAACTTCTCAGTATGAGTCCGGAATCTGGAACTGTGCCCGGTATATGGCAATAGGCCTGCCCCCTAGTACATGGGGCTTAACATCGTCGGCGGAACGTGGATCTACTTAGTACACCTCTGCCACCCCCGCTTGGGGAATATAGGCGTGACGGTGTGTGTGTATTATACTAATGTTTTTTA
The DNA here is from genome assembly GCA_905147815.2 of Phalera bucephala. Taxonomy (NCBI): domain Eukaryota; kingdom Metazoa; phylum Arthropoda; class Insecta; order Lepidoptera; family Notodontidae; genus Phalera; species Phalera bucephala. The sequence goes on along the minus strand of LR990613.1, from coordinate 22,758,916 downwards.
ATTATTCAACTCATTTTGTGTTCAGCTTCGCTCGTAAATGTATTGCTTTTTGTCTATTACTTTGCAAATACAACTTTAAGTGATTCGAGTAAGGTACAATATGCCCTAATTTATGTTTATTTCATAACTATAACTATAATAGCAAGCACACCTCGAATCTAAAGATGCGCCGACGAATCCTTTGTCGGCGCGTTTGATGTTTGTGCCGCAAAATTAAGGATTCGTTTACACTAACGTTTCCGTAATAATATTAAAGAATGTTTGTATGTAATAACATTGGGACGGCGATTTCAAATAGTAGGTGTATAGTACACAGTATACTATATTCCCTTAACCCCCTACGGGTAGGCAGAGGTATACCTCTGCCAACCCCGTATGAGGATACAGATGTGAAGGTAAGTAATTATAATATTAAATAATATATTAAATTGTCTGTTTTATAGTAGGTATCGGGCATACCTAAACCTTGAGTGTACAAAAATTGTATCTTTTAGTCATCCATAACCGAAAATCCGTTTTTTATTGGTATTAGGCTTCCCCAAACAAATTCCATATGTTAGAGTTCCAAATACATATATGAAATACGATCACATAATTAAATACCTATGATACCATACAACGAGTACAGCGTGCACGCACCCCATACACGTAGTCGGCCCTTTCAAAGAATTTGTTTTACCTATTTTGTTTAATAATTTTATTTTCGCCTACTCTTTAAATCTCTCTACTCTTTCGGCATGGTAGAACGCCCCTCCCGCTACCGCACTGCCCCGCGGCGCCTTTGGCGGATGTACACAGACAAATAACCACAACTTGCATAAGTATCAACTTGAATAAATTTTTATACTTAGGTGTAATTTAAACACACTCTGTTACTGATCAACTCTGATACTGAATCTGTTACTAATTGGCATATCACTGCACTTGTACTTGCCACTGCGCTGAAGGGCTGCCCTAAATAAATTCTTACAAATACGTGCTTTGTGTTGAAGTTTCAGAGTGCAGCATGCATTTTCGTGTTTATTTTAATTACTACCTACTTTTGTTTACAGTTTTGATTGATTGATCATTTTAAAATTGCATACTTTTTTCATTTATTTAAATTGATGCAAAAAATCTTAGTTAAGTACTGGTGTTCGATAAGCCTCTGTTACACAGTTGTTTCGGAAGTCTAAATTTCGATTTTCGACGATCTAAGCAAAAGAAATCATACGGTGTCCTTCGTTCTCGATATAAACATGCAGCTTTCTCTACTCGCTTGGCAGTCCGCTAACTTTAGAAATGTCAACGCCTCCTCTATGGTATCTGTGGACATAACCTCTGCGACCATTCTTTCTTTTAGCGCGGCAGCCGATACCTTGTAATAAAGTTTTGGTCGAAATTTAATTTAATCATATAGTCGTAGCAGTGAAATTATATAACAAAAGGTTTTTATATACTCAAGTGATGTTGTGAAATAAATTTAAAATATCGTATAGGCAAATTCAGAAATATTTTACGTCTTGACAAAAAAGTACATTCTAAAAAGATCAACTGATAGTTGTTTATTTGTGGCGTTTTCAGCTTAACTTGTTTATGTATATAATATCGAATATTTGGAGACGTGAGTTTTGTCATATTAAGACTTGTAAAGTCTTCACTCGAAAAGTAAACTTACGAAGTCTCATGTCCCTCTTCGTGTAAAAACAGTTTAACACGCAATATACCTGCAAACAATTATTAACCGTCTATAAATTGGCAATGTAATACCTCTAATGAGAGAAATTAGGGGGGACATTAATCAATAATGATGATTGTTAAGGATCGATGCCAATTTAAGGACACGGGCGATGTACGAGATGCATCGACGTGGTCCGCAAGACTTGGGGCCCATACGAGATATGTGCTGAAGGTCATACTACTCATAGGTTGCACCCATGAGGTGCTCCTGTGCAGTTCACATTTCTACAATGGTAAGAATCTAAAATGTTACCCAACATATATACCTTAAACAGTAAATACAAAGACTATTGCTGTAAACCATAAGCAATTTGTGATATTATATCTCCTAAAGGAGACTTTCTGAAAGGGTAATTAAAGGGACATTGTTTATGAATTTATGAATAACAATACATTATTAATAACATAAGTCACTCATTTACAGAAACATAATGTTTTGCATTGATTTCATTATTAGACATACCTGTATAATAATCCTGAAATAGCCCAAAGTGGAGCTTATTACACAAAGAATTGTACAATATTATGAGCACTTGTATTAAAAAAGGTAAACCTTGCAATATTTATCCCTGAACAGGGTTTATAAACAGATGAGCCAAAGTAATCTCTACTTATAACAATGCCTGTTATAACTGACAAGCAACAGAATTGTGTAAATATTCCAAATATAATATCTCAGCCTACCGATGCTGAGACAGGCAAGTTGTGCAATAATTTGTGTTACACACATACATCCTTAAAATATAATATAGAATACCTGGTCTATCCAGTTAACATAAAACTAATAATTATCAATATTATCAGCCCAGGCCCCTTGCAGGGTAGCCAGGGAAGATGAGTCCTAACAATACAGTCATTAAACATTGATTGGGATAAGAACCTTTGTGGTCAGCAGTATATATTTTGTATTAAATAAGTTTTAATATAGTGGAGTACCAATATGGAATTATAACTATCTATTCATAAGCAGTAGTTTAAATTTCAAATAACTACCAGTGTTGTAACCAATATAGAACAACAATCCTCATCCGGTGTGCAAAAATACTAACCCACAGTGTACCTATCAGCCCACCAAAAACAAATCACAATGGACATTGGAAGTCTCCTACCAGAGAATGTGAGGTAAGAAAAGCTTGCTAGGCTTTTTACATAAAGGCTTGTTTTGTTTTTTTTATGTTACTGAAAAAATCAGTTAAACATTCAGGAATACAACATGGCTGTTACAAATAAACCATAATATTGGAGGCTAAAGGTATTCACTGACTTTGGTATGTAACAATGTATCTATAACACTAATAAAAATGTGTGTCTGTCTGCCTTCAACGGCAAACATAACTTTATTGGTTTTGTGCAAATACTGCAAGTAATCCAGACAAGTGAAGGTTATAAAATCTGGTCCTACATATATTAAACATTATGTATAGAAACATCATTATTAGAAACATAATTTTTTAATAATTGATATACAATTTATAGCTATTCTCATTAGAATTTAATTAAAGATAGATGATCACAACTGTGCTATAATCCTTATCCAACAAAGAAACTCAATGCTAATAATAGGCATTAGAGTCATATTAAATATACTAATAAAAAATTTATTAGGAGCTATTCAGCTTTCTATTGGATAATGAGTCCAATGGTTTTGGTTTTGGTTTTTTGGTTACGTCCTGCATCATTTATAGTGTAATTAATACATTAGAAATTTGAGACACACAGAGGAAAGATTATTATTATTCATCAACTCATGAATTGAAGAATTAGATGTTTTTATCGTACTTTTGTTTGATAATATGATAATTAATAAATAATATATAATCAAATAAAATTATTCAAGAAATTAATAACTATAATAAATAGGTTTGTGTTTAGTTTTGAATGTGTACATTTATATTGAGCACCAGTGATGTTTCTGGTACAGTTAGGATATCGGAGATATGACACAAACACAACCTGCTACCATTATGGAAACAGGTGGTTTTCATCGAGATCATCGGTTTAATCGAGATCATATAGTTAAAGTACATAGCCTTATGTGAGGAATAGCTCTAGATAAGGATATTAGTACAAAGGCCTCTAGTACAAAAATGTTAAATTTTGGTATATGTACATCTTTAAAGATAACTAACATTAAATATAACCGAACTTTGACATAAAGGAAAATACTTTATCATACATTAAGTAAGTAATTATAGCAAAACATATAATTTGTAGCCTTTATCTGGTACTGTACTCAAAAAAGAGATCATTTGACAATAAAAAAAAAAAAAGCCCCACATACCACTTGGAAGACACTTTAGGGGGGAAACAGGTTTCCCTGTCTTATTTGTCTTATATTGTTATAGATTGGGTACTAACATACTTTGTTTCCAGATCTAGTACACAGTAAGAGTTTTCTATCTATCTCTATCTATATCGTCACGCCAGACCCCTTGCGGGGTAGGCGGGGGGTGCGGGGTTCCAACAGGTTCTTTATTTACTGGCTTCCTCCACTCTCATAGTTCGTTTCGGAAGGGTTTTCTATGATACAAGAATTATTATAAAGGGATTAATTTCATATAAATAAAGTTCTGGATCGGTAATTTCTCAACCCTCGTTATATAAAGACATCTATAAGAAAAAAAAATCGATATATAGAAGACATAACAGATGGAGAATGCACTGATATCTGATAAGTAATGATTGATTATTATTACCCGGTAGTAATGAGTTATGGACAACAGGTGTGCTATAACAGGTGCTTTAAAGATTTTTGTTGGGATGGATCTACGCTAGATAACATAACATGTTATAGAATTTGATTAAATACATTTATTTTGAATAAGTTAGACAGACTGGTTGTAAGAAACAATATATGTGTATATATACTCGTCTGTGTATATATATATATATACGAAGTCCTTCGTTCGAAGATATAAACATGCAGCTCTCTCTACTCGCTTGGCAGTCCGCTAACTTTAGAAATGTCAACGCCTCCTCTATGGTATCTGTGGACATAACCTCTGCGACCATTCCTTTTAGAAGTAGTACATTTCAACTTTACCAACGGGCAGGGCGGGTTGGGTACTTATATCTTCGAACGAAGGACTTCGTATAATAATGATCGAACTTCACTTCAGGTAAGTTCGTTTGATCACTTATTATACTGTGTCCTTCGTTCTCGATATAAACATGCAGCTGTTTAGAGCTATAAAGGTAAAGTTTAAGTATACCACATGAATGTCATTTTTAAGCGTGAGCTCTAAAACATAACATGTCATGAGTACATTTGTATAACACATTCCCGTTGTTTGCATATCAATTGTATAGCAAAAGTCGCCACGGCGTTGGATTTCTGGTGGCTAAGAGGTGGAAGAATAACATCATTGAATTTCGGGGATATTCCAATAGAGTTGCCATCCTTAAATTCCAAGTAACAGACAAGCACACTCTAGTGGTCATCCAGGCATATGTCCCACTTCATCACACCCAGATGATGAAGTTGAAGATTTTTACGATATCCTGAACAAAGCGTGCGATGAGAATCGTGGCACGTGGAGTGTCATTTTAACGCTAAAATAGGAGTAGTACAAGATATGGATTGTCAAGAAATTATTGGTCCTTATGGATTAGGTCAAAGGAATGAAAGGGGCAGTCGCCTTATCCAATTTGCGTTTGGCCAGGGTCTAAAAATATGTAACACCTTTTTTCTCAAACAACCGCAACGCAAATGGACATGGGCATCTCCGAATGGTAGTTCGTTTAACAAAATTGATTACGTGCTTACCTCTTGACAATACAATATAATTAAAGATGTATCTGTAATAAATCGGTTCAAATATAGCTCTGACCATAGACCAGTAAGAACTAAAATATCTCTAGATGTAAAAATCCATCGTAGAATATTATTCAAGAACAAAATACGTACACTAAATAAACTTACATTAGTAGCCAATAAGGACACATTTAATATAGAGCTTAAAAATTACTTTGAAGGCTTACCAATTACAGAAACTACCACAAACCCTCAGAACTATTATAACATAATAATTAATGGAATTAAAAAAGCATCAAAGAAAATCAAGTATGACAAAAATAATACTGACAAATTAAGTAACATCACTATTAAATTATTAAATCAAAGAGAGAAAAATAAAACCAACAGTATTGAATACAAAAAATTAGACAGATATGTTAAACGACAGATAAGAAAAGATATTAGAAGTTTTAACACCAAGTTAGTTGAGCAAGCTCTAAAAACCAATACCTCATTAAGAACAGCAAAGAAGGGAATAACTAAAAGTAAAACCTGGATCACTTCTTTAACAAATAAAAACGGATTGAAGCAAAGCAGCGCAGAAAAAATACTTGAAATAGCTACCAATTTCTATGAGAATTTGTACAGAGACACTAAATTAACATATGACCCCGCCTTACAAGGACTTTCCACATAACGTTCCCCCTATTGAATCGACTGAAGTTGATGCAGCACTAAGGCAGATGAAATATAATAATAGTCCAGGAGAAGATGGCGTAACTACTGACTCATTAAAACTGGGAAAAGCTGTTCTCTTACCACACCTCTTGAATTTATTTAATCATATTTTAACTTCAGGTCAGATCCCGGCAGAAATGTGCCATTCAAACATAATTTTACTCCATAAAAAAGGCGATAAATCATCCATCAACAACTACAGACCCATAAGTTTAACCTCCCATATTTATAAATTATTTATCACAGTAAAATCAAAAACAGAATCGCTTCCACACTTGACTCCTTTCAACCTCCCGAACAAGCCGGTTTTCGTCCAAATTTTTCTACCACAGACCATCTTCATACTGTTAATCAGATTATCGAAAAATACCAAGAATTCAACAAACCACTGTATTTGGCTTTGGTTGATTACTCTAAAGCATTTGACAGCATTATGCATAACTCTGTCTCCTATGCTCTTCAGCGTCAAAACATAGATGCTTGTTACATTCATTTGATTAATTCCATCTATCAAAAGAGTACAGCATCCATTAAATTACCCCAAGAAACAGGTCCAAAGTTTAAAATAGAGCGAGGAGTCAAGCAAGGAGATCCATTGTCACCGCAATTGTTTTCAAGCGCTCTGGAGGAAATATTCCAGAAAGTCTATACTTCTTGGCAGTCTTCGGGAATTAGCATCAACGACACAAGATTGACTAACCTCCGGTTTGCTGATGTCTAATTTGACATAAGTAGATATTAAATGGAACCATGCATTTTTCCAGGATTAAAAGTAGCCTAAAATAATATCTGAAAAGTGACCTCTTGCAATGACATCAAAATAAAATTAGTTCAGCCTCTCCGTACATTAGCCCGAATAACCATACAGACAGACAGATAAAAGATTAAAAAACATGTGTTTGTTTTTTAGCATCCTGCAGGATGCTAAAAAACAAACACATGTTTTTGATAAAAGTTGGTGGTAAAATATGGCTATCTATATTATGATATGAAAAAAGTCTTTATGCCGAAATCACAGATAGACACCTCCGTTTTATTTGTATTCCCGTGGGAGGATCGTACCTGCGACTCATGCATTATTAATTCAATTTCGTATCCCATAATTTCCCATTTACTTATTAGTACTGATGCAGCGATCACAGTTATTATCGCGGTCGCCAACGCGCTTGCAAACTGATTAGCTAAACCCTTACCCCACTCTACAGACATGAGAAATAAACATCATAAGTGCATATCATTGAATATATCCATAGAAATTGTAATAATAAGAACTAGAAATCGTATTCTGGAATAATGTGCTTTGCGATAACGCGGTCCTGGGTTCAATCCTAGGTCGAAAAATGTAGTTTTTCTGTCGAGAAACTCCCAGTATCAGGACGGAGTCTAGAATTGTGGCCGGTATATGGCAATAGGCTGGCTCCCTTCATGGGACCTAACATAATCGGTAAAAATAGGTGAAGACAAGAATCGCCACACATATGAGAAAATTATCACAAAATGCTTTAGGACTACGTGTACCAACTACCAATGTATGTGATACAGTGACTAAAGTTGGTGTGAAAGTTTTCCAAACCTTGTACTTATAAGGTAATGCAATTAATCAAAGAATATTTGTTACAGAAATAATGTAAGTGTATGTGAATGCCTATTTTCTCAAACTGCGCATGTATGGCAAAGCGGCGATAGTGATTTTGAACAAATTCGTGGGCTATTACACTTCTTGTCACAACCACTAAATAACTTTCATCCTAAAAGAGATGCTTGTTCAAGATAGGTGTGATATTTTTTTTAATGTGTTGAACCTCTGTTTAAATAATGTAATTGACAATTGTTACAAAATTTTAGACAAGTTTATTCAAGCAATTTATAGTAAGTGCTGAATTATTTATTTTGACAGAAGAGGGCCATTGGATATTGAAAGAGAATGTGTATCTGGCACAGGCCACTGAGTCTAAAGACATCTTTGTTTAACCTGTACGTAGAAAAGCACCTTGTCAAAAGCTGATGAGGTTAGGGTGAAGAGAGTAGTTTTTAACGATCTTAGATTCGTACGATTTGTAATAAGGGGCGATTATGACATACGATAGCAGTGATAGCCTGGTGGTTAGACCGTTAGACTGCAAAGTCAGAGGTCGCAGTTCTGCCTTTTCGAAAACATGTGCGTATTAAAAATTAACTATCAGTTGCTTTAACGGTGAAGGAAAACATCGTGAGGAAACCTACCTAAAACATGCCTAAGAGTTTCTCAAAGGTGTGTGAAGTTCGCCTACCCGCACTGGGCCAGCGTAGTGGACTATGGCCTAAGCCCTCTCAATTTTATAGGAGGCCCGTGCCCAACGGTGGGACATTTTCTTAACACATTTGAAAGGCTTGCATGGGAACATGGATCCAACATGTAGAGGCCCTTTGCGAGAAGTTTAATGTTATGTAAGTCATCTGCTGAGATCACTTGCTGAAAATTATTATTATTATACGAGTATGTGATTGGTTTATTCAACGACATATTCATGGAGACAATGAGTAAACTAGGCAGACAGAATTATCCGGCAATGCGGTATTTTAATAGTCTGCGAAAAGGCTACAGCTCAACATAAATGCCTCGCTTGAAATAGCTTGCTGATGATTTTCTCTTGCACCCGTTATTTTATGAGGTAGTAACTTAAGAGACACAGTTTAATAGTACATGGAAAAGATATGGATACTGTAAGTAAATAAATATATAATGAGTTTACTATACAAAAATTCTGCCGCATAAAAAGGCCCGTAGGTCATCACACAGTTACAAGTTACTGTAACCAGTTGGTTGTTCTATCGCATAGATGTGTTTAATTACTCACATGGTCTCAGAAATAGGGAATATAAAGTCCATATCCTGATGGCGGGTCACATGCGCAGTTACAGGCTCCAGCGCCAGGTCTACAGAGTTCTCCATTAGGGCACCCAGCAAGCCAGTCCAAGCGCCTTCGTAGGTACGGAACCCGAGCTTACTATAGTACCGCGTTGACGATCTAGTGACAAAAAGGGACAGTAAAGGCAGCTTAAATGAAAGTATGAAATTCGGGCGACCACATTTTAAGGATGTGGCCGCCCTAAATATAAATTAAGTCATTTTTTTTTATCGGATTTAGGTATATGCCTTGAAAAGAATAGAATAGGAACCCAAAATACGGATTCTAGAATTACATTCTAAACTTGCTCAATTTTTCTGAGACAATTAGCAACTTACACTGATTTAAACATCTTATGATATCATGGTATCAAAAGTCTGATAAAGTTATATGATGCCTTGTATATAATGGTAGGTAGGTAATCTATCTATAACAAAAAATAAACGAGCCTTACAGTAGTCGCATATGATGTGTAACATCGACATGTTATTCTACTATGTAATTGGGATAAAATATAGCACGCGCTTCCCCAAGCGCGTGCTATGTTTTATTCCAATTTCATTCGGTTCCACCGCGCGTGCTCATTGGTCGAATCAAATAGCGCGCGCTTCCGCGGTTCCACCGCGCGCGATCATTGGTCAAATCAAATATCGCGCGCTCATTGGTCAAATCAAATAGCGCGCCCTTCCCCGGTTTCCTGTAACACATTTCCGTCTCTTTTCCAAAATCACTCCCACAAAAATTATCCAGCAACAGTGAGGGAAGATGTTACACATCAATAATAAAAAACTACTCACGTTGTATTTAACCTTATTGTAATAAAGTCGAGAATGTCATCCAACATGGGTACAGCAGAGGGACCATCATCATCCAGAGTTGGGGTTCCGTCTCCACTGTAATTGCATCTTCCTATAATCATCTCTTCTCCCAAAAAATTTCGAGCCTCCACTGGATATGGTATTTCCAATTTCGACATAGAAATTACGCGGTCCCAGCTTCCTGTCTCAATACATGTATATGTTATAGCTACTGTTGAAAATGATTTATTATCTATCTATCTACATCATCACGCCAGATCCCTTGCGGGGTAGGCAGAGAGTACAGAGTTCCAACAGGTTCTTTAAAAAATAATTAATTGTAATGTACAATACTGTTCTTTTTTGACCGGACATATTGTTGAAAGAGATCGGTCATTAGCGATAAGGCCGACCTTTGTTTTAGTTGTAATGTTCATTTCACCAAGATACGAGTAGTTTTAATCCGAATGTGACAGGGTCTCCGTTTTTCATCTTTTCACGTCTTATGGAAATTTTTAAGCAGCTTTTCTTTCAGCTGTTTCGGATGTACATGATTAACTATCCCTATTGGAACCCCTAGGTTCACCGAATGACTTAGGGACTAAATTATTCGGTGAACGTCTATGCCTAGTTTTAGTTTAAATACAATAACGCTTGAAACCATTCGGATGACCGAAGGCCAGTTTTCTTCCTAGGGATGAAACTCCGAAATTACGGTTGATTTAATTGTGTTGACTATCGCAAGTCTATCCTGGCCTAATCTAGTAACTTTTAGAAACGTTAATTCACTACAGAATCGTGATTAATTGCCGAAAAGGAGATGAAGTAAAGCAAAAAAACAACTTAAATTCTATTGGGCGGGTGCCACCAAACTGAATAGCCCCAAATGCCTAAATATACTTACCCATGAAATAAGCATACAATGTTGAGTTCATCCGTACTTTGAAGTACTGAATTACACTTATCATTTTATCAGTTCGATCAACGTCATTTATTCGTGACCAACGACGAGTCTGCATCATTAAAAAAAATCGGCTTATATTACTCATTTCAAATCGCTTAGAATAATTGTGTTCAGTCACTCCAGTCTGAAAAAGTGGATAAATGCTTCCATTTCTTCTATAAGTGTTATTTCTCGTCAGATTCCGAAATCTTTCCGAAGTGCGGTAATAGTTCTTTTCAAATTCAGATTTGTATGACTCCTGAGCTCGAAAGTGACCATAATTACGCATATTAGTACTGTTTTGGCGTAGTCCTCGGGCACGATCACCTCTGGACTTGTAAAGGAAATTGTGATCACAGAGTCCGAATGCTGTTTTCTCGACTTCATATTTGCTTTGGGGGTACGCAACAACAATATTTTGATCAAACCGCACAGAAGTAGCATTTAATACTTGATTGATAAATCTAAAATCTTGGGCTGATCTCGCTGCTATTAGCCAATCGTACGAGGCTTCATCCATTTGAAGTTCGTGGAGCTGAAAAAAGTTACAGTCTTATAATCATTTAAAACCGATAGCCTGATTAAAAACCTTCAGAACATTCCTTTCTTTGCCGGTGATTTACACTGAAAGGGAAGGATTACTCCCTCTCTCTAAAATGAAATCCAATATCTCTCTAAGTGGAAGTGTCAAAGGTGCACAGTGTAACTAGGGTTGCCACCTTTTATTTGAAGAAAATAAAGTACATTGGTTTTTAAAGGTAGGCAAAAAAGTAAATTGTTACAAAATAAAGTATTATTCATTTCACTTTACTGTTTTGTTTGAAAACATATTTTTTATTACTTTTAGCAATTTTCCATTACTTTTATCACTGCTAAACAGCTTTACAGCAGCATAAAAACAAACGTTTTCTCCTTAAATCTAGCTTGCCTTAGATTTGGATTTTAACACCAGACATCAGCCCCTTTGCAATTACTCCACTTAAGTCACTCAGCCGTTTTACCTAAAATGCGATCTTTTTTTATTCTTAATGATTTATGTAAAATAAATCTTAGAATAATCAAATTATGCGAAATAAAGTATTTTCGAGTACTTTATAGTTCTCATAAAATATGAAGTATACTTACCCTAATTAACGTACAATACATTGTGGCAACCCTAAGTTTTACCCTACTTTTTTTTATTTTGTTTATGGTATCACGATGACGCGTATTTTGCCAATGTCAAGTATTAGGAATATTTATTTCTAAATTAATTCAACTCCCCGATGAAATTGATGACAACGATGAATATGAAATTGATGAAGTGCCCCACCCTGGATAGTAAAGCGATGGATACTTGACATACCAATTGCGACGGCCGTTTTGAGGGAAATCGAAAAAGGCACGTTTTATCACTTTGTAACAATTATCTTCACTCATGCACATACTTGAATACATAATGGTTAATATTCCACCTACATTACAAATTATTCGAAATAACACAAGTTTTGGAAATTAAAAGAAATTGACATCACTCTTCGACTTCCCGCCAAAACTCTACCCTACATTTTGTCGACAATAATAAATTAGCCTATACTGTCCCACTCCTGGGCAAAGGCCTTCAAGTAATCAAGGTTAAGAGAGATTACTAATATTGTAAGGTCCTAAATAGGCAGATCGCAAGCCTATTGCCATTATACCGGACCCAACCCTAGGCATCAGACTGGAACTTTTAATTTTTGGATAGAAAAGCCCCATTAGCCGGCCTAGGATTCGAACCCAAGACCTAATGATCGCCAGCCGTATCTTGCTCTACTGCACCACCTTCGCGTTAAGTTTAATACCAAATATCAAAATGTGCTGTTGTTGTATATTTAAATTACTTCAGTTATCATTAAAGAAAGCCGAGTTTGTATAAGGTATGTGAGGTCGGATTACCCAGTATAGGCTCTTTGCTCGTTTCCGTGTCACGTAAATATCACTACATACAGCGAGTAAAAAATGCGATTAATGACTGGACCAAGGTAAGGTAATAATAACGTATTATGACGGTTATATCCAAAATATAAGAGCCATAATAATTCTGCTATAATTCTGTCTACCTTAGCTTTGGAATAGTACATTTACCTCCGAGACGCTCCTACATCGCGCGAGACGCTCCTAGTGCTGCGCTGCGTACCGCAGTATTCTTGGCAATCACCAAAGTCAATCGCTTTCGTCTCGGTCAGTCCGAGATGTTTAAAGTTTGGCCATTTCGTTTTTCGAGCGTCTCCGTATTTTGAAACGCATATTAATTCCCTTTAATTCCATTGGACCCGGATCCTACTCAATGTGGTAGCCGTTAAGCCAAGTTAAAAACCTTATCAAACCGTCCTGATAAGCTCCAACAGCAGGTAGCCACAACCCGAGCTATTTTCTATGCGAGATATTCTCTCACACTTCAACTTGTGAGAAATGGCCTTTGCTCATCAATGGAACAACATAGGAGGTGTAAATTTCTGCTGACTAGTCTGATGATTGATATGATGCATCATATTGGCAGGTAAGCTGATAATTTATGTATAGTTTTCAAACCATTACCTTCTTTACAAGTTTCGTTAGGCTCTCCGTGGCATTTCGTTTGATCCGTGGCGACAGGATTATAATACCCAAACCAACACGTACCCGAGGCCTTATGAAGGAATTAGTAGTAGAGGCCACACCGTTGATGCTCAAACACTTCACCAACCGCGTAGTGGCCCACTGACATCCTGCCGATAAATATAATACACATTAAGGTTGCATTTATATCCGACTTAAGCATAGTCAGCAATCGGCATATGTTCAGACCACAGAAATCAAATTCACACTCAGAAATCATACTCAGAACAGTCGAAGTGTAAAGGCTGCGTAAAACACAATATCATATCATGTATAATTGTGATTTGTATTATAAACTGTAAGTCCTTGAAGAATTCTTGTATACCTACCAATAACACTGCAGTAGGTCAAGGTAATCAAATTATGATATTGTCAACCAATTTTCAACTTTCTGCGAAAGTTAGTAGGTAGAGGCCCGAAATTTTTAATTCAGAAAACATTACATAGACACTTCAAAGACTTCAACGAAGCTATAGATTTTAACAAATGTTTATTTAAGCATAAGGAATGAGTATTTTGGTCAAGCCTCGCTAATAGTGATTCACACGCGAACAACAATGACGGACGATAATGTCCCCAGTGAAAGTACGTGATGAAGGTTCGTGCAATACAGATGCTGAACACTATCTCAGACACGTAGGGTAAACAAACGTGACCGGTCACCACGCACGGACATTTTTATATGCATACTAAAGACGTTAGTTGTATGAAACACTCGTGAATTGCAAGTGGTGATATGGTTTTCAAATGCTGGTGATATATTTTGAGATACGTAATTTATAGGTAAGTTTGTAATTTTTTCACTAATTAAGATGCTTAATGCAATAATTAGTGTTTATTCAGATTATAATTATTCAGTAATTTGTAGAATTATCTTGAAGATAAAATTTATTTGAATGCCTCGTGGGTCTAGTGGCAAAGCGCAACGCTTTGTGATCACGAGGTCCTGGGTTCAAATCCTAGGTCAGACAAGTGTAGTTTTTCTAACGAAAAATTCCCAGTACGAGAATTATTCGTCTGGAATTGTGCCCGGTATATGACAATAGGCTCGCTCACTATTACATAGGACCTAACATCGTCAGCGAAACGTGGGTGTACTCAGTACACTTCTGCCACCCCCGCTAGGGGAATATAGGCGTGATGGTGTATAAAGTTTATTTATTGTTTTTTAGAATCATTATTCAATATTAAACGCATGTGTGCAATTTCGTAATCCTGCGTAATCATCATTATTGTTGGTGGCTCATCCACTGCTGGACAAAACCCCCTTCAAATAAATTAATAATAATGTTGTATATAATATACCTACTACCTACCGAAGACTCGCGACCGTGTGGTTCACGAATCTGAACGCAAGCTAAACTGCTTCATGCGGTCGTGGGTACAATTCCTCTGGGTGGCAAATTTTGGAAATCGTACTTTTCTTATATGCTTTAAAATCCCTCTGATCGTTCCACCCCAATGATTACGGAGCAAACGTTTCAAGATAATAGATAGTTTCAATTTGTGCACTTTCAAAAGACCTAAATTTTGAATAAGTTCAGTAAAATGTAGAAGTTAATATTACAGTTTACGATACTCCGCTATGATATACCAGTTCAAGAAATTATTGTAAGCCCCTTTAGGAAGAACATCTTGAGGGAAAAATAGCGTTCTTTCAAACGACAGTTTACTAATTTTATCTGCGATCGTTAATCCAGTAAGTCTTCGAGCAACTATTTTATTTATTTATTTCTTAAATTTAACTATTAGTTATCTGAATTTATTTTAACAATAAATATTTGAACTTATTAGTAGTAATTCGTTAAGTAATAGCAATAAGCCAGGTGTAATAGACACAAATTGTCTGGTGGAAAGAAAAAGTATTATTATTCTTATAGTAGTATCGAAGTGATCTACGAGCCTTGTAATGTGGTCCAAAAATATCCGGAAGCTTAAAGAATTAAAATAGACATTAGAACAATCTATTCCTGATTCATTAGGAATAGATTGGCTTAAATGAGATAAACACTATTTATAGTAAATATAAAAAAAAAAAATAATGAGATGACGCCACTTAAATAACTTCGGCAGCGTTTTAAATGACCTCCAAAATTCATTTTAAGTATTTTTAACATTTTTACAATGGAGATTCATTGGTTTCGTAACTGTCTGGACATAAGTAAGTTTATTACAGTATATTACACCAATTATTATGATTCTTACCCTCTATTACATCGGCATGAGGCTCTCGTAGCGCTGTGCGACCGCGGTGTTCTTACCGATCACCTAGGTTAAGCAGCGTTCGACTCGGTCGGCCTGAGATGGGTGACCGTTAGTGACATTTTCATATTCGAGTGCCTCCGTGCTTCAGAAGGCACGTTAAGCCGTTGGGCCCTGTTATCACTTAATGTGGTAGTCGAGTGGGAAGCCTTAAAGGCGGCTTGATAAGTTCCAACAGCAGGGGGCCACAAACCTGCCTCCACCAATCCGCACTGGGTCCGCGTGGTGAAGTATGACCTAATCTCTCTCACCTCGATTTGTGAGAGAAGGCCTTTGCCCAGCAGTGGGCAGTATAGGCTGATATTATTACATCGGCATATCGCCGATGTATACAGTACACCTCTACCAGTGCCGGCTGTTTATTTTTTTTACTAAGAATACTTTCATAATAATTGAACAAGCAACCAAGTGGTTATTGCGCTATGCCCCAACTTGTGAATTCATTAAACCTTCACCTTTTGGCCACCTGTTTTGTGCCAAATGGCTACATGATAATTTTCTCCACACAGCTATCATAAATCAATAAATTTTATGTTTATTCATTTCACAACTTCAGAATAATAGCTTTGAAATACACAAACTCCGTAATCTTTATGTGTTTCATATTATTGTAATAGATTACCATAGTTTCTTAATTAACATTTACTTGTAATGTAACGTTCTTGCAAATGGTACCCCGGTCGTCTTTACCCGATGATCTGCAAGCGGAGTAAAATGTCCCTTAGGAATAAAGTGACAATTTACAAAACTTGTATACGGCCCATCATGACGTACGCTTGTGAGGTGTTCGGGCACGCCGCCCGACGTACGCTTGTGAGGGCTCACATCGATAGACTCCAAACGGTTCAATACAGAATGTCGATCTCCATTCCGATCTCGGTCTCGAACCTATTCGCGCCTTTATTAAAAAGGTGACAACCCAATATTTTGCGAACGCGTCCAATCTTAGTAATCCGCTAATCGTAGCCGCCGCCGACCGCGAACCCTACTCCCCTCCTATCAGCCGCTACCGCCGTCCGCGGCATGTTTTCACCGACCCTCCCGATGCCCTTCTTTCGGATATAGATACCGCACACAGGATCAGACACCGACCTCGCCGAAAAGGTCGAAGAATCCCTTGCCCGCCGGCCGGTGCAGAGCACCACGGCGAGACTAATAGCCCTCCCCAATAGCGACTGCCAAGCCGAGGACGTTTTTGTCCTTGAGGCGCATTTCAGCTAGTTGCCCCATAGCCCTTCTGGCTCGAGCGTAGTGGTTGCACACTCGCCCTCTTGTCCGGTGAAGCTGTAAAGGCGCCGCGGCCAACAGCGTAGATCATTCACACACACACACACAAAAGCAAATGGTACGATACAAACAAAACTCAATTTACAAATTTATTTTGGCGTAACTTCCGTGAGTCTTCGCTTCATGAAATTTTACACAAATTCACTCATGGTGCTCGTATACAACTTGGAATTCTCCAATACTCAACGTCTGGTTCACTAAAATTAATTATTAGATCAGCCTAAGTATAACAAGTTAACGTAGTAACGTGTATTCAACCTTAAAAAAAATGCTAGCAACGCCCGACCAAAGCTAAGCGAATTTTAAAATGTTTAATGTGCAAATTTAAATAATTACACTTTTTAGGCACGTAGGCGCTCGTAGCGCTGTGCGACCGCGGTGTTCTTACCGATCAACAAGGTTAAGCAGCGTTCGACTCGCTCGGCCTGAGATGGGTGACCGCTTGTGGCATTTTCATATTCGAGCGTCTCCGTGCTTCGGAAGGCACGTTAAGCTGTTGGTCCCGGTTACCACTTAATGTGGTAGTCGTTAAGCCGAGTTGGAAGCCTTAAAGGCGGCTTGATAAGTTCCAACAGCAGGTGGCCATAAACCTGCCTCCACCAATCTGCACTGGGTCCGCGTGGTGGAGTATGACCTAATCTCTCTTACCTCGATTTGTGAGAGAAGGCCTTTGCCCAGCAGTGGGCAGTATAGGCTGATATTATAGGCACGTACAGGTTCCATTGGTAAAATATAATTATTTTTTTATATAACTGTGATACACCACCAGAAGAACGTACTAATGAAACCAATGTATAGGTACTTATAAATACTATACTGTTTAAATTATGAGTCGTAAAATTAGATATATTAAATAATTATTAAGTTTCTAGATAGGTATTGATAAGCTCCTTGGTGTGTGTATGTGTGAATGATCTACGCTCTTGACCGCGGGGCGTTTACAGCTTCACCCGACAAGAGGGCGAGCAAGCAACCACTATGCTTGAGCCAGAAGGGCAAGGGGGCAACTAGCTCATGGGCGCCTTTAGGAGGAACAGCCTCGGCTTGGACAGTCCCTATGGGGGAGGGCGTATACTAGATGTCTCGCCGTGGTGATCTGCACCGGCCGGCAGGCAAGGGATTCTTCGACCTCGCCGGCGATGTCGCTGTCTGATCCGGTGTACTGTATCTGTATCGGAAAGAAGGGATGTAAGGGCATTGGTAGGATCGGTGGGAACATGCCGTGGACGGCGGTAGCGGCTGATAGGAGGGGAGTTAGGTTCGTAGTCGGCGGCGGCTACGATTAGCGGATTCCTATGATTGAACGCGTTCTCGAAACATCGGGTTGTCGCCTTTTTAATAAAGGCGCGGATAGGTTCGAGACCGAGATCAGAATAGAACAAGCTCCTCATATTTACGTTTTAACATTTTGTTAAAAAAAAGAAGAAACCACCTATCTCAGTCTCAAACAATGGCTGTCGTTGTTTTTGTGTTCATAAACGACACGTAAAATATTAACGTGACTTGCATAAACATCAATACGTAACCTTCAATAAATAACACTTATTAACCACGTCTTTAAGTTTTGAGAATCAGTGAAGTAATCATCGTGTCCCTTAATAGGTACCCTTGAATATAACTCAACTATACCGTTGAACTTGACTTTCAAAAATGAGTTTATTATCCAATCATGCCATAAGATAACCAGACCTTTTGAAGTACAACCGGTCGATATGCAATATTTTAATAATTTCAACCCAATGATTTTACCTAGTTTACCTTGATAGTACATAATAGGTATGACCTAGTTTTTCCATTTCCTTTATTGATAACTAGTTGCCCCGGCGAACTTCGTACCGCGAAAAAATAAAATAACTGTTTTTACTATTATACTTGCAATTTCTTCATATTTTCTCACCTTTTAAACCTTCTTTGGACTTCTACAAATATTTCAAAACCAAAATTAGTCAAATCAGTCCAGCCGTTCTCGAGTTTTTGTGAGACTAACAAACGTCAATTCATTTTTATATATATAGATAGATAGGGATAATGAATATGCAATAAATAAACATATTTCTGTCAGCTGTCCTTCTAGAACCTTTTTATGGGAAACTATCTTTGATCTTGTTTTCATTTACCAAACATATCTACAGTCATAGATAGGACGTGCTAACATACATTTCAATGGATAGAACCAACTAACAGGAAAATACACAAAATATACATTATAAACAAACCACCATCAAAAACATAAATCCGAAAAAGAAGGTAAACTATGTATATGTACGGGTACGGGTATGAGGGACGTGCTAGATTGTTGGCCGCCGCCGAAAAAAGCATTGATATGAATAGATGCTCAATTCATTCGATAGAAGCATTGATATTAATAGGTGCCGCGGCCGGTCGCCACTCTGCCAGCCAAGTCAGGTCACCTAGCGACACAGTCGTATTCCGGCATGTTGCCTAGAATTGCTTTACAGGGAGGAGTGTCTAGTGCGACCATACGGATTCGGAACTCGGTCTAACTTCCGTCCCCTCAACCTATATCAGTGTGAATAGTTGACCAGTCCTTGATGAAAACTATTGCTGATAGTACCTTGCTCAAGGTCCGGGGTATAGATAAGTGCATCGTGCCACCCACGCCACACCGCGTATTCCAAGACAAACGGCAAGCCCACGAGCGCCGTAGCCGGACAAAAGCCTCTCGAGACATGTGCAAACGCACAAATTGTCGCGTAAATCACATAAAACTTCATAGCGTCATGTCTAGATTTCACCTAAAAAAAGATTAAGTCGTCTTCAGTCTCGAACTCGTTACAAAATACTGACAGACGGTCGCTCCGCCCACTGGATCAATAGTCGTAAATTTTTATGCGGCACACAAATATTAAATAATATAATGTTCTGGTCTGGGTGTTTGTGTGTGCAAATTTCATGTTTTAAAGGCACCCAAGACAAAGGAATAATTCCTAGTGTGGTGTTTTTTTTAATAATGATTGATGAATTTGAGCTTAACGGTAACACCTTCTAACCAGAGAACCTGTAAATAGAGTTTCTGTCACATACGAGAAGTATTTGCTTAAAGTAGAAAGATCTCAAATGACAAACCGTATCCTTAAAATAGTCAGTTATAAAATTGTCAGTTATAAGGAGAATTCGTTTAACATAAAGATAATTTTGTGAAAGGCATAGGTACAAGGTTTCAACTTAGGTTAGGGGTCATATTTTATTGTGTCGCATGCATCTATAAATTGCTAATTTGGTAATCTATTCTTTGAGTTATTATTGTGAAGGTCGTGAAAAAAAACTAGTGGAGAAACCCACATTTTTTCACTAATTTACAAAGTTTTAAAAGACTTCTGAAATAATATTCCCGAAAAATGGAATAATAATAATAATTTTATTTGCTTAAAATGTGATACAATACAAAGATGGTAGGTTTTTGATATGAGATACACATTTCGCCACCTAGTGATAGCATGCAAATATTAATTAATACAAATAAATGTTAATTTTTAAAACAACTTATTACAATGCATTCGACATAAATGTTTTTTCAAAAATTCGTTGGTTGAATAAAAGCTTTCTGATATCAACCACTTACGCAGATGAACACAAAACTTGCTTAATTCTACAATCTGCTGAGGCAATGTCTTAAAAATGAGTGGTGCCATGTACACACAACAATACTTATCACCTTTCACATTGAAAATAAAATATCCCCGTGTAAGGCTGGTGTATTAAGGCATACACAGTTTTACACGTTAAACAGTCATCTTAAATAAGAAATGAAAAAACAGTATTAAAACTGTTTTTTAATTTAGTCGGCTAAACGCTCAACTTCAGCGCTCATTTTTGCAACACTAATTAAAACTATGATAGTTCAAAATTAGAATCAGTCACTACAATCATTTTCGCACTCTATTATAATCAGAATTAATATACAAAATTGATTTTATTTAATATTTGTTAACCTATATTAGTTCATTATAGAAAAAATTTAACAATGGCTCAAGATAATCAAATCATTTTAAAGTTAATTATGGTTCATCAGACTTGTTTATAAAGCGAAAAAAAATAGTATAATTTTATACGTACCTACGAGAACAACATGAAAAGCACGACCACACTGCTATAGTTCAACAAGCTTAATCGACATTACAATCCTTCAGAAAAATATACTTACTTACCTATATAGAATTCTCAAACACAAAATGACACAATCAATTAATCATAACTATTTCAATATTTTGGATTGATTTATGGAGTTTGAAACTTACCTTCACATACGGCTGCCATATAACTATTCGTATCTATTATAACCTATTCAATAAGACGTACATTGTTGTTCATGCTTTTGTCCTACACCTAATATGTTTATTCTGGCATGTTTTATGATAGGGTCGCAATACACTCGAAATTATAGAGACTGACAAACTCGTGTTCCTGTACAAAAATTATAATAATAAGATTAGCCCTGTTAAGAAACTGTCCCACAGTTCGGCACGGGTCTCCCCTCAAACTGAGAGGGTTTAGGTCATAGTCCACCACGCCAGCCCAGTGCGGGTTGACGAACTTCACACACCTTCGAGAAACTCTTAGGCATGCAGGTTTTTCTTCACCGTTGTACAAAAGTAAATAAACTTTTATTCACTTTGCCGTCAAGCTTACGGGAAAGTTAAGATTCATTTCTCGATCCTTCTTTTTCTTCTATCTTTATCATCATGCCAGATCCCTTACGGGTGAGGCAGACAGTACAGCATTACAGGTTATTTTATTTCTAAAACTGCTAAACTAAATTATTCAATCTATCAAACATTATTCTGTCCACAGTGAACAGCGATGGCACCCATAAGTCTAACGGAAACATCGTTAATACAAGAACCCCTTCATGAACCTAGTTGCATAGAATGTAAATTAAAAAACACAAAGGGAAAATACCTGGCATATATCAATGAAAAACAGTGCACAACCGATTCTTACGAACAAGTCCGAGGCAATGAACCAGCGTTTCTCTCACCAGTACGAGAATGGGAGAAAAGAATGGGTTTCTTAACACCCTTGCGATGGATTAACGCCATATCTATAACAGCTTTCCACGTCGCAGGCATCATTTGGCTCATTAAATTTGTGCTATCCAATGAAAAATGTCACTGGCAAACAGTTCTGTTCGGTGAGAAATATTTATTAACTGCGTCTTATGTATAAGCATTGTCTGTATAACCCATAAGGCCACCCATAAGTAGTAGATATAATAAGCAGCAGGGCGGAGCAGTGGTGTAATGTGAAGAAGAGACCATACAGTAAATATTCATCCTTAAACTTACCGTTAATGGTATTTATCTATGTTGGAAATAAATAACTCCTAGCACCCAAGACTTCAGTACCAATATTTCAATAATTGCTGTTTCGCTAACCTATAATTTTATCTACCAGCTGTTTCCCGAGACTGCGTTGAAGTTTTTTTAAGCAAAATTTTCCTATATCATTCCCCAGGATGCAATTTATCTTCTTGCCTAATTTTATCAAAATCTGTTTAGCAGTTTAGGCGTGAAAAGGTAACAAACAAATAGAGTTACTTTCTGGTTATAATGTTTGTATGGATCAATAACCTATTTCATACTGCGCTATCTAAACATATAAAACCATTACTCAAAGTAAACCATATCCTAGCTTTCAGTGTAGGTTACTTAACCTACCTACTTACACAGTTTTCTCAAAGTTCGTAGCCTAAAACTTTAATAAGTAGCTATTGACCCATTAACAAACAATACTAATACATAGCGGGTGGCCACAAACCTGCCTCCACCAATCCGCACTGGGTCTGCGTGGTGGAGTATGACCTAATCTCTCTCACTTCGATTTGTGAGAGAAGGCCTTTGCCCAGTAGTGGGCAGTATAGGCTGATATTATTATTATTATTATTACTAATACATTTATTTCAATTTATAGTCATACTGATACCTGCAGTTCAATTGATTATTATAACTTAATACCATTACAGGGTATTTTGTGGGACAAGTAGCTGGGTTCGGAGTGACAGGAGGGGTACATCGTTACTGGTGCCACCGATCCTACAAAGCTACTAAACCTCTTCAGTGGATACTTGTCATATGTTACTCAGTAGCTGGTCAGGTGAGTTTAAAGATTATTCATGTATCGGTATTTTAGCTGCTGCCCGAATTAATTTCGTAAACAGTCAGATAATGCGGCCCACGAGCATGTTAAAAACCGTTTTGGAAATTTAATAAATATACTTGTCCAATAATAGTTTTCAATAGTTTGTCTTCTTTAAGATTAGGTTTTGCGGCCCACCTAGTCCACGGTCTTCATGCTTTTGGCTCACCAGTGACTTTGAGTCTGACATGGCTGGTGAAAAGGCCACATTTCACCGAGGATGGCAGGTCGTAACGAACTAATTGTATCCATCCAACCATCGTAATTTTTTTAATAAATCTTAAAATTACAGTCGAAATCGTGCCGGACAATTTCAGATTTCAGCCTGCGACTGCGAATTTTTAGACAGAAAACCTTATGTACGACTTAGGATTCGAACCCAGGATCAGTCGTACCATGCGCTACTAGAGCAACGAGGCATCATCATCATTAGCCAAAAGATCATCAGCCGTCCCTAAAGGATAAAGGCGTCCCCATAAATGGCCACGACGCGACGATCGGCTTTGTTTGTAAAGTAATCAATAGTAGTATAAAAGAACGACAGAAAAAAAACTAGCGGAACCTGAAAAACATGTTTGCTGTTGCCAAAACGAAAAACGAACGAGCGATAACTTCCACCTCAAATAAATTTTATAAGGACTTAGAACAGCTATGATCTGCAGTAACTGCAGCTATAATCTAAAAATAATCTACTATACTCACAAACTACAATATTATTAAAATTTCTAGATTGTTGCACCTTAGACGTGTCACCAGTTTAATATAAATTGGTTTCTGATGCTACCTATTAAATATTAAGGACTGCTAAATAGATCTTTTATGAAACATTCCAATCATTTGCCTTGCCCAATGTCATCAAAAACAGATAGAGATTGCTAATGATTTCAGAACACCATATACGACTGGGTCCGAGACCACCGAGTACACCACAAGTTCTCAGAATCGGATGCAGACCCTCACAACGCGAACAGGGGTTTCTTCTTTTCACACGTCGGCTGGCTTATGATGAAGAAACATCCAGATGTTCTCAAGGCAGGCGCCAAACTCGACATGAGCGACATTATCAATGATCCAATTGTGCAGTTCCACACCAAGTTAGTACCAGACTAAACTTCCGCTTAGTTTAATTGTCTGATCCTAGGTCGCTAAGATAGCCGCAGCAGGATATTCTGCAACATAATCTGCGTCTAGAAATATGAGTATTACTAAACCCAACCCAACACAACCCACACTACACACACGCTCTATATCATCACACACCTTGCGAAGTATGCAGAGAGTACCTACAGAGTTCCAACAATTTCCTTGCAGACTTCTCTTCCTTACTCAGATAGGTACTATTAATTAATAATGATTTATAAATAGTACCTATCTACATCCCTGTAATACCCGTAGTTGAGTTACCAATTATGACAAATGAACCTCGTTAGTGTGCGCCGGACATAATCACAGGAAATTAAAAAAAATCTATGTTTACAGATATTTCACTTTATTCAAAGTGGCATTTTGCTGGGTCCTGCCTTCCATAGTCCCTGCGATTTTTTGGGACGAATCCTGGGAAGCTTCAATCCTGTCGCAAGCTCTAATACGGTATTTGGCAAGTCTCAACTTCACGTGGTCAGTGAACAGCTTTGCGCATATATGGGGCAACAAGCCTTATGATCGGTGAGTGATACATGGTTATTTCATTGTTTAGTTCTTTGTAGACCTATTACATCGTAATAGTGCCCAACTGCGTAACTAACAACAAACAATAACGCATAAATTAGGTATGGCAAATTTTACAAGAGAGCCAAAAACCCAAATAATTATTTTCTCTTCTCCCTATCTAATATGTGTACTGAACTCTTAGATTAAGTCTTACATATTAAAAAGGTAAACAATGTACATTTATTGATGTATAAGAGTTTAGACACTATCAGATATTTAATATATATAATTTACGCGGTATTTATTGTCTGTTGTCAGTTTCGCAGTTTTGCATTATCACTGACGTTGTTTTTGCTAGGCGATAATGTTCTATTTTCCGTTTTAAAGAAAGTAAGAAATAATATTTATATATTCTAAACATTAATTACCTATCTTCTTCTTTATAATATAATAATTTCATACACGTATGTACATACACGGGTCACAGCAATCGCAGGCATATACCTAATGCGATTTTTATTCATCCTTTCAGGCACATAATGCCGGTGGAAAACTGGGGTGTGTCACTAGTAGCGATGGGTGAAGGCTGGCACAACTACCACCACACATTCCCTTGGGACTACAAAGCTGCGGAACTGGGAATACCCCTAAATGTCACCACAACGCTGTTAAATTTCTTCGCAAAAATCGGATGGGCATACGATATGAAGCAAGCTTCACCTTCACTCGTCAAAGCCGTAGCGAAGAGTAGAGGGGAACCACAGGATGAAGATTACTAGCACATTAAATCACTTAATAGGTTACTCGTAATTTCTAACAGTTACAATTTAGATTGAGGCACAACACATAAATGGTAGTAATAAGACAAATTTTATGGCGGTGCTAAATATGTAGCAACCATGCCACGCGGTGAGCCGCTTAAACGGTGGATACACTGGATAGTGAAGCCTAGGCATTATACACTGCGTAGTACTTCTTTATTCCGTGGCGGTGCCCAATGTAAGTTATGGTCATAAAGTTATAGTCACAGGGAGTAGGCAAGAAAAATTGTAGATGCAAGTTATTGAGAGTGAATCTTGCGCCCCTGTTATAGTGCACTTATGTGCACTCATCAAGTGTGATCTAAAATGTAACGTTGGTTAAGTCAGTTTAGCCAGAAATCAGTTAACCAGTCCCAAACATAGGTCCACGTGTATCTGTAAAAAATATTCAGGCATCTTGGTGTTATTCCTGGTTTTGTTTAACAATGGATAACTTCTAAGGGTAACTTATAAGTTACATTATAAGTATAAAATACATATTAAATTATAATGGTCATTTTATTATATACTAAGTGTTATCTGCGGCTACGCACGCGTTTGTTGTGTAATTTGACATAAGTAGGTAAACCGTCCTTTTCGGGAAGACGCAGATTCTGTACTCACCTAAGACACCTCTATACTAAGTATGTTTAAAATCCGTTTAGCCGTGATAGTATAGAGAAATAAAAACTATCCCGCAAGAATTGTGCATTTTTCCTTCAACAAACGAATATGCATAGTTTCGTGTCCGAGTCATTCATCGTTAAAGACTACTCTCCAGAAGAGAGTATCGTGAATGCATCATCGGTTCATGCACGAAATCATGTTTGAGTGTTTAAGTCAAACATGTATAAACAATTTCAGGCGCGTGCTATTAACCACGGAAGAGTTCCTTCATGAGGAGACGAACCAGAGTCCATTACCAGTTCATGGAGAAATTGCTATGTAAGCAAAATCACACATTTTAATGTTACATTGCAGCTAGCGACTAACAATTTTAAAATTATAAAGTATGGTTCATCTCGCGATATTCCCAGATTGCTTCATTTCTCCGAAATAAAAAGTATTTATTATTTTAAGTTAAGGTATAAGCACGCACTGATTTCATTGAAATCCGTTCAGTAGTTTTTGCGTGATTGAAACACAAAGAGACAGACAGGCAGACAGAGAATAATTCCATAAAAATTGTTTCGGCCTCTATATCGATAAGGGAGTACACACCAATTTTTTGTTTATCTTTTTTTAAAAAGCCCGACAAGGATCTTTTCATAGATGTAGTATAGTTAGTACCTGAATCTTTTCATAGATGTAGTATATTACCTATAATAGGACCTATAATGGATCTTATATGGCCCGCGGCCAAAATCCGCACCAACACAGTCATCTTAGGCTGCCATCATGAATTTATAAACATAAACGGATTGAGTACTGTTAAAATTTTGCTAGAGAAAATTAAACTCTTACTCACAGACACAACACTGAAATTTCTATGATTTAAACAACTTGAGAAACCATGATGAGTGAGAGCTATAGCCTGGAGCCTGGAGTCTCATGCGCACCCATTACGATGCAGTACGGTGACCATAAGGTAGAATTAATACGGACTATACCTATTTATGATATAGTTTAAATACGCTGTAAACCATTTATAACACAGTTTTAAACAAACACGGTATATACGTATACAGGATGGATTTTTAGATGACTGTAAAGGCTGCTATCTCAACCGTTATAGCTACAGAAAAACGGCCTTAGGAGACTATCCTTAATTTTTGCGACAGTTTGAGTTGAATTTATAGATTTAAAAAAATGTACAGACAACAAGAAATTGGGCAGTTTACTTACAAACTTTTTTGTTGCCAATTGATCCTATTTCAACAAGGATCAAAAACATCTACTGAATCAACCGAGATTGGAGAAAAATCAGAAGAAAAAAGAACTTTTCCCATAAATAGGATAGTTTTTTTCCCATAGAAGACAGATTTTCTATAGCTACAATGGTTGAGGTAGCTGCCCTTACTGCCACCTTTCAACCGAACCTTTAATAAATGAATACACAAACAGTGCCCGAGAATTATATGTACCAATGTTTAGTCACCCTACTTAGAAAGAAACGTAGGGCTCTAAGTGAGTATTCTTGTCGTCATGTTTTGTTCGCAGAGTGCTCAATCCATTTTGGGTGGTATATCCATGGCTGCCATCAAGTAAAACATGACAGGTATCCGGAGTTGCCGTTTATTATGAAATTAAGCCAAGTTATTTTTAATTAGTATGAAAGTTTTAAGAAATTTTTTTATTTTATTTTTTTATTCAATTTGGTTTACTGCCTCCACATGGTGTAGCTTAAATAAGTTTGTTGAACAAATGCGTCAACTCTCTCATTTTAGTTACACCATGTGGACCCACCACCTGTCGAAATACTTCCCTCGAAGTAGGAAGATTTTACTAAATGTTAACCGTAATTTCAAACCAACGCCCCCCTCATCCATGAGCCAAAGCACCTATAAATATTACCTTACATAAAAATTTCGTCATTATACGAGCTTAACTCATACCTGACCGATTACCTACCGAAATCGATCAATCACAATTTAGATTTTTGTTCCTCGCATGTCCCTAATATAGTTTTTCAAATGAAATACAAAAAATATGAAAAGTTCTTGATACACAGTTGAGTTACACAGTGAAAGTGGGCTACTGTTTGCAGATAGCCTATATTTAAATCTAAGATTTAAGTACAAGTAAACCTTGCCAAATACACCCATATTATATTGATTCTAAAAATGAAATTAAATACTCGTATATTTTAGGGACAAAATGCAAGAAAAAATATTTTGCAGCCATACATAATTTTATTATTATCATAACAAGCTCTTGTTGGAAGCCTTATTATAATATATAATCTAAAAACTAAGTAAAATCCAAACACAGCACTTACTCTTCACGGCCATGCAAAAAATAACAAATAAAATAAAAGTTCTTAGATTTACGCGAATATTACACATGAAATAAAACTATTTTATCGCGGTTTATTTTGGATTTTTAAGTTCCAGACGTTTCGAGTGCTTTGCAGCACCCATGGTCACGTGAGGGACTGAGGTGTTAGACGTCCAAAAGGCATAGTTATTCCGGGGTTCCCTCAAACTCCTTAATTATTCTTGTTGGTCCGATCTTCGCAGAATGAGCTCACGGTATCTTGAGGTCTTGCAGTGTTATGCTTGGTTTTGGATTTGATTATATTAATTACCGCATCCCAAGTCGATGGAAGCACCCAGCCATCTTCTCTATTGAAATTAGGATGTTTTTTAATTTTAATAGCCTCGCGAATCATCCTTGGTAGTAATCGGTGTTTCTATCACGAGGATTTATGGTCTATCAAATCTGATGTTATGGCGGGTGCGGTCAAGGGCATGTTCACAGACTGCAGACTTCTTTGAGCGACGGTGTTTTAGGTCAGCTATGTGTCCTTTAACCCGATTTTATACCGGTCTTTTTGTTTGTCCTATATAAGAGAGACCACAATCACAATCAGGCTTGTATACTCCTGCATCTTGTAGAGGGATGTGACACTTGACAGATGGTAAAAATTGACTGATCTTCTTCGGCGGCTTATAAAATGTTTTAATTGAAGCACGCTTTAAGATGTAGCCAATCTTGTCCGTGACTCCTCTCATGTAAGGTAGTACAGCAGGTAGACGCTCGACTGTGGCTGGTTTCACTCGGTCACTGTGACGTTGGCGTGGGGCTCGAAGCTTATTGTCATGCAGGACTTGCTTAACATGTTGAAGACTTGGGCGCGTCTTAGGTCTCTCCAGCGATGCCGCATTGACTATAGGTAAATCGAAGTGTTGGAAGTGCTTGTATAATAACCACTTGTATAAAAGCTACCATGTCAGTCCAAGTACAGGGGGAGTGCACAAAGTCGAACCCCATAAGAAGAGGAGTAAGACAGGAAAACCTCATTTCTCTGAAAATGTTTACGGCCACTTTGGATGACGTCTTCAAGCTCTTTGAATGGCGAGGACTTCGCATCAACATCAATGGCGAATAAATCACTCACCTTCGTTTTGCCGGCGACATTGTAGTCATGGCAGAATCGCTGGAAGAACTAGGACAAATGCACGGTGACTTCAACAGAGTAACCCAACAAGTGGGTCTAAAAGTGAACATGGAGAACGAAAATAATGTTTAATGTCCATGTCGTACCCACCGCACTCACTGTTAAACTCTACTGTTGAAGCTGTTGACGAAGCCATCTAAGGCAGGCAGCCCGGTTCGGTAGGTCTAACTTTGAGAGAGAGGTCAATCGACGAACCCAACTCGGCTGGGCAGCGTTCGGGAAACTGCGCAACGTCTTCTCATCCAAAACACCTCAGTGTCTTAAGACTAAAGTTTTAGTCAATGTATATTGCTAGTGATGACATACATATCAGAGACGTGGTCTCTTACAATGGGTCTCATGAAAAAGCTCAAAGTTGCTCAGCTAGCTACAGAAAGAGCAATGTTTCTCTACGTGATGGAATCAGGATAAGGAGATTCGTAGAAGAACCAAGGTCACTGACATAGCCCATAGGATTAGCAAGCTGAAGTGACAATGAGCGGGCCACATAGCGCGAAGATCGGACTGGCGTTGGGGCAGAAAAATTGTGGAGTGGAGACCACGTATCAGCAAGCGCAGCGTGGGACGGCCACCCACCAGATGGACCGCCGATCTTGTGAAGATCGCAGGAATTCGTTGGATGCAGGTGGCATTGGACCGGTTACGCTGGAACGCGATTGGAGAGACCTATGTTCAGTAGTTAACAAGTATAGGCTAAAATGATGTTCCAAAATATCCATGTGAGATCGATTGTTAGTAATTAGACAATTTTACTTCAGTATATACTAATTATCGCCTTGGATGTTTCCACATATTTAGTAATTTTGAGTACTACATACTATATTACGCTGACAGCATAACTATATCTATATCCACCACAGGATTACCAAATTTTTAGAAGAAGACCATTAAGATGGATTGTTTAATTATAAATACACATTCTTTCTCCAGGAATACAATAATATTGCTACAGAATTTTAATCATAATAATTCCTGTTATTTTACATAACTCTGGCCTCAATTGCAGATTCTATGATTGATGTGGAACCACAAACGCTGCACCCTACATCTTAAAATTTTCCACCACTAATCATACTATGCCCCACTTGCACAAACCAGATTTAGGGTTACCTAGTGACTATCTTGTGGTTATAATGTTAAGTAGAAGGCATTTTAATGTTATAACCTCAAGTTACTCAATAACTCTCCATTATTTACGTTAACTCTAGTTCGTGCAAATGGGCCTATGTGATGTTGTGCAAGTGAACCTAAGACAACACTCAAATTTGGTTTAGCATAATAAAGGGTAGGTAAGTGGATAAAACCCAAATACATGACCTATTATTGCAATTTAAGCTATATTACATAGCTGCCTATTTGACTGCCTCGTTGGTCTGGTGGCAAAGCGCACCGCTTTGCGATCACGAGGTCCTGGGTTCAAATCCTAAGTCGGACAAATGTAGTTTTTCTAACGAAAAATTCCCAGTATGAGTCCGGAGACTGGAATTGTGCCCGGTATATGGCAATAGGCTCGCCCCCTATTACATGGGACCTAACATCGTCGGCGAAACGTGGGTGTACTCAGTACACCTCTGCCACCCCCTCTGAGGAATATAGGCGTGATGGTGTGTATTACATAGCAATATTATTCAACTGTTTAACATTTAATTACATACATAAAATTTTTCAGTCTTCGATTAATGAGGACAAATCTATCTTAGGCTTTAAATTTCCAGTCGAGACTATTTCTAATTTATTATCTGTATTCATCTTTGTCTCCTTTGCAGGCCTATTGTTCTCATCTTTAGAGGGTTTTCTTTTTAAGCTAATGACTTTGGTTGAGTAAATGCCATCACTGCCATTATGATCACTGGATGAAACTTTTCTTTTTTTTGTTTTAGTGATCACAAAGTCAAGATCAGAGGAGTCATCATCAAAATCGGCATAGACTGGGACAGACCTTCCACTTCTCGTAGACCTTATAGGCTGGACTCTTGTTGATTCCTCTATAATCTGTATTGGGGGTGGCCAGGCAGCAAAGTTAACAGCTTGTCTTGCTTGACGATAATTGTTTATAGACATAAGTTTAATATATATTGCCAGAGTACGAGCTTTCTCTGCCTGAGTTAAATTAGCAGGTAACAAACTCCACGGCAAGCGCCTATCTCTGACATTTAAATACCGTCTCTTCATTGACTTTTTAGGTGAACTACTGCAAGCACTTGTTTCCACCTGGTGACATAAGAATAATACTCATATACCAATGGGATTAAGTGATATAATAACATCAGAGAGCACAAAGTTCCAACAGATTTGGTGATATACCATAAATTTATTGTATAATAACAAAAAAAAAATAAGTAGGGCAATTAAAATACTTCTAACTTTAATTATAGCCTTAAAATACTTCTTACTTTATCGTGAGTTATTTCTTCCTCTGTGACTGTAGATTTTGAATTCCTCAGTGCTTTAAGAAGATCACTCATTTCTTCTTTACTTAAGTTTTCTTCGTCCAACCCATAATCTTTATAAACAAAAAAACAAATCGCTTAAACAATCCTTCGCACGAAATTCAATTATTTATTCAATAAGTTCCGAATACGTAGGTGTCCACTGCACGATGTAGTTCCTGACTAAACCTGAACGTGTGTTATTTTGTGGCTTATTGCTTATCTTAATAACATTCAAAGTATTCTAAATAAAAATAGCTATAAATACCGATTAATTCCTTCTTCATTAGTTTTATTTCTGAATCACAACTATCGTCAGACGATATAACTGACTCCATGGTTATTTCTTATGTTGCAATCACAGTTCCTTTATTACATTTTATACAGATTCGAATACAGTACAATATTTCGTTAAGTAGAATAAGCGATCCAATAGGTAATAGTAAATTTAGCAAAAAAGTAACAACTGTTGTGTGGTGTGTACAATCGGCAAACTTGTATTTACAAACTGTCATTTTGACAATATTGGATGCGTTCCGCAATGGCAAAGATTCTGTTCCACTGAGCGGTGTTACTTACGCTCATGACCCTCTTTTTACTATCACGTTTTTATCAAGTCACTTTCTTCTGTTTAATTCAACTTTGCGAACGGTTTTACACTAGCTAGATTTACATGAACTAAAGACTTGATACTATAAATATAACTCATAACGGATAAATAACAAAGCTATAAATATGACACTACGGAGATGGGCTATAGGAACACCTCAATCACATATCTCAACCCCTTCGTGTTCGGACTCGTTAAATTTGCCTTGACAAGTACTATATTCATAATTGGTGGTTAGGGTCTGATAATAACACCAGAAGATAACCACAGTACTTTCTCAGTACACAATGTACCTAAGTTTAGTCGCGATCGATTTATCTTGACCTTTGACAAATACTATAGACGTCGGTGCTAGTGTGAGAAGTCTGAACGTGGGCAGTAACTTCTAAACTAAGCAACATATCCCTATCAGGTTTGGTAACGTTCCGCGTTCCGTCTTATTCCAAAGCGCAGACTTTCAATTGTTCTTGTATTAAATCACTGACCAATTCAGGTGCTAAAAAACTTCTTACCACAAAAAGCGTATCTGCGTTACCAGATGCAACTTCTGTTAGTTGGATTTAGTCCAAAGTCCGATGATAAAGTTGGAATAGGAGCTTCTAAATTAAGAAAATGACCTGTCGTGTTTGGGCTCGTTGGATTTGGTCTTGACAAGAGGGGGGCCTTTGGGGTGGTGGGACGCTGGGGCAGGGGCCCCGTGGGAAGTGCGGTGAGTGCGGGACGTTTGTGGATTTTTTGGCTTCACCGCACGGCGTGCAATTACGACTGAACGCGGCTTCTGGATTATTGTTATTCTATGGCTCATATATAGTTATTAAACAAAAGTGAAAAAAAATAAAAATAAACAGGAAACAAAATAATAATTAATAGGAATGCTCATATTCATGTGTATGTTTGTTGTGTATTAGTGTGTGAATGCGTGTATGTGTATTGTGATAAAGTGTAACGGTGTGTGTGTATGGTGTTGGTATGTGCCGAAAAGAGAGAGGGAGAGAACAGTTTCATGATATTACTTGTAAAAGATGTTCTGTCTCCTTATAGTTCATGTTGATTAGCCAGTCTGTAACATTTTTTTACAACGATTGTAATTACAATGGGCAAGTCAGTTGAATGTCGAATTGGTTGGGATTCTGGAAAACAAAAACGAGGATTTGACCAGTATCGCCTTACGTATAGCTGCCAAAGTAGGTATTAATATGAGTTCCAGTGAGATAGAAAGCTGCACGAGGGTGCAAACAATGAATTCGGATAAAGGACGATCTCGCAATATTATCGATAAAATGAAAGCTCGTATATCATAGGATACCCTCATCGCTGGCGTTAGAAAACATCGAGGCATAACTACTGGAGACTTAGGATATGCTGGCGAATCTAGAAAAATATTCGTAAATGAACACCTTACACCGGAATAATAAGACACTATACAAAATGTGTCGCGCTAGAGCAATCGAAGTTGGCTATAAGTATGTCTGGCTAAAAAACTGCAAGATTTATGTTCGCCCAAACGATACTTCACCCCATGTCCTAATAGACTCAGAAGCACATCTAAACATGTAAAAATAAGTAATCCAACTTTGTTTCACTTACTACACGTTGTAATAAATACAACGGGAAAGTTTTTATTAAATATTTTGTATAATTACGGAGGTAAAATACTTAATTGCAAACATTCCTTTCATTCACATACTCAAACACACACACGCACACATCCTTATATTATTTT
Source organism: Phalera bucephala (assembly GCA_905147815.2). Classification (NCBI taxonomy): domain Eukaryota; kingdom Metazoa; phylum Arthropoda; class Insecta; order Lepidoptera; family Notodontidae; genus Phalera; species Phalera bucephala. The sequence goes on along the minus strand of LR990613.1, from coordinate 22,724,439 downwards.
ACACTATCAACTAATATACACTTATATAGAATTCATATTTACTTATTATTTTTCGTCTATTTACTTATTACAAATCATATTATTCAATACAATACAACATTTAAAATATTGCAGGTGCCCTATAATACACACACAAATAATGATGAGCTATTGTCGTGGTTATTATCTACAACACTTTTCTGTTTTATATACTTTGTCATTTTTGAATACTTTTAAACGTTAACTAAATCTAGTTGGTATCATTTAGGTAAATATATAATAAAAATTAAAGTAGCAACCCCGTGTAAGCAACAAAATTCACGCTAATATCGTTATCAGTGTACTACCAAAACGCAAGGGGACTACGCACGCAACTAAATAAATTATATCTAGAAATACTGAATAACGACTATGATATAATTATCATAACGGAAACTTGTTGCACGAGAGCATATTTGATACAAGAAATCTGCGACAACCGATATGTAATCTTTCGCCAGGATCGTGTATTATCGGGCACGGGCAAATCCTCGGGCGGTGGTGTAGCAATTATCGTCCGCCGTACACTTTGTTTAACTTTGAATGACTCATGGGAGCAGCCGAGTTCCTCGATCGAAACATTATGGGGAGGAGTGATCGTTATATAACTGAAAAAATAATCTATTATTAATAAATAATCAAATCACCTATTATTTATTACCTCAGGCAAGCCTTATTTTATAAGCGTTACTTATATTACATATTGTCCGACCAAAACCGCCTACCAGCCTGCCACGCGACACAGCGACACTGACTGACTGGACTTAAGGTCAATTTCACTTAGACGTATAATATTTTTGTCAAAAGTCACGTGTTATATTATGCTCTAAGACAACTACATATGATCTATTTTTAAATGAGTGTCCAGTAATGAAAGTAATATATTATTAGGTTATTTATTATGTTCCGCGCCAATATATTTGTTCGTATTATACGTTATTTATAACGTGTTCGTTACTACGTTAGATTATTTTTTTAATAAAATCAGTGCGGATCACTGGGGTGATCTTGAATGACGTACTTATGCATTTATCGTGGGTTTGTGAGGGATTGCGGCGTCGCGTGTCAAATTGTTTGCAAATAAATCGTTGGTTTGTTTATTGTAATAACTGTAAATAAAAGTTAGTTTTAGTTACGTGAAAATAATTAATTTATTAAATATATATTTAATTTTTAACGTTTAACAGCTCACGGCGGCGGCGTGGCGTGTTTTGCGACAATAATTAAAAGGCGTCGTTAAACGAAGCGAAGAAATTACTATTATTAATAGCGTAAAAAATAATAGGCGTTTTAAAAGTAGCGTATCGTTATAACGCGTTTTTAATATATAGCCGTTGCGAACACTCCTAATTATGGGTAACAATTCCGAGCCGTGTTATAGCTCCCCTCCTTGCGGGCGCACATGCACCCACCGCTCGCCGCGCTTGCCCTTCTTCACGCAATGCGAATCTACATCTATTAGTTGTTTATATACCAGCTAAATCATCCAAACATAGCCGCACTGACGATGTACACGCCCGAGATATTGACTCTTTTTTGAACTCGTTATCTGATAAAGTTACTCCGAACGATTATTACGTCATTGCCGGAGATTTTAACCTTTTTAATATTCAATGGAACACGGATGGGCCCACATATCTAAGACAAGGTTCTTTAGCACTTCAAAACGCGGGTGAACATTTAATTAATGAAATGACTTTACACAATCTTCGAAAGTGCTCTTATTTTAAAAACAATTGTAATAAGACTTTGGATTTAGTTTTTTCAAATATCGATATCTAAATTATACAATGTTTAAGTCCCCTAACTGTTATCGATGTTTTTCATCCCCCGCTTACATTTGACCTGAACATAACTATTACTCCATTAAAATGAGTACCAATAAAAAAATTCAACAACAACCGCGACTTTTTTTTTGGCGGGAAATCGAAGAGTGATGTTGTCAATTTGTTTTAATTTCCAAAACTTGTGTTATTTCGAATTATAATGTGTAATGTTGGTGGAATATTAACCATTATGTGTTCCTATATGTGCATGAGTGAAGGTAATTGTAACAAAGTGATAAAACGTGCCTTTTCGATTTCCCTCAAAACGGCCGTCGCAATTGGTATGTAAAGTATCCATCACTTTACTATCCAGGGTGGGGCACTTCATCAATTTCATTATCATCTTCGTCATCAAGTTCATTGGGTAGTTGAATTAATTTAGAAATGAATATTCGTAAACTTTGTACAATGGTATAAAGTAAACGCAATTGCCACAAAAAAAAAAAAAAAAACAATAACCGCGCTGCATTTAACGAAATAAATAATGATTTAAATAGTATCGACTGGAAAACTCACTTAAACTTAGGAAGCGTTTAAAAAGACCACAGATTTTTTCTACAAACAAATAAATATCACCATGGAATAAAATATCCCCTTAAAGAAATCGTGTAGGTCAGGTAGGCCGCCCTGGTATACAAAATCGCTTATCAAAATTTTAAAAGAAAAAGCCAAAGCACATAAATCCTGGAAAATGGATGGTAACCAAGCAGACTATAATACATTTTCTTAATTGCGCAAACGGGCATCAGTGATCCATACAGAATGTTATACTAAATACATACATAATACTCAAGAAGCCATCATCACGAAACGTGATCCCTCACAAACTTACCCCACTAAAATAACTTACAATAATAATACTTATCTCGACGGTCCTGCTATAGCCAATGCATTCAATTCGTTCTTCAAAAGTGTTTTCGCTTCCCCCGCTCCTTTCTATCTGGACACAGAATTGCCTGTCCCATCAGGAAGTGATGTTAGGCACGTTCATTGCTTTAACGTCTCCAAGGAACAAGTTCTCACTGCATTAAAACACGTTGATACCACGAAGGGACCTGGCAGCGATAACATTACCCCTCTATTTATTTCTCGTTGTGCCGAATCTCTGGCCTATCCTTTGTTTATTTTATTTAATCGCTCCCTTGATGATGGCCACTTCCCTAGTAAATGGAGTGAGGCTCATATAGTCCCTATTTTCAAAAAAGGTTCTCGGGTTAAAGCCGAAAACTACAGACCAATATCTATTATAAACGTGTTTGCTAAAATCTTTGTAGGTTTATTTATAACTTTATATACCCCAGAGTATATCATGGCATACCTGGCTCTCAGCACGGTTTCCTTAAGGGTAGATCAACTATAAGCAATTTAACACAATTTATACAAGAAACAGTTCAAAGCATGGACGGTGGTGGTCAGGTTGACGTGATCTACACAGATTTTGAAAAGGCATTTGACCGTGTGGATCACGTTATCCAGCTCCGCAAATTAGAAATGCTCGGAATTTGCGGAGATCTCTTACGTTGGATAGAATCTTATTTGAGAAATCGTAGTCAAGCTGTAGTTATAGGCGGATATCGCTCTGATTTTGTCGACATTGATCGACAGATGTATTTATCACAAACTACTGCCTTTAAAAGATCGAAGAATAATGTTAGACCAAATGTTACTTTATGACATTATTCATGATCATTTGGATAACTCATATTTACTTGATCAAATGAGATTCTCTACGCCCTCTCGTCGCACCAGACAAACAAATTTATTTTCCACGACTTTCGCACACACCAATTATGCAACTCACCTATAAATAGGATTTGTTCTGCACATAACCACATGTTCTCTGATTTAAACTCAGACATAGATCTTTTTAATAACAGCAAACAAGTTTTTAAAAAAGAGTTTTTAATAAACTGTTCACCAGATTCAAACTGACATCCTCACACACACACACACACACACACTAAAGCAAACACACGCACGCATACTCGTACACACACACGTCCTGACACACATCGCAATTAGTACTTATATTTTCTGTAAATTATTTTTATTATATAACTTTTATATTTTAGATAAGATCACTTTCTTAAAGCTACAAAACTTCCACTCCTAATATGTGTAATTACTTTAGGAAAACCTATAATTGGCTTAATTTAAGTTCATTATGTATTGTTTAATATTTTGTATCATAGCTGAAGGTAGACTATAAAAATAAAAAAAAGGCGTAGATGCTGGTGAATCTTTTGCACTTAATGTAGAGGTAAAGCATAAAGCAGGAAAATCTTCAGCTAAAACTTTTTTTTATAGAAGCGCTACTGCTACTACACACAATATCAGATCGATGATTTAACGAGTGTTTCTTTAATATTGTATGTAAATCTTTAATATTGTTGTAGGAAAAAGCATTGGTCGGAATGAAGCAACTTTCAATATAGCGCGTTGTGCAATTTCTAGTTTCATGATAGATGTTTTGGTTGTGCCACCCCCAAGAGGTGATACAATATGACAGTATGGATTGACACAACGCGAAGTAGACCATTTTGATTACGTTGAAATCAGAAATATGTCGTAAATTTTTGAAAATATAAAGTAATTTCCTGGCACGTGAAGCGAGATGGGTGATCTGGTATTGAAAATTTAGGTTTTGATCGATGAATACTCCTAAGTACTTGAGAACGGGGACGGTATTTAATTTTGGACAAAGAGATTTAGTATTAGGTTGCATCGTGCAGGTATGTATTGTAATATACAATTCAGATTCATTCTTCGTTATAAATTTTCTCGATACGATATTCAATCGATTTTATTTCACATTTAGCACATTTCTAGAAACGTCAAATTCTAAACGTCAGCGTACCCATAACTGGTGATTACAGCGTACCCATATTTGCCTAGATTTCGGCCTATCTAGACAAGAAATCCAGGCAATTTTTTTCGGTAGCTTACGAGGTATTTTTAACTATTTATTTGATTAGATTACCTAAAATTAGATATGCCTTCTTATTTATTAGTTATTTACAATTAGAAAGTGCAATAAATCGTTTGTCTAAGTTTTATGAAAATTTTCCTAAAAATATAGGTTTACTTAAAAAACAGGGCAAAAATAAAAGATATTCCGGGTGTTTATGTTTGCGGTAGGAATGTTAATAGTATTAGGATACAAACTTTATAAAATTGTGCGTAAATAAAACACGTCATCATCATAAAGTCGTTTACTTTTTATGTCATGTGAAAACTCGCTATAGTTTTTTAATTATAATTTTTTTTGCAAGCTTCTACAAAAAAGACCTTACACCAATTATCTTTCTTGATAACACTTTGTCGTGGAGACCACAGGTTACCGAAGTTAGTAGTAAAATCTTTGCTTCGGAAGCTTCTCTTAGACGTCTGCGAAATTTCTTGCCCATTCGCCCAAAAATTGCGCTTGCTCAATCCCTTCTGTTGCCCATCCTTGACTATGCTGATACTTGTTACCTTGACTTGTCCGTGGAGATTCTTAGTAAATTGGAACGACTTAAAAATTTCTGCATTCGGTTTATTTTCGGCTTACGCAAGTATGACCACGTGTCCAAATTTCGTGGCCAACTTAAGTGGCTCCCTGTCCATCGTCGTAGAGACGTACATGTCCTTTCTCTTCTTTACACCGTCTTATTTAACCCGTGCACCCCTATGTATCTTAAGCAACGTTTCTGCTTTCTCGCTTCCACTCAGTCTCGTGACCTTCGTTCCTCTGACACACTTCGCCTTACAATTCCTTCCCATTCATCTAACTTCTTTACTAATTCTTTCACTGTTTAGAGTATCCGTCTCTGGAATGGCTTACCTGAGCCTATAAGATGCGCTAAGTCCTTGGATATATTTAAGCGTGACATTAAAGCACATTTCCTTCAAATTTAATTTAATACTTCTAGTTTCCTCTCTAATTTCTACGTATAATAGGTAACTTTGGCTTTTTTTTAAGAATATCGCTTGAATTGTTTATTATTATTATTATAGTTAAAATTCTATTAGATTGTTGCACTCTACCCATTAATATTTTTATTGTAGGCATCTCTGTCCTCTCCCTGAAGGTTGCCTGTAAGAAATCGCTTTAAGCGATAAGGCCGCCTTAGGGCCCGTTCGCACGAGCGGTTTTTTGCAGCGCTGGAATAAATCGCCGTAGGCGATATTTAATCGCTTGCAAAATAAGTGTTCAAACGAGCGTTAAAAAATCACTTGAAAATGTTATGGCTTCACACTAATTTTAAGTTTATTTTGCCAATATTTAGTGAAATGCTTAATCGTGTTTGTAAGATTTCTAAAAGAATTCAACTCCCCGATGAACAATAATTAGAGATGATCGACTTCATAGATTATAAATAGGTTGTAAGGTTTGGCGGATAGGTAAGGATTAGAGAAAAGTGGCCAATATAAACATAAATTGAATAAGATAACTTAGAAAACAATTATAGACATATTATAAAATTAAATATTGATATTATTATTGTGGGGGGCCAACAGCAGAGATCCGTAGATCCTTATTGTTTAACAGGATCAGTTTCTCTGCTCACTCTAATGCGCAGTGTAAGAGAAATACTTTTTAAGGGAAGCTTGAAATAAAAGGCTGGAACACTTCACTTCTTCGTTTATACAGTATAGGTATATAAGTTATTACAAAACGTTCAAGATGGTTTAATTGTACAAAATTATTATTATACTGTTTGCTTTGACTGACAACACAGCTCTTTTAGTTCTAACAAAATTTTTGCCAATCAAAAATTTTCTCAAGTCATTCTGTGAAAATATTTAAATTCAAATTTACATCATCTGTCTGTGTTTTTTATAATCGCACTACTGGTACACATGAACCAGTAGTAAGATTATAAAAAACTAAAACCTAATTGCAAACCATTTGGTTCCACAATTATTACATAGCTTAAATATATCAATTTTTACATTATGACAGAATAGTTGATAAATTCTAAGCTAAAGAAGCTTCACATTCAATAAGGAAATGGTGTAAGGATGAAAAGCTTTAACGAGGACAGGAAAATAAAATGTGGCTAAGGTCGCCAATTACTTGGCCACACAACTCGCACAACGGCGAGTTTCTTATATACAAATTATATGATAATAAAGATGTACAGCACTGTAACAATGATAACATCTAAGACGGAAAAGGATATAAGTCTTTATCTTAGTCAATTTTAATTTGGAGAACCAGGGTTGATTTGGACTACGGATTAAATTGTCCGATAAAATTTGGCCTTGTATAAATTTGCTTTCACATCATCACGATTCCAATTTTCAAATACCTGTATACGTGGAAGTAATAGAATGCCATTACAATAAACAGTACTATCTAAACGGCCTTGGGGCTTGCTAGTTTTGCCAGACCATCGACAGTTTCATTGCTCTGAATACCCGAATATCCAGAAATCCAGGCCAACAAAAGGTTTTACCGGATTCATATGTTTGCTAAATGGATTAGCATGCAGAGATTGCAAGCAACTAAGAGAATCAGTAAATATAATGGAGTAGTTTATAATGTTACGTTAATTAAATGCCAACTAACGTGCGAAGTACTTTATTAGGCGCTGTACGCACAAAACAGTTCGGCTAACACTAGTACAAACGAGCACTAAACACACACTAGTACTTCTCTCGTTAGTACTCAAATACATAACATCTTGGATTTCAAAATTAACCCCATATTCTTAATAAGCATCACCTAAAACTCTAAAATAATACCCATATTGATTTTACACAAAAAGTCGCGACTACCATCTTGGATTTAAAAAAAAAGAATCAACAAAATCGATTTATAATTGGAGGAATGTTCGAGTAACATACATACAAAAAAAAACATACTGTCGAATTGAGAACCTCCTCCTTTTTAGAAGTCGGTTAAATAATACCCCTTTATTCTTAATGATCGATATAAAATGAAAGTGATTGGTGATGTTTCGAAACATCAATCTTTTATTAAACTTTCTTTATTGGATGTATGATTTGAGCTTTTGTAAGAAAAACATCGCTTAAAAATATCGATAAATCGATATTTTAGAAGTTGTTTTTGCACTTTTTTTCGGATGTTGTTTGTCAATCTGGTTCAAAAGTTGTGATCCATTTTTCAAACACTTGCGGGTCTGCATGAGTTTAAATTTAGCATACGAATATAAATTCGGTGGCAATGCAATAATATAGTTCCTTAGAGGTATTTATGCCAACACTACATCTGTTTACTGCATTGTACTAACCTAAAGCGAAATCGAAACATAAATAACTCGCAATTTAAAACGTCGATATGTTGCCTGTTATAACACCGATATATCGTTTTCACCCTTAGTGCTGAATTTCATGTCGCTGCACGCTACACGTCCCTCTGTGAAGAAGCGCGCGCGCTGACTGATCTAAAATAACTATTTGTCAATCCACCTATTTTTCTATTTATCCGGGCAGGAAAGATGAAGAGACATACGAATAAAGAAAGCCCAATAAAAGGTTGATGTTTCGATACATCATCAATCCCTTTCATTTTCACATTATTTCTTTACACGACAGCAATATCATATTATATCAATACACTGATACTTATCATAAAGATGACTGCATCACATAAAAAACCTTGGTCGCAACCGGGGTCGGGTGAAGTTGAATCCAACTCTGACTCCGACCTGACTGCCTTGTAATGATGTCTCGAGGCAGTCAGGTTGGAGTCGGAATCGGCAAGTGTGATCACGGCTTAATGGCGTCTCAAGGCTGTCAGGTCGGAGTCGTGGTCGTGAAGTGTGATCACGGCTTAAACGCTTAAACGTCGAGCTTTGAAAGTAGAACAAGCGCGATTAAAGTCGCGATAAAAAATCGCTCACGTGTGAACGCATGTACTGTTTTCCATTTGTTTCATCTCGACGGCTTTTTTCCAGCGCTGCAAAAATACGCTCGTGCGAACGGCCCCTTACTGTACCGATAACTATGTCCAATACTCTTCTTTCTTTCTGTATTTTTTTTCGTGTGCAATAAAGTATATTGTATTGTATCTTTACGATCTTACTGATATATTTAGTTACAAACTTATTCAAGTCAAAGTGTTAAATCATGGAAAATCCAATCTTGTGTCTGTTGTGAATAAGAGTTTAATTTTCTTTAGCAATATTTTGACAGTACTTAATCCGTTTAGGGTAATACATTCATGAGTGTTGCCCTCAAAGAAATTTGAAACCTGATGTTACAAACAAATTGTTCCAAACTTCGTAAGAGCCAGTGAGGTGTATATATGTATCTGTCTTAATATCGATAATAAACCAAACTGAAATTGTTTGTTGTTTAAACTAATATAATTTAAAAATTGTCTATGTTTGTATGCGTTTTTAAAATGATTTCGTAATTTTCTTTTGCATTGAAGTACTTTAAGTGCTATGTTATTTTCGTCGTGTGTGCTGTGATGCAAACATTGTGATACTAAGAAAATAAAACCCCACATTTTAAGATTCAAGTTTTTATGCATAAAAAAGTACAAAAAGTCTAAGCCAAAAATAATCAATTTTTATAGAGAACTCTCTTTGACATAAAATGTTTATTTCTACAAACCTTTCGGCTAACCATGTCATTTTTTAACAAAATGTATTTCACATTATATGTTTTGGAATCGTTAATTTAAGAGCTGCTCAAAGCCAATCAGTTTTCCTGTTCAAGTTATCTGAAATTTGTAGATAGACTTTTTGAACTTATTAGAAGGCAGTTTTACGAAATGTGCCATATAATAAGTCATACAAGATATTGTAGAATCACATACATTATTAAAAGTATTTTTTTTTATTACGTAATCATATTTTTTAAATTTGCTAACATTATTTTGATATAATATTTAATTTTCAAATAATAACCCCACCAATCCAAATTAATGAAAATACAATAATATAAGCCACTATTTACTTATAAATGGAAATAAGGATGATTTATCCTTAGTGTTTTACAATATCATTAAATTAATAAACTTTAAACATGTAAAATAAATAAAAAACCTCACCAATGAAATGACAATAACACTTTCATATTTTTCTTTACGTGATGTTTGCGATTTAGAACTCAAACCACGTATGCAATTTCACTCAAAGCCCTGTAGAATCTATATACACCACTGTAAAAACGATGTACACTTTATTTTTACACCATTTACAAAATTTCAAATCAGTGCGTAAAAATTTTGACAATACTTAAAATACCATCAAATTGAATTGACACCTAGTATACATATTTTTTCTATCTATAAATGATACCATAAAGATATCACAAAGGATGGTCTTTATTGACTTAAATTTAAATATAGACGGATTTCATAGCACACCAGACTGACCAAACCATGAAGCTAAAATTTTTGACGTTGCCGCTCCGCCGGTCATCGTTCAACACATTGTCTTTTTTCTCTCTCAATTGCACGGATCACCATGTTGAGTGAATGAGAAAGCTATTGTAAGGTTGGCAATGTCGCCCTGTACGTGTGCTTGGTCTAATGTTGTGACCTATGCATAGGCCATAACAAATGCGCCCCATCCGTTTCAACGTTTATAATATAAATGAAAATCATTGTAATAACTGAATATACTTTAATTAATAAAAACAGTGAAATTATGTCGTGTTGTGCTGTATTTTGTCAATCAAGGACAATCAAAGGAGGAGTGAAAATCCGGAATTATCAATTCACACGTATGTATTTATTGCATCTTATTATATTATAGGGAAGTTGTACAGCAAAATTATGGATTTAACATTAAACATATACATCGTTGACGTCATATAATTAATATACGGTGATAATTAACTGTGAGTTTAAAGCTTTAATTTATATTTCAAATATGCATTATTTTAGGCTTCTCCACTAGTGATGGCCTACAGCGCCTATCGCTTACTGTCGATATTAATAAATTAATACCGAAACATGAACCATTCCTATTGCACATCATAAAGACTAAACGAACTTGGATGAAATTTAGTAAGGATAGAATATCTAGATAAACACCGTCACGTCTGTATTCCCCAATCGGGGGTGGGATATCTACCCACCTATATACCTATTTATGATTATTTCATCTTTAACTATAGTGGCGTTTTACCTGAAATAAAACGCGTATTAAACTACTTACCTCACTGAAGGCTTAAAATTAAGATCGCATATAGAGCCTCAGTTGCGAAATGAAGTTTTGCCCTATGGGTAGAAGGGTAGCTTTTATTGAAGATTAGAGGTTGGACCTCTATATGAGTTGACATTGTGCCCTCCACCCCGCGAGGGTGCGTTGTATGCCATGCCTATGTGTAGATAAATCTGAACCCGGAAAAGAATGTAGATGTCCGTGTGATGAAACTGTTGATTTTCGAGATTTAGAATCCGTGTTTGAGTGCTAAAACGTTCAGAAGGTACCTCCCCTTTTATTATCGCTGGCACGCGGTCGCGGTTAACAAGTAGGTACGTAATAATAATACCACTTTGTGGAATGCGCCGGCTATTGTTTGATGTACCTAAACGTTTCCATCGATATATTTGGAGGGTTCGCGTCCGTTCTAGAACTTTCATACGAGTATAAAAGGAACAGCGCGGCGACGGACACAGTCTCTCTTCTGAAGCGACAGCGATCGAATCATCGAGAATCGGGAACGTATGATTTCATAAGTTGCGGTATTCGATTGCGTTTTCGAGTTATTGTGGGCTAACACTAAATTGTAGCCATAGACAATGTTATAGCGAAATTTAGAGGATAAAATTTACGTTCTGTTGATGTATAATAGTTGGCAGTCTGTGTTTGTGATTACGTGATTGGATAACGTCAACATCCATCAGACGCGGGTTCCCGCTATGTGGCGTCTCAAGTGTCGCGCGTGTAAATAAACAAATTCGTCATTCCAATTGATAAATAAATCTTATTAGAATTCTTGAAGGAACTTGCTAGTAATAGTTTTGTGTATAAAATGTTACAAGCCCGTGAAAAGTGTGAGTGTTAAAAAGTGTTTGTTTGAGATTCTCAACGGAAAGAATAACTTTATCTTCACCACCACTATAAGTCACCTTTGTCTCAATTTAGGTCTAATTACGGAAAATCAATGTTTATTTGTGTATATTTATGTCTATAATAGTGAAATAGAATGTATTCTTTTTATTTTTGCTAAAAATTAAGTCGGAAACCTTTATATTATTGTAAAAACTTTAGCCTAGATTTTGGCCTATCTAAACAAGAAATCTAGACAAGTTCTTTAGTAGCTTACGAGGTATTTTTCGATTCATTTGTTTAGATGACCTAAACTTAGATATGCATGCTTATTTATTAGTTATTTTAGATTAGAAAGTCCAATAAACCATTTGTCTAAGTGTTATGAAAATTTTCCTAAAAATATTTGTTTACGTGGAAACAGGGTATTTTTTTAGATTTTCCGGTTTTTTATGTTTGAGTTAATAATGTTAATAAGGCTAGGGTACACACTTTTTAAAATAGTGGGTCAATAAAACACGTCAATATCATAGAGTCGTTTACTTTTTATTTCAAATGAAAATTCGCTAAAGTTTTTTTAATTATCATTTTTTATGCAAACGTAGGTAAAAAAATCGCACGCCAAAAATATCCGACGATTCACAAACATTCAGATTCACAAACTCACACCGACATAAAATTGACGCGCTACCGCGGCGGTATGCGCCGTCTATGCATTCTTCGTCTATGGACCATACATTAAAATACTAGTGAAATATCAAAAACAATAAGAACAGACAAGATATTTTTTCTCTCTCTTGCTTATTGACTGACTTTATCGTTTTTTGTCACCGCGTTTTACCCTTTTTTGCCATGTCATGATTCATTGAATGGATTTGACGGGACCTATTTGATCGATGTATGATGTGTGTTAAAAGAGTAAAAAAAAATTGAGGGCGCCTTTATCGCGCATATAACCAAAGAGAATATAATAACTTGCATATAACCACCCCATATACTACGATTAAAAGCGTTAAGATTCTTGTTATTTTTAGACTTCCTGTACCTTATCATTGTGTTACTAAGAAGCGAAGTGGGTTATTTAACAACTCAGAAAGGTCAACAATACTACTGAATAATACACAAAATAATTAATCATAGGATATGTTAGGTACTTAACGAAGGCTGTCTCTACTCTGGTCCCCATTTACAAAACCGTCATAAGAAGCCTAAAACATATACCCCGTGACGAACTAGCCTCATTCTATTATTAATAATAGTGTTGTAAAAACGCTTGAGTCGGCGCTTAAACGCTTGAGTCGACATCTTAAACGCTTGAGTCGACATCACCCAAACGGAGGCGAAGATAAGCGAAGATCTAATTATGGGTCTCAAAACCAAAAAAGCCCCCTGACTCTGACGGCATTTCGAATCGCGTTCTGAAATGCCTGCCCGCCCAACTCATCTGCCTCTTAGTGGCCATATTGAACGCCGCCATGACGAACTGCACCTTCCCCGCTAAGTGGAAGGAAGCAGACGTCATAGGCATTACCAAGCCCGGCAAACCTCGTAATCTCCGCGAGCTACCGCCCTATCAGTCTTCTCAACTCCCTGGCTAAGGTCTACGAGCGCCTACTTCTGGCGCGGCTCAAAGACTTTGTAGTGTCCAGGGGTATGCTTATCGACGAGCAGTTCGGCTTTCGAGCCAAACACTCCTGCGTCCACCAAGTGCACTGCATCACGGAGCACATTCTCTCCGGTCCTAACAGACCCAAACCCGTCTACACCGGCGCCCTCTTCTTCGACGTCGCTAAGGCATTCGACAAAGTCTGGCACAACGGCTTGATCTACAAGCTCTACCAAATGGGTGTGCCGGACAGACTCGTGCTCATCATACGAGACTTCTTGTCAAATCGCGCCTTCCGATATCACGTCGAATTGACACGCTCTACTCCCCACTCCACCCGAGCTGAAGTCCCGCAGGGCTCAGCTCTCTCGCCCCTCCTGTTTAGCCTTTACACGAACGACATTCCTCGTTCGAGTAAGGCGCATCTAGCCCTATTCGTGGATGATACCGCTCTCTACGTCTCGCATGGGAATAAGGGTTGCATTACCAGAAACCTTCAGGCAACCGCCAATTCCCTAGGGAATTGGTTCTGGAAGTGGCGTATTGAGGTGAACCCGGACAAGACCCGCTGCGGTGTTCTTCTCCAGAGGTGCCACCCCGCGCCACTCCCTGCGCCGCCCTAGAAATAATCTCGGTCAAGTGACCATGTTCGACCGACCCATTCCCTGGGTCAAAGAGGTCAAATATCTAGGGGTCACCCTAAGCAGTACCATGTCCTTCGGCCCGCACATCAAGCGGGTCCGTCACCGAGCATATTTTGTGCTCGGTCGTCCCCATTCGTTAATCTGCAAGCGGAGTAAAATGTCCCTTAGAAATAAGGTGACGCTTTACAAAACTTGCGTTCGACCCATCATGACTTATGCGTGTGTTGTGTTCGGGCATTCGACCCCCTTTTACATCGATAAACTCTAAGCGGTTCAAAACCGCTTCCTCCGTAAAGCCGTAGGAGCCCCCTGGTTCGTACGGAATGTCGATCTCCACTCCGATCTAGGTCTCGAACCTATTCGCGCCTATATTAAAAAGGCGACAACGCGACATCTACCCATGCGAATCCGTTAATCGTCGCCACCGCCGGCCGCGACATGTTCTCACCGATCCCCCCAATGCTTTGTCGTCCATTCTTTCCGCTCAGAATACGGGCGACGACGACGTAGTCGTAGATCCCCTCCCATAGCCGGCGGTTGACGGTGCACTTAGTAGTGCACCCCGTCCCCCCACAGCGACTGTCCCAAACGAGGGCGCCTCTTCAAGGCGCCCTCGAGTATGTTGCCCCTTGCCCTTCTGGCTCGAGCGTAGTGGTTGCACGCTCGCCCTTAAGTCCGGTGAAGCTGTAAAGGCCTCGCGGCCAACAGCGTACATCACACACACACACACACGCTTGAGTCGACGATCAAAATGTTGCTAAACGCTGGAGTCAAAGTCGAGTCGGTTTCAGAGCGCTCGAGCAGCGGCTTGAGCGTTTTATTTAAAACGCTCACTGGAGCGTTGCGCTAGACGCTCGACTCGCGCTCGAGATGATTTTAAGTAATGTTCATCCATTAATATTTACTACGTGGAGTACCTATTTTTTTTTAATTAATTTGCGCTGTCCGTATGTCTGTTTGTCTTTCCGATTCAAAGTTATCGTTAGATCATAGGTCATTTGTGATTTACTTTTCAAACACTTGCGGTTCTCCGATTGACCTGAAATTTGGCATACGTATATAAGTTTAGACAGAAGATTTAACGCAGTGGTTAGAAGCTTAGGCCGCTCCGCCCACTGTGTCTAATAGTCGCGAGTTCGATTCCCGCCGATTTTCCGGGCAAAATCTTTGTGTGATCTACAAATATTTGTTCCGGTCTGGGTCTTTGTGTATGTGAATGTTCGTAAACGCACCCACGACACAGGAATAAATCCTAGATGGGGTTAGGATTTTTAAGAAAAAAAAAGAAAAGAAAAAGTTTGTTGAAGAAAAAGAACTTTTCTTTTTCTTTTATATAGTACCATGGACCTGGTTTGATAATGGTAGATGGCCAACTGAACAACTTAACTACTTAACATAACCCGACTGAGTTTAGGCTCGCTGGTTTAGTCTTGACAAGAACTGTCTACTTAAGTACTTACTCAAGTATATAAAATCAGCCTATACTGCCCACTGCTGAGCAAAGGCCTTCTCTCACAGATCGAGGTGACTGAGATTAGGTCATACTTTACCACGCGGACCCAGTTTGCATTGGTGAAGGCAGCAGGCATGTTTGTGCCGCAAAATTAAGGAGTCGTTTTCACAAATGTTTTCAAAATAATAATAAAGAATTACAATAGGTTGCTCCTATGTAATAACATTGGGACGGCGTCGTCGAAAAGTGGTGTATAGTATGCTATATTCGCTCAGCCTCATACGTAAGGATATAGGCGTGAAGGCGTACGTGAGTAATGATCAAATTAAAAAAAAATTAAATCGTTTGTTTTAATAGTAGGTATCGCGCATACCCAAACCTTGAGTCTACGAAAATTCTTTTTTTCTGTTATCTATCACCGGAAAGACATTTTCTATTGATATAGGTTTCCCCTAACAAGTTCTAAATACATTTATGAAATACGATCACACACACACACACACACACATACATACTATTTTATTTAATAATTTTATTTTGGGCTTCTCTTAATCTCTACTTCTTCGGCAAGTAACATCCCCCCGCGACCCCTCTGGCCCGCGGCGCCTTTGGCGGGTGTACACAGACAAATAACTACAACTTGCATAAGTACGAAGGACCCGCGCCTACATTTTTGTTATATTTAGGTATAATATAAACTGTGTGACTGCCTCGTTGGTCTAGTGGCAAAACGTATGGCTTGGTGATCACGAGGACCTGGGTTCAAATCCTAGGTCGGACAAATCAAGTTATTCAAACGAAAACTTCCCAATATGAGTCCGGAGTCTGGAATTGTGCCCGGTATATGGCAATAGGCTCGCACCCTTTTACATGGGACTTAACATCGTCTGCGAAAAGTGGGTGTACACAGTACACTTCTGCCGACCCCGTTTGTGGTATATAGGCGTGACGATGTGTAAACACCCCCTGTCCAGAAGCTTGCCATTAGCATATTACTGCACTTGTACTTGCCACAACAGCTGCCCTTAGAAAAATCTGGCATTCATGCAAAAACGAGCTTCGTGTTGGTCATTTTAAAATAACACACCGTTTTTCATTAATCAAAATTGATGCAAAAATCTTAGTTACTGGTGTTGGATACGCCTCTGTTATATAGTTGTTTCGGCATTATAAATTAATTTCAATTTTTGACGATCAAAACGAAAGAAAATATAACGCTATAACGCTCGCACGCAACTCGAGCGTTATAGTCTAAGTCTTCAACGCTCCGTGAGCCTTCAACGCTCGAGCGTTTAACGCTTGAATCTTAAACTCTCGTAAGCGTCGACTCAGCGCTAAACGTTCGACGCTCGGCGCTCATTTCTAATTAATAATCCTATTATAAAATTAATTTCTAACCCCTATAATTGAGAAGACTAGTCTCGCAGTGGGACAGTTATGGATTGTTCTATGTACAAATATCATCACGTCAGAACTTTTGCGAGGTAGGCAGCTTAGAATATCAGCAGATTCTTAGAACTTTATTCCATATATGTAGGTTGTATATGACAATAAATGTATAGTAATAGGGAAAATAAAATAACACGTTTATATGAGGTTTGGATTTTTGTTAAAAAAAAACAAGTAAGTTCTCCTCGGAAAGTCTATAAATTGGCTTGGCTTCCCGCAATATCATAGTATTTAATCTTCTGAATCTAATGTCTCATTGGTGCGATTATCGTCCCTAAGACTGATATCGAATTCATTCTAATATATAACCCTCTTATAGTCTTCTCTCATATTCTTCTTTTCTCATTACCATGCTTACATGAACTTTTTATAATCAGCATCTGTTATACTTTTGAAAGCCTGCTCGGCTGCCTCCGGATCCAAGATAATTATATTAATTTATAAATGAACATAATGTTAATTACGAAATAACGGACGACAATGTTTGCGATATTTTTTTCGGCTTATATTTCTCTATTTTCAACAATTTTTCTAATGAATACAAAAACGCATTATTAATTCGTACATCTATTAAGTATCAAAAATACTGAGTTAAGGTATACACGATATGTCGAACAACAAAAAATAACCTCTATTATTAATTAACCGACTTCTAAAAAGGAGGAAGTTCTCAATTCGACTATGATTTTTTTGTATATATGTTACGCAATCATTCCGCCCATAATTTTTTTTTTTTTAAAACGTAGCCCCACACTAGGATTTATTCCTGTATCGTGGGTGCGTTTTACAAACATGAAATCTCACATACACAAATACCCAGACCGGAACGAATAATTGTGGATCACACAAAGATTTGTCCCGTGCGGGAATCGAACCCGCGACTATTAGACACAGTGGGCGGAGCGGCTCAAGCTCTTAACCACTGCGCTAAATCGTCCATCATTATGAATCGATTTTGATGATTATTTTTGCATTGGGTCCAGTATAGCTCCAAGGTGGTCCCATTTTAATTTCATCGGTATTTAATGCGTAGATTGAGATATTATGGGTATTACGTCAGTCCTATAGGTACCCTGCCATAAAAATAATCAGAATATTAACCGACTTCAAAAAAGGAGGAGGTCGACAATTTGTCTGTTTTTTATAACGTCTTTATTTATGAACTGATTTTGATTATTAGTTTAGTATAGTTTCGAGGTGGTTCCATTTTAATGAAATCGGTATTGAAAGTTTTTGAAGATACATCAGGGGACTCCTTAACAGCGAACAGCACGAATGTATAGATTCCGTTATTATGGTTTTTATATCAATCCTGTATGTACCTTGCTGTACAACTCACCAAAATAATATAATATAGGTGTATAAACGTCTACAAGTTGTTCTCGAGAGTACTCACAAACCGCCTCGCCAGAAGGCTTGACGAGTTCCAGCCATCGGAACCAGCCGGGTTTCGAAAAGGCTACAGCACCGTAGACCACATCCATACTGTTCGGCAGATTGTACAGAAGACCGAAGAGTACAATCAGCCGCTGTGTATAGCTTTCGTGGACTACAAGAAAGCCTTCGACTCCATGGGCGGTTTTGGATGCTCTGCAGCGATGTGGCATCGATTGGCGCTATATCGAGGTGTTGAGATGTCTGTATGATACCGCCACAATGACCGTCCAGCTCCAGGACCAAAAGACCAACCCGATCGAGCTGCATCGAGGGGTAAGACAGGGGGATGTAATATCCCCCAAGCTCTTCACCAATGCACTCGAAGACGTCTTCAAGACGCTGGACTGGACTGAGCGGGGCATTAACATCAACGGCGAATACACCTTCGGTTTGCCGATGATATCGTCATCGTGGCAGAGTCACTGGAACAGTTAAGCGAAATGCTGCATAGCCTAAATGGAGCCTCTCGAAGTGTCGGTCTCGGCATGAACTTGGATAAAACCAAGATCATGTTTAATGAGCATGTCACGCCGGGACCGATCTACGTCGATGGTTGGATGCTCGAAGTTGTTCGGGAGTATGTCTACCTTGGACAAGTTGTCCAATTTGGTAGAAACAACTTCGAGAAAGAAATCAACCGCAGGATCCAATTGGGTTGGGCAGCATTTGGCAAACTACGTCACGTTTTCGCTTCGCCTATACCGCAATGCCTGAAGACTAAAGTCTTTAACCAATGCGTCCTACCTGTTATGACTTACGGGGCCGAGACGTGGACACTCACAGTGGGACTAGTCCACAAATTCAAAGTCGCACAGCGGGCTATGGAGCGAGCTATGCTCGGCGTCTCTTTGAAGGATAAAATTCGTAACGAGGTAATCCGACAAAGAACCAAAGTTACCGACATAGCTCGCAGACTCAGTAAGCTAAAGTGGCAATGGGCTGGTCACATCTGCAGAAGGACCGACGGCCGATGGAGCAAGCGTGTCCTAGAGTGGAGACCGCGACTTGGTAAGCGTAAGGTAGGACGGCCCCCAGCTAGATGGACCGACGACCTCAAAAAGATCGCTGGGACAGACTGGATGCGGAAGGCGGAGGACCGTGTGCAATGGCGCGTGTTAGGAGAGGCCTATGTCCAGCAGTGGACTACGATAGGCTGATTGATAGGTGTATAAATATTAGTAAATAATTCACTTGTCATTGAAAATTTTAAAATAAAATTCTTTTTAAATAAAAATTAAACCGACTTCAAAAAGCAAAAAATAAATATTTGAAGTCGGTGCCAAGTATCCGACTGCACTAACCGGTAACGACTACAAATATTTATTTTTTGCTTTTTGAAGTCGGTTTAATTTTTATTTAAAAAGATTTTTTTTTTGTAAGAATGACAACAAAAACCAATGTTATAGATAATACTGGGGATACCAAACGCAATATAAAGATCTTATTGGCTTGGAAAAGCTAAATACAATTGATTAATACCTGTCACATCTACAGTTGTTTCGTAAACATTCACGATTTGGGACAAAATTCATCCCGCTTCAAATTCGGCCGAACATCACAGAAAAACTTTATACATCACTTTTTTATCACTGCTACTAATTATTCATTCATCATCATTATATTTATACGTAAAGCAAAAATTTTGTACCCTTTTTACGAAAATTGCGCGGACGGAGGAGTATGAGATTTCCCACACTTATAGTTTATATACAGAAGGAGTGCAGAATGCTAATTTTTTTTTTAATTATGCATAAACAACACATTATCTATCTATCTATCTATATCATCACGCCAGCTCCCTCGCGGGGTAGGCAGAGAGTACAGAGTTCCAACAGGTTCTTTCCTTACATACCTCTCTGGCTTCCTCCACTTTCATAGTTCGTCTCATACACACTCGCCGGTTACGGAGACTCTTGACTTGCCCTACACATTAAATCAATAAAAAAACATTACACACACTACCATGTATTTGATACACACACACACACACGCGCTTTTGTTTATTGTTAAAGTCCGTCTCTATAAGAGAGTTTTAGTTCCAACTGTCACCGCGTTTTACTCTTTTTTGTCAAACTATACGTTCACATGAGCGCTGCATTATTTTGAGAGCCCTGTACAGCGCTTCAGCCTCGTGCGTCAAAAAGCGTCCGGACTAAGGAGGAGTAATTTGTATCTGTATGATATTCAGTGTAATAACCATGTCGATTCATTCTAAGAAAAATCTATCTTTGAATTGATTCGATTGAAAAAGCGCGAGAATCGATTCTCGATTAAATCGAATATTAAAAGATTGAATCTTGATTATTCAATTCGAAATCGATTTAATTAAACCTTTTTTTAGACCCCTTCTTTTTTATAATTCCATAATGCATGAGAGAGATGATCAAAAAGACAACTGATTTACAATAAAGTCATGGTTTGCACGTAGTATTTTTAAAAAACAACGTGTTTTGCTATTATTTATATCCTTGATTTAAACAACCTAAATAAGTCATATTTTCGATTGGCCTCTATTTTTTTATTAAATCGCGAGTCGACCAATTCCACGGCTTTCGGAATCAATCTACTGAATCGATTCAGTGATTCAGATCCATTTCATCAAAATCGATTTTTCGATTAATCGATATTAAATCGACTTGCCTACTGTGTATTGTATTTTTTTACACACCGAAGTCAGTTTTACCAGGTTCTTCTCAAAAATAAATTAGGTTTAACACCTAAATACCTGCTATAATTTTTGCGATGTTACAATAATATAATGTTTATTAGAACCTATAGTGCACTAATGACCAATATGAGATAATGATGAAACGGTATATCTGAACACTTCTCGGACACAAAATGGAAGAGGAGATACGATGTTTTGTATGTAAAGAATTCTATAAGGAGCCAGTCCTGTTACCCTGTGGCCATGCATTGTGTCGAATTTGTGCAGTCAACTTACAGATTCACATACACGAAGCAGATAATCCGACGGTTTCTAATGACTATCAAGAAGCGGACAAGGCCTCGGTGTCGAGCGAAACCGACAGTGGTGTTGTATGTGGATCAAGGCCCAACAGTTACGCAGGAACCCCGGCCGTTCCCGCATTCTCTAACGCAGCATTTACAATAACCTGTCCGTCCTGCAGTAAGTTAGTTTATTTGGACGACAATGGAGCGGAAGGGTTGCCGCCGTTTCGTGTTATGCGAACTATTGTGGAGCGGTTCGGTAGTGTTGCGGGTGCTCCACCCGCTGAAGAAGCTTGTCAGATGTGTGAAGGGGAGAGGCGGGCTGCGGTGGTGCGCTGTGAGCAGTGTTCCGTGAGGTACTGCGCCAGTTGCCGTGATGCCTGGCACCCGACACGCGGTCCACTCGCCCAACACGAACTCAGGGCTCTGGGTACCACATGTACAGACCATGGCTCGCCGCCAGCTCTCTATTGTAATGCTTGTCTAGTGCCCATTTGTCAACGCTGTCTAGCTGAGAGGCACTCAACACATGAAACACAAGCATTATCCAGTGCTACCAGGGCACATAAGGTAAATAAAATTGGCATCTTTTGTATGTGGAGATCCTGAAGCATTATATTTTATAAACAGTACATTCCTCATAGAAAAACTTCAATATTTATGACTGAGTTTATTTACAGACTGAATTATCACAATCATTGCATCATCTATCAGAACAAGCCAAAGCAATGACTGAGTATATACAACTAGTCAAAGGTTCAGGAGAGAAAATTAATGTAAGTATCCAGATAAAATTAGTAAGGCTTCCAAGTAAACAATTTTTAATTAGAAAAAAATCTTAGGTCTTAATAAATGTTGAGTATTGTGCCATTGCAACATAACAACAACATTGTTTGTATTATTATCCAACTTTACAACATAGACTGTCTTATCTGAAGGGCAAGTCAAGAGTCTCTGTAACCGGCGAGTGTGTATGAGACGAACTATGAGAGTGGAGGAAGCCTGAGAGGTATGTAAGGAAAGAACCTGTTGGAACTCTGTACTCTCTGTCTACCCCACGAGGGAGCTGGGGTGATGAGATAGATAGATGGATAGATTTACAACATAAAAGAGCTATTTGTTGCCATGAAATATTTTGTACCTATGGTTAATTAAGTTTTAATCTTATACAGGAATCTTGTGAAGAATTGGAAAGGCAAATTGACCAAGCATGTGCAGAAGTAACTCGTGCCATAGAAAGGAGACGTGATGAACTGATACGGTCTGCACGCAACACTCGCTCACAGACAATATCCAACATGAAGTCCCTCACTTCACATGCAGCTCAAAAACTAAGGGAAGCCACAGCACTGCTACATTTTTCCATAGAAGCACTAAAGGAATCAGACCATGCAGCATTTTTACAGGTTATTACTTCAAATTTCTCATAGAATTCCTTCCTAGTAACATACTGGCTAGTTTACTGTTGTGCCGATGATATAATATGTATAATCTATTATTTCTTACATGGCCAATTTTATGAACAAATATGGCATGGCAGTAAATATGGCACAATAAAATTGATACATATGTTTGAAAAATTAATTAATAAACAAAATTCATCAATCATGTACATTCATATCAAATGTATTGTCTTTGCCTCAGAATATTTATTTAAACAATTGAAAATGTATGAAAAATTAGATTCTACATAATATCATCTATCTATCTATATCATCACGCCAGATTCCTTGCAGGGTAGGCATTTATAAATAAATGGAGTCATATAAATTATTCTCAAATTTATAATAAATAGTATCAATTTCTTGAAAAATAATGATAAAAGTGGCTATCAGTACTTGGTAAATAGCAAATCATAAAACTGACCCAGTTCTTTAATGATACATGCCAGTACAATGTATTGTGTGTCATTGATAAAACAATAGTAATCATATTGATAAAGATTTATTATCATTTGTAATCATATTAGTATCTATACATACATATAATAAAACTGTAAGGAAGTTGTGTCTGTACATGGAATATTTTTAAGAAATAACAACCCAGGGGTATCTTTCTATCGACGTAGAAGCCAATTCTACAATTTTTGGCTTTCATGTCTGTTTGTCTGTCTGTCGGTCTGTCGGAGGGTATGAACGGTCATCACGCAAAAACTACTGGGCAGATTTTGATAAAACTTTCCATGCGGATACCTTAAAATGTTGCCTAACATATTGTATAGTAATTATCTCGAAAAATCAAAAGGGTTTTTCCAGTAAAAAGGAAAATAAGCGAAATATTGTATTTCTAAAAAGACACTTTACTCCAAACCTGTTTGATGGATTTCAATGAAATTTTGTGTAATTGTGTACAAAAGGCCACAACTCTGTGTACTCATATTTTCGAAAAACTTAACAGTTTTTGAGGAAAAAGAAAAAAGTCGATTTTGATTATCATTCATTGTTCCAAAACTACTGTTCAGATGTCAGTGAAACTTAGCATAGAGATATGACAATAAAACTGTAAGGAAGTCATGTCTTTGTATATTTTTTGAAAATAACAACGCACGAATTTCATTCTATTCATGTAGAAGCCAATTCTACATTTTTTGGCTTTCGTGTGGTTTGTCTATCTGTTTATATGTCCAAGGATAAAAACCATCATAACGCAAAAACTACCAGGCAGATTTTGGTGAAACTTTGCACCCGTATATCTTAAAATGTTGGATAACATATTGAATAGTATTTATAACGGAAAATCAAAAGGTTTTTTCAGAAAATGCAAAAATAAGCGAAACATTGAATTACTATAAAGACATTTTGCTCCATACCTGTTTGATGAATTTCAATGAAATTTGGGATAGTTTTAGCCTGTACTAAGGATCACAACTCTGTATACTTTTATTTTCGAGAAATGTAGTAGTTTCTGGGGGAAAAAATAGAGTCGTTTTTTGATAATGCATTTATTGTTCCAAAACAACTTAAGCTACTGTCGATATTCCGAAAAACTTTATTACTGTTTGTCCCAAACTGCAATGTTACGACGTAAACTATGTGATTTTGCCCTTTACATGAATTCCTCCACTCATTGGAAATTGTTCGTATATGTTTGATTTAAACACTCAAACATGATTTCGTGCATAAAACGACGATGCATTCAGGATTGTTTCTTCCGGAAAGAACTCTAACGATGAATGGGCTGGATACGAATCTTTAAGGACGATTAATATCTTAGAAGACTAACACTTTTTGAGACGGCGTTAGTGGTGTGTGTTGAATAAGATCGCGCTATAGTTTAGTTTCTATTTTACAAAGACCACCTGTGCGGGCTAAGTGGGGCTAAGACTGAACCCGGTGATAGAGATAGTTGATACAGAAATAAGTCTGGTGGAAATTGACAAAACATACAATATATTCACACACGGTTCTTCCGGGATAGCCGTTATTTCTTCATACTAATATGGCAGAATAGATCTTACTAATACTTTCTAGGTGTTTTAGGTCTCTAAATAATATTCGAGATACTTTTTATCCCGGAAAGAATCACGGTTCTTGTGAAATAGCTGGCTAAATGAATTTAATTGAAACTTTATATGAAGGTGTCTTACACTGTAAAATAAAACAAAACACTTTTTATTACGAAAAGTATATAACATAGCAAAATATACAGTAGCATGACTTTTGCGGAATATCTATTATTTCTTCATACTAAAATGGCTGAACGGATTATAAAGAAACTTAATATGAAAGAAACCCAGAGATATAAAATGAGCAAGTGGAAGAACGTTGATATTGAGGAAGACCTAAACTATCTTACCATAGCCAAATAGAACGTGTATTATCAGAAGGGCAAGTCAAGAGTCCCCGTAACCGGCGAGCGTATATAAGACGGTCTATGAGAGTGGAGAAAGCCAGAAAGTTCTGTAAGAAAAGAACCTGTTGGAAATCTGAAATCTGTGCCTACCCTGCAAGGGATCTAACGTGATGATATAGATTGATAGATAGTATTGAAGTATCTTAAGTCGTGAAATATCATGCCGATACTATCCGTGTAAGTGGTATATAAAAGCCGGGTATTTACCGGTCTGCATGATGGCTCAAAATACTATTCATATTTAGGCTAAAAAAGCCTGGCAATCCATCGATTTCCCTCTTCTTCTTCACATGTGACTAGAAGCCTGGGGACCTGTTGAAATTGCTGTACAACAAAAATTTACTCATTTTTAAGTTGACTTTAAAATACTTTTGCAAAACAAAGACGACTTGGTTTAACCGATAAAACGTAGACTACTTAACTAACTTTGTCGAATAGTTCCCCAGGTACGATCCCCGCACAGCGTACAAGAATATTGATTTGGGATTTTTCTTTTTATCTCCAAAAATAGTACGACTTCTTTGAAATATCTATTATTTCTTCATACCTAACGGATTATAACGGTTTCACAAATTATATACAATATGTACAATTACGTAACAAAACAGCTAAGAAATATCAATAAAAACGGTAGTAAAAAAAGAAATATACGTATTTACAAAGGGTCAAATGGTTCCACGCTGCTGTCAGTTGGTAGAGTACCTAGAACAGGACGCAGATATCGGGGAAGACCTAGACTATCTTACCATGACTAAATAGACCATGTCTTATCCGAAGAGCAAGTCAAGAGTCTCCGTAACCGGCGAGCGTGTATAAGACGAACTATGAGAGTGGAGAAAACTAAAAAGGTCTGTAAGGAAAGAACCTGTTGGAACTTTGTACACTCTGCCTACTCCGCAAGAGATCTGACGTGGTGATATAGATTGGTAGATAGTATTAAAGTATCTTAAGTCGTGAAATAATAATATAAAATATGTAACTTTGTTTACACACTAGATCATGCCGATATTATCCTACATTATGTGCATTTGATGGGTTTTAACCGGCCTGCATGAAGGTCCAAACATATTAATCTTATTTTGTCGAAAGAAAAGCCTAGCAATCCGTCGATTTTCGTCTTGTCTCTTCATCGGCGACTGGAAGCCTGGGGACCTGCTGAAATTGTGCTACAGCGAAAATTTACTTATACTTAAGGCGACTTTATAAATACTTTTGGAAAACAAAGACGACTTGGTTTAAGCGATAAAACGTAGACCGCCCTACTTACTTTGTCAAATAGTCGCAGGTACGAGCCCCGCACAGCACACGGGAATATTGATTTGGGATTTGTGATTTTGAAATAAAGAAGATATTTTATGCATATACAGGCACAATAAAAAAAAGTTTGTCCGTGTTAATATCCAGAACGGTGGAAGCGAATTTAAATACGCTATCATTGGAAAATGTAGGATTTCTTAGAGACTGTTGACTACTTTTTACTGTGGGAATTGCAAGGTTTCAGGGGATAGTTGATTTTATTTCTCCATATTAACACGGCTGAACGGATTGAAAAGAAATTTAATATGGAGGTGTCTATAAGTCTTGGAAAATTATTATTTCAAAAAATCCTACCTATCTATGTCAAATTACAAAATAAACGCGTGCGAAGCCGCGGGAAACAGCTAGTTGTAAATATTTTCATTGAAGGAATACTATAGTATATAGTAGGTAGGTAGTAAGTATATATTAAAGGAATACTACATTATGTAGTATATAGTGAATTATGACATATATCATAGTTCTAAATAAAATAATCATCAGAAATATACAACACTGCTATGTATTTACATATTCTTACACACATTGAAACTACCCAACCAATCAAAATTTTCTGTTCCTGGTTTATATGGAAGTGCTATATACTTTTCTTATTATTTATATATGAAAAAATACACTTTACTTTTGTGTCACAGTGAGTTTTATATTCATGGTACATCTACAATATGTATATATGTTATTATATATTATTGGTCTGTAGATTGCCTCGTTGATCTAGTGGTCCTGGGATCTCGAGGTCCTGGGTTCAAATCCTAGGTCGGACAAGTGTAGTGTTTCTAACAAAAACTTCCCAGTACGAGTCCGGAGTCTGGAATTGTGCCTGGTTTATGGCAATAGGCTCGCTCCCTATTACATGGGACCTAACATCGTCGGCGAAACGTAGGTGTACTCAGTACACCTCTGCCACGCCCGCTTGGGTAAAATAGGTTGGTGTGTTTTTTTTTATTATATATCATCAATAAAAAAATGTCTAAGACAACACTAAACCTTGTTTATGTCTCTTAAGTCAAGCTACTAGTTTGTTTACATGGGTGAAGACCCATGTAAACCTAATCTAACTAAAATTCAAAGGAATTGCACATTTCATGGACCCAATGTGAAGAGGCCTCTTTGTTTATCTACACTAATATTATAAAGAAGAAAGATTTGTATTTTTGTAACGAATAAACTCAAAAACTGCTTTACCGATTTGAATAATTCTTTCAATATTAGAAAGCTACCTTATCCGAAGTAACATAGACTATATAACATAAACCCGGTAGGTGGCGCTGTTCTCGACCCGGTACGAAGTCCCGGGAAACTGCTAGTAATTTATATTATTATCATTATCACATGTAATAAAATCTTTTACGCCTATTTTGCTTTTCACGCGTCGTTTCGCATATCCCTTCAAGCATCAAATATATTATCTCAACAGGTTCTGTTTGGCAATATGGTTATAAATTTATCATGTACTAGCTGTTGCCCCCGGCTTCGTATGCCTTTATGCGTAATGCCACAGGAAACCTGCACTTTTCGGGGATAAAAAGTAGTAGCCTTAAATAATCTCTGAAAAACCTCTATCTTCCAGTGAAAGTCCTGTTAAAATTGGTTCATCCGTTTTGAAGATTAGTCTGGCTGGACAAACAAACAGACAGATAACAATTAATAACGAGTGTTTGGATTTTAGCATTTTATGCAAATAGCCATTTGAGCCTAAGAAAGGCTTTATTTTGTGATCACAGACAGACATTAATTTTATCTTTTTTTATTGTCATTAGGTGGGTAACATACTGTCAGCTCGCGCCCAGGAGACTGCATCTAATCTGTGTTCAGCACTGGAGCCGCCGCCGTCTGCGCCCGCACTCACGCTTGACATCGAGCCCGTGCTGCGTACTGTCAGGAGTATGAATTTTGTTGAATGCATACGTGAGTATAACATTTCACTCTATGAAAGTAGCTGTTACTGATTTCATCTGCATTGATGTTATTTTAAAACAAAATTGCATTCTATCTCCTTGCCAATTTTGAAGAAAATTGCTTGATACTCTTGAAAGTCTGAAATTCAAACTGAAAACTTCGTTGTAACTGTCATTGTTTTTTTTTTCTAAAGAAAGTAATGGGTACTTATTCTCATATGTAATAATTTAATTATTTTTTAAGTGGCCTTATCACTATTTGATAATTGAACATTATTTTTTATGCACTCATTCTATGGAAATGCAGCTCCAGAAAGTTTAATGAGATCTTCAGGTAATATAGCACGAGTGGTAATAGGCCTAACAGTCCATTTCGCCCATCCGTATATCCGCGCCCTATCCTTTCTCGTTATAGAAAGATGTGCGGAGTCAAGCTGACCGACCGTATTCGCAACAGCGTAGTAAAGTATCGGCGTAAAGATGAGAAAGGGTATGCTCCGTTGGTTCGGGCATATAAAAAGAATGTCGGAATAAACAATGACAAACCAGATATACAATGCAAAAAATAGAAGAATATAGGTACCGAGAAAGACCTAGACTATCATACCGTGACCAATTAGACCGTGTCTTATCTGTAGGGCAAGTCAAAAGTCTCCGTAATCGGCGGATGAAGCCAGAGAGGTCTGTAAGGAAAGAAGCCGTTGGAATTCTGTACTCTTTGCCTACCCCTCAAGGAATCTGGCGAGATGATATAGATAGATAGATAGAAAAAAATATTTTGGAAATAAATTACGAATCTACTTAAGAATTTTCAAGTAATCCAGATTTTATACCACCTTGTCTTGATATTGAAAATGGTTAAGTTTAGTTGTATGAGATGAAATAATTTTTATAATCGAAAAAATAAATATAAGTGAAATATGATTTGATCAACCGTTTCCATGTCTCATGAAAATGACTATCGACAGTAGATATGTGGACATAACGGCCGGTTTCAATATTCAACTCAAGGATAGATTTGCCTACTACGGATAGAATTTTGACATATTTTGTAAGGCAAATCTGTCAAAATTCTACTGACAGTAAGCAATTAAAGCGCTTCCCGGGACACCCCAAGGTTCAAACCTTGGTGTTATCTAAGGAGACCATTGTAGATCTTGGCTTACAGGAGTTACAATGGTGGGCATGTGTGGCAAGCTTAGTACAAAATAAAACAAAAATAAAACAAAAATAGAAATGACAGCAAATCTATCTTTGAGTTGAATATTGAGACTGACCATTAATGGTGCAGCGCCGGGTGCGCCGGAGATGGCGGTGGAAGCGTGCGCAGCGCGCGGCTGCTCATGCACGTTGGCATGGCGTGCGCCGCCCGCGCCCGCCGCCGTGCGCGGTTACGTGCTCGAGCTCGACGACGGACTCGGCGGACCCTTCCGCGTGAGTCATCACCACGGAAATCATATACCTACCCTATTTACACCGGTTAAGAGCGAGTTGTCTTCAAAACGAAATGCCTAAGATGGCGGAATACGTAAATTACATCATGGCTAACCATCAGAATGCATAAGATGCATCATGGCTAAGAAGCAGGATGCCTAAAAGGCATTATAACTAATAAGCTGCATACCTAAGGTGGTGAGACTCACTGGTCAATCTTCAACCCAGTGCTCGCCAAATCCTCGTAAACAAAAAGTTGTGTAAAAAAATAATAGGTAACTTTACGATTAGGGTATATCAAAATGCTATATCCTAAAATAAACAGCATTTATTGCTACTATTTAGGCAATTTGCTTCGCGGAAATTCAACCAGCCAGGCATTTCGCTTTATACATATAGCATTTCAGTATTTTGCCTTCTTAGGCATTTTGCTGTCATCATAACTGTTTTACACTCTGCCACTGCCGCCACTTCCCACACAAACCACAGAGCACGTACTTCAAGTTTAACTCTCTTTTACTCTTGTATCCAAAAACTGTCCACATCAAGTTTTTCTTTTCTTCGAAATGATATTGTTTTCATAAAAATATCCCCAAGGTAAGTTTTATACTAGCTTTTGTTTGTTTTTTCTTCATATTCTTATCATAATCTTCATATTTTTTTTTATATTATATATTTCTTGAATTAGTCCATACTATGGCCTACACCAGGGATTCCCAAACTATGTTGGGCAAGAGACCCCTTTTCCAAAATGAACTGATACCTCAGACCCCCATAGCCAAATTACTTTAAAAATCCTATCCCTAGTTTTTTTCCTATTGCTACAAAATACTTACCAATTTAAAAACTTCGCGGTTGGTTAAGTGAGTAAGTACAACAATGATACTTCCTACTAAAATATTAGTCATTCATATAAAAAGTTGTAACATAACTCATACAGTATCTTGAAAGTT
Organism: Phalera bucephala; assembly: GCA_905147815.2. NCBI lineage: Eukaryota > Metazoa > Arthropoda > Insecta > Lepidoptera > Notodontidae > Phalera > Phalera bucephala. The sequence continues at coordinate 22,693,641 of LR990613.1, read as the reverse complement.
TCAAATAAGAACGTGTGTTAATTGATAGGGGTCCATTTTTAGACCTCGTCGACCCCCAAAATCAGTTTTCGTATATATTGACCCCTGGGAAACCGACCCCCCAAGGGGTCGATATCGACTACTTTGGGAATCCCTGACCTACACCCTCTCAGTTGGAGAGGCCCGTGCCCAACGTTGGGACAGTTTCTTAACAGGGCTTATATTATTATTTTGTTAAAACACTGATGTTCCACATCAGTTTTAACATATACAATGATAAATACAAAGCTATGCTTGAAGTAGAAGTGGGTATGTGAATAGTCGACACTCCCGCGGCACTACTCAATGCTCTATGCGGGGAGTAGCGGCAATGGCAAAATTTAAACCGGGTATACTGCGCGAGTCTTACTTGTCGCCAGAAATGGGAAATAAATGTCACAAACGCGCATTCTACTGCGTGGGTATAAAAAACATGCTAATGTAGATAAGTTCACACACATGTTCGGGATGAATGAGGCAGCAAATGGTAGCGATTATAAATTTGTGTATTTTTCAGGAGGTTTATTGCGGGAGAGAAACCGTTTGCACTATAGACGGATTACACTACGCATCCTTATATAGTGCAAGGGTAAAGGCATTCAATGGCGCTGGCGAGGGGCCCTATAGTGAAGTTATCGGTCTTCAAACATCACCAGGTAAATATCACACTTCTTGAAACTTTACATTTTAAATTTAAAATTATTTGATGATTTCGTTACGTATGATGGTCTTTGTATCTTAAAGTGTAAATCAGGCGTATCTTCTTTTTAATATGTTGAATAACAAATAAGATCATTGACGGCCTTAGGGGTGGCGATGAGAGCATTCGCCCGGGGCCTTGCGCAACAATACGAGTAGAAAACTATTCATTTTTAGCTAAAACAAAGGGGACTATTATTATTGAGAGTCATTTGCGTCCCACTGGTGGGCAAAGGCCCAAATTCAACAAGACAAGGGCCTTGCAAGGATCTGGCACCCGGAGCCCTCGTGATAATTAAAGCCACCCCTGCTAATAATCTTTTTAAGAATATTAAAAAAATAACCGACTGATGACTGCCTCGGACTGTCCGGAGTCTGGAATTGTGCCCGGTATATGGCAATAGGCTCGCCCCCTATTACATGGGACCTAACATCGTCGGCGAATTGGGGTGTACTCAGTACACCTCTGCCACCCCCACCCGGGGAAAATAGGGGTGACGGTGTTTAAAAAAATAACATGATTTGTTTCTAATTGATGAAATGAAAATGGAATTGTATTTTGCCAGTGGCGTGGTTCACATGGGACGTTCGGTGTGCTGAGGGCGAGGGTGGGGTCACACTAAGCGTTGATGGACTAAGCGCGTCTGCGAGCGGCTGGCAGCCACGGGTGGCCTTAGCCGACCAGCCACTGGCACGCGGCTTACATTACTGGCGGCTACGCATCGACCGGTACGATGGAGACGCGGACCCCGCATTTGGAATAGCGCGAGCGGATGTTGCGAGGGATAAAATGCTTGGTAAGCTATAGCTAGTTAGATCCCAAATCTATTATCGAACCTAAACATATCGAACCGATTATTGTGTATGATGAGATGTCATGCGTCGCATCTATAGTGCTGACAGGAAAAATGTAATGGATGCTAATTAAATGGTACTGTTCGTGCGATAGCGATTCAATCTGGTCAAGTTAAATCGCACATATCTACTTGTGTGCATTGAAGCTTTCGCAGCACACATCCAACGCAACGGGACGTTAGTACGGCGCGTACGTCAAGCTACAGCATCACGGCTGTCTTCCATACATTTCAGTACATAACAACTCACTAGGTCGTGCGAGCATCGCGCCACGCTCATGCCGCGCCCGCAGTGGAGCAGGCCATTATACCCAATTTACACACTGCTCACTTCCGCGTGAAGTGTGGGAAGGTTCATCATAAAAACGCGCCACTTACGTTCTACTTCCCTTCCCACACTATCACTGCTGGGCGCTCCATTCGTTGGCGGTGTTTTGAGCGGGAGCCAAAAGACTTGACAGGCCACGCGCACTCTGTGTTGGTTTAAATTTTTTTGGGAATAATGAGGAAAAAATAAATTTCAAATAATAACTTAAGGTTTTGTCAAATAGTCGACGGAGCGTGACGAAAGCGCTAGGCTGTGTTCGGTCGTGACGTTTGCCGTCGCGCCGATCGGGGCTGCGCCATGTGGCGTCTCCCGTACATTTCAGTACATTACAACACCCCAAGGCGCGCCACCGTCGTACTCCCGCCGCACTGCGTCGGCAATATGGCAAAGCCTTAAGGATAAAGAACTAAATAAATATATTAAGGGAAAAAGTAAATGTGAAGGTGGTGCATCAGAAAAACCATGGGCAAGCTAGTATAAAAATTGCCTTGGATATATTAGTATGAAACAACATCGCTTCGGAAAAAGAAATCTGATGTCGGGAGTTCATTGCAAACATAAGAGAAACATAGAGAAGCGTTTAAAATGCAAAGGGAGTATGTAAACAGTCGATGCTGACGCGATACTGCTCATTACTATCGACGGGACGGATCCGGGCATTACATTTTCAAATAAATCGTTTACGCAGGCAGCGACGCGCTTGGGTGGGCGATGTACATCGACGGGTCGCGGTCGTGGTTCGTGCACGGCGGCGCGCACGGCGGGCGCGCGGCGCGCGGCATCGCGTGCGGCGCGCGCGTCGGCGTGCTGCTGGACCTGACGCGCGGCACGCTCCGCTTCACCGTCGACGACGCGCCCCAGGTGAGCACGCGCCAATACATCGCGACATCACAATGCTGCATATTAGAAGCTAGACCCGGGTCCCGGAGCCGTCGGTGCCCCGTGGTACATGCGGAACGTCGATCTCTATTCCGATATCGGTCTTAGACTTCAGGACAAAGGCCTCCCCCAAGGTTCGCCACGACGGCCGGTTTTGTGTTGTACGCATATAGATTTTACCTGCAACCTTCACCAGGTCATCTTCTTAGCGTTTCGACGGCATAATACAATTTTATGGATGCAGCCCGGAAAACGGCCACACTTTACTGAATTTTCGGAAGCAGACATCAAATCCTGCTGCGATCATCCATCATCGGTCACCTTATAGGAGGCCTGCCCACTTCATGCCGCCGCCCGCTGCCATTTAAGTTTGGCTATATCAGTGACTTTGGTTCTCCTGCGGATCTCCTCATTTCTGATTCAATCTCTCAGGGAAACTGAGCATAGTTTTTTTTTCCCATTGCCTTTTAGGCGACCTTGAGCCTCTTATGAGGCCCACCGTGAACGACCATGTCTCGGTACCGTAGGTCATCACTGGCAACACATTCTGGTCAAAGGCTTTTGTCTAGACACAGGTATTTGGGACGAGATGTTACGTAGCTTCCCGAACAATGCCTTCCACGCAACGTGAGGTCTGCCAGGGTCTCGGGTATGAGCACGGTCTTGAACATATTCGCGCCTATATAAAAAGGCGACGCTTCGCTTATTCGCGGACGTATTAAATCACTTCCCTCCGCCAACTACGCACCTGACTTCCCTCCTATCAGCCGTTAACGCCGCCCGCGGCATATTCTCACCGACCCTCCCGATGCCCTTACCCCTCTCCTTTCGGATACAGATACCGCACGCAGGATCAAACACCGACCTCGCCGACGAGGCCCAAGAATCCCTTGCCCGCCTGCCGGTGTACCACGGCGAGACACCTGGTATATACCCTCCCCCGTAGCGACAGCCCAAGCCGAGACCATTCCTCCTTGGAGCGCCCTTGAGCTAGTTGCCCCCTACCCTTCTAGCTGAAGCGAAGTGGTTGCACGCTCGCCCTCTTGTCCGGTGAAGCTGTAAATGCCCCTCGGCCAAAAGCGTAAATCATTTACACACACATCCATTAGGAAATTGATACACCCAGTTGACCATCGTGATTCTTAATCACACTATACTTTGGTGACCTCAGGTTGGCTTGAATAGTCGAGAGTAAATCCCCGCACGGGACAAATCTTTGTGTGAATCAAAAATATTTGTTTCGCTCTGGGTGTTTGTGTATGTGGATATTATGTCTGTGAACCACAACAAAGGAATAATTCATAGCATGGGGTTACGTTTCTTAAAGATACTATAAGTATATGAGTTGAGCTCAACTTTCCCTGAACTTTACTTATATAAGGATCCCAATAAACACTCGGCACTCGGGAGTTGCTACGATAACTTTGATGACATTTTAATAGCTAAATGTTTCAGGGTGACATTGCTTTCACTGGGCTGCGAGGTGCATTCTACCCGGCGGTGTCATTGAACCGCGGGGTAGCCGTCACCCTTGAGCCCGGTCTTCCGCCGCCGCCCGATCTGCTGATGTCGCAACTCGCCATCGAGTAGAGAGTAACTACAAACTTGTAACAACCCGACCGACACTGTACCGGCGGAGTGTAAATGGTTTATATGAAGAAGGCATCGTCAATGGACATGTCTGCACTCCGCGATTACTACGTAATACCTCACGTCCTTTAGTCCAATAGGCGCGGTTACACTTGACCAACCCCTAAATAGATTCAGGAGATACGTCCAAGTACATATTATGTCTTCAAGTTGACAACTAGTTGTTGTTTTGACATTAGTTAGTAAGTATTAATTGACAGCTACGGAAAGACAACATTTAATTTTTGATAAAAGTGTAGTCATTATAAATTTTTTTAAAGAAGATCGAACCCCCACGTTATTTTGTATTTGTAATCCGCGATAGTAAAGAATGAATGATGAAGCATTCGACCTTCTTCCTTGTGTCTCTTCATTCCTTGTATAAGCGGGATGAAATGAGGTGACCGACTATACAAGGTGTAACATAATCAACGCAAGACCTGAAAGTAGTTTGTTCTAAATCAGCACATGAATCGATTCCAACTATTTTTAAATTTTATAAGTATTATTTTTTTTAATTTTCAATAAAGCTGTTACTCGTTTTGTTCGCTGTATTAAACAAAATTTAATAATTATTCAAAGCATTACGGCTATTTTAAATGTATTTCTATTACACACACCTCAATTTGCATACAAAAGTTAATTATTTATTAAATTTTATGGTTAATTTGGGTACCAAAGAGCTTAAAAAACTGGTAGAAAACTCCTTAAAATTGCAAGTTTGGTTTTCGTATTGAATTCGTAAAGCAATAATCTAATTGGGGTGTCTGAGGTCTTGCGTTATTTATGTTACACCTTGTATATATTATGAATATGCCACAGTCCGATAGAAATATACGTGTAATATATCCGTAATTATGGTAATGTTTAACTATTTGTTTTTATTATAATTCATTTAAGCCATACACCTAGATACGCGTAGTAATATAGAAATACTTAATGTTAAACTATTATCACTATAGCAACCTAATATGTTATGTACTAACGGTACCTTGACTCGAACGACAATGATGGTGACTTTAAAAAAATTGTGAAATAGTTTCCAAATAATTCTGTCAGTCTTACACCATTCCAACTGAGAACACATTATAAATTATTTCACGTCTAAATTCTATCTTTCTGTGACATGATTAGTATGACTTATTAATTCTATTATTTATTTTTAGTACCTATTATTTGCCTCGTCGATTAAAATCGAATGTTAATTACAACCGGCGAATACGAAAACTGCCATTAAGGATCAAATTTACAGCTACTGTAAATTAATATTTTAAGCCCCCTTTAAGCTTAAGCTGATTAATATATCAATAATATTATAGTAGATAGGTATATTAAATGACTTACGTTTGTTTTTTATTTAGGTATAAGATTTTCGTAGCTTTTATTTTACTGCACAGCTGTGCTGTAAAAATATATTTAATGCAATGCCATATAGTTGAATGTACTTAATATAATTATCAAAAGTGTGTACCCGATTGTATAAAACCCAGTATCTACCAAAGCGTCGGTCGCTAAAGATATATAAGACATCACTCTCCCCGCTCTGGGCGTGCGGTAAGAGAAATGACTTATTTTTCTCCGACGTGAACTCAACACAGAACTCAAGTCAAGAGCAGTGTGCGGTGGCCGGCGTTTATTAGCGAATCGCTCGGAGATGGGTATTGGCTACAGCGGAGATGAACTAGATGAGTACCCAGTTCATCTCCGCTGTAGTCAATACACATCTCCGCCGCGCTTTGACAAACTCACATATCCTCTCAACTTTGGAAAACACTGCCTGGCGGCGGCTTTCTATCCTCACCACCCACCGCCGCATTGATGGACACTGGGTCTTATTAATGTGTGATTGTACTCTTAATTTATAAGAGAAAATATTCCGATTTTTTTGAAAGCCATTTTGATATATGACATTTATTTAAGCATGGATATATTACAATGGATGGAGTACTGTCAAAATATTGCTAAAGCAAATTAAACTCTTACTCACAGACACAACATTGAATTTTCTATGATATAAACAACTTGAGAAACCGTGATGAGTAAGAGCAATAACCTGGAGCCCGGTGTCACGCTTGCACCCATTACGATGCAGTACGGTGACCATAAAGTAGAACTAATACGGACTATACCTATTTATGTTATGTTTTAAATACGCTGTAAACCATTTATTATCGAGTTCCAAACGAACAAGGTTCTCAATTCGTCTATATACAGGATGAATGGATTAAGATGGGACAGTACGGGCAGCTATCTCAACCGTTGTAGATTCAGAAAAACGGATACCTAGGATACTATCCTTAATTTTTGCGATATTTGGAACTAAATTTACAGATTCTGACTTACATTTAAAGAGAAAAATGTACAGACAGCAAGAAAATGGGCAATTTAATCAAAAACTTTGACTACTACTCATTTAAGATGTGGCATATGCGTAGAAAGAAAGAATTACGGCAATAAACGGTGCCCGAGAATTATACGGTAATTATATGTCACCAAGTCCATAATCGTACCAATGTTTGGTCACCCTACTTAGAAAAAGACGTAGGGCTCTAAGTGAGTATCCTTGTCATCACGTTTTTTCACAGTGGCCAATCCATTGTAATATATCCATGATTTTTAGTTAATTATGATAACTATGTACTTATGGGCTTTAATTTATTATTTAGCAGACAATTTTATTTTCGGGGACCTGAACTAAACTATATTCCATTACCCACCTTGAACATTTTGTCAAGTAATAAAGTCTATTTTTGTCAATTTTTATTTAACAATATAACACATCAGCGTATACTGCCACCCACTGCTGGGTAAATATGGCTCTCCCAAATCGAGGTGAGGAAGAATATTTCATACTCCACCACACTTATCCAGTGCGGATTGACATAAGATTGGTTTTTAGCTATCTGCTGTTGGAACTTATCAAGCAGCCTCTTAAGCCTTCCAGCTCACCTTAGCGACTACCACATTAAGCAGCGACGGGACCAACGGCTTAACGGACGGAAAATGGAAATATCACAAAAGGTCTTGCATCCCAGGCTGATCAATAAAACATCTTTTCCATTCTGGCCTGTTCGCAAATCAACGTTCCAAAAGCATCCAGAAAGAAAAGAGTCCATGGCAAGATGAGATGAAAACTGCAAGCTGTGTTTTTTTTTAAGTCGAGAACCACCTTATGATTGCCCCTGCCGGACATACAACGGCCGGCATGTGTGTAGGAGCTATTGTACAATTCCATTGTTCGTGTGCTGGAGACAGAAGTCTGTTTTCTAAGTTATTTAATGCAAATTATCTGGTCTACACATTGGACGTGTTAAGCCAAAATCCTGTAAATTAAAATAACACTGTACAGTACATACCACCTGTAAGTTGGATTATAATAATTATATTCATTCATTATTTTTCAAAATGTTCTCTAATCTGTTATTTGTATTATATACGTAAACTTATACAACTAGAATCTGTCTAATGAAAGATGAGTGATTTTTTACGTTTTTATAATACTGCAGCTAATGTCACCTATTGTTCTAGTGAACTACGACAGATAGTGAACTGGTTTGATACATGCTAGATCCATTTAACATTATATCAGCATTCCATAAAATTTTACATGATTCATGTAAAACAACCCCAAATGTGAAGTCTTATTAAATTTCATGGCTTTGCATTGATGATTCTTTGAGTTTTCAGACAATCCGTATTATAATAAAAAAAGTTAAAGACTTAGAAGGAGTTGATTTGATATCTGAGACGCAATAAGTATCACAAATCGATGAGTTTTCTTCTACTGATGCCCATAGCAGAAAACCAGGGACTTAGTGACACGAAAGAATGTAATATGTTAGAATGCTATAACTTCTATGTAACTCACATCCTACTCCTCCTCCCTTATTCCTCCATTGTGTGTCTATATATGTGTTCCTTAAAATCATAAAACTTATTTACACAATTTATTGCTCTATGCTCTACTATGTTGGTACATAAAAGTAGTCAAGTATCAAATCCGTTTATTCCTAATTCATCCGGTGCAGCACGACCACGAATCGAATACGAAGAGATGGCCTAAGCTAACGAGCCTTTTGATTTCATAAAAGCCTTAACGTCATCGTGGTGGGCGTGGCTTACCTCAGTTTGTCATCGCTACTCTTTCCATTGACACGTCCGCTCGAGTTCGCATAGCTATCAAATATTATCTATTTTTACTAAAAATAAAACCCTTATAAAAAGAAAGTAATGTATTGTAACATGCAAAAAATACTTGCATTACAAATAATAGCACATTTCACTTATAGGTATTTTTCGTAATTTATTTAAATACTTCTGTATCATCTACTGTAATATAATTGAACTTACACGTAACATTGACATGGACGAACCGTTTAGTTCTTACCAGTCTCCGCCAGATGGCAAATACAAATTTGGGTTGGGCGTAACGTCGCTCGCCCTCTGCCACCCCTCGCAATAACACATTTTATTCTATAGAAAAATCTGTCTGTCCTCCCCTTCGTATTTGCTTCGTGAGCACGACCTAATTTATCTAAACTTGCCGCTATTCTCCACTCTCAGCTTTCATTAGACAGACTAAGGTATTATTGTGTAAAAAATACATATCCAACTAGTAAAATTTGTTATAGATAATTCTATCCACGATGATGCTCCCTACTATATTCTGTCGAGGTCCAGGGTTTGGTCTAGAGTCGTTTTATGAACGTCGTTTAATGAATCCACGTTGCGCCCAACTCGACTCGCTATAAAAGTTGACCCACCTAATATTCTTTCTCAAAATAGTCTTAAGTGATATAATTATAAAAAAATGGAACATAAGCTTTCATAAGCAGTGTTGTTGTTGTAGAAACTGTTCCTTACCTGCGTTGACATGAAAAAAGGAAAGTAAAATTTACAAAAGGAAGACACGATAAACGACTTCGTTGTACGCGAAGGAGCCGCATCGCATACATCGCATGCCATAAAGTCGAGTAACATGCGTATTTTTCACTAGCTGTTACCCGCGGCTGCGGGTGCGCACCCGTTCATTACGTATTATCTTTATAAAATATACCCTTTTTGGTATTCCGTTGTATAAGCTATATTACAGTAAAGTTTACCAATAAAACTGACACACTAGCAGAACATCACTAGCATAGCAGATTAAGAGAAATGGTGGTGTGCGTCTTCATGGATCGAACTATCTTTATTGTCTTCGATTTGTAATTATATGAGTAATAATTATGATTATGTATTTAAATAATAAACAGTGAATACCTAAATTATTATGGATTATTATATTTAATAGTGATATGGCATTCATAAGAAACTATATGTACTTAATTATGACTGATTTTCACTACATAAACAATTTTAATAAAAGTGTTTTTTAACGGATCCTGACATCCTACTACTCATTATCTGCCTTACGTGATACTATTATCCGGGGTCATCACGAGGTCCTGGGTTCGAATCCTAGGTCTGACTAACTGCGTATTCTATCTAAATAGCTAGCACTAAAAAATCTCAGTTGCAGTCTGCAGTCTGGAATTGTGACTGGTGCGATGACAATAAGGCAATATAAATACTGCTAGCATCTGGGGTTAGATGTAGAAATGGTTTCTCAATATGGATACAATTAATTACGTCATTTTTTCGGTTTACCGATGGTTCCAATGAGTGACGCACTAAAAACTTGCAAGTTGTGTTATGTTAAAAATCACACTGTCGATATGGACTGAGGAGCCACTTGGTATTTAAAGCAGACTGCTATATAATTTAGTTACTCTGTAACGGTTTACGCGGGCAATACTTGTTTAAATGATAATGAACCTTGCTGCTACGCACATATGTAGATTAATTTATTGACTCTAAAATGGAAATATGTGGAAATGAGACGGCGAGGTTTCAATTCTCGTCTCGGCCCGGCTGGTGGGATATACCATTGGACAACTATTTACAAAGGTATTCTATATTCTCATCTGCTCACGCTTTTCCCACAATAAGCTGTCATGCTAGATAAAAACATTTGGCAGTAACATAGTGGCAGGATTTGTCAAAAGAAAGATCTTCCAGCCAGACGGGTGTCTGGCTGGGCCTGCACCGCCGCCACGAGTTGTTGTCGGGTGCTTGTATAATATAGATAGGTATATACAATGTATATAAGCACCGCATCGTGCTAACTCTCATACCGCGTTCTGCGCCATCTATTGATAGGTAGTCCCAACTATGTAGCGATGTATAGGGCTCGCTACAAATTTATTTCGACCCGAACCGCTTTAGTTTACTGCTTTTTCTAACAGCATGTAGCAAACAAAGATAACGCTCAAATGAAAACACAGGGTACTGTCGTTCCATTCCTACAGACTGATCAGACCGACTCGTTGGTCAGAATGGAATTTAATGAGAGCCTTTGTGTTACCATCAAATTAACTGATTTTATCGATTGTTGTATGCTTCGTGAAGCTTCATTCAGCACAACTAGTTTGGTCGGAACGGACAACATGTATAATCTGCAGGGTTATCAACATTGATATACATACCAACGCCAATCTTAAAACGTTATTGTAGTAAAATTCATGGAAAAATATAAACATGACTCAAGTGGCTCCTGTCTCATGTCACCTAGAGAATAGAGAATAGAAACAAGTAATGTAAATTTAATCATTTTTCACTTATAGCCTCATCAAAATCCCCGCGTTTTCCCCACATAATGCCAACTCCCACTAAATGCCCAACCGATTTGTTTTTTTTTTAAGTACGTAGTCCCACAGTACGATTTATTCGTGTCGTGGAAGATTTGCCCGTGCGGGAATCGAACCCGCGACTATTAGACGCAGTGGGCGGAGCGGCTTAAGCTCTTAACCACTGCGCTAAATCGTCCGTCAATTCCCCGCTATTAGGGGAATTCTCCACAAATCTGGCAACGCTGATAATCTTGTTATCACATATGATTGATACTATAAAAAACTTCATTTGTATAGTGTCTGCCAATGTTTCAGTCTAGAAAATATATATATTAGAGAAAATGATTTTTCAGTGAATGAATGATATTCAGCGTGAAGTTTCAGTACGATACGTACTGTTACTTGACGCGCATTCGTCTTATACGATGAAAATACACAGTACGCGTGTGTACTGCGTGCGATCAATTCACAATTTGGTTTTAGGACATTATCAGTGTGCGCAGCTCGTGCACGCACGTGTCACAAAGCACGCACGAAGCTGTTAAATTTGGTATCTACGTTATGCGCGCTTGCAATTGGGTAGGCACCCTAACACTAGTCAACACGTAAAACGTATCATTCTGCTTCTGGGTTGTTTCTTTATAAAATATAAATAAAAAGAAAAGATGGCGTGAAGAGTTTATTTTGGCCTTTTTTAACAACAATAAATATTTATGAAATGATAAAAACCAGGTACATACATGACAGAATATGCCCACTGCCAATATGCGTAAACAGATTGTGTCAAATTTTGTATATGTGCATGATTTATTGAAACTATAACATCATTATAAAATCTACCTGATATGCATTCTCTTATATGTGTCAAAGATGCAATTTAGCTGCTTCGATTGTTTAATTGTTGGTTTTGCAAAATAATTATGTCCCCAGGAACTGGCACATGTAATGACACTGAATATAACATTTATCGAAGTCTCATTCGCCACTTTAATTAATTAAAATAGAGATCGTTGTAGCATATAAGACTTTGACAAATTCAAGTAAAACCAAGTAGATTTTACCTATTTAAACTTGCTGTTATCGAACTGCAATACCGCACTAAAATGTGGAATGTAGGTAATGGCCCATCGTCGTCACCAAGGAACGTAACATTCAATCTTACCAAGTGACTGACACCTACATTTTCATAATTCTTTACGACAATAAAGCATTCACTCATATCAAGAACACAGAACTGCTATGCAACAACCTTTGACAAACCGAATATTCATCACTAGAATTAACTGCGATTTCGCATCATTCTCAGGCATGTATTTTGTAGACGACATCCCTTAAAACGCTGAAACATATATATATCACCAAAAGTCTAAATATAACAGAAGGGAACTTTCATATCCTTAACTTGAGAAATGATTAGATTTCCCATACAATCTTTAATCCCCTATTTCACCTCGCATTTATTTTATATAAAAGGTATCTTATGACTTTTCCTGGGATGCAATCTATTTCCTTACCAAATTTTATCTAAATCTGTTCAGCGGTTTAAGCATGAAAAGGTAACAGACAATCAGTCACTTTCACATTTATAATATTAGCATGCTTGATCCATTGCTTAGTGTCCCTTCTTTTCTTTTTGATCTGACCAAGGCCATCAGGCTAACTAATATCTGCATCGACACTAAACAAAGTGATCTGACCAGGGATACAGAATAATATTTTATAACAACGTAAATTTACTTTAGGACGCGGGCGAACCTGGACAGTTTAAAGAAAATTTAATGCAAAACAATCAAGGCATGTTTTAAATAAATGTTCCTGTGCTATGAACATTTCATCGCACACAACATTGAGAACGTAACATTACGAGAAATTACTTAATTTAATTAAGCTCTTTCTTGTGTCATTCCTAAGACGTCATTACAGTTACAAGTGAAAACTTTTAGATGCCACTATGTACATGTGAATATTGATGATGAACCGAACTCGGCAGCAATACTATTCAATACTAGAAATCACGTCACTAGCTCCTCCTTTACCAGACAAGTCCAGAATCGCGAATAAATGGTACTTTAATGTTGACGTGATATAGGACGTATGAAATTATATGTAAGCAATTTCTTATGTCCTAGGCGATGTTGCGAAGCCGAGCCAGTCCATAATTATTGCACATTTAAGTATGTATTTTATTAACCTGTATATTTTTTGTTCACCTATACCTTGATAATATAAATCGAGATAGTCTGAAAAATCGGAAGACTAAATAATTAGATACATTTAGGTACACACGCAAATCTTAATTCTCTAATCAGGTAGCAACACATTCTCATTCATTTTTTTTTTTAACTACATGCTCATGTTAACTTGCAGTGTTGCCGAGTGTACCGTGAAACCATCATCCATCTATATCACAGATATATTTTGTATAAACCATTTGTTCTGATTCACATTTCATAATATCCTCCGTAATATTTGATCCAGACTCCCGCAAATAAATTACACCCATTGCACTACACAATCATTAATGCAAACTCTCCATTATAATTTTACACTGTCTATCAAGCATTTGCAGTACTTTTTTCAGATAACAATCAATATCAGGCTAATAAAATAAAACTTTGACATCAAAAAGTGTAAATATTTGACTCAAATAATGTTATTGGTTCTTTTTAATTACACAATATATTTAGATTTTTTGTACTCGTAACCAGATTGAATATAGGTATGCAAGTTACAATTATAATAAATTATTTAATTATAGGTATGAAAATTGACAGTTGGGACATATATTCATTACTTGGATATTGAGAAAATCGTTTGACAATATTTAGTTTCATCTGTTCTAAAAAAAAATCGAAAAACAATTTTAAACTCTTCACTTGACATCCCGAATCATTTTCCCCGAGAGCAGTCGAAGTTTGACACCAAATTGAAAGTAAGGCTCTCTAAAATAATAAAAACCCCAGACTGAGTAATGCGCCATACCTGCAAGCCGTCACAGAATGGTTCACTGCCCAACCGTTACAAAAGCCACAGTATCTATACAACATTGTTCTCTATAGAACCGTTATCATCTTTACCAAATAAGGCTTCGAGGGTAAATCAAGGTGTCTTCTTATGAAAAATTATTCATAAATTAATGCTTCTAAAGTTACCCTCAAATGTCTTAAACCAACAAACTAAACTGTTTACTTACTGTGACTGAACCGCTTCAGAAATTATAAGAAAAATATCTCAATACAAAACAGTAAAGCTAGGTCAAAATGATATTTTACTTGGATACAAAAACGAAACTGTTTTTTTTTAACATAACATTTTGATTACACTCTGATTTTCATATTAGTTGTGATTTTGAATCTGAAAAGATCCATATCATAATGACCTCCCTTTTACAATTACGGCTTCAGTTAGATATTGCTCCAAGCAGCCAGAAGCAATAATTTTTATGCTGATTTTTTTTCGAGACAAAAATGTTGTTTGAGCTAGTCTGACTACCTACCCACTGCTCGGAACTAAGTAATTTTTTTTATAAGAAAATTAAACTGGCGCTAGCTCAAACTACAATCGCGTGGGTAGATATTCGCTATCTGTAGAAAGTCAACCACAATTTATAAAGATCAATGACAAATTTAGGTAGACTTTCACAGGTGATGTTCAGATAAATATTTTTTTATATTTTAACAATGTAGGAATTTACGTACAATATCCAATATGGACAAAGCACGCAAGATACCTCTCCTTGCTAGTCCTGATGTGTGCTATATTTACACTTTAAAAAAGTAACCCATGTCAGGTTAAAGTCTTATTCACGATAAACTATTTACACTCACATTTTGTTACAATAAATTCATTACACTTTTTTACAAATAAGTTTTCTTGTTTTTGAAGTTTTAAACAATTCACCAGTCAGCAAGTCCATCGGGTCGCGGTCGCGGGGCGCGTGCGTGCGGCGGCGAGGCGTTACTTGTCAGCGCCGTCGTCGTCGTCGGGCCGCGATACGTATAGCGCCGGGTCGATCACCTTCGGGATCGGCTTGATCTCCGTGCCAAGCTCCTGCTCGATGCGGTGGAGGGCGAAGCGGTCCTCATAAGTGATCAGGTTGATCGCGATACCGAGATGGCCGAATCGGCCAGAGCGACCTATACGGTGGAGGTAGGTCTCGGCCATGCGCGGGAAGTCGAAGTTGATGACGACGTTGACGGCCTGTACGTCGATACCTCTGGTGAACAGATCGGAGCAGACGAGGTTGCGGCACAGGCCGGCGCGGAAATCATGGAACACGCGATTACGGTGCGCCTGCGCCATGCGGGCGTGTATATAGTAGCAGCAATAACCCAGCTCAGTTATCTTCTTGGCCAATAACTCCACACGTTGGGTTGAATTACAGAATATTATAGACTGGTTTATTTGCAACTAGAAAAAAAATATGTAAATTTTAGCACATCTTCCATCTGGTTTCAATAAACGAGTTCTAGTTCTGCACAAATTGATACTATAATATTTTTCATGAAGGAAGGGTACTGTGACAGTTGTAAGTGAAAAAGAAAAAAAGAAAATTATACTTTATTCAATGGCAATAAGAGGCATGGCCTGTTTCTATACTTATAGTTTTATGCCTTAATGCCGTTGAATTAAATATTAATTTTGTTTGGAATTTAGAACTGTCACTACCCATCTTATGTGAATAATATTATAGATTTTAGAAAGTCACATATATAGGCGTTTTTTTCTTCTATGTGGATACGTAGAAACCCATATATCAGCAACAATGACAAGTCCCACTGTAATAAAGCACAAGCCTATTCCTATCATACAGACACATCATTTAAGGCCCATATTACAAAACGTAAATCAGTCAAATGTTAGTTTTGTAACAAGATTCACATCTCTACATCATACCACATCACTACCATAGAGATTTTTTAGATAGAAAATCGTCAATAACACTGCTCAACAAATCGGACCCAGGACATTGTTATCGCTAGCCACATGTTCCCCATGCCCATGTTCGAAAGCTATGCTCTTGATTATAAAATACTAGCTTCTGCTGCCTGCAACTTCTTCCACGTTAACTTGAGACAGGAACCTAACATTTTTCCAGGATAAAAAGTATTCTATGTGTTAATCCAGGTAATAAACTATCTCATCCATGGTTGGGAGCGAGAGCGCCTGGGCAGCAATGGCGGCCTTCTGCGAGGCCGTCATGTCCGCGAAGGAGGAGGCAGAGCGGGTGAGGGAGACATTCTTTAATCCCACTCGCAGACGGCGCGCTGGGCGAAGGCGCAGGGACTACGCCCGAAACGACCTTCACCCACCGTAATCTCGGCCTGCAGGCGTCGGGGAGGGCACCCCGGCCCCTTGGACATAGCAGGCCCGCGCCGGAAAAGCGCTGCGTCCGCGCAGCCTCCAAAAGGCGGTAGTGGGAGACCGAATTCCCCTACACGTGTCGAGGTCCGCGCCTAACTGCGGACCGAGCGCGCCGGTGCCACAGAGGTCTTGTCAGTGACGAGTCCTGTGGCCCGGCAAAAGGGCAGTAGGACGCCGGGGGGTTTTAGTGGGTGCAAGGCCCACATAACCACCCGGGCCGTGCCCTCGGCCCGGGGGTATGCGTTAGGCATTTCCCCCCGAAAAAAAAGGTTATAAACTATCTGTCTGCCAAACTTCATCCAAATCCAAGTAAGAAACATCTAAACATACTAACTTTCACATTTGCAATATTAGTAGGATAATATTGTGAACATGTGTTGGATTTACCTTTGAAAAAAGTGTATTTAGGCAATGAACTTTCTGCCTCTCTTGTACAAATGCATAGTACTGTGTGACTCCTTTCAGTGTTAGTTCCTCCATGAGATTTATCTCATATGGTTCTCTTAAGTGTTTTTCCATGAACTGCTTCACACTCAATGGGAAGGTGGCAGAAAACAGCAAGATCTGGCGTTCCTTAGGTAATCTGTAATGTTTTTAATACCTTAGCATACCAAAGACTCTTTGCTTGATTTGAACTTGAACTTGATTAATTTGATGTACATTGTGTAATTTTAGCCATCTTGGAAAGAAAGTCCAGGTGATGTATACAATGCCTACTGTTCATTGATAATAAAAAAATAAATGAAAAGAACACTTCAATAAATAGTATCTACCTACTGACCTATCTGAATATTATTACTAATCTATATCATCACGCCAGATCCCTTGCGGGGTAGGCAGAGACTACAGAGATCCAACAGGTTCTTTCCTAATACAAGGGTAGGTTCCCTGTTTCGGATTTTCACCCTCATCAGATGGCCACTAGATACCTATCTAGTGGCCATCTGATGAGCCGCGCCGCCCCTCTCTATTTGCTTTTGCACCTGGTATAGGTGTTTTTAATGCACTGATTCAGTATTTTTATGGAGCTATTACTAATTGATGTGTTCTTTTTTTTAGTACCAGTAAACAGTAGGCATTAGATACGTCACTTGGGTTTTCACTCCAGGACAACTAAAGAAAATGAGCAGCATGGACGCCAGAAAATAGGCAACAGTATCCTTTTACTGAGTTTATAATCATCAACCCGCCTGCCAAACATAGTAATAATTGAATTTGTCCCCTAAATGATCAATGCATATTAGCCCAGTCACCGGCTGTCCTGACTTTGAGGAAACCTGTTTCCAATTATAATGAAGAGTCCTACAGCATCGTCAATTTGACTACCAGTACATTGTAGGGTTAAATAGATTCTACCACCATGTCAGTCTTGCCTCCAGAATCACTCAATATAGACATGTGTCGATCTCTACTGATATGTTACATATAAAACATGAACAAGAACTACAAGATTCGAAACAGTTGTACAGAAAAAAAAAATGCTTCATTTGTATCCGAATCTCGATTTTACATTCACCAGTCTGTCTCACAGAACGAACGAATACATGACCTGATGTCGGTCAGTGGGCTGACTGTGCTTGAATTTAGCTGATTCAAATGATGCCTCATCGGGATTCAAATCTTTGCACTGTTTCAGATACAAATGATTGAATCCGAAGAGTGAGACTATGTCTAACTCAATATACATCCTACAACAACATGGTAGTCAGGGAGATGTTTTATTTGTATACCTCCACTTCATTGTAAATCATTTATAAGCTACTGGACTAACAGCTTACCGTGAAATAACCATGTCTAACATGCCCTTGAAGTCTTGAGAAAGAAGCTTATCAGCTTCATCGAGAACCAGCATCCTGCACTGGTCCATTTTGGCAACTTGTTTATCCATGAGATCAATCATACGACCAGGTGTAGCAATTATGACTTGAACTGAAATAAAATAATCAGAAGTATGTCATCAATATTCTTATATGAATCACATGGTTATGTAAACTTTTAATTTGTATGGAGACTTTACCATTCTGATAAATGCGCATAATGTCATCCCGGAGATTAGTTCCTCCTGTAGTAACCATTACGCGAATATCTGTGTGCTTTGCCAACTCAATGCAAATTTGTGATGTTTGGAGTGCTAGCTCCCTAGTTGGTACCACAATTAAAGCTTGAATAGCATCTTTTTTGGGATCCACCTACATAGAAAAATAAATATATAATTAATAGAAAGTTCCAAGATCTACATATCTTTATAATACAGGTGTTTTTCATCAGAATTAGATTTTTGTCACTTATAGAAAGTGAAGGGGAATCCAAACATATCATCATTATTATATTTAACCATTTGTATGCAATTATTTTTGCCACTCAAGTGTTAAGAGGCCCATCTGTAAGTTAAAGATATTTAAAACAAAACATATTTGGGTCAACTATAGAGGTGAGTGAACATGAACAGATCTTAAAAATTAAACAAAATAAACAAAAAATCAGCAGACCTGTTCCAAAACTGGAATACAATAAGCACCAGTTTTGCCGGTTCCATTTTTGGCTCTTGCAAGGACATCTTTACCACTAAGTGCAATAGGAATAGAAGCCTCTTGAATGGGGGAGGGTTTTTCCCATCCCTTCTCAAAAATGCCCATGAGCAGCTCTCTTTTTAGACAGAACTCTTCGAACTCATTGCCTCTTGTATCTGTCACATCCTGAAATAAAATTTATAAATGTTAGTTTGAGTATGGTATAACAAAAATAAAATTATTTTTTAATATTACATATTTATCACTTGAACAGGATATAAAATTCAAATAAATTATTATAAGAATATATAACTAATACTTTAGAATTCAGTAATGTTTACAGAAATGCTACCAATTTGTAAAAACCCTGGAATTTAAAAAAATAATATTAAATGCACTGCAGTTAGGTAGGAATTCATAGACTTTGTATATAATAGTTGATTACTTTATCTGCAACATTGTTTCAGCTGCAGGAAACAATTTTTAGTAATAATAGAGGGTAGGTGGTTTTGTTTATACTTACACTAGTCTTTATTCTTCTGTCTTTCGGGGGTATTTTTAATTTTGATTTCCAACCGATGTCGTCGATACTTTTATCGACATCACTGTAAAAGAAAATCCATAAAATACACAAATTTAATTTTCAACGTAACAAAGGAAGTGAATAATACACAAACCCTTTATTCTGATTGGTCATACTGTTTCCGACGTGATTACTTGAACTAATTCTATTTTCGGTCATCATTTTGCCAAAAATCCCACTAGGGGCGACTAAAATTAGAAACTTAAGATCACAATTTTTTGTCCAAGTCCAACACTAAACAAATTTTACGATAAATCACTTTTAGACACATATGCTACTTAGAAGTTTATCACGTACACCAACTTAGTCCAGGGATATCTGTAACAACGTAAATAAAACAAACTCATCATAAAGCTAGACACGCCAAGAATATAGGTAAACGAGATTACGAGACGCGTCAACAAGCAGTAAAATAGTACAAATAAATATATAGATTATTCAATCCTTAGCTACTACTCGATTAATTAGTAATACAACTAACATAAATAATATAAAGTTAACATCATTTGATATAGAATAGACGTGTTTTCATAATCAAAACGAATACGATTATAAAGATTACACAGGATAAAAGGAAGTCGTAGTTTTATCGCATAATTTTAATATGGCCGCCAAGGAATACATAGATGACAAGTTGATAAGATTCCCTTGTTGAGCAATAGTTAGGTTAAAAAGTCTGCAATATGTAATTAGTAAGTGCTAACGTGAAAAGTAACAAGATTTACAATTAAAATAAATAAACTTTACCTTGATAAAATTCTACAAAGACGACGACACTCGATAGGTACTCGACGACGACATCACAATGTAACCAAAACAGTGTTGCCAGTTGCAATTTTCCTTGAAATAAACAGAACAAACGAAATATAGTGCGTTTCACGTAGGTACCTATCACTACCACAGACCCATTACCCCTGGTAGCATATGTTGGTACGCTTGAATTTGGTGCTGCCAATGAACATAAAAGCATATACCCCGAATAAAGGGGAAATACGTTTAAAATAGAAAACACATATATATTATATGACTTCAAAAACGCACAGCATAGAGTGAAGAAAGCATGATTAAATCGTTCGAAATATCGAAAATATGCGCTATATGTGTCATATTTCCAGCAATATATGTCAAAATTCTGTCATCACAGGGCGCGTTAATACAAATCCCGCCACTTTAACTGACAAGTGACATTAGCATCTTTTAAATCGTTCATAGTGCATGAAAACTTTTCTTTTCAAATTTAATAATCTGAAAAGTTGCGTTCTACTCATTAAAACCGTAACAAAGTTAACTCCAAAGTGTTAAGTGAGTGTTGGTGATATTCCTTATTCTCAAGCACAGCATTGTTTCTCTTTGGTGGAAAATGGAGCCGACAGGTAACGAATCAGAGAACGCCGGGCGAGATGTTGCTCCGGATGGAGAACAAATCTCGACCCCGAACTCGGGGTCATTGGAAAGCACCTTCTCATCCTCGGAGTTTGAGAAGGGCACAGCATCATCCCTACCAAACAAGCGTTCTCATACCTCCACCCGCAAACGTAAGTACAGACAAGTCAAAACCGATCCGCGCGTTGACACTTTAATGTCTCAAATGCCTTACATTTCTAATTATCTAACGCACCTTCCTTCCTACATGAATATGCACACTCAATATAATGACGCAACTCCAAGTATCAGTACTACCTGTACTGACACTACTAATAATTCAGAGCAATTTCTTACTAAGCCCGCATAGCCGGAAACACTATCATTTGACTGTGGCTGCCTAGGAACAAATATTGATGACCGAAAAATAATCCCAACCAGTGACAAAGAACGTTTTGCTGCGTTAAACAAATTGCAACAATTTGACACTCCAGCATGGAAGGGCATTAGATACAAAAGGGCCCTTTAGGAGTCCCTAGCCTCACCAGGTTTCACAGGCCTCAAGGTGAATGACGAGTTATGTCATTTCAATAAAAGCAAGGACTATTTGGCTTCTACAGAGACCCTACTCGCAGGCCTATCTAACAAGGTCTTAGAACAAAGACAACTACTGCAGACAGGATTACAGACAATTATTGATTGGGCCTGTACCTATCCAAAAAAGCTGCATCCAAACTCTCTTTTTTAAAAATGTCTCACAAGTTTTTGGACCTGGCTAACCAAGCTTTAAAAACTCAGAAACCACTATGCAAATCATCTGTGGGAAGCGTTCCGAGTGCATTGAGATCAGGCGTGACCGCATCCTAAAAGAAATAGGAAACCAGAACCTTAAAAGGACTCTACATAACGTTCCACCAAGTTCTGAACATCTATTCAGCAGAAACGCACTGCAGCTTATTATCCAATCTTTAGGAGGCTCCCAGGTATGGCTAAATACTCCAGCTTACTTAAAAGAAAAAAGGATACAAGAACATTCAGAACCTGCTTTAAACAGGAGGCTTCACCATAGGACAACTACTAAAGTCAGGAAGCCAGAAAAGAAACCAAAACACAACACAAGAAGAGCTCAACCCTTTCGTCAACATCACACCAAAGCAGGTACCTCCAACTCGAACACAAGACAAGCATGACTCACAAAGGGGCTTCAGAGGGGGATGCCTACGACAACACCAGGAAAAATGGGCACAACTCGGAGCCAACCAATTCATTATAAAATCAATAGCCAACTGCTGCCTACCATTTGGGAAAAAACTTCCGTTGACATACCCCTCCAATCATATCCTAGAAAGTCTAACCACCAAATCCTCCCCGGACATGACCAAAATGATTTCAGAATTGAAGGACAAAGGAATTTTAGAAAGGCCATTGAGAACAGACCCTAGATTCTATTCAAAGATGTTCTTAAAAAAGAAAGCAGACGGGGGACTGAGACCAATTTTCGACTTCAGGGCTCTGAATACCTACATAATTGCAAAACACTTTCAACTAATATCACAACAAGACATAGTCAATTTTCTGCAACCCAAGGACTGGTTGGTAAAAATAGATTTCCATCAGGCATACTTTCACCTGTGTGTTGCGGAAACACAGACGATTCCTACGCATAATCTACAATGGCGAGATTCTGCAACTGACTGCCTTACCATTTGGCCTGTCATCAGCACCCCATACATTTGCAGCAGTTTCCAACTGGGTTACGGAAACCCTTCGAAACCGCGGCATCCGGCTCTTGGTATACCTAGACGACTACCTCTTAGCCTGT
Source organism: Phalera bucephala (assembly GCA_905147815.2). NCBI lineage: Eukaryota > Metazoa > Arthropoda > Insecta > Lepidoptera > Notodontidae > Phalera > Phalera bucephala. Next base: position 22,670,925 of record LR990613.1, on the reverse strand, counting down.
CAGAGCAAAGACAAACTAATGGTGCAGGTCGCGGAGACACTTGCCTGTTTGAAAGACCTGGGCTGGCACGTGAACCATCAAAAGTCAGTAATCGAACCCACCCACGAGGTGGAATACCTGGGCCTGAGGTGGAACACCCAGAACCAAACGGTAGCCTTACCAAGACTAAAGGTTCTCAAAATAAAAACTTCCCTGGCAAGGATTGTAAACCAAAACAAATGCTCACTAAAGGAGCTTCAGAGTGTGCTGGGCATGTTGAACTTTGCCAGTCATGCGGTCGCCCAGGGCAGGCTGCACTGCCGCAGAGCACAACTCTTTCTGAAGAAACTCACCAGATCTCCATTACTGGAAAAATAAAACCAGCCTCCCAAACCACAATAACAGGTTGGATACGCTCAATCTTCAAAAAGGCTAACATAGACGCCTCCCCTGGATGCATCCGCTCAGCTGTAGCATCACGTGGATGGCTAGACAACAGACCAATCGAAGACATCCTGAATAGAGGGAATTGGAAATTTGCAGAAACCTTTTCAAAATATTATTATCGGAAAGTAGATAGACCTAGCAGTGATTCCGCTAGTCTATATAATAATTTTAAGACTGCTTAACCCCAAATACTATTGAGATAAATAATTCTAAGAATAATTTAATTATATATATATATATAAATATTAAAAGAAATTCCATTTTAGTGTTATAACTTAACTTTGTGTTACTATCTATATGTTGAAAATAACTTCAACTTAATTAAAACAAGTATTGATTCTTTGCATGAAAATGTATAAAAAAAAACGTTAATTCTTATATAATGATGCATCATTCACATACTATAAGAAGTTTATATTCAATCATATTTTCACAGCTTAGGAAGTAATCTAAGTTCATCGACTTACTACCGAATTTATGGGAAGTCACTTGATCACATTCTAATATGATTAAAAACAAAATAAGTCACATAATTACATGGTCTTTTATTGCTGGATCCATAATGTTTTTAACATTTTAATATTTTCACATTAGCATCTCATTCATTCTGCAGGGACATCCATTATCTGATGAAATCCATGTCAATTCTGCTCACCATCAGATACCAAACAAATCTTCACTCTATGCTGTGCGTTTTTGAAGACATATAATATGACTGTTTTGCATCAAAACAAAACAGGTATTATATGTTGGAGAAAACGCACAGCATAGGCTCAAGGAGCTTGCTGGTGATGAAGATCTAATATCACTTGTCAGTTAAAGTGGCGGGAATTGTATTAACGCGCCCTGTGATGACCGAATGTTGACATATATTGCTGGAAATATGACACATATAGCGCATATTCTCGATATTTCGAACGATTTAATCATGCTTTCTTCACTCTATGCTGTGCGTTTTCTCCAACATATAATACCTGTTTTGTTTTGATGCAAAACAGTCATATTATAGCTTGGCAAAAAAGAGTAACCTGTAATATGACCACCCCATCTACTACGACTCAAAGTGTTAAGATACTTGTTATTTTTGGACTTTTCCTGTAGGTGCCTTTTAATTGTATTACTTTGAAGTGAAGCGGGTTATTTAACGACTCAGAAAGGTCAAGAATAGTACTGAATAATAAACAAATTATTAATTATAGGATACGTTACTTACTTTACGAAATCAGTTTCCACTCCAGTCCCCATATACAAAATCGTCATAATAAGAAGCCTAAAACATATAACCCGTGATGAACCCGCCTCAATGTATTATTAATAATCCTACTATTAAATTAATTTTAACCTCTGTAATTGAAAAGACTAGTGGTCGCAGTTGGGCATTCATGGATTGTTCTATGTATAAATATCATCACGTCAAATCTTTTGCGAGGTAGGCAGATTAGAATATCAACAGATTCTTACAGACCTTTACTACTTCCTCTACTCCCATACTTCATTTCACATATGTAGGTTGTATATGATAATAAATGCATAGTAATAGGGAAAATGAAATCACACATTTATAGGTTTCTTTTAAAAATCAAGTAAATCGGAGTCAAAACAGTTTAAATCTAAATATACTCCTCCGAATGTCCGTAAATTGCATTTGCTTCCCGCAACATCATAGTATCTAATCTAATGTCTCATTGGTGCGATTATCGTCTCGAAGACTGATATCGAATTCATTATAGTATATACCCCTCTTCTCTCATATTCTTTTGTCAATACCATGCTTACATTAACTTTTCCAGTCAACATCTGTTATATTTTAAAAAGATTGCTCGGCTGCCTCCTGCTGGAAGAAAATTATACTAATTTACAAATAAACATAATATTAATTAAGAAATAACGGACGACAATGTGTCCGATATTTTTTTGGCTTATGCCAAGCTTGGAAAAAAAAATGTCACCGTTTTCAAAAATTTTTCTGATATATACAAAAACTCAGTATTAATTCGTACATCTATCAAGTATCAAAAATATTGAGTTAAGGTATACACCATATGTTGAACAACAAGAAATAACCTTTATTATTAATTTGTAAGCAAGACAACTAAAACCAATATTATCGAGAATTCTGAGTATTCCAAAAGTAATATGAAGGTCTCATTGGCTTGGAGAAGCTAAATACAATTGATAAATACCTCTCATATCTACAGTTGGTTTGTAAACATTTACGATTTGGGACAAAATGTATCCCGCTTCAAATTCGGCCGAACATCACAGAAAAACATTATGCATCACTTTTTTACCACAAATACGAGTACTAAGAGGTTTATTCATTTTGAATAAATATGCGAGCCACCAGTGGTTGATAAATCTTTGAATTGTAATAAAACATGAAGATTAGTTGGGAATAAAGTTCGATGACACAGAAGCTACTAGCAATTGTCAATCAAAGTTGCCCTATTGATCGTTTTTTAGTTCTAACTGTCACCGCGTTTTTTTCTGCCAAACTATACATTAGTCCATTCAAGATGACTCCAGAAATAGAGTTATCTATATCATCACGCTAAATACCTTGTAGGATAGGCAGAGAGTACAAAGTTCAACAGAATCTTTTATAAGGGTAAGAATGTTAGGGTATTAACATTAAATTTGTATTTTTCGATCTATACCAGTTAATTGGATGGAATTGAAATGAAAATAATTTCTAATGCTTTTATACCACAATACAATGTCGAGAAAAACGGGTAACTGAAATATGGAAACTGGCAACATTATTTTACCTACCTATCATGACTCTGTCATCATAATCGTTATAAAATAATTGAAAGCACTTTCTCAGGTTTTACAAGCTCACGGATTTTTTCTATCCTGAATACCATTTCTGTTTACCTTTTCTCAAAATCTTGGACATGATTACATAATTATTATTCAGGAAATAAAGAACACACACTGACACTAGCTGTCTACACTGACAAATAATGCTACCATCCTAACGCCGAAGGGTAGTGGTACGCAGGGCATTTTAGGTAGGTTTCAGGTATAGGTATCATTGCTAATTCGATAGTTATTTAAATATATGCCATAAAACAACTGAACTATGAACCATAAAAAATATCATTATTATCTACGCTAGTATTTTTTGGATTTTTATGGCAATAATTGGAAAGTCAAAAGAGCTTATTGAATTTAATGACCGCGCTTTTCAAAATATGCACTGTTAACAGTTTTTTTTTCATTCCAGTGCTTGATTAACGGGCTTTGAAAAAACGCGTGTACTAACCGTAGGGTAACATTGTAACGATACAAGATCTTTGACAAAAAGTGATGAGAAAAAGTGCCTTCAATTTCCATCAAAACGCCCATCGCAGTTGGTCTATAAAATTTCCATGGCTTTACGGTCCTGGTTGGAGTATTCTATTAATTTCATTATCATCTTTATAGCATTATTCATCGGGGAATCTAATTAGTTCGCATAATATTATTTTATGTATGCAACTAAAAGACATAGTCTTCAAAAAATAATTAAAAAGTTTGTGGTTGTCCATGGTTGTTATCTTAAGCTGGTAAAATGGGTAAAATTATTAATTGTTATGACAGTATCTGTCACTCTGTCATTACTCCGCACCACAGAGTACTATATACAAACTGGCTCCGCACAGTTACTCCGATGATATGTCAACACGCGCTCATACTAACATTGCTTTGCTTTTAGATTTTAAAGAATTTACCTACTGAACTATAAAAGAATATTTTTTTCAACTTCAACACAATTCTTCACAATGTAAGTTTATCAGAGAATGTAGTGATTCAAATTATATTATTTATCAGCTTTGAAAATTACATAGATTGAGTAGTAACAAGGCCAAGGTCCTATCGTGGTGTGAACACTTCAAATATTATATATTTTCAGGACAGAGTACTGGAAATCGCAGGCCCGTAAATATTGCGAATTTTGCAAGTGTTGGTTTGCTGATAACAAAGTGGTATGTTTTGTATCTGGAATAAATTCTATATTATACTACTATAATGTCATGTAACTGACTATAATGTCATTTCTGTATTTGCAAAATCAATATAAATTTATTAAAACATGGTACGTGTCTCCATGAGACCCACAGATTATACCTGAGCTATGATTATAAGGCATGGGTTTCAAAGTCAAAGTCAAAAATCATTCATTTGCTTAGGCCAATACATAAGCACTTACAAACATCAAAATTATTACATTTTTTATATCTACCACCGGATTGGAACGCAGCCTCCACTGAGAAGATCTGTCGAGAAACTCAGTGGGCTAGTCTTTTAACTAAATTTGTTTGGCCTTTCTGAAAAACATTTTTTTTCAAAATTGTATTATACAGCATTGTTTAATTTTGCTGATTGAGGAGCTGCTCAAGCCCAATCTGTTTTATCGTCAAGATAATCCGAAATTTTGTAATACCCTTTCTTAAAGAGTCTAGTTTAATTGCCTTTATAAACTTATTATATAGTATATATATGGGTAATTTGTTGGAGAAGCGTATACATTGCCCCATGACGAATTACTAATTCTGTGGAGAAGAGTAGAATGTACAATAAGATCATCTTTGTTCCGTGTATTAACATGATGAATGTCGCTATATTTTAAAAAAAAACTGATATTCTTTTAACACATAGAAGATTTTCATATATAAATTGTGAGGTAACAATTAGAATATTTATTTCTCTAATTTTTTCCTTAAGGGAAGCTCTTAGGGCCAAATTGTAAATTGCTCTAACAGCTCTTTTTTGCAAAACGAAGATGGTGTTTAGTTCCGCAGAGCATCCCCATAGCAGTATGCCATATGACATAATACTATGAAAATAAGTGAAATTAACAATTCTAGCTGTCTCAATATCAGTTAATAATCTAATTTTCTTTACGGCATATGCCGCTGAGCTGCAACTACCAGACAATTGTTTAATATGGGGGCCCCATTGTAATGGCACTGGCATCAATAGTGATACCTAGAAAAACAGTTGACTCTATAAGATCTAAATCCACGCCATTTATTTGTACATTGGTTGCTACCAAAATGAGAAGATTATTAATGTTGAACCAATGAACAACCTTAGACAGTGCGTTGTTCACATCGTCATAATTATGGAGCTGTCTCTTAATTTTGAATAATAGAGATCATCTGCGAACAGCACAATGTCCTGATTATCCCCTACATTATATGGTAAGTCATATATGTGTATGAGGAATAGATATGGGCCGAGAATCGAACCCTAGGGCACGCCTATTGTCACATTAGAACCGGGAGATCGTTTTCCATTAACATCGACCTTTTGAATTATATCACACAGATAAGAAGTCAAGAGGTCGAGAGCCCTGTTCCTAATTCCGTAATCCGTAATGGTGTAATTTTCTGAGAAGAGTTTCATGATGCACACAGTTAAAAGCATTGGACAAGTCGCAGAATATACCTAAAGCACCCGGCGAGTTCTCCCAGGCCTCAAAAATATTCTTCATTAAGTCAAAGCCTGCATCAGTAGTTGACCGATTCTTAGTGAATCCAAACTGGTTTTGGTGAAGTAGTTTATGACTACTAAAGTGGCTTACATCTGATTTAAGAGAATTTTTGCAAATACTTTTCTTAACGTGGGCTACACAGAAATAGGCCGAAAGTTATTTGGATCTGATGTGCTGTCCGATTTGAAAAAAGGAATCATTCTGGATTCAGATCAGGAAATACACCACAGGCAACACAACCCTTGAACACAGATGCCAAGTGGGGGCAATAATATGAATCACAGAACTAATAGTCTTTACAGACAGCCCCATATGTCCACCGTGTTTTAATTATTTAGATTATTAAAAGTATTTATAATATCTTTCCCACTGACATCCGAAAATTCAAATGATGCGCCGCATTCAGAAATACTTTGTTTAAGAAGCGACTCAGCCGAAGTACAAGACGTTTTTCACACATATAGGCCCTTTGCAATGAATTAGTAGGTAACAGGTATGTAAGTCTCAATTTCTGAAAAAGTTAACACAAACACACAACATCTGGCCCTAGCAGGTGAAATACTATTGTAAAGCATAGAAACAGAACAAGACCTATGTAAATGAAGTTTTTATAAGTTAAGTTTCTATAAAAAACGTAGCCCCACACTAGGATTTATTCCTGTGTTGTGGGTGCGTTTACAAACATGAAAATTCACATACACAAATACCCAGACCGGAACAAATAATTGTGGATCACACAAAGATTTGTCCCATGCGGATATCGAACCCGCGAATGTTAGACACAGTGGGCGAAGCAGCTTAAGCTCCTAACCATTGCGCAAAAGCGTCCACGGTGGTTGGTCCAGTTTGGTTGAATAGAAAAAGGTACAGATACCCGCCAGCATAATTAGCCATAACTAATCATACTTAGCTGATTGTGAGTTGCCCCTTAGATAGGCTCTTAAAACGGTAGTCAAACTCATAGTTAACTGAAAGCAGAAGGAGTGTGGGCAGCTTAGGAATGTGGAAAGGTGTGCTACACTTTGACAAAAGCTACATGTGACATTATGGCCTTTAGCCACAAAGCTTACAATGAGAAGATGGCCTAAACTAGAGAGCCTGTTGAATTCCTAAAAGCCTTGATATCATTGTGGTGGGTGTGGCTTACCTCAGTTTGTCATTGCTACTTAATCCATTTACACTTCTGCTCAAGTTCGCACCCTAAATATGAAGTGATGTATCATAACATGCAATAAAGAACTTTTTAAAAAAAGGGAAACCAACTTCGCGACGTTTTTTATTTTACAATTTTTAGTCATGAGTGAATTTATTATTATTATTTAGGTACCTAATTTATATTATCCTACTTATTTATACAGTGAGGTACCTACAAGATTGATATAAAACTGATAATAACTGAATTTTCACATTCATGCTGTTTGCTGTTTAGGAAACCCCTGGTGTATCTTCAAAGCCCATTGTCCAATACCAATAAAATTTAAATTCGACCATCACGGAGCTATACTGAACCTAATGCAAAAAGAATCATCAAAATCAGTGTATAAGCAAAGAAATTACAAAAAAAATACAGACGAATTATGAACCTCCTCCTTTTTCTGAAGTCAGGTATAGTAGGTAACCTATAGGATTGATGGAATACCCATACCATCTCAATCTACGCATTCGTATTGTATGTCGTTAAGGAGTTCCCTGGTGTATCTTCAAAGTTCAAGGTCCAATACTGATGAAATTAAAATGGGACCACCTTGAAACTATATTAAATCCAGCGGAAAAATAATCATCCGAATCGGTTTATAAGCAAATAAGTTATAAAAAAAACAGACGAATTATGAACCTCCTCCTTTTTTGAAGTCTGTTAACATTCTGCTTAATTCTATAATAGGGTACCTATAGGATTGACGTAACACCCATATTGTCTCAATTTGCATATTCCTATTGTTTGTCGTTAAGGAGTTTCCTGGTGTATCTTAAAAGTCCAAGGTCCAATACCAATGAAATTAAAACGGGACCACCTTGAAGCTATACTGAACCTAATGCAAAAAGAATCATCAAAATCGGTCCACAACTGATGGAAATATCGGTGAACATACATAAAAAAACATACAACCAAACATAGAACCTCCTCCTTTTTGAAGTCGGTTAAAAATTACTTGGATCTACATTCTGGTCACAAAAATAATATCAAATTTCACTTGTAAGTATTTATTCATAATTTATTAGAATAGTTCTATATTAAAAATGCCACTGAACATACATGTAACATTAACATGAACTTTTAGCTTTTACCAGTTCCTGCCAGATGGCAAATACAAATGTGGGTTGGGGGTAACATCCCTCTTGCCCTGTGCTACACCACACAGTGCCATGCTTAAATTGTATAGGAATATTATATTAAGAGGAGATAGCGTCTCCTCTTCGTATTTGCTTCGTGCCTTTAGCATTTATACTTTCTAGAGTATGTGATCTAGCATATACCTCAAATAACTCCTCTGGACAGCAATGAAGGCATGCTGAGGTGGGGACCTAACGTATTTTGGAGCACTTATGTCTATATTGTTGTAATTAGCCATCACCTTGCTACAAACTGTATGCTGATCTAAAATCATCATCATCTCAGCATATTCTTGTCCACTGTAAGTCCGGTGAAGCTGTAAAGGCCTCGCGGCCAACAGCGTATATCACTCAAACACACACACTTGTCCACTGCTGAACATAGGCTAATGCCACCTGTATCCAATGGCATTCTGCAATCTTCACAAGATCGTCGCTCCATCTAGCAGGCGGCCGTCCCATGCTGCGCTTGCCAATACTTGGTCTCCGGTCTAGAATCTTTCTGACCGAACAGTCGTCCTATCTGACCCGCCTATTGCCACTTCAGCTTACTCATCCTATGGGCTAGTTTGGTGACCTTGGTTCTTCTACGATTCGACTCATTCCTGATTTAATCATGTAGAGAAACGCCGAGCATAGCTCTTTCCAATGCTCGCTAGGCTAAAATAATATGTTGTTATTATATTAGTTGAATGTTGATACACACAGTACACCTTTGCCACACTCTAAGCCCAACAGGGTATGCTACAGAGAAACAAGATGCGACGTAGACCTAAGTAAATCTATATACCTGTAACAACAATATAATTGATTTGATTTTATTTGATTCTAGTAGATAATTTGATGGTATATGAATTTGGCCCTATCTGTTCACATAAAGATAACGTTATATTTGTTTAACTGAATGTTGTACCTTATTGCAGTCAATATCATTCCATGAAAATGGCAAGAGACACAAGGAGAATGTCCAGAAGCATATATCTCAACTAACCAAGAAAAGCACTAAAGAACTTAAACATAAAGAGAAAATAGATGATGACATCAAGAAAATGGAAGCAGCTGCGATGGCTGCTTACTTGAAAGATGTGCAGAATAATGCAGACCTAACTTCACAGGTTGAGTATGACAATAAATAAAGACGGGTGGAAAGCACAAAAAGTCATCTACAATCAAGTCCATATTTTTACTTTTAACTTAATGAATACAATGAACTTTATAATATACTGAAATTATTTTTAAGTTTAAATATAGTCACTTGGCTGCATCGAAATCAGTCTATAATATAAAAAATTGTAGCGCTTTTTCTTTCTAAGCACTCTACTTAAATGTTAAAATTACTGCTTAAAAGTGATGTTTATATAATTTAACGAAGTTTATATATTGCAACCACCGATATATTGTGATCATGACATAAAATATAATGCTTTAAAACATAATGTCCTACAATGTTCAAGCTGCTAAAATGTGTGCTTCAGTCGTTTCTCCAAAGCTCCCATGGTGTTTATTTATTTATTCATTACATAAGCCTTATTCATTACTCCTAATAGATTTCAATTTTGTTTATATAAATAGACCTAAGGAGTAACCCTAAGTGTCTTTTAATGTATTATATATTATTTTTCTGATTAAAATCTAAAATAAACTTAATTTCTATTTTATTAGAGCATCAATGAAATCCTCGGCCAGAGTAGTAGTGACACAAACACAAGTATTGCGGGGGGCCAAGTTAAAAAGAAGACACCACCAGTATGGCATGAAGTTAAAAGTAATGATGGCTCATACTTTTGGAATACTGAAACAAATGGTAAAGGATTTATGTTTTAATATATTTAATAAACAAAACTAGAAACTAAAATTATGAATTTGAATTTTAAAAATGGTGACAAATACTGGATTAACAAATAAACTAAAACAGCAACAAAATATTGGTGCCAGAAAGCAATCTTGTAGACTACGTTAGGTTGGAAAAAGTTTCACATATTGACAGCCCCACCAAATAAAAATGTAATGTAAAAACAAAAACAATTCAAGTGAAAATAAGAATATTTTAATAATTTAATATAATGAACTATTATATTACCATTATTGACTATTATTTCATGTAATTATACAACTCCTATTGGAACTGTGTACTCTGCCGTCCTGGCAATGTAGATGATATAGTAGTAGTTTATGTAAAAGTTTAAATTGTTACAGAAACAACATGGGATCCACCTGATGAGTTCTTGTCAATAACAGAACAAGAGAGTGATAAACTGAGAGATGAGGAAATGGAAAAGAAGAAAGAGAAAGTAAAGTAAGTTATAGTCGCGGCAGCTTCGCGAATCACCTATGAAGGATGACTTCAGTGTTAAATAAAGTTATAGTCAAGTAAATACATGCTTGACTAATTGGCTGGTAATATATGAATAACAATTTGTGATCATTTAGGACTTATTATGAATTCACTAACTGTCTATCTATCTACATTTGGAATCCATTTTAGCATATCTATATGAACAATATAGAGAGACCCAAAAGTGGTTTGTCAGGTAACGTAAACAATCATAAACAATCACTACCGGTTCCAATATTTTATGCGAGGATGGATTTGCCTACTACGGATCGAATTCTATCCGTAGAAGGCAAATCTTACCTACAGATGAATATTGAAACCGGCCCTTAGTGCTCTCCTATAAAAAATAATTATATATATATTTTTAATGATAATTTATTCGTCTTTTTATAATTAGATAGATAAAGTATGCAAGGGGGACACCTGCCATTTACGCTTCCCAAGTCAACCTCTCCTGCCCGCGGTGCATCCTGCTAACCAACGGACGAGGCTCTGACGACCGACAATGGCAGTATAACCATTCAAATATGGCGTAACTAAATTTTTAACCAGACCGGTGACGGGCAGCAGCGTCACTAGTGCGAGAAGTTGCGCCCTGCGATCGACAACCCGTATGCCTGGCGTTGCGATTATAGGCAAAACCTTTCATGGCAAGTCGGAATATTCCACGGCCCCCCAGTTCCCGGTCGCTCCGCTATTCTTGACCACGGCGGCGGTCACGGTTCCGGCGGGACAGGGGGTGCGAAAAATTTTCGGGCTACGGTAGACCGCCAACCTTACAAACATGAACTGACCTTGGCTACGTATAACGAACCTACGCTGCGACTCGATGAACATTTTCTGCAGTTAGAAGATGAATTGAAGTGCATAAGATGGCACGTTCTGGGTTTATATGAAGTTCGAAGAGAGGATACCATAACCCCAGAATCTGGCCATCTTTTGTATTTTAGAGAGGGAGACTAACTTTTCCAGGGTAGCGTCGGGTTTCTGGTCCATAGTCTTCGCTTACAACGTTGTAGGAATGTCCAGTGTGTCGACAAGGGTAGCATACCTCATAATTAAGCTGACCGAGAGGTACACCCTCAAGATCGTGCAGGTTTATGCACCGTCTTCGGACGAGGACATAGAGGTACTCTACGAGGACATCTCTAAGGCCCTTCATAATACCTCTAGGGCTCACTACAACGTTGTCATGGAAGATTTTAACGCCAAAGTGGGAGTAAAAACTGACAGAGAATCCTCAGTTGGACCATATGGCTATGGCAGCAGAAATGACAGGGGACAAACGCTCGTCAACTCTTGAAAGAGAAGGGCTGTTTATGATGACCTTTTTCTTTAAAAAACAGCCCCAATAAAAGGGGACGTGGCAAAGCCCCGATGGTAAAATAAAAAATGAGAGACTTCATTATGGCGGATAAGAGGCACATATGCAGAGATGTCTCAGTGATCGCAAGGTTTAAAACCGGAAGCGACCACCGGCTCGTACGGGCCACTCTGAATATACAATGCAAGCGCGAAAGAGTCCGCTTGAGGAAGTCCGGGCTGAATTTTCTCCAAGCCGCTATCGGTTCCCAAGCTTTTCAGCTAAAATTGGAAAACCGATTCGCTGCCTTAGAAACCACTGACAGCGTTAATCAGAAATTCGAGCAAGTGGTACAGACTCTTATAGAAGAGGGCACTAAATTCTGCGAAACGAGGCGTACAGGCAGGAAATCTAAACTTTCGACGGAGACTCTGGAGCTTGTGAGCGCACGACGCTAAAATGCTCCCTCAACCTTGTCAGAACACCGGGCCTGAAATGAAAAGATTACGAAGCTGGTCCGACGCGACCTCCGCGCTTTCAACACGTTTGAGATTGAGAAAGCCATCGAGCAGAACCGGAGTTCGATAGTGTTCGTCCAGTCACTTGAGAGAAACCACTTGACAAGGTTGACTATACAAGCGGGTACTGTGATCGGTTCTAAGCCGGAAATCCTCTCTGAAGTCAGGAATTTCTATAGCCAGTATAGAGTGATTAACCACCTAAACTCCCTAAAGGCTCGACCGTGTTCGCACTGTCATCCCTTGGCCTTCTGCTAGAACTGCCAATGAAAAAAGCGCCAACAAAAAATGAACAGAGTATTCTTATAATAGTCATCTTCTCCTTCTGAATGGCTTGACTTATGGCTACTATTTTGTACTTCTGGGTCATCTGGATGGTTCTTAGCTATAGTTGGACTGGCCAGGTGGCATTGTTGTCGACCGGGTCCGCTATGTACACTTGCAAACCTGCGGGAAAGTTTTAGCAATTTATATAAAACAGAAGCATACTTCAAAATATCAAATCAGTAGAAGTTGTGATATAATGTTTGAGAGATGATTCTAAGCTAACATTACACAAAATTCATTATATTGCGCCTTGATACATAGTATAACTCATGAATGTGAGAATACCCAAGTATTTACCATTATTTATTTTGCAGTAGTGCTGTTATCCAGAAGTAAAACAACGCCACGTCTACTACCTGCGGATAAAAGCGCCTTCTGTGTGTATCTCTCGAGTTATGGGAGTGACGACGTCTTAGTCAAAAAAATAAATAAAAGAGCCTAAAGAACTAAATTCAATAAACACTAACCAAGTTACTAGGGATTGCAATCCAGCAAAGTGGGATCCCGCAATCCAGCGAGATTCAGCATAATTTTAGGAACTGTAGAATCCCGCAAATCGCGCAAATTCATTCCAATTTGCCGCCTTAAATTAACTTCCCAGCGCGTTGCGCGACGCAAATTGATGCGACGTTGCCGTTCCGTCGTTTGTTTTGCATTATTCGGTATTTAATTTTTTTATTAATTTTTTGAAATTTCTGTTTACTTTAGTAAGAAAAATTAAGACTATTAATAAACTTTTACTAAATTTATATAATACTCTAAATCTCGCAATAAAGAAGACCGATTATAATTATCTCAAATTAGGGTAACAAGTTACAGTGTTGAGTTTGGATTAGAAGTTAACTAGAGTACAAAGATTACAAAATTAACAAATATTGGTATTTGCTATTGTTTTTGAACTTTTTGTTATTAATAAGTAGTCAAAGAGTAAAATACTTAGACAATTAGGTGCAGTAAAGATAATGGCGATTTTTGAATTTTTAATAAACATTTGATAATGTCATAACAATAATATTGATGAAAATAAAAAAAAAACATATTCTTTGCGGGATCCCGCTGGATTGAAGTCAATCCAGCAAAAATCCCGCGGGATTGGAAAAATGATGGATTGCAATACCTACAAGCTACCAGTCACGGTATAAAAAACAATATATAAAAAGGTTTTATATATTATTTCCAGAAAGCGCCAACAGATGGAAGCACAGAAAGAAGCTGTAAAGGAAGTCAAGGCTCACATGGCGCGAGAGAAAATGAAAGAATTGGCTGTTAAGAAAGATCCACCGCCAGTCAAAACATTCACGGAATACGGACCAACACCTCGCGCTACCAAGCCCTACGGGTCTTGGACGCCAGTAGTCAATGAGTATGTTAAAGATTTTACGAACTTGATGTTCTTTTAAATTTGTGGTAGGTCGCCAAAACAGCAAACTTTTTTTTTTGGGTCTATTCCCGCCACACATTCTCACCATTGTAACTCCTGTAAGCCAGGATCCACAATGGTCTTCTTAGATGACGCCAAGGTTGAACCTTGGAGTGTTCCGGGAAGCGCTTTATTTGTCTCGGAACCCGCAACAAATTTAATTAGAAAGAAAAACAGAAGGAGTAGGAAATGAAAAATTCCACTTCCCTCCTTTGCAAAGCGGGAGACACAAATCAAAATTAAACAAACAGAACCAAAGACAGCAAACTTGAAAATATTAGAGGTGGAACATATTTCAAAGGGGAGTGTTAAAATGTTGAATTGTAACTTCAACTACAAGTTACAAATCTCACACCCCTTCGCCCCTCAACACGGGGCTCGTTCCATTAAAGCATTAGTTTTCAGAATAAACGTATATTGGCATCTGATTTTATTTCACTGTGGCTACGATTCATTTTAAATTGATGGCTTTGAAAGTTTTTTCAAAGCTGAATGTCAAAAGACATAGACTAAAGGAAGGGCGGGACCATTTTTACTTTCAAGGGGCGAACGAGTTCAGTTAGGCACAGGCGAAACATACGGGGGCAATTTGTGAGACTAAGTTACAATTCAATATTATAATTTAACCAAACTAAATAACGCGCACTAGCGTGCGATTTAGAGAAGGTAACTTCAATCCACCCTGGATTAAAGTTACCTTTTCCGAAAGGTTACGCAAGCATTGTCATTAAGAAAAAAAATCATCTTACCCACTTGAGATCAATTACCCAATTTCTTTAAATAAAAGATAGCTACTGGGCGTGAGACGCGTATCTGTGTCACCTAGCGCTAACTTCACTCCGGCTAAGTTAAATCGCGCGCACTGTAATTTACCTTTTTTAATAGGTACCCCAATTAGTTGATGAATGTGTACTATGGAAGAAAATGCCCAGATCCTGTTTTTGTTCCGAATAAGATGTGATCAGTACCACGTAAATTGGTTAGTTACTAACGCTGGTCATATTCCACGGTCTAAATCGCTTGTCTAATATCTTTTTTGATGATAATAAGTATCTGTAGGTCTACCAAGAAAGTTTCAATCCGAAACTTCGGAGCCGAACGATACACGAATGAAATACGATGCGTGTACCTACCATGAAGTTGTATCGGATTTATTTCTTTCGGTCTGGCACCATAGCCTTGTTCGTGAATGAATGACAGATGAGGTAATAAATGAAGTAGTATAAACTAACCTAATTAAAAGTGCATTCGTTTCTTATCAGCCACATGGTTACTTAGGAACATTCTAAATTAGTCGTGTAAAATTGTTAAATGTCAATCGGTCGTAATATAAAGGCGCAAATCAAATAACCTAAAGGCGCGAACTATGAATATAATGTTTCAAAATTTCGCAAGTATTCATAAAAGTGAAATAGCACATTTAATATTTATAAACTGACAATAGAAGTCGATGTGTATTAGAAACCACAAATATATTATTATCTTTTTGTTTTTCCATTTTTTATATTTTGTTTTTTTACGTATGGGAACGGCAACAAAGGCTATTTGGTTATTTAATAAAAGCAACTCGACAAGATTTATTATGAGAAACGAGCCACCGCAACCTAATTGGATGCCCTTCTGCTTTCGATCTTTGAAAGGATTGTTACAAAATTCGTGTTATTTCGTATGTTTGTACTCTATATTAGAAATAGCAATAATAATATTATAAAAACACCAAATAAATCCAGTTTGAACGCATTTATTGCTTTTAGATATCAACAAAATCACCACTAAACCACTCGTATTTAAATTAAAACACCCAAAATTATAAAATTCAACCTTAGGAAAGTAAAATTTACCTCTTTAGTTTTCGTATAATTGAGATTAAAATCGCGGAAGAAGTGCTGTCAAAATGCCGAAACTTCGTTTGTTCGGATCACTTCATGGTAGCCTTTTACGGCGGACGAAACGTCACAAGCCGTCTTCGGGGCCAATTTCGGAACGAAATTACTTTGTGGTAGGAATCGCCCGAAACTTCGGAATTACGTTTCATGGTAGACCTACTGCACGTTAACGAAATGACAGTGGTATTATTGCGTAGCCGTGGAGTGTTGTTTCATTAGGATTTGCAGAACATGACCCTACGCCAAAAATGGTCGCGGATCAAATAAGAAATGAAGCGTGTTCAGTAATGTTCAGGCACGTGACTAGATTATAAATATGCTCAAGGTGCCCTGACTTTTGCGCATGATAAATAACCGCTGTTGATCCTGTACACATAAAAATACACTCGTATGCATTATTTATTAACGATGTACGTCTATTAATATTAGGCTCACATGTAAGAATAAAATATTCATGGTAGTTCCCGTAATAGGGTGTAATTATGTATGTATTATTATTCATCGATTAGTAAAAGAAGAGCATTTTCCAGCAATGGGACACACTGATTTATTAATAAACTTTAATAGAATCTTTACATTGTAACGTCATTGAAAAAAAATATATATAGGAGATTTTTTAACTTTGCTTAAAACCCTATCTTAGTCATTGTTGGGCCACTTTTGTTATATCCCAAGAAAATAATATTTAACTTGTTCAAAGTAATCACGACGAAACATAAACAACCACAATACTTTCAAATATCCTGCAATACACATACTTCTTGACAATCTACACGAGCATAGTGACATCACAATCAGTCTAACCACTAGCGTTGCGTTTTGCTAATTTTACTAGTTAAGTCTCGGTACTAAGTCCAACTAATATTTTAAACGTGAAAGTTTGTATGTTTATACATTATGAATAAAATATTGTATTTATATTTTATTCCTCCCTCATAATATTCTGTAGTGAAATTAATATCCATGAAACATTTCTTCATACTATTATGATATTAGGAGTATATGGTCCAAATATTTGCGTCCTACATACAAGCTGTAACATAAGAAACGCAAGACCTGAAAGTAGTTTGTTCTAAATCGGTAACTGAATCGATTCCAACAACTTTTAATGTATTTTACATTTTTAAATTTGCAAAAAATACTTTTACTCCTTCAGTGCGCTGTAAAATATATATATATATATATATATATATATAATAAGTATAAAAGTGCTTTAAAAATTTGGTTTTGTTTTGACTTTATGAAGCAATTCTCTTATCGGGGTGTCTGAGGTCCTGCGATTATTATGTTACACCTTGTATATGACTGATAATGTATTGCACTGAGAGGCTCTATTTTATTTACAAACATAATGACTATAGACACGTTTTTACATTTTCCTTTTTTAAATATAGCACTAGGAATTATTACTGTGTCGTGGGCATGGATATAATACAATGGATTGACCACTCTGCGAAAAAAACGGGATGATAACGATACTCACTGAGAGCCCTACGTCTCTTTCTAAGTAGGGTAACCAAACATTGGCACGATTATGGACTTGTTGACATATAATTAACGTGTAATTCTCGGGCACTGTTTATTGCCGTAATTCTTTCTTTCTACGTATATGCCACATCTTAAATGAGTAATAGTCAAAGTTTTTGATTAAATTGTCCATTTTCTTGCTGACTGTACATTTTTTTTAGAATCTGTAAATTCAGCTCCAAATATCGCAAAAATTTAGGATAGTCCCGTCGAGCCGTTTTTCTGTATCTACAAGGGTTGAGATAGCTGCCCTTACTGCCCCATCTTAATCCATTCTGTATATAAAGACGAATTGAGAACCTTGTTCGTTTTAAACTCGCTAAAACATGGTTTATAACGTATTTAAAGAACATCATAAATAGGTACAGTCTGTATTAGTTCTACCTTATGGTCACCGTACTGCATCGTAATAGGTGCGAGCGTGACACCGGACTTCTGGTTATTGCTCTCACTCATCATGGTTTCTCGAGTTGTTTAAATCATAGAAAATTCAATGTCGTGCTTGTAAGAGTTTAATTTACTTTGGCAATTTTTTGACAGTCCTTTGTTTTATATCCATGGTCGTGGTTGCGTTTGTAAACAAAAAAATCACAAACACTCAGACCGAAACAAACATTTGTAGAACATAAATAGATTTTTTCCCGTGCAGGCGTCGAACCCGCGACTACTCGATCCAGTGGGCAGAGTGGCTTAAGCTGTTGATCACTGGACCAAGCCGTTATCGAATTAGTTTAGACACAATTCATATCTCTTTTACTGTTAACCAATGTAATGTTACTAATTCAAATAAACACTTAAATTAAAGGTGTATTACTTCCATTATCCGTATTTTGTAGGCCCGTAGCAGCCATCGATCTTCAGTTACCAAAATCGGAAAAGGAATTGCCTCCTCCACCGGTGATAATGGAACCTGAAGTGATACAATTCAAGGAGAAACGTGTCACGTCACTCGGGGACGAGCCCGTAGAGTTTAAGAAACGGAAATTCAACAACCCCAAAAGATATATGCGACAAAAGCTGGATGACGATTGATGCACATTATACTGCTATAATTTTATATTAAGAGTCATAATAATCATAATAAATGAATTGTTACTTTTTAATATGTTTTATTAATATGACCGTTTAGGATCAAATGCTCGCCTCGAGGGGACACTGAGTCTACTAAAATAGCTAGTTCAGCAACAGTTAAAATTATCAACTTTTAACCGAAATATTAAGCCGGGCTTCCATTGCAAAAGGGTAATGTGCGAAAAATAGTCTAGCCGAACGAAGTACAACTAGTTGAAATAGGTTTTACCTTCCACTAAGGAAGAATTTTTAATATTTTGATTCCACTGCAAAGGGGAAATGACAGCGCGAAATTCGCGAATGGCTCTAAGCGAAAAATTACAAATAGCTTTGAATTCCATTGCAAGCGAGTTGGAGAGGAAGCAGCGGGCGGGTGGTGCGTGCAGCGGAATCCGTTACAGACTCGTCGGCGACACCGTGATGTAACGAACTCGTTTTTACCTATTTTTACTCGTTTGGTCCGTTCCGCTTACCTCTTTGACGATGGAAGCGCCACTATGAAATTTTCCGTTGTAAGTAAAGTGGAGTCCGTATGGAGTCCGCCCCGAGAGCGAGCCCGTTTTCAACTATTTTTACTCGCTCAGCACTTTCCGCTTAAGTCTTTCTTGGTGGAAGCACTTTTACGAAATTTACTCCGCACGGAGTCTGTTCCGCCCGCAGTGGAAGCCCGGCTTTAGAGTATTGGGTAAGGCGTAAGAAAGCTAAAAATTAGGGATATGGAAGCCTCACGCTTTCACTGTAATTACTTGCTTCATGAAATACTCGCTGTCGTAGAGCTTCATTTCGACAAGATGAATGTTTTGCGAATTATAAAAAGTTTTTCCATGAAGTCTTATTTTGTAGTCTTTATTATTTTAGACTTGTAATATATAACAATATTGCATGAACAATGACACTAGGTATTAGATAGAAGACCAAGTTTTTACGAAATCGTGGAACAGGTTACAGTGCCAACAGAAATATTAACTATTTAAACTATTCTCATAAGCAGCATGAGTTCGTTTGGTTCTTATTACTTGTAAAACTTAGTAGTTCATTTTATTATTTTGAACGACAGTTATACTTAATTATGCATAATCTACTGAGATCAGATTGCGCAAATGCAATTGAGGTGATAACATGCAAAATGAACCTATAAAAAAAATATTGTACTTGCTTAATAATGTATCGTGTAAATAGACCTATTAGTACCAGTTATGTATTTAGGTAGGGTACAACATATAACTCGAAAAACAACGCAAAAACATTTCGGAATTCCGCGCACGGTTCATTTTTTTGCAGTGACGCGGATACACAATAAGTCACAAGAATGCCTCTAGGTAGTACTGAAGAAGGTTGGTATGAATACGTACATTTATTCATTTTGTAGATAGGTTTATTCATATTCGTAGTAGTAGAACATAATTATTATGTAAACAATATTTACATGATGATTTTATTTATTTTATAAATATAAATTATTGAACCATTTTTTTTCATATGCTTTGGACATGGCCGAGATCAAATTTTCAAACTTTGTGAACTGAGATTAATGTATCTACACGATAAATATTTGTTACACTGTCACCGGGAGTGGCAGAAGTGTACTGTATATACCCACCATTCGTCCACGATGTTAAGCCGCAATGTAATAGTGGGCGTAGTAAGAAAGCGAGTAGGTATAAAAGATAGTATCGGTGTAAAGATGAGAAAGGGCATGCTCCGTTGGTTCGGGCATATAGAAAGAATGCCAGATGAAAGAATGACAAAACAGATATACAATGTGAAAGTGGAAGGATGCAGGTACCGGGGAAGACCTAGACTATCTTACCACGACCGAATAAACCGAGTCTTATCTGAAGGAAAAGTCAAGAGTCTCCGTAACCGGCGAGCGTGTATGAGACGAACTATGAGAGTGGAGGAAGCCAGAGAGGTATGTAAGGAGAGAACCTGTTGAAACTCTGTACTCTCTGCCTACCCCGCAAGGGATCTGGCGTGATGATATAGATAGATAGATAATAGAGGGCGGCGAAATAGTCCATTATACCTGGCATATTTCCAGACTCCAGACTAATACCTACTGGGAATGTTTAGATGGATAAACTATATATTGTCTGACCTAGTATTTGAACCCAAGACTTCGTGATCGCTAAACGCGATAATCGCCACTAAGTAAAAATGGGCGCTGAAGTCGAGCGTTTAGCGCTGAGTCGACGCTTACGATCGTTGAAGCTCGTAGAAGACGCGAGCGTTTTTACAACATTACCACTAAGCCTTCGAGGAACCAGAGAAATTTATTAAAAAAAATAAAGTAGTCAATATGTAGGTCTGTAGGTAGTCTAGATAGGTAGTGGCTCTAAAAACTGAAATATTCTATTGGGAATAGTGATCATTTTGCCATCCATAACGATTTTATTATTAACTCATGACCGTACGTAGGCACTTGCCTAATGACCAATGCTCTTCTAAAACCACTGCGAAATTATTGAGGCAAACAACCGAGCCGTAGATGATTCGACGTAGTTGTAGCTACATTACATCAATAAAAAATAGACACCATAGTAAAGTAGATGTACACCCCACTTTTGCCATTATACCGGGCACAATGCCAGATCCCGGCTTAATACTGGATTTTGTTTATTGAAAAATTACATTTTTTCCGACCCAAGATTCGAACCCAGGACCTCGTGATCGTTACGCGCATTATGCGCCACTAGTCAAACGAGGAAAATGGTGATATTCTACTAACTGGGTAGGTATAATAATAATAATGTTAAAGTTAAATTTAGTATAACATTTTATTACGGACTGCCTCGTTGGTCTAGCGGCAAAGCGCATCACTTTTTGATCACGAGGTCCTGGGTTCAAGTCCTAGGTCGGACAAATGTAGTTTTCTAACGAAAACTTCCCAGTATGAGTCCGGAGTCTGGAATTGTGCCCGGTATATGGCAATAGGCTCGCTTCCTATTACATGAGACCTAACATCGTCGGCGAAAAGTGAGTGTACTCCGTACACCTCTGCCACCCCAGCTTGGGGAATATAGGCGTGACGGTGTGTGTAAATTTACCGTACCAGAAAAGTAGGTATAATTATCATTACATGATACCGACATAGAAAAACCTAATATAAAATAGTCCGTAACAAGATTAATGTTCTAAATTTGCACATACATATACACATAAATATTTTTTGCCTCAATTAATTCTACGTCGAATCGTCCACGGGTCCATTATCGCGATCATGATCCGGCTCTAATATGGAAATGAAGTACTATTAACTGTTAATGCGACATTGTGTATAACATTTTTTATGTCCGGTATCGCTGCATGTTGAGGACGGCCCATGATCATTAGATTTTCCGATCACGACGGGACGCCGGAGCTCGACCTGCGTATATAAGGGTGACGGCGGGAGGAGATGGCATGACAACTGCGGTTGTAACCTGTGACAACAGTCCTGTCTAGTGCTAACACTAGATCGAGTTCGGTGCTGTGTCTTTTTAGATCGTTCGGAAACTTCAACATGTTCAAATTGGTAAGACATTTTTGTAGATCCTTATAATAAATAACATAATAAATGACGTAATTAAGTGGTTAAGAGATTAAGCCGCTCCGCCCACTGGATCTAGGAGTCGCGGGTTCGATCCCCGTATGAGACAAATCTTTGTGTGACCCTCAAAAATTTGTTTCTGTCTGGGTTTTTGTGTATGTAAGAAACTCTTCTTGTTTCTAAAACGCACCCACGACACAGTTAATAATTCCTAGTGTGGGGCTCCGTTATTTTTTTTTATATTTTTTTTAACTGTCGTAAATATCAATTGAGTTTATCACTTCGGTAAGGTTAACATCATGATATTATTCACTAAGTACCTAATTAATATCATGACGCTAAGTCCCTCCCTTACAAAAGTTTCAGGGTTGTAGCCACAGAAACCGTTTCGAATCGCTATAATTACAATTTCTATGGTTGTTCAGTCGGCTGCAATAAGATGACTTTATCACTTTATTTTATTATATATATATATATATATACTTTGGATTCGGATATGCAAAAAAAAGGTCCGTATCGTTAATTACTTGTTAACAAATACATCAATATCTATATCAATATATATAATATAATAACAAATAGATCAATATCTATATCACTGGCCAGAGCATTAGAACATCTGCTTATCCTGATAATGAAAGAATTTTGACTATAATTACTTTTTACTAGAGGGACATACAAGAGACTAGGTTTTCTGAGTGAGGTTGTGTGCGTACAAAGTCTAATTTGCTCAAGAATATCAGGGCAGTCCACATTACCATTAGCTATCTTGAACAAAAGTACCAAATCAGCAATTTTTCTTCGTTCATGGAGAGGAAGAAAGTGGAATTTTTGACATCTGGCGGTATAGTTAGGTATATATATAAAAAGTCCAAATCTGATTTGCAGGTGTCATTAGTGATTAAAATATGAAAATATTGCACATAAATGATCTATGTACCGCTAAGAATACTCGAATTGCGAAACTATCAATCTCTATCTATATCATCACGCCAGATCCCTTGCGGGGTAAGCAGAGTACAGAGTTTCAACAGGTTCTTTCCTTTCATACCTCTCTGGCTTCGTCCACTCTCATAGGTCGTCCCATACACGCTCGCCGGTTACGGAGACTTTTGACTTGTCCTTCAGATAAGACACGGGACTTAAGACTTCCATTGCGAAACGAAAAGGTATTAATCTCTACTTCACTCAAAAATCAAATTTGAACTTTCCTTAATGTTAACATCTTATTGAAGCAGTACATGAAATAAAACTATTTTACGGATTTTATCGCGGTTTATTATATATATACATATTTAGGTTTCTTATGGTATTATAAATACTTTCCTCTCTATTCTGATTTAAAGTAGGTATTTTTCCAGTAAATAATTAATATCTACTAAGCGATAGAAAGTTTAGTTACAACAAGAAATTAACTCTAACAACGCTCGAACTTAATAATAACTTTCTGTTGCTTTAAGGAAACCATGTTTGTTCTTCGGTAAGGCTATAAACAATTATTATTAGGTATATATTTAAGCTTGCGATTTATAATGATTTTTGTTAGGTACTTACCGAAAGTGATCTTGTTCATGGTAGATAATTTTAATTTCCCCACACATTGGTAACGCACGTACTTGTTAATGTTATCAGTATTATCAATGTTTCAAAAATCAGTATTATCAATGACGATTTAGCGCAGTGGTTAAAGGCTTAGCCTGCCCCGCCCACTGTGTCTAATAGTCGCGGGTTCGATTCCCGCACGGGACAAATCTTTGTGTGATCCACAATTATTTGTTCCGGTCTGGGTATTTGTGTACGTGAATTTTCATGTTTGTAAACGCACCCACGACACAGGAATTAATCCTAGTGTGGGGCAACGTTTTTTAAATATAAAAAACAATAAAAAAATGTCTAATGTTTTAATTTCCCGGAACTTTCCTAATCTTCGATTTTGTTTCGATTTGATCCATATTAGGTTGTTCACCAGACCTCTTAGAAGCTGATCAATGCTGTTCAGGCTGGTATCATAGTATGCCAACTGATTAATATTCTTATAACGTTTCTCTCCTACAGGTGATGCTGATCGCTTTTGCCGCAGCCCTGCTGCTGAGCCCCGCGGTGGCGAAGCCCCAGTTGCTGTTGGACTACGGGTACTACGCCCCGTCCTACGTGTCGGCCTATAGCGCTCCCTTAACATACTCCTACCCCTATGCCTACGCCTATTCCTACCCCTACGCCTACTACTAACAACATCGCTGATCAAACGGACCACCGATTTATCAATTACTTGTAAAGAATTACTTGCTTATTTAACAGTTATGTAAAGGATTTAATCAGTATTTTATGGTAAAATTACCATGTAGACATGTTTTGAATTATTTGTGAAAGTGATATTTTGTTCATAAATAAATCCATGTATGTGTTACTCTCGTCGTTTTATTATTTAGTTTTAAGTAGTTGTTTGTTGTACATTTTGTTTAACAATTGGTGCAGAATTAATGGTATATGAGTTATTTTACGTGATCCTCTCAAGACACATTTAGACAATCAGCTTTTACTTTGTAAAAGAAATTGTAATAAAACATTCCCAAAGCGTCAGTAAGAGTACCGATTCTGTTCACCCAACTGAAATTTCAGACCTGCTGCTACTGAGAAATTTTTAGAAAAACCCCAATAAAATTTAGTCTGACTTAGAATCCGAACCTTCGAATCATTTTTCAATAGTAGTGCTACTTACCGACTTTAAATGTGATGTAGAAAAAATCAACGCGTATATTATTATACAAAGAAATTACTATGCTAGTCACCTACATAATACCTGAAAGTAAAAATAACCTCAAATATCTAAATGCGATAACATTCAAAGTGAAATAATTCACAGATTTACTCTGGCTTAAGATCTAAGCTTAGAAGGCTCTCAATTTCGTACCTGAAATATATACCATATACATAAAATTATTTCTAAGTTAGCGCATCACTTTGTGATTACGAGGTCCTGAGTTCAAATCCTAGGTCGGGCAAATGTAGATTTTCTAACGGAAACTTCCCGTATGAGTCCTGAGTCTGGAATTGTGCTCGGTATATGGCAATAGGCTCGCCCCCTATAACATAGGGCCTAACATCGTCGGCGAAAATTGGATGTACTCAGTACACCTCTGCCATCCTCGCTTGGGAATATAGGCGTGACGGTGTTTTATTTTATTTCTAAGTTACTAAATATATAATGTTATTTATGTAATGGAATAATGTTTAGTTTTATATTCATATTATGTTTTATCTTTTCTGGCTATGTGAGAGGAGAGAAATAAAGAATTTATTATTACAAAAAATATGCCAGCAAAAAGTTTCATTTATATGTATGATATGAAACTTATTGGTAAGTACTATGTATGGCTATTAATATTTACTTAGACCGTTTAACATAACAAGAACAAAATAATATTTATGGTGAACTCAAAAACTCAAATTCAAATATTTTATTTTGTATAAGCCCTGCGGGGGCGCTTACAAATCTAATTTAACTAATAATCTACCACCGGATTATACACCAGAAATACAAGGATAAACGATAACAACAATGGTGTTGCAATCAAAGCTCTCGGCAGGGTAGGTACTCTCAAAAAATACCTACTAGGTATAAGTATACGGGGACCTCACATGTTTCCTGGATATAAAATATCCTATATGTTAATCCAAGAGAAATAAGCTATCTGTGTGTCACTTTTAAACCAAATCCGTTCAGCAATGTTTGCGTGATTGAGTAACAAACATCCAAACATACAAATCTTCACATTTATAATATTAGTAGGATTAAGAGATAGGGGTAATACTGCATTGTAGACATTTTCGACATGTTTCTACAGTCTAGGATTGGTCATACTACCTAAAAAGTCGCTACTAGCTTTTTGTGTGTGTGTGTGGGTGTGTTTGTGTGTGAATGATCTACGCTGTTGGCCGCGGGGCCTTTACAGCTTCACCCGACAAGAGGGCGAACGTGCAATCACTACGCGCGAGCCAGAAGGGCATGGGCAACTAGCTCAAGGGCGCCTCAAGGAGGAACGGCCTCGGCTGTGGCTATGTGCGGCTAGTCATTTCCTTTCTATCTATCTATCTATCTATAACCTCACGCCAGATCCCTTGCGGGGTAGGCAGAGAGTACAGAGTTCCAACAGGTTCTTTCCTTACATACCTCTCTGGCTTCCTCGACTCTCATAGTTCGTCCCATACACGCTCGCCGGTTACGGAGACTCTTGACTTTTTGGTAAGATAGTCTAGGTCTTCCCCGGTACTTGCATCCTTCCACTTTCACATTGTATATCTGTTTTGTCATTCTTTCCTCTGGCATTCTTTCTATATGCCCGAACCAACGGAGCATGCCCTTTCTCATCTTTACACCGTCATTTCCTTTCCTTTTTGTTTTTTTAGTCATGTTTATTCATTTTATTAAATCCACATTTAAATATACATTATAATCTGCCAAACTACTTAGTAGTTTGTCAGCAGTCGTTCTCACGATACAATGCTAACGTAGCTAACATAACATTCAATAACACGCTTCCACAGCCTATTCAGGCATCAAACGCAGCATAGTAGTTGGTACACATAGATGGAATCTGACTAGTGGTATAGTGATAAGTAATGTTTTTTAAGTACACACTTAAGCTGTGTCCGAGATTTTATACACCTAATCATATTTTGTGGTAGTTCATTTATTAATGTTGGCACCATACACATTCTCGTACAATATGGTTGAGGAGAGTGATTGCTGCTCTAGTACTGGTTTATCCTCCGTACTCATAAACGGGTGCAGGTTTTAGAAACTGGTCCACCCAATCACACGTCTTGTCGTCATCGTATACCTACTTACATTTGTGCCCCAAACATTGTTTCTATAGTACCTAGTCTTTCTTTGTTCTGTGGTTTCTATATAAAAGCTGGTAAAGAGGAATAAAAAGCGCTGGCCGAGTTTTTCGCCGGATCTTCGCATAGAGGAAATCGTCGCTTCGATCTAAAGCTACAAATAGATGAGATTTTAAATATGTCAAAATACCGATTGTCTCAGCATGGTTTATACGATATAAATCATATAAGTTAAACAGCATATATATAATCCGTGTACGGAGAACAGGCAATCACTACACGTGTCGCACTACCCGATTGGTTATTGAATAATTTATTATCTTTACTACAACTTAGCAATCAACAGCAGAAAAAGGTTCTCATGTAAGAAGGCTTTCACGTCATAAAAGACAAATAGCATAAGTCCATACAATGTTATTGAATTTCAATACATTGTAAACGATTATAGTGACTACTAAAAACATTTGAACGCAACGGAAATTTTGTTATAATTCTGTGAAAATTGTATCGTAGAGCGAGTTCCAAAAAAAATAAAATATGTAGTTACTTACTGATTGATTGGTTTGCATAAACATTTATAACTAAAGGTACGTATCATCCCGCCTCGCGGCTGTCTGCCGCTAGCACAGAATAGGAACAGGTTCTCTACCCTTGCTAATGCAATGAAAATGAGTACTTTCAATGAACCTTCCACTATCATAGTGTCGCCTAATGCACCCTCCTGCCTGTTTCCGTATATCTACCATGTTACAAAGTCAGTCTGAGGGGGTAGAACAGTCTCTTTAGCAGTATTATTGAAATATTACTTTGCAGGCAGAAAATTACGTGGATATACCTCGTTTATTGTTCCGTCCCTTTTCCTCGGCAAAGTAAGATTACAATAACAGCTAAAGAGATCGCAGGCCACGGAGAATATTCACAATTTTGTCAATTTTGTATATATAAATTATACAGTGCCTCAAGCGAATACATAACAAAAAAAAATTATTGTAACAAAAAAATATATTTAAATAAAAAAGTTTAAGACACCACCTGTTTAAAACAGACTAAAAGTACAAAGTAATTTATTAGAAAAAAGACAATGTAGGCAAGAAGTGTTGTTGTTGAGAAAACTTACACAACAGTTCATATAATTTGCAGTGCAATAACATTGTTAGCTATAAATACATGAATAATCTATAACACACGCCCAGGTTTTTCGTTTTAAATTATTTTATACATATCAGTTCATTTTAAAAACTTAATGTATTAAAACGATTTTTTATTTTTCTTTATTGGAGTCTCTGATTTTATTTATTGAATAATTGCATTATCATCCAGTTCTGAGCTGTTTATTGCTTCAAGTCAAGCTCAGTCAGGTCAGTCGCAAGTTAGTTTAAAACGGATTATATTTTTTTACTGAATAGACAAATCTACAAACAAGAAACTGAATTAATATAATTATGGTAAAAATGCGCAATTACAAACACAATTCATAGTAGAGCCACAGAGGTTGTTAATCCCTTCTTCGGAGGAGTCAGTCTAGTCCCTTCTTAAAAAAATTTACTAACTAGTCGTTTTTATGCGGCTTCGCACCCGGTGGGTCTGTATTACTTCTGGATAATGTAGTTTTCTATTGGTAAGAGAATTATTAAAATCGGACCAGTAGTTTCAAAGTTTATCGATTAGAAACAAACAAATAAATCTTAGTATAGATTTATGTACTTGATAGGTATTTCTACATAATGATCTTGCTCTACTTGCGTTTCCTAGCCTTATATAAGGCGTTAGTATATATAGCCCGGTAAACCAGTAGCTACATTATTACCACTCTAGTTATCGCTATCATTGTCGCCGTTCTAACGTCACAAATAACGCCACAACGCAATTATCGATTTAAAATATTGGCTACATCATCGTATTGTCTTAGTTATCGTGTTAATAAACGCACTACAACTTACTTTATCTGTACTACAACGCAGAGGGAGCACGAGCATCGTAAACATAATTTTTCATTATAGGAATCTACAGGGGCCGTGCTGTCGTCATAATTTAGTCACCGATTATTTTTATAAAGCAAATCATTTTTCGTGTTACTAGTCATATACATATGTTTAGCCTTACGTTATCGGTTAAGATGACATACTCAATGACACCATAACCGAGGCATGCCCAAGGCCGGACTTACATTAATTCACACACTCATTTGTATGCGGGATCAGGTGCAGTGACTTTGACAGCACAATGCTACCATTTAATCCGCCTTTGGTAACACTTATCAATATTATCTGGGCTTGTCATCAAAACAGGAAAATATTTTCCGAAGTAAACTATGAGTGAAATTAAATTAGTAAATAGTAGTAGCTAAAAAAAACGAAAAGACAGTGGTAATAGTTATGTTATTATTCGGTATATTATTAAGACTGCAATTTATCTCGTTAAATCAATAACATACACTATAATTAACTCTATTGCAACAGTAGACTGTTTACAAACAATCAGTGCACGCAGATCAGAGGCAAATAGGTCTAAGCAACTATATCTAACAGCAGGTACCTACCTAGTGTAAGTTTTTAGGATCACGAAACGTTTAACTCGTAGTTTGCGTTTTCATTTTGTATGGAAAGTTGAATAGCGATACCATTGGACAAAATCTCTACCTTTAAATTTCCCGTTATACCTATATCTAAAATGGGATAAGTGCAAACCATGTATAAGTTACCAATGCATTTCGATTATCTTAAAGCTTACACTAAGAGTAGAGTCGGATAAAAAGGGCATACGTAATAATGTATTCACCAATCAATATGTATTAGTATTTTTATGTAATCGTATAAAATTATGTAACTTATTTGGGTAAGGTAAGGTTAAAATATTTTAACTATAACAAAGATTACCTTTACACTGTTAGTTGTAGATAATATAAGGAAATGATAATAAAATATTTATTAATTTGATAGCATGAATACAACTTTATTAGGATAAGTGCTTATTTTCTTTACTAAAACGGCGCCGATGTATTCCGTGTAATCAGTTATCTTGCATCCGTGGGAGACAACTTTATTTATGATTTGATAGGTTTAACAATGACGAGTACAGTTAAGTACTTAAGTACAACCGGTTTTTTTCATCGAATATGTTAGGTACCAATTATCAGCTATATAATTTGTTATCGATTGATTCCTTAATCTAACATGAAAATTGCAGGTCCAATATGGCTTCGGTGTTCGCGAAATTTATTGTAATTTACATAAAGCAATAAACATCTATACAAATCGGTTTATTATTGATTGGTTATACTTCTACCTGTCAACTGGGCATAAATATACATTTATGAAAATTCACCGGAAAATTTACTTCTACATCGTAGGTGAAATGCTTACATGAAGAGGAAAAGTTAAGCATCATTTACTAAGCTGCACCCATACATATATTAATATACCTTTTATAATTTTACTTTCTTAATAGATATACATGAATTTCCTATTTTAGGCAAATAAGTATAATTAATTGTAATTCACAATTTAAATATCTACCAGTCAAGGTAATTAGTATTCTCCACATCATTGTCCTTTAGTTTTCACCTCACACATAGTTTTTAGTCTGTTTTAGGGGTGACCCAGGGGCCGATTAAAATCACTTGTCTCCGTCTACCTAGATGATCTAGGCTACTTCTAGGTCCGAATCGGAGTCATCAGTGTAGGCCCTGTGCGTCAGCGGCGTGGGCGCCGAGTGCGTGGGCGGCGAGTGCGCGGGCGAAAGCGGCGCGCGCGCAAGCAACGGTGCTCGTCCGCACGCACGTTCTTCTTGCAGCTTCCGTAGCCTCTCCTGCTCCTCACGTTTTTGCTTACGCCATTTTGCACGACGATTTTTGAACCACACCTGAAAAATAGATTTTTGTTAATTTATTTTACTAACGAAAACCTCTTAAACTGTAAAATATATTTTAGAACAAACATAGTACAGTGACAGAACCTTAAGCTTATTTAATTCTTTTAAATTGACTATCGTTATTCTCGAAACGACTCGAATAATTTTAACTTCTGCTACATGTATTGACAATATTTTTTGTAATTGCGATTACGTAGGTCAAGCAGTAGTTAACTATCTCCCATCGGATCACACAGAACAATCAGTTAATCTTTAACTAAATTACGCCAGCAAAACGTATTACCATTAAATGTAGGCATATAACACCTGTGAGCTTGCAAACATTTAATAGTGTTTTAAATAATATATTAGGTGTTTCCATGTGTAATTCAAACGACCCTAGTAGATTCTATGCTTATATTTTTTTGAATATTTCAAATAGAATAGAAGAATAGAATTTACTAGTAATTTTCCCGTTAAAGTAAAAACTACTAAACCCAAGTTTACCTCCTGTGATTGGGCTACTACTGGCATTCGTAGAAGTAGGGAAAGGCTATTTGAGTTGTATGATCTCAAATGCCAAACTAATAATGAATATTTTGCAAGCTACGTTACAAATTACAATAAAATATTTAGAGGAGTGGATAAGGAGCTAAAGCGCTTTATATAACTAAAAAAAAAAAATCTGCGGATGATTAAATAAAGGCCACCTGGACAATTATTAATAATGAAACTGGGAGGATTAAAAAACGCAGTACAGACTTGCCTCTTGAGACGCCGCGCAGTCTTTTTAACACGGATAGAGAAGTAGCTCAAGAATTTAAAAGGCTTTTTACTAATATTTCAGTAGAGATGATTAAATCTTTGAATTCTTCAACCCTTGCAATTTCGTTTGTTAAAAAGACCATTGGTGCTTGTCCTGTAGAGTTTAGATTCAAACATTTAAGTTGACGGTCTGTTATTAAAACCTTTAATGATTTAAACATAAAATTAACTGAAGACCTATGGGGCATGCCTGTTAGAGTGTGTAAATCTATTATTCATGCAATCGCTCCTCACTTAGCTTTAATTTTTAATATATGTGTAGATCAGGGAGTATTCCCGGATTTAACGAAGTTTAGTCAAGTAACACAACTGTTTAAATCCGGCGATAGTAATGATCCGAATTTCAGTAAAGTGTTTGAAAAGGTAATGCTTATTCAAATGTTAGATCATTTTAACACTAATAACATACTTCACGATCAGCAATATGGCTTCACCAAAGGACGTTATACCACCGACGTCGGCCAACAGCGTAGATCATTTACACACACACACACAAACACCTACGCCGGTAACACCCTAATAACATTATAACCTAATAACATAACAACATATCTTTGACGCCTGGGAGAACTCACAGGACGCCATTGACATATTTGCGACATGTCAAAGGCATTTGATTTTGTTTAACATGAAACACTGTAGCTTAAGCTCCGTGGTAGAGCGCTTAAACTTTTAAAATATTACCTAGAACACAGACAGCAGTGTATTCAAATAAACAAAATAGAATCTCTAGGAACTCTAGTTAAAATGGGTGTTCCTCAGGGATCGATACTTGGTCTGTTTCTATTTTTGATATATGTTAAAGACCTACCTACATTTTATACAAATAAAATCAATATGACGGATGAAATAAAACACTTAAGTATTTCACGGATTTTATCACGGCATATTTTTTGTTTTAGTTTTTCTTATTCAGTTACCTCAAGTAATTGAAAAACAAGTGAGGGTATTGTTATTTGCTGATTATCCCACTGTGATTTTTAAAGTAGATAGAGTAATTAGACATGTAAATAACATTGACGAGGTAAATAAAACTATCCCTAAAGTACATAATTGGTTCACAACCAATAACTAAGTGATTAATACGAAAAACATTCAATGTATTAGGTGTTCTTTACCAAATGTGAAAAGTACTGTATGTGATATTATATTGAACAACGAGAAACTTGAGTTTACCAATGATACATCTTTTTTAGGGATTACGCTTGACTCCAAGTTGCAATGGGGCTCTCATATTAAGACTTTAGGTAAACGGCTCAGTACAGCTGCCTATGCCGTAAGAAAGATCAGACAACTTACTGATGTGGACACAGCGCGGATGGTCTATTTCAGTTACTTTCATAGTGTCATGCCTTACGGTATATTATTGTGGGGAAGGGCAGCTTATATTGAAACTATTTTTATCTCACAAAAAGGGCTATAAGAGCCGTCTATAACTTAGGTCGCGCCTCTTTGAGAGAATTGTTTAAAGAAACCAATATTATGACAGTCCCGTATTAGTATATTTATGGAAACATAATCTATACAAGAAACAATATAGATCTGTTTAATCAGCTATGTGATAGGCATTGCGACATAGATATAAATTAGATAAACCGCAATTTCGTCAGTCAAAAATTCACACTTCTTTCATGGGGTACGTGTGTTAATTTTATAAAAAAGAACTCTTGGCGTCACTAAACTCAGTGAAAATAAATTCAAAGCTTGTATTTAACGTACGTTTAGAAAGCGAGCTTATTATACGCTAGATGATTATTTAAAAGACAAAAATACTTGGATAGGGGCTATTACAGCTATACATGATTGAATATGGATTACTTGTTCAGCTATTATAATTTAATATTATACTACTCTTCCGTCAATTCATTTAGTAAAACTTATCTTATTTCTCATTTCTTTCTCTGTTAATGAGGGAACCATGTAGCCATTCACATGAATAGTATAATTTGTTTAATTTACCTTAGACCCACCTGATAGACCAGCCTACATTGTTCACCCATACCCCACAACAAAATGTAGATGGAGAAGATGATGCAAAAATTCTAATTTAAAAGAGTAACCGTTCCTTGCCCTTCTTATCCACCGGAATGACATTCCGAAGTGATGGTAGAGTCTTTGTTACTTTTCTGACTATTCATAAATACTGTAACTTACATAAATAAAAAATATTCTGATTCTAATTAAAATATAGGTAGCCATATATTTTGGTTTTGTCAAAAATGTAAAACAGTATACTTTTAATATTGAACGTATTATCTATTCGTCATCAGCATCAACATCTTTCTAGCACATAAGCCTCCTGCCTTATACTCTATTGTCAAGTAAAAATCCTAAATTACACATCCGTGTATAATATGGTATCCCAAAAACATCTTCAATATCGATTCGATTCATTCAGTAGCTAGTACAACGGCACCCGACTGTTATAAGCAATCAATCGACTGTTAAGCCACCTTTCTACGCGGACAATTAGAACGACCCAATTTTGTAGCAAACATTGACCACGCTGAACCTCGTATTAAAAAAAGTAAAAGGTAGTTTTGTTGTATAGTAACCATTGATATTTCCTGGTAGGTAGGGCGCCGCTTCCACTCGAGTGGACGCACACAACTCGAGATGTTCCCAGACTGCGGGTGGTCGACTCTATTGTAGCACCTCGCCGTCACAACACTGCTGGCCGTAATGGGCGGCCTCCTTTGCTATATTTAAATACGTACGAGTCTTTTATGTAATCTTACTTTTTATTACATTTTGTTAACACCAACGTGTGTTAATATCTTTAAATTTAAATATTCTGTTACCGGGTCATAATGCTTATTAAAATACTATTAAAGGTAGTATAATGCATAACAATGTTTGTATTGTTGACATTTGGCAAGGTGTTATTTTTTAGCGTCTTGCCTAAAGCTTACTTTGACGCAGAAGTTAACACTATCATTACCGCAGATGGGGTTGAAGCACGAGAACACCATACTTTAATGCGAAAATCCCATGTCGAAATCAAATATGTGTATCACAATACCAAATCTTTTTTATTTGTGAGTTACAAATGGTAAGATAGAATTTTGATTTTTCACCCAGGTTTATTCGATTCTTATATTTTGTAGGAAACACAATCAATATGACAGTCGGTCTGCCTATATTTCACTAACGTTTCAATAAATTCAACATAAATAGCATGGCATACAAATCTACATTTAAAAACGGGATCCCAAAAGCATATTATGTATGAACCATTCAAATTAATTCGTTAATGATAGCTGCATTGTCAGCGTTAATTGCATTACAAGGGTCGGCCGGTGTCTGACAATGGTCCTATTAACTTCCGATGAAAGAGTGACGGGGTTTTCGCATTCGGCGTCCGCCCGCGCCCTCCCGCGCCATTCGTCGGCACTTGAGCGGCAAATATTATGGCCGCTGCCACCGGCATGCCGTAGACTCCCTGACGTCTCCTTGCCTCCGCTTCGCACCCGACGCCTTTGTCATTCCTCACTCACAATAAGATTAGGCCGATGCTCTTTTGTATACGACTGATTGTGTTTGGTTTAACTCGTTTGCTGTTTTCATTGAAGCCGATGAGTTCATTTTCTATCATAAAGGAACCCCAGCTTCGACGACGTTTGTAAATAAGTGGTTCACTTATCCGTCCTTGTGAGTTGTAAAAAGCAATCAAAATAAACATACCGACAAAAAGTTTATTTAGATGTTGTTATTATGCTCCGTGCAGAGGAATTTCATTCATTTTAAATTTATTTATTTGCTTTATATTCTCATTGGGGCACGATTATTTACTAACACTGTACATAGGTGTAGTACCTAGAAAAAAACTATAAACACAAAAAAACATATGTACAAATAGATCATTGTACCTATCTATGGCAAAATTTTAAGGGAATGCTATGTAACTATTAATAGTGTTACACTCTAGACATAAATATAACACGTTTTTATTTATAGGGATTTAGTGATAATGCTCATGGGGTATCTTATTTATTAAATAAATAATACTTGTTTTAAAGTTACGGAGAAGACCACATACCGACCTACATTTAAATGTCCCACTTTAGACTATAATTGGACACATTTCTAGTCACATCCGTATTAGATTATAAAGCTGAATGTAACTTCCTAGGGGTGAAATACCAAAGCTTATAGGCATATGCGATATTGAAATTTTCCCCGTTCCCCATTGTTTTAATGCCATCGAGGGCGTACAGAATTCCCAAATTCTATTGTAGGTAGCGGCTGCAGTGCTCCAAATCATGCATGCATAATTTCAATGCGGTAATGTTCACTCTGCTGAAGTCAAACACACTATTGAAAAGCTTAACTACAGTACCTGTAGATTAAAATCAAATGATTGCATTATGATAAGAAAGTAACGTCTTGTAAAATTTGGAAGTTCTTCGTCAACCATAACCGTATAAATTCTGATAAACATAAATAAATATATTTCCTACTTAAACAAAAGAAGGTTTTATTTGAATTAAAAATATTTAAATAAATTATTACAAATAAAATTTAATAAAAAACTATTCAAGTAAATTAGTATAAATAAAATAAATATTTGTTTTTCGATGTACCTCCATACCATTTATGTTTTTGTATATAATATATGTTTTTCTTAACTTGTGTTTATAGATTGTTTTTTCGTTTTCAGATATTTCATTTTTTTTTCTTATTTTTGGTTGGGTTTTTGTAAAAACCCTTAATAAAAACAAAAAAACTAGAATAAAATTAGATCAATTTACCTATACATAGTATACGTACATGATACTAAAATCTTTTGACGTGTAGACAAGTAAAAGTAACCTGAATAAAGAAAACCTCACCCCCTTATCCCCTATAAAGCGTCCAGGGATATGACTATGAAAGTGATTTTAAAATTCACGTATCAAATCGATACTACATCTTGAATACGCGTGTAAAGTTTCGCGCGTTCGACTCTATTGCTCGTGCTATAAATATTATCTATTCCTTTCATGTTGGTCGTTGTATGTAATTAATTACCGCTTATGAACTGTGTGGGAAGACCAGCAGATAAGGCGGCGGGCGGGGCGCCCGGGGCACGCACACCACGCCTCGACGCCTGCCTACCCCGCTCTACCCTAAATATGACAGGACAGTAGACAACATCTACACATAACAAATCTTGTTTAAGGTATGGGTTTCGTTTAATTGTATAATTACTGAACTACTCTGTACATTCTCGTTAGTAGCATATGAGTGCTCACTTTTAAAGAACAAGAAGAGTCTTATAGAAAAATAGTTAAGAACGTATACAATACACGTTTCATAGAAAAAGTCGTCGAAAGTTTATTTTTAAAGAAACTATTGTATATTTTGATCTACACATATTATAAAGAGGAAAGATTTGTTCGTTTGTAATCGTAAAACTATGGAAATACTAGACCGATTTCAATAATTATTTCACCATTAGAAAGTTACATGATCTAGAAATGACACAGGCTACATTGTATTTCAATAATTATATAATATATAAAGATAGTACAAAACAAATGCGTGCGCAGGCGTCTATGGCAGCGAGTACGATATAAAAATGTATAATAAACATAGGATAAGTAGATAATAGGGATGCTGTGTACCTACGATTGTTTAGTTTCTTTGTGTGAGGCATCGTTGGAAAGGATGTAAAAAATATTTTCTTTTTATATTCTTTCCTTTTTTTTTCTTTTTTTTTTTTAAAACGTAGCCCCACACTAGGTATAGTTCCTCCGTCGTGGGTGCGTTTACAAACATGAAAATTCCCAAACACAAATACCCAGACCGGAACAAATAATTGTGGATCACACTAAGATTTGTCCCGTGCGGGAATCGAACCCGCGATTATTAGACACAGTGGGCGGAGCGACTTAAGCTCTTAACCACTGCGGTAAATCGTCGTCAATTCGATAGTATAAAAACGATGTACACCGTTAAAATTTATTTTATATACCAGACTGCGCAGAAAATCTGTGGTTTATCAGTGTCAGCTGCAGAAAAAATGCATCCAATAAAAATTAAATAATTTTCTTGCTAAAAATAAAATTTAAGTTGGGTATAAAATATTTCTTACACACCACAAAAGATTAAAGGGTACTCAAAATGTTGCAATGGCGCTATTTTTGAAGTTGTTCAAGAATATGTCTACCTAGGGCAAACTTTACAGTTGAAGAAAAACAACTTCGAGAAGGAGGTCATTAAAATAGTACGGCCGGGCTGGGCGGCATTTGGGAAATTACGTCGAGTATTTTTAATCGCCTGTTCTGCAAAGCCTAAAGATGAAAGTTTTCCATCAGTGCGTCCATTATGACTTACGAAGCCATAACGTGGTTTGACTGGTCCATAAATTTAAAGTCACTTAGAGAGCTATGGAAAATGCTATTCTTGGAACTTCTCCGAAGGATAGAATCAAGAACGAGGTCACTCGACAGAGAACCAGAGTTATTGACCTATCCCACCAGATTAGTAAGTTGAAGTGGTAGAGAGCTGTCCACATTTGCCGAGGAACCGATAACTGCTGGGGTAAAGGAGTTCTTGAGTAAAGTCCACAAGTCGGGAAACGTAGTGCAGGATGCCCTCAGGCTAGACGGAGCGATGATCTTTGAAGGGTGGCTAGCAGAAATTGGATGAGAGTAGTCGAGGATCGTACTCAATTGCGTGCTATTGGAAATACCTATGTCCAACAGTGGACTGCTATAGGCTGAAGATGATGAAAAAATAAAGATCACCGATAAATATCGACAAGGGAGCCTTGTCCCACCCACATATTGATACATAATCATAATAATCCACTAGTACCTGTTGATGGTTATCACCCGGCACTGCCCATTATCACGAGCTTTTCCAGTACCACCTGTCTGACTCCTGCACCGTACAATCGATATATGTTTAATAAAGGTGACTTTACTGCTATCAATAACGAAATTCTAGCTGTTGATTGGATGCAAGAGTTCAGTAGTCGATTACCTAACGATGCTGTTAGCTACTTTTATTCAACTATATCAGACCTACAAAATAAGTTTATCCCTACTAAACAGGTCACACATAATTCCTATCCTATTTGGTACAACACATCGCTTAAGAGACTTATTAAAGAAAAGTCTAAATACCTACGAAAATTTAAATTATATGGGAGGCTCTCAGATAGCATATCATTTAAACTACTACGGGATAGGGTGAAAAAATTGGAGGCCGACTGCTATAACAACTATATAACGTCTACTGAAGTATCTATTAAGGGAAATCCAAAGCATTTCTGGAGGTTTGTGAAATATCGTTCTAAATCGAATATGATTCCTAGCCAGCTTGTCTATGGTAATAATACTGTTTCCAGTCTGGATTCAATTTGCAATGCATTTTCTTCACACTTCCAATCAACTTTCCTTGACCCTGTCACCGATGTACCATCTACTAATAATGAAGTTGAGCATCCTTCAACAAGTTATATTTATTCACTGTCTGACATTCATACAATCTATATCGATGTGGGACTAATAGAAAAACGACTCAGTCAGCTTGATCCGTACAAATCCGCTGGACCCGACCATTTATCACCAAAATTTTTTATACGATGTGTCGCTATCGCCGTACCTGTATGTCTACTGTTTAAAATGTCTCTCTCTACTTGTACTGTTCCCCAAATCTGGAAACGTGCATTCATCACTCCTGTTCATAAGAAAGGGCCTAAAACGGATGTTGCAAATTATAGAGCAATTTCCAAACTTTGCATACTAGCGAAAGTGTTTGAAAGGGTGGTCTATGATCAGGTTTATGCAGCGATAAAGAATTCCTTTAGTCCCTCCCAACACGGCTTTTTGAAAGACAGGTCAACTGTAACAAATCTTACTCTGTTAAACGAATTCATTACTTTAAGTATGGATAATGGGGCATAAGTCGATGTCGTTTACACAGATTATAGTAAGGCCTTTGACCGCATCGATCATAACATTCTTAAACTGAAGCTTCTCAACATTGGCATACACGGAGACTTATTTCGATGGTTTTCGTCGTACCTTGATAATCGGTCACAGGCTGTTGTTATAAATAACTACATTTCTAGTTGGGTCCCGATCCCTTGTGGTGTTCCCTAGGGTTCTTTGATGGGTCCGTTGCTTTTTATTATCTATGTAAATGACATCGACTCTTGCTTCCATACCTCCCATCTGCTCTGTTTTGCTGATGATATAAAGGTATTCTCTTCTATATCATCAACCGATGATATGGATGCTCTTCAATCTGATTTGTTGCGTCTAGATAATTATTGCAAACGCAACAAGCTAGATCTTAATCCGTCTAAATGATCCGTTGTCACATGTCACCGTAAGCGTTCAATACAACCTACATCATACATGCTTAAAGATCAGTTACTATCAAAGTGCAATGTCATACGCGACCTAGGTGTCCATCACGACTCTAAGCTTCTTTTTGATGTACATGTTGATGAAGTCATAGCAAAAGCTTCTAAAGCACTTGGCTTTATTATGAGGCTATCTGGGTGCTTTAAACAAGCTAAAACATTTAAAATACTGTATTGCACGTTTGTGAGGAGTCACTTGGAGTATGCGTCACAAATTTGGAGCCCTCGCTATGACAAATATATACACCGTATTGAAGGTTTTTATGCTACCGATTACAGATCTCTTTCCATTCCGATAATTACTTAAACCTATGTAAGAAGTTTCACATTCAACCACTAGTTAATCGCGGACGTATGGCTGACTGCACATTCTTGCTAAGAATTATTGCGAGTGAAATTGACTGCCCCACTCTTCTCCAAAAATTATGTTTTAATGTTCCTCAAAGGTCCACAAGGTTTAACCTACCACTTTCTGTTCCGTTAGTCTCTTCAAATTACAGACAAAATTCTTATATGGTGCGAGCAAGTAATGACTTCAATAAATTGTGCAAAGAGTTCTGTCTTGATCCATATACTATTAAGAGCAATAAGATGAGAGGGCTGCTGAACCTCAAGTTTTTTCAAATGTAACTAATTACTCAAGTAACATGAATTTGTGTATTAGTATTGTTTGCTAAAGTTTCTGACACAAATTTAGAGCTATTCGTGAAAACCTGTAATTGGCTTTATATTGCTTACATTACTTTTATTCTCATAAGTGCAGCTGTTGGTTTTCCTTACCTAATAAATAAATAAATAATATTAGCCCTGCTAAAAAACTGTCCCACCGTTGGGCACGGGCCTCCTCTCAAACTGAGAGGGTTTAGGCCATATTCCACCACGCTGGCCCAATGCGGGTTGGCGAACTTCACACACTTTCGAGAAACTCTTAGGCATGCAGGTTTCCTCACAATGTTTTCCTACACCGCTACACCCACTTGCTTTCGAAAATACAGAGGTGCGTGCCTGGGTTCGAACCCGAGATCTCTGAGTTTGCAGTACAACGGTCTAACCACTAGGCTATCACTGCTTCCACGAGTTGGTACATGTCCAACTGAAAACTATTCGTATCCTGAGTCTCTTATGTTATAAATGTTATCTATCGACATACAAATACAATTTATATTTGTAAGAGAACACCGCTTCCACCGTGTGAACCGCGCGGATGGAGCAGGCAGGCGGGCGGCGGGCGGGCGGCGCAGCGGCGGGCGGCGGCGAACCGAACCCAAACTTATTGTAATATAATGTTGTTAGAACAAACACCGGGCTCCCTTCGCCTTGTTTGAGATTACAATTACGGTTTTAGCGAACTGATTTATTAATGGACCGCCTGATCCGCCCTTGATACTTTAATGTCGATTTAATTTGCATACACTATGTTAATAGATACTTATTTAAGGTTAGATATTTTAATATGGAGCTTTCGGATTAATTAACGTGGTTTGATAGGATGACTATTAATAAGGACAATAAAAACCACCCGAACTGATCGACTCCTCGGGATCAAAAGATTAGTTTGTCTATTCAGCGAGGAAACCCAGCCAGCATTCTTGCCATCATTCGACGCCAATGCGATCTTAATGATTAAGTTTCATTTTTATTTGTTATAAATTTAAAGTTTTTAAATAGTATTTTGGAATTAATAGACAAATTAATAAGAAGAAGTTTCTTACCGTGACTTCGTCCGCGTTAACTTTAGACAGGCAACTTAAATTTTTCCGGGATAAAAAGTATCCTATGTGTTAATCCGGGAAATAACCAACTTATGTGCCAAATTTCATCAGTAGGATAAGAAATCCCGGTATAATCGCAATAGTCTCCCCTCTATTATATTAGGCCTTAAAATCGTGGATGATATGTGGGCGGGTACGGTACACCTTTGCTGTTCCCGCTAAGGGAATAAAGGTTTGACGGTATATACAATTAATAAGAATAATATTCATATTGGATATTGATTATGATAAGGATTAGGGTTAAAATTACTAAACTTTCGAGTAGGTACGGTAAAACTTCTATCAGACAGATAATTGTTCTTAAATAATGATGACGATGAAGTCTTGGTTGGCCGCTTCACTCACTCAATCGATTATTCACGGGTTCGATCCCCGCGGTGACCTTTGCGGGAACCAACATTAATTTCGGTTTAGGCGTTTATGTATGTGAATTTTATAT
Source organism: Phalera bucephala (assembly GCA_905147815.2). Taxonomy (NCBI): domain Eukaryota; kingdom Metazoa; phylum Arthropoda; class Insecta; order Lepidoptera; family Notodontidae; genus Phalera; species Phalera bucephala. Next base: position 22,628,684 of record LR990613.1, on the reverse strand, counting down.
GTGTAAATGCACCCGTGATACAGTGATACAGATACAGTGCTACGTTTAATAAAAAGAATGCTGGGGTACAACAACCAAAAATGCTTTTAACTACTTATTCCCACTTACAATTGTTCTCAATAAATATAATTTTCTCTAATATTTTCACAGTACAAATATATTTTAAAATAGACCTGCAATATGAGTGCAATCCAATCCTTAATTAAAATTGCCCTCACTTCTATAAAAATAATAATATATATCGTTGTATTTTTTTAAATCCTAAGCTTCGTTAAACCCTCACACCTGTCGTTTTCCATTTCCCCATTAGCTGCGAAATGCATTAGTCAATATTAAAGACGCCATCCGCGACTATAATTCCACAAAGGGCACTTCAAATCACACCCATCTCTTTTCGGTTGATGTCAAAACATTACTCCTCGCTACGGCCTGAGGCTGGAAAAGAATCCCCTCGTGTCTGTCACTTCGTATCAATTACCGCACGCAAACACCCATGCTGTCTTCCGATGCCATAAAGTCTTATCTGCACTCGCCGAGCTAAACAAATCGAAATTCAATTTTCAAAAAGATTGTTTAATAGTAGCACAATACGTCCGCGAAGCGAGAAAGTATTTTATTCAGACGATAGATTTACAAAATATCACTTAAAGCTGCACACTAAGTGCCAAATTCGTTGAGCCCCGCTGGCCCGAAGGGAGTCCCAGAGGGTCGTTCTACAAACAACGCGCTCCCCTAAACGTTATACTTTGAAAACAATAATTTGTATTGCGTATCGAACGCGTCCATAAATAATAGAGTGATACTTCACTGAGTGATGTGACCGCGGTCGTTTTATGGCCTTGTTCAGTATAATAATAAACTAATTGATGTATTTTTCGCATAAACTTATAATCCATATTGTTTGTCTTGACAATCGCAATTAGTTTTGATTATCTAAAGTATTTACCTATGCACAATATAATATACCCCGTATAAGAAAATCGAAATATGATAGGAAGATATTTTATATGATTAACCAGACATGGTCCTAGGGTTCTTTCTTATCGTGATGAATATGAATTAAGGATCTACTTTGTACAAGTTTGAAATGAAACATCATTATATTTGAGTACCCATTTATATAGACACAGACATGAAATATCTAGGCAATAGGTACTCCGTTTATGTAAAATCAAAAAAGAATTGAAAGATTGTGTTATCAACGTTTCGTTTGACAGCAAAAGAGGAGTAACAAGCGTAAAATGAAACAGGGTCGAGCTCTTTGATCACTTCATGCCGGATCGCTGCTCAGCTCATAAAGGCGTTATTGCTTTCAGTCGACACGGAAGCATAGGACAAAATGGCGCCGCTTTATTACTTAGTAACACATTGCTAGCGCGTCTGTTTTATTATAGCTACCTATTAGGAGATAAATTCTGCCGGGGGAGGCTGCACGATGACAAGAAACCGTGGCCGGGGCTGGGCGGAGCGACACGCCCACTTTTTCTTGTTCATCGCTGTGTGGGATGTTCTTCCATTTGTGTCATCTGCTCGCACGCGAGACGGGAGCACCACTTCTCCGATATTGGCGAATATTCTGATTTATCGAATTACGAAAATTAATTTTTATTTTCATGTACGATGTTAGTTTAATTTTTTACATAAAACAAAATAATTTGCGCTGATGTTAATTTACAGACCAGATAATTGAGCTAGTAGTTAAAAGTACTTTATCTAATGAGGCCGTCCGTCTAGTACGATTAGCGATCACGAGGTCCTGGTTTCGAATCCTAGGATAGACAAAGCGTCATTGGAGTTTTCCTATTAATAAAATAACAATGGAGTAAAAAAGGAGTCAAGAGTGGAATTTTGCCTGGTAGCTATATGACACGCAGTGGCGGATTTATACATTTGCCTCCAGTAGGCTATTTAATTTTTGCCGCCCCTACTAACCTTTGCAATTCAATACTCTATATTAATTACATTTTCGTTGTCAATAAAAATGCAATTTTATGATTTGTGCTTTATTGCATCATAACATTAGCTTTTCCCGTTATTAGTATGATTGTGAACTAAGGGATCGTTATGTCAGTTCGTAGATTATTTTTACAACTCACGATTTAGAAAAGTTTACACAAGAAATAGTCTTTGGGTATATTTTTGAGCTAAGAAAAGTTCAATCATGTACTTCTTATAAGGTGGGGTACGGTGTGCCTTAAAACTACTTACGCGCGTATATAAAGTTTTTTTTATTTCTGTGCGACAAAAAAAATTCAGCCTAATTTGCCGCCCTAGGCTCCAGCCTACTCAGCCTGCTTGTAAATGCGCCACTGATGACACGGCAACAGGCTTGCCCCCTACTATATTAAGAGTTAAGTCTCAGGACCGATCTTGTTAGCAACATGAGCGATATGTGTGTATAGGTGCAATACACCTCTGCCACCCACGTTTGAGGAATAAAGTCGTGAATATATTCGTCAAGTGCATTATTATGCTTGAATATCGAATATGATTAGAAAACACGTTTCCGAGGTATATCTAAGCGAAATAAGCCATTCAGTTAATCAGACAGAGCTCGCGGTAAGATCAACATTGGGCGGGCGGTGGCGGCGGCGCAGCCCGCGGCGGGCGCTCTTCGGAGACAACTAGATTACACTTAATAATTAATTTGTGTAAAGAGTTGAGTTGAGTTGTCTGCGACACAATGGAAGATGGCGAACCACCCTTCGTTGTCTGTTGTTTACACAGCTCCCGTTCATCACGTAAAATATTAATATAGAGTTTTTTTTTATTTCAATCCTGCTTGTTAAGTTGAATCTCACCAACCAACAATCAAAATTTAAGAAGAGCTTTGTTTGCCTGAAAGAACCGTAACCGGAGAAGGTATTACTCGTATATAAACTTGTAAATATAACGGCTATAGATTTTTAAGTAAAATAATAATAAAATGGGAACATTTTGGATCTATGCATAACAAAAGTATATTGAATATTAGCTGTACCCGCGACTTCGTTTGCGTGATTTTCAAGCATGTATTTTGTAGACAACGTTACTTAAAACGCTGAAACACGTATTTTTTTATTTGTACCCAAAACTTTAAATATGGCTTTTCATTATCTCTAACTTGAAATCAAGAGTTCTCTATACAAACTTTCATTTCCTATTCCGCCCTTTCAGTTTTTTTTCCAAGACAAAAGGTCTATCCTAAACTTAATCAAAATCGGTCCGCTGGTTTCAAGCATGAAAAGGCAACAACAAAAAAGTTTCTTTCACATTTATAATATTAAGTACGGATTAACAATATCGACATGGTCTAAAGCCATAGATACCCCTTCGTAAATAAACATAGGTAATGTCACATCTCACATCTGAGCCACAATCAACAACAATTACGCCGAACAATCAATAATACATATGATATATAATACATACACATACCAGAGCCAAGTCCGTTATTGCAATTTTGAAAAATTATTGTTCATTGACATCATAATTATTAGTTTTGACAGTTCTCAATCTACTAATTCAATGATTTCCAATTCTTGTGGTACCAATCAATAATTCTTACGGTTTTCCATAGTCGTAGGTACTAGTTCAAACAATCGCTGACTTTTGGCACCATTCTCAGTACATATAATAACAAAACACGTAAAAAATAGCAGGCTTGGGGCGCAGGATCATTGGACTTAACTAATATTTGAAATAAGCCTTTAATGTATGTCATGAAAATGAAAAAGTAACAAACAAAAAACAAAGCGAATATGAACCGAGCTCGATTTTGGGCAAGTGTTGCGATGCCTAAACAAAAGCGCTTTAATAATGCAATTTCCAATTGGCGCTGAGCAAATAGCAGGGGCACAACGAAACCGGGTATTGCCTCAAAAACACACACTTTTGTTGTATCTACTGTGTACCTCCTCCACAACGAAGTTACTTTTAAATAATTAAGTTATTTTGCTGTTCTTTTTAATAGAGCTATTTAGTTAGAAATAGAGTGCAAGAAGCGGCGATGAACTGTAGTATACTCAATAACGGACAATTGAAAATAAATTTATAAGAGAATTGTTAACCAAATTGTTATCAACTGATATTATTAATATACCAATATCGCCAGACTTATCAAACCATATTAGTATAAGGTTTTCAAATAAAACAATAACTTTATACAAGGTGTAACATAATCAACGCAAGACCTCAGATTTCTGATTAGAGAATTGCTTCATAAATTCAAAACGAAAACCAAATTTTAAAATTTATAGGTTTTTTACCTTTTTCAAGCATTTTTATACCCCAATTAACAATGAAACTTGTATGTGTATGTGTGCGTTTACAGAATATACGGTTGAGGAATGCACTTGGAATCACCTTATTGTTATGAATCAAGAATACATTTAGTTTTTTATAGCGCACTCAAGGAGCAAAAGCATTTTTTGCAAATTAAAAAAATGTATCTTACATTAAAAATTTTGGAATCAATTTAGTTACCGATTAAGAGCAAACTACTTTCAGGTCTTGCATTTATTATGTTACAGCTTGTAGACATCTACAACACAATTGACGACTGTTTGGTCTAGTGGCGGAATCAGATTCAAAATATTTTTATTCATGTAATCTATTGAAATGTGTAGTTTACTAATACATTAACCAAGAATGTTACAAAAACTGTAGAGTATCTAGATACATTTATAAGTGGTGGTAGCACCACTTCCAAATGTCATTCCTGTGTAAAAACTCCACTGTTTATTTTTTTAAATGAAAATTATTCGACATTTTTTCTGTCTACACCATTCTTTTTTTATCTTTTTCTCCTTTTAAAATAAAACGTAGCCCCACACTAGGATTTATTACTGTGTCGGTAGTGCGTTTACAAACATAAAAAATCACATACACAAATACCTAGACCGAAACAAATAATTGTGGATCACACAAAGATTTGTCCCGTGCGGGAATCAAACCCGCGACTATTAGACACAGACGTAGCGGCTTAAGCTCTTAACCACTGCGCTTAATCGTCCGTCTAATCATTAGTTGTAGGGTATGGGAGAATAATGTAGACTCGAGTATCAAGGTGGACCGATGATCTGGTGAAGGTCGCACGTAGTAGATGTGTGGGTACAGCACAAAACCGGTCATCGTGACGATCTTTGGGCCTCTGTCCTGTAGGGGACGTTTTCGGCTGACGATGGTGTATCAGGGCCGGCCGCTCGCATCCTCGCACGAGACCAGTTTTGGTTTGACACTAAGATCTTTGTGTGGGAATTTGTGCATGTGAAATACGTGTTTGTAAACGCATCCACGATGCAGAACTAATTCCTTATCCTTCATTTAGTGCCAGTGTCGGCGGTTAGTTTTTGTTTGTTATCTCGTTTGAGGTAATAAAAGACAAAGAAATAAAAGACTAGGCGGATCCTATTGAACACAGATGTGAAGAAAATACTAAATGTCCAACTACACAATTTTCTCTTCACAGTAATGGAAACTGTATGAAATGTCTTAGTTTAAGCACAGTGTAATACAGTGAAACAGTTGAGAACTTACGGTCCGTATCAAACTCACGCACACGGACACGTCGCGGAGGTTTTCGGCACATAATGAGCCGCAGTGTCACGCACAATTGAGACGAACGCTTATTGTTTTATTTGAATATCTAGCGGTTACCCGCGGCTTCGCATGTGATCATATTGTAATGTGACATAGGTAGATAGGAGTGTTTGGGATAGCATTAATCCAACACTTAAAAGACACCTCCGTATTAAGTTTCTTTTAAATCCGTTCAGCCATGTTAATATGGGAAAATAAAATAAACTATCCCACAGGAATCTTGCATTTCCGAGCTAAAAACTAGTCTTAAAAAATCTCTGAAAAATCCTCCATTTGCCAGTGACAGTCTATTTAAAATTTGGTTCCGCCGTGCTGGATATTAACACGGTCAAACAAAATTTTATTTCATCGTGCCCATATGCGCTTAAAATATCTTCTTTATTTCAAAATCACAAATTCGAAATGAATATTCTCGTGCGCTGTGCGGTAATGTCGTACCTGGGACTATATGATAAAATAAATTAAGCAGTCTACGTTTTATCGCTTAAACAAAGTCGTCTTTGTTTTGCATTAGTGATTTTATATACCACTTAGACGGATAATATCGGCATGATCTAGTGTGTAAACAAAGTTACCTATTTCATATTATCTATACTATCAATCTATAACATAACGCCAGATCCCTTGCAGGGTAGGCAAAGAGTACAGAGTTCCAACAGGATATTTCCCTACAGACCTTTCTGGACTCTCATAGTTCGTCTTATACACGCTCGCCGGTTACGGAGACTCTTAACTTGCTCTTAGGATAAGACGCGGTCTATTTGGTCATGGTAAGATAGTATAGGTCTTCCCCAATAACTATGTCCTTCCACTTACGCATTGTACATATAACCGTGTGGTTTCTTTCATATTAAGTTTCTTTATAATCCGTTCAGCCGTTTTAGTATGAAGAAGCAATAGATATTCCGATTTCGAAGTCGTGCTATTTTTTGTGATAAAAAGTGTTCCGTTATTTAACGATGTAAAACACCTTCATATAAAGTCTCAATAAAATTAATTTAGCCATTTTAATATACATAAATACCAGGTAAGTCGCAGGAACCGTGATTTTTTCCGGAATAAAACGTGTCTAGAGTATTATTTCGAGATCTAAAACACATTGAAAGTTAGTAAGAACCATTCTGCCATTTTAGTATGAAGAAATAACAGCTATCCCGGAGGAACCGTGTAGTGAATATATTGTATATTTTGTCAAATTATAATAAAATAATAAATAATAAACTTCCACCGAACTTATTTCTCTATCAACTATCTCTATCACCGTGTTCAGTCTTAGCCCCACTTAGCCCGCAAAGATGGTCTTTGTAAAATATAAACTAAACTAAAGCGCGATCTTATTCAACACACAACACTAACGCGGTCTCATAAAAAAAAACATATACAATACCTTTCTGTTTAAAAAAGATTATCAGTTTATCTATTTATTAAATATTATAAAATAATTGAGAAAACATTTCTCATTTAAACCTTCTCTACCTACCCTGCCAAAGATCGGTACATTGCCAGCTACTTAGCTGCTACATACTTATGTAGCAAAGTTTTGTCAGTACATTTTGTGTTAGTCTTCTCGTAAGATATTAATCGTCGTTAAAGTTTCGTATCCGACCCATTCCTCGTTAGAGTTCTCTCCAGAAGAAACAATCCTGAATGCATCATCGGGTCATGCACGAAACCATGCAACAACCACGAAACCATCAAACGTGTATGAACAATTTAGCGTAATAATATTTAAAAAAGGTACAGTGCCAGCTAAGTATGTAGCAAAGTTTTGTCAGTGCATTGTGGTAGTCTTCCCTTAAGATATTATAGTTCATGTTCATGATCAAAATCATGTTAAGATACCTATACATACAATAAAATCTTCTTAAATAAATAAATGTTTACAGTTTCGTATCCGGCCCATTCATCGTTAGAGTTCTCTCCTGAGGAAACAATTTTAAATGCATAATCGGTTCATGCATGAAACCATGTTTGAGTGTTTAAATCAAAGGTGTATAAACAATTTCGAGTGAGTGCTTTTAACCACTGAATAGTGGAGAAACGTAAGGAGACGAACCTGAGTCCAATATTAATTTATGGAGGAAGTCATGTTCAGGCAAAATCACACATTTTATGGTGTAACATTGTAGTTCGGGACAAACAATAATAATGTTTTATGGTTTATCCCACGACAATCTAGTAGCAAAGTTGTTTTGGAACAAAAATTTATTTATCAAAATTGACTTTTATTTTCCTCAGGAACTGTTAGATTTTCGAATATATAAGTATACAGACTTGTGGTCTTTTGTATGGGCTATAATTATACAAAATTGGTTTTTCCAAACAGGTCTGGAGTAAATGGTCTTTTTAGAAATTTAATGTTTCGCTTATTTTCGTCTTTTGCTAAAAACCTTTTAATTTTTCGGAATAAATACTATACAATAATTTAGCCAATATTTTAAGGTATTCGCACGCAAAGTTTTATCAAAATCCGCTTGGTAGTTTTTGCATGATGATGGTTTTTTTTTTTTTTTTTTTTTTTTTTTTAAAACGTAGCCCCACACTAGGATTTATTCCTGTATCGTGGGTGCGTTTACAAACATGAAAATTCACATACATAAATACCCAGACCGGAACAAATAATTGTGGATCACACAAAGATTTGTCCCGTGCGGGAATCGAACCCGCGACTGTTAGACACAGCGGGCGGAGCGGCTTAAGCTCTTAACCACTGCGCTAAATCGTCCGTCCGTAAATGGTTCATACCCTTGGACAGACAGACAGACAAACAGACACGAAAGTAGTCAGTAGCCACTTTAGTAGTCATAAACTACTTCACAAAAACCAGTTTGGCTTCACTAATACTGATGCAGGCGTTAAATTAATGAGGAATATTTTTGTGGCCTGGGAGAACTTGCAGGATGCTTTACGTAAATTCTGCGACTTGTCTAAGGCTTTTGACTGTGTGCATCAAACTCTTCTCAGGAAATTACACCATTACTGAACTAGGAACAGGGCTGTCGACCTCTTGACTTGTGATCTGTGTGATAGAATTCAAAAGGTTGATGTTAATGGAAAACGATCTCCCGGTTCTAATGTAACAATGGGCGTGCCCCAGGGTTCGATCCTCGGTCCATTTCTATTCCTCATATATATAAATGACTTATCCTACTATGTAGAGGATAATCAGGACATGTGCTGTTCGCAGATGATACATCTCTATTATTCAATATTAAGAGACAGCTGACTGTTTGTTCATTGGTTCAACATTAATAATCTTCTCCTTAATGAGAAGAAAACAAAATGTATTAAATTCACAACGCCTAATGTAAAACAGGTAGCAACCAATGTGCAAATAAATGGCGTGGATTTAGACCTTGTCGAGTCAAATGTTTTTCTAGGTATCACTTTTGATGCCAGATTACAATGGGGCCCCCATATTGAACAATTGTCTGGTAGGTTAAGCTCAGCGGCATATGTCGTAAAGAAAATTACATTAGTAACTGATATTGAGACAGCTAGACTTGTTTATTTCGCTTACTTTCATAGTGTTATCTCATATGGCATAATGCTCTGCAGAACTAAACACCATCTTCGTTCTGAAGAATCAGGGCTGTTCGAGCAATTTACAATTTGGCCCTGAGAGCTTCCCTTAAGGAAAAATTTAGAGAAATAATATTCTAACTGTTACCTCAAAATTTATATATGAAAATCTCCTATATGTTAAAAGAATATCAGTAACTTTGAAAAATATAGCGACATTCATCATGTAAATACACGGCACAAAGATGATCTTATTGTACATTCTACTTGTCTCCACAGAATTAGTAATTCTTTCATGGGGCAATGTATACGCGTCTACAACAAATTACCCATAGATATCCGAAAAATGCCTATCATTAATTTTAAAAAGGCAATCAAAACTAGACTGTGTAAGAAAGAGTATTTCAAAATCTTGGATTATCTTGACGATAAAACAGATTGGGTTTGAGCAGGTTCTCAATCAGCAAAATGAACAAAGCTGTATGACACAATTCTGAAAAAAAAATGGTTATCAGAAAGGCCAAACAAATTAAGTTAAAAGACTAGCCCGCTGAGTTTCTCGCCGGATCTTCTCAGTGGAGGCCGCGTTCCGATCCGGTGGTAGATGTAAAAAATGTAATAATTTTGACGTTTGTAAGTGCTTATGTATTGGCCTAAACAAATAATTAATTTTTGACTTTGACTTTGAAAACCAAAAATTGTAGAAATGGTTTCTACTTCGATGGTATGATACCCCTGGGTTTTTTATTACCTAAAAATATTCCATTTATAGACACGACTTCCTTACAGTTTTTTTATATGTATAGATAATTATTAATTAGAAGATTTTTTAACTACTAACATTAGCACAATTTTTAATATTTTGTCCTTTTGTGCTATTAGACCATAATAATTTAATATATAATAGCCGTTTTAATCGTTTTTTGTTATTGCTTGGATTTATTTCCAAATTGATATCAGAAGGAAAATGGATCTGAATCGCAAACAGACTTCCGATATCGGCGTCAAACCTATTCGCGCCTTTATTAATAAGGCGACAACCCGAAATTTCGCAAACGCGTCCAATCAAAGAAATCCGTTAATAGTAGCCGCCGCCGCCGCCTACGAACCTAACTGCCCTGCTATCTGCCGCCACCGCCGTCTGCGGCATGTTCTCACCGACCCTTCCGATGCCCTTACATCCCTTCTTGCGGATACCCGAGGCCAACATCGTAGATCATTCACACACACACACACACAAATCGGAAAAAGACAGGTATACTGTATATAACCACTGCAATAGACAAGTCTTAATAAGTGACATAAATATATTTAAAAAAGGTGATAACCCTAACGCTCTCACGGATGTAGGTAATAATATCACAAAAACGGCTTAGATGAGTTACTTATACTGTGGTTTAAGGTTCCGTATATAAGCACTTAATTTATGACAATTACAGAATGCGTACGTAGCAAAAACATGTTAAAACATTATAATCTTCATTATTTTACTCTTCAGTAGCTTTTCCTACACATTTATGGTTTCAGGGAAAAAGTTATAAAAAATAACAATTCACCGTTCAGTAAATTAATCTAACCAATGATAACTCAGAACAACGGCTTCGCATAAAGAATAACTTTGGTTGATTACTCAAGCTGTAAGTTACGTAAATCGGAAAAACTCTGTTATCCGGGAAAAAGCCGCAAAAGTGACCCTCATTAGTCGTATTGTTGTGCTTTTATCGCTCCCTTCGCTCTAGCCGGGGGAGCATAAATAAATGAAATTTAATTAACTCAGATTAATTTTCGCGGCGCGGGCGTCTCACCCATCGGCGTCCCTTTTTATTTGCCTTGAGGCAAAATTGTACTCGGTTGAAAACTCTCGCCGCCTGTGGTGATTTCCTATGGATTCCTTAATAAAAAGTTTACACTAAAGCAAATTTCACATGTCGACCGCTGCTCTCCGCGTAACAAGCCATACAAGTAATTTAAATTACTTACGTTTATTACTTGCATTGATCTTTTAACTCATCGACATATCGGGCTTCGTACGGTTGATTTTAAATACGAAATTAATCAACAGTATGTGAGAAAGTAGGTACACTTTGTGTGTGTGGATGATCTACGCTGTTGGCCGCGTGGCCTTTACAGCTGTACCGGACAAGAAAGTACCACGTAAGCGTTTGGTACGTAAACATCTGATCTATGATTCTAAATGATCCCCTCAAATCTTGTTCCATAAGTTCACATGAAAGTACAAGGCAAAAATTTTGGTGATATTAAGTTGGAAAATTTATTTTCGTGTTTTAATTCAAACAAAACGTATTTAACTTTTATCATGACTGATCCCGAATATTTGTAAACTTTTATTTATTTTTAATTTCCGTTTGTATTTTATAGAAATAGCAATAGAAAATCCTACTACTATTAAACCTATTACAGGCAGGATAGATTTTAATTTTGACTATAAAGATGAGAAAATCCCTAGTGGACGTTCTCTTGTAAAAAAATGGTTGCACAAGCATTAAAATTACCCATAACTTCGCCTGCCTTCCTTTTTTAAAGGCAAACGCTATACCCTTTCCTTGCATGCAATCTATCTCCTTCCCAAATTTTATCAAAATGCCAGAATATCAGCGCACCATAAGTGTTTATGGTGCAAAAATATGCTGAGGCAGTAGCCTGTTTAGCCCCACACAATCGCTGGTATATGCTGTATTTTTTATGTATTTTGTATGCTGTATTTTGTTTATTTACCATTTGTTTATAGTTTGTTGTGTGGTTAAATAAATGTGTTCTCTTTCTTTTTTTCTTCTTTCAGATGCTTAGGCGGAAAATGTAACAGATAAACAAGAATAACTTCCACATTTAAAATATTAGTATGGATTTGTACAATACCTACATAGATTCGTTTCAAACTACGAAAAAAACATTCGAGCCACTTTATATGGCACTAAGCATCAAAACATCAAAAGTAAAATACCAAATGTCATTCGGATTTGCGCAGTCCGAGGCCGGATAAGATGAGTGCGGGCGCAAACAGCGCTGGGACCGGTGGTCGCTGGCCGGCGGGTGGCACGCCTCGAGTGCAGCGCACACACTCCACACAACTCCGGTAGCGCACAAACATCCCGACTCACTTTCAACATCCCAAATTCTTCTGAGAGCACTCGTTATATATCCTTAAATGCACATTTTACAGTTTATTAGAGGCTAATCTACTGCATGATTAGCTTGATTACATTACGATGTTTTTGGAATGTTCGGAAGTCAGAACATGGAAAATATTTTTTAATCCAAAATGTTTAATGTCGGAATATTGGAATCAGTTAATGTCGGGTTGTGCACCAATCCTATGCAATTCGTCTAGAACCGAAGCAAAATCTTTATATGAAATTGGTTAAGTTGTTACATTAAGGGAACAAAAATCAATCATCGGATAAAAGTCATTCTCACATTAAAACACATACAACATAAACAATTTAAAAATTTGATATTGACCCAGGTTAGAATTTAGTTCAAAACTAATTGTTAAAAACGTATACAAATTCTGAATTGATTAAATTTCTCGAAAGCCAATGGAATGTCACTAGGTACCTCCTATTATACCTTCACCCATTAGAGTGGGCCACCCACATAGGTTGACAGCTCGAAAAAACACCATGTCAGCAATGTTGACACTGGGCCTTCGCTACTACTTATAAATGTTACGCACTGTTAATCCTGATCGCATAGCACACATCGTAGTAGGAGTGGAGGATTGTTTTGTAAGGGTTGAAGGCTTAACATTATTTTAAATAAGTTGGTAAATAAACTCATAAAACACCAAAAGATTTAACCTATTCTATATCAGTTTTAGAATCGTGTTAACCAGGGCCTGTATGGTTATCGGACATTACACACTAATCAAGCAGGTCTTAATTGTGTTAAAAGGCTGCTATGATTTAAGTGAATACAATATTCTGATGGATTCTTATTGACCTTCCCGTTCTGGGGTAACATAATGAAAGGTAACCACTACCTATATTTTATATCACGTGGTGCGTCTATCGGGTATTAGAATACCACAACAATAAAACATGCGTCTTATTATTAAGATTTCAAAGATCCAAGCAGACTGTATCGATAATATGTTTCAGTGATAATAGCCATGTATCAAGAATTCTAAATCATTCCAATAATAAACGCCTTTGAACAACCTGTTTTGAAGCGGGATCGCCTAATGGTACGGCCAAACCAACGCGTTCAGCCGCGGCCGCGGTAGCGTGTACTGCGGCGATCAGCCCCTGCAGTAATATTTGTATGGAAATGTTCACTCCAACACGTCCTACATCCTGCACGCGCTATCTAAGCGACGTCTGCACGCACAATCATAGGGAGATACTAGTCGCCACCGTGATCGCCGCCGAAGACGCCGCCGCGGCCGCGGCTGCACACGTTGGTTTGGCCGCACCTTTACGTTCCTTCTCATTCAAGTACCGACCTACTGGGATTTTTTTTCCTATTTAGGTATTTGTGCTGAAATTGAAACCTTAGATATACAATAAAGAATAAAAGAATCAGTTTCCTAACGGCATTACGAATTAAGTAGATTTCCCCTTTGATGTTGATTGTAACACATTTACCTATTATATACCCTCAAAATTTATCGGAATCTTTATCATCGATACTACACAGTACGAACATACCAATAACTTATTTACCATTATTAATTTTATAGTTATAACATCCACAATATATCATTTTCGTCAAAATAACTTAAAAATTTACGCGGCCGCGGTGACGTTAAAGAGGCCCTCGTAGCGCTGTGCGACCGCGGTGTTCTTGCTGATTACCATGGTTAAGCAGCGTTCGATTCGGTCGGCCTGAGATGGGTGACCGTTTGTGGCATTTATATATTCGAGCGTCTCCGTGCTTCGGAAGGGACGTTAAGCCGTTGGTCCCGGCTACCACTTAATGTGGTAGTCGTTAAGCCGAGTTGGAAGCCTTAAAGGCGGCTTGATAAGTTCAAACAGCAGGTGGCCACAAACCTGCCTCCACCAATCCGTACTGGGTCCGCGTGGTGGAGTATGACCTGATCTCTCTCACCTCGATTTGTGAGAGAAGGTTTTTGCCCAGCAGTGGGCAGTATAGGCTGCAATTATTATTATTATAACTTAAAAACAATCACAATTTCCAAATAATATAGTACCGATGCAAGCAGGTACATATTTTTTCTGGGAATGTTGTAAAATGGCGATTAAAGAAAAATCTGGTCATTTAGATCGATCTACTATCATTGTTCAGTTTTTTGAGTTACACCCACACACAGTTGCTCCTGTTTTTTTTTTAATTTAACTAGAAATATCGTCATAACAGTGATTTCAAGTTTTCGCAAAGTGACACAAACCATGCAAGAAACTATCGGTGTTATTATTCACTTTTTCCACTTTCATTAAGGCCAGGATTTACAAAAGATGAGTTGTACTTTTTATCACATTTATCCGTGGGTACCCCCACATTAAAATGTCACAATTTTCGCATATTCGATGTCAAGACAAGCAAGACGTCTTTCGACACATCAAAGTGACACATACATCAACTGTCATTTTCAATTGACATTTGACGTGCATCTAACATATCTGACACCACTTTCTGGCATCTGTCAAGAAAAGTGTTGCCACTATCGAATAATTAACTGGATTATTGAAAAATTACTATAATGGGCATTTGAACTAAATGTGTCAATCAGATTAAACCAAGAGATTTAAAAACTTGCTCTAAGTGCAACGCTATTTACCACTACCAGTGTCTGGGCATACCTATAGAGAATTTCGCTAAAGAATCTAAGACGTATAAGATCTCTTGGTAGTGTCCCGACTGCAAATCAGGCGTAAAGTACGGCTGGACCCCTAGCACGCCTCAGTCTATGCCCTCGTCGCCGTCATCTGATACTGCAACTACCCGAAATTGCGAAGAACTAAAGAGTTACATTGACAATAAGCTTAAAGAATCCCTAGCGCAACTTCTGAGATATATACGCAGTGATTCTAACAAGGAAAATGCCCACACCCGTAGCTTAATTCAACAACTCCCAGAAAGTATTGAGCATATGTCTACAAAGTGCGAAGAGTTCAAAAAAGACTTGATACTTAAATCAGAAAAAATAGGCATCGTAGAAACTGAAAACAGAGAATTGCGCTCTCAAGTAACCGACTTGAGCAGCAGACTGAATCAATTCAAGCAGCAATCCAGGGACTGTAACCTGGAAATTCAGTGGGTTCCAGAACATAGAACAGAGAACTTGAAGACTATTGTTCAGCAACTTACTTCTTCAGTGGGAAGCAGTCTATCTGAGCACGAACTTGTTAATTACCATCGTGTTGCCAAAATTAACCGGTAGTCCAACAGACCTCGTTCAATTGTTGTAAAATTATCAAGCCCACTGGTTCGCGATAAAATCCTGGCAGCTGTCAAGACCTTTAACAAATCAAACCCAAGTGAGAAATTGAATTCGTCACATTTAGGCCTGGCTGACGACAAGAAACCAGTATACGTTAGCGAACATATGTCTCCGGTCAACAAGCAACTACACGCAGCCGCCCGGAAAGCCGCCAAAAACAAGAATATTCAGTTGGTTTGTATACGGAACGGCCGTATCTATATGCGAAAAGATTCTAATTCCAAAAGTTTCCTTGTTACAAACGATCAGTTTCTTAATTCACTTTAGTTATATTTTACCCGTATTCTTTTTTTTTGTTAATTTTTTATGTAAATGCCATTACTATATAATTCTGGATCTGAATTGAATCACCTTAACATTTTGTACCAAAACGTCAGAGGTCTAAGGACAAAAACTGAGACTATTTTGACAAATGCACTGAAACAAGAGGCGGACGTTATTCTTTTAACAGAGACTTGGCTTAATGACTCGGTATATGACTATGAAATTCTATACAATAGATGCCCAATATTTAGACGTGACCGTCTCTCTACCTCGTCTGAGAAAAAAGAGGGTGGCGGAGTTCTTATAGCAATCCTAAAAAAATATACACCTGTACGTAAATTAAAATGGGAGTCACCGGAACAAGAACTCTGGGTTACTATTAAGTTGAATCGGGTAGATTCAGACAGCTATTTCTATATGCATCTGCAATTTGTATCTTCCTCCACCAGTTACTTACACTAAATTGGATACTCTAGTACTGCATTTATCGGAAGTTATTCAACTTAAACTTCCTCGAAATTCTCTACTATTGATAGCCGGTGATTTCAACCTTCCTAATATAAAATGGATACTCGATACACAAACCAATCTTTTGGTTCCAAATTGTACCTCGAATGTGATAGATAGTTTACTAACTGATATGTTATCTTTTAATAGTCTTAATCAAATAAATCCGGTTTGCAATTCGAATAGTCGCACATTAGATTTGATTATCTTAGATTCTCCTAACAACTTTGATGTTACCAACAGCAACATCCCAATGGTAACTGAAGATAAGCATCATTCAGCTTTGCATATTGAATTAAAACTGAAGAAATGCAAACCACCCAAAATAAATAAAACGACGGTGTTCAATTTTACTAGAGCTGATTACTCTTTAATTAAGAAGGAGTTAGAACGTATCAACTGGAGTGATCTGTTTCATCTAAATCAAACTGTAGATGAAGCTGTTGAATTGTTCTATACTCAAATTACTACAAGTTTTGCTAAACATACTCCGCTAACCCGTAAAGGTCTATTTAATAGCTATCCGTTCTGGTTTAGCATACCTTTATGTAAAGCTCTGAAGGAAAAGGCAAAATTTTATCGTAAATATAAGAAATACTCGAATCCAAGAGATCTTTTATCATTCCAACTGCAACGTGACCACCGTAACAAAATGCTGCGTGATTGTCTAAATAAATTTAAAATTAATGCTAAGGAATATATACATAATGATCCTAAATTTTTCTGGACTTTTATCAAGTCCATGAGATCAAACAGTAGCGATATTCCTGACGAAATAATTATGAAAGACCAACACGCATATGGTGGTCAAGACATAAGTAATATGTTCTCAGCATACTTTCATTCAATACTACTCCAATGGACAATCTGTCTCATCATCTGACTCAAATACAGCAGGTAACTCTTTTGGTTCTCTTGGGTTTTACCACATTTTAGAATCGGAAATTTAAGAGTCACTACAAAATATAAACACCAATAAAGGACCAGGACCTGAATGCATACATTTTATTTTTTGAAAAAATGTTCATCCCAACTGGCGAAACCCTTACAGTATATATTCAACAAGTCTCTAACACACGGAGTGTTCCCGGAAAGGTGGAAAGTTGCTCACGTTACCCCAATATATAAAAAACGAGATCCTAGCGACATCGTAAATTACAGACCTATTTCTATACTATGTTCAATCGGAAAACTATTCGAATTTTTAGTCCAAAAAAGGATTTAGTGCCACTTAAAGCCACAGATTGATACTCATCAGCATGGTTTTCTACCAGGAAAGACTACCGTCGAATCTCCTTGGTTACGTTAGTGACATCGCTACAGCTATGGACAATTAACTCGAAGTGCACGCCATCTATACTGACTTTTCTAAGGCGTTCGACGTGGTAGATCATAACCTGCTCATTAAAAAGTTAGCTCATGCAGGCATTTGCGGATCATTACTTAGATGGTGCGAATCTTACCTACGCATTTTCTGACGATTCATAAATACTGTAATGGTTTACATGAATAAAAAATATTCTGATTCTGATTCTGCAACCGTTCTCAGCTCGTCAATATTCTAAGCTTCAAGTTCGTTGTCCGATCAGTACCTTCCGGAGTGCCCCAGGGTTCGCACCTGGGACCTCTGTTCTTTCTAGTTTTTATTAACGACTTATCCACTACTATGACATCTAGGCATCGGCTGTTTGCCGATGACCTCAAACTATACAGAGTAATTAGGGACGAGTCTGACATACTATCTTTACAGGGAGATATCAATAGCATATTTAACTGGTGCACCGAAAATCAAATGACACTTAACGTAACAAAATGTTACCATATAAAATTTAACAGAAAACAAAATCCTACATCGGCTACTTATCGCATAAACAACATTCCTATGACTGAGGTATCAAGCATACGGGACTTATACCTAGTACACCTCTGACTTTTTAAGATATTTATCATATTCTCAAATTTATGTAGTTTTTCTTTTTTAATTATTTTTTTGTTTTTGTTTTCATTTTGTAAATTTATTAGCTTCTGGATTATATTACACTCGTTATATTATTTTTTCGCATGGTGTGTCCACTCAGTGAAGGACGGAGATAACCTAGTATTATGTAAAACTATTTTTTCTTGTTTTTAATATGTGTAACGTCCAGTTTGTGGACATTTTTTTATTAAAAAGGTAAATTGATTATTGACCAAAAATAGATAGATTTATAATTTGTACCACTAAAGTAATACACATTAGTCGAATGCCAGAAGACATGGAGCCGAAAGGCTTTAGTCGATCAAAACTAGAACCTATAAACTTAGTTATTCCGCTACGGCATAATATTTTCCTAGACTATTATAATAATTGTAACTGTTTTCACGTGTTTATGCATTAGGTAATTTACATTTATTATTTTACAAAACAAAATACCTATGCCTACACGCACTAAACATTCTAAAGTAGCTTAGACATTTCTTGGAATCATTCTAAGTACCCGTATTAATAACAAAGATCTCCACACAAACAAGGACGTACCTCGACACGTTCCTCCTTCAGGTCGACCCTCAGCGCGAGCTGTTCCCTCAAAACCACATCGGGATAGTGTGTCTTGTCAAAGGTGCTCTCAAGTTGCTCTAACTGTTCTTCGGTGAAGATGGTGCGGTGTCGGCGCTTGCGCTTGGGCGGCGGGCCTGCGAGCCCGGCCAGCGCCGCCGCCGCGTACCCGCTGTACAGCCCGGCATACCCGCCAGCGCCCGACACCGCGCTGCCGACACCCACTCCTGCTTATAAAAAGACGTCAAGATGTCAAGAGGGCGACAAAGCTAGTAAAATATTACACTGTGTTGTAGTTTTTTAGTTATCTGTGGTTTGGTTTATGGTGGATTGTCTTTGTGGTCATTCTTGGTTCTTGGAATAAATGTAATATAAAAGAATAACCGTTAATTTATTACACATAGGATCGCGCCAGGCGGTGATTAGTGCCAAATGCATTTTATCGGAATAAAATGAAAACTAAAGATCTATCTATCTATGCCATCACGCCAGATCCCTTGCGGATCTTTACCTACCGGTAAAGAGTACAAAAATTCAACGAGTTCTCTCCTTACAGACGTCTCTGGCTTCCTCCACTATCATAGTTCGTATTAAACACGCTCGCCGAAAACTAAAATTAAAGATATTTACATAGAATCCTGACTGCCTCGTTGGTCTAGTGGCAAAGCGTATTGCTTTGTGATCACGAGGTCCTGGGTTCAAATCCTAGGTCGGACAAGTGTAGTTTATCTAACGAAAACTTCCCAGTACGAGTCCGGAGTCTGGAATTGTGCCCGGTATATGGCAATAGGCTCACCCCCTATTACATGGGGCCTAACATCGTCGGCGAAACGTGGGTGTACTCAGTACACCTCTGCCACCCCCGCTTGGGGAATATAGGCGTGACGGTGCTTTTTTTTTACATAAAATCCCTAATATCAGCCCTTGATTACGTATAAGTGTTTATATATATAAGTACATACAGTATAAGTTAATTCAGTATCGATTTTGTCCTAATTATCTAAAGCATATTGAGTATAAAACGAAAAATATAAAAATTAGACGACATTTCGTGTTTTTTTTAGGAACCAATTTTATTATAATTATTATATTGTTTTCGATCAATGAGAATTCTCGAAAATATCATGTACACGCACTATTTTGTTTTTAACTTTAGACTGGATTTAATATAAATAAAATAAAATCAAACACGCAATTTTGCTTTTAGCATCCTTTGAACCCGTACGTAACCATTACTGCAATAGTTACAAGAAGACGGTGATCGAAATAAAACTGAAGTCCTTTCACCTGATTAATTCCATTCCACAACCCCTCATACCGTTCAATACCGTATAAGTATTCTTTCAGTGTAATGTAAGTACTCTTACATTATACTAAAACGCCTTTAACAGCCTTCGTAATATTATAAGGCAACCTTTAAATCGGTGAGAGAGCCTATTGCTATGATGACAACCTAACAAGTTTCGTGATAAACGTTTAACTAAATTCAAATTCAAATATTTATTTGCGGAATAAGTGTACAATAATATGAGATCTTAATATTATAAAGTGCTTATGACTTAGTGGCCGTTTACGGGCAGTGCAAATACAGTTGTAATAAAAATGTTTCGTAGGTATGACATAATATAAATTAATAAAATAATATCTATCTATCTATCTATATCATCACGCCAGCTTCCTCGCGGGGTAGGCAGAGAGTACAGAGTTCCAACAGGTTCTTTCCTTACATACCTCTCTGGCTTCCTCCACTCTCATAGTTCGTCTCATACACACTCGCCGGTTACGGAGACTCCTGACTTGCCCTTCAGCTAAGACATGACATAATATAATTAAGTTATTACAATACATGACAATTTCAATAAAGTTTCACAGGATAACTATCATTACCTTTCATCTTAATTAGTCATCATGTATGTACCTTAATCTTTTACAGAATTTACAAGATATAGGAGGATATAGAAGAATAAACACTAAGCACCCATGATCTGACCATTAACGTACTATACGTCAATGGATCTTCCCCTCCTATCAGCCTCTACCGCCGCCCGCGGTATATTCTCACCGACCCTCCCGATGCCCTTACATCCCTTCTATCGGATACAGATACCGCACACAGGACCAGACACCGACCTCGCCGACGAGGTCAAAGAATCCCTTACCGCCGGCCACTGCAGAGCAACACGGCGAGACACCTAGTATATGCCCTCCCCCATAGCAACTGCTCTTCTTCTCCACAGGAATGACATTCCGAAGTGGTGGTAGAGTCTTCGTTACTATTATGACGATTCGTAAATACTGTAATGGTTTACATGAATAAAAAATATTCTGATTCTGATTCTGACTGCCCAAGCCGAGGCCGTTCCTCCTTGAGGCGCCCTTGAGCTAGTTGCCCCTTTGTCCTTCTGGCTCGAGCGTAGTGGTTGCACGCTCGCCCTCTTGTCCGGTGAAGCTGTAAAGGCCCCGCGGCCAACAGCGTAGATCATTCACACACACACAAAAAAGTCAATGGATCTGATTTAACCTTGATTGAAAAAGAAACCAGATCGCTTGATCTCATAGATAAGAAAAGAAAGTAGCTATGTATAAGAATATGTTACTTTTATTTGCCCTTTTTAATACACTGGAATCATGTTATAATGATTGGTATTTAATTGTTTTAGCCTTATTAAATTTCTGAATGTGCCTGTTAAGTTAGTTAGTTAATTTTCCACTATTGAGAGGAAACTTAATTGATTCATGAACAGTCAATTGTATTTTAATTTGGGCATATTATTTTTAGCTAACCCGCAACTTCCTTCACGTTATTTTCAGGTGCCTATTTCACACCTTTAAGTTTTTTTGGGACAAAGCCTATGTCCTTCCTCTGAATAAAATCTATGCCCTTGTCGAATTTGATCAAAATCTGTTCAGAGGTTTGAGCGTGAAAAGGTTACAGACAAACAGACAGACAGAGTTACTTTCGAATATAAAATATTGTATGGATGTTTTCCAAAAATAAAAAATAACGCCCGCATACTACGGAGAGGTCAAAATGTATGTCCCTACCCTACCGACTTACATATCGTTTTTTTATAGACAGACTTGATAGTCTGACTATAAAAAAATTGCATATGCTTATATAGCCATATACTTTGTCATATGGCTAGCTAATGCTAGCCATATACGTCCCGCAAATATCGATTACGTGATACCCGAACAAACAGTTAACTAACAAATAGACGGAAATAATCTCTATATAAACTTAATGTCAAAAACTTATCTTGGACGCACACTACAGAATCACACACCCATATATAAAACCTAATGGTCAATCTATCGGCTATGGGTACGTGCGAAGATGCCTTCTCTACGCGGTCTCTACATAATATATTTATTTAAATACTCTAAGCTCACTTCATCACTTAAAGCGACATTATCACGAATGGATGCGTTATTTTAGTGTAAATCCATATCTCTCTATCTATATCATCACGCCAGTTCCTTTGCGGGGTAGGCTGAGAGTACAGATTTTCAACAGGTTCTTTCCTTACATACCTCTCTACAATATAACATTTTTCGTAATTTTGTTTTGTGCAATGATTTCGTATAAGATTACATAAAATTTAAAGAATATCTCTAACAGGACATAAGGTTATAATAGACGGTTGATAACAGTTTAAATGTTAAGATAAACTAATTACATTTAGCACGTGTGTGTAAAATTAATAGACAGTCTTGATAACAGATTAACTGTTCAGATAAACTAATTTCATTTAGTACGTGTGTATAAAATATACATTTTCATCTCAGAGCACCCATGATGTTGAAATTTAAAAATCGTCCACGTCAATACGAATCTTAGTTAATACGCATCCAAGTAGGCGATGCGTGAAAATCCCAGCTGAGCGCTCGGAGCGAGCTCCCCGGGCGCGCCACGTAAGCGAACCGTTCAAAATATTAACGCTACGAATAAAAATTGAATATTTTACATACTTCCGGAAACGCGAGTGGGGTATTACACTGTATTATTTCTTAAAGAAATATAAAAGCTTTTAAGGCCGGTGGCATGGAGCTAAGTAAGGCGCTATCGGCGGCTCTCCTCACGCCACTCGCTGCACCTCACCGAACGCCCGCCTAAGCTGTATCGATTTTGAATACAACGTTCTATTTACGTTAGAAAACGAATATGTCAATAAAGAAATGGATAGCGACGAGCTTCTTTCATTTTTTAGCATTGTACGTATGTTACCTAAGCAATTTGGTACTTGTGGAAGTTTTCTTTTGCGAATGGTAGACCTAAATTATTGTTTTGTACGATTGCGCAGACTCTCGTCAAATGCTCGATAAGTTAGAAGTTTTGAAGACACTGGGAATTTTTCGATAGAAAAACTACATTTATCCACCTAAGGATTTGAACCCAGGACGCATATTATTCGCCATTAGATCAACGAGGCAGTGATTTTAGTAGTTGGTTCAATAGTTGCTAATGTCAACATAAGCGACATTTCAAATCAACAATTTCTTTAATCTCAAAAAGCGTCACAATTTAGTTACTTTTTTCCGTTGTTTGATGTTTAATATGAATGTATATTAATATCATGTTAATTTATTTTGTTATGTTGTGGAACTGTAAAGAGGAGGCCTTTGCTCAGGAGTGGGGCACTAAAACTGGGTAGGGACAAAAAATGTTAATATAAAGTCTACGCTTGCGGTGGCTATTTAGTGCTGGTAACTTCCATTCCTTTAATATGGCCGAGGGGTGTGATGGCTGCTGAAGTAGTCATACTTGTGGAAATGTTTAATATTTCATTTTGTAAAAATATTACCATTATTTAGATTAACCTTATTTAGGTTGCAAGGTATGACACTGGAGCTAGATCGTATTTTGTATAATATTAAATTTTATCTAACAATAAAGGATGTAAAAAATAAATAATATTTTTTTCATGTTATTTAAAGTAGTAAGTTTTATTGAATTCTTTTTTTTTTTTTTTCTTTTTTTAAAAAAAAACGTAGCCCCACACTAGGATTTATTCCTGTATCGTGGGTGCGTTTACAAACATGAAAATTCACATACACAAATACCCAGACCGGGACAAATAATTGTGGATCACACAAAGATTTGTCCCGTACGGGAATCGAACCCGCGACTATTAGACACAGTGGGCGGAGTTTAAGCTCTTAACCACTGCGCTAAATCGTCCGTCCGAATGTTTGTTATTGTTCTTTTATTCGCTTTTATAACTTTTAGGTATTTGTTTTTACTTTCTATTTTTATTAAACGGTATAAAATCTACATGTTTAGATGCGGTTACCTTTATTTAAGTGTGCACGAAGCATGTTTGTGATATATTCGTTTTTTTTAGTTACATGTGTATCAATTGTTGGTGATCCAAACAAAATAATAAATAAACAGTTTAGTTACTTTCTATTCATTGCAGGTACTTATAGATTATTTCTGGCCCTAAAGCTACTATTAATTTGCTTATTTAATTAATGAAATCAAGATTATATTTGACGATCATTTGAAATATTTGCTTTGATTAACCTACGTTACTAATTATCTATACACTAATAACGTAAACACAGAATTAAATAAAAATATAATTATTCTACTATCCCAGCAATCACACGGCGATCACTCAACATTTGGCCGTTTATACATATAGATCACCGCGAGTTCGATAAAAGAAAATAAAAGTTTGTTATTGTTATGGTAATGATTTTCCGTGCCCCTGGGATGTTTTGAAATTTTAAAATGTTGGTTGGATAAGAGGAAAAAAGACTATAATTGAGATAAGCCCTGTCTTCGACCCTCGAAGGTTCGCGGTGCCAGGGGACCGCCCGGGGCCATCGTAGAAGATGCTGCGGCCGTGCACTTACTTAAGTACATACGAGTAATGAATAAAGTTTCAAAAGCAATATTAAGTAAAATTCTATCTATCTATCTATAACCTCACGCCAGATCCCTTGCGGGGTAGGCAGAGAGTACAGAGTTCCAACAGGTTCTTTCCTTACATACCTCTCTGGCTTCCTCGACTCTCATTAAGTAAAATTAATATATAAAAAATCTTTTGATGTGACTTAATACTAAACTCAAGTCTGAAGGTCAAGTCAAAAGTCTCCGTAACCGGTGAGCATGTATGAGGCGTACTATGAGAGCGGAGGAAGCCAGAGAGGTATGTAAGAAAAGAACCTGATATATATATATATATATATATATATATATATATTCGAGAACCTTGTGACTACAAAGTACACCTCTGTTTGCAGGGAATAATAGACATAATAGGTATTTATTTTGCATGTGTTTTATCAAAATCATTTCACTCAATAAGATTACAATGAATGATTCAATACTTAAATGATTGTAACACTTATCATTTGATTTGCGAATAACTTCGTCACTTTGTAAGTAAATATAGAACTAAGTCAAAAATCTATACTAATATAATTAAGCTAAAGAGATTGTTTCTTTTTTTTGTATGAACGAGCTCATCTCTTGAAATACCAGTCGGATTTCAAAAATTCATTTTGGATTTGATAGCTTAATTCTCGAAGTAGGCTACTTAACATCACGCTATGTTACTTAGGAGCCAAGAAAAAAGAATAAACCAGAAAGAAAGCTAAGCGATGACAAAGTAATAAACGGGCGGGCGATGTGTTGCGACCACGAAGTAGGTAGGGACTTCTTAGTTACAACCGTATTATATATATACATATATATATGTATATATATACATATATATATATATATATATATATATATATATATATATATATATATATATATATATATATATATATATGTATATATATTATTAGCCTTGGCGAACGACGGGTGAAACCGCGGGGCACAGCTAGTAATCTTTATAAATACCAAGCCTGTAATAGTAACCGAAATACAGTATTTCCACTTTCTTTCAAATTATTGTGTAGATTAAATTTTTCTATAAGTTTTAAAGTTTATGAAGATCGTGACAAATAAAACAGTGGTGGGTAGAGTGCCTTAATCTTACTTTTAACGTACAAAACGTCTTTTAAACAATTAAATGTGTGGTAAACAATAAAGTAAGTATCATAATAAGTTAATTTTAACATTCATACAATTAATATATAGTTTTATTAATGTGATTTTTACAACCTTGCAGCAGTTCAAGTGTAACGTACGGGTAAAATATAATACAACGGGTTAGCAATTTTTAAAAAGCGTTATAAATGATTCTGGGCTATAGACGATAAAATAAAAGTCATTGTGTCCATTATAGAATAGATACGCTTATATTTCATTCTAGATTTTTGATGCATTATAGAAGATCGCGTAGTTGCCACGTAGCTCCGTAGCACGTAGCTGTCCGTAGCAGGAATCACTGTAACGATTATTTTTATAATTGTTTTACCTCATATCGCTATGTTTTTTTTATCACTGCCTATTTAAAATAATGGATTCCACCATTAATACTGACTGTAGTAGAAATATTAACCTAAAGATACGTAGGGAGTTATGATTACCTAATAATATGATACCCGCGGCTACGCACGCGTTTATTTTGCAATTTGACATAGGTAGGTAGGTCTTTCCGATATTTCACAGATCCCCTTACACCTCCAACACCTAAGACGGTTGATTGGGTTTTATTATCGTACAAATAGCCATATGAGCTTATGAAAAATTCTTTATTTTAAAATCACAAGGCGGCACATCAATTTTGTTTATTTTATTTCCCGTGAGGGGATCGTACCTGCAACTGTTTAATAAAGTAAGTAGAGCGATCATCCTCATTTTACGCTTCAATCAAGTATTTAAAAACATAACTTAAAATTTCGAAAATTTTGGGTGTAGAACAAATTTAAAAGGCCTCCAGCCAGCTGTGAGGGGAAAAAGGAAATCGAAGGATTGCATCGTTTTATTTAGCCAAAATAATATTGATATTTTAAGATCTTCACGGAGGCCGAAAAAGCATTCCAATGCATGATATTATTTTATATATCACTTATACCGGTAGTACCGGCATGATTTAGTGTGTAAACAAAGTATCTTGTAGTATTATTTCACGACCGTTCAGCCGTTTAAGTATGAAAAATAGCTATCCCGCAGGAGGTGTCCAATTTTTCGAGATAAAAAGTGTTCTTTTGTTATCCGAAGTAAGATACCTTCATATAAAGTTTCAATTAATACCGTTTAGCTATTTTAGTATGAATAAATAACAGCAGCTCTCGCAAGAACCGTGTAGCGAAAACTTTATATCTATACATATAATAAAACTGTTCTCGTGCCGATTCTGTACATCGAATATTTATTGAAAATTTAAATTGGGGTACATTTCCTTATCGATATAGGACCCGAAACATTTTTTTATTTTGAATTTTTATCTGTCTGAATTTCAACGATATTTGGTATGGTAATAAACCCTAACTTAACATATTAAATACTTTTTTATCCAGGGAAGAACAATCAATCCGGAATAATCGCGGGATAACCATAAAACTTCATTATTTTTATTAATGTTAGTCGCAAGCTGCAACGTTGCGTCAAAATGCGTAATTTTGCCTACAGATAAATTCCTCCATGAACTGATATTAGATTCAGGTTCATCTCCTCACAAGAATCTCTTTGGTGGTTAAAACCACTCACCTGAAATTGTGCATACACGTTTGATTTAAACACTCAAACATGATTTCGTGCATGAACCGATGATGCATTCAAGATTGTCTCTGCTGGAGAGAACTCTTTAACGACGAATGGCCCGGACACAAATCTTTGTATATTCACTTATTCAATATATCTTAACATGTGAAATAAAACTATTTTATGGATTTTACCGCGGTTTATTTTTTATTTTTAGTTCCCAACGTTTCCGAAACGTCGGGAACTAAAAATAAAAAATAAACCGCGATAAAATCCGTAAAATAGTATTATTTCATGTGTAATATTCGCGTAAATCTAAGAACTCAATATCTAAACATGATTTTGATCATGAACATGAATTGAGTATTCTCACGAGAAGACTGTCACGAAATATGCTGACAAAATTTTATTACATACTTAGCTCGATATGTACCTTTTTAAATATTATTACGCCATATTACGATCTTTGGCAGGGTAGGTAGAAAGGGTTTATTTCAGGCATTTGACCAATAATTTTATAATAAATAGATAAACTGGAAATCCTTGTCAAAAAGAAAGGAGCCAGGTAATGTATATGATTTTTTTTATTAGACGGCGTTAGCGTTGAATAAGAGCGCGCTTTAAGGATCTACCTACCTATGTCAAGTTACAAAATAAACGCGTGCGCAGTCGCAGTTAACAGCTAGTTCATATAATATATTAGTTTTTTAGGAAGAAGGTAATAAAATTAATAAATTTTATTATCTTCTTCCAGACTATCATTTCTTTATCAACGGTTTCCGTCTTAGCCCGTACTTACCAAATAGGCGGTTTTTGTAAAATATCAACTGTATGTAACTGAACATGTTGCCAGACTGATAATGAAGCTGGAAGGAGGCCTCGTGTTCGGGCTGATTGGATTCATCTTAAAAAGTCTAGGGTCTGGTGATGGAGCCGGGAGGGGATTATGGGAACTTCTCAACTACTCAACATAACCCCGTCATTGGTTTGGCAAGTACTATATAACCTTAGATGGTGTCCAGGGTATATCCTCTACTAAGCATGATATCTCCGATGTATTTTCGCTATAAGAGATTGTTTTAATATAGTTTTTTTTTGCATTACACAAAGTAGGTGATATTTACTTGGAATGGAATTGAATGTTTGTGAACCGGGCTGTTAATAGGTACAATGAAACGTCCTCCGTTTGTGACAGAAAAAGATCTATGCGTCCACGTAGCATTCGTACAAAAAAAGCGATCATAACAGTGAAAGATTCAAAAGGAAGCCCATATAAAAACAAAAGATTCTATCTAGAGAAATTAATATAGCATCCAGATATATGTCACATATTTTGTTTATACCGGTCTTTTCTTAACCTGTTATTTAATACACGGACCAGTGTGAATGGAACTCGCGCTCTGAGGATTCCGTACAAACTTAATTATGTTTATATCTATATAACGATCTATATGAGCTCATTGATCCCAGATATTAAGAATCTGCATCTGAATTATTGCTTTTATTTTTAATATTTAATAATAACAAATTAACCATTTTCTGATTTTTTACTTTACTTGTAAAACCTTGCTTTTTGTCAATTTTATTATTTTACATCAACGGAAAGTACTCTATAGGGTTTTGATGAGTGAATTTAAATGACCGTATATTTTGATTGCCTCGACTTAGGACTAGGGAATCATGTCATTGAAAAAACTTGAGAAGAATAAATTGCACAAAAATAAACAAAAAATAAGTAAAAACATTCAATTTTGTCTTTCCTTTTTTTATGATACTGGATTGTATAAAAAAATACAATTAGCTTACTTTATTTTTATTACAATGTTGTTATCAACTCGCTTTCCTGTCTGTCTGTTTGTCTGTTCGGTACAAATTTTATAAATGATTTTAAACTAACTTCCCCATACTGCTAGAAACTTGAAACTTTTAACCTAGTTCAGAACTGTATGACAATGCAATAATATGGTACCATAGAGCTGATCTGTAGCTCAAAGGTGGCTATAGGAACACTTGAATTACATAACTTAACCCCGTATTTTTTTGGATTCGTTGAATTTGTCTATATCCCGAGGCCTAAGGAACATCTATACTAAATAACATAGATAGAATTTGTCTTTATTAGAACAATACATCTAATTGGATTACAGGGTCTGATGATGAAACCACAAGTTGGCCAAAGGAACTACTAAAGTAAACAACATAGCCACATTGTGTTTGGGGTCATTGGATTTGTATTGACAAGTACTATATCACTAAATGGTGTCCAGGGTTTAATGATGAAGCCGGAAGATGACCACAGGGACTTTTACTTAGACTTAGACTGACAAAATGACGTGAAACTATCATTGAAAGGATTCTGACTTCATTTTGAATAGGTATTCGTGTAGTTTGTCATTTAAAAGAGAGACCGTTTGTGACCACCCTGAGCTCCTATGGCAATGCATTCTAAAGGAGGCTAGTTTGAATGAAGAATAAGGAGTGAATACAATCAGAACGATGAGAAGGGCACTGAAGAAGACGAATACTTAATAATTATTAACAATATAAATAATAATAATTAATAATATAATTATAAATTCATTTACAGTATGTGGTGCTATATTTTTTTATTCTAGGCGTTTCCGTCTCCGTTTTATCTTCCGTTTCAACAACCAGTTGTTATCACATTCGAAAACGCCCAATTAAAAAATAATGAATAGAAAAAAATAAAGCCGACTTTAAAGAATACTCGTACAAA
The DNA here is from genome assembly GCA_905147815.2 of Phalera bucephala. Classification (NCBI taxonomy): domain Eukaryota; kingdom Metazoa; phylum Arthropoda; class Insecta; order Lepidoptera; family Notodontidae; genus Phalera; species Phalera bucephala. Next base: position 22,598,509 of record LR990613.1, on the reverse strand, counting down.
ACTAACAAGCAAAAAAAATGTTTTATACAATTTAATATTTACATTTTTATATTTAATTGTTATTGTTATATTATTTTCAAGGCGGTGCCAAGTAAATATTTCATACGTATAATTTTTATTTTTTACTTAATAATATCAGCCTATAGTGCCCACTGCTGGGCAAAGGCCTTCTCTCACAAATCGCAGTGAGAGAGATATGGTCATACTCCACCACGCGGACCCAGTGCGGATTGGTGGAGGCAGGTTTGTGGCCACCTGCTGTTGGAACTTATCAAGCCGCCTTTAAGGCTTCCAACTCGGCTTAACGACTACCACATTAAATGGTAACCGGGACCAACGGCTTAGCGTGCCTTCCGAAGCACGGAGACGCTCGAATATGAAATGCCACAAACGGTCACCCATCTCAGGCCGACCGAGTCGAACGCTGCTTAACCTTTGTGATCGGTAAGAACACCGCGGTCGCACAGCGCTACGAGCGCTTTTTACTTAATAAACAATAATTTCTTATGACATTAGACGGAATCACAAATAAGTATTAAATTGTTGGGTAAACCATTTATTATTCTTTTTTCTTTTTAGTTAAGCGACGTGTGATTTTTATAAGTCGGTTTTATTTTTTTTTAAGTTAGTTTAATTTTACCGGTTGGTATTTTTTATGTTTTGACTGAATATCTCCGAAAGGAATTGCATTATAACTCCATTCCACCCAACAAGACCTAAATTTAATTTGTGTAAATGAGGATAAAAAAGAATCCGCTGAAGTATTAATTCTTACAACTTTTCATCGAGAAAGGTAAAGTTTGAGGTTCAATGCAGATATGAACAATCCGTCGGCTTGCTATAAATTCTTAACTGGAGCAAAAGAAATAAAAATCAGGTAACGAGGTAATCCGACAAAGAACCAAAGTTACCGACATAGCTCGCAGACTCAGTAAGCTAAAGTGGCAATGGGTTGGTCACATCTGCAGAAGGACCGACGGCCGATGGAGCAAGCGTGTCCTAGAGTAGAGACCGCGACTTGGTAAGCGTAAGGTAGGACGGCCCCCAGCTAGATGGACCGACGACCTCAAAAAGGTCGCTGGGACAGACTGGATGCGGAAGGCGGAGGACCGTGTGCAATGGCGCATGTTAGGAGAGGCCTATGTCCAGCAGTGGACTACGATAGGCTGATTGATTGATTTGATTGAAGAGGTTAACTTTTTATGTTATGATTTTATGGCAAGTATCACAATGAAAAGCTTAAGAGAACGAACAGATTTCAGTTTAATGAAATGTAAACAATTGGAATTTCAAACGTCTATGGTCAACTAATTTGCGATAATACTCGTGATGGTATCTGTGAAAAGGGTGGAAAGTTTTCAACTTATATGTTCCATTTGAATTTTTATTAGCAATTTTATAGCGCCTTGAAGAACTTGATATCTATTATAGGGGTGTCACTTCATTCTAATAGATAATTTATAAATACAAACAAATAAATTTATTGGCTTTCTTAACACTGTGTTATATGATTTTAACGCTAAGAGTCTAATCACGTCGCGTCGTTAAAGGCTTTTGTTGCGCACCTTCCTGCGTGTGACATATATTCTACAAAATTTGCCTCTAGATCAGGTATGGGGGTCTATCAGGCATTTAGTACTGCGATTGCTAACTTAATAAGTTTTTCCAAAAATGTTGACAGTATCAGTATTATTAGGGACTATTTATTACCGATTATACTTAAGTACATCTCGTTCGTTTAGTGGCGCATAGTGCGGGTAGTAATCACGAGGTTCTGAATTCGAGTCCTAGGTCAGATAATCTGGAATTGTGCCTGGTTTGAGCAATAGGCTCGCCCCCTATCAAATTGGGACCTAACAACGCCGCCGTTAAAAGGGTGCAGGCAGTACACCTCTGCCACCCCCACTTAGGGAATATAGGCGTGATGGCATTTATGTTCTTAGATATTTTTTACAAGTAAGAAGGTACATAATGTCAGGTAACTACATACCGAACAAATCGTGTGCTCTATGGAATGGCGTATGCGCGAGGTGGTGCAACTGGAGCGGGGGTATCTGCGGTTGCGGGCGCGGCGCCAGGATGCTGTCGATGGTGAAGAGCGGTGCGGGCGGGCGCTCCGGTAGTGCGCCGCCCAGCAGCAGCGCCGTGCTGAGCAGCGCGGGCGCGTCGCGCGGCCAGCCGCCGCTCGCGCCGCCCATGCCGCCCTCGCCGCACGCTCCTTGCGGCGTCGCCACGCTGACCGCGGCCTCACCGCGACACCGACACCGACACTCCCGACGACGACGTACACCGCACACAACACCACATCATACTATGCAGACCGCACTGCTCGACATAGTCGAAGTCACTCTACTTACTGAAGTATTTAGTATTGAAATTTAAGAATATTATTTTTTAACGATTAATTGTCCTTCCGCATTGAAATCGGGCGAGCTGCTGTTAACGACGGGATTATAGGATGCGTGATGCGATTGCCAGTAAATCGTTTTAGCGAGTAGTAGAGCTGCGACGTGAATGTCGGGCGGCGCGCGCTCGTGGGGTGAGCAGGGCGGTGGAGGCGTGGCGGAGCTCGCTCCGCCCCTCGCACAGCTTAATGGATGTGACAATATCACAAAACGACGCTCCCAACAGCTCATATAATAGTAATCTGTGTATCCCTCCCTATAAGTTGTAATCTGTCGTAATGGAACGTAGGTATGTTTGGCGACGGCTAGATTGTGTTAAATGAAGTGTTTGATCATAACTTCGGACAGGGTATGTGTTATCAGCTTACTTCAATTATTTCAGGTCTTCTTGTCATATAAGTTACAAAATGATTTAAATGCTTACACTGGATAGACAAGTATATAAATTAAACGAGTAGCAGGTGCCTAGTATATTCTTGACCATGAGTGTACCTGCTAACATTTTAACTTAAAACTAATATGGTGTTGAATATGATAGGAAACCTAAAATTTTAAAGCTTTTACAGTAATGAAATCTAAAGATACTGTACCTATTTGTCATGGCGTGGTATACCTGCTTCTGTCTTAATCAATTTGGATATATACCTTATTGTTGGTTGGTAGAATATCAGCATATGGAAAGCAATCCTTAGTTTTCCACCACACTTATAATAAGTAAATACATCAAAACATAGGATCATACAAAGCTGCTCAGATCTCAATGTCCCGAAATTGACAGAATAATCCTGATGTCCTACATTATTTGGAAGTAGATAGGTACCTTTAAAAATAAAAACATCCCGGATTATATAATAACGACACAGCCCTTTTGTGACAATTGTTGAAACGAGGGATTAGCGGAATCTTGCCTAACAGCGAACAAATTGAATGGCTTGTTTTGTGAAAAGTTGCGCCCGCGGCGTTACGCGACGTGTTCGCCTTTTTGCAGCTTATGAGAATCGTATAACAATAGGCACCTAATGCCACACACTGCCACGTCTAAAAATAAAAAAGTATCTAGTTTTTGCGCAAGTAAAAAAAAATTATAACTACAATACATAATTAGATACTTACTAATATAATAATCTCGAATCTGTAAGTGTAGAAATATCACTTTGGAGTTAACATATCATGCTGTTTATCAATGAGGGAGGCACAAAAGAACTAAGTTACTGGTCGTAACCAACATTTTAATGAAATCACTACAATTTTTCCATAGCGTACAAACGATCGCAATGTTCTTTCTCCTACTTCGCTCTTCTCTCCCCTTCTCTCTTCCCTTCTGTTTAGCCCGATGAGTCAAAATTATACCTACCTACCTATCTAATCTTCGACAACTTCAGTTGCTTTTAGTGCTTTCCTTTTTTATTGAGGACTAGTTTATTATCTGTTTCCATATTTTTATTTTTATTGATTAAAACTTTATTGAGAGCAGGCAATATCTCTCAATAAAGTCTCTCAATTAAGCAGTGATAGCCTGGTTAGACCGTTGGACTGCAAAGTTAGTGGTCTCGGGTTCAAACCCAGGCACGCACCTCTATCTATTCGAAATAATGTGCGTTTTAAAAATTAACTATCACTTGCTTTAACGGTGAAGGAAAACATCGTGAGGAAATCTGCATGCCGGAGAGTTTCTCGAAGGTGTGTGAAGTTAGCCAACCCGCACTGGAACAGTGCGGTGGACTATGGTCTAAACCCTTTCATTTTGCGAGAAGGCCCGTGCCCAGTTACTTATATCATTATTATTTATACGACTTTTATAAAACTTTATTAATCAGGTCTTAAAAGGTCTATTTGTTTGATCAGGGAGCGATATGGCGAATACGCGGAATGGGCACTGGTACTAGTAGTGTAATTGCATGCTTCACTTTACATTGTGATTGTAAATGCACATCATTTGTTGATAGCGCTAGCGCAATTCATGCGCCAAACACAGCATGCGCACCCGCAACGCATTAAAGAATGCAAACAAATTGTACCTACCAAGTATTAAGCGTGCTGCTAACGTATCTTTAGACTTTAATATGACTTTTGAACGCCACCTTGCCTTTTAACCAATATCTCAGCAATTCTTCACAGCATTTCTGATCGATAGTGGTTGCGAATTTTCCATTTTGAGTTACGCATTTGTTTGCAAGATATTCGTTAGAACAAGCGTAGGTAGCTAGTATCGCATACGTAGTTTACTCATGCTTGGTTTTAAATAGGAAATTGGCTAAATCGAGCAGAGGGTATTTACTACACCCTCAGCTCGATTAAGCCAATTTTCTTACTTTAGAATAAACGTGCGTTAAGGCGCATTTAAATCACTTTTTCTCTTAAATAGTAATCTATCTAGTAGAAGTAGTATGAGTAATTCTTACCTGGAAAATTCTAATAACAATGTATATCCTAAACTTCTTACCATAGACTCAAATTCTACCAATAAAGAACGGTTGTGTGTGGTCATTTGCATCCAATCATATTCATGTCGTCTTTATTTACGCCCACTGGCACAGTAGCTATGACCTTGTACAATAATAACGTAGACGTAAATAAACATGTAATTTGACAGTAAGCAAAGTGCGAGTGTCCGTCGGGGGGTGGGCAGGCCGCTGCGCCTCTACAAATATTGACAAAGGTGGGACCGTGGAAACTCGAGCGCAGCTCTGTTTGCCTGTAATTGATGTAATTAGTCGTGTCGGCCAGCTGCCACCGATAAAACCTCCGATCCAATGTTTGCGCAGTTAATATGATACTTTCACGGGCCGGAAACATCTTTACGGTGTTCTATTCCGACAAATATTGGTCACTCGACGATGCGTGACATTAAGTCAAGATAGCATAGGTAATAATATATATGCATATATCGCGATCTAGAGTAAGATTTTAAGGGAGTAATGTAGAAAATCATGACTTCTACATACATACTTGAGTACATGGCAATAAGGTATATGCATATTTTTTTATAATTTTATATCGATTGTTTACCTTAACCCCTTACCAAAAAAATGTGATGTATTTATAAGAAAATATTAATAGTTTGGGCTAAAATAATTGTTGAAAACTACAATCAAATTCGGCCGATTCAAACGCCGCCATTTTGGCGCGGTTTCTGTGACGTCATTCGTCACTATGTTAGTAGTTTTATAAATAAGTTAAAGTTTTTAGCTAATTAACATGGAAGCGAAACGGGAAACCATTGTATAAGTACTGTATTGTACCTATATGTAATAATAGAATTATTAATGAACCTACTTTTCAAATACTTCGCCATAAAATAAGATGGAGTACCCGTCATGTGTCTCTTATATCGTTGTAAAGATTTTTAACGTAAATTAGATCTAGTAATATATAGGCCCATATGCATATAAGGTATTAGCTGGACGTAGCTATGTAAAAAACATCATCACGATATATTTCAGCGGGGTGGCAGAGGTGTTGGTACTTTTGTCTACACTAACACTTTGACGACAATGTCAGATCCCATACATATGTTTCTTCATGTGACGGTGTCATAGGTGTACCATGTACACCCGCTTGCACGCTGTACACTTTGAACACCTACATTTCGCTGATAACGTTGGATTCTAAAAATACATTTCCACGACCGGCGGTGGCAGAGGTGCACTTTCTACATCCGCATTTTGGCTACCATAGATGCCCTTTGTACACTCACATTTCGCCGACGATGTTAGCCTTAAAAATATATTTCCCTGAGCGGTGGTGGCAAAAGTGTACTTGGTTTGTGCACCCACATCTCACCGACGATAGGTGTACTTTGAACACCCTCATTTCGCTGACGATGTTAGGTCCTATAAATATTAAGTATTAATGATTTTCATCTGGCACAATAACACTGCCATAATAGCATATAATATTATAATATAATAAGACTCAAACCATGAATTCACGACATTTTGTCCAGTCCCGCACACGAAAGGTCTTACCGCCTCTGCTAGCCCTATAGGTGACACCAAACATACTTCCTTTAATCTCTCTCACCTGACTTTGTGAGAGAAGACTTTTACCCAGCAGTGCGAGAGAATTAAAAGGCTGATTAATATTTTACCTTGCACCGTTCACTCCTCTAATAAACAAATACTGTTATCTCTTACAATATTTTGCTATATTATGCAAAGAAATCATGATAAAACGTAAACGTCACATATGACGTCACAAGCAATCTAACCAATGGCGTTGCGTTTATAATTTTTTTAAACGTAGCCCCACACTAGGATTTATTCCTGTATCGTGGGTGCGTTTACAAACATGAAAATTCACATACACAAATACTAAGACCGGAACAAAAAACTGTGAAACACACAAAGATTTGTCCCGTGCGGGAATCGAACCCGCGACTATTAGACACATTCGGCGGAGCGACTTAAGCTCTTAACCACTGCACTAAATCGTCCGTCATTTTGTTCCCTCGCATTTTTATGAACTGTTTTTTAATTAAAATTCTTACTTTAAAAGCGATTATGTAGAAAAATAATGTCATAGGTATAATTCTATGGCTATAAAGATTACAAAAAAAATTGGCCCATATTTGAATCCCTCTGTTTCTCCTTTATGCCTTTGAAGCGTGTCTATATCGCAGGCATATACGTACGCTGAAGAGATTACACATAAAATCTTTGCGCGATATCATCAATATAAAGTGTAAAAATCGAATAAGGAAAACAGACTTACCGCGCAGGGCCGAAATTGAAGCGTATTTGATGAAGCGTCAGCTCAGATAGTGTGGCCACGTCTCTCAAATGACCGAAAAAAGGCTTGCGAAGCAGATATTTGCAACCAAGGTGGCAAATATCTGAGATAGAAGGACGTCTTAAAACGTTGTAATATAGATCTTTGGCTATGGGAGTACGGTATTGCGACCGGAACGGAGAGCCTACATCAATTGAAAGGGAATTTGAGGATACGAAGAAATGAACCTTGACTAAAACATGACGAAATAAAAGCCCGACCGTTTGCGGCGATACAATACAACTACTTAAATAATGTGTTAACTTGTCCACGCTACGCTCACACATTTACAGGCAAAATTAGGTACGACAGTCTCTGCAGACCAAACTAAAGGCCAGACCAGGAGTAAAGACACCAGTGACATATATGCTATTGCATTTACAGAAATTCAGGTGATTTTGGTAAACACCTTCGCATATATAACGACTTAACGATAGATTTAAAAGAAAACTAGACTCTAAAGTCAATTATATTCTCTATACATTTAGCAAAGCGTAACAGAAGTTACATACATAATACACAAAGAATATGTACCTACATAATTCATTATTATGAAAAAGGTAGGTAGCTACATCTGTTTATCAAAATATCGATTTCAGCATAAACATCACAATGACACGCAGACTCAAACGTGGGACTCAATTAATGCAAATGTAGAGTCGCTCATATCTCTTCGGCATTAAGTGCAAAATGTCATCGATTTGGTTTACAACGAGCTAGTAAGCAGCTGCCAATCCCTTTGGTACGAGCCAATGGAAAATTAACTCTACATAATACGGCGATTATCCGCGTATAACTTAATACAGGACGGTCACAAAGGGCATAAGCATTAAAATAGCTAACAATGGCTGGGATTATCCGGGCTAACCTCCCGATTGCCAACAATATGTTGGCTTAACCACGCTTGCTATGCCTATAAACTTTATGTGGGCATCGATGTAGGTAAATAGAGATGTTTTCGTGTAGAGTATTTTAGAGTCTTGTTGTATTACGGATCAGAGGGCTTAGCACGAAAACTTTAACGTTAGCCTGACGCCAATGACTAATCGTGCTGTCACGTTCATGTTGATTTAGTAAATTCGAAGTGTGACAAAGATGGCATATCAACTCCCTAGCGTCACGCTAACGTCATATTTTCGTGAACGTCAACATTTTTTGTGCTAATCTCTCAGGTCTTTAAAAAATGTTAATACTATTTTAACTCAAACCATTTATATTGCATAAGCCTTGCGGGGGGTACTTACAAATAATCAGATTATATTTCATTTTATCTAATCTAACTACTAAGCTATCACCGGATCGGAACGCGGCCTCCACTAAGAAGATCCGGCGAGAAACTCAGCGGGCTTTTCATTTTATTTAATTTTCTTACTCTTCTCTTTTTCATTTTTTTATCATATTGTGTGAGTAGTACCTATCCTATGTGGAAAATACTATAAATAGTTAAGATCTAGCTACAGTGTGATGCCTTACGATCGAGATATGATACTAATAATGTTATTTCTAAAGAGCAAGTGTATAAAGGATTCCGGATGGACCAGTCCTCACAATCAGCATCCGTTCACGAGTATGACCCATGGAACAGCTATCACTGCCCTCGACTATACTGGAGGGAAGGAAGTGACCCCCACCAGGCAGCCACCGCAAGCAAAGACATTTAAGTGAGCATGACCAAACCAGAACCCCAAAGGCAGTGGTCAGAATGTGTCTACAAAGCAGCAATACCCCGAGTTTGTTAGGCCCAACACACTACGCTTTAACATTGTTATATTTCTAAGAATAACATTTATTAGCCAATATTTAAAGCTTGGCACTTCAAACCCACGTCGTCTTATCTTCTAGGTAATAAGAGATTTTGTAATAGGTCTCTATCTATTTTACCAGATTGCTTGCAGTGCAGGCAATAAGTACAGAGTTTCAACAGGTTTGTTCCGTACAGACTTCTCTCGCCTCAACCACTCTCATTGCTCGACTCATACCGCTCGACCATTACGAGGATTTTCGACTTCCACTTTCACATTTTTCTTTCTTTCTCATTCATTCTGGCAACAAATAACATCCCCTCTCTCATGTTTACAGCAAAAGTCTCTTTTGAACCTGTTCATGTACCTGCTATATGTACAAACAAGTTTTTTTAAATGTCTACTAACTGTATATTCTAATGTTGTATGTAGTTAATCTCATTAGTAGTTAAGCTTGTTCCTGAAAAAGGAAGAATCCGAGGTGTATATATACTAGGCATGCCTTTTAAGTTCTGTCGTTTCCATATTTCTCGGCAATTTTGAATTTAGAAACTGTTCTATATTCGAATGTGTTTAAATTTTATATCTCAAAACAGTTGAAAGTATTAGGATTAATGCTATTATTTAGTCACAGCGTCGATTGGAATCTGTCAGGTTACGTACGAAAATGAATCTTTCTAAGGAAAATGTTCGTGCCATAATTTTCTACAACTTCAGAAGAGGCCTGACACGGCTTTAGTGTTTTGAAGAGCTAACATCTGTGTTTAGTGATGAAGCCCCATGTCTGCGGACTGTCGAACGCTGGTATTTGGAATTCCAGCGTGGACATACCAGTGTTAGTGACAAATCTCGCGAAGAACGCCCAAACTCCGCCTTCACTGAAGATAACATCATTGCTGTGAGACAACTAATTCTCGAAGATCGTCATGTGACGTATCGAGAGATAGAGGCTCTATTACGCATCTCAGGGACAACCATTCAGAAGATCTTGCATGAAGCGCTTGGTGTGAGAAAGCTAGTTTGCCGTTGGATACCGCATCTGCTTTCCGACGATCACAAGGCGGCCCGCGTCAGATGATGTAAGAAAACTCTGCAAAGGTTCAACCGAGGAGAGTCAAATCACGTCTACGACATCATCAGTGGTGACAAATCTTGGATCTATGCCTACGATCCTGATTCCAAACAACAATCTACAATCTGGGTCTTTCAAGACGAGCCAAAGCCGACTAAAATTGTTCGTTCTCGAAGCACTTCAAAGCAGATGGTGGCCACGTTCGTTGGAAAAACCGGCCATGTTGCGACTATTGCACTTGAAGATCGTAGAACGGTTAACGCAGAGTGGTATACCACAGTTTGTTTACCACAAGTCATCGCCGAATTTCGAAAATCTAACTCAAAACGACACATCATCCTGCACCACGACAACGCAATCTCACACAGCGCTCGTCAAACGATTGAGTATTTGAAGCAGGAAAAAGTAGAAATTGTTGACCATCCTCCATACAGTCCTGACCTAACCCCTAAAGATTTCTTTACATTTCCTAAAATTAAGAAAAGTCTTCGTGGTCAAAGGTTCCAGTCCGGTGAAGAAGCAGTCGACACTTTCAAGTCAGCCATTTTGAACACCCCCACTTTAGAGTGGAATAAATGTTATAATAACCGGTATGAGCGAATGGAAAAGTGTATTAAGCTACGTGGTGAATACTTTGAAAAACAATAAAACGTACTATAAGGCGCTAGTTGTGTTTTTTTCTTCAAACTACAAAACTTAAAAGGCATGCCTCGTATGTACGTATATACTCGTTGTTCTATTTGATTTAGACCCAATTGAATAGGTAGAGATGAAAAGATTATTAACCTATAAACTTATAACAAGTAAATAGAGATCTATTTTTTCAAATAAATACACCTGGCTATAATGAGAAATTTGTTTTGCCTTATCATGCGGTTATCATAAACTCTTTACTTTTAAAAGTTTATTGAATAAGAATACGTTTAACTTTAGACATCTATTCCGATATTTTTTTTAAATTCCATTTTAATTTTGTGAGGTATCAAAGATTCTACATACGATAACAAGGGTATCACATAAACAGTCCGTGTTTTATGGTGTAAACACGTTGCCCTGCACAATTGTATGCTCCGTCCGCATTTATAATAAACGGATCAAACAAATAAAATTGTAAAGTTAAAAAAGATCACAATTTTTCTAACTGTTAATATTCTTTGAACTGTTGGAGAAATACTTTTGCTTGTACGATTTTTTTTTTTCAAAATAAACCATAGCCACACACTAGGAATTATTCCTGTGGTGTGGGTGCGTTCACAAACATGAAATTCACATGCACCAACACCCAGACAGAAACAAATATTTGTGGGTCACACAAAGATTTGTCCCGTGCGGGAATCGAACCGGCGACTACTCAGTTCAGTGGGCAGAGCGACTTAAGCTCTTAACCACTGGACCAAGCCGTCTGTCACTTTGAAGAGGAATATTCTTTCATTCGAGAAATTTGTTTAAATAGTTACAATTTCCCGTCATTATTAACACCATTTGTGTCATAGCTACATCATCGGTATACATACCTATCAAATATTATAGAGAACTATTTTATGTTGGTTTTTGAGTAAGACCTAAACTCTCTCAACACGATTTGTGACAGAAGGCCTTTGCCCAGCAGTGGGACAGTATACAATAATACAATAAATTTTATTCGCAAAACAACCGTAACCTATCTAATTCATACAATAAAGTGTAGTAGGGTAATCACTTACATGGTTGTTTGATCACGAATCTTACTGGCTTCCGCACTAGCATAAAACTGTCTCACGGTAAGCCAGGCATCCTCGTCCTCAAAAACCAAGCACAAAATCTATTTTATTTAAAAACTTACAACTACGTAATAACTACATAAAATTTGCAGGTGACTATATTTTTTGGTGCGATAATAGAAATAAAATGGAGGTAGATTTATAAACCGCGTTCAGTATACCTAAAGATAATAGAGAAAAAGTTTGTTTACCCCTCGATAGGTCAAATAGTATGGGCTGATATTGATGTTGTTGTTCGTTTTCATTTATATTTACAACTCCCATTACAAAAAATAAAAAAAAATAAACCCTATCATCACTTCAACTCTCACTCTCCTACTAACCTACTTCTCAATGATGTGTTATTACGCCCCTAACACATTTATGCAAGTAATTTAATCCAGAAAATATTATGTTACAAGACATGCACAGCGCTAACAGGATTATGCGATGTAGGGCTAGGCTCCTTAGCGCCTAATGCCCTAAGCGCGGCGCCCTGGATACACTGTCCCTAAGAGCATTAGCGGTTTGTGTATTAATAGAATTAGGCCTCTGCTCTACAATATCATGACATAACATTGCCACTTCATTACGGGTTTCTATTGAAATACTTAAAACAACTGCCTCGTTGGTCTAGTGGCAAAGCGCATCGCTTGGTGATCACGAGGTCCTGGGTTCAAATCCTAGGTCGGACAAATGGAGTTTTTCTGACGAAAAACTTCCCAATATGAGTCCGGAATCTGGAATTGTGCCTGGTGTATGGCAATAGGCTCACCCCCTATTACATGGGACCTAACATCGTCGGCGAAAAGTGGGTGTACTCAGTACACCTCTGCCATCCCCGCTTGAGGAATATAGGCGTGACGGTGTGTGTGTGTGTGTACTTAAAACTACGCGCGTGCGCGGAAAAATGACGACAAATAAATCAGCCTCTGAAACTCGCATGCATCATCATATCTCTGTCTATATCTTCAAGGATAACAAGCGTTATACAGTCATAAATTGACCCATAAATCACAATAAATTTACATAGTTATAACATGGCTCTTCAATAGTGTAATCGAAAGTACTTTAGAAGGCCGTGATACCGTAGCCTTGAAATCTCGACGATCTTTTGAAAGCGAACCTTTAGAAAAGTGTTCAACGGACCGTGACGATCGTGAACTTATCGCGACCAGTGATTACTAATTTGTGCAATGGACAAAACTACTAATATATGACAATGTAGTGCCCGACCATGCTGAATGTGTTTATAGAATAATTACACCATCGTTTTGGTAAACACTTAAGTATATCCCCACCAACAAAAATACTTTTGAAGGAAGACTACTTTTATCTCTATTAATGTTAAACTTCAAGCTCGTAAATATTAGTCTGTTAATAATTAATATGAATAGATATTATAAAATGGCAATATTTTTCGTTAGATTTGTCACTTCGTTTTAGGAAATCGTTTTAAATGTCGTCTTATTTTGGTATTTATGTACATTACCTCTGATTTACATAAGGCCCATAAAAATTGGTACAGCGAGACTCTTAATAGTCTTTCCTCGTTTCTTTCTTTTTAAAAAAACGTAGCCCCACACTAGGATTTATTCGTGTATCTTTGATGCGTTTACAAACATGAAAATTCACATACACAAATACGCAGACCGAAACGAATATCAGTGGTTCTCACAAAGATTTGTCCCGCGCGGGAATCGAACCCGCGACTATTAGACCCAGTGGGCGGAGCGGCTTAACCTCTTACCCACTGCGCTAAATCGTTCGTCGTTTATCTTACTTATTTACCTCTGATGCGTCCCAATTAACATGTTTACATATTGCACTACCCAGTTTCATGACGACTGAATGTGTTACTGAATAACGAATTAGGACAATATTTAAAACGGTTTCCTTCGTTACTATTTTATTGTACGTAAGTATAATTTGGTCTTGCAACTATTCAAAAGATTTCAATTGTGGTCCATTGCAAATTTCAATTACCTAGATAGCAATTGCAATAATGTCGATACTGTAATAATTTTAAATGTGTACATGGCTTGAGGAAGACAACTTTATCCAACTCTATGGTCTGTTAAGATTTCATTTTAATAAACTGAAGGTCATTTCGGAACGCATCCAACTCATCACATCGTAACGTCACCTTATCATAATATATATATATATATATATAGCTAGATGTGCACTCGCGTCGCGTTATGCGATAAATCGAGGCGATCGTGGATGATATTTGACCCAGCTGTAGGTTAATGTTAAATAAAAAAATGCCTCCCCCTATTACATTGAGACTTGACATAGCGATCATATTTTTTTCTATGGTTGTCGTGTGTAAAAAGTGGGTGGTGGTGCTGATTTGTAATTTTATGTTATGTTTTAAACGTAGGCCCACACTAGGATTAATTCCTGTGTCGTGGGTGCGTTTACAAACATGAAAATCCACATACACAAATACCCAGACCGGAACAAATAATTGTGGATAATGTAATAGAGACATGGACTAACGACATAAATTTACAATATTTTACGCTAATTACATACAAAAGTGTCAGGCCACGGCTGCTCAGCAGTGTCCAGAAGCCAGTTGGCTGCGTTCCCTTGCTGGTGAATACTGCTAAAACCATAGATGTCAGTTACATCATATAGAATAAGTAACTGAAGCTTTGCGGGATATGTGTCAACTTTCTGGTCACGCATCGTGACAAACTGTAAATAACAGGAAGCGAAACTGGATGGGTATGTGGGTAACAAAGTAGATAAATGATATTAAAAATATAATTGACCGAGTCTTATCTGAAGGACAAGTCAACAGTCTCCGTAGCCGGCGAGCGTGTATGAGACGAACTATGAGAGTGGAGGAAGCCAGAGAGGTATGTAAGGAAAGAACCTGTTGGAACTTTGTACTCTCTGCCTACCCCGCAAGGGATCTGGCGTGATGATGGATAGATGGATGGATAGAAAAATATTCTTTCTGCGATAGGTCACTCAGTGTTCAGTAGGTATATTAAATTAGATAAATTATTGATATTGCTCCATTTACTATACTAGCATACTAGGTAGGTACTTATTCAATAAAACTCACAAAAACCAAACAATTTGTTAACCTGTAGTTGACCTGCCTTAGAAGAAAAATAAATGAATTCAGATAGATTGCCAAGCATAAACGGATAAAAGCAGCAATGAAAGTAATTGTAGTCCACACAAATGTTCTAGATATATAAACGCCGTAGTGTTAAACCAATTTGCGATGAACTTTGAGAAATTCATTAATAAGATTACAGCGGTCTTAATTGATGCCAATCAGTACCTTACATGGAGTCTCTACTGTTTGTGAGATACTAGATATCGCTCAAGAAATAAATTAAGTACCTACCTAGGTACGCTTCTTCTGCTAACATTATCTTTTATTGGGGCTGATCTCAAACCTTTTAAAAGATAAAATAAAAAAACACGTTAACTATTTAAAACCAGAATCGTACTTGTACTTGCGAGTAATTATGAACGTTAATCGTTTTTTAATAACGTCTTGATTTAAAAAGAAAACTATTTATTTAATATTTTTTTAAATTACTTAATCAACATATACTTACTAACTTCTTCTTCTTCTTCAGCCGAAAGACGTCCACTGCAGGACAAAGGCCTCCCCTAAAGAACGCCGCAACGCCGACTAACTAACACATACTTACTAATTATGGACAACCAAAGGAAAGATTTTTTTTCTTTTATAAATTATAACAAATAGTACGTTGCTAGCATGTCGGCTATTTGAAATTATCTAGGTTAAATGTGGGCATTCGGTAATAGGTATGTAGTGATTACGTATACTATATGTAAATAAATAGTTGAAAATACACAGATAAACTGTAAAGCTTTTGTTAGGAAGAAAACAAACTCATGAAAGCAACATTACTTTTGTATATAGCAACTTTGTGTTACAAACACTTTTCTATGGCAACTTAGCTGTTTACAAAAGACCGTGATGAACTCATAAGCGTGTATAATCAAACTGAATACTCAAACAGATCTGCATTATACAGAAAGAGCCCGGACATGAGCCAACAAGGGCGCGGATTAACCGTGTTTAGTCGCTCGGAAGAATTGTTTAACGCTATCCAAATAGCGGCGTTTCTAACACGAAAGGACCCACTAAGCAGATAATTTTAGTTCGATCCGAGATTATGAACTGTCAATCAAGTGTGTACTATATTGAATGAAAATTTCTTCGGAATGAGGTTCACAATACTGCCTTTGATAACGGGCAGATATGCACCTATTCAAATACTTCGTATGTTACGTATACCCCGTAACCATTTTGGAAACGTCTATATTAAAAGTACAATCAGGTTCATACTAACATATTACTCAGTAATTTCCTCTTTATTTATGCATTAAAAGATCGCTTATACGTGTACCTACCTACTATTGCATAGTATATTTTTAAAAATAATGACAAAATATTATAGGTACAGTCCCACAAGGATAGTTTGGCCCGTAGCCAAAATCAGTACTAACGCTGTCATCAAGTGACATGTCACTTCATGAGAGTCACAGTTGCCGTGTGCTACCATTTACTTATAACATTTACCCAAATTCTTATTCTAAATAAGTAAACGTGAGGACCCACATATTAAAATATTTCCCTGGAAGTAAGAAAAATTGACTATATGGTAACACTAATTTCAAACCAACGCCCCTCTGTCAAAGTCATCCACGGGACAAAATATCCTTGTCGCACGGTATGCACCTTGTTTTATAATGTCATATAAACAGCGCACCCCACTCCAATATTTTGTTCTTACCTTAACTTTAAGCAATTTTGGAAATACATTAAATATTACCGGCCTACCACTAGCAATAATGTGTAAACACTTTATTAATTATCACAGTAAAGTTACAAAGACCTGCTTTTTACAGATTTTATTATGTAAAGCCCTAAAGTGGCTATTATATATTAGTTTGACTGTACATCCACACATTAACAAAACTATATACTTCGCTATAAAAACATAACACAAAAACAATAAATTCCTTGCTTTATTGTTGGTGAATTAGAGCTTGTCTTTGAAAAGCAGGTATAGCTCCTTTTCTTTATTACCACTATGGAATGTTTTGCGGGTGTGTTTTATGAATCATATACTTACCAAAGGAAGACCTGAAGATACAATCGATTTTATATTTACATACAAAATTTTAAAATATTCAAGTAAGCGCTGTTTAAAGTTTTTATGAATCGTCCATGAACTAGCTGGCTGGACGCTTGTGAAATAACTTCTCCACCGTATTAGCCACCAATATAAATTGGCAATCAAAGTAGCAGAGGTCAGTTGCAACCGGACTTCCTCTCAATAATTACCTACAGAGGAAGTACAACAGTACTCAGAATCATGAGGGTGATTTTAGTAGTCGGACTAATATGCCTAGCGGCGATTTGTACCAGCGCGGCCGAGGCTGAGGATCTCGCGGTGGCTGCCACGCACCACCACGGTGGTCACGGCCACCATCACGAGGGCGGTGGCGGTCACGACCACCATGCTCACCATCATCATGACCACGGCCACCACGACCACAAGGGGCACAAGGGTCATCACCACCATCATCACGGCGATCATGGACACCACGGCAAACACCACCACGGTGAACACCATCACGAGCATGGTGGCGGCCACAAGAAGCATTGGGATGAGCACGACCACCACGGCGACCACCACGAGCACGGCCACCACCACAAGGGCGAGAAGCACGGCCACCACGAGCACCATGACAAGGGCGAACACGTCGATGGCTTCCACAAGAAGTACCACAAGGACCACTTCCACAAGGACCACCACTTCCACGACGGCCACCACGACCACGGCAAACACCACAAGCACGACCACCACCACGGACACCACGAAGACCATCACGGCGGACACAAAAAGGGTCACCACCACCACTCCGGCCATCACCACGGACACCACGGGCACCACGGACACCACGACAAGGGACACCACGACGATGGACACCACGAACATCACGGACACCACGGACACGAGGGCCACCACCACCACGACCATGGCCATGGCAAGAAGGGCCACCACGGCGACCACAAGGACTGGGGCTTCCACCACGGCAAGCATTAATCCTTCATTGTATAGTGATTGTTGTGAATTATTGTTATTGAAGATGGAAGTTGTTGCTGTTGTTGTTTCTATTTTTATACGAAGTAAATAACTTTTCTTAACGCTTTCGTATTATTTGAAATATTTACATTCATAAATATAACTTCACGAAATATATTCCCAAATGAGGGGTCATTTAATCAAGTGTTCAGAACATCAATATTCCATATAAAAAGATCTGAAATAGAGGGTGTACTTAGTAATAATGGGCGTGCTAATTGTCAGTGTTCGATGTTAGTTTTTAGTCCATTAGACACATACCCTACATACACGAACAACAAGTGGCATTGTTTTACTAACTGGAGAAACACTCAGGATATATTATTACCATTGACTTAAGATCCTAAGTCCTAGATGGGGCAGAGGGCGTCAACAGTGCGCCGCCATCCCGGTCGATCTTAAGATTCGCGCTTCAGCTTGAGCTTTATTGTTACCATTAGGTAAATTAAAAGAAGCAAAACGTCGTTCAGAAAATTACTATATTAGGTACCTACTAATGAGGATGGAGTTCAGTACATAACAGTGGAGATCACAGAAATCGTAATAATAAGATATCCGTGGTGGGGATAGACCAGTAGTAGATTAATTACGACGAAACGAAAGGAAACGTAATTTACAAAGTTTTTATATTAACTTATGAGGATAGAGTCCAGTAACCGATGGATACGGAGTACGGAGAGGCGGAACAGACGAAATTATTGAATCATAACATTATCAGAATTATCTGTTCTGCATATTGCGCATTTATAACACATTTTTTTAAATATCTGTCTAATCACCCGATTGTAAAAGAAGAAGAATATTTTTCAGTTCAGTTAACCGATTTTGATATAAAAAGATTTATTGAGTTCTTAGATTAACGCGAATATTACACATGAAATAAAACTATTTTACGGATTTTATCGCGGTTTATTTTTTTTATTTTTAGTTCCCGACGTTTCGAGTGCTTTGCTGCACCCATGGTCACGGGAGGGACTGGACCAACAACAACAAAAATAATTAAGAAGTTTGAGGGTACCCCGGAACAACTATGCCTATTGGACGTCTAACACCTCAGTCCCTCCCGTGACCATGGGTGCTGCAAAGCACTCGAAACGTCGGGAACTAAAAATAAAAAAATAAACCGCGATAAAATCCGTAAAATAGTTTTATTTCATAAAAAGATTTTTCATTTAGGTAAACCCTACACCCTGATAACGAAAATTCGGGAGATCGAAGGTTAAAGACTTAGACCCTACTGGAATCGTCCAAAAACCAGAGTCAAGGTCAGAACCGTCCTAAAGTTATTAGCACTGAATGCACAGATCGTTCTTTACTTTATCAAGTAAGTGGCAGGCGAGTTGTGGAAAGAATAGGAAAAAGAAAGATCTTCGAGCTAGACGGGTGTTGTGTCAAGCGGAGCCTACCTCTCTACAAAGTTGTTGAGACGAAATAAAACTATTTGGGTAAACCGAACACATTAAAAATAAAAATTATTGAGTTTGTATATAAGTAGATAACGTGTCGTACAAATTTTCGTTTGCATTCTGAACTCTATGGTACTTCCTGCTCCATAAATTTTTTTAACTGCAGCGCTATGTACCATAAGAAAACTCGTTTCAAGAATTGTATTGTCGAATAGATAAGACTATATTGACTTGGGACAAAACACGAATCACGGGCAGTGATGGGTATATTTCAATCATTTTTTTAATTGTAGGATCGATCAATTGAAATTTCAATTGCAAATTAATTATTCCACCTAAAGTACTCCGGAATAACGATGACTTCTGGAGGTCAAACGCCTCAGTACCTCCCGTGACCATGGGCGCTGTAGAGCACTCGAAACGTCAGGAACTTAAAAACCAAAAATAAACTGCAGTAATAAAAAAAAGTGGCCGCGTGGTTCCCGGCTTAGAATAGGACCAACCCATCTCATCCCATCGGGTGTCGTACAAGGCGACTAAGGGAAAACTAGGGAATGGGCAGCAGCGTTCCCTTAACACTTCTACAACCAAAAACTGCGCTCGCCAACCCGCCTGCCAAGCGTGGCGAGTATGGCAAACACCCCCAACCAATATTATGGAAGAAAGCAAGAAAACCAGGCCCCTAGTCCCCGGCAGTCCTGTTCGTCCTGGCCACGGTAGCAGCCATGGTAACGACAGGACAAGGGGTTCTAAGAATCTCCGGCAGAGATTCGGCTACCACCAAAACCGAAAATTGGCCCTGGTGACATACAACGCACGCACATTGAGGACAGATGAGAAGCTAGTTGAGCTGGAAGAAGAGTTAAACAAGTTGCGGTGGAGTATTGTTGGTTTATCGGAGGTCCGAAGAGAGGGCGAGGACACGATAACCTTAAAATCCGGCAACTTGTTTTACTACCGGGAGGGCGAACAGCAGTCCCAAGGTGGTGTCGGATTTATCGTCCACAAGTCACTCATAAACAACGTTGTGTCCATCACTAGTGTGTCGAGCAGGGTAGCGTACCTGATACTCAGAATATCCAAAAGATATTCGCTGAAGGTCATACAGGTCTACGCACCGACCTCGGCATACTCAGATGATGAGGTCGAAGTTATGTATGAGGACATTAGTAGAGCCATACAGACTTCCAAAGCACACTTTACAGTAGTTATGGGTGACTTCAATGCGCGACTGGGCAAACGGGGCGATGATGAGTTGAGAGTGGGGCAATTTGGATATGGGCGCAACCCCAGGGGTCAGAGGCTGGCCGAATTTCTGGAGAAGGAGGGACTCTTTATGATGAACTCTTTCTTCCAGAAGCCGTCTCATAGGAAATGGACCTGGATGAGCCCTGATGGTTTCACAAAAAATGAGATCGACTTCATCATGAGCACCAAGCGACAAATATTTAATGATGTCTCCGTGATTCACAGGGTAAAAACCGGCAGTGATCACCGAATGGTCAGAGGCACATTAAATATTAATGTCAAAATGGAAAGATCGCGTCTGATGAAGTCTACGCTCCGACCTTCTAATACACATATCCAAAACCCCTAGAACTTTCAACTCGAATTGTCAAACCGCTTCGAATTGCTAGACAGCAGCGCATCAGTGGACGAAATCAACAATAGGTTGGTAGAGACTGTCCATACGGTCGGGTCTAAGCATTTTAAGCCCCACCGTAAAAATAGGCCTCAAAAGCTATCTGACTACACCCGAAACCTTATGGCTGAGCGACGTACCATGACACTCCAAACCTCCGATGATGCTAAGTCCTATAGGCAGCTCAATGGACAGATATTGAAGTCCTTGCGACACGATTTACGGTCCTTCAATACAAGACGTATTGAGGAGACCATAGAGCAGAACAAGGGCTCCAAAGTGTTCGCAAGAGACGCGTCTATTGGGCAAAGCCAGTTGACGAAGCTGAAGACGGAGGACGGAAACGTAACGTCGAATAGGTCAGAGGTGCTCAGGGAGATAGAGAGGTTCTATGGGCAGTTGTATACCTCAACCTGTTGTTGACTTGGTAAAAGACCCAAGAGCCAAGCTAACCCGACACTACACTGAAGATATCCCGGACATCGGCCTGTACGAGATTAGGATGGCTCTCAAACAACTTAAAAACAACAAAGCGCCGGGTGAAGACGGAATTACCGCAGAGCTTCTGAAAGCGGGCGGATCGCCGGTACTTAAAGTCCTTCAGAGGCTGTTTAATTCCGTCTTGCTCGAAGGAAAAACGCCGGAAGCGTGGAACAGGGGTGTGGTGGTACTCTTTTTCAAGAAAGGTGATAACACTTTACTGAAGAATTATAGGCCCATCACACTGCTGAGCCATGTTTATAAGTTGTTTTCGAGAGTCATCACGAATCGTCTCGAACACAGGCTTGATGACTTCCAGCCTCCCGAACAAGCCGGTTTCCGGAAAGGTTTTAGTACCATAGACCACATACATACGCTGCGGCAGATTATACAGAAGACCGAGGAGTATAATCGGCCACTATGCTTGGCGTTTGTGGACTATGAGAAAGCCTTCGATTCGATCGAGACTTGGGCGGTTCTTAGATCTCTCCAGCGATGCCGCATTGACTATCGGTACATCGAAGTGTTGAAGTGCTTGTATAATAACGCCACCATGTCAGTCCGAGTACAAGGGCAGTGCACGAAGGCGATCTCCATAAAAAGAGGAGTAAGACAGGGAGACGTCATTTCTCCGAAACTGTTTACGACCACCATAGAGGACGCCTTCAAGCTCTTGGAATGGCGAGGACTTGGCATCAACATCAATGGCGAATACATCACTCACCTTCGATTTGCCGACGACATTGTGGTCATGGCGGAGTCGCTGGAAGATCTAGGACGAATGCTCGGCGACCTCAACAAAGTATCTCAACAAGTGGGTCTTAAAATGAACATGGACAAAACGAAAATAATGTGTAACGTCCATGTCGTACCCACCGCACTCACCGTTGGGAACTCTACTCTTGAAGTTGTCGACGAATACATTTACCTGGGACAGGTAGTCCGGTTAGGTAGGTCCAACTTTGAGAGAGAGGTCAATCGACGAATCCAACTCGGCTGGGCAGCGTTCGGGAAACTGCGCAACATCTTCTCATCCAAAATACCTCAGTGCCTAAAGACTAAAGTTTTTAGTCAATGTGTGTTACCAGTGATGATATATGGATCAGAGACGTGGTCCCTTACTATAGGTCTCATAAAAAAGGTCAGAGTTGCTCAGAGAGCTATGGAGAGAGCTATGCTCGGCGCTTCTCTACGTGATCGAATCAGGAATGAGGAGATTCGTAGAAGAACCAAGGTCACCGACATAGCCCTTAAAATTAGCAAGCTGAAGTGGCAATGGGCGGGCCACATAGCGCGAAGATCGGACGGGCGTTGGGGCAGAAAGATTCTAGAGTGGAGACCACGTATTGGCAAGCGCAGCGTGGGACGACCACCTGCCAGATGGACCGACGATCTTGTAAAAATCGCAGGAAGTCGTTGGATGCAGGTGGCATCGGACCGGTTACGCTGGAAAGCGATTGGGGAGGCCTATGTTCAGCAGTGGACAAGTATAGGCTGAGATGATGATGATGATGAATAAAAAAAAAATACCGACACGCCTATATTCCCCAAGCGGGGGTGGCAGAGGTGTACTGAGTACACCCACGTTTCGCCGACGATGTTAGGTCCCATGTAATAGGGGGCGAGCCTATTGCCATACACCGGGCACAATTCCAGACTCCGGCCTCATACTGGGAAGTTTTCGTCAGTAAAACTACACTTGGCCAACCTAGGATTTGAGCTCAGGACCTCGTGATCACTAAGCGATGCGATTTGCCACTAGACCAACGAGGCAGTAATATTTGATATAATTTGATAGTATTTAAATTTTTCATAATTAATTTTTGCCCAACTCTGAACACGGGCCTACAAAGTTTTGTTCCGCGTGAGAAAAGTCTTCCCGCCCTTACTTGGTGGTAAACGCAATAGCTATTACACACGACGGCGCCGCGGAGCCAATGAGCGCGTTTGCCGGCAATGTTCAATATACTATCTAATATATGCCGTGGAGCACGTCGACATGCAGCATACCTGGCATGGTGTGTAGAATCAAACACGCTATACTTCGGGCACATAATTTTATGTCTATCTCACTCAGATATACCAGCGTTACGTACACACTGTTACGTCTAGTCCCAGAAAAGATGGTCACAGAATAACATATGGTACCCACGAATATGTCGAAGTCAACATTTCACCAA
Source organism: Phalera bucephala (assembly GCA_905147815.2). Taxonomy (NCBI): domain Eukaryota; kingdom Metazoa; phylum Arthropoda; class Insecta; order Lepidoptera; family Notodontidae; genus Phalera; species Phalera bucephala. The sequence goes on along the minus strand of LR990613.1, from coordinate 22,574,915 downwards.
AATGATCTCAAAATCCTCTTAATAGAGGGTGAACCTATTGACGTTACCGGCGAGTCGAACCAGTCGAACGATGTCAAATGATTTTTACTCATTGTGCCGTCTTCACCCTTACTTATTCTACGACCACGTAGGTAAATAAGGTATGTTCATGGCTGATATCACACGATTAAAATATAAAGGAATCTCATAATGTTCTCCTTAATCATCATTAGGTAGATGGTAAAAAAATATGGTGATCTACTCATAGGTTTTAGAAAACGTTCCCTTTGTGGAGTTCTTCTTCTTCTTCTTTAAGTTATGGCTTCACACTAATTTTAAGTGTATTTTGCCAGTGTCCAGTGAGATGCATAAACGTGTTTGTATAAATTAATTCAACTCCCCGATGAACTTAATGACAAGGATGATAATGAAATTGATGAAATACGCCACCCTGGATAGTAAAGCGATGGATACTTTACATACCAATAGCAACGGCCGTTTTGAGGGAAATCGAAAAGGCACGTTTTGTCACTTTGTTACAGTTACCTTCACTCATGCACACATAAGAATACAAAATGGTTAATATTCCACCAACATTACACATTATTATTCGAAATAACACAAGTTTTGGAAATCTATATATTAATACGTGAAGCAAAAACTTTATACACATTTTTACGAAAATTGCGCGGACGGGGGAGTATGAAATTTCCCACACTTATAGTTTATATAGAGAAGGAGTGCAGAATGCTAATATTTTTTTAAAATTATGCATAAAACATACATGAAATCAATGAAAAAAACTTTACACACACTACCATGTATTTGACACAATACAAGTCAAATTGATGTTTGTCTTTAATATTATTTGTCAATGGTCTTACTGAATGTCAAACATAACCAGCAAACGATAAAATTGTAGGTCAAATATCGACCTATGGGCGACCACTAATTAAAACAAATTGACCACAGCACTCTTTGACTTCTCGCCATAGCTCTCCATTGTGGAGTTTTCAAAACACACGTCACAAAAAAGGGCAGCATCTGAAATAGCATGCAAACTCAATACAACCTTCATCGCATCTCACCGCTACAAAAAAAAGTTTATTTTCCAGGTTGCCCGTTTTAGTTGATTGTACCAAATTGTACCTCACCGCCTATGCTCTTGAAATTAGCACTTATTTTGCGTTCCGTATTAAAATTGGTCAAAAAGTGCTGCGACGACGGGTGTGTCTCGTAACGAAACTACATTTTATTTCTGTAAAATGTAGGAAACTAAGTCAAGACTACCATCAGCCGCATTAGGTCCGCTACAGGACAAAGGATGCCATTATTCATACGCGATACAAAACAATTTAAAACACTTTTATAATCTACTAGTTTCTGCTCGCGACTTCGTCCGCGTTGACTTAAGACAGGAACCTAACATTTTTCCGGAATAAAAAGTTATATGTTTTAATCTATCCAATTCAATTCCATTGAGCCATTTTTGCATGATTGAGTAACAAACATCCAAACATCTATATATACAAACTTTCACATTTATAATATTAGCAGGAATAGGATATGAACTTAGATGAAGACTCCTTGCTTCTTTATCATCCTAAGAGGCAATTTCGTACAAATTATCGACACGAATAAAATAAACCCATTTATGACAATATATTACATTTATATCGATATCAAGTGCTTTGCAAGAATAAAATTACTTTATGATTAAAATATTTGATATGCTACTCGTATTAATTTACAAATTAAAGGCAATTAAATTACTTGCCGATATAAATCGGCAAAGTGAAGGTCGTTAATCATCATACACTTAATCATAAAATTTTCAATTCTTTACAGGCCCACCTGTTATATTTTACCCACCGACACAATAACTCATTTCACAAATTATTCATCCCTACTTATTAAGGCGAGCAAACACAATCTAATTTGTTTCGGTAATATTTATTTTCTGAAAATGGGTAAGTAAATAGAAAGTCATTCAACAGATAATAATTATAAAGAGATACAATGAAACTTTTGAGATTTCTTTATACAGATACCTACTATTACTAAGATTTCTATGCACAGAACACAAGCGCGCCATATCCACTCACTCTTGACAAGGTTTTTATTTATAAACTTTCATTTACGGAATCATGAAGTTGGTTGAACAATTTAGATTTATTATTAAGTACAAAATCTTGCGTCTTTTATATCGGAAGTAATTAGGTACTTTCTTATAAATTGTAAGTATAGGTCCTTGAAACGGAATGGAATTATGCCCGGTATAATGGCAACAGGTTCTGACACCCCTGTTTGGGAAAATATAGGCGTGACGGTGTTTATCTATTTATTTTTATGTTAATAAAATAATTTCAAACATTCGCCAGTTGTATATTATATATTTTTAGCAGGTATTATAAATTGGCATAATTATTTGTGTTTCGCGGGATACGGGAAATCTACAAAATATTTTTAGCCCTTATAATAAAACTATTTTTCGGATTTTATCGCGGTTTATTTTGTATTTTGAAGTTCCCGACGTTAAATATAACCGAAAGAGGTATAACTGAACAATAGTTTTGTTTAATGTGTATTATTCGCGTAAATCTAAGAACTCAATATTTTTAGCCCTGCCTGGGGAAGCCTAGGGTAGCTATGTGAGCCTGCAGTGGTCTCCCTCAGTACGGCACACAGGTGCCTCTCTCTTGGGCCTCGCTCTGTTGCTACTCATTTCGACCATGTCTTGGGGAAAACATAAATCCGTCCCCGATAACCCCGCGGTGTCCACGGCAGTGTGGAGTTATTCACACCGCCGTAACCCTCACTATAGGTCGCTCCGTCAATTTGACGCCAGGGGCTGACACTCCAGACGGCTATGATCCTTGGTGGTCCCTATTCTTCAAAGCCCCACACGATAAGGCTGGAAAATAATAATGGTACATAAACTGCCTCGTTAGTCTAGTGACGAATATTGCGCGTTGAAATCACGAGGTCGTGGGTTCAAATCCTAGGTCAGACAAATATAGTTTTTGTATCGAGTTGCCAGTATCAGTCCGGTGTCTGGAATTGTGTCCGGCATATGGCAATAGGCTCGCTCCCTATAACTATATCGGACCTAACATCGTCGGCTAAAAGTGGGTGTACACAGTACATCTCTGGTACCCCCACTTGAGGAATATAGGCGTGACGGTGTTTATATTAGGGCATCTATATTTGAGCACGAAGTACGGTCCGGGTTCTCAAACCAGATATCTAGTAATAAATAAGTTTAAGGCCACGTCATGATAATGTTCCTCATTCTAACAATATCCTGAAATAAGCACGTCAAAGTATTAAGTACTTGTAAAAACCCGATAAACGTTTGTATCTAAGAGATTCAAATCTTACAGGCGGGCGAAAAACTAACAATTGCTTTAAAGGTAGTAGTCTCTTGTTAGGTACATACATAATATGTAACCGACCATAAAAAAGGTAAATAAATACGCAGTTGAATACGTAATTTGGAAAGTTATACTAAAATCATCCTTAGGTACATGTACGTTGTTACGGCTCGAATAAAATTGACAACCAAGCATGTTTTTACAACAACAAATAATTGTACAATTTGAAATAAATATCTTAATTAATTTTTTTTTGTTTTTTAAATTAACTATCACTTGCTTTAACGGTGAAGGAAAACATCGTGAGGAAACCTGCATGCCTAAGAGTTTCTCGAAGGTGTGTGAAGTTCGCCAACCCGCACTGGGCCAGCGTGGTGAACTATGGCCTAAACCCTCTCAGTCTGAGAGGAGGCCCGTGCCCAACAGTGGGACAGTTTCTCAACATGGCTAATATTATTAATATTTATTTAATATTAATCAATTTTATGGAATAAGTGATATGGACCACACCATGGAGGAAAATAACTAATACTATTCCGTTTTTTTTTGCCAAACAATAACGGAATCTATATTTGTGGATACATTCCTGGTTTTTACACGAATGTTGGACTATCTGATAGCACGCTTTTTGATCTATTACTTAATACAAACAATATTCTCAATTAGTTACTAGCTAGATATTATGAAATTATTTATATCTGCTTATAAGATAGTAATCTATTAACACATAATAATATCCAGAGGCAAACTTTACACGCTAAGCATATCGTTATGTAAATTATGGAATAAGTATGTTTTCTACTACTACTAGTACTAGAAATACTAGTACCATAAAGATACCTAATACCTACCTTAGATATTTAAAAGTAAGGACCCACACTCTAAACTGATTTCGGAGCCTATCTTAAATATCTTTCCCACGTGACATTTGCAAAAGCAATTAGATATTCATGCATTTATCCTATACGTATGTTTTAATAATTATAAACTATGATTTTTTTTTTACAACAAACAGTTATTCTTTCTTCCTGGCTTACACGGAAACATTACATAGTAACTCGCCAATGGGATGGATCGTCGAAGACTTTTTAATTTGTCCCTGAGTTAACACAGCGGGACGCTTGCGGAATCATTTCTCCATCGCCTCAAACTGTTCTACAACTTGCCGATATAAATTGGCAATCAAAGTAACAGAGGTCAGTTACAACCGGACTTCCTCTCAACGATTACAATCAAGGAAATACAACAATACTCATCTAGTGGGAAACATGAGGGTGCTTTTAGTCGTTGGACTATTGTGCTTGGCGGCCACCATGGTGGCTGCTCACAAGGGGCACGACCACCATCACGAGGGTGGCGGCGGTCACGATCACCACCATGACCATCACCACGAGCACGGCCACCACGGCCACAAGGGACACAAGGGCCATCACCACCATCACCATGGCGACCACGAACACCACGGCAAACACCACCACGGTGGACACCATCACGAGCACGGCGGCGGCCACAAGAAGCACTGGGATGAGCACGACCACCACGGCGACCACCACGAACACGGCCACCACCACAAGGGCGAGAAGCACGGCCATCACGAGCACCACGACAAGGGCGAACACGTAGACGGCTTCCATAAGAAGTACCACAAGGACCACTTCCACAAGGACCACCACTTCCACGACGGCCACCACGACCACGGCAAACACCACAAGCACGACCACCACCACGGACACCACGAGGACCACCACGGTGGACACAAGAAGGGTCACCACCACCACTCCGGCCATCACCATGGACACCACGGGCACCACGACCATCACGACAAGGGCCACCACGACAAAGGACACCACGAACACCACGGACATCACGGACACGACGGCCACCACCACGACCACCACGACCATGGCAAGAAGGGCCACCACGACCACCACAAGGACTGGGGATTCCACCACGGCAAGCACTAGTCATAAAATGTATTTTAATTGTTATGACTTATTGTTGTTAAGAATGCAAGTTGTTATTGTTGTTGTTTATTTTTTTCTAGAAAATAAATAATTTTCCATATAATATTTTAGTACGATATTATTATTACGAGTACCCAAACCGTGCAAAAATTATTATAATTGGTACTTTTAAAGTAGCAAGATACTACAGGTACATTGAAACAAAAACTATGACTACGGAAATACTTACACCCAATGTTATAAATTATCTAGGTCCTTATTCGCTATGACCAATTATACACGTAACGCTGCGCGTTAAGATAAATTCGTAAAATGATCGTTTAATGGTAGGTCCTCCTGTGCCATAAAAATACCATTACACGGCCATTTTACGAAGGTATTATAATGCGCCGCGTTTGTTAATAGCGGATAGGATAAGGGCCCTGTGTGAAACAGAAAGTGAAATGCTTAACGTGTAAATTCATAACAAAAAAGGTCCATATTTCTTAACATAGATTAGGTACTCCATTTGGAAAAAGAGGCTTAAACGGTATATTTGTTATTAAAAAAAATAGAATTATTATACAGAGTCGAGTAGAGAGAGCAGTATACAGAGTATTAGTACCTGTAATTTGTTTTAATATATATATATATATATATATATATATATATATAATAACACATCATATATGTATAATAGATAGATATATGATGTGTTATTATCCTGTGTGTAAAAGGTTATAATTGACAAGTCTAAAAAAATTACAGTGCGCTACAGTGATACAACCAGTTGAAGTGGATGGAATATGCAGCTACTCACGTAGGTACGTGATAACCGTTTCCTAATCTCTCCATACATATTAACATAAGTAAGCTTTAGGCGCTTTATTAACAATAACAATTATGATGTTTGCCATCCCGCTCATCACCGAAACGCATAGATACTCCTCTGCCAACCGTAGGCAGGTCATTCAGCACCTTAGACTTGTCAGGTTTCATATTTGTTGGGTTTCTACGGGCGGGCGTTTCAATTGTCACGCTGTCGGTAAAGACTTCGATCGGCGCAGCCTAAACGCGTGACTATGAAACCAGACCACGGATGTCAGAGTCGGGCGAATATTAATTAAGAAAAAAATAAATTGCAATTTTAAAATATTTCGGATGATTTGCGGTTTATATTTGGTTTTTAAGTTCCCGAAGTTTTGAGTGCTATACAACGCTCGTGGTCACGGGAAGTACTGAGGCGTTTGGCGTCAATAAGTCATTGTTGTTCTGGAGTACTCGTATCTTAGAGGGATTAATTTAATTGCATTTGAAATTTTAATTCTTTGATCCTAAAATTAAAAATAAATGATTGAATAATCTGTGACCCAAAGTCAAAGTCAAAGTCAAAAATCATTTATTTGTATAGGCCAATACATAAGCACTTTCAAACGTCAAATATATTACATTTTTTATATCTGCCACCGGATCGGAACGCGGCCTCCACTGAGAAGATCCGGCGAGAAACTCAGCGGGCTAGTCTTTTAATTTAATTTGTTTGGCCTTTTCGATAACCATTTGTTTGTTTTTTAAAAATTGTATTAAACATCATTTATAAATGTTGCTGATTGAGGAGCTGCTCAAACCCAATCTGTTTTATCGTCAAGATAATCCGAAATTTTATAATACCCTTTCTTACAGAGTCTAGGTTTAATTGCCTTTTTAAACTTATTGATAGGCATGTTTCGGATATCTATGGGTAATTTGTTGTAGAAGCGTATACATTGCCCCATGAAAGAATTACTAATTCTGTGGAGACGAGTGGAATGTACAATGAGATCATCTTTGTTCCGTGTATTTACATGATGAATGTCGCTATATTTTTCAAAATTACTGATTTTTTTTTAACATATAGAAGATTTTTATATATAAACCCAGCCTTTGCTTTCAGCAGCCTCCGCGTGCATAATTTTGGTTTTGGGTGACGGTTTTGTTTTACCATAAGTACACGCATGTAATGTTTCATAGAAAGATAATGTTTTATGACATTTTGTAAATATTTGAAGTGTGCTATTTCTGTATCTTCAGTGAAACTCGTAAAACGAGTTTTAAAAAATCTACTTTTTTCTAATGCACTGATGATTTCCGTTTGACTGAATAATTCTAAGATTACTAAAGGAATCAAAAAACTATATTGTCGTTTTCTGAATACGGATTAAAATTTATACTTATCTTTACTTGACACGATGATCATTTTCTATTATTTTTTGTATAAATTAATGTTAATTCACATAAAACACTGCATCCTTGGTTAAATTAGTGTCGAATGATGTCTGTAATAAAAACGCTGCTTAAAAATGTACACCGTAAATATACCTTCAGTGAAAGCTGATACAAGGCGAAAGTTATAGTTTTGAGAGAATCGAATCATTTTTTATACTACACTTAATGGAGTGTTGATTACAGTTATTGATAGACGATTACTTAAAGATTACGTTACTCAAGGACTCAAGAAATGATTTTAAGGAGTATTCTTAATCTATCTATCTATCTATATCATCACGCCAGATCCCTTGCGGGGTAGGCAGGGAGTACAGAGCTCCAACAGGTTCTTTTTCTTACATCTCTGGCTTCCTCCACTCTCATAGTTCGTTTCATGCACGCTCGCCGGTATTCAAGTATTCCTAATATTAACTAAAATCCACACTTATATTAGATAGTCTGTCGAGACTCTTAGCTGTTTCAGTATCGATACGTTCAGTACGGTCTTAGTTTTTTGTTTTTCTTTTTTTTTTTTATAAAACGTAGCCCCACACCAGGATTTATTCCTGTATCGTGGATGCGTTTACAAACATGAAAATTCACATACACAAATACGCAAACCGGAACGAATAATTGTGGATCACACAAAGAATTGTCCCGTGCGGGAATCGAACCCGCGGCTCAGTGGGCGGAGCGCCTTAAGCTCTTAACCACTGCGCTAAATCGTCCGTCATTAATATGCACAAATATATATTTTTTCCTCTTATGCGTTAGGCACATGGGGATGAAATTGAAATGAAAGCTGTTTTTTTTCTGATGCATATTGTGTAAAACCACCAAATGTTATAGATATAGACCCAAGAATCATCTGGACATCAGGTCTGATAATGAAGCCGGAAGGAAGTTGTAGAAATTCCTCAACTAAAGAATTAGCTTCATCGTGTTCGGGGCTATTAAATATGTCTCGACAACCATTATAGATCCATATGGTATCCAGGGTCTGATGATGGGGTCGGACTGCGGCCATAGCAACTCCTCCAACTACTAAACATAACTTCGTCATGTGTAGGCTCGTCGGATTTTCCTTGGCCTGTACTATAGCTCTAGGTGGTTTCCAGAGTCTGATGATGAAGCCGGACTAAACAAGATAGCCTCATCATGTTCGGGTTCGTTAAATCTGTCTTGACAAGTGCTATAGACCTAAGTGGCGGGTGGGTTCTGATGACGGAGCCGGAAGGAGGCCATTGGAACACTTCAACTAAGCCAGATATCTCCATCGCGTTTTTGCTATAAAATCTTGTTTTTAGAGGTTGTTTTTTTATTTTATTTTATTTTTTATGTTGATTACTAGGTGTGGTTATAGACAATACCTCCTCCTCTTCTAGGTATACTAATTGCCCTTCACTTTAACAGCGTATTTCGCACATGTCAAAAGCTCAAAAAAAAATCAATATTCCTTGACATGATGAGTATCGTCCTTATGTAAATTTATGTTAATTCATATGAATCATTTTACACTTGGTTTTAATAAAGCGTCAAATAATATAATAGATACACATTAGTGTAACAAGGAAATAAGTTTTAAAAGCTGTAACCCGACTACGGAATAAACGCGGAAATATTGTGAAATTGCGTTTCTGACGCTTGGTATATTTTTATATTTGATATTGTACTAGGTCTATATTTATGAGCTCAGAATTCATGATATCAAAAAAAAAGGTAAATCGCACTCTTTTGGATGTAATATCCTTGATATGGATTTTGTTCGTATAAAATGTAGCCTATGTTACCCGGCCATACATAACAAATCGATTGACGCATCGTATGAGTAGTTTAGGCGCTACGATGAAACATAAGTAAATACAAACACTGCTAAAAACATAACCCTTCGTTTTGGCTTTGCCATAGTCGGATAAAAATATGCAGGTACCTTAGTGTGTGTTTAAGTGATATACGCTGTTGGCCGTGAGGCCTTTACAGCTTCACCGGACTTATGCAGGTACGACTGGTACTGGGTACTGGACTTCTATCACTTTTTCTACTATAACTTTTTTTAATATATTAGTGTTCTAAACATCTTGGACTAGTAGGATGGCGGTTTTACCACAAAACTCATCTACCAGATCTGTTATAGAGCTACGAGCTTATTTATATCAATGCCAAGTAGGTGCAACCTGCCTGGTTCATTTAACTTTGATCACCTGGGTAATTAACATAAAAATCTTAAAATTAAACATGAAACACGTGTTACCGTCATTAGCCTAATAACACAGGACCATACATAGATGAAACAAAGTAAAAATATATTTTATAAGTTACACGATAAACCGCTTGCAAAACAAATATCCGTCTATGCACTATGTAATCCCCTTGGCATTATTATCGTACATTTCGCCTTGCGACAACTCTGCTACAAAATTTATTAGGCGCTTTGCCCGCTAAAATGTAGGTATATTAAGGATCATCAGAATTCTGACGACCTTCAGTCTTTCAGCACTTATTACAAATAGTAGGTAAAGTAATATGTCTCCTCATCTCTCAAAAAAAAGAACGAAAATTTAGTTTTAGATGGTTTTTTTTTATATTCTACAATAATATATACTACATATTTAAAAAAAAAAATTTTTTGTCTTGAACCTACTAATATTTTAAATGTGAAAGTTTGTATGTTTGGATGTTTGTTACTCAATCAAATGGCTAAACGGATTTGGATCAAATTCGGCACATAAATAGTTTATAACCTGGATTAACACATAGGTATTTTGCATTATTGGTATGTAAAGTATCCACTGCTTTACGATCCAGGGTGGGGTATTTCATTAATTTCATTATCATCGTTCTTCTTCTTCTTCTTCTTTAAGTTATGGCTTCACACTAATTTTAAGTGTATTTTGCCAGTGTCCAGTGAGATATATAATCGTGTTTGTTTCAATTAATTCAACTTCACGATGAACTTGATGACTACGATGATAATGAAATTAATGAAGTACCCCACCTTGGATAGTAAAGCGGTGGATACTTTACATACCAATTGCGACGGCCGTTTTGAGGGAAGTCAAAAAGGCACGTTTTATCACTTTGTTACAATTACCTTCACTCATGCACATATAAGAACACATAATGGTTAATATTCCACCAACATTACACATTATAATTAGAAATAACACAAGTTTTGGAAATTAAAACAAATTGACAACATCACTCTTCGACTTCCCGCCAAAACACTGATTTTCATCGTTGTCATCAAATTCATCGGGGAGTCGAATTAATTTAAACAAACACGATTATATATCTCACTGGACACTGGCAAAATACACTTATAATTAGTGTGAAGCCATAACTTAAAGAAGAAGAAGAAGAAGAACGGTACTTACACCAAGATAATAATTTTTAAAATTATTGTCTGACCATCTGTCTGTCTGACTGTTTATTCCGGCTAATCTCCGAGACGGCTGGACCGAGTTTCATAATAGTAGCCTAAGGAGTAACTTAGGCTACTATTATTTTAGAAAAATATCTGTATTTATATCATCACGCCAGATCCCTTGCGGGGTAGGCAGAGAGTACAAAGTTCCAACAGTTTCTTTCCTTACATACCTCTCTGGCTTCCTCCACTCTCATAGTTCGTCTCATACACGCTCGGCGGTTACGGAGACTCTTGACTTGTCCTTCTAATAAGACTCGGTCTATTTGGGCGTGGTAAGATACTCTCGGCCTTCCCCGGTACCTACATCCTTCCACTTCCGCATTGTATATCTGTTTTGTCATTCTTTCTACTGACATTCTTTCTATAGGCCCGAACCAACGTAGCATACCCTTAGAAAAAGTTTTTTTTTGTCGCGGGTATCAGCTCGTTTATAATAATCTCCATGGCAATTAGACGACCACGGGACGGCTTGGTCTAGCAATTATAGCGTATGTCGCATCACGCATGCCGCTCCGCTCACTCGTCGTGTGTTCGATCCCCGCATGAAACAAATGTTCGTGTGGACTCACAGATGTTTGTTGATGTCTAGATATTTGTGTAAGTAAATTTAATTTGTACAGGCACCCACGACACGAGAGCAATCTTAATGTGGGGCTACGTTTAAAAAACATGTTTTGTTGAACAGGTTGTTTTTACCCTTTAAGAAACAATAGACATAAAACAAAGCAAAAGTTTTTAACGGAGTTTATTCAGCATTTGGCCTTTCCTACCAGGCTTTTCATGACCTCTTAAATACGGTTTCTCATGGGTCGAACGAGAGACACAACTACGTGTTGTGGAAAGTTTATTTATCTCCATACATACAGCTACTGTAATAGAATATATACTCTAAGACAGGTAGTGTTATCAACTATTACGATAATTTTATTTATATTATATGCTGGCCGTCTTTGTGAATTCAGTGGTACAGTGGAATAAGTCTATCTTCGTGTCAATAAGGTTAATGGTGCGGAGTTCTTACAGTAAATTACTGCGAGCTCGCGAAACTACCACCAGCGGCGACCGGCGGCGCCGCCACACGAACCTGTTCGGGACACTCATCCCTACCCGTACTAATATTTCCCTATTTTCTATTTGACCCCTTAAAACTTTAAAAATATATGAGACAAGTGCGAGGTATCTCCTAACACTTAATCCATTATACCCGACCATACCCAAAATAAATAGTCGGATACATCACTGGGTATAACGGGTACACCCTGTACTGTCTCATATACAAGGTGTAACATAATAAACGCAAGACCTGAAAGTAGTTTGTTATAAATCGGTAGTAACTGAATTGATTCAAACTATTTTAATAAATATTACATTGTTTTTAAATTTGCAAATAATCTGTTACTCCCTTAGTGCGCTATAATAAACCAAATTTATTATTGATTCAAAGCACCACGGAGATTTCAAATGCATTTCTAAAACGTATTTCTCAATTCGCACACATACACGTACAAGTTTCATTGTTAATTGGGGTATAAAAGTGCGTAAAAAAGGGGTAAATTTTTTTTAATTTGGAATATTAGTTTTCGTGTGGAATTTGTGAAGCAATTATCTAATCGAGGTGTCTTGACAATACCCTCAGCCTTGCGTTATTTATGATACACCTTGTATATATATATATACCTAATAAATTCATTTTGTACCCTCTCATATCATAAAACAATACTTAGTTTCATGTGGAGCCCAAATGACTGCTTCACACTCGAGATAACTAACCTAACCTAACTAGCGCGTTGTATAAGGCTTCAATAGCTTTCATGTCCGTAAATCCTCAAACCATGGGAAACAAAAATCCTAAGTACATAAAAGCTTTTTTGCATATTTGAACAAAGTGATCGAAATTCGTAAGCTTTATTTCTAAATCCCTAACATATTTTACTCTCAACACTGCTATTCCTTCAATAGTTCTCCATTCCGATCTCGGTCTCGAATAAGAAAGGCGACAACTCTAGAAATCCGCTAATCGTAGCCGCCGTCGACTACGAACCTAACTCCCCTCCTATCAGCCGCTACCGCCGTCCGCGGCTTGTTCTCACCGATCCTCCCGATGCCCTTACATCCCTTCTTTCGGATACAGATACCGCACACAGGATCAGACACCGACCTCGCCGGCGAGGTCGAAGAATCCCTTGCCCGCCGGCCGGTGCTGAGCAACACGGCGAGACACCTAGTATACGCCTTCCCCCATAGGGACTGCCCAAGCCGAGGCCGTTCCTCCTTGAGGCGCCCTTGAGCTAGTTGCCCCCTTGCCCTTCTGGCTCGAACGTAGTGGTTGCATGCTCGCCCTCTTTTCTGGTGAAGCTGTAAAGGCCCCGTGGCCAACAGCGAAGATCATTCACACACACACCTTTCACTAGTGTAGTTCACAAGAATCGTAGAAAGCGATCTAGAGAAACTGATAGCTACCCACTTTGAGATGTTAAACTCCAAATGTTATCGTTACACCACCTCAATACCCTATCTATATCCCTTTGCAACTACTGACAGTCGTTTACACTATTGATAGCAAAATATAGCTTTAGACCGTCAGCAAAGCTTATTTTATTATAGCATTTCAGATGTTTCTGATGTTATCCCACTCTTACTGTATAGCAGTTTTCAGCTGACTGAGTCTTCAGAGCACGATCTATCTCTATCTAACTCGTGCCTTTGACTCATTCCGTAAATGCTTAGTGTCAGTCTCACGTCCCCTTGCTTGACACTCTATAAAATAACTGCAGACTTCGCTAAAGCACCTACAGTGTCTGCAAAAAGAACCGATATTATCATGTATAAAATTGAATTAGTCAAGACAAAAAAAGACATTCTTCAATGTAACGATGCCCATATAACGAATGAAAGTGTCCTTAATGCACGACGTCCTTCCTACTTCATTTTATTTTTTGTATTGATGTGTGGATGTTAAAGATCTAAATAGTGTTTGTTATGGCCCTTAAAATGGCAGTTGTTAAAGAGCTTATTAAAGCTGTTTTTGGGACCATTGTAGTGAGTAGGACTAGATAGATATGAAGAAAAGTATAGAAAATGCACTATTTATTATGATAGGAAACCTCGAAAATTTGTGCAACGCTACGAGGAGACTAAAAAACTGATCGTTTCGTAACTTTATATGTAAATAACAAAACAGGTAAACACTTAGTAGCTATAGTGTTTCTTATAGACTTATAATGATGACGATTATATTAGAATAGCCTGCCTCTGCCATATGCAAGTTAATAAATCGGGCAAGGATGGTAGTATAAATTAAGTAAATACCTACCTTTCGCTACCTGGCTTTATAGGTGCTTATATATAATAGATACTTCCATACCTACAAAAGTTGATTCTTGATAACATCATTATTTGTTAAATTAAATGAGGAATCCTGAAATTTTACTTATCAACCTAATTAAAAATTAGAAGTATTTGGACGTAACTATTTAGTTTATATTTCTTTCAAGCGTAAAATTTGACTAACTTTTCGTTAATAATATGCTTAGGTACCTAGTTCTAATCACGACCTCAAAAATATCCATGCAAATAGGTAATTAATTCTACCGTGAACAGTTTGATCAAACTGTACCAAATAAAAAGTCATTGTTCGGGTTTATTTCTTGTGAGGGTGTATAAAAAACATTAAAATGGTGCCTTCTACGTTGTTTATTGATAGTCAAAGTTACCGGTATACGTGTTCATGTTTTGCATAGGCCTTTGAAAATGTCGCAATTGTTAGAAATTGTAAAAAAGCATAGCGCGTACCTACCGAGAGCTCGCCGCGTGGCGTCCTTGTCCGATGGTTTCACCAGCTGCAACCAGCACGTTTAATGATATAAAATGCTGTCTCAGACGGGTTTAGAGACAGTCCAATCCAAGAAACCAAATATACAACAAATCAGTATAGGCAAGCAAACACATGCGATGAGGTCGCTAGTCGCCCTTGGTGTTTTGGGATGTGTGTTAGTAGCTTGTTCTGGTCGCGAAATCGATCAGAAAGATCTATTAGCAGCTGCTAGCGATCTCGTCGCCGCGGCTAGCCACGGTCACGGCCATCACCACGAGTCGGGCGGCGGCAAGGAGCACCATGCTCACCATCACCATGAGCACGGCGAGAAAGGACATAAGGGACACAAGGGACATCACCACCATCACAAGGGCGAGCACGGCGACTACGGCAAACACCATCACGAGGGACATCATCACGAGCACGGAGGCGGCCACAAGAAGCACTGGGATGAACACGACCACCACGGTAAGCACCACGACCACGGCCATCACCACAAAGGCGGCAAGCACCACTATAAAAAACACCACGATAAGGGAGAAGAAACCGAGGGCTACCACAAAAAATACCACAAGGACGAGTACCACAAGGATCACCACTTCTACGACGATCACCACAAAGAAGGCAAACACCACAAACATGGCCATCATCACGGTCACCATGAGGGCCATGGCGGACATCATAAAAAAGGCGGCCACCACCATTCTGGGTACGATGATCATCACTACGGGAAGAAGGGACACCACGATAAACATCATTATGACGAAGATCATAAAGGGCATAAGGGACATCACGGACATGAAGAGCACCATCACCATCACCAGGGCCATGGGAAAAAAGGTGGTCACGAGGACCACAAACACTGGGGATTCCACCACGGCAAGCACTGATACTGTTATATATAAGATATTTTATTGTTTATTTTATTACGCAATACTTACCTCTTTGTAAATAAACGAACTGTAATTTATACGCATGTTTTTCATTAGCCAAAACGCATTATACTCTCAGAGAGGTTAACACCACAATTAAAGAAAAAAATAGGGGTCAAATGGACAAAATTAATCAGTGTCAGATCGGTAGACACTATTATCAATCGGTGTAACGGAACTAATTCAGTTTAACCATAACACGATGTCGTCACCTCCGCCGTCGCAGAGTCACTCGCCCAGAAATCTGCAGCAATGATTGCCAAAGACCGCTCTGTAATCGACGACAGATGAAAGCGTTCTTATCTATAAATTCAATGAGCGGAAACTATTTTGACACTGTGTTCGTAGCTTTGTCAAACGCTACGTCTCTAGGTGAGCCAGAACAAGTGAGTTATATATATTTTATATATTTATTTATTAACAAACAAGAGGAAACAATAAATATATAAATATGTTTTCTCTTTTTATTAAAGTGCTTAAAGAACAGCACACGACATAGATTATACCTGAAATCATTTAAGGAAGGTCATGTAACTTGCCATTAACCACACACGTAAAACCATTGACTGCTCCTTATTCAAGCAAGGAATTATGTTTAATTCGTTCAAAATAGATAAAACTGGAAAACAAATCTAATCTCTTATTTTCATCTTTTCTTGTTACAGACATGAGGCTCTTCTTAATAATAGGGGTTTTGGGGTGCGCGGTGGTATCACTTCACGCACGAAATGTAGGTGAACTAAAAGGTGAAAAAGAGGCCGAGCAAAAAGAAGTGGCGGAATTAACAGCACCCACCGGCTCCGACCTCTCAGCCGCGGGTAGCACTGGTTCAGATCAGACCATTGCTGGCACCGAACACAAGAAGGCGGAATCAAAGGATAGTCACCACGAACAAGGCGGGGGTCACGAACACCAAGCACACCACCACGAAGAGCACGGGGACAAGGGCGACAAAGGATACAAGTCCCATCACCACCACGACAAAGGTGACCATGGCCACCACGCAAAACACCATCACGAGGGACACCATGACGAGCACGGTGGGCACAAAAAGAAACACCACGACGAGCACGACCACCACGGCGAACACCACGAAGCCGCTCATGGCCACAAAGGAGGCAAGTTCGGTCACAAAAAAGGACACAAAAAAGGTTCAAAGACCACAGGCTATCACCACAAATCGCACAAAGACGAATACCATAAGGAACACAAATTCTACGACGACTTCCACAAGGGAGGACACCACCACAAACATGGCGACTTCCACGGTCACCACGACAAGAAAGGTGGACACCACAAGAAAGGCAGCCATCACGAAAAGGGCCATCACGAGAAGCACCATGGCAAGAAAGGACATCACGACAAAGGACATTACGACGAAGACCACAAAGGACACAAGGGACACCACGGTCACGAAGAACATTACGCCCACCACCACGACCACGGAAAGAAAGGAGGTCACGCGAGCGGCAAGGAACACGGTTACAGTCATGGAAAGAAATCGTAAAAAGGAACACACAAGTCGACGTCATTATTTGTTGTATGTTTTCGTTATTTTCTACTGTTATGTTTTGCAACAAGTCATTGTATATAAGAGATTACGTAAGTTTCTAATTTAAATTAAAGCTCTATTCAATGCTTATGTTTTCATAAAAAATTGTGACCAACATTTGGATAGGTACACAATATTTTGTGTATTAAAGTTTTTATATATTTTGTAGCATACTTGGTGATATGATTTTCATATACCTGCAGATAACAGAGATCTTCTATATTAGCATCAATAACATCGCTCACATTGCCGTTAGGCGTTAATCATTTAAATACCTGTTTGACATTATAGTAAGAATTAACAGCATCCTTACCTACTACCGAATTATATCAGGCCAACAAAGTGTTTGCGTTCGCGGTATAAGATATGCAGGGAAAGATTGATCAGACTATGCATTCATACCTAGCTTGTTCGTGTTGCGTGGGTAATCCCACCTACATTTCCAAGCAAATATAGTATCGTGCGCCGCGTTAGAGCAGTGAATTTAACATAATAATTAAGCAAGAATTTATTGGTTCTCTGTTCTCTCTTGTCTGACCTGCAACTGACGTGGTAAATTGAAACGTAGTATATGTAGTCAACACAAATATATATTATCAACAATACAGACTACAAAACGAGTATTCTCAGAATTAATTATTTTAATTATTTGACATTCATTGGAATCCACCTTATTAAATCATCTACATTTAATTTCTTTGCTTTTAGGGTTCCGTGCCTCAATCGATAAAACCGGAACCCTTATAGGATCACTTTGTTGTCAGTCTGTCTACCTATCTGTCAGACTGTTAACGCCCTTATTTTCGGAACGGTTAAATTTATCAAATTAAAGTATATGTCAAATATACTTAGTTCTACAGTTGCTAGTGTAAAAAACTGGAATTTTTAAGTCAATGGAATCAAAAGACATGGTCATTTAACTCTCTCATCAAAACCTATAGGTTACTCCTTATTGACTTAGAATAATGACATTAGGCTTCGGCTTAGGAAGCAAGTCTTCATAGTATAAGTTAAGGAAAAAATCAGGAAATAGTCTTGAAATCGATGAAAAATTAAGTTGGCTCCATCTAGTGGTCCTTATACAGAACCCTCATAGCGCGAGTCCTACTGGTGCCTGTCCGGTTATTTTATGGTTTACTATTACTGCACTAACTTTAATAGTGGCCTCAATTATCACCTAAGTATTGTGAATACTAAGTTTTAATCCTAACCTACACAGAAAGTATTGCTCAACAAATAAGAAAATGTTTGTCAGTATTGATCAATGCAATCAGAGCAAAGAAATAATACAATTACATTGAAATTCTGTAATGTATTCTATATCAAGTTACATAATCTTTACAAAATTGTCATTAGTGGAGCAAGATGATCGAACTCAATCTTTTCAGTAATGTTCTTTGTCTTGATGTTTTCATCCTGGTTGGCAATGAAGATGAGGTTGCCATCATCCCTCCATCCATACTTTTTGACCCAGTGTTTTAGAGTCACATCTGAAACCATTCGTGATTTAATTCTCTATGAATTGGTGCCATATTGGTACCATAACAATAAAACATATAAACACACACTCATGATAACATAATCTATGAAGTACAGAGACATTGGGTGAGAAAATGAACAGAAAATGTAATATCTATATACTACTAGCAGTTTCCCGCGGTCGACTACAGCGCCACTTACCGGGTCCAACTATATGTAAGATCCATCCAGATGACCGACCGTAAGTACAAAAAAAATATTAATAAAAATCAGTCAAGCCGTTTAGGAGAAGAAATACGAACACCCGAATTTTATATATCTTACATGCAACAGGAAACTAAAGGTTTTTTTTTGGTCATCCTGCCTTATGGCGATCTGTTTAAGCAACAATAGGCCAGGAGTTTGTTTGACAGTTCTTCGTCTGGTGGGTTCTTTTGACGTGGAGAACTTTCTGTTATCAGTTCTCACTGACTGCTGATAAATCGGTCCAAAAGTGTAGGTACGCTATGTCGTTTTAGTCTAACATATTGTAATCCTCCATCTCCACTTAGTTGTGATGCTAGTTCATTTTTATGTTTTGATAATCATTTCTGATAGGCAATGCTGTATTGAGTAACCTCTTGTTTAACTGTTTTCATTTTCAGGTCTTTGTATATGTATTTGTTGCTTATGTAATTTGGGATATTGAAAATTTCTCTCAGTGTTTTTGTTTGGAACCTTTCAAGGATCTCTATATTACTGTTGCTGGCTGTACTCCACAACTGAATACCGTAGGTCCATATAGGTTTTAGGATGGCCTTGTATATGGTTAATTTGCTATTGATGCTCATTTGGGAGTGTCGTCCTAATAACCAGTACATATTGCATAGTTTAGTATCTAGCTGCTTCCGTTTTGTCCATATGTGTTTTTGCCAGGTTAACCTTCTGTCTAGATGCATACCTAAATATTTTGCATGTTGATCTTGAGGGATCAGTTCTTTGTTTAGTATTAATGGAGGACAGGTGTCTCTTCTAAGGGTAAAGGTAACATGTGTTGATTTTGTTTGATTTGCTTTTATCCTCCAGGTTTTAAGCCATTTTTCCACTTTGTTGAGATGACATTGTAAGTGTACAGATGCTGTAGGAAACTACTAGTAATGATATTTAAATTACAATTGCCCATCTCTTTATATATATTAGCTATTACATACACACTAATACCACAAATTACTACACACTAATACCACAAATTATTCTGTATTCACCAATATATAGACTGATTCCCAAGGTAGGTTTAGGTATATAATTTATGAATATCTTGAGCAAATTAAATTTTTTGGCCCAACTATGGGACTATGATGACATGTTCGTGCGACCCGTAAGGAGCCTGGGTGACACTCTAGTTTATGATAAAGAACGGCTTCACAAAGATAACATTATGAATTTATGTCTGGGTAATCATGAAGCCAAAATGAAACAAATTTTATCATTCTTGGAGCTCTCACCCATCCTCTTCACTAGTCTGACATTTGTTTGATCCTGCTCCTCTACAGTGACATCAAATATTTTGCAATTTTAAATTAAAAAACTATTAAATTAAAAAACTATTAAATTAAAAAACTATTAAATTAAAACAGCCCTTCCAAAATTATTAGTATATCTATTTCTAAAGGTTATCATTAGAGTTTCTCCCCCCCCCCCTTGACAGATGTCAAACCCACCCCTCCCCCCTTAAAATTTATATACTATATATATATATATATATGGAGTACCACTGGAGGGTACTTTTAAAAAATAAAGTTGTTCGTTTCAATCTAAATTTCTTGGATGTTATTCATATTTATGAGATACTAACCATCAATTCCTCCCAATAAATTAGCCAAATTGTTCTTGTCAATTGTTTGGAATGTAATTCCAACAACATGGCAGACAAACTTTCTGATTGAATCATGGAAACCACTGATACGGTTGCATAGCTCCGGCATCTGATGCACTCTGTTCCAGAACTGTGCAAAGTCACACTGCTCTAGAATATCTGCTAGATATTTAATTTGAGATATTGTCTCATTTTCTACCTGAAATAAAGTTATACACTCCAAACATTATTTCAAAAACAAACCTTCATTGTTAATGCAAGGCAAAAGTTGGACTAAGCCTAAACATTTAGGTTGAACATGGTTATAGCACTGACGAGTTTGAAAATAAAAACTGGACAAGCGCACGTAGAACTCACTCGCTGAGAGTTTGGTACATGTGCCACTACATGTTACTATTTCAAGATTTTTGGATCAAATTCGAATGAAACGAAAGAATTTTTCTGTATATGAAATTTTTTTAGACATTAATTTTTTCCCTAATTTATGCTGTGAACCATGCTTCTTGCCAAATTCCATGATTCTAGGTAACCAAAAAGTACCCTGTAAGTTTTGATATGTGAATTCACATGACATAAGACATAATAGCTTCAATTTTTAACAGAACCAAGGGTATTTTACATACATTTTAACTAAATATAATGACACTTTATATCATCACGCCAGATCCCTTACGGGGTAGGCAGAGAGTACAGAGTTCCAACAGGCTCTTTCCTTACATACCTCTCTGGCTTCCTCTACTCTCAAAGTTCATCTCATACACGCTCGCCGGTTACGGAGACTCCTGACTTGTCCTTCAGATAAGACCAGGTCTATTTGGTCATGGTGAGATAGTTTAGTCTTCCCCGGTACCTAGATCCTTCCACTTTCGCATTGTATTGCAGTTTTGTCATTCTTTCTTCGGACATTCTTTCTATATGCCCGAACCAACGGAGCATACCCTTTCTCATCTTCACACCGATACTCTCTTTCATACCTATTTGCTTTCTTCTCTTATGACACATTCCTAAGAAAAAGGGTCTTAACCATCTGATAAACACACAAAGTAGTCCACACTGTGATCCTGAAAAGGTTTAATTCTTACTCATTAAGGTACAAAATCCTAATTGAGCATTAAAAAGAACCAATGAAAATCAATTTGGCTTTCACCCAGAAGCATCATATCATAAAATTGAGCCACTTACCACAGATTCAAGAAGTAAACACTTGCATAGTGTAAAATCAGTGTGTGGAAAATTAGTCAAGGCTTTTAGAAGGATCTGGCAGGTGATATCTGGGTTGAATTTTTCTGGATTGAACTGATATAGTTTTAACACAGCCAGATTTGCTTCTAAATCATATGTGTTCTCCCGGGACTGCATTTCGACATATCTCTCCAAAGTTTGTAGGTTAGCTGGATTATACCTAAGAATATTAGACATTATTTTCAGATAAAACCTATTTGTTCTAATAAAAAATATACATGATAAATGTTTATTATGTTTATGAATTGTCACCAAAATTTAAAATTCCGTCTAGATCATAAATAAATAATTATACCTATAAACAATGATAAAAAAAAGACTATATGAAGTCTCCCCAGTATACCTGATGAAACCTAACCACACTTCGATAAAGCCTACCTTTCAATGCTTTTCAATATGGTCGCAACAGTTTGCTTCATGGTCTCGGCCATCATTAAGCTCTAATTATCGCTTAGGATAGACACTCAACTAAATAATCATTAAAACCCAAGAGCGTGGCAAACGAAAAGACAGTAAATGACATCACAAATGACATTGACAATTAATGGCTGCTAGCCACACCACAGAGCATTTAAAGGGCTGCTCTTTTTTTTTGTGGCAATTACGTTTACATTATGCCATTGTACAAAGTTTACGAATATTCATTTCTAAATTAATTCAACTCCCCAATGAACTTGATGACAAAGATGATAATGAAATTGATGAAGTGCCCCACCCTGAATAGTAAAGTGATGGATACTTTACATACCAATTGCAACGGCCGTTTTGAGGGAAATCGAAAAGGCACGTTTTATCACTTTGTTACAATTACCTTCACTCATGCACATATAAGAATACATAATGGTTAATATTCTACCAACATTACACATTATAATTCGAAATACCACAAGTTTTGGAAATTAAAATAAATTTGACAACATCACCCTTCGATTTCCCGTTAAAACTTCTCCAGGGCTGCTCTTTGGGCTGTTCATGCGCTGATTATACCATGGATATAATACAAAGGATTGAGTACTATCAAAAAATTGCTAAAGAAAATTAAACTCTTTTTGACTGACACAACATTGAATTTTCTATGATTTAAACAACTCGAGAAACCATGATGAGTGAGAGCAATAAAGAGAAGCTTGGTGTCACACTCGCACCAATTACGATGCAGTATGGTGACCATAAGGTAGGACTAATACGGACTATACCTATTTATGATGTGGTTTAAATACGCTGTAAACCATTTATTACCAAGTTCAAAACGAACGAGGTTCGTAATTCGTCTTTATATACATAATGGATTAAGATGGGGCAGTAAGGGCAGCTATCTCAACCCTTGTAGATACGGAAAAACGGCTTTAGGGGTGGAAAATGATGAGACTTATCCTACGGGTGTTAGTAGGAAATAAACGGAGACTGAGCAATGGACTGTATAATAAACTTAGATACGCCTATCTAACGCGTAACAATACAATTACGGAGACAGAATTAAACATGTGTGCTTCGAACGGCGGACAATGACGCAGTGGTTCGCCGTGGCTGTCATCGCTCCCAGCCATCCCCGTGCGGCGTCCCGCAGCCTCTCCGCCGCATAGTGATGTACCAACATGCTCCCGGCGTTGAAGACTTGTCTTCAAGATTATACTTGTAGTGGGCAGAAAGTGTTGTATGCGCGTCGAACGATGCCCTTCGTGGTGCGAATGTCGGTGGCCCGGGCGATGCCATCTCCGCTGGGGAAGACTCGCACGATACGGCCCATAGGCCGCATGAGTGGCGCTGTGTGTGGCTCCTTGAGTACCACCAAGGCTCCCACGTCCAGCTCGTGCTGATGCTGTCCACTTTGTTCGCTGCTGGAGATAGAAGATGTACTCGTTAGAGAAGCGTTCCCAGAATTGGTTCTTCAATACCTCGATGCGTTGAAAACGTCTTAAGTTGGAGACGTTCCCAGACTGGATTTGAGGATGTGGTGCCGAAGTGAGAGATCTCCCAATAAGGAAGTGAGCAGGAGTCAATGGGTACAAATCTGAAGGGTCGGTGGAAAGAGGAGTGAGAGGACGAGAGTTTAAAATTGCTTCGACCTGAATGAGGCATGTTGACATTTCTTTATAAGTGAGGTGTGCTAAGCCAAGTATACGTCTTAAATGGTGCTTTACCGATTTAACTGCTGACTCCCACAAGCCACCGAAATGAGGAGTGTATGCCAGAATAAAAGAAAAATTTATACCTGTGTCTGCCATCTCAGAAGTATAGTCATGCCTCAAAATGGAATCTAACTCGTTGCAAGTGCCCACGAATGTTGTGCCATTGTCCGAGAAGATTGTGTTCGGCCTACCGCGACGAGCAATATACCTATTGAGAGCTGCAATGTATGCTTGTTTAGTTAGTTCCGAGACAAGCTCCAAGTGAACCGCCCTGGTGGCTAGACAGACAAAAACACAAATATATGATTTGATCAGACGGCAGCCTCTACCTTCGCGGTCGGCTATGAGAATTGGTCCCGCGTAGTCACAACCTGTCTCTATCAAGGTTTCTGCCACCTAGCGGCCAATAATTATGCCTCATTGTCACCAGAGGTAGCTGTGGGCCAGCGTCAAAAGCCTTAAGTGATGTGTGTTGAAAAGTAGCTTGGTAAAATGATGCTTGCTGCATAAGAGAATTGAATGTTTAACATTGTAGTCGTAACATGAGTTATCTAGTCTTCCTCCAATTCTAATGATACCAGAGTCCATAAAGGGGGCCAACCTACGAAGGCGTTTTTTAGTTGGTAAGGCTTGCCCGGCTGAGAGTAGCTCATATTCCACCGGAAACATCTCCCTTTGAGATACCCGGACCATGAAGTCGGCGCTATCAGATAACTCAGCATGTGCGAGTGCAGCACCTTGCTTTACTTTAATACGCTTGCAGTTATTAATAAATCTAAAAATTGAAGCTTTGTATACTTGGATGAATTATGAATATGATTTTGAAATAATTGATCGCGTGTATTATCTAAATCATTAATATGTAAAGTGTGATTGTTGTACTTGGGTTTTACTAAATCTAATCAGGGTGTATTCATAATCTCCGAGTTGGGCATCACGGGCCAAAAAGAAGATTCTAAATGCAGGAATGAAGGCCCTGTCCACTACAGAGAAGATTGACCTATGACGTCAGCACTAAGACCGCGTGATATAAGGTCATCGGGGTTATCTTTAGACAGCACGTAACGCCAGGTGTATCTACCAAAGCCTTCCCATATCTCTAACACTCGGTTTCGCACAAACGGCTTCAGATTGGCTGGCGATAAGGCAAGCCAATCGAGTACGATCATTGAATCGCACCAAAATACGCGTACGCTAAGTTTGAGTGTCATAGAATGGAGGACCTTCTCACACAACCTGGTTCCAAGTAATGCCCCACACAACTCAAGTCTAGAAATGGTTGTTGCCTTGAGCGGCGCGACCTTACTCTTCGATGACAGAAGGTGCGAATGCTTGAGCCGCTTGCTGTGGTAGAACAGATGTATATGCATGTGCCAGGTCCCTATCAAGCCTACGCTCTAGTGACAGAAAGCGCCGCTTAGCCATGTCATATGAATTTTCTAGTGCTTTTGGAGAGTCTTTTAATGGAACGGAGACCACGAAACGCCCGTTATCCTTAGGTTTCGTTGTCCCAACAAAAGTCTGCTCACAAAGTCTCTCCTCAGCTGTGAGGTCATATTTGGGAGAGATAGAATCCAGCTCCCAAAATCGTGTTAGATCTGTATGTGCCTGACTGTGATTGTCGTGCTGCTCAGTCGTGAACATGCACAACCTTTTATCGGCACAAGGCTGAGGCACTGTGCCTGATATAAGCCAGCCAAGCTTGCTCTCACACAGCGTTGGCATGTGCTTACCTAACTGTATACGGTTACGACCAATAATGCCCAAAAACATGTCAGCTCCAACTAAGATGTCGATAGACGCGGGGACATTAAATGATGGGTCGGCTAAGGTAATGCCTGATGGTAGGTGCAGGCTCTGTATGTTTATGCGTACTTGTGGAATGGGCATCGTTATGTTTGGGAGGACTAAGCAATCAATGTCAGACTCGTATGAGCCATCACATGATTGCATATGTATGGTACAAGACTGCGTCACGGTAGACAATTGATTGCTTATGCCTCCGATGCCTGAGCTTACCATATGAGTGCGCAAATGTAGCTTACCAACCAGGTCCTGAGTCACAAGGTTCACCGTGCTTCCATTGTCAAGTATGACTCTGGCGCTGTGCGGCGTCCCCTTATGATCTGTGACCATTACCAATGCTGTGCAAAGCAATACATTATTGCATGAGTATTTATCGCTTACACCAGATAACGCTATATGCCCTGCTGATGTACTTGGCTCATCATGGGAATGCAACAATGTGTTGTGCCTTACTTTACAGTACTTGCAATGACCAAGCTTGCATGCTGCATGCCCCGGGCGTAAACAATTTAAACACAGGTTCAACTCCCTAGCCTTATTTATTCTTGCATCTACTGAAAGTGATCTAAATTTTGCGCAACTGAAAATATGATGAGCTTGTTTACAAAGGGGACATGTGATTATACCACCCTTACTATCATTCTTTATTGACAAATTTTCCTCATGGTTGGGGCATCAGGTTGTGTGAAATACCTTTGCCTCCTTAAGTGTTTCTAAAAGGTTACACCTATAAGACATGAATTTTATGAATGCTTCTAATGAGGGAAAGTCACCTAAAGAATTTCTATGTTCCTCCCAATGTCTTCTAGAGTGTATTATTATGGCGTCCCAATGTTCAACTGGCTGACCCAAGGTGGCCAATGATCTCAGATTTTTGTTTGTGACGTCTACAATTTCACGCAAGCTTTGACCGCATTCTTTAGACAATTTGCTAACATTAAACAATGCTTGTATATGATTGTTTACTAATAACTGCTTATTGTCATACCTTTCACATAACAAGTGCCATACGCTTGCTATAGTTCTCAGCATTAAAGTCTAGGCTTTTGAGAACCAACGCTGCACTACCATGAAGGGATGATCTAAGGTAATGGAACTTATTGATGTTGCCAATAGTCGGTTCATCATTTATAAGTGAGACATAAATATCTTTAAACTCCAACCAATTCTCATGACCGCCGCTAAAGTGTGGCAAATCTATTTTTGGCAATCTAACATTAGTGTGTCTAGCTACCGAGTGCTCACTGGAACCTACCTTCGGCAACAGCCGAGACCGATGCTGCACAACCAGCGCGCGCGCAGCGGTGAGGTGCTTGTGTACTGAGGCTCGAACAACTCACGCTCAGTATATTGCTCGTCGGGCTCGGCCGCCATACATTCCAGCTGACCCTTAAACTGATCATAGGCGGCATATAACGACACCATTTTCTCAATGCGCATATCCATTTACATCAGCTGCTCCTCACTAAGCTGCTCGCAAGACCTAGTCACAGCTAAATAATTGCAGAATTGCGTAAGCTGTGATTTAGCCGAAGCCCGCTTTTTGACAAGTTCCTTAAAGGTCAATTCTTCAGCCATAGCTGCTATGAATATTAAGCTTTAGAATATTAAGAGAAACAAAGGATACAAGAAAAAGAAGTAAGAAAATATCGTTAAAAAATAATTAAGCGAAGGTGACGGTAAACACGCAATAGCGAACAGCTGACCGATTCAATATACGCGCAATGACAATAGCGTTCGATAAAAATGCGATATATAAAGTTTAAAAAAAAGGGGGTACAACTTGGCAAAAAAAAAAACACGATTACTACCCCTTGGTGACCAACTAATGACTTGCACAAACAGGTTAAGCATACAAGTAATGAAAGGGTATGGATCAATGTATAATGTATAAATATAAAATGTGAATACGAGTATTATGACTGTGAGGCGTAAATGACTACTATCCTACAATATTGCGTAGGTAAACATACAAATACAACGGCACTAATGCAACAACACTTTTTACATACACATGACTATAATAAGTACAACGATGCGTGATTCTAAGTCTAATGCACCAATAAACTACTCTAATGAACTGAGATGGAATGGATTGTTAGTATATGATTATGATTATTATGAATATTAGCATGAAACTGGAAAGATCTCACGAAGTTCTGTTGACTGCGTGCTCACAAACGTCTTGAGCTGGAGTATTCGTGTCAGATGATGTTCTTGGGCTCTGCTTGGGTTGCTATCTATGTCGCGAAGACCCAGCGATGATGACCTCTGGAGAACAAATGCACCCAACACGATGATACGATGATATCCACGCCGCTCAACGTATCGACGCTGTGATGTGAAGACCGAACGAAGGTCACACTTGCAAAAATTCTTCAGAACGGCGGTTTAGAAATGTAACGGCCGTTTTTCAAATTCCGGGAAAAATGCTTGTCACGCCTCCAATTCGCTGTCCTCTTCATAGGACCATGGAAAATGATGAGACTTATCCTACGGGTGTTGGTAGGAAATAAACGGAAACTGAGCAATGGACTGTATAAATGAACTTAGATACGCGTAACAAGACAATTACGGAGACAGAATTAAGCATATGTGTTTCGAACGGCGGACAATGACGCAGTGGTTCGCCGTGGCTGTCATCGCTCCCAGCCATCCCCGTGCGGCGTCCCGCGGCCTCTCCGCCGCATAGTGATGTACCAACAGGGGACGATCCTAAAGTATTGCGATATTTGGAGCTGAATTTACAGATTATGAAAAAAATGTACAGTCAGCAAAAAAATGGACAATTTAATCAAAAACTTTGACTACTACTACAAGATGTGGCATATACGTAGAAAGAAAGAATTACAATTAACAGTGCCCCAGAATTATACGGTAATTATATGTCTACAAGTCCATAATCGTACAAATGTTTGGTCTTAAAAAGAGACGTAGGGCTCTCAGTGAGTGTCCTTGTCATCCCGTTTTTTTCGTATAGTGCTCAATCCATTGTATTATATCCATGGATTATACCAATTTATTGCATAGACGAAGAATGCATAGACGGCGCATACCGCCGCGGTAGAGTATCACTTTTAAATCGGTGTGAGTTTTTGAATCTGCGTTAGTGTGCGTGAATAGGCACATGATAACTAGTACAGGATTTATCGATAAGAAAATACAATTTGTGTTTTTTTTGCGTTTTCCTATATCATGCAATCGGCTTTCTAGCCATTAGCAGATGGGTTGTATGGCAGTGGTTGGTGGGTGAGGTTCATCCTTCCAGTGAAGGATCTGCCTCTTCTTCGTTTTTTTTTTTATCATATTGCCATTATATGGCGACGTTTTAGTCTATTAACTTTTGGTGGTTCACTCAGAGCTGTAGCTAGAAGGTTGACATGTGCTCCTATTCGCTGTTTGTACAGTTTTACTCTTTGCTCAATTTTTTCTTTGATTGTTCTAATCTGTAGATGCTCATGTAGTTCAGTCGTTTTAATAAACCATGGAGGACTAGATATGATTCTGAGAGCCTTATTTTGAAATCTTTGCAGGATTTCTATGTTAGAGTTCTTTGCTAAACCCCACAATTTATGATTAAAACATATTTACATCATGCAAAATCGTAATTGACTCATCTAAATTATGATTTTGAATTACTACTAGTAATTTATATAAGTTCACACAGACGTATTATAATACATATCTGTTAACATCGATATTAGTATGTACAATTTAATACAATAGTAAAGACTCA
The DNA here is from genome assembly GCA_905147815.2 of Phalera bucephala. Classification (NCBI taxonomy): domain Eukaryota; kingdom Metazoa; phylum Arthropoda; class Insecta; order Lepidoptera; family Notodontidae; genus Phalera; species Phalera bucephala. The sequence goes on along the minus strand of LR990613.1, from coordinate 22,545,403 downwards.
TTGGTCTTGTAATGCTCATAGCGATCACGAGGTCGTCGATTCGAATCGTATGTCGGAAAATAGTAATTATTCGATAAAAAAATCTAGTCCGGAGTCTGGCACTGTGCTCGGTATAATATCAATAGACTCATCCTCTACTACATGAGACCTTACATTGTTGAAAGACAAGTGAGTGTACACAGTACACCACTCCCACTCCCGCTTGGGGAATATAGGCGTAGCGGTGGTTATAATTTTTACATCCCATTTACCTACGTTCGCACGAGCGCTTTTTTAATGCACGTTAGTCATGAACTTAGGATGTATGGTCAGCGCATATTGCTGAGGTAGCGTGTCAATTTTATGTGTGAGTTTGTGGATCTGCGTTAGTGTACTTTAATAAGTAAGTGATTACTAGGACAGGCCTTATCAACGTAAAAGACAATTGATGATTAAAAAAATATTTATTTCACCGATCAGAAAATCTGAAGTTACCTGAGAATCTATTGTAAATATGTTCATTGATTAAATAGGCATTTTACGCACAAAACAGTCAGTCGAATGCAAGTACACACACGTACTAATAGGTGTAGCTGTGGTCAGCGCATATCGCTGAGGTAGCGAGTCAATTTTATGTGTGAGTTTGTGGATCTGCGTTAGTGTACTTTAATAGGGAAGTAGTTACTAGGACAGGTCTTATCGACGTAAAAGACAATTGATGATTAAAAAAAATATTTATTTCACCGAACAGAAAATCTTAAGTTACCTGAGAATCTCTAGTAAATATTTTAGTTTATTGAATAGGCACTTTACGCACAATCAGTCAGTCGAATGCAAGTACGCAAGTACTAAACACACACTAGAACTACTCTCGCTAGTAACCAATTATTCCCTTCAAGTCGCTAAGTCAATCGCTGAATCCGTTGATCGCTGCTAAGGTCGCTGATGAATTCCACTAAGATCGCTTGTTCTCGATTTGGTCGCTATCGCTTCAGAAGAGAGACTGTGTCCGTCGCCGCGCTGTTCTTTTTATACTCGTATGAAAGTTTTAGAACGGACGCGAACCCTCCAAATACAAAGACTGAAAAGTCCAGGGACATCAAACAATAGCCGGCGCATTCCACAAAGCGGTATTATTATCACGTATCTACTTGCTTACCGCGACCGCGTGCCGGTGATAATAAAAGGGGGGGTACCTTCTAAACGTTTTAGCACTTAAACACGGATTCTAAATCAAGAAGACCAACAGTTCCATCACACGGGCATCAACATGCTTTTCAGGGTTCAGATTTATCTACATACGAGCATGGCATACAACGCACCTTTGTGGGGTGGAGGACACAATGCCAACTCATATAGAGGTCAAACCTCTATTCTTCAGTAAAAGCCGGACTACCGAAAGGGCAAAACTTCATTTCGCAACCGAGGCTCTATATGCTATATCAATACAAAGTTTCCAGTGAGGTAAGTAGCGTAAGCGTTTTATTTCAGGTAAAACGCCACTATAGTTAAAGATGAAATAATCATAATTAGGTCTAGATATCCCACTCCGGGAATATAAACGTAACGGTGTTTATCTAGATATTCTATCCATACTAAATTTCATCCAAATTCGTTTAGTGATTATGACATGAAATAGGAATGGTTCATGTTTCAGTATTAATTTATTAATATCGACAGTAAGCGATAGGCGCTATAGGACATCACTAGTGAAGAAGCGTAAAATAATGCATATTTGAAATATAAATTAAAGCTTTAAACTCACAGTTAATTATTAATATACGGTGATAATAATAGTAATTGTATCTAAAGAATCTTGACATTCGTTACATGTTAAGAAGTGGGATACTTTCATTGGCCGCCCTCCGGCTCCATCAACAGACCCTGGACACTATCCGGGTGTAAAGTACTCGTCAACACAATTCACAAACACGGCAGGGTTATATTGAGTACTTGTGTGCTTCCATTGGCCACCTTTCGGTTTCATCATCAGACCCTGAACACTATCTGATTATATAGTATTTCTCCTATCTCCGACTGCCTCGTTGGTCTAGTGGCAGGCTTAAAGTGTTAATTTTGATATCCAAATTAACTACAAAACATGAACCAGTACCTACATGTACATGTTTACGTATTGTGGAATATTACTTCGGATGCTATATACTATAATTGCCTATTATAATTATATACTATAATTTACTTTAGAAAAGCGAACTAAGACAGCTAGTGCAATCTTAGGAATTTGTATTAAAAAATAGACTGCCTCATTGGTCAAGTTGCAAAGCGCATCGCTCTGTGATCACGAGGTCCTGGGTTCAAATCCTTGGTCGGACAAGTGTAGTTTTTCTAACGAAGACTTCCCAGTACGAGTCCGGAGTCTGGAAATGTGCCCGGTATATGGCAATAGGCTCGCCCCCTATTACATGGGACCGAAAATCGCCGGCGAAACGTAGGTGTACTCAGTGTGTGTACACCTCTGCCACCCCCGCTTGGGGAATATAGGCGTGACGGTGTAGTATTTCTCAATACCAATCAGCCTAAATATGAGGGGGTTATGTTGTATAGTTCACATGTTCCTATACTCACCTTCCGACTCTATCATCAGACCAGCTCCATGGTACCATATTATTGCATTGTCATCGAACTTACTTACTTACGTATACCAAATTTTAGCTCAATCGGATACCCGCAAGTACTTGAAAAATGGATCACAAGATTTGAACCAGAAAGACAGGCACACAGATAGACACACACACATAGACATACGAAAATTGTAAGTTAAATAAAAACTTGTTAAAATAAGATTGAACCTTTCATAACGTTTTTATTTATTTCAATATAAGCGAGAAAATATTTAAGAACAAACCTATTGCAATATAATTATTTTAAAAGAGAATAATGTTGAAGTTAATTTTACATTGAAACTGCTACTGGTTGTAATCTTCGGTATTTGACTCCAACATCGAAGCACTCTTTTGTAAGATGTTTTGAAAAGATGCCATTTTACTGAGTTCAACTTTAATGTGCTCTTAGTATTGCATAAACACACTATTCATTTAGGCTGCAATATCTGTAGGCATACTAAAACAAAAAAACATGCGTTAATAATTATTTATTCACCAATTTTCGAAAATTCTATCGATATCGATGTAAATTTTCCAATCATTATGACTAATCTCTTTGGGAGTACAATTACTACGATTCTATCTAAATCTAAACATTTATGCTAAGGAAAAACAGTCAATCTGGTGTAGTTATTATGCATCTTCAAACTAGTTACATCTTTTTTAGAAGATACATTTTATCTTTACCATGATACAGCAAAACCAAGTCACCGGCAGAAGCGTACATAATTTAGCTTTATTTGCTTTTCTAGACCAAAAAGATTTGCATTCCAATATAAATCACGGTATTTTAGTTGTGTGGCACCATGTTTTCACGAACATTTTAATTATATATATTTTTATTAATTGAAAACAAATTGCAAGTCTGCGAGAACACGGTCACTAGGCAAACAAATATTAACCGATAAATTTGCGTGAAGCCTACGTCAAAATAACAAGTCATAAATTTTGAATAAAAAAGAAGTTAGTACAAAGATTTTTAAATTGGTTACCTGAATGGTACCAAGTGTCCAGAAAAAGTGTACGGCTGTACTTCGTTTGTAATCCCTCTATGTTTTAATCCTATCTCTATGCAAGAAACAATAAGAACAGACAAGATATTTTTTTCTCTCTCTTGTTTATTGACTGACATGACTGATATGATATAAGAGTAAGCAGTGCATATATATAATCTTGTAGCGCTCAGTCTATAGTACTCTAAGATGGCACGTAATATTAACAATGTGAACCATCGACTAGATATTGACTCTCAACTCCATTATAAATTCATGCTCAACTCTCAACTTTCCAACTCTTGATTCCCTTTGATATATATGACAAGACTAGGCTGTATGGGACAGATCCCTTTGCCTTCCCAAGAGAATGAAAAAAAAATCTATGGTGTTGGTGGTACATGCATATCCAATCCAGTAAAAATAATTATTGTGATTTCGTGCAAATACTGTTCCTACCGCTACCGTTTATTTATAAGCAATATAAATCATGTCAAGGCATTAAGGCGTATCAGTTGATAATCAATTGTACATAATATCCAATTCTGTGACCTAAAAGACTACCTACATAACATTTTATTTGGCGCCACTACAGTTGTGTCCTTATCTCCAGAACAAGTTAAAAACAAACCGCAAAAATGGATCAAATGCTATCAAGTCCCTTCAACATACCTGAGATAGGTACACCGTTACATCAACCAGAGGAAGACCAGCAGATTTTACCAAATGCCTTGCAACAACAGCATCAACACCAACAACAACAACAGCACTCCTTGGCCGCTATGGGCTCCTCACCGCTCGTCGGCTTCGGCTCTTCATTGATGGGGACTCCGCAGAGATCAGTACATGCCTACGCTCCAGCTGCTAGTTATGCAACACCACAACAAATGATGCAGCCACAAACTCCAGTAATTACATTTTTGGATGTCTATCTATCTATAATATCACCCTATTTTAGCCTCATTGGTCTAGTGGTAAAGCCCATCACTTTGTGATCTCGAGGTCCTGGGTTCAAATCCTAGGTCGAACAAATGTAGTTTTTCCCATCTCCAGTATGAGTCCAGAGTCTGGAATTGTGCCACTCACCCCCTATTAAATGGGACTAAACATCGTCGGCGAAGGTTGGTAAACTCAGTACATCTCTACCACCCCCACTTGGGGAATATAGGCATGACGGTGTATTATAAATTTTTTCAACACACATCCCATCAGATCTCAAAAGTTAAAAGAAATAAATATTTTATCAATAAATTATACCAAATTTAAGTACAGTATTCAGTGTTTAAGATCACTTATCTGAGCATAATTACAATTAGTAATATCAAGTTTACTTAATGAAATTAAATATAAATAGATATACTGCTGCTATAATATTTTTGCAAACATGTTTTATGTGCTTTATTTCTGATTATATACTTTATATGTTCAAGCAAAATCTAATGTCACCGATGATTACAAGCGGAAGCCTTTCTGGCCAACAAATGCTTAGTCAGGCCAGTCCTGCACCAATGACCCCCATGACACCACATTCAGCTGACCCTGGCATTCTCCCACAGTTGCAGTAAGTACAAGTAGTGATCAGAATTCCTATACTAATAAATATTGCCTTATTCAATTTATCTTTACCAAATATTTGTTGCAGTCGGGGTGTTTGTGTATGTGAAATTTATGCACCTACAATGCTTTGTTTGTTTTTACTTTAACTTTTCTTTTTTTAAATGTAGACCCACACTAGGATTTATTACTGTGTCGTGAGTGCATTTACAAACATGAAAATTCACAAACACAAATACACAGACCGAAACCAGTAATTGTGGTTCACACAAAGATTTGTCCCGTGCAGGAATCGAACCCGCGACTATTAGACACAGTGGGCGGAGCGGCTTAAGCTCTTAACCACTGCGCTAAATCATCTGTCAAAAAATGCACCTATAACATAGGAATTATTCCTAGTGTGGGGCTACATTTCAAAAAAGAAGGAAGAAATCTGTTGTTGGTGTGTGTGTGTGTGAATGATGTACGCTGTTGGCCGCGAGGCCTTTACAGCTTCACCGGACTAAAAGGCGAGCGTGCAACCACTACGCTCTAGCCAGCCAGAAGGGCAAGAGGCGACATACTCGAGGGCGCCTCGAAGAGGCGCCCTCGGTTGGGAAAGTCGCTGTAGGGGGACGGGTGCACTACTAAGTGCACCGGTCAACCGCCGGCTATGGGAGGGGATTTACTACTACGTCGTCGTCGTCGCCCGTATTCTGAGCGGAAAGAAGGGATGACAAAGCATCGGGGGGGTCGGTGAGAACATGTCGCGGCCGGCGGTGGCGGCAGGGGTCGGGGGGGAGATCGTAGTCGGCGGTGGCTACGATTAACGGATTCGCATGGGTAGATGCGTTCGCGAAGTGACGTGTTGACGCCTTTTTAATAAAGGCGCGAATAGGTTCGAGACCTAGATCGGAGTGGAGGTCGACGTTCCGTACGAACCAGGGGGCTCCTACGGCTTTACGGAGGAAGCGGTTTTGAACCACTTGGAGTTTATCGATGTGAGAGGGGGCCGAATGCCCGAACACAACACACGCATAAGTCATGATGGGTCGAACGCAAGTTTTGTAAAGTGTCACCTTATTTCTAAGGGACATTTTACTCCGCTTGCAGATTAACGAATGGAGATGACCGAGCACAAATGATGCTCGGTGACGGACCCGCTTGATGTGCGGGCCGAAGGACATGGTACTGTTTAGGGTGACCCCTAGATATTTGACCTCTTTGACCCAGGGAATGGGTCGGTCGAACATGGTCACTTGGCCGAGATTACTTCTAGGGCGGCGCAGGGAGTGGCGCGGGGTGGCACCCCTGGAGAAGAACACCGCAGCGCTCTTGTCCGGGTTCACCTCAATACGCCACTTCCTGAACCAATTCCCTAGGGAATTGGCGGATGCCTGAAGGTGTCTGGTAATGAAACCCTTATTCCTATGCGAGACGTAGAGAGCGGTATCATCCGCGAATAGGGCTAGATGCGCCTTACTCGAACGAGGAATGTCGTTCGTGTAAAGGCTAAACAGGAGCGGAGAGAGAACTGAGCCCTGTGGGACTCCAGCACTGATGGAGTGGGAAGTGGAGCGCGTCATTTCGACGCGATAACGGAAGGCGCGATTCGACAAGAAGTCTCGTAAGATGAGCACGAGTCTGTCCGGCACACCCAATTGGTAGAGCTTGTAGATCAAGCCGTTGTGCCAGACTTTGTCGAATGCCTTCGCGACATCTAGGAAGAGGGCGCCCGTGTAGATGGGTTTGGGTCTATTGAGACCGGAGAGGATGTGCTCCGTGATGCGGTGCACTTGGTGGACGCAAGAGTGTTTGGCTCGAAAGCCAAACTGCTCGTCGATAAGGATACCCCTGGACGTTACGAAGTCCTTGAGCCTCGCCAGAAGGAGGCGTTCGTATATCTTGGCCAGGGAGTTGAGGAGACTGATAGGGCGGTAGCTCGCGGGGAGATTGCGAGGTTTGCCGGGCTTGGGAATGCCAATGACGTCCGCCTCCTTCCACTTAGCGGGGAAGGTGCAGTTCGTCATGGCGGCGTTCAAGATGGCCACCAAGAGGCAGATGAGTTGGGCGGGCAGGCATTTCAGAACGCGATTCGAAATACCGTCAGGGCCGGGGGCTTTTTTAGATTTAAGACCCATAATCACATCTTCGACCTCCGTTTGCGTGATAGGAGGCAAGGAATCGACGGGGGGGAGGGATGCCCTGCGCTCGACTTCCCTGTCTACCGCGTCGACGTGGGACTGGTCGACGGACTGAGAGCTGGGGGCGCACTGGCTCTCGAGGGAGTCGGCGAGAAGCTCGGCCTTTTCGTCGTCGTCGAAGGCTGGGGGCGCTGCGCCTGAAGGGCGGGACAGCGGGGGCCTGTTGTTGGTGTTGTATTGGCACTCTTTAGTTATGTGTTGGTAGCGTCCTGTGTGTGTGGATAACAAAAACGTCAAAGGCAACTTAAAAATAAGAAACAATTTACCTTGGATTGAACATCCTGTCACAGCAATAAACTCACTCCCTAATACATTAGCTGTATGAGATAATTTTGGTGGAATATGGTTTTTTTAAATATTCAAAAAGCCTCTGAACACCCATTTACGGCCGGTTTCAATATTTAACTCAAGGATAGATTTGCCTACTGTGGATAATCTGTCATAATCCTACTGACAGTAAGCAAATCTATCCTTCAGTTGAATATTGAAACTGGCCATTAGTGGATGTGATTCTGTGTGTATTGCAATTTTACTAAAATATTATTTAATTTCTCCTTATTAAAAAGTTGTCTCACTTGGAATTATTATACCTGTGTCATGGGTGTGTTTACAAACATGAATTTCACATAAACACTAAGACTACAAGTAATGTTTCTAAAACACACAAAGATTTATTCTATGCAAGAATTGAACCCTCAACTATTCTATCAAGTGAAGTCACTAGATCAAGCAGTTGAGCATTTGAGGCTGCTGCCCATCCTCTGACCACAAACCAAGCTGTTGTTTGTAATAATGTGTCTCATTGCAGGAATATTGTATCAACAGTAAACTTATTTTGTAAGTTAGACTTAAAGAAAATAGCATTACATGCTAGAAATGCTGAATATAACCCAAAGAGATTTGCAGCAGTTATCATGAGAATAAGAGAGCCAAGGACAACAGCTCTTATATTTTCATCAGGAAAAATGGTGTGCACTGGTGCTAAAAGTGAAGAAGACTCTCGTCTTGCTGCTAGAAAGTATGCTAGGATTATCCAAAAACTCGGCTTCTCTGTAAGTTCAATACAAAATTTAAATCTTAAGGGGCTATTCATAAATTACATCACATGAATTTCATGACTTTTGTTCACAAGTGGTTACATTTGTCTGAACCCCTAACCCTGATGTGTCATCAGATATATTGCAGTTGTTAATATAGAAAATATTAAAATAAAACAGCACTTCCATAATTACTTACATTCTAGTTAAGTTCTAATAAACACTTAATTTAACTCAAACAATTCATTTTGTATAAGTAAGGTGGTAGATGAGTAGTAAATTAGATTGAGACCTATTTATTTAATTCTCTGTTTTTTTTTTTAATCATATTGTGTGGATACAATGTTTAGGTTACAATTAAACAGTTTATGATCTAGCTCCAGTGTGATGCCCTACGACCGAAATATGAGACTATTGATGTTATTTATAAAGAGTGTCTAAAGAATTCCAGGTGGACCAGTCCCCACAAGGAGCACCTGTTCACGAGTATGACTACTGGAACAGCCATCATTCCCCTCGACCATATTAGAGGGAAGGGTGTGTGTGTGTGTGAATGATCTACGCTGTTGGCCTCGAGGCCTCTACAGCTTCACCGGATTTTAAAGGCGAGCGTGCAACCACTACGCTCCAGCCAGCCAGAAGGGCAAGAGGCGACATACTCGAGGGCGCCTTGGAGAGGCGCCCTCGGTTGGGACAGTCGCTGTAGGGGGACCGGTGCACTACTAAGCGCACCGGTCGACCGCCGGCTATGGGAGGGGATCTACTACTGCGTCTGCGTCTACGGCGTCGCTCGTATTCTGAGCGAAAAGAAGGGATGACAAAGCATCGGGGGGGTCGGTGAGAACATGTCTCGGCCGGCGGTAGCGGCAGGGGTCGCGAGGGAGGTCGTAGTCGGCGGTGGCTACGATTAACGGATTCGCATGGGAAGATGCGTTCGCGAAGTGACGTGTTGACGCCTTTTTAATAAAGGCGCGAATAGGTTCGAGACCTAGATCGGAGTGGAGAGAGGGAAGGGAGTGACCCGCGCCAGACCGCCACCGCAAGCTAAGACATTATACTTGTGATGTCACGAATTGTCGTCCCCCCTTGCCACATGATGTCATATAGTATTGATGCCCTCACACCTGCTTAACATGTGACGTAATTTATGGACGGTCCCTTATGACACCACCTAATTTAATGTACAATGAAAGGACATTATCGCCAAAATTGCCCCAGAACCAACAAACATTTGACCCATGCCATCATTATTTATCTATTTTATTAAAATAATGGCAAATATTTGTATCTAACGGACAATTTGCAATCTAACACGAATTTTTCAAAGTACTTATATCGAAATCGCCGACATTTTTTCTCAATGTCAACACACACAATATAACCTCAAAATCTGATACTTTTTGTGCAATATTGCGATTCCCTCGCTTGTCCGTTTAATAATAAATGCCTTAAGAGAATTTATGGGTGATTTGAAATCATACAAGTATTTTTAATTGCTGTTGGTTCTGGGGCAAATCATGTATGGGCGCAGAACAATGTCCTTTCAGTCATTAATGTGAGATTTACATATACTTGGTGTTTTACAGGCAAAATTCTTAGACTTTAAAATCCAGAATATGGTTGGAAGTTGTGATGTTAAGTTTCCAATTCGTCTGGAAGGCCTAGTACTTACACATGGACAATTCAGTTCATATGAACCTGAACTATTTCCTGGCCTTATTTATAGAATGGTGAAACCAAGAATAGTATTACTAATATTTGTATCAGGTAAAGTAGTGTTAACTGGTGCTAAAGTGAGAGAAGAAATTTATGAAGCATTCGATAATATTTATCCTATATTAAAAAGCTTTAAGAAGCAGTAATCATAACATTATTTTTATATTTCCACATGTTGTTTAATAAACTGTTCTTATTTGTAATCTTTTCTTTTTTTATAACATAAAATAAATACTTTTTTTTTATCATTTATACTGGCTGGATATACAAGTCAACAGTACCTACATAACATTATCAAGTGAATCACTAGAAGGTCGAAGTACCAATGGAATGCAACAATAAAATCTAAGAAATAGGATTATATCGACAATTTTAATAAAGTTCCCCAGTACGAGTCCGGAGTCTGGAATTGTGCCCGGTATATGGCAATAGGCTCGCCCCTATTACATGGGACCTAACATCGTCTGCCAAACGTGGGTGTACTCAGTACACCTCTGCCACCCCCGCTTAGGGAATACAGGCGTGACGGTGTGTATTCGACTCCCATTTCTTTAGAATGATCTGTAAGAATTTATGATACATCGAAATCGTCGAAATCCTTCCTCGGACGAACTTTCTGAATTTGGCCAGGCGTGTAAAATTTCCTTTTATTTTAATACTATTACGACCCGAACATACCCCGATATCTTGAAAAGTCTTTATCGGGGGATGTCCATTCTAAAACGCATAACACACCCTTAGGTCCCCCGGTGATCTGACTAGAAAGATCTAGAATCTGCGCTTAAGTGGCGAAACGTCTGGAAGGGTCCACCCCTTTAATTATAGCCGGCGCGCGGTCGCGGTATACAAGTACCTATTTGTTCACCTAAATATAGGTATGTAATAATAATACCGCTTTGTGGGCCGCGCCGGCTATTGTTCGATATATTTCTATCGATGTACTTAGAGGGTTCACGTCCGTTCTAGAACTTTCATAGGAGTATAAAAGGAACACAGCGCGGGGACGGACACAGTCTCTTCTCGGAAGCGATAGTGATCAAATCGGAGAACAAGCGATCTAAGTGGAATACACCGGCGACTTTAGCAAAGATATACGGATACTACGAGTGACTCAGCGACTTGGACGCAGTATTTGGGTACTAACGAGAGTAGTACTAGTGTGTGATTAGTTCGGGTGTGTATTTGCATACGACATGCTGTTTTGTGTGTACAGCGCCTAATAAAGTTCTTCGCACGTTATTCGGCATTTAATTACCCCGCAAACGTAACATTGGTGTCAGAAGCGGAATGCCGATTCTACCGCGTGAAGACGAGGTACGTACTCCACGGACCAGACTTCAAGTAGAAATGGATGCGGCACGTCAGCGGAGCCTTCAAGTGGAGGAGCAGCAGGCTGAAGCGGGTACAATAACGACAGTGGCGACAGCACCAGGGGGAAACTCGGCGGATATGGTAACGCTGCTGGCTGCCATCTAGGCAATTCAGGCGAATCAAGAGGCCAGCCGCCGCGAGCTTCAAGTGATTCAAGCCAACCAAGATGCCAGCCGCTGCGAGCTACAAGAAGTGATCCAGGCCAACCAAGAGGCCAGCCGCCGCGAGCTACAAGATATAATCCAAGCCAACCAGGACACTGTGCTCGGTAAAATAGATACAGGCATCTCAGTGCTTGGGGAAAAAGTGAAGAATCTCGAAGAACGGGTTAAAGGAACGAAAGGCGTTTATGGAACTCTCTCCCTCACTCTTTACGTGATAGCCCTACTCTACAGATTTTCAGGAGAAGAATTAGACAACATTTCCTATCTACGTAAGATGTTTGTATGTATGTCTATATATGTCTATGTAGTGTATTATTTTATGGTATTGTATAGTATGTAGTATATTTATGGATATATATCTGTAGTTTATACCTCTAATATCTTCTGTGTTGTACACTTATTACTATCCTCCTTTTGATGATTTGTTTCTCTTTCACTCAAAGGTTTGCTGGTAGAGAACTCGACTTTGAGTTAAGCTCGCCTTTGTACATTTACCTATTCTTTAATTTTAATTTTATAATTTGTTACTATTTGTACAATTAAGAATTAAGGAGTTACGCTGACTACAGAAACCCTGAAAGTAGAGGTTAGAGACGTCTCGTCTAAGGTAGAATAACACGACGAACGGTTACAAGTGTTGAATAAAGAGGTTATAAAGCTCAGATCACGGGAACCCAGTGGAGTGGCCTCATCGTCACCAGCCAAATTCGACCTTCCGCACTTTGATGGAACATCGTCATGGGCAGCCTTTAAGTGTCAACTGGAGATACTCGCAAAAGGAAGTGGCTGGAGTGATGAACAAGCCATGGCTTTGACACTAGCGCTGAGTGGAAATGCTCTAAAGATATTGGAGATCATACCGCCTGAAGAATGGTCATTGCAGACTCTTACGGAGGCATTGGACACATATTATGGTGAGAAACACTTAGAATATGTCTATCGAGGACACCTACGCAAGAGAGTACAGGATGCTGGTAAGAGTCTTCAGCAGTGGGCACTTAATATTGAGAGGTTAGTTCGTCGGGCTTACTCTTCGGTGCCAGTGATGATCGAGGTGGCCTTACTAAACGACTTCGTCGACGGCATTAGGGACGATGAAGTCAGAGCGCAGGTACAGTTGAATCATAATAAGACTGAAGAGCGCACTGGCTCAAGCCTTGGAGATAGAAGCTGTGCGACGGCTTACTGGTATGCAGAAAGTCAAAGAGCCAGAGATTTACGAGAAAAGACCTCGGTATGCCCCTACTTGCTATAACTGCAGAGTGAAGGGGCACATTCAACTGGAGTGCCCTAGAAAGAAGACGAAGACTGCGAAATCCGACAATGTCTTGACAGCAGTCGTGTCATAAGTTTGTAGCGGAGATAGGGTGATCATAAAGGGCTCCGTAAATGATCATGCTTGCAACTTTACGGCGGATATGGGAGCATCGCGCACTATTGTGAGACTAGAGCTACTAAAACGCACCATATTGTGGAAAAAGCGATCTCCATCATGTCATCTTCAGACAGCGACCGGCGAGCCAGTTACAGTGTTCGGTAAAACAAAAGTGAAGATTAAAATTGGTGATCGGGTATATCAGCAGTCGGTATTGATTGCTGGCTTCACCAATGATTGCATTTTGGAACTGGACTTCTTGGACTGGAATTTTAAAGTTTCCTAATCAAGAGGTCTGCCTGCACGAGAATGAAACCGGGAAGACTTCGAGGCATGGCTGTAACTAGTCGGACGAAGGTACTAAGAGAAGACAGTGGCCTGCGATCTAGGCTACGGCAGAAACGTAGTGGAAAGGGAGACCAAAAGAACGTCGGAACAACACGGGAGCACACTGCCGAGAAAGTTGCCGGAGACAGAAGTGTTAGTTGAACTCCCGGAAAGGAGAACATCGGTGGGAAAGCGAGGCTTCCAGTAACCTCAAGAACTACCGGACGTGCTCGGTATAATATCAATAGACTCATCCTGTACTACATGAGACCTTACATTGTTGAACTACAAGTGAGTATACACAGTACACCACTCCCACTCCCGCTTGGGGAATATAGGCGTAGCGGTGGTTATAATTTATACATCACATTTACCCTACTTTTGCACGAACGCTTTTTCAATGCATGTTAGTCATGAACTTAGAATGTATGGTCAGCGCATATCGCTGAGCAAGCGTGTCAATTTTTAACCGACTTCAAAAAGGAGGAGGTTCTATGTTCGGTTGTATGTATGCTTTTTTTTTATGTATGTTCAGCGATATTTCCGTCAATTGTGGCCCGATTTAGATAATTTTTTGCATTGGGTTCAGTATAGCTCTGCGGTGGTCCCATTTTAATTTCATTGGTATTGGACCTTGGACTTAGAAGATACACCAGGAAACTCCTTAACGACAAACAATAGGCATGTGTAAATTGAGATATTATGGGTATTACGTCTTACCTATAGGTTCATCTTCAAAAAAGGTGGTTCATAATTCATCCTTTTTGTATAACTCCTTTGCTTATGAACCGATTTTGATGATTATTTTTGCATTTGGTTCAGTATAGTTTTGAGGTGGTCGTATTTTATTGTTATTGGTATTGGACCTTGGACTTTCAAGATGCAAGAGGGAACACCTTAACGGCGAACAGCACGAATGTATAGATTCCGTTATTATAGTCATTATATTAATCCTGTAGGTACCTTACTTTGCAACTTAGCAAAATAATATAATATCGGTATATAAATATTACTAAATGGCAAAGAATGCCAGAAGAAAGAATGACAAAACAGATATAAAATGCGAAAGTGGAAGGATGTAGGTGCCGGGGAAGACCTAGACTATCTTACCATGACCAAATAGACCGTGTCTTAGCTGAAGGGCAAGTCAAGAGACTCCGTAACCGGCGAGTGTGTATGAGACGAACTATGAGAGTGGAGGAAGCCAGAGAGGTATGCAAGGAAGGAACCTGTTTGAAATCTGTACTCTGCCCCGCGAGGGAGCTGGCGTGATGATATAGATAGATAGATAGAAACATTACTAAATAATTCACTCGTCACTTAAAATTGTAAAATAAAAATCTTTTAAAAAAAAAGGTAAACCGACTTCAAAAACCAAAAAAATAAATATTTGAAGTCGGTGCCAAGTAACCGACTGCACCAACCAGCACCGACTTCAAATATTTATTTTTTGGTTTTTGAAGTCGGTTTACCTTTTTTTTTAAAAGATTTTTATTTTACAATTTTATATGTTTGAGTTTGTGGATCTGCGTTAATGTACTTTAATAGGGAAGTGATTTCTAGGACAGGCCTTATCAACGTAAAAGACAATTCATGATTAAAAAAATATTTGTTTCATAGAACAGAAAATCTTAAGTTACCTGAGAATCTAAAGTAAACATATTCATTTATTGAACAGGCACTTTACGCACAAAACAGTCAGTCGAATGTTAGTACACACAAGTACTAAACACACACTAGACACACTACTACTCTTGCTAGTACCCAATTATTGCATTTAAGTTGCTAAGTCAATCGTTGAATCCGTTGATCGCTGGTAAGGTCGCTGGTGTATTCCACTAAGATCACTTGTTCTCGATTTGATAGCTATCGCTTCAGAAGAGAGACTGTGTCCGTCGCCACGCTGTTCCTTTTATACTCGTATGAAAGTTCCAGAACGGACGCGAACCCTCCAAATACATCGATAGAAAAGTCCAGGTTCATCAAACAATACCCGGCGCATTCCATAAAGCGGTATTATTATTACGTACCTACTTGCTTACCGCGACCGCGTGCCGACGATAATAAAAAGGGAGGTACCCTCTAAACGTTTTAGCACTCAAACCCGGATTCTAAATCATGAAATCCTTGTGTGGTTTTATGAAACCACGGTAAAAGTGAAACATATTGGCCTTTGCTGCTCTGGCGAGCGCCTTTCACTTTATCCCTACTCCGCGGCCGACCGTCACGCGACATGCAACACACAGACCAAAAAGTTTGAGACGATCTAATAAAAGTTTCACTTTAAAAATCAACAGTTCCATCACATGGACATCAACATGCTTTTCAGGGTTCAGATTTATCTACATACGGGGATGGCATACAACGCACCCTCGCGGGGTGGAGGGCACAATGCCAACTCATATAGAGGTCAAACCTCTAATCTTCAGTAAAAGCAGTACTTACCCAAAGGGCAAAAACCGAGGCTCTATATGCCATCTCAATATAAAGATTCCAGTGAGGTAAGTAGTTTAAAAAGCGTTTTATTTCAGGTAAAACGCCATTATAGTTAAAGATGAAATAATCATAAATAGGTCTAGATATGCCACCCCCGATTTATCCGGAATATAGACGTTACGGTGTTTATCTAGATATCCTATCCTTACTAAATTTCATCCAAATACGTTTAGTCATTGTGACGTGAAATAGGAATGGTTACTGTTTCAGTATTAATTTAGTAATATCGACAGTAACCGATAGGGGCTGTAGGACATCACTAGTGGAGAAGCGTAAAATAATGCATATTTTAAATATAAATTAAAGCTTTAAACTCACAGTAAATTATTGCTGTATATTAATTATATGACGTTAGTGATGTATATCTTTAATGTTAAATCCATAATTTTGCTCGAAAACTTCCCTATATAATATAATATCTATCTACATCATCACGCAAGATCCCTTACGGGGTAGGCAGAGAGTACAGACTTCCAACAGGCTCTTTCCTTGCATACCTCTCTGGCTTCCTCTACTCTCATAGTCCGTCTCATACACGCTCGCCGGTTACGGAGACTCCTGACTTGTCCATCAGATAAGACCCGGTCTATTTGGTCATGGTAAGATAGTCTAGGTCTTCCCCGGTACCTACATCCTTCCACTTTCGCATTGTATATCTGTTATGTCATTCTTTCTTCGGACATTCTTTCTATATGCCCGAACCAACGGAGCATACCCTTTCTCATCTTTACACCGATACTCTCTTTCATACCTATTTGCTTTCTTACTATGCTGTTGCGAATACGGTCGGTCAGCTTCACTCCGCACATCTTCCGCATTTATCCTACTTTCATTCCCCTTCTTACATACCCAGCTCTCGCTGCCATATAACAGCGTTGGGACTAGCACTCCATTATGTATGGCCAGCTGCGCCTTTCGGCTTAAGTGCCGGCTCCCAAGTAGCTTTCCCATCGCGCCATTCACTCTGTTCCCTGCACTTACTCTTCTCTCTATGTCAGCGGTGTATTTTCCATCCTTACTGAATGCGCATCCAAGATATACAAACTCATTCACTTGCTCCAGCACATCGTTCCCAACCACAATTCTTGCGTTCGTTCTGGTTTCTTCCCGTTCAAAAACCATAATTTTGGTTTTCTTCACATTCAAATGTAAGCCATTTCCGTCCGTGCCATCAGGAAGATCACAGGTTTCACTGTCCCTTCGCTTAGTCTCTGTTACACACAGAGCATCCAGGCGTCTCTCTGTCATCACATCAATCACTTCATGCATCTTATCTTCCATACCACCCCTTACATTCCAAGTGCCTATTCGGCACTCTGCACCCCACGACTCGCCAGTTCGGGCCCGGCGTGATGGGTGGCGGCTCCATCGCCGCTTCCACCTATATTCGTACCGACGGGGGCGGACCGGTACGCGTCGCCTCGGGGGGACGCTCTAGCCCGCACTGCGGTACGTCTTCGGTCCAAGATTGCAGCCATAATGGCTGGCAGGGGTCGCGACGAGCACGCTTTTGGACAGACCCCAGATAATATAATAAGAGGCAATAAATGCATACATGTGAAATAATAATTCAGAATTTTTCACCCCTCCTTTGGTTGTCCTTGATTGACAATATACAGCACAACACGACATAATTTCACTGTATTAAAGTATATTCAGTTATCACAATGATTTTCATTTATATTTTAACCGTTGAAACGGACGGCGCGCATTTGTTATGGCCTAAGCACAGGTTACAACAGCCAACCAAGCACACGTACAGAGCGACGTTGCCAACCTTACAATGGCTTTCTCATTCGTCGAGAAAAAAGACAATGTGTTGAACGATGACCGGCGGAGCGGTAACGTCGTATGACTCCCTCTAGGTAATTTTAGCTTCATGTATATCTTGTACTCTTGTACGTTAGGGTTGCAACATTTGTTTGACAGTTCTGACAGTTGCACAGAGCATTTGTTGTTGTTCGTCGATTAATTTATTTTGCAAACACGTTAGCAAAGCATTTTAATTTTAATATTACGATTTTTGAACGCGAAAATTTATGAAATAGGTACATATATGCTCTTTGGGGTAAAAATTATTTGGATACCTTACCTTGCCACCTACTAATGTTCACTGCAAAGAGTATATAATCACTACGTTGTTCACTGCTTTTACATTTCCAGCTAGACAAAAAAATGTAGAATTGTGTTGTCATTTTACGGATTATAGAAATAAGGAAACTCCCAGTAATACCTAAAGAAATAATCACTACCTACATTCAGGTAATATTCAATTTGTGATTAGCATCAGACAAAGTACAATAAAACAATACAATGAAAGGTGATATGGATAAAGAAGCTGGGACATGGATTCTTGGAAAGTATGGCACTTTTTTTAAAACTCAACATCAAGAACTTTTATATGCATTGAACCATGAGATGTGGGATAGAAATAAAACTTACTTACCAATACAAATTGTTATGGCCCCTAAAGAAATTGTGCCAATAACTGAATTAGTTTCTTCTGACAACACACTGATGACAAAGGTGCTAAGTGTCCTCACATCATTGTGTGTTGAAGTTGTAGAATTAAAGCAAGAAGCTTTTGGAAGGTTTGTATCTATCTAATAAAAAAAAACCTGTTTATAAGATCTGCTCACATAATTAATAATAATGTTTAATTTTAGACATTTCAGTTATCTGTCTGTATATGAAGAATATCCTATAAATGACATCAGTTCTCAAATGGAATCAATTTGTATGCTGAGTGCATTCACTACTCGCTGTGATGAAGTTCTGCGCAATCTGTGTAGTCAAGTTTTTGCCATCTTTACCGAGGGTGCAATTAATATAAGTAAGAACCTTTTGGATGTAATTCATAATATTATTGTCAGTGCATCTGATTCTCTTGGATAAATATTGTTTTTCCATTTAGAAATAGTTTTCCCATAATAATTAATATCATGTTCTGGTTTATATTCAACCCATTAGTATGTATTTTAATGCTTAAACAAGTAAACATACTGAACTAAACACTGATATAGCTAAGTTGACTTTATAGTTGTTAACACTAATAAAAAACAGAGAATTCAATACAGGAATTTTAAATTAATTGCTCTGTTTTATGTTATTCACTTTTCTTCTCACCAGCTGCATATGTGGGCGTAATGTAGTCTAAGTTATAGTTGTATCGATATTCTTTATTTTTTGTTACTTGTTGCAGATGGCATTCAACTTCACTACATTATTAACCACATTGGAGAAATGTTTACTATTATTTGTTTATTAGAAGTCTTGATATCTAATACATCATTGGTAACCAACTGGAATAAATATTGCAAAACTCTCAAGTCCTATAACCATGCTCCAGAGAATTTAAATTTAACGGAAGAAAGATACAAGGCTATGATTGTAGCTCTCGATAATATAACATCTAAACTAATGAACTATGATATTGTTCAAAAATCTATCCAAAATTTGACAAGCTTAAGAGGAAGTTTAGTTGATAAAAATTGTTCACTAGTAGCAATGGAGTTCACACAATACCTGAAGAAGGCAATAATCAATCTGGACAAATTAGTTCAAGAACAGCCTACTGCATGCTACATGTACAAATGTATCAAAGTTAACGCTTTATTTGTACTCAATGCACATTTATTTGGAAACACTGACAAAAAAATATTTCGATTGTTGATTGATTTAAACACAAAGGTATGTTATAATTGTACTACTTCCTCTTTATTCTATAAAAAAATTATGATTGTTATTCATTATAATGTGTTTTATTTCAGGCACACAGCATATATGTCACAGGAACAACAATTTGGTTTCCTGAACAGTTTCTTCAACAACATGTTCCGGCGTTATATTCTAGACATGAAAAAAGTTCCCAAACGATGATGAAAGCTCGACAAACATATATTGGTGAAAAGAAAATCACTTTGTCTAAAGATGTCCAAAATCTTCAATCTTTGTGTACCCAGTGGGTTTTAGAGATGGAGTTAATATTTTCTTCAAATAATCATAAACCAAATGCTGCAGAAATGAATTTACATGCTAAAACTCTACTTGATGGACTTGAAATCGCTTCTAAGACAAATTATTCAGTCCTAACTCTGATTAACTTGCACCTTTCTCTTGGTATACCAATCCCCAAGAGTATGTTAATGTCACTATTTGAAATAATGTATATGCTTAAGACCCTAAGAGATGCAGTTGTCCGTAACAGTAATCAAATTATTATTTCTATCAATATGATTATACAGCATTTAATATTCCAAGCTACTTCATCAATACTAGAGGTAAAGAAGTCCTTAATGACTGATAAGAATTATGCTAATAAAAGCCTTGACGAGCTCACGTGCATTGTGGTAGCAGGGAGAGCTCTCAAAGGGGCAGCCACTATTAAGCGTAATATTGCTGCTAATGTGGCATTAAGTTTTGTACCTGAAACTACTTATTTGGAGGATAGCTATGTGAAACTTGGGAAATTACTTGAAAAAATCCAGACATTATCTGACTTTGTGGGTACCATCGAAAAATGTTGCAATTGTTCATGGTTACTTTGGCATCAAAATATTATTCCCATTTATTTTGAACAAAATTTCAATGTTCAGTTGAATACATTGAAATTAAAGTATTTTTTAATGGTCATAGAAGACTGTATTGTTCTACTACATAAGACGGACAAACAATATGGAGTAGAAAAATCGCAAGAGTTTCTGAATAACATAAAAGCTTTGATGGAAGATAAGATAATACAAAGTACAAGTCAAAATATAGAGACTAATTTGCGACTGCATATTCATTCCCATTTACAGTTAGATGTGGTTAACCCTTTTACCTTTGATATGACGAAGAAGTTACTACTCATTATGGACAATTTTAGAGTCCAGTGCATTTATATGTCAATTATTCCATCTGTGGAACACTACTTGTCTACAATGTATTACAATTTAACAACAGTTGTTTTGTCTGATTGGAAAACATATGGAGAAATGCGACAAATGGCCAGATTTAAATTTAATCTAGTTACTGTTCAAGATAATCTGCCCACACAGACTTTGGAACAAGGTTTGGATGTATTGGAGATAATGCGAAATATACACATATTCGTATCTAAATACTTGTACAACCTGAACAATCAGATGTTCATTGAGAAGAGTAGCAACAATAAACATTTGAACTCGATCAATATAAAGCATATTGCCAATTCAATTAGGACTCATGGGACTGGTATCATGAACACAACTGTTAATTTTACATACCAGTTCTTAAAAAAAAAGTTTTTTACTTTCTCTCAATTTATGTATGATGAACATATTAAATCAAGATTGATTAAAGACTTAAGGAATTTCAAGGAAAGTACTGATGTTTATGGAAATATGTATCCATATAAAAATGCTGAAAAATTCAACAAGGGCATCAGAATATTAGGCTTGAGTGAAGACGGACAAAGTTATTTAGATTTGTTTCGAGATCTTATCAGTCAAATAGGAAATGCTATGGGGTATGTGAGGATGGTGCGGTCAGGCGGAAGACATTGTTGTTCTGATGCTACAATGTTTTTACCGAATCTTGATAATGTTAAATCTTTTAAAGAACTGAGTGAAGAGGCTGACCTTCATCAAAAAACTATTCAGTGTTCTCAAAATTTAGATAACAATATCACTGACTTGATATCCAATTTCATTCAGGGAACAGAATATTTTAAATTACTTGTAGACGTATTTGCACCAGTGTTCCGTAATCCGAAAAATGTACACCTCAAAAATTTTTTCATCATCATTCCACCTTTAACACTAAATTTTGTAGAACACATGATACTCTCTAAAGACAAGATGTCCAAGAAAAATAAAGTTGGAGCTGCGTTCACTGACGATGGATTCGCAATGGGCGTTGCATATATTTTGAAGTTATTAGATCAGGTCAGTACTTAAAACAGTTGTCATATAACAATGGTAGTCAATTATTTATCCATCACTGTGTGGTGGCCGCACTAGTGTAACCTTGACACCTTACGTAACCCAGTGCTCCTTATTAGTATACCTACTTACTATTAGAAGTCTGGGGTAGGGTACCGCAGTGTGCACCGCGAAGGTGCAGGGGGGAGCATGTCCATAACCTCTCCCCCTCGAAGACGGGCTCTTCGGAGCATGACACAGAGGGTCACCGGTACGTTCTTAACGGAGATCCCGAAGTGTCGATGCCGGCCACCGTGGGGGTTTTAGTCGGTAACAGTCATGTCGTCGTCAAAGTCCATGACGATTTCCCCACGTAAAAAAAGTACCACAGCGCTAGGCGAAAATCTTCTCCCACACTCCTTCAATCCCAACAAATCTGTTACCTGGCCAATATTCAAGTTTGATGCCAGTTTTTGCAACATTCACAGAGAGATCTCATTATAATTATGATCAGAAAAGTTAAGTAGGTACCTATCTTATGTTGTCGTCGTTTAGAGGCATTACTATCCGTATCTAAAAATGTCACAAGAGTACAAATCTTGGTTTGTTATACGCTATCATTTGGGCAAATGTATGGCAAGACTTTGATCAAAATTTTAATTATTTTTATTTTTGTCTATTTTATATTTACATTTTAGGGCTGTGTTAATAAGGATTTTCTATCAGAACACACTCACTACGCTTACAAATGTTTGAGGCGAATTAGATAATTTTTTTATTATAATTTACTAGCGATCCGCCCCGGCTTCGCACGGGTGAATTATACACAATCTTTTCTCTTGAGTTTATCGCGTTCAGAACTTCAGACAGACAGACGCGGCGGGAGGAATTTGTTAGTCCTTGGAAGTTCAATACCGCGTTAGACAGACGATTTACGCGGTGGTTAAAAGCTTAAGCCGCTCCACCCACTGTGTCTAATAGTCGCGAGTTCGATTCCTGCACGGGACAAATCTTTGTTTCGGTCTGGGTATTTGTGTATGTGAATTTTCATGTTTGTAAACGCACCCACGACACAGGAATAAATCCTAGTGTGGGAATACGTTTAAAAAAAAAAATAGGAAGATACCGCGTAACTGATACTTGTACGACATTTGAGATTTCCCGACAGTGCAATTAATATTCTAATTAGATTATTAATCATAATTTGACTTGGCATTGTATAAAATTTCTAAATTCCATACATTTTTGCTTATACACATAAACGCCGACGACGACCGTCAAAATTTGTCCGTCGTATTACAAGTGTAATTTAATGACACTTGTTTGGCTGTAGTGTAACCGGTAGTGTCCGACCGAAAGTCGATTTTTAGCCGAAAATGAAGCCGATTAACTGGCTATCGTCAAAACCTGCGGTCTAGACCGAAGGTTTAATAACTAAGAAATTTGGTTCATGATCGGCAAAATTTTTATAATGTTATGTTGACTGTATTTGCTGGCAACGGTGGCTAGCAATGCAATGTGCTCCCTTCGCGTTGCCCTATCCGCTGCGCTCTCGCGCATTCGTAATAGTAGGCTCAGGTCTCTCCCCCCTTCTATACAGCCTTTACACGAACGATATTCCTCGTTCGAGTAAGGTGCATCTAGCCCTATTCGCGGATGATATCGCTCTCTATGTCTCGCATTTTTCAGGGGGTTTCATTACCAGAAACCTTCCGGCAGCCGCCAATACCTTAGGTGATTGGTTCAGGAAGTGGCGTATTGAGGTGAACCCGGACAAGAGCGCTGCGGTGTTCTTTTCCAGAGGAACCACCCCGCGCCCCTCCAGAAGTAATATCGGTCAAGTAACCATGTTCGCCTACCTACTCCCTGGGTCAAACAGGTCAAATATCTAGGGGTCACCTTAAACAATACCATGACCTTCCGACCGCACATAAAGCGAGTCCTTAACCGAGCAGCCTTTGTGCTCGGTCGTCTTTACCCGATGATCTGCAAGCGGAGTAAAATGTCCCTTAGGAATAAGGTGACACTTTACAAAACTTGTATACGGCCCATCATGACGTACGCTTGTGAGGTGTTCGGGCACGCCACCCGCTCTCACATCGATAGACTCCAAACGATTTAATCCCGTTTCTTCCACAAAGCCGTCGGAGCCCCGTTCATACGGAATGTCGATCTCCATTCCGATCTCGGTCTTGAACCTATTTGCGCCTTTATTAAAAAGGCGACAACCCGATATTTCACGAACGCGTCCAATCATAGAAATCCGCTAATCGTAGCCGCCGCCGACTACGAACCTAACTCCCCTCCTATAAGCCGCTACCGCCGTCCGCAAAATGTTTTCACCGACCCTCCCGATGCCCATACATCCCTTCTTTCGGATACAGATACCGCACACAGGATCAGACACCGACCTCGCCAGCCAGGTGTTCTTTCACGAGGATTTGTGGTCTATCAAATCTGTTGTTATGGCGGGTGCGGTAAAAATTTACTGATCTTCTTCGGCGGATTATGAATCCCTTGCCTACCGGCTGGCGCAGAGCACCACGGTGAGACACCTAGTATACGCCCTCCCCCTAGCGACTGCCCAAGCCGAGGCCGTTCCTCTTTGAGGCGCCCTTGAGTTAGTTGCCCCCTTGCCCTTCTGGCTCGAGCGTAGTGGTTGTACGCTTGCCCTCTTATCCGGTGAACCTGTAAAGGCCCCGCGGCCAACAGCGTAGATCATTCACACACACACAAGTCGTAATAGAACGTTCAATTTACGTGTTTGCCACCTTAAAACCTTCGACGTCGGCCGAAGGCGACCGAAGCCGAAGGTTCGGTCGGACATTAGTAAACGGTCATTTTCTAAAGGGTTGGGATACCAATCATTTTAATCATAACTGTATTTTTAACATTCCAGGACTCAAGCTTTGAATCATTACACTGGTTTGAATCTATTTGGACGCACATTAAAGATGAACAAAAGCTACTCGAAGAACAAATAAGTAAGGGCCCAGTTCAGTTACAACAAGCATTAGCGCTCACAGAGAAGAAAATTAAAACTCTTGAAGAAGAATTTAAACTATTATATTACAGTCTCACAAGTGCAAGAATATTTTTTAGATAAATAGCTCTGTCTATCCCGCAAGGAATCTGGCGTGTATAGCCCGCGGCTTGTGTTTATGCGGCGCGACATATTTTTTATCTACCGTAAATGCGAAAATATTCCTTTAACATAATTTATTAGAACATTATTGTATTTAATGGTATCCCAAATAAACGATCCAAATATTTTTCGGATTCCCGAACTGTGAATTTGTGTGCGTTTTGTTGTTGTCAGACGAAAGGTAACGTAGACCGTGCCAACTCTTCATATGATTGATCCGATAGCCGATATTGTTAAAACGCTGGAGTCGGCGCTTAAAACGCTCGCGTCTTCTACATGCTTCAACGCTCGTAAGCGTCGACTCGGCGCTAAACGCTCGACTTCGGCGCTCATTTTTACAACAATATGCTAGATGTCTATTTGGCTTATACAGTACACACGGTAGATAATTGTAACTGTAAGGCAACTAATACACATCCTATACATTTCTATTTGTTTATGGTGGATTCTGATATATGATCCAGGCGGGTTCATGCGTGTTTTTATGACAGGTAGAATTTTGTGAATGTATAGTCTAATCTGTAGTTATGAACGTATACATAGGTACTAGCTAGCTTAACAGCAAGGTTGTTTGTCTTAAAACTGTTGATGTGAGTGCAGGCAGCAGTATGACCAACACCCCCACACGCGTACGTCGTAATGGTCCTAATACAAGTTTTGTAAAGTATCTCTTAGGGACATTTTACTCCGCTTGCATATCATGGGGTAGAAACTGCTGAGAACGATGGCGCTTAATATGCGATCCGAAGAACACTGGCGCTCATGGTAACTTGACCTATATTCCTTCTGGGCTGGTACAGGGAGGGGCGTGAGATGGAACCTTCAGAAAAGAACATCGCAGCGCTCCTGTCTGTCTGGTTTTACCTTAATTCACCACCTCCTGAACCATTCCCCATGGGAATTATCTGCGGTCTGATAAAGTGCTTAATCCTGGAGCCGGAGTGCGTGGTGTCGTCAGTGAAGAGGGTTAACTGAACGTTACTCTAACGAGGAATATTGTTTGTGTAAAGATTAAATAGGAGACGCAAGAGATAGCAGTCTTGGGACCTCAGCTTGCATGGAGTGGTGGGTAGAGAAGACCCCAAATTTGAAAATTACACCTTGTTACTTCCTATAACCAAGTTGAACCCAACTACACCTCATTATGTTCAAATACTTCAGCATGCTAAAAATACACTACAAAAACATTACTCTCCTTTGGTAGTGTTGGGGCAAAAGTGAATCAAACACTTCATTATTCAGACATTTATTTACATGGAATCATTTGTACTAGCTATAATTTGATGCATTTGCAGAAGAGCTCCATACTCCAGGTGATTTTCCAAATACTTAGCATACTTCATAACTGACCCTCCTGCGCTTTCTCCTTGCAAATAACACACAAGTCTCTTCATGGCTTGATATGCTTCCATGCCTGAAGTAGACTCACAAGTCTTATGTGTTAAGACCTCAGTTGTTTTTTGCATACTGTCATCTATTGGCCCACAATTGACACAAGGTAGCTTTTTATCACAAAAAATAAATTTATCTATTATGTTTGAGTTTCCCTCTAAATTTAATGGTAGATTGTATGTTCTACACCACCGAGATATGCTGTGATCATTCTCATTCTCTTCATTTATATTAAAATAGAGGCTGCCATTCTCAGGAGGAAAGGATAAACTTTGAACAAATTTATAGGGCACACTATACCATGCCATGCTCATCATATGAATATAATCCAAAAATGTACAATTATCTTTACCATAAGTTACAAATCTAGTTATTTGTAATCTTCTGTAATGATATTTGAAACATTCAACTATTTTTTCAAGTATAATTATGACATAATTCATATCAGTAGTACTGATGACTCGGATACAAGCTAAATTTAGTTTTCTCACCAGGTTATCTGGTATATTCAACATCAGTGTAATAGACTTTCCCTGAGTTGCCAAATCATTATCCCACTTGGTCAAATAATTGAGAATAATAGAGTAATTTATTTGGGTACTGCTGCAATGATAGTAATGAACTGGTAAGCTTTTTACATTTGTTTCCATTTCCAAAGAATCATTTCCAACCACTGCTAATTCCTTCTTATCAGATCCTAGGGTATTCACAACAAAGAATAGCGAAACATAATTATCAGCTGTCTGTCCATCCATATAATTACCTAAGTCGAGGCTGTGAGATAATGCACAGACACCACCCAAATACACTTCACTTGTACCTGTACTCTTAATAAATCTCTTCCATTCTTTTTTAGTTTGCTCATTGCACACACTATCCAATGCATATTTGGAAATATTATGGCGTAGGCGAAAGTTGAGTAACCAATCATTAATGCTAGTGAAATCTTCACTCAAACCTTTTAAGATGTCCTTAGCTTTATTCCGCAGCTGGTCTTCAGTAATATGATTGGCACTTGTGTACTGATGCTCAAACCATTCTAAGAGTTTTTGGTCAAGATTCAGACTACATACTTGTTTTAACAAGTTATATTTCTGTGTATATTTCTTTATAATAGCATCCCTTTGCTTGTAAATCGATGATATCGTTTGTGGGTGCACACCATATTCCTTGGATACATCGGTTTTGCACTGACCATTGTCTAAAGCTTGAATAATTTGTAATTTCACCGTAGAATCGATCTTCGTGTACGCTTTTTTATGGAAATCTGATAGAAAATCTGATGAATCACCAACTGCACTTTTCTGGGTTGAACTCCAAATTGACATAATTCAACAAATTAATATATTTTTTGCTTACTATAGAAATAGTACTAATTTTAACAATAATTGTTTGGATTTATACACGAGCGTATAAATTTATATAGGCGGTAAGCAGACACATAACACACACATATATATATATATAGTAGTGATGTGAACCAGTTCTATAAAAACCGGAGATTCATCAGTTAACACTTGAACCGGTTTTTCACTGGTAATTACTATAATACCGGAATTTTTTCGAATGCATTCTTAGTCCATAATTTCATCAATCACTTTCATTTTCATATTATTTTTTTACACGACAACAGTATCATATGATATCGATACATTGATGTTTATCATAACGAAGACTGCATCACTAAACGTCCTTGGTCGGAGTCGGGGTAGGGTGAAGTTGGATTCAACTCTGACTCTGACCTGACGGCCTTGTAATGGCGTCTCAAGGCTATCACGTCGAAATCGTGGTCGCCCTGTATGATCACGGCTAAACGTCGAGCGTTAAAAGTAGAACAAGCGCGATTAAAATCGGTCGCTATAAAAGAGCGCTCACGTGTGAACGCATGTACTGTTTTCCATTTGTCTCATCTCGACGCTTTATTTCTGCGCTGCGAATAAGCACTCGTGCGACCGCCCGCTAAAGTGTAGGATTAGTGATGTAACCGATTTTATACACACCGGAGATTCACCAGTTAACACATGAACCGGTTTTTCACTAGTAATTGTTGATTGGTAATCCCAGATTATTCTTACTCTTTTGATGTCAACTCTGATCTGTTTGGTTTATGTATTATGTTTGAATTACTTTAAATTTGGAATGTCATATTTTGTACTTCGTAGAAATCGCTTGAAGGAGTAACATGTCTAGTTATCTGACATAGCTTTTAAATTTTTTATATAATTAGCCGCGTGGTTCCCGGCTTAGAATTGGACCAACCCATCTCATCTCATTGTGTGTCGTACAAGGCGACTAAGAGACAACTAGGGAACGGGCAGCAGCGTTCTCCTAGATACTTCCACGGCCACTGAACTGCGCTCGCCAACCCGCCTGCCAAGCGTGGCGAGTAAGGCAAATCCCCCCAATCAAAATGAAAGAAAAGTACAAACCCAGGCCCCTAGTCCCCGGCGGTCCTGTTCGTCCTGGCCACGGTAGCAGCCATGGTAACGAAGGGACAAGGGGTGCGAAGAATCTCCGGCAGAGATTCGGCTACCACCAAAAACGACGAAAATTGGCCCTGGTGACATACAACGCACGCACGTTGAGGACAGATGAGAAGCTAGTTGAGCTGGAAGGAGAGATAGACAAGTTGCACTGGAGTATAATTGGTTTATCGGAGGTCCGAAGAGAGGGCGAGGACACGATAACCTTAAATCCGGCAATTTGTTTTTCTACCGGGAGGGCGAACAACAGTCCCAAGGTGGTGTCGGATTTATCGTCCACAAGTTACTCATAAACAACGTTGTGTCCATCACTAGTGTGTCGAGCAGAGTAGCGTACCTGATACTCAGAATATCGAAAAGATATTCGCTGAAGGTCATACAGGTCTACGCACCGACCTCGGCATACTCAGATGATGAGGTCGAAGTAATGTATGAGGACATAGTAGAGCCATACATACTTCCAAAGCACACTTTACAGTGGTTATGGGTGACTTCAATGCGCGGCTGGGCAAACATGGCGATGATGAATTGAGAGTGGGGCAATTTGGATATGGGCAACGCAACCCCAGGGGTCAGAGGCTGGCCGAATTTCTGGAGAAAGAGGGACTCTTTATGATGAACTCTTTCTTCCAGAAGCCGCCTCATAGGAAATGGACCTGGATGAGCCCTGATGGTTCCACAAAAAATGAGATAGACTTCATCATGAGCACCAAGCGACAAATATTTAATGATGTCTCCGTGATTCATAGGGTAAAAACCGGCAGTGATCACCGAATGGTCAGAGGCTCATTAAATATTAATGTCAAAATGGAAAGATCGCGTCTGATGAAGTCTACGCTCCGACCTACTCATGCATATATCCAAAACCCCGAGAACTTTCAACTCGAATTGTCAAACCGCTTCGAATTGCTAGACAGCAGCGCATCAGTGGACGAAATCAACAACAGGCTGGTAGAAACTGTTCATACGGTAGGGTCCAAGTATTTTAAGACCCACCGTAAAAATAGGCCTCAAAAACTATCTGACTACACCCGAAACCTCATGGCTGAGCGACGTTCCATGACGCTCCAAACCTCCGATGATGCTAAGTCCTATAGGCAGCTAAATGGACAGATATCGAAGTCCTTGCGACACGACTTACGGTCCTTCAATGCAAGGCGTATTGAGGAGACCATAGAGCAGAACAAGGGCTCTAAAGTGTTCGCAAGAGACGCGTCTATTGGGCAGAGCCAGTTGACGAAGCTGTAGACGGAGGACGGAAACGTAACGTCGAATAGGTCAGAGGTGCTCAGGGAGATAGAGAGGTTCTATGGACAGTTATATACCTCAGTAGCTAAACCTGTTATTGACTTGGTAAAAGACCCAAGAGCCAAGCTAACCCGACACTGCACTGAAGATATCCCGGACATCAGCCTGTGCGAGATTAGGATGGCTCTCAAACAACTAAAAAACAACAAAGCGCCGGGTAAAGACGGAATTACTGCAGAACTTCTGAAGGCGGGCGGATCGCCGGTACTTAAAGTCCTCCAGAGGCTATTTAATTCCGTCTTGCTTGAAGGGAAAACGCCGGAAGCATAAAACAGGGGTGTGGTGGTGCTGTTTTTCAAGAAAGGTGATAACACTTTATTGAAGAACTATAGGCCCATCACACTGCTGAGCCATGTTTATAAGTTGTTTTCGAGAGTCATTACAAATCGTCTCGAACGCAGGCATAAGACTGAGGAGTATAATCGGCCACTATGCTTGGCGTTTGTGGACTATGAGAAAGCCTTTGATTCGATCGAGACTTGGGCGGTTCTTAGATCTCTCCAGCGATGCCGCATTGACTATCGGTACATCGAAGTGTTGAAGTGCTTGTATAATAACGCCACCATGTCAGTCCGAGTACAGGGGCAGTGCACGAAGGTGATCCCCATAAAAAGAGGCGTAAGACAGGGAGACGTCATTTCTCCGAAACTGTTTACGGCCACCTTAGAGGACGCCTTCAAGCTCTTGGAATGGCAAGGACTTGGCATCAACATCAATGGCGAATACATCACTCACCTTCGATTTGCCGACGACATTGTGGTCATGGCGGAGTCGCTGGAAGATCTAGGACGAATGCTCGGTGACCTCAATAGAGTATCCCAACAAGTGGGTCTTAAAATGAATATGGACAAAACAAAAATAATGTTTAATGTCCATGTCGTACCCACCGCACTCACCGTTGGGAACTCTACTCTTGAAGTTGTCGACGAATACATTTACCTGGGACAGGCAGTCCGGTTAGGTAGGTCCAACTTTGGGAGAGAGGTCAATCGACGAATCCAACTCGGCTGGGCAGCGTTCGGGAAACTACGCAACATCTTCTCATCCAAAATACCTCAGTGCCTAAAGACTAAAGTTTTTAGTCAATGTGTGTTGCCAGTGATGACATATGGATCAGAGACGTGGTCTCTTACAATAGGTCTCATAAAAAAGCTCAAAGTTGCTCAGCGAGCTATGGAAAGATCTATGCTCGGCGTTTCTCTACGTGATCGAATCAGGAATGAGGAGATTCGTAGAAGAACCAAGGTCACCGACATAGCCCTCAGGATTAGCATGCTGAAGTGGCAATGGGCTGGCCACATAGCGCAAAGATCGGACGGGCGTTGGGGCAGAAAGATTCTAGAGTGGAGACCACGTATTGGCAAGCGCAGCGTAGGACGACCGCCTGCCAGATGGACCGACGATCTTTTGAAAATCGCAGGAAATCGTTAGATGCAGGTGGCATCGGATCGGTTACGCTGGAAAGCGATTGGGGAGGCCTATGTTCAGCAGTGGACAAGTATAGGCTGAAATGATGATGATCTATCTATCTATCTATCTATAACCTCACGCCAGATCCCTTGCGGGGTAGGCAGAGAGTACAGAGTTCCAACAGGTTCTTTTCTTACATACCTCTCTGGCTTCCTCGACTCACATAGTTTGTCTAATACACGCTCGCCGGTTTAGGAGACTCTTGACTTTTCCATCAGATAAGACTCGGTTTATTTGGTCGTGGTAAGATAGTCTACGTCTTCCCCGGTACCTGCATCCTTCCACTTTCACATTGTATATCTGTTTTGTCATTCTTTCCTCTGGCATTCTTTCTATATGCCCAAACCAACGGAGCATGCCCTTTCTCATCTTTACACCGATACTATCTTTCATACTTACTCGCTTCCTGACTACGCTGTTGCTAATGCGGTCGGTGAGCTTCACTCCGCACTTCTTCCGCAGAGCTCGCATTTCTACCGCATTTATCCTACTTTCATTCTCCTTCTTACATACCCAGCTCTCGCTACCATATAACAGCGTTGGGACAAGAACTCCGTTATGTATGGCCAGCTGCGCCTTATGGCTTAAGTGCCGGCTCCCGAGTAGCTTTCCCATCGCACCATTCACTCTGTTCCCTGCACTTACTCTTCTCTCTATGTCAGCGGTGTATTTCCCATCCTTACTGAAGGCGCATCCAAGATATACAAACTCATTCACTTGCTCCAGCACATCGTTACCAACCACAATCCTTACATTCGTTCTGGTTCCTTACATGATGATGATGATGATATAAATTTCATATCATTATGAAATTTATATAAAAAATAGGTTGGAATATCAGTTTTATTTGTTCAGATTGAAGTGGCATATTTTGTACTTCGTAGAAATCGCTTGAAGGAGTAACATGTCTAGTTATCTGACATAGCTTTTATATTTTTATATAAATTTCGTATCATTATGAAATTTATATAAAAAATAGGTTTCGTCATAAATAAAGTCAAAATGTTTAAGTGGAAATAAATAGTTTTCTAATCAGTCCTTAAGTGTCTTTTTGGTTTGAATGTGATCTCATTAGCCACATCCCGCATTGAAGAGTAATAACTAAAATACTGGATTTTTTTAATGCATCCTTAGTCTATAATTTTGTCTATATCGGAGGAACTCCCGACAATCCCAGGTATGTAATTAGGTACCAATTTATTAAGTATTGTTTTATTTGTCTACCAGTTTTGATATTATAAAACTACGTGCTACGTTAGTCGTAACACGTAGTTAAATAAGTATTGTTTATTTCATAGCTAATGTACACATCAATGTATAAATGAAAACTCAATCCACTCAGAACTGTTATTTAAGTCGTGAATTAATCAGGTGGGTATACGTACGTACTGCTCTTTACCTATGAAATATTTGGTTTATGTTAATTATTTTCATTGCGTCGTTATCAACCGGTTTTCCTCCGGTTATTGTTGTTAATTCTCCGAAAATCTCCGGAGACTGATTTTGCCTCCGGTACACATCACTAATATATAGGATAAGGGTGTAGCCGACGTGTTTGGCGGGAAGTCGAAGAGTGATGTTGTCAATTTGTTTTAATTTCCAAAACTTGTGTTATTTCGACTAATAACGTGTAATGTTGGTGGAATATTAACCATTATGTGTTCTTATATGTGCATGAGTGAAGGTAATTGTAACAAAGTGATGAAACGTGCCTTTTTGACTTTCCGAAAAACGGCCGACGCAATTGGTATGTAAAGTATCCACCACTTTACTATCCAGGGTGGAATACTTCATTCATTTCATTATCATCGTTGCCATTAAGTTCATCGGGGAGTTGAATTAATTTAAACAAACACGATTATTTATCTTGGAAACGGGCAAAATACACTTAGAATTAGTGTGAAGCCATAACTTAAAGAAGAAGAAGAGTGTAGCCATAGACGAAGAATGCCTAGACACCGCATATCGCCGCGGTAGCGCGTCAATTTTATGTCGGTTTGAGTTTGTAAATTTGCGTTAGTGTGCGTGATTAGGCAAGTGATTACTAGTACAGGATTTATCGATCAGAAAATTCATTTTATGTTTAAAAAAAATTTGCTTCATGCAAAATCGTAATTGACACATCTAAATTATGATTTCGAATTACCACGAGTAATTTATATAAGTTCACACATACGTATTATAATACAAATCTTAAAAACGAATCTGTAAACATCGATTGTGTATGTACAATTTAATACAATAGTAAAGCCTCATTGGTAATGCGCATAGCGATTACAAGGTCGTCGGTTCGAATCCTATGTCGGAAAATAGTAATTATTCGATAAAAAAAATCTAGTCCGGAATCTGGCACTGTGCTCGGTATAATATCAATAGACCTTACATTTTTGAACGACAAGTGAGTGTACACAGTACACTACTCCCACTCCCGCTTGGGGAATATAGGCGTAGCGGTGGGATTCTAAATCACGAAAATCAACAGTTCCATCACACGGACATCAACCTGCTTTTGAGGGTTCAGATGTATCTACATACGGGCATGGCATACAACGCACCCTCGCGGGGTGGAGGGCACAATGCCAACTCATATAGAGGTCAAACCTCTAATCTTCGGTAAAAGCAGTACTACCCAAAGGGCAAAACTTCATTTCGCAACTGAGGCTCTATATGCCATCTCAATATAAAGCTTCCAGTGAGGTAAGTAGTTTAATAAGCGTTTTATTTCAGGTAAAACGCCATTATAGTTAAAGATGAAATAATCATAAATAGGTCTAGATATCCCACCCCGATTGGGGAATATAGTGACGGTGCTTATCTAGATATCCTATCCTTACTTAATTTCATCCAAATACGTTTAGTCATTGTGACGTGATATAGGAATGGTTAATGTTTCAGCATTAATTTTGGGGGTCTGTCCAAGAGCGTGCTCGTCGCGAGCCCTGCCAGTCATTATGGCTGCAATCTTAGACCGAAGACGTACCGCAGTGCGGGCTAGGGCGTCCCCCCGAGGCGACGCGTACCGGCCCGCCCCCGTCGGTACGAATATAGGTGGAAGCGGCGATGGGGGCCGCCACCCATCACGCCGGGCCCGAACTGGCGAGTCGTGGGGTGCAGAGTGCCGAATAGGCACTTGAAATGTAAGGGGTGG
Organism: Phalera bucephala; assembly: GCA_905147815.2. Classification (NCBI taxonomy): domain Eukaryota; kingdom Metazoa; phylum Arthropoda; class Insecta; order Lepidoptera; family Notodontidae; genus Phalera; species Phalera bucephala. Next base: position 22,510,757 of record LR990613.1, on the reverse strand, counting down.
TATGGAAGATAAGATGCATGAGGTGATTGATGTAATGAAAGAGAGACGCCTGGATACTCTGTGTGTAACAGAGACTAAGCGAAGGGACAGTGAAACCTGTGATCTACCTGATGGCACGTTGGCTCTGTGGTCTGGGGTACCGCAGGGCAGTCATGCCTGCATGGGAGTGGGTATCTTGCTGTCTCATCGCCTGGCCTCTGGAATGAGAGATTATGGCCTGTACGATGCACGACTTCTCTGGGTCCGTTTAAAAATGGGTGTCACTAAAGTATTTTTGGTGGCAGCATATGCTCCCGTAAGCTCGTCGACACCCCAGGACCTTGAGAAGTTTTGGGATAATGTTAAAGAAGTTCTGGATCTGGCTGAGGCTAATGAAAATGTGATTTTGTGTGGCGATCTGAACGGATGGGTGGGAACCAGGCGGCAAACTTGCGACGCTGCTCTGGGTCCTTATGGTGATAAGAGAGTGAATGATGCAGGTGAGCTCATTGTGGATGTATGTTTGGAAAGGGGTCTCCTTGTGTCTAATACGATATTCCATCATAAGGATATACATATGTACACGTGGAGAAGGAATGAACAAAAAAGCATGATAGATTTGATCCTGATAGATAACCGTCTCCGAAGCAAACTCCAAGATACACGTGCGTATAGAGGCCCTACTCTTGAATCAGACCACTATCTCGTAGTTGCGCGGTTTAGTGGTCTCTTCAGGAAGTGGAGGCACTGGCGAGAGCGTATCCCCTTCAGAGATCTTGAAAGAATAAAGGTTGAAAAGTTGCAAGATGAGAGCGTGAGAAGAATGTATGAAGACAGAGTCAGGGACAAGCTATTGGCAGTAGGTTCTTCGGACTCAAATGTAAATGAATGCTGGAATAGCCTGAACGAGAGTTTAGTAGATTCCACGAAAGAAGTATGTGGTTGCTCAAAGAAGCATATTACAGCAAAAGGTGATGCATGGTGGGATGCGGAGTTGCAAAGCTCCGTAGAAAGTAAGAAGAAAGCATGGCAGGACTATGTTTCTTCTTTAAACCTGAATGCCAGTATGACAGAGATGAAGAAAGAAATATACCGGCAATGCAAGCATGCAACCAAAACCTTAGTGAAAAAAAAGCGTGAAAGAGCCAGTGCGATTGAGCAGGAGAGGCTAGCGAAGAGACTTTGGGACATTTTGCCTGAGTATGGTATAAATGGCACTCTGCTGCGGGCCGTCCAGTCCACCTATGTGGACTGCAAGGCATGCGTACGGGTGGGTGGTAACATGTCACTCTGGTTTGACGTTGAAATCGGCGTCAAGCAGGGTTGCGTGTTGTCCGCTAGACTGTTTATAATATATTTGGATAAAAGTCTTCAAAGACTGAAAGCGATGAATGAAGGTGTACAAATGAGTGATCTAGTGGTAAACCATCTACTATATGCAGATGACGCGGTTTGATAGCGCCAACAGCCACTGATCTTCAATCACCCGGGAGAGAGAATCACCTTGGGAGCCGGCACTTAAGCCGAAAGGCGCAGCTGGCCATACATAATGGAGTGCTTGTCCCAACGCTGTTAGATGGCAGCGAGAGCTAGGTGTGTAAGAAGGAGAATGAAAGTAGGTTAAATGCGGTGGAAATGCGAGCTCTGCGGAAGATGTGCGAAGTGAAGCTGACCGACCGTATTCGCAACAGCGTAGTAAGAAAGCAAATAGGTATAAAAGAGAGTATCGGTGTAAAGATGAGAAAGGGTATGCTCCGTTGGTTCGGGCATATAGAAAGAATGTCCGAAGAAAGAATGACAAAACTGATATACAATGCGAAAGTGCAAGGATGTAGGTACCGGGGAAGACCTAGACTATCTTACCATGACCAAATAGACCGGGTCTTATCTGAAGGACAAGTCAGGAGTCTCCGTAACCGGCGAGCGTGTATGAGACGAACTATGAGAGTAGAGGAAGCTAGAGAGGTATGTAAGGAAAGAGCCTGTTGGAACTCTGTACTCTCTGCCTACCCCGTAAGGGATCTGGCGTGATGATATAGATAGATAGATTAATTTAGTAATATCGACAGTAAGCGATGGGCGCTGTAGGACATAACTAGTGGAGAAGCGTAAAATAATGCATATTTGAAATATAAATAAAGCTTTAAAATTACAGTTAATTATCGCAGTATATTAATTATATGACGTCAGTGATGTATATATTTAATGTTAAAACCATAATTTTGCTGTGAAAGTTCCCTATAATACAATAAGAGGCAATAAATACATACGTGTGAAATGATAATTCAGGATTTTACACTCCTTTGGTTGTCCTTGATTGACAAAATACAGCACAACACGATATAATTTCACTGTATTAAAGTATATTCAGTTATCACAATGATTTTCATTTATATTTTAACCGTTGAAACGGACGGGGCGCATTTGTTATGGCCTAAGCACAGGTCACTACAGGCAAACAATCACACGTACAGGGCGAGGACGCCTTATTATTATGCGCGTCACTTAGTCTTTTTATTATGTGCGTCGTGACATCTTATTATTATGAGCGTCGCGCTGCCTTACTATTATGAACGCCACGACACGACGTCGCGATGCTAATAATAATACGACGTCACAACGCTCATAATAGTTGTGCATATAATGGAATAGCAGCGTGACGCCCATATTAATATAAACATTGCGCCGCTCATAATAATAAGGTGCCACGACGCTCACCATAATAAGGGATCTCGACGCTCATAATAATAAGGCGTTGCGACGCTCATAAAAATAACGTGTCGCAATCCTGATAATAATAAGACACTCACGCTCATAATAGTAAGGCGCGGTGACAACTTATTATTATGAGCATCGTGACGCATTACTATCATAAACGTCATGACGCCTTATTTTTATAAGCGTCTCAACGCAATACAATTATGAGCGTCGCGTCACATTACTTATATGAGCGTCGCGACGTCTTAATATTATGAGCGTCGCGACGCATTACCATTATGAGCGTCGCGACGCCTTATCATTATGAGGCCTAAAAATAGGCGTCGCAACGCTCCCAATTATAAAGCTTCGCGTAGTATGTATCATCGCACCACGTCCCTTGCGGGGTAGAATCAGAATCAGAATATTTTTTATCCATGTAAAGCATTACAGTATTTATGAATAGTCAGAAAAGTAACAAAGACTCTACCACCACTTCGGAATGTCATTCCTGTGGAGAAGAAGGGCAACTAACTCCACGGTTAGTCTTTTAAAATCAAAAAATTACAATCTTTTTCATCTACATTCTGTTGTGGGGAATAAGAGAACAATGTAGGTTGGTCATCAGGTGAGACTAAGTTAAAAAAGCAAATTATACTATTTATGAGAATGGCTACATGGTTCCCTCATTTACAAAAAAAAGTACACAAAAAAAAATTAATAGAAGGAAGAGAGGGAATGTTAACTTATATTAGTTGAATAGGTTGTCATGACTCAAGTGGAGCTGGAATAGCATCTATCCAAACATTTTTTAAATAATCTTCTATTGAATAATAAGCTTGCTTACAAAGTGTTCGTTTTACACAAGCTTTGAACTTATTTTCACTAAGTTTAGTGACGTCAATTGCAATTTTGTTATAAAATCTAACATAGTGCCTCATGAAAGACGTGTGAATTTTTGACAGGCGAAACTGAGGTTGATATAATTTATATCTATGTCGTGTGTTATAGCAATGCCTATCACCTAGCTAATTAAAAAGATCTAATTTTTTTCTAGTATACATAATGTTTTCATAAATATATTGACATGGGACCGTCATGATATTAGCTTCTTTGTACAGTTCTCTAAAAGAGTCGCGACTACTCATGTTATAGATGGCCCGTATAGTCCTTTTTTGCAAGATAAAAAAAGACTCAATGTCAGCTACCCTACCCCACAATAACATACCGTAGGACATGACACTATGAAAGTAGCTGAAACAGACTATCCTTGCGGTGTCCACATCAGTTAGTTGTCTGATCTTCCTTACGGCATAGGCAGCGGAGTTAAGCCGTTTACCTATATTCTCAATATGAGGACCCCATTGTAACTTGGAGTCAAGCGTAATCCCTAAAAAAGATGTATCTGGACGGACGATTTAGCGCAGTGGTTAAGAGCTTGAGCTGCTCCGCCCACTGTGTCGAATAGTCGCGGGTTCGATTCCCGCACGGGACAAATCTTTGTGTGATCCACAATTATTTGTTCCGGTCTGGGTATTTGTTTGTGAATTTTCATGTTTGTAAACGCACCCACGACACAGGAATAAATCCTAGTGTGGGGCTACGTTTTTAAAAAAAAAAAAAAAAAAAAAAAAAAAAATCATTGATGAACTCAAGTTTCTCATTGTTCAATATAATATCATGTACAGTACTTTTTACATTTGGCAAAGAAAACCTTATACATTTAGTTTTCTTGTTATTGAGCACTAAATTGTTGGATGTGAATCAGTTATGTAGTTGAAGAATAGCGTCATTTACTTCGTCAAAATTATTAACATGTCTACCTACTTTAAAAATCAAAGAGGTATCGTCAGCAAAGAACACTATCTTAGCTCGTTTTTAATTACTTCAGGTAGATCTTTTATGTAAACTAAAACTAGGAACGGACCCAGTATAGATCCCTGTGGAACGCCCATTTTAACTAAAGACCCTAGAGATAAAGTTTAATTTATTTGAACACACTGTTGTCTGTCCTCTAGGTAAGATTTTAAGAGATTTAGTGCTTGGATTCCATAGTGCTCCAATTTAAGCAGCAGTGTTTCATGTTTCATATAATCAAATGCTTTGGAAAGGTCACAAAAAATGCTAATGGCCTCCTGTGAGTCCTCCCAGGCATCGAAGATATGCTTTATTAGAGTTACACCGGCGTTAGTAATACGACGCCCTTTAGTAAAGCCAAATTGCTGATCGTGCAGGATGTTGTTTGCGTTAAAATGATCTAGCATTTGAATGAGCATTATCTTTTCGAACACTTTAATGAGCACTGGCAAGACAGACACTGGCCTATAGTTGTTGGCATCTTTACTATCGCCGGATTTAAACAGTGATTTTACCTTACTAAATTTAATTAAAATCGGGAATACACCTTGATCTATGCACATATTAAAAATAACAGCTTAGTGTGGTGCGATTGTATGTATAATGGATTTATACACTTTTGCTGACATTCCCCATAAGTCTTCAGTTACTTTTAATTTTAAATCTTTAAAGACTTTAATAACACACCGGGGATTAGTGTACTTAAACCTGAACTCCACCGGATAAACAGTGATGTTTCTTTTAACAAAAGAAATTGCAAGGGAAGAAAAGCAATTTAAAGATTTTGTAGTCTCTACCGGAATATTAGTGAAAAAAAAATCGAATTATTGATCTACGTCTCTATCTGCCTGAATAAGCCCGCGCGCAGTCTCTAGAGTAAAGTTCGCACTGCGTTGCTTAGACCCAGTTTCACAATTAACAACTTTCCAGGTGGCGTTAATTCTGTCATCTTCAGATTTAATTTTTTTACTAATATGTAGCGCCTTTGCTGCCTTACATACTCTTTTAAACGTTTTAGAATAATTATCAACATACCCTGGAAAAATTTCACTATTCGTTTGGGATTTTACGAATTCCAGCAGTGGCCCAATCACAGATGGTGAACTTGGGTTTGATATTTTTCATTTTATTGGGAAAGCTAATGGGTAACTTGTACCTGTATAATTGAAAAAAGATCAGCATAGAGTTTATTAGGTTCGTTTGCGTTACTCATGTAAATACCTAATTTATTACTCAAAGCTGTATTAAATGTATGCAATGTTGCAGGTGTTATATTTCTAGATTTAACTTAAACACTTCTCAATGGTGTACTTTTATTGAAGGTGACTGTTTGCCCAGTGTGATCTGATTGTAGATAACTAACTACTGCGTGATCTATATAATCGCAATTACAAAAAATAATGTCAATGCATGTAGCAGAAGTTAATGTTATTCGAGTCGGTTCGAGGAAAACATTAATTAACTTAAAAGAATGAAATAAACTTAATAGTATGTAACTATACAATGTTTTTTCTAAAATATTTATGTTGAAGTCACCACAAACTACAACAGACTTGTTACTCATTAAAGTTTTATTCAAACTCAAACCGTTTATTTTGCATAAACCCTGCGGGGTGTTTACAAAGTGTCATATTTTCATTTTTTTTTAACTTACTAATCTACCACCGCATCGGAACGCGGCCTCCACTAAGAAGATCCGACGAGAAACTCAGCGGGCTTGTTTAATTTTCCATTCATTTTTTTTTCATCATTTTTTGTATAGATACATACATTTTTATATTATACAAAATCATTAATGCGATGCCTTACGACTGAGATATAAGACTATTTTTAAATATATGCTGTAATGAAAAGCTAGAGAATTCTGGGTGGACCAGTCTCCACAAGCAGCACCAGTTCACGAGTACGACTACTTGAGCAGCCAGCACCTCCCTCGACCATATTAGAGGGAAGGAAGTGACCCGCACCAAATAGACACTGCAAGCATAGACTTTTTAGTGAGCATGACCAATCCCAGACCCCAGAGTGCAGTCAGAAAAAGTCTACATAAGGAGCAGTACTTCGAGCTCGTTTGGCACGACACGCTACGCTTTGACATGTTTGTTTACATTAAAGACGTGCTTTATGCTCGTGCACGTGCTCTTCTAATCTTTATGCTGTCCTTGACTCCTGTAATTTATCCGTTCTTCCACTCCAAACTACTCATAATTTTCCCAATTCTACTCCATCGCTTTTAGATCTTATCTTTGTTTCATCAGCTGAACATGTCGCTAAACACGGCCAGTACTCAGCTGACGCCTTCTCCTATCATGACTTACTTTTCCTATCCTATAAACTTCGGCCACCTAAAGCCAAAGCTAAAATCCTTTTGCAGCGTAATTTTAGTGGTATTGATCTCGACAGGCTTAGGGAGGATGCCGCTAACATTGATTGGGACTCGTTGGTAATGTCCGATTCATTGGATGACAAGGTCAATATTTTTACATCGACTTTAATTCAGTTGTTTGATGTGCATGCTCCTATTCGCCCTGTTAAAGTCAAACATCTTCCGGCACCCTGGCTGACTGATGACATTAAGCTCTTAATGAACAAAAAGGTGGCAGTCAAATTCAAAACGCGTACCACTGACGCTAATCGGAGCAAATATGTCGCCATTCGAAATCACTGCAATAAGGTGTGTAGGGATGCTCAACGCCAACAAATATGTTGGCGTTCATAGTTCTGTTCAGAACGGTAATCCAGCTAAAGTCTGGAAATTTCTCAAATCTATGAGGGTCGGTAAATCGCGCCAAGATAATGTTCCAAAAAACTTAGATATTAATCTTCTTAACAAACATTTCTGTGCTTCTTCGCGCTTCGATAATGCTTCGAAGTCAAACACACTTGGATCAATGATCTTTCATCTATTCCGGCACCCGATTATTCTCCATAATACCTCTCCCTAAAAAACGAATCCCACATCTTTCGCTGAATACCGTCCTATATCCATATTACCCTTCCTGTCCAAGGTTCTTGAACGTCTTGTTCATGATCAATTAAGGAATTTCCCTTAACAAGAATTGTCTCCTTAAGCCCTTTCAATCCGGTTTCCGTCCTGGTCATAGTACTGTTACTGCTCTCGTTAATATTACGCATGATATAAGATCGGCTATGGAAAAGGGAAAATTAACAATACTAGCACTGCTTGATTTTAGTAACGCATTTAATACTGTAGATTTAGATGTTCTTCTTGGTGTGCTACGCTCTATAAAGATATCTCCAACGGTGATTGAATGGTTTCGAAATCACCTGTTTGGCCGCCGGCAACGTATTCGCATTGAAGATTCTTACTCTTCGTGGTGCGATACTGATGCTGGTGTCCCACAGGGTGGCGTTCTATCTCCTTTACTCTTCGCTGTTTTTATTAACACCATATCCAATCAATTAAATTCTTCCTACCACCTATATGCAGATGATCTCCAAATTTACAGTCAAGCTCCGTTACCCAGGTTGTCGGAGGCTATTACTTCAATTAATAGTGACCTTGCAAAAATATGCGAATGGAGTAAGATGTACGGCCTCAACGTGAATCCATCAAAGACTCAAGTTATCATTGTTGGCAGTTCCAAAATGACCACACGCATCGACTGGTTGCATCTTCCTAAAATCATGCTTGACAGCATTATGATACATTTTAGTAAAACAGTCAAAAATTTGGGTATCTACATAGATACTAATTTTACTTGGAGACCGCAGCTTCAAGACATTAGTCGGAAAATCTTCGCCTCAGCAGGCTCGCTGCGAAGTTTTCTCCCTACTGCCACAAAAATTGCGCTCGCTCAATCACTTCTCCTTCCTATCCTCGACTATGCAGACACCAGCTATCTAGATCTTTCAGAAGAACAACTGAATAAACTGAGACTCCAAACGACTCGACTCCTTTTTGCATACGATTCATATTTGCTCTACGCAAATATGATTATGTCTCTGTTCTTCGCGCAAAGCTCAAGTGGCTACCTATTCGACTTCGCCGGAACGCTCACATATTATCACTTCTATACAGTATTCTGTTTAAACCAACATCTCCTCCTTATCTCAAAAAACGATTTGAGTTCATCCACGAAACACATCCAAGGTTCTTAAAGTCATCGGAAAACCTGAAACTGAACACACCGATGCATTTCACAAACTTCTTTAGTAAATCCTTTACAGTTCAAGTTGTACGTTTGTGGAATGCATCGCCCGTGTCTATCAGACGAGCAAAGACACAATCTTCTTTTAAATCTATGGTAAAAAATCATTTGCTCTCTTCTTGTCTTTCATAATTCTTTCTTTCATAATTGTGTTTTGCCTATAGTATGTATTAGTGTGTAAGTATATTTATATAGATGTATGTGTGTGTGTGTGTGTGTGTATATATATATATGAAAATAGATTTATTTTAATTAAATGTAAATAATTCAATGATAGTGTCCGCCACCAACTGCCCTATTTCTCTCTTCAGCTCTTTGGTATGTTGGTTGCCTGGAAGAGATTGCTGTTAGTAATAAGGCCGCCAATTGTACTACCATTTATATGTGTATATTTTATTTTCTTTGATTGTTGTTCTCTGCTTATGTTGGTGTACAATAAAGTGTATTCCATTCTATTCTATTGTATGACAAATAATCATCAATAAAATAAAGAGACACTCGAGCGGAGAAGGGCAAGAAACTCCACAGCCACTCCTTTAAAACAAAAACTGTTCTGTATACACTGTCAATTGTGGGGTGTGGGAGACAAGGTACATTACACTAGGTAGGACTAAAAATGAGGATACATGAAACATTATCATAATACAAATTGAGAATATCACTACATACTTCATTTGCATAAGCAGGGACTTAATTGTTAATAGTACTAGTTTAATAGAAGGAAGAAAATATGAAAACAACATTTAGCCAAGGTTGAACGAGTCATCTGTATTACAGGGGAGCCAGAGCAGCACCTTTCCAAGCATTTTTGTTGTTCAAGTATTCATCTAATGAGTAGTAAGCCTGCCTACAAAGTGTCCATTTAATGCAGGCTTTAAATTAAGTTTTACTAAGATTAGTGACCTCAATTAGAAGTTTATTATAAAATTTAACACAATAGTCCATAAAAGATGTGTGAATTTTGGATGATCGAAAGTGTGGTTGATCTAACTTATTTATATTTCTAGTTTTATAACAGTGCCTATTACCTAGCTGAGTAAACAGATTTAATTTTTTCCTGGTATACATTATGTTTTTATAGATATATTGACATGGAACCGTCAAAATATTGGTTTCCTTAAACAATTCACTCAGAGAATCGCGGCTACCTAAATTATAAATGGCCCTAATGGCCCTTTTTTGCAAAATAAAAATAGACTCAATGTCAGACGCCCTACCCCACAGTAATATGCCATAAGACATGATACTATAGAAGTAGCTAAAATAAATTATTCTTGCGGTGGCTACATCAGTTAGTTGTCTAATTCTTCTCACGGCATAGGCAGCAGAACTAAGCCGTTTTCCTAAAGTTTTAATATGTGGGCCCCATTGTAATTTAGAGTCTAGCGTAATCCCTAAGAAAGTAGTATCATTAATAAATTCAGGTTTCTCATTGTTCAATAAAATATCACAGTCACTATGTTGAAAATTCGGTAAAGAAAATCAGATACATTTCGTTTTATTGATATTTAATGCTAAATTATTAGTAGTGAACCAGGTATGCACCTTAAGAATAGCGTTATTTACGTCGTCAAGACTATCAACATGTCTACCTACTTAAAAGATCAAATAGGTATCGCCAGCAAACAACACTATCTTTGCTTGTTTTTCAACTATTTGAGGAAGGTCATAAATATATACCAAAAATAGAAACGGACCCAGTATTGATCCCTGAGGAACGCCCATTTGTACTATAGCTCCTGGAGACTTAGCATCGTTTATTTGAATGCATTGCTGCCTACCTTCTAAGTATGATTTTATTAAATCAAAAGCTTTTCCACGGATTCCGTAGTGAGCCTTAAAAAGGTTACAAAATATACCAATGGCATCCTGCAAACTCTCCGAGGCATCAAAGATAAGCTTTAACACCGGCGTCAGTATTACAACGTCCTTTGGTGAAACCATATTGCTGATCATCTAGGATGTTATTTGCTTTAAAATGATCTAACATTTGAATAAGCATTATCTTTTCAAACACTTTACTGAGCACTGGCAAGACAGAAATTGACCTATAGTTATTGGGAGCCCTACTATTACCGGTTTTAAAAAGTGGTATCACTTTGATAAATTTCATTAAATTGGGAAATACTCCCTGATCTACACACATATTATAAATAAGAGCTAGGTGAGGCGCGATTGTATTTATAATAGACACATGTTTTTACTGACATTCCCCATAAGTCTTCAGTTAATTTTATTTTTATATCATTGAAAGCTTTAATAATGGACTGGACTCATTATGTTCTTTTTAAGAATCGAAATAGAGTGATATGCAGAACAATTTAAGGCCGTTCCGTTGTTCTTAGAGCAATATTAGTGAAAAATGATTCAAACTCTTGGGTGATGTCTTTATCAGAGTTGATCAGTCCACGAGGAGTCACAAGAGTGTAATCCGTCGTGCAGTGTTTGGACCTACCAGTTTCACTGTTAATTATTTTCCAGGTGGTATTCATTTTAATATCAGTGGATTTTTTTTTTTACTAATGTGCAGTGCTTTAGCAGCCTTACATACTCTCCTAAACGTTTTTGAATACTTGGCGACATACTTTGTAAAGTTTTCATTTCTATTGTAAAATTTTAATTGCTTAAGTTCACTTAGTTTTTCCCTACTCCTACGAATTCCTGTAGTCGCCCAATCACATAAGATAAATTTGGGTTTGATATTTTTCATTGTGACAGGAAAGTTGCTTTCAAATTCCGTCCTAGTAGTAAATAACGAGAAAAAGTGTGCAGAGCATTCATTAGGGTCATTTAGATTACTAGGAGAAACGGCTAATTTATTACTCAAAACATTATTAAAATTCTGCAAATTTCGATACGAAATGGGTCTAGTTTTAAAGGTAAAAAGAAATAATATACTATGTAGGTAATATATATAGAGAAAGAAGCAAGAAATATAGAAATGACTTACAAATAAATAACTTAAATAAAATATTTCTGGAATATTTAAGACAACAAACTAATAAATAGTAGGCAGATAACTAAAATATTATATTGTAATAAGAATACTAAATTACATTAATAGGAATAAATATAGACTGTTAACAAGATTAACTACAAATGAGTACTTTGGTTTCTACCCTTATCCTTATATAATTATGATATACTTTGTTAAAACCTAAGTGAAATGTATCAGATATGCAAGTTATGTAATGATTGAGGCTTGTTTAGTGTAAATTGCAGTGTTTACAATGTCTGGGGCGAGTGTTCGTCGTCGCTTTTGTTTTTACTATCAGTCAAACAAAACGAGACTTAACGAAGCCAAATGTATTTAATAGACGTAACTCAATGGGATGAGTTGAATACATATGTTGTGTAGTATGTAATCGTTATAATAATAAAGATTTTAAAACAATACACCCCGGTTTTGTGGAAAATTCAAATTCAATCCGTTGAGTTGACAGCTGGCCAAAGTTTTGTCAATTTCTATTACGATCGCGTAATAAAAATTTGTCACGGGCAGTTATTAATACTATATACACGTAATATTATCTTATTTTGTTACAGACACATACTATTTATGGAAATTAACTAGTTTTTACTAGTTAATTTCCATAAATAGTTACTTTATTCAGCACATCTTCCACTACAGATTCAAATGTAGTAAAATTCTGACTGTTTGGGGGTCTGTATACACACACAATAATATGCTTATCCAGCTTAACACAAGAAATTTCAACACACTGTTCGACTGAAAGCTCAACTATATCCCTACGTTCTCACGACTTGATATTTTTTTAACCAAAATTAATGTGCTCGTCTCTTACCCTAGTTGTCGTTATATTACTTATAACGGAGTTAATATGACGTTTATTTGACGTAATATGACGTTTGACGGACGATTTAGCGCAGTGGTTAAGAGCTTAAACGGTTTTTTTGCCGTAATGACGACAAGAAGCCAATTTTTATAATTTACTGTTATACTCTAATACTACTTGACATTGGCGAAATACACTGTTAAAGTGTGCGGCTATTATTTAAATAAAGAAGAAGAAGAGCTTAAACCGTTCCGCCCACTGTGTCTAATAGTCGAGGGTTCGATTCCCAAACGAGACAAATCTTTGTGTGATCCACAATTATTTGTTTTGGTCTGGGTATTTGTGTATGTGAATTTTCATGTTTGTAAATGCACCCACGACACAGGAATAAATCCTAGTGTGGGGCTACGTTTTTAAAATATATATATATTATATGCTATCAAAGTAGCTACTGTTTTTTTGCATTTCTTGGGAAGAAACATAGCGTCCTGTGTCAGTTTAAATCTACTAACAAACTTATTAGTGTGAAAAAACAATATAGTAGGGTTATAACCCTACTATATTTTTTTCATTTGATGTACACCTAGCGTAAAAAAGCTAATGGCAAAAGTAACAAATTAACGTTTATTTTCATAACAGTGGCAAAAACATTAAAATGTTTTTGTAAAGACTTCATTGAAGTGAGATTGAAGGATTGATTGAGTGAGATTGATTAAGAGTTCATTGAAGGTATGGCATATGCGTGGAAAGAAAGAATTACGACGATAAACAGTGCCCGAGAATAGGAAATATGCGTGTATTTTTTAAGCGGAACTTTTATTAGATCGTTACAAACTTTTTGGTCTGTGTGTTGCGTGTCGCGTGACACGCGACATGCCCGACCGTCACGCGACATGCCCGACCGTCACGCGACATGCCCGACTGTCACGCGACATGCCCGACCGTCACGCGACATGCAACGCGCTCGCCAGAGCAGCCAAGGCCAATATGTTTCACTTTTACCGTGGTTTCATAAAACTACACAAGGATTTTTTTTATATTTTTATACGATAGATTACATCAATATATAACTGCAAAAAAATTTAAGTGCCAAAAACAAAATGTAAAGGGCAAAAAAAAATGTTGAAGATCGCAAACAGATAAGAGCACTTTAAACCCCCGCCATTTTGGCGCGCTTGGCGTGACGTCAAAGTCCATAATAACAATCAATTAGTGAACAGTTGTAGAAGTATTTTATTCTGTAATTTATTTTGTATTTTGCGACTATTATACAATGGAACAACACTGGAAAGTGGTGTAAAATCAGAAAAAGAGACATGGTATCTTCATCAACTTGTTTATATTGCTGTGAAGATCACTTTAACGTAAGAATTAACTTAAATAATTTAAACTCAAATTTTGTCTTTATGTAAATCGACAACATAAACTAATAATAAAACTAACTCAATAGCAAACATCCAACAAATATGCACTTGTTGACATTTGTATTGTAGAATTTGACGTTATATTCGATCTGACCAATAGCGTGGCGTTCCAGCTACTTTGAATTTCCCACTCATTTTTTGTACTTTTAATAATTATTTTCTTAATACAAAAGTAATGTTAATAAAAAAATATTTGTATAGACATTATTCTAATGCGATAAAGTTTATAAAAAATATATTTGACCCTTATTTGAATTTAACGCATATTCCCTAATATACGTTAGTTACATGTGAAAAAGTCCATTATCGTTCCAATATCTAAATGAATTCAACTCATGAAGGTAAAATTACCTGGAGGGAGTCATACGACGTTGCCGCTCCGCCGGTCATCGTTCAACACATTGTCTTTTTTCTCTCTCAATTACACGGATCACCATTTTAAGTGAATGAGAAAGCTATTGTAAGGTTGGCAACGTCGCACTGTACGTGTGCTTCGTAGCCTGTTGTGTCCATGAAGGTAAAATTACCTGGAGGGAGTCATACGACGTTGCCGCTCCGCCGGTCATCGTTCAACACATTGTCTTTTTTCTTTCTCAATTACACGGATCACCATTTTGAGTAAATGAGAAAGCTATTGTAAGGTTGGCAACGTCGCACTGTACGTGTGCTTCGTAGCCTGTTGTGTCCGATGTTTCGGCCATAACAAATGCACCCCGTCCATGTCAGCGGTTAAAATATGAATGAAAATTATTGTGTTAAGTAAATATACTTTAATACCGTGAAAATATGTCGTGTTGTGCTGTATTTTGTCAATCAAGGACAACCAAAGGAGTGAAAAGTCCTGAATTATCATTTCACACGTATGTATTTATTGCCTCTTATTATATTATAGGGAAGTTTTACACCAAAATTATGGATTTTACATGAAATATATACGTTATTGACGTCATATAATTAATATACGGTGATAATTAACTGTGAGTTTAAAGCTTTAATTTGTATTTTAAATATGCATTATTTTACGCTTCTCCAATAGTGATGTCCTACAGCGCCTATCGCTTACTGTCGATATTAATAAATTAATACTGAAACATTAACAATTCCTATTCACGTCATAATGACTAAACGAATTTGGATGAAATTTAGTAAGGATAGAATATCTAGATAAACACTGTCACGTCTATATTCCCCAGTCGGTTGCGAAATGAAGTTTTGCCTTTTGGGTAGTACTGCTTATACTGAAGATTAGAGGTTTGAACTCTATATGAGTTGGCATTGTGCCCTCCACCCCGTGAGGGTGCGTTGTATGCCATACCCATATGTAGATAAATCTTAACTCTGAAAAGCATGTTGAAATCCGTGTGATGCAACTATTGATTATCGTGATTTAGAATCCGCGTTTGAGTGCTAAAACGTACCTCCCCTTTCATTATCGCCGGCACGCGGTTGCGGTTAGCAAGTAGAAAATCCAAAACCAAGAACAGCACTGCGAGACCTCAAGACACCGTGAGCTCATTCTGCGTAGATCGGACCAAAAAAAAATTAAAAAGTTTGAGGGTACCCCGGACCCGGAAATACTATGCCTTTTAGACATCTAACATCTCAGTCCTTCCCGTGACCATGGGTGCTGCAAAGCATTCGAAACGTCAGGAACATAAAATAAAAAAATAAACCGCGATAAAATCCGTATTTATTTCATGTGTAATATTCGCTTGAATCTAAGAACTCAGTATTAAAAAACCTTATTTAAGTACCTTATTGGTCTAGTAGCAAATCTGTACCTCCAGGTGATACAACTCGAGTTATTTTCGTTATTACTTTTGATATATTTACACATTATGCAACAGAAAAAATCTGCTATTTTTCAATCTGATGTCTCTTAAAATGAAGAAGTTTTTTTTTGTGCATATTAATATATCTAAGGATTTTTCAGAATTAACAAAGTGTAAGATGATATATCTTTAATTATCACAAATTGAACTGAACTGATTGCTCCAATGTTTTTTTCTGTATTAATGATTCAACTTTAATTAACCCTGATAAATATTATATTATGCAGGTAGGTACTTTGGTTGGAATGAAACAACGTCTCACTGTCACGGCATATATTCGCAGACTGGCGCTTGCGACACAATTTGACATAACTATTATATACGTACAAATATTAACAATACATAACACCTCCCTTCTTAAAACTACAATTCTTAAATCTATCAACAAAATACATTAAGTGCATTCAAATCGGACAACTGGCTTTCGTGTTCGCTTTGGGTATTCTCTATGTTGTGGTGACGAACACGGTGATTGCCTAGGAGTTTGATAAAGCTCAACCTCTCTAGCACTATCACTATTTATTAATTGCCCTGACTTCTGGTCTCCAGTAACACTTACACCTATCTCATTCTCCTCCAACTTAATTTGACTGTCCTTAGCGGGTGCCATGGAGCTCTCATTCCCTATCGCTTCATTTTTTTTCAAATCGGGCCCGCTTACGGATACACGGGATCTGCGACGTAACTGATCAATATGTCTTTTAATTACTTGACCGTTATCCCTTGCTACCATATACCTACGAGCACTGTCTACCTCTGAAATCGAACCTTTTACCCATTTTTCCGAAGAACCGTATTCTCGCATCCAGACAGGGTCACCCACGTTCAGGTTACGCGAAGCCCCGCCAGAGTAATCGATTTATCTCTGTTGTGCATCCTGCACCTTGGCATACACTGACCGATCAGTCCGTAACAAATCCAGCCTGGAGCGTAATGCTCGCTTTTGTAGCAGCATGGCGGGGGTCTCGCCCGTGGTGCTGTGCAACGTATTCCTATACGCCAGAAGAAATGTTTGTAAAGCTGCATCAACATCGACGCGATCTCTAACCGCCTTTTTAATGGCACGCTTACAAATATTTACGGCATTTTCAGCTGCTCCGTTTGATGACGGATGATAGGCAGGTGAAAAATACTGTCTGATCCCATTATTAACAAGAAAATTCTTAAATTCTATGCTAGTAAAAGGGGGTCCTTGATCTGATACAAGCTGTTCTGGTAAACCAAATCTGGCAAAAGTCGATCTTAAAACTTTAATAACACTCGATGCGTTAGTACGAGGCATTTCAAATATCTCTAACCATTTCGAAGACGAGTCAATAAGCACCAAGAATGTCATACCTCGATAAGGGCCCAGAAAATCAATATGAAGTCTAGTCCATGGTCGGTCGTGATAATATGGCCAAGGTTGTATGGGGGCCCGTGGGGGCGCCTTTGCTTCACCCGCACATGTTTCACAATTTTTACATGTTTCTTCTATATCATTATCGATGTTGGGCCACCATACATAGCTCCTGGCTAACCCTTTCGTTTTTACAATACCCATGTGACTACTGTGTAATTGATTCAAAATTTGCCTTCGTAATTCACACGGAATGACCATACGGTAACCCCACATTATGCACCCACATTCTATGTACAATTCATTTCGGCGAGCAAAAAATGGCTTAATATCCTCATTGTTAGGACACTGCGAAGGCCACCCCGCTTGTATATACAACATTACCCTGCTGAGTACCTTGTCCTGACATGTCACTTTCTTAACATCATTACTAGTAATAGGTAAAAATTTCTCCACAAAGTTAACATAAGTAGTCTCTGTTTTTACCCTACCAGGACTGCCCCGTTTGCATGGAAGGCGTGATAACGCATCTGCGCAGTTTTTATGAGACGCGATATATTCAATATCGTAATTGTAACCCGATAGCTGTACTGCCCAACGCTGTAATCGCGAGGCGGCCATCACTGGAATACCTACTTTGTTCCCGAAAATATGTGTCAGAGGCTTATGATCCGTCCTTAGTAAAAACTTGCGACCATACAGGTACTGATGGAATTTACGCACCCCGAAAATAATTCCCAAAGCCTCTCTGTCTATCTGTGAATACGCTCGTTCGGTCGGCGTGAGCGATCGTGACGCATATGCTACCGGGCGTTCGCCGCGCGCAGTCATGTGCGATAGCACCGCGCCGACCCCCACACTACTCGCATCTGTAGTCAAAACCAGAGGTAACGCCGGGTCGTAATGGATTAGTACCTCACTATCTGCCAAAAGCCGCTTCACTCTTACGAACGCGCTTTGACAATCCGCACTCCAAATATATTTAACACCGGACTTAAGAAGGTTATATAATGGCGCGAGAACTGTGCTTATGTTCTTAATAAATTTTGCATAGTCATCACTAAACCTATAAACGCTCGTAACTCTGAAACAGTCGTAGGTGCGGGCGTCTCCAACGCCGCCTTAACCTTGTCGGGGCACGTATGCACTCCGTCTTTACTAACAATATGACCTAAATAGCTAACGGACTTTGAAAACAAAACACATTTTTCCTTTTTAACTTTGAGGCCATAGTTTTGTAATTCGTTGGAAAACCTTATGCAAATTATTAATATGATCAGTTTTTGTTGAGCCTGTAACAATAATGTCATCCAAGAATACGCCGACGTGCGACATATCTGCAATCAATTGTTCCAGACGTCGTTGGAAAATGCCCGGACTAGACGCTAAACCATACACTAATCTATTATACATATATAAACCCTTGTGTGTGTTGATCACTGTATATTTCCTCGTATCATCGAGTTCAAACTGGGCATAGGCTTGAGACAAATCAATTTTACTATAGTATTCTCCTCCCCGCAAGCGAAATAGTAATTCTTCAACCCTAGGCAATGGATAACGATCAATTTCTATAACTTTATTTAAGGTTAGTTTGTAGTCCGCACAGATCCGAATGCTACCGTCTTTCTTTACCACGGGTACGATCGGCGTCGCCCAGTCGGAGCGCTCGACAAGGGTGAGAACTCCATCA
Organism: Phalera bucephala; assembly: GCA_905147815.2. Classification (NCBI taxonomy): domain Eukaryota; kingdom Metazoa; phylum Arthropoda; class Insecta; order Lepidoptera; family Notodontidae; genus Phalera; species Phalera bucephala. The sequence goes on along the minus strand of LR990613.1, from coordinate 22,491,967 downwards.
CGCACCAGCTGGTCCAGCGCGCGCTCCACCGGCTCGCGCAGCGCATATGCCAGCGGGCGCGCGCGCATGAATACGGGCTGCGCACCCGCACGCACGTGTATGCTCACCGCGCCGCCGGTGAAGCGCCCGAGACCCTCCGCGAACACATCACAATATTTGGAACTGAAAGCGGATACATCGAAATCATTATTTTCTAACATACTACTGTTATGCACATCATAGTTAACTTCGGGTAGCTGAATTTTTAACGCGGCTATCCATTGTCGGCCTAAAAGAATAGTTTTTCCTAGTTCGATAACGAGTAATTCCAGAAATTCACTTTTATTTTTATATCGAACTAGGGGTTGTATTACACCCAATGGTTTTACAGTTTCACCCGTGTAATATCTCAATAATAATTTACAAGGCTGCAGGGGAAGGTCAGGAAATAACCTATCGTAACAATCTCGACTAATACACGACACTGCACTACCGGTATCACATTCCATGCGTAAATCTTTATTTTGTATGTTTAACGTTATGTAGATAGGTTTACAATTTGATATGGATAATCGACAAATATCAACATGAAATACCTCGTCACTGTCCTCGTCCTCCTTGTTGTTTACAATCTGTGCTTCTACCTGATATTGCCCCACTAGATTGGGCACATGCGCACATGCGCCGTACGTGACCTTGTCGATTGCAAACCCTACACGCGTAGCGCACGAACTTGCACGTCGCCTCGTCGTGGTTGGCGCCACACACCCGACACCGCCCCTGTGGTTCCGCTCGGTCCGCCGGCGCCGGCGCCGCCGTGCCGCGCGGACCCGCGCGCCCATCGCGCACGCTCCACCGCCCCGCGCCTCGCCGGCCGCCGCGCTCCGCCACGCCCGCCGTTTGCCTTCTCGCCGTGCTATGCTGATACGCCACCGTGATTGTACTCGCTGCATCCCCCGACGTTTGTCCTTCTACGATAGCGGCGTCTTTTTCTGCCGACTCCATGCTTGCAGCTAACTTGTAAGCCGTTGCAAATTCTAATTTAGGTTCTGCGAATAGCCGTTGTCTAATACTCTCACTCGCTATTCCACACACCACCTGATCTCTTAAACTTTCTTCAAGCCAACTTCCAAATTCACAGGTTTTAGACATTTTTTTAAGTACCGCCACGTACTCGGATACAGTTTCACCCTATTTTTGTTTTCGCTGTCTGAATTTATACCTCTCGGCGAGCTCGCTAGGCTTGGGTTGTAAATGTTTTTCCATAATCTCCGCCAACTGTTCAAACGTCTTCATTTTTGGTTTACTTGGTGTACACAGGTTAACCAACAACTCGTAACCTTCAGCTCCCATAACGGTTATTAAAGTTGGCACGTGTAAGTCCTCTGGAATTTTGTTGACCAGAAAGTAACAAACCCCTTATACACAAACAGCAGGGGTAGATTAAAAATGGTGTGAATTGATATAATTCCACGTGTGTCAGTGTACACTAATGTTATTTAATAAATGAACATATTTAGTATAGATTCTCAGGTAACTTAAGATTTTCTGTTCGGTGAAATAAATTTGTTTTTTATTCATCTATTGTCTTTTACGTTGATAAGGCCTGTCCTAGTAATCACTTCCCTATTAAAGTACACTAATGCAGATCCACAAACTCCCACATGAAATTGACACGCTACCTCAGCGATATGCGTTGACCATACATCGTAGTTTCATGACTAACGTGCATTGAAAAAGCGCACGTGCAAACGTAGGATAAATGTGATGTAAAAATTGTTACCACCACTACGCCTATATTTCCCAAGCGGGAGTGGGAGTGGTGTACTGTGTACACTCACTTGTCGTTCAACAATGTAAGGTCTCATGTAGTAGAGGATGAGTCTATTGATATTATACCGAGCACAATGCCAGACTCCGGACTAGAATTTTTTTATCGAATAATTCGTATTTTCCGACATAGGATTCGAACCGATGACGTTGTGATCGTTATGCGCATTACCAATGAGGCTTTACTATTGTATTATGATACGTATGTGTGAACTTATATAAATTACTCGTAGTAATTCGAAATCATAATTAAGATGAGTCAATTACGATTTTGCATGAAGTAAATATTTGTTACCAGTGTGTGTTACCAGTAATGATATATGGATCAGAGACGTGGTCTCTTACTATAGGTCTCATAAAAAAGCTCAGAGTTGCTCAGCGAGCTATGGAGAGAGCTATGCTCGGCGTTTCTCTACGTGATCGAATCAGGAATGAGGAGATTCGTAGAAGAACCAAGGTCACCGACATAGCCCTTAAGATTAGCAAGCTGAAGTGGCAATGGGCGGGCCACATAGCGCGAAGATCGGACGGGCGTTGGGGCAGAAAGATTCTAGAGTGGAGACCACGTATTGGCAAGCGCAGCGTGGGACGACCGCCTGCCAGATGGACCGACGATCTTGTGAAAATCGCAGGAAGTCGTTGGATGCAGGTGGCATCGGACCGGTTACGCTGGAAAGCGATTGGGGAGTCCTATGTTCAGCAGTGGATAAGTATAGGCTGAGATGATGATGATGATGAAATATTTGTTAATCATAAATTATCTATAAATTTTCTTATCGATAAATCCTGTACTAGTAATCACTTGCCTAAACACGCACACTAACGCAGATTTACAAACTCACACCGACATAAAATTGACACGCTACCGTGGCGATATGCGGTGTCTAGGTATATCCTTCGTCTATGGTTGTGTCCGATGTTTGGGCCATAACAAATGCGCCCCGTCCGTGTCAGCGGTTAAAATATGAATGAAAATTATTGTGTTAATTAAATATACTTTAATACAGTGAAAATATGTCTTATTAAATATGCATTATTTTACGCTTCTCCAATAGTGATGTCCTACAGCGCCTATCGCTTACTGTCGATATTAATAAATTAATACTGAAACATTAACAATTCCTATTCACGTCATAATGACTAAACGAATTTGGATGAAATTTAGTAAGGATAGAATATCTAGATAAACACTGTCACGTCTATATTCCCCAATCGGGGGTGGGATATTCCCCAATCGGGGGTAGGACCTATTTATGATTATTTCATCTTTATAGCGTTTTCCCTGAAATAAAACACTTATTAAACTACTTACCTCACTGGAAGCTTTATATTGAGATGGCATATAGACCGTCGGTTGCGAAATGAAGTTTTGCCTTTTGGGTAGTACTGCTTATACTGAAGATTAGAGGTTTGAACTCTATATGAGTTGGCATTGTGCCCTCCACCCCGTGAGGGTGCGTTGTATGCCATACCCATATGTAGATAAATCTGAACTCTGAAAAGCATGTTGAAATCCGTGTGATGCAACTATTGATTATCGTGATTTAGAATTCGCGTTTGAGTGCTAAAACGTACCTCCCTTTTCATTATCGCCGGCACGCGGTTGCGGTTAGCAAGTAGAAAATCCAAAACCAAGAACAGCACTGCGAGACCTCAAGACACCGTAAGCTCATTCTGCGTAGATCGGACCAAAAAAAAATTAAAAAGTTTGAGGGTACCCCGGACCCGGAAATACTATGCCTTTTAGACATCTAACATCTCAGTCCTTCCCGTGACCATGGGTGCTGCAAAGCATTCGAAACGTCAGGAACATAAAATAAAAAAATAAACCGCGATAAAATCCGTATTTATTTCATGTGTAATATTCGCTTGAATCTAAGAACTCAGTATTAAAAAACCTTATTTAAGTACCTTATTGGTCTAGTAGCAAATCTGTACCTCCAGGTGATACAACTCGAGTTATTTTCGTTATTACTTTTGATATATTTACACATTATGCAACAGAAAAAATCTGCTATTTTTCAATCTGATGTCTCTTAAAATGAAGAAGTTTTTTTTTGTGCATATTAATATATCTAAGGATTTTTCAGAATTAACAAAGTGTAAGATGATATATCTTTAATTATCACAAATTGAACTGAACTGATTGCTCCAATGTTTTTTTCTGTATTAATGATTCAACTTTAATTAACCCTGATAAATATTATATTATGCAGGTAGGTACTTTGGTTGGAATGAAACAACGTCTCACTGTCACGGCATATATTCGCAGACTGGCGCTTGCGACACAATTTGACATAACTATTATATACGTACAAATATTAACAATACATAACACCTCCCTTCTTAAAACTACAATTCTTAAATCTATCAACAAAATACATTAAGTGCATTCAAATCGGACAACTGGCTTTCGTGTTCGCTTTGGGTATTCTCTATGTTGTGGTGACGAACACGGTGATTGCCTAGGAGTTTGATAAAGCTCAACCTCTCTAGCACTATCACTATTTATTAATTGCCCTGACTTCTGGTCTCCAGTAACACTTACACATATCTTATTCTCCTCCAACTTAATTTGACTGTCCTTAGCGGGTGCCATGGAGCTCTCATTCCCTATCGCTTCATTTTTTTTCAAATCGGGCCCGCTTACGGATACACGGGATCTGCGACGTAACTGATCAATATGTCTTTTAATTACTTGACCGTTATCCCTTGCTACCATATACCTACGAGCACTGTCTACCTCTGAAATCGAACCTTTTACCCATTTTTCCGAAGAACCGTATTCTCGCATCCAGACAGGGTCACCCACGTTCAGGTTACGCGAAGCCCCGCCAGAGTAATCGATTTGTCTCTGTTGTGCATCCTGCACCTTGGCATACACTGACCGATCAGTCCGTAACAAATCCAGCCTGGAGCGTAATGCTCGCTTTTGTAGCAGCATGGCGGGGGTCTCGCCCGTGGTGCTGTGCAACGTATTCCTATACGCCAGAAGAAATGTTTGTAAAGCTGCATCAACATCGACGCGATCTCTAACCGCCTTTTTAATGGCACGCTTACAAATATTTACGGCATTTTCAGCTGCTCCGTTTGATGACGGATGATAGGCAGGTGAAAAATACTGTCTGATCCCATTATTAACAAGAAAATTCTTAAATTCTATGCTAGTAAAAGGGGGTCCTTGATCTGATACAAGCTGGGCCTTTATTCGCTATGACAATTTAAACACGAAACAAGACGTGTTATCAAACATACGTGTTATTGGCGTGGAATGGAATTCTGTATGCCACTGTCAGATTTGAAAACATGACAAGGCTCGTTACACGCCATGTTTCGAACTGTCAAAATAACACGCTCCGCGCTTGCGTGTTATTGAAAACGTGTTAAAAACTTGCTAAGGTAGTTCAATGTAAACAAACATTTTTAAATAGTTTTATTTCAATTTAAATGATATATTATGATCATCGCGTCGTCGTCGTTGTAATAAATTATTACTCATAACCAGTGACATTGGAAAATTGTGGTGGCTCATCTATTAAAGTGAACTTCTCAATTTCAACAATAGTTTACACATTTATCTTAAAAATATGGTGTTTTGTTTTAGTTTGTAGTCACAATGAACCGGACGAAACTTCTACAGCTCAATTAGCATATTTACACCCACCCACAGGTGGAATCTGGGTACATCAATTGTTCTCCTCAAGGAAGGTCATCGAGAAATGTGGAAAGACCTAACCTACCAATTAAATGCGTTAGGAGGCCCATTTAAAACTGTGATCATAAAAAACAGGTACGTATCTACTAAAATAAATGTGACTTTTGTAATTATAAAGATAACTTTTGTTATTTTATAAAGACAAATAATTTGGTGGTGTGCTACATTATTGATTTTGTGGTAATTTAAATATTTGTATCATTGATTTAATTATAGGGCATAGGTGGATGATGTTGACCTAAAATAACATAACAGGCTATTTTTCATTATCAATTTTCATTACAAGTGGAATGTAGGGTTATTATAATGCATTTCCTATTAGTGAGTCTTAATTGTTCATCAAATAATGTGTTGCATATATTATGAAGCACTAATTTTGCATCTAAAATCATATCTTTCATATGAAACTTCTTTTACAGAATTGCTGATGGTTGAGAAAATTAGAACACCCAAGTTGACCCATTCTTGTAGAGAAAGATGTGCGGTGATGTCATCTGTGGTGGGAATTTTTATACTAATGAATGAAAGAAAAATGTTTTTATTTCAATTTGTTTTTCAATTATAGCTGCATAATAATGGTGCGGTAACCTTGGTAGCAAAGTGGAACCATTACTGTGTGGTATACCAAACTGTATAATTTTGAATGCTTGTTGTTCAAATCAAATAAAATAGCATTTATTGTGGTCATAGGTTACAAAGATGGTATGTGTTGTTGTTCTGATGAGGACTTACAAGTTTCCATTTAACAATACCAAATAAGCAGTGATAGCCTAGTGGTTAGACCGTTGGACTGCAAAGTCAAAGGTCTCGGGTTCAAACCCAGGCACGCACTTCTGTCTTTTCGAAAGCATGTGCGTATTAAAAATTAATTATCACTTGCTTTAACGGTGAAGGAAAACATCGTGAGGAAACCTGCATGCCTAAGAGCTTCTCAAAGGTGTGTGAAGTTCGCCAACCCGCACTGGGCCAGCCTGGTGGACTATGGCCTGAACCCTCTCAGTTTGAGAGGAGGCCCGTGCCCAACAGTGGGACAGTTTCTTAACAGGGCTATTGTTATAATACCAAATGACTTGCATGTGATTATTGATTTGTTATTTATAAATAAAACTTGTTGATTTACCAATTACTTTAGTTTCATTTATACTTTTGTTGCATTTATATACATACCTGCCCCGCAGGGGATCTGGCTTCATGATGTTTTTATTATTTTATTTTTTATTTTCTTTATTAATTCTTTAATTTAGATTGATACATAGATTATGTATCTATCTATGTATCTGTGTAGATACATAATAAACTAAATAAAAAAGTATACCTTTTAATTCACTGTATGTATATTTGCAAAACAAACTTTAAAATAAAAAATAAACTCCGTCACGCTGGTATTCCTGGAGTGGGGGGCAGAAGGGCATAGGGGCAACTAGGTTCAGGGAGGACCGGCCTCGACTTGGGCTGTTGCTATGGGGGAAGGCATACATTAGGTGTCTCGCCGTGGTGAACATGAAAGAAACTTGTCCGCTGGCCAGTGCAGAGATGCACTGGCCAGCGGACAAAGGATTCTTCCGCGTCGCCGGCGAGGTCAGTGTCTAATCCTGTGTGTGATATCGGTATCTGATAGAAGGGAAGTAAGGGCATTGTAAGGGTTGCTGAAAATATGGCGCGGGCACCAATAACGGCTGATAGGAGGCGAGTCAAGTGCGTAGGCGGCAGCAGCTAAAAAGGGCTTTTATATAGGTGTGAATAGGTTCAAGGCTGAGATCGAAATGGTGCTAGGTTTAGTCTGGTTTTTCTTTAGTGGCCAATTTTATGAAAAAACATGGTGTGACCACTAAAGACACTAAAATGGTCGGTTCGGACGAAGAGCAAGGATTGGGGAATTAATGAATGAATGAAATAAACTAATTTTGAACCAATTGTATTGCCTTAAGTTATCACACAATATTTTTATGTAAAATTGACCACTTAAAAAATACAGACTATATATATGTGTGGGACAAGTCTTTGTTCGTTTAGGTGTGGGTATAGGTTATTGTATTTGACATTCGTACGTTCTAAAACTTGGATCTTTGTTTAATGTTAATTAAAGTTGCCTTTTTTATATCTGGCCCTACTTATTTACTTAGTTTTCAATAGACACATACTTAAAACCATGTTATCAGCACATATAAATATATTTTTACCGAAATTGAATAAGTTGAAACGAATATTCGAAAAACCGATACTTTACCGAAATTAACAGATGTAAGATTATGAACGAATCCAGCGAAATCTCAAATTAAAAATAAAATTGCCGTAGACAAGATTCCTTACGGCATACCGAATACCATTTTGTAATTCCACGCGAAGGCTCGTCAAGGAAGCGTGTTTATGTTTACTGCTTGTTATGACGTCACACGTTACTTGCGGGGAATCTCATGTGGCATAGCGAATAAAGGCCCTGTTCTGGTAAACCAAATCTGGCAAAAGTCGATCTTAAAACTTTAATAACACTCGATGCGTTAGTACGAGGCATTTCAAATATCTCTAACCATTTCGAAGACGAGTCAATAAGCACCAAGAATGTCATACCTCGATAAGGGCCCAGAAAATCAATATGAAGTCTAGTCCATGGTCGGTCGTGATAATATGGCCAAGGTTGTATGGGGGCCCGTGGGGGCGCCTTTGCTTCACCCGCACATGTTTCACAATTTTTACATGTTTCTTCTATATCATTATCGATGTTGGGCCACCATACATAGCTCCTGGCTAACCCTTTCGTTTTTACAATACCCATGTGACTACTGTGTAATTGATTCAAAATTTGCCTTCGTAATTCACACGGAATGACCATACGGTAACCCCACATTATGCACCCACATTCTATGTACAATTCATTTCGGAGCTACTCAGCTCGCACTTATTACGATGCAGTACGGTGACCATAAGGTAGAACTAATACGGACTATACCTATGATATGATTTAGATGAGCTCTTACATAAACTTTAGTAACAGACTTTATTATTAGGGCTCAAGGTGAGTATCCTTGTCGTCACGTTTTTTTTTCGCAGAGTACTCAATCCGTTTTCTATGGACATCCATGATAGTACCTACATGGCTAGAGACACGGAAAAATATCGATACTTTTTGGTATAGAGTACTGTTCCTTTCTATAGGTACTAATACTTTTGTATTCGATACATTTTATTCAATACTTTTCTAGTATTCATATTTTTTGGCTAGTATTGAATCGAAACAAATAATTGGAGGTTTGATTTATGATAGGTAGTTCTTTCTTTGTGTAATCACACTAAAAAAATATAACAATAAGTTACATACTTAAGTTATAATTAATACGAATCATTTCATAAATAAAACAAAATAAACACCGTCACGCCTATATTTCCCATGAGGATTTGGTAGATGTGTACCGAGTACACCCACTTTTTGCTGACGATGTTAAGTCCCATGTAATAGGAGGCGAGCGTATTGCCATTTTACTGGGTGCAATGCCAGACTCCGGACCAATACTGGATTTTTTTCTATAGAAAAATCATATTTCTGTCCAATCCAGAATTTGAACCCTCGTGATCGCTACGCGCAATATTATTAATAATACTAGGCCAACGAGACAGTCATTTAATAATTAACGTTGATTAATTCATTTTATTCTGCCTGTAAGTGAAGGGAATATTATGTGGGAGAAGCGTATCGATACCGTTGGGTATCGATAATTTTTTTTCCTATACTTTTTATGCGATACTACTCATGAGTACAATATCGATACATTTGATTCGGTACCGTATCCCTATACTGTCTGTCATGAAGTGACATTTCAATAATAATATAGTTTTCGGGAGATTTCGTAATACTTGACATTGGCAAAATACGCACCGTCGTGATGCCATAAACATAAAAAAAAAGAACATAGTTCCAATTTTGGCCACGTGCCAAACAATCCTTGTCGCAAATACGTATCATTTCAATAGGTACTATAAACCTTATCATTTTTCGTATAAGTCCTTAGTCGCCTGAATCATTTTCGTCTGTTATCAACAAACAAACCCCTAATAGACTTTAGTGAAATAAAACATCAAAGATAATATGAACACTACATAAAACATTAAAAAACTAAATTATTATAGTCGCTTTATTGTTTGTAATAGTGCAATGAAGGCGTCCGAGTTAAGCATAGATGGTCAAGAGTATGATGACACATACTTCGCAATAGGATTGAGCTTGGTAATATTATCAAGTATATTTATTGGATCGAGTTTCATCATAAAGAAAATAGCTTTAAGGCAAATTCAAACAACAGGAAACGTAAGAGCTTCTGCTGGTGGTTTTGCTTACCTAAAGCAATGGATGTGGTGGTTGGGCTTAATCACAAGTAAGTGGTATTTGATAGTACATCAGTGTACTATTTTTTAACATTATAGTTACTGAATAAAGTAATTTAAATTACAGTGGGAATTGGAGAAGCAGCTAATTTACTGGCATATGCCTTTGCTCCGGCTGCTTTGGTGACTCCTTTGGGCGCTCTGAGTATAATCGTTGCTGCAGTACTTTCTTCGAAGTTCATTAATGAAAAACTGAACTTTATTGGAAAGGTATTATGATTCATATTGCTGAATCAAGCTAATATTTTAATAATATATCATAATAAAATTTAATAAAAAAAAAAATAGTAATATTTTTGAACTAATTTCACCATTCACAAATGATTTCTTTATTTTCTTTTCTCTTTATTATTGTATAATGTTTTTTTATTATGATACATTATTTAAATATATAATATTTACTTAATAAAATTATGAACGAGCTTTATATGTGTATTGAATGTGATTTATTGACAGATAGCAAAACACAAAACTATGTTAAAAAAAATGTCTGTTTCTTGCAACATCATGTTGAAACCACTTTAATAATCAATTTTGACAAGACCTTTTATTATAAGCTACCATTTTGGTAGCTTATAATCTGATCTAAACTATGTGAGTATGTTTTATAATATTTTATATTATCTATCTCATCATGCCAGATCCCTTGCGGGGTAGGCAAAGAGTTCAGAGTTCCAACTGGTTCTTTACTTACAGTCTTTTTTTATTTGATGAGCTACCAAAATGTAAAGGTCCTTATAAAATTGATTGTACTGGTTTGTATAATACCAAAGGTCAAGTAAGATCATAAAGCTTTAGTACTGTACCTTCACCTTCATATACCAAACTGATACAAGCAGTGTAATAATATCCTAATATTATAATGTGGAAGTCTGTATGTTTAGATGTTTGTTACTCAATCACGCAGAAAGGGCTGAATGGATATGGATGAAATTTGGCACACAGATAGTTTATTGCTTGGATTAATACTTTTTGTCCTAGAAAAATGTTAGGTTCCTATCTAAAGTTAATGTGGACGAAATCATAGGCCAACACTAGTAAAAGAAAAAGTACTCTAATGCTTGTTGTTTTCTAATAGGTAGGTAGCGATGTTTACAATATGCCTATGTTTTGTCTACGTTGTATATTTATGCAGTCATAATTGTTGATAGAATGTATTTTTGTATAATATTTTAAAAGAAAGTTTTATAGCATAGTAATTGGGAGGTTATAACATGTATGATTAGTTAATTTTTAGAATGATATCTAATGTTAGATCTTTTTTACAGCTTGGATGTCTCCTCTGCATTATTGGATCTATTATATTCGTCATTCACTCGCCCAAATCAGAAGAGATAAAAACATTTGCAGAATTATTAGATAAACTATTTGATTATCTATTTCTAACATATGTTGCTTTAATCCTTGTCATGTGTTTCATTGTAAAAATAGTTTTTGTTCCTAGATTTGGAAACACAAATGTGGCAGTCTATTTGCTGATGTGTTCAGCTATTGGTAGTCTCACAGTTGTATCTTGTAAAGCCGTAGCACTAGGTATAAAGGAAACTATTACTGGAAATGTTAATAATTTTTCACAATATGTTTTTTGGTTGCTATTTGTGAGTGCAGTTCTTTGCATCATGGTACAAATGAATTATTTGAACAAGTCACTTGATGTATTTAACACGAGTATTGTTACTCCTGTGTATTATGTTATGTTTACTATACTTGTTATTCTTGCAACGGGCATTCTATTTAAAGAGTGGGACCATATGGAAACACAAGATATCTTGGGTTGTGTTTGTGGTTTTCTTGTAGTCATTATTGCTGTATTTATGTTAAATGCATTCAAGGATGTACAAATATCATTTAAAGACATAAATATGCGCCACAGAAGAAGTGCGCAAAATCTACATGATTTAGAAGCAAGAGATTACGAAAGTTCTATACTAGGTGCTACTCACATAAGACAATCATGACAAAGATTAACCCATACCACATAAGAAGACAATACCTAAGAATTACATGTTTCCATGTAACATCAAGTGATGATGTAATACTTATTTATAAAGCATCCCATTAGATGTTAAGACACAACTTCATATCAGTAATTCAACCACTAGTTAAATCCTTAGATGATTCCATGGCTTAGTTATATTGGTTTTGTTAACATATATATCAATGATTGTTTTGTTGTATTAACATTTCTAGCTTTTATCTATTTCACTACAACAAATGATTTGTCTCTCTGCCCCTGGGAAGACTGCTTCATGTCATGAAATTTGATTAGCAAATAAAAAACAAATTAAACTCATATAAAATTATTTATATAGATAACATTTACAATATGTATACAATCCTTAAAGAAACAGTCTTTGTGCTTAGAAAGGAATATCAAATTCAAATACATGTATAATTAAGGTCATTATTTTAGAGTTCAGGTGACTAAGCAGCATGATGCCTGCTATGGCCCTTTCATCACTATTCAGTATTTTCATGTAATCAGTAACTGTGTTACAAATAGAATAAAACAAGGTTTTCATTATTAATATAAGTACATAAATGTGTATTGCGCAATGCGCATATTATTTTGTGATAGGCGAAGCCACATATTTTTACCTAAACTGATATAACTTATAAGTTTTGTAAATAGCTATTTAATAGTATGTAGGTATCTAAGCGTCTGACTTTATCTTGCAAAAAATAGTTAAAAGAACTTGTGTCTATTTGATTGACAAAATAATATTTGATACTATAAATAAATACCAACCAACTTCAAAAAATTATGAAATATATTAATTTTTACCCATTTACTCCTGCACTTTAAGTTTAGGAATTACAATGTACACTTATTTATTTATCTAAAATTATTATTAGATTAGAACATGAATTAAATTTTATAGGATCATAAATACAAAAAAGAAGTTTATACACAGAAATGCAAAAATCACATAACAATATTGTTTCAATGCTTCCAGAGGAATCAATCTTATTAAGTATTTTGCAATGTTGCGAGAGGTGGTAACATATCTATATAGTCTGTCACTTTAAGACTCCTTAGTAGGCATTTTGTTTAAAACCTAAAACTGAAACATTAAATTCACAGTAAAACCCAATGGTGATGAAATTAATTTAACAATTTTTATTTCTTATAATTTTTACAATCTTCAAATGCTATGCAATACTGAGTAGCAACTGGGGTGTGAAAAAGTAATAAAAATATTAACTTATAAGTGGCACTATTGTATTTTAAGTAGTTTAAATACAAAGTCAAAGTAGAAGTTGGCATTTAGCAAATACCAACAAATCCAATATACCCAACGCTATACTGCTACAGAGAAATGATATTAAGGTTAAATAAGGCAAAATACTATGTAGTGAGAGCTTGACAAGAAGAAGCTGTGGATTAACTTAAATACCTATGAGTACCTAAAAATTTGGGAAATCATAGAACAATCAAACTGGGTTAAAAACATATGTGAATTTAATAGAAAGAGTACATAACTACATAATCTTTCAACTATGATAATACATTTTCCATCTTTACAATAAAGTTCACAGAGATTTATAAATATAAAACAATGATACAAGAAAAGGAGAGCTTAATCAAATCTTAACATTATCTACACCAATACTTCCATAAAATGCTTCATGGAATGTAAATGGGTGCTGTCAGACATTAAATTTTGTTGTCACAAATACACTGTCACTGAATGGTAAATAAATGTTCTACAAATGGGGCAAGTGCGCTGATACCCATATAAGCGTCTGCAACAGTCTGTACAAAGGCACACATGACGACAAGGCAGTGTTAATACACACTTTTGGCGTTCTTGGCATATCACACACAAGGAGTCAGCTGCATTTGCAGCATCATCAACTTCTGGAGAAGTATCGGCCACTTCTCTTGAATGTTGTACTTCATCTCTTCCTGCCATCTGTGTTATCATCCCGACTTCAGAGTTTGTGAAATAATTGAACACTAAATAATATATATACAAAAGATTTCTTATTACTGACCAGTAAAATATTGTGAGTTGGGATAGTATTGTCTCACGAAAATGCACACACAGTCTTACAATTATTATGGTACTGGTAATTCCCATAAAAGACTGCAAAGGCACTTCAGTCAAAAAGTTAGTGAATTTTAATAATGTCATATACGCATCTACCACTGTATTTACTATCACATTCGTAATATATTTCGACACCGCTCGAATCAATTGTGGTAGATGCACAGGAATAAAAGTTAACATAAGCCACGCAGTATCGCCAACAAAAATCACAGAGTTCTTTAATAGATATAACACTTCACTAACCATTACAAAAACTGCTTGAATAAGCCAAAGTAACGAGGATATTATCGCATTCAACTTCGAATAAATTCTATAGTAACTGTCTACTATGCCATTCTGCACTTGGTATAATAGTGAGAGTATCGCGTAAAATACACCGTTGGCAGAATCTGGTAGCTCCTCGGTGAATATAGTCACATTGTCTTCGTAAACAATTTGAAAAAACAGTACGATTTTTTGTAAAATATGAATCAAAGTAGATGTTAAACATGTCACAACAGAAACTATTAGTTTTCCTATAAATGATGCTACAAGTAAAACGTTTTGCAGCGTTGTAGCAAATATATTGATTATTTTGGCCACAAGTGAAATCATTATTGAAAAATCATTATTATAGGTCGCGTAAAATTAAATGTAAATTTCCTATATTTATTCCTGATCCCATCGTTCGTTTTCCAATATTTTTGCGAATGTCAAGTATGACAAGAACAGGGTCGCCTGCGCCAAGCCTCCAAATTCCCCAAAAATCTAGATCAAATTCCCCAAGTTTGGGGAGAACAACATTCCGATTCCCCTGAAATTCCCCACAAAATTAGTTTGTTTCAGGGTATTATTCTGTTGTTTTTCTTGTAAATTAAGCAGTAATTTTAATTATATCGAATTAGATGTTTAAATTAATACTTTTTATTTTTACAATTAAAAGGTTTATAAATAACATACTAGTTCATTTAAACAAATGAGTCGTTGTAGCACATTAATAAGTAATAATTCATGACCAAAACAAGAAATTAGGAAATAAGGGAAAACGATATTGTAGTCAAATTCATGGAAATAATATAAACACAACTCGAGTCTCCTTGACTTGAGTCGGGGCTCCTTGTCACATGTCACCCAATACTTGCGATAAAAGTTATAAAACAGCCATGGGTTCAATACCCTGAACACTGTTTGAAAAAAAAAATGTAAAATATATTAGCATGAAACAAGATTTTTAATTAATGAAATCTCTTCCATATATTCAAATTGATCCTGCGTGACATAACCTCATCATTTGTCCAATTGGTGTCATTCAGATCGCACCTAGTAAATTCCCAGGTCATATTATAATTAGAGAATAGAAGCAAGTTATGTAAATTGAATCATTTTTCATTTTTAGCCTAATATGTCAAAATGCCCGCATTTTCCCCACAAACTATTATTGTCAATCCCCACTTAATCCCCAATCGACTTCAAATTCCCTGCGATTTGAGGGATTCCACACAAATGGGCATCGCTGGATAAAGAAGTAAATCGAAATGTAAATGGTTTTGATTAGACGGGAGAATCACCGGTTAAAAATTGTACTGGTTTTTTACCGGTACTAAAAATACTGGAGTTCTTTTTCTAAGGCATCCTTACTCTATAATTTTTTAAAAAAAATGTATACTCTGTGGCATTGACAAAAATGTTGTAAGTGATGTACCAATCTGATTTGTTCGGTAATCGAACAATCGTTTACGCTTAAATTCTATAATCAATTATTGTATACTTCTCTTTATATAAAAACATTTATTTTTTATAAGAAAGCAGTCAACTGGGTTACGTATCAATCTTCAAAAGCATTAAGATAGGATAGAGTACCTGTTTTTACGAAATATACATATTTTTACAAAGATAAACTTTTTGAATCGGTATTACGCGCAGCTACACTCTCAATTTGAACTAGTATATACGGACGACCAGTGTCGTGGCACTGGAATTGCCTCGGGATTATGCTGAGTCTATATCATTTCAGTGCCACATTTAATTTTTAATTATATATTATTTGCCGTGTATTTTGTGTCGCTGAATAAACGTTTTCCTGCCTTTCTTAATAATCATGGAGATGCTTGAATATAAAAATGCCACAAACGGTAACCCATCTCAGACCAACGATGCCAATAGGTGCTTAACCTTGGTACTTGGTAACCACTAATAAATTAACAAATAAACATGATACTGTGTGTTCAAAATCTACCTTCTTAGGTATTTTTGTAGAATAAGGGTCGATTATTTTTAAGAATCAACTACATATTGGATTTTGATTTCATGAACGATTATCACTGATTGTTCTAATAATCGATTTATTATAATCAATTAAGCCCATCACTAAATTTTATATTCTTTGATTTGATTGTTTCTCGTGTTTCTCGGATATTTCTCTTAGATTGATTTTATAATAAAATTTGTGTCAGTCAGGAACACGGAACACAATTATTATTATATTGCATAGGGAATAGTAACCCGAACCAGCTTTTAAAACCTTTGTACACTAGCTTTTGATAAAAATAAATATACCACATGAAGAACATTTAACTAACTGGAATAAAATGGTATGAGATGTATATTATTACTGATCATCCTTAAGAACAGTTTTAATCGTGGAGTATTGGTTTAATAATAATAACTAACTGCTATCTTGTTTTCAGGAGCCAGCCAATACCGGTACCAGTTCACCTGGTTTGATTGGTTCAGCGCCGCTTATCCCCCCGCCAATGTTGGGCGGGCTGCCTCCACCTATGCCGCCTGCTGTAGCCATGCCCCCAGTGCCTGGGATGCCACCAAATATGGCTTCTTTGCCACCACCGATGGGTTTTCCTCCCATGATACCACCATTTTCCATGCCTCCTCCAGGATTTCCAGCTTTTAAGCCAGTAAGTAGGAAAGTTCTTATTGATATTGTCATACTTATTACATTCCATTTATAACTATTACCTATTTACTAGTAAAATAACAAGTACACTCTAAATCTATGTATCTATATCATCACGCCAGATCCCTTGCGGGGTACGCAGAGAGAACAGAATTCCCACAGGTTCTTTCCTTACATACGTCTCTGACTTCCTCTATTCTCCTAGTTCGTCTCATACATGCTCGCCGGTTACAGACTCTTGACTTGTCCTTCACAAAAGAAATGGTCTCTTTGCTCATTGTAAATAGTACTCTATATTTTTTAATACAGTTATAGTATAATTTTTGTAGGATTTGAATGCACCAGCACCAGATGTCGCACCAATGGCTAACCAGAGCAGCCCTTGGTCTGAACACAAAGCTCCTGATGGTAGAACTTATTACTACAACTCTGTTACTAAACAAAGCCTTTGGGAGAAGCCTGATGACCTAAAAACTGCTGCTGAGGTATGTTATTATTATTATAGCTTTTTCACCCATTCAGTCTTACTGAATGGTCCCTGCAAGGGTATAAGCCTCCTCCATCCTGTTCCACTTTCTCCTGTCCTGGGCGACGCTCATCTAGTCCCTACCGGCTTTTTTGATAAGGTATATATTAATACATAAATCATTTTTAAAGTTGGGTTACGGAGAAGAAATTAATTTACTGTAGTAACTTATGTGGCCAATACCTCAAATGTACTGTTTAACCTAAGTGTGTGTGTGTGAATGATGTACGCTGTTGGCCGCGAGGCCTTTACAGCTTCACCGGACTAAAAGGCGAGCGTGCAACCACTACGCTCTAGCCAGCCAGAAGGGCAAGAGGCGACATACTCGCACAATTCTAGACTCTGGACTTATAAGGGAATTTTACTTTTTTTTTGTATATACAGTGGAAACCTTCACTTAGGTCAAAATTTCAGTCAATTTCGGCTGAAGGATTGGCCATAGGTGGCTTAATGCAGAAGTTCCGTCGAATTCTAGTGCCGGATTATTGGACGTGCCAAACTACTGAAGTGCCCGATTAGTGAGACTCTACTATTATGTTTGTATACGTATGTATACAATCTGTAGTATAACTACTCTAATGTTTATATATCAACTTAAAATCAGTGAATTTTATCCTAGAAAAAAGCACATCTCTGGAAGGAACACAGGAAGGAAAACTCAGTCCTCATGATATATCAGTTTAAGATAAAAACATGTTAAGATAACAAAATTTCAACACATTATGGGTTAAGTTCATATTAGAAAATGATTAATTTTTGTTTAGATTCCAAATGTTAACCTAACTCATTTTCTAATGCTATTTTTTTTCTATCTATCTATATCATCACACCAGATCCCTTATTTTTTTGTTGTTGTTTATTTATACAGAAACTTCTATCTGCGTGCGTATGGAAAGAGTATACAACAGATGCTGGAAGGGTGTATTATCACAACATTGAAACTAAAGAGTCCAGTTGGATCATCCCCAAAGAACTGCAAGACATCAAAGATAAGATTTCTGCCGAGGAAGCTGCACAGTAATCCTTATTTTTATAATATGTATTTTTTTTTACACTCTGACCACTATAATTTTTTTCTCATACAATGGGTAGTGACAGTTCTAAGTGCCAAAGGTAATTTATATTTAATTCAATGGTATTAAGGTATAAAACTATAAGTATAGAAACGGGTTATGCACTCTTATTGCCATTGAAGAAAGTATATAAATTTCCTTGACACTTACAACTGTCACAGTATGCTTCCTTCATGAAAAATACTATAGACCAAGTAAAGAGACGACGGCTATGTCTATTGTAGAGGTTGTATTCTTCCAATACCGTATCTTTTGTAAATTATCTTTTTTTTTGGCTAACAGAGTTGCAATGAATGCTGAGATGCCACCAGGAGAGGTACCACTTCCTGCTTCCCCATCATCAGCACCATCCTCCAGCTCTGCCATGGATGAAGCGATGGCCAAAACTCTTGCATCCATTGATCCATCTCTTGCTAATTCAATACCCATACCAGAAGAGAGTAAGTCAAAAACATTTGATTCAACTCAAATAACCATGTACTAAATTCTAGTAGTGTACCTAAAAAAGTTTTTTTTTTTTTTAAAAAAAACGGTTTAAAAGTGTTATTTTCTGTGTTAAATAAAAAGCGATTAAGTAACAACTATTTATTAATTCACTGTAATAAAGATTATAGATGTGCTCCGAGTGACTTTGGAGCACCTGGCGATCACGAGGTCCTGAGTGCTAGGTCATGCAAATATTTTTTTCTACCGGAAACCGTTAATGCGTGTTTAGAATCTGAAATTGCGCTTAGTATAAACGCAAAACTCGTTCGCAGCTTATTCCATTGGCACCTCTGCCAATGGAATAAGCTGCGAATATAAGCAGGGCAACATTAAATAATTTACCTTAAAATTTGTACTACACTGATATTATTACAAAAAAATTGTATCACATTCATTATTTCCGAGCTGTGCTGCGCTAGTTGACGGCTGGCTGGCGGAGCAGGTGTCTGTCGATCTGTTCTCTCGCCACGCACGTGCATGTGGAGATGAAGCAATTCCGTGAGGATATATTATACCATAAATACTATTTTTGTTTTTTTAGGTAAGCCGGAAGAATTGAATGTGCCACCGCCTGGTATAAATGCTGATAATATTGAACCACCGTCCGAATTGCAGTACAAAGATAAAAAGGAAGCAATTGAAGCTTTCAAAGAACTGCTGAAAGATAGGGTAAGAATTGTATAATTTTCATATTATAAGGTTTTACAAGTTATTTCGACCGTTCATCCATCAAATAAGACACCATCTATTTGGTCATGGTAAAAGTCTTCCCCATACCAACATCCTTTCACTTTCGCATTTTATATCTGTTTCTTCATTCTAATTCTGTCATTTACTGGAGCGGTATCCTATCTTTACACAGATACTTTTTTCATGCCTACACGCTCTCTTACGCTGTTGTAACACGGTAACTCGGACATTTTCGATAGGGCTCGAAATTGTACCGCTTTATTCTGTTTCCACTTCATATTTTGACCTTGGGACGAAGGCTTTATTGTAAATGGCCAGCTAAGGTTTATAGCAGTCACAGTTCAGGCTTTGAAGTAGGTTCCCCATCACACGATTCACTCTATTCAGAGGTGTCCGATCCTTACTAAAAGCGCACCCAAGATAACTTGTGCACTTGACCCAGCACATTTATAGTTTGTGAATAATCCCTTCTTTATTTCTAGAGGTTTTAGTTGTGATTGCAGTCTATAACAAGTGTAATATGAAGGCGACAGTATTTTCATATACATCGAAATAATGCTGTTAGCAAAATGTTTAAAAGTTTGATTGGAATAGATTTAGTTCAAAAACAGAAATGTAAGCATTCTTTGAATTCGTTTTTTTTTCAGAATGTACCCTCGAATGCGACTTGGGAACAATGCGTCAAAATAATTTCTAAGGATCCTCGTTATGCCACGTTTAAAAAGTTGAACGAAAAGAAACAAGCCTTCAATGCATACAAGACACAAAAGTTAAAAGACGAAAGGGAAGAACAGAGGTAGATATAAAAATAATGTGTTTTCGTATTAAAATTAAACTCATTTACTTCAGTGAGTAGAGTAACTGTTAGTATGGAGATTTAAAGTTAAATCATTGGTTTGAAAATTTTCAGGTTAAAGACTAAAAAGAATCGAGAGAGCTTAGAAGAGTTCTTGTTAAGCTGCGATCGCGTGACTTCTCTAACGAAATATTATAAGTGTGAAGAAATGTTCAGTAATCTGGAGGTAATTAGCATATGTACTCTGTATACTAAGTTAACGCCTCCGTACCAAGTTTCTATAAAAAAAAATCAGCCGTGTTAGTATGAAGTAACAGACATAGAAAAATTTAAAAAACACGTGCTTGGGTTTTATTATGGTGCAAATAGCCATATGAGCTTTTTTGTTTGTTAGTATTCCCGTGCTGATATCGTACTCGCGACTATTTGATGAAGCAAGTTGAGCGATCTACGTTTTAACGAATAAATCAAGCCGCCCTCGTTTTGCAAAAGTCAACTTTAAAATTAGTCCATTTTTGTTTAGAACAAATTTTAAAATTTACCCAGGCCTTCAGTCTCCTCTGCATAAAGACCGAATTCGCAGAAATAAACGGCTTTTTTTAGCCAAAATAAAATTGATATCTTATGGCCTTCACGCAGGTCGATAAAACATCGGTAGTATCGACATGATCTAGTGTATAAATAAAATATCTTGTAATATTATTTTATGACGATTATACTTTCATATTAAGTTTCATTAAAACCCGTTTAAGTATGAAGAAATAATAGCTATCCTGCAGGAGCTGTGCAGTTATTCAGAATAAAAAGTGGTATGTTTATTATTTTACGAAGTAAGACACCTTCATATTAAATTTAATTTCTCATATTTATTTTATTATGAACTAGCTGTTACTCGCGGCTACGCACGCGTTTATTTGGTAATTTGACATAGGTAGACCGGCATTTTCGGGAAGGACACATCCTGGACTTAAGACATCTCCATACTAAGTATCTTTAGAATCCGTTCAGCTGTAATGGTATGAAGAAATATAAACTATCACGCAACAATCCTTTCGCATGTTTTCCTTCAAGAAAAGTTAATTTAAAGTTTCGTGTCCGGGTCATTCATCGTTAAAGAGTTCACTCCCGAAAAGACAATGTTGACTGCATCATCGGTTCATGCTAGAAATCATATCTAAGTATCTAAATCAAATGTGTATAAACAATTTTGATCGCGTGCTATTAACCACCGATGAGTTTCTCGTGAGGAGACGAACCTGAGTCCAATATCAGTTCATGGAGTAGTTCATGTGTGGGGAAAATCACACATCTTAACGTAACATTGCAGCTCAAGACTAACAATAATAAAAATACTAAAGTTTTATGGTTTATCGCACAATAATCCCGGATTGCTTCATTTTTGCGGGAGAAAAAGTATTTAATATTTAGGTAGGTAGTTAGGTTAGAAATCCGTGCGGCAGTTTTTGCATGATTGAAACACAAAGAGACAGACAGATAATAATTTAAAAAAAAATAGTTTTAGCCTCTATATCGGTACAAATAAAAATTTTCAAAAAGTTAGTTTTATTTTATGTATATAGATTTAGAATAATGGTGTGTAGCACTAATCACCGTTTTTTCGTAATTTTTAAATACTAAACTATTGTGGTAACTAAATTTTCTAGATATGGAGGTGTGTTCCTGAATCCGACCGAAGGGATATATTTGAAGATTGTATATTTACTATTACTAAGAGAGAGAAAGAAGAGGCTAAAGCTTTAAAAAAACGTAACATGAAGATGCTGGCACAGGTACAACAACTTACGGCCTACGCTTCAACCTAGTTGTATGATACAAGTATGTTAATTTGGCAAATAATCAATACCATTTGTAGGTTTTGGAGAACATGAGCGAAATCACATACAGCAGTACTTGGAGTGAAGCTCAGGTGCTTCTGTTAGAAAATTCCGCATTCAAAAATGACGTCAGTTTATTAGGCATGGACAAGGAAGATGCACTTATTGGTATGTTCTATTCACATTCACTTGTTTCACCTTAGTAAAACCTACACACCATCACGCTAATATTCCCCAAGGCGGGGTGGCAGAGGTTTACTGAGTACACCACTTAGTAAAACCTGTTATTTTTTTGTGGTTATCAAATACTTATTAAAGCAAATATTGACAAATAAACAATCAACATTAATCATGGTGACTTATTACCATCTTATTGAATAAAATACCATGCTCACCTAATAAAAAATATTTTTATTTTTAGTATTTGAACAGCATATTCGAAATTTAGAAGCGGAATACTTACAAGAAAGAGAGCAAGTCAAAAAAAGAAATAAAAGGCAACAAAGAAAGAATAGAGACAACTTCTTGGTGAGATATTTATTTGAAGTATTTACGCTATACATATATATTTCTTATTTAGCAGTTATATTTTGTGGTATTTACTGTCATAAAATTTCATGAGACATCGCTACAAAATGAATTTATTAAAAACTTATGTTCTGTTCATTGCAGGTTTTACTGGATACTTTGCATGAAGAAGGAAAACTCACTTCAATGTCCCTTTGGGTGGAGTTGTATCCCGTAATATCGGCCGACATGCGTTTCTCTGCTATGCTTGGTACATTTTCTAATTTTAATGTAACGACATTAGATGCATGTTTCAAGTTAGGTGTTGAATAAATCAGTATATTATTTAATTTTTATACAATACATTGCCAGTTATGCGATATCTGTAATGATGCCATAAATGCGTATACATTTCTTGACTTCAACAAGCAATAATTAATCGGTAGACGTTTTGGCGGGAAGTCGAAGAGTGATTTCGTCCATTGGTTTTAATATCCCAAAACTTTTGTTATTTCGAATAATAATGTGTAATGTTGGTGGAATATTAATCATTATGTGTTCTTATATGTGCATGAGTGAAGGTAATTGTAACAAAGTGATAAAACGTTCCTTTTCGACTTCCCTCAAAACGGCCGTCGCAATTGGTATGTGAAGTATCCATCGCTTTCCTATCCAGGGTGGGGTACTTCATCAATTTCATTATCATCGTCGTCATCAAGTTCATCGGGGAATTGAATTAATTTATACAAACATGATTATGTATCTCACTGGACACTGGCAAAATGCACTTAAAATTAGTGTGAATCCATAATTTAAAGAAGATTAATCGGAACTAAATCAGTATCACATTAAATTTAATTCTTTCAGTCATTGCTAGTATGTTATACTGACTGCTTCGTTGGACTAGTGACAAAGCGCATCGCTTAGTGATCATGAGGTCCTGGGTTCAAATCCTAGATCGGACAAATGTAGTTTTTTCCCAGTATAAGTCCGGAGTCTTTGTGTCCGGTGTATGGCAATAGGCTCGCCGCCTGATAAATGGGACCTAACATCGTCGGTGAAAAGTGGGTGTACTCAGTATACCTCTGCCACCCCCGCTTGGGGAATATAGGCGTGACATTGTTATACTGACACGAAAAATTCCTACATATGCAGGTCAAAGTGGCTCTACGCCGTTGGATTTATTCAAATTCTACGTCGAAAATCTGAAAGCTCGCTTTCATGATGAAAAGAAGGTTATCAAAGAAATATTAAAAGAAAAGAGCTTCGATGTCAAACCCGACACGTCATTTGAAGAATTCGCTACTGTTGTATGCGAAGACAGCAAATCAGCCTCTTTGGATGCCGGCAATGTTAAGCTTACTTACAATTCTTTGCTGGAAAAGGTTAAGTGAATAATTTTTTTATTATATTAATTTCTGCCCGCGACTTAGTCCGCGTGGACTTAAGACAGGAACCTTAATCCAGGTAATGGACCATCTTTGTGCCAAATTTCATGCAAATCCATTCAGCCGTTTTTGCGTGATCGAGTAACAAGCATTTAAACATACAAACTTTCACATTTATGATATTAGTACGAAGTAGGATTATTTCCATTACTCTTTTACCCGTGTAGTGCCGAGGCCCGTAGTCTCTACTAACTACCATGTAGTTACTAAGTAGTAGAATAGTACCGCTACCATTTCCTATGGATGTATAAAGTAACTAAAAGAGTAAATGTTGATTGATCAGCCTTTAACGTCAATGGGATATTTTATTTTTTATATAATATGCACATAGCAGATAGTCTCCGTAACCGGCGAGTGTGTATGAGACGAACTATGAGAGTGGAGGAAGCCAGAGAGGTGTGTAAGGAGAGAACCTGTTGGAACTCTGTACTCTCTGCCTACCCCGCAAGGGATCTAGCGTGATGATATAGATTGATAGATAGAGCAGATATTCATTTGACAACGACGAAACATTGAATTCACATACACTTAATTATTCGTGGGTCACACAGAGATTTGCTCCGTGCGTACATCAAACCCGCGAATACTCGAATCAGTGGGCGGAGCTTACACTCTTAATCGCTGGTCTAAGCCGTCAAATTATTGTATAAGATGTTTGGTTTCATTTGAGTGAAACCTCGATGTTTGTATGTTATGTTTGGATGGTTATATAACATTCATTTTATTAAAATTGCGTCGTTGGTCTAGTGGCAAAGCGCATCGCTTTGTGATCACGAGGTCCTGGGTTCAAATCCTAGGTCGGACAAATGCAGTTATTCTAACGAAAAATTCCCAGTATGAGTCCGGAGTCTGGAATTGTGCCCGGTATTTGACAATAGGCTCGCCCCCTATTACACGGGACCTAACATCGACGGCGAAAAGTAGGTGTGCTCAGTACATCTCTGCCACCCCCACTTGGGGAACATAGGCGTGCAGGTAAAGTAGAACTGTAGGAAAAGTATCATGATGATAGTATAATCTCGCCAATTCTTTCTATGAATGTTTATTTATATTTTATTTTATTTACTGAATTTCAGGCTGAGGCTAGAAATAAAGAAAAAATCAAAGAAGAGTCCAAGGCACAAAAGAAGGTCGAGAGCGCGTTTAAATGGGCCCTCAGTGACGCTAACATTGACCATCAACTTACTTGGAACGAGGTTAAGGAAAAACTCGACCTGAACGCACCGGAATTTGCGGCCGTTCCTTATGAGGAAGATCGCATTCGAATATACAAGGTAATACAGATCCCCACAACCCCTATATCCTTGCCTTGGCAATCTACTATACGTAGTCGGCGACGAGTGAAAACCTCGCAAGTGTCTAAAACGAAACGCACACACCGACAGTCTTGCAGTCTCCCATTTCAAAATTACACTTTTATGTTGACCAGATTTGCATTTTCAGTTATATATGGCCTGGTAAACTATTTATCTATATCATCACGCCAGATCCCTTGCGGGGTAGGCAGAGAGTACAGCCTTGTAAACTATTATACTGAATTTGGGTACCTCAAGTTAGGCGATACGAGTTTTTTTAACTATCTATCTATATCATAACGCCAGTTCCCTTGCGGGGTAGGCAGAGAGTACAGGGTTCCAACAGGTTCTCTCCTTACAGACATCTCTGGCTTCCTCCACTCTCATAGTTCGTCTTATACACGATCGCCGATTACGGAGACTCTTGACTTGCCCTTCAGATAAGACGGTCTATTTGGTCATTGTAAGATAGTCTAGGTCTTCCCCGGTACCTATATCATTCCACTTTTGCATTGTATATCTGTTTTGTCATTCTTTCTTCTGGTTCTTTATTAACTATACTAAAAAAAAAACTATTTACGAGGTTTTCACACGTCGCGGACGATATATAGAATATTAATGTAGTCCGTTTATGTCTCTTAAAATAGGAAATACAACATTGCAATAATTAAGTACACTATGCACATAATGCATTTCACTCTTCTTATTCCTCTATTTACAGGATTTCCAACACGAACAAGAAGAAAGTTGCATGCATTATCATCATCCGAAACCGCGCAAATCAAAGCGTTCTAAGAAGAAGAAACGTTCCAACTCCGCTTCTCTAGTTTGTATTTTAAAACTACTTTTAACTACTCTATTTTACTACTCTATTTTGCAGAAAGAGACTATTTTCTCATTTCACAGAAATGGCCACTAAAATAATTTTACTAATTTGCCAGGGAAAAGACACATATATAAACTGCGTCTATCCACATCTCTTTCGTACTTCAAAGTAAGATTAATATAAGCTTTGTGAAAGTGATTAAAAGAGGAAAGGACATTGTCCTTAATTGCCCCAGTTCCAACAAACATTTGGCACATGCTATCATTACTTATCTAGTTTATTAAAATATTGGCAAATATCCGTATCTAACGAACAATTTGCAATCTAAAACTAATATTTTAAGGTATATTAAGTATTTGTATCGAAGTCGCAGACATCTTTACTAAATATCAACACACGCAATATAACCTCATATGAATTAATGGCTACTGAATTATAACCTCAAAATCTAATACTTTTTGTGCAATATTGCAATTCCCCCGCTTGTCCGTTTAATAATAAATGCCTTAACAGAATTTTTGGGTGATTTGAAATCATACAAGTATTTTTTCATTGCTGTTGGTTCTGGGGCAAATCATGTATGGGCACAGAACAATGTCCTTTTCATTCTGCGTTTGTTACTCGTTCCATGAAATCTGTTATTATAATATAATATTTACAGTCGAAGTCCCGATCGCCATCGCCCGTTGCAGCGGTGCGGTCGCCGTCACCCGCGCTGAGTCACGGCACGTGGTCCTCAGACGAAGGCCGAAAACATAAGAAGTCTAAAAAGAAGCATCGTAAACATTCCCCTCCGCCTGTAAGTATTACTCCTAGTTTATATTCAACCACTTGTAGGAAGCGCGAGCTGTTCCTTTATGTAAAATACTGCCATCCTTAAAATAACGTTGCTACTACTAGCGCAGACACTCCTACCGACATTGGCACAGCCCGAGCCTACTTTTCTCGAAAGCGTACGGATTTGCGGCGCGAACACGAGTGTGTGTTCAATTTAGGGTAGGTTTTAACAATTACGGAGTAAATTTTGAGGAAAAAATGTAGATATCGAAGAGATCAAATCCAAAACAGTAAAGAGAATAACACATAGAAATGAGGATAGAGAGAGAAGGAGAACATAAATGTGAGTGAATATCATAAATGATTTTAATTTATATGACCACTATAATTTTGGGGAAACAATATTTCATGTGGGAAAACTTCCTAAACACAAAAGGAAACATGTAGAATGCTACCTGGGCCAGTGTACTTTAATAGGCTCGAATTAGAATACAAAGTGAGTTTATATCAGAAATATAAACTCTCGAAGCGCTTGTAGCGCGATGGTACTGCAGTGATTGTAGCAATAGGGAATATGCGTGTATTTTTTTTATATTTTTATACGATAGATTACATCAATACATAACTGCAAAAAAATTTAAGCGTCAAAAACTAAATGAAAAGGGCACAAAAAAAATGTTGAAGATAGCAAACAGATAAGAGCACTTTAAACGCCCGCTATTTTGGCGCGCTGGGCGTGACGTCAAAGTCTATAATAACAATCAAT
Organism: Phalera bucephala; assembly: GCA_905147815.2. NCBI lineage: Eukaryota > Metazoa > Arthropoda > Insecta > Lepidoptera > Notodontidae > Phalera > Phalera bucephala. Next base: position 22,464,096 of record LR990613.1, on the reverse strand, counting down.
TAGTGAACAGCTGTAGAAGTATTTTATTCTGTAATTTATTTTTATTTTGTATTTTGCGACTATTTTACAATGGAACAACAATATGTTGTGCCTAGGTGTAAAAATACAATAAGAAATGCACCCGATAGGTGCGGTAGTAGAATAATGTCTATACTAAAATTTTGTCAATGTGTAAATCGACAACAAAAAATAACAATAAAAATAACTCAATAGCAAACATCCAATAAATATGCACTTGTTGACATTTGTATAGTAGACTTTGGCGTCATATTCGATCTGACCAATAGCGTGGCGTTCCAGCTACTTTGAATTTCCCACTCATTTTTTGTACTTTCAATAATTATTTTCTTAATAAAAATGTAATGTTATTATAAAAATATTGGTATAGACATTATTCTAATGCGATAAAGTTTGTAAAAAAAAATAATTGACCCTTATTTGAATTTCACGCATATTTTCCTATTGCCAAAGTTAAGCACCATTCAGCTAGGTCAGTCTGTTATGGCTGACTGTTTGTGACATTACCATTTTTGAGAGTTACCTTGGGTCCGAAGGCACGTTAAGCCGTCATGCATAAGCAGTCATGTGGTAAGACAAGTTTGAAGCCTTATGGGCCATTTGATAAGTTCTAAGTTATCAACAGCTGGGTGGTACTGGGTCGTGGTAGAATTACCACGACCCAGTACGTACGTTATATTCATGACCCTTTTCTCTCACCTCAATATGTGAGGCCTTTGCCCAGCAGTAGGATACTATAGAGTCGTATGGAAATATAGGCTATGCCAGTCCGGCAGTGGTTGATTACTTGGTATAATAATTAATATAAAGTTGATAGTTGATAAATATAAAGGGGTTGATTACTTGAAGTATTACTTAACAACACAACCATTAAGCCTTCATCACATCATATATCTTCAATACCTTTGAATAACTATACGCTTTATTGCGATAACTTTATAAAGTCTGTATAGTACATTAGCTCTCTTAACGCAAAAAGTTCTAAGATCGTACGAATTCTATTACATATTGAACTTAAAATAGTTATCACAATAATGGGTAGGTATGGTACAGTAAAGGCTTTATTCAAGAAGCGATGGACGGGCACCATTCTATGTTTCACCAAAATTATTTTAAAACATACCACTTAAGGGGCTACTGCAAAAACGTGTTTTTGTACTCGCATATAATTCAAGAACTATATGGATTAGAAACTTAAATTTAAGAAATATGATGTTTGACTATATTTTAGAACCAAACGAATTTTTCACGATAGGAAAAATTTAGTTATCTCTATTGCTTTACATTAATTTAATTCCGACGCGAAACGCATTAGCATTAGTCAATAGAAATTATTTAAAAACATAGCGAATAATTGTAGCAAAGCTCTCGTAAAGCAGTTTTTTATTTCATAGTCTAGTTTTTTTAGAAAATCTATCTATCTATCTATCTATAACCTCACGCCAGATCCCTTGCGGGGTAGGCAGAGAGTACAGAGTTCCAACAGGTTCTTTCCTTACATACCTCTCTGGCTTCCTCGACTCTCATAGTTCGTCTCATACACGCTCGCCGGTTACGGAGACTCTTGACTTTTCCATCAGATAAGACTCGGTTTATTTGGTCGTGGTAAGATAGTCTAGGTCTTCCCCGGTACCTGCATCCTTCCACTTTCACATTGTATATCTGTTTTGTCATTCTTTCCTCTGGCATTCTTTCTATATGCCCGAACCAACGGAGCATGCCCTTTCTCATCTTTACACCGATACTATCTTTCATACCTACTCGCTGTCTTACTATGCTGTTGCTAATGCGGTCGGTCAGCTTCACTCCGCACATCTTCCGCAGAGCTCGCATTTCTACCGCATTTATCCTACTTTCATTCTCCTTCTTACATACCCAGCTCTCGCTACCATATAACAGCGTTGGGACAAGAACTCCGTTATGTATGGCCAGCTGCGCCTTAGGGCTTAAGTGCCGGCTCCCGAGTAGCTTTCCCATCGCACCATTCACTCTGTTCCCTGCACTCACTCTTCTCTCTATGTCAGCGGTGTATTTCCCATCCTTACTGAAGGCGCATCCAAGATATACAAACTCATTCACTTGCTCCAGCACATCGTTACCAACCACAATCCTTACATTCGTTCTGGTTTCTTCCCTTTCAAAACCATAATCTTGGTTTTCTTCACATTCAAGTGTAAGCCATTGATCATGCAGTCGTCTTTCATAACTGTGACTAGTGTTGGCAGATCAGTGGCTGTTGGCGCTATTAAAACCGCGTCATCTGCATAAAGTAGATGGTTTACCACTAAGTCACCCATTTGTACACCTTCATTCATCGCTTTCAGTCTTTGAAGACTTTTGTCCAGATATATTATAAACAGTCTAGCGGACAACACGCAACCCTGCTTGACGCCGATTTTAACGTCAAACCACGGTGACCTGTTACCACCCACCCGTACGCATGCCTTGCAGTCCACATAAGTGGACTGGACGGCTCGCAACAGAGTGCCATCTATACCATACTCTGGCAAAATGTCCCAAAGTCTCTTTCGCACAACTCTGTCAAATGCCTTCTCCAGATCTACAAAACCGCAGAAAACCTTCCGGCCCAGTGCCAGATGCTTCTCTACGATGTTGCGGAGTGAGAAGACTTGATCCGAACAGACCTGAAACCCCCTTGTGCCTCGCACAACATTCCATCGGACTTCACGCGCATTCTCCGTTCAATAATTTTACGTTCAATAATTTTACCGTACACTTGTTATTTTTTTTGCACATACGTCGTGTATTTTCGAGCGCGCGCTCAATATGTCCGTCCCTTATTATTCCTTTGTAAAGTAATTGCATCACTGTCACTCTCCCAGTCGACAAATTGTCGATCGCGGAAGGCATTAATAAGAAGTGAGCTTATTGACTGTTTGCTAATCGTTAAAGATTTCACTTGCATTTTACAAACATCCATAGAAAGAATTGGCGAGATTCTACTATCATCATGATATTATTCCTAGAGTTCTACTTTACCTACACAGGTAAAAAAATATAATATAATTAACACTGTCACGCCTATTCCCCAAGCGGGGGAGGCAGAGATGTACTGAGTACCCCCACTTTTCGTCGACGATGTTAGGTCCCATCTAATAGGGGCGAGGCTATTGCCATATACCGGGCACGATTCCAGACTCCGGACTCATAGGAAATTTTTGTTAGAAAAACAGAATATACATGTAATATAATGAAGTTGATTCAATTGTCAGAAATCGCCGACCCCAGAAGAAGGTGGCATAACGGATGATGAACAGTTGCGACCTAAGAGCAAGAAAACCAAACGTAGCGCGCCCAGCAGCCCCGAGGACGAGCAGCAGATTGAACATACGCATAAACCTAAGAAGAAGAAGGACAAAAAAGATAAGAAAGAAAGGTATTTATTATAATCATCCCTGACTATTATAACTGTTGCCATTGTTGGCGGTCATAGACATATCTTTTGGACTGCGGCCAAAACCGTAACTAACGCTGTCATTAAGTGAAATGTCACTTCAAGTCAGTCGCAGACTTGCCGTTAGCTATAAAATTTACCCAAATTTTTTTAAAATTAGAAAATTTCTCTGGAAGTAGGAAAAATGTACTAAATGGTAACCTTGATTTCACACCGACGCCTTCTGTCAATGTCATCCACGTTTCAAAATATGCTCTATCTATATCATCACGCCAGATCCCTTGCGGGGTAGGCAGAGATTACAGAGTTTGAACAGGTTCTTTCCTTACATACCTCTCTGGCTTCCTCCACTCACCTAGTTCGTCTCATACACACTCGCCGGTTACGAGACTCTTGACTTGTCCTTCAGATAAGACTCGGTCATGGTAAGATAGTCTAGGTCTTCCCCGGTACCTACATCCTTCCACTTCCACATTGTTTGCCAAGATATCTTTGTCGCAGTATACCCATATTTTGGTCTACTTTTAGTACCTTTTCTAGATAGGGTGGGGTACTTCGTCACCGTTCTCATCAAGTTCATCAGGGGGCTGAATTAATTTAGAAAATCACGATTATGCATCTCACTAAACATCGGAAAAATACACTTAAATCATTGTGAAGCCATAACTTAAAGAAAAGTTTGAGTTCATTAATAGGGATTAGGAAGGGAAGTGGAGTTTTGGCGGGAAGTCGAAGAGTGATGTCAATTTGTCTTAGTTTCCAAAACTTGTGTTATTTCGAATAATAATGTGTAATCTTGGTGGAATATAAACCATTATGTATTCTTATATGTGCATGAGTAAAAGTAATTGAAACAATGTGATAAAACGTGCCGTTTCGATTTCCCTCAAAACGGCCGTCGCAATTGGTATATAAAGTATCCATCGCTTTACTATCCAGGGTGGGGTACTTCATTGATTCCATTATCACCGTTCTGATCAAGTTCGTCAGGGAGCTGAATTAATTACGAAAATCACAATTATGTATCTCACTAAACATTGGCAAAATACATAACTTAAAAAAGAAGAAGAAGAGTTTTAGTTTATTAATCGGGATTAGGAAGGGAAGTTTTCTAAAAACCGTAAAACGTGGGTTAAGTGAGGTCGCGTGCGCGCAGGTCGGGCGGGTCGGGCGGCTCCACGGCGTGGAGCGACGCGGAGCTGGAGTCGCGGCGCGCGGCGCTGCTGGCGCAGCTGCACGAGCACGAGGCGGACTGACGCCGCGTCACGCACGTGCACATCTTCAACGACTACCCGCGCGCCGCACCGCACGCGCACACCGATGCCGGCGACGACGAGCCCTCCCCATCCGAGGAATCTTCTTAATTATACGTACTCACACTTCTATGTAGTGCGCGATTTATAGTCGCCTAATTCAATATTATTATAAACAGAACTGCTTGTCGTTAGTTTTGTGATTAATATTGCTATGTAAGTATAGGCATTTTATAGTGCTCAAAGTACGGCTAGCATTTTATAATAATAAGTTTTCATCATATTGTTATGTATTCTGCCGCGAAGGACATTAAAGGTTCGATCAAATAGCCGACAGAAACGCTCGTCTATCTTCGGTCGTGACGTTTGTCGTCGCGCCGAGCGGGGCTGCGCTGTGTGGCGTGTCCCATACTTTTCGGTACACTGCAACTCCCCAAGCTGCGCCACCGTCGCGCTCCTGTCGCGCTGCGTCGGCTATGTGGCGAAACCTTAAAGATTCTGTCTCTTTTGTAGCATAGAATCTGTAAATTTAAAATGGTACTTATTTGTATCTCAATGTCCGACTTTTAAAAGAATAAAAATAGTTTTAATGAAATAAATAGTAAAAACTAGTGGTTATTTATCTTCGACAGCGTACGCATTGTGCCATGGTTGATTGCATATTGAAGCACAAACGAAATATTATGAAGAATTATAGTTCGGTTACCTTAATCGAAATTGTGGTATATGATGGTTTCTTTTTTCTTTACTTTAAATCATATGTGTACTAATTGTTTACTGTAACAAGAATATTATAAATCCAGTATAATAATATGTTAAATTGAGATAAATCAGTATAGACATGAAGAGAAATGTATTTTAATTGGGCCGCAAATCATCTGTGCCAAAGAGTCCCCAAGGCCAAGGCCCCAAGATCCCCAGGCCAGCTCTACCTACGTCATTTTATGAAACCTAGAATTTTGTGAGGGAATAGTCTAATACGAGGCATGCCTTTTAAGTTTTGTAGTTTGAAGAAAACAACACAACTAGAACCTTATAGTACTTTTCCATTCGCTCAAACCAGTTATTATAACATTTATTCCACTCTAAAGTAGGGGTTTTCAAAATAGCTGACTTGAAAGCGTCGACTGCTTCTTCACCGGACTGGAACCTTTGACCACGAAGACTTTACTTAATTTTAGGAAATGTTAAGAAATCGTTAGGGCTGAGGTCAGGACTGTATGGGGGATGGTCAAGAATTTCTACATTTTCCTGTTTCAAATACTCAATCGTTTGACGAGCGCTGTGTGAGGTTGCGTTGTCGTGGTGCAGGATGATGCGTCGCTTTGAGTTAGATTTTCGAAGTGCGGCGATGACTTGTGGTAGTCAAACTGTGGTATACCACTCTGCGTTAACCGTTCTACGATCTTCAAGTGCAATAGTCGCAACATGGCCGGTTTTTCCAACGAACGTGGCCACCATCTTCTTTGAAGTGCTTCGAGAACGAACAACTTTAGTCGGCTTTGGCTCGTCTTGAAAGACCCAGATTGTAGATTGTTGTTTGGAACCAGGGTCGTAGGCATAGATCCAAGATTCTTTACCACTGATGATGTCGTAGACGTGATTTGACTCTCCTCGGTTGAACCTTTGCAGAGTTTTCTTACACCATCTGACGCGGGCCGCCTTGTGATCGTCGGAAAGTAGATGCGGTATCCAACGGCAAACTAGCTTTCTCACACCAAGCGCTTCATGCAAGATCTTCTGAATGGTTGTCCCTGAGATGCCTAATAGAGCCTCTATCTCTCGATACGTCACATGACGATCTTCGAGAATTAGTTGTCTCACAGCAATGATGTTATCTTCCGTCCTTCGCGAGATTTGTCACTAACACTAGTATGTCCACGCTGGAATTCTAAATACCAGCGTTCGACAGTCCGCAGACATGGGGCTTCATCACTGAACACAGATGTTAGCTCTTCAAAACACTGAAGCCGTGTCAGGCCTCTTCTAAAGTTGTAGAAAATTATTGCACGAAGATTTTCCTTAGAAAGATTCATTTTCGTACGTAACCTGACAGATTCCAATCGACGCTGTGACTAAACAATAGCATTAATCCTAATACTTTCAACTGTTTTGAGATTCAAAATTTAAACACATTCGAATATAGAACAGTTCCAAATTCAAAATTGCCGGGAAATATGGAAACGACGGAACTTAAAAGGCATGCCTCGTATGTAGTTACGAAAGTATTCGTTTCCTTTAAGCCCGTGCCGTTGTAGTGGTAACAGGTACAAAATGTACATAAAAATGGTGCCAACATACGTCATAGTATGAAATATAAAACATATTCGAAGTGGTCAGACACTTTCCGTGGGGCCTTACTTCTGCAAGACACTTCAAAGGTCGTAAATCCGAGTGCCTATTTTCATAGAAATATATCTAGTCTGAGCATTCATTATAACATTTTTATTTTGTGATTTACTTTAAAAACCCCGAATTTTTAATTCTTTGAAAAATGTACTTAGTTCCATAAATAGGGTACATTCGCGTCACGCATAGGCGTGACGGTGTTTATTATATTTGATTTTCGTGTGCCTTCAGCGCGTGCTATTTATAGAAGTGAGTACATTTTTAAATGGGTATATATATATTCCCCAAGGGGAAGCAGCAGAGGAGTACTGTGTTTATCCACTTTTTGCCGATGATGTTAGGTCCCATGTAACAGGGAACGAGGCGAGGGGGCGGGGATGCGATGCGATCGTCCTGGGTTCAGGATTTGATCCCGGGACCTTGTAGTCGCAAAATACATTTCGATCGATTTGGATGTTGCTGGGTATGCTTCAACGTGACTTATTTGTCTGATCCTGGATTGACAGATTGACCTCGTGATCTCATAGCGCATTATTCGCCACTAGACCAATAATTCAATAATATTTGAAATTTATTTACAACACAATTGCAATTCGTTACCCAGTTCGCGAGATTGCGATATTGGTGACGAGGACGAGATTTGGGAACGACGGGAAATGTAGGTATATTATAGCTCTCCACAGTTCATGGCGATCTCAACGAGTACGTAAATATTAGCATATTAGCTTGTAATAAGAGTTTTTTTTGTTGTGTATGAAAGATCTATAGGCTGTTGGCCGAGGGGTCTTTACAGCTTCACGGGGCAAGAGGACGAGCGTGTAATAACTACGCTCCAGACCGAAGGGCAAGGGTCAACTAGCACAAGACAGACATACAGATTATATGGCACTTGCTGGTATGCCCGTTATGTTCCATCACCGGTACAAGTGTAGAGTTGAGCGCGGCTACGGATGGCGCGATTGAACTAGCCACTCATATAACGGGACAAATATGAACCATTGCGACGAAAACAGAACTAGCTGAAGCGCCCTCAAAGAGGAACGGCCTCGGCTTGGGCTGTAGCTATGAATAGGGCATATACTAAGTGTCTCGCCGTGGTCCTCCACCGGCCGCCGGGCAATGGATTCTTTAACCTCAACAGTATCGGTGTCTGAAAGGAGGGAGTAAGGACATTGGGAGGGTCGGTGGGAATATGCCGCCGGCGGCGATACGGCGATAAGAGGGTGGATTCAGGTGCGTAGTCAACGGCTACGATTAGGGGGCTTGAGTGATTAGACGTGTTCGCGTAAAAGCGGGTCGTAGCCTTTTTTATACAGGCGCGAATAGATTAACGAAGGGAAATCTTGGGGTAGAGACAGCCGAGCACGAAGGCGGCTTAGTTAGGGACTCGCTTCATATGCGGTCCGAAGGACATGTGCCATTTTGAGTGAATGAGAAAGCTATTGTAAAGTTGGCAACGTCGCCCTCTACGTGTGCTTGGTCTAATGTGACCTATCCTTAGGCCATAACAAATGCGCCCCGTCCATTTTAATGGTTCAAATATTAATAAAAATCGTTGTGAATACTGAAAATTATTTTATATAGTGAACTTGTATCGTGTTGTGCAGTGTTTTGTCCATTATCCGTCCATGTCCGTCATCTTACACGTTTGTCTTTATTGCCTAGTATTGCATTCATAACGACGTTTTATAGCTAAATATGCATTTCGTATTAAGGATATACATCATTGGCGATACATATTTACCACATAGTGGCCATATACTATAGACTTAAAGTTTTAATGTAGGTTTATAAAATGCATTGTTTTACGTCTTCCGAACAGTGATGTACCTGCAACGCCTGTGGTCTGTTATCGATGTTTGCCAAATCCATGCCCTTCCTTGCACATTTATAGTGAAAAATTGACCGTCACTCGTCACGTCTCCTCGTTCACACAGACGCTTTCTCAACGCGTGGTGGTGAAGCGCTTTACAGCTTACAGCGACTGTCCCAACCGAGGGCGCCTCTTCGAGGCGCCCTCGAGTATGTCGCCTCTTGCCCTGCTGGCTGGCTAGAGCGTAGTGGTTGCACGCTCGCCTTTAAGACGGGTGAAGCTGTAAAGGCCTCGCGGCCAACAGCGTACATCATTCACACACACACACGCTTTACAGCGCTTTCAAAACAATGTACTGTGAATAATTTGTTTTATTTTAGCGTTTTACTAACGTGCATTGAAAAAGCGCTCGTGCGAACGTAGGGTAAATACGCCGCTACGCCTTTATTCCCCAAGCGTAAGTGGGAGTTGTGTACTGTGAACATTCACTTGTCGTCAACAATGTAAGTTCCCATGTAGTAGATGATGAGTCTATTGATATTATACCGAGCACAGTGCCAGATTCCGGACTAGAACTTTTTTATCGAATAATTGATATTTCCCGACCTTGGATTTGAACCGAAGATCTCGTGATCGCTATGCGCATTACAAGACCAACAAGGGTTTACTATTGTATTAAATTGCACATACTAATACCGATGTTTTTAGATTCGTTTTTAAGATTTATATTATACAAGGTGTAACATAATAAACGCAAGACATCAGACACCCCGATTAGAGAATTGCTTTATAAAGTCAAAACGAAAACCAAATTTTCAAATTTAAAGGTTTTTACCCTTTGTTAAAGCACTTTTATACCCCAATTAACAATGAAACTTGTACGTGTATGTGTGCGTTTTGAGAACTACGTTTTAGGAATGCGTTTGGAATCTTCTTCTTGCTATGAATCAAGACTAAATTTATTTTTTTATAGCGCTCTGAAGGAGCTAAAGCAATTTTGCAAATAAAAAAAAATGTCTCGTAGTAAAAATCATAATTTACATGAGTCAATTATGATTTTATTTATTTATTCAGAAAAACAACTTGAGATACAGATACAGTCTGAGACAAGGTGACAAGCCTTTATAAGCGTATACAACATTTAAAGATTAATAGTCAATTCGAGTAATACATATCAAGGAAATAATAAATATAGGGAAAGAAAATAATGTCAAAATCACATTAAGAATTAAATATATAAATTGTGAGTTTAAATTAATTAACACAACAATAAATATTTATAACAGGAATAAATACAAAACAAAAAACACAACAACTGATATATCATGCGAAAGTGGAAGGATGTAGGTACCGGGGAAGACCTAGACTATCTTACCATGACCAAATAGACCGGGTCTTATCTGAAGGACAATTTAGGAGTCTCCGTAACCGGCGAGCGTGTATGAGAGGAACTATGAGAGCAGAGGAAGCCAGAGAAGTATGTAAGGAAAGAACCTGTTGGAACTCTGTACTCTCTGCCTACCCCGTAAGGGATCTGGCGTGATGATATAGATAGAAAAAACACAAATTTTAACATCGAATATATATGAGACTGGGAATATAAATATATATTATAATCAAAGTGCATTTTTATAAACTCTTTATTTTCATTTGGATGAAAAATGTCAATATCGCTACTTAAGGCTTTATCATTGTAAGATTATATGAACCTATATAAGGGCGAAATTTCTCTAAATTGTTTCGATTTGTGGATGTAGAAAAGAAAGAATTTTGTATAAAGTAAATATTTTTTAATCATAAATTGTATTTTCTTATCGATAAATGCTGTACTAGTAATCACTTGCCTACTCACGCATACTAATACATATTGACAAACTCACACTGACATACAATTGACATGCTACCCCGGATATGCGCCGTCTATGCATTCTTCGTCTAAGAATCTAAGTGACTTTTTTATTAGTGATGTGTACCGGAGGCAAAAATCAGTCTCCGGAGATTTTCGGAGAATTTACAACAATAACCGGAGAATTTCCGAAGATAAACTGGTTGATAACGACGTAATGATAATAATTAACATATATGAAATAAAACTATTTTTCGGATTTTATCGCGGTTTATTTTTGATTTTTATGTTCCCGACGTTTCGAGTGCTTTGCAGCACCCATGGTTACGGGAAGGACTAAGGTGTTAGACGTCCAAAAGGCATAGTTGTTCCGGGATACCCTCAATCTTCTTAATTATTTTTGTTAACAGAATGAGCTCACGTTATCTTGAGGCCTTGCAGTGTTATGCTTGGTTTTGGATTTGATTATATTAATTAACGGATCCCAAGTCAATGGAAGCACCCAGCGATCTTCTCTATTGAAATTAGGATGTTTTTTAATTTCAATAGCCTCGCGAACCATTCTTGGTCGGAATCGGTATTCTTTCACAAGGATTTGTGGTCTATTAATGCTGATGTTATGGCAGGTGCGGTAAAAATTGACTAATCTTGCCCGCCGGCCGGTGCAGAGCACCATGGCGAGAAACCTAGTATACGCCCTCCCCCATAGCGACTGACCAAGCCGAGGCCGTTCCTCCTTGAGGTGCCCTTAAATAAATTGCCCCCCTTGCCCTTCTAGCTCGAGTTTATGGTTGCACGCTCGCCCTCTTGTCCGGTGAAGCTGTAAATTCCCTGCGGCCAACAGCGTAGATCATTCACATACACACAATCACATCCATGCATACACACAATTGGGAGGGACTGCAATGTACTTAGACGAAGAATGCATAGACGGTGCATATGGCCTGGGTAGCGTGTCAATATTATGACGGTGTGAATTTGTGAATATGCGTTAGTGTGCGTGAGTAGGCAAGTGATTACTAGTACGGGATTTATCTCTAATGAAATACAATTGATGATTAAAAAATATTTACTTTTTTTTTTCTTCATTCTCAACTCGAACAAATTTAGCTACATTTTCGCCCTTATATAGGTTCATGTAATCTTACAATGATAAAGCCTTAAGTAGGGATATTGACACTTTTCATACAAGTGACATTAAATAATTTATAAAAAAATGTACGTTTGCACTTTTATTACACAGACCTATAAATTTTTTTTTTTGGTGCAGCTCTGTTTGGCCTATTGTCGAGAAAGTAGGTAATGTAGAATATATTGTCATACGTTATTTTTACTCATCAGCTCTAGTTTACCTTCTACTCTCATTTAATTTTTTTCCCGGTCGTTTTCGTAAATAGTCATTATTACAATAACATCAAAAAAGTTTATGTTACTATATAATTATGGCTTGTACGTCCAGATGTTATGTTAACAATCCCGATACATTTTGTTATGTTTGTGGTGATTACATACTAAAAGATCTTTTTCTTTTTTCTTTTTTTTTTAAAAACGTAGCCCCACACTAGGATTTATTCCTGTGTCGTGGGTGCGTTTACAAACATGAAAATTCACAAACAAATACCCAGACCGGAACAAATAATTGTGGATCACACAAAGATTTGTCCCGTGCGGGAATCGAACCCGCGACTATTCGACACAGTGGGCGAAGCAGCTCAAGCTCTTAACCACTGCGCTAAATCGTCCGTCGTCCATACTAAAAGATCAGAGTAAATCGATAACAGACACTGTGAATCGTCTGTATTTTGCTTACCTCGCGCCTCATAGTGTATGTAAACTATGCATGGAATATTTGCGACAATGGGAGAAAGGGACACGTAAGTCTTTGAAGTTTGGAGTGCCTATGATATGGCGAGAACAAAAAAATCATTATGACGACTGTTACTTTTGTATGACTCATATAGTGGGCATCAACAAAAACAATCGCCGTAAATGGAAATACCCTAATATTTCTTCCAAAGACCTACTCCGCATTCAGAAAATGTTCCAATACCAGCTTTTCACCTGGTAGTGCAGCAATCTCAGGAGGAAAATGCTGAAATAACTATTTCTTCTCAAGTAGATGATGACTTTGAATACTGCGGAAACACATCAAATCCTAAGTCATTTTCGCAGAATGAGCTTAATGACCTCATCAGAGATTTAGATCTTTCTAAGAAACGTGCTGAGCTACTAGCGTCCAGATTAAAAAAAAAAATTGCCTTTTCTCAGATGTTCGAGAGTCTACATATAGCACGAGAGAACGAAGCTTATTACAGTTTTTTTTTCATCTGATAAAAATTTTTTGTATTGCTGTAATGTAAGTGGTTTGCTGATATTCATGGGTTTGACGATCTATCAGCCCAATAAATGGCGTCTCTTTATTGACAGTAGTAAACGATGTCTCATTGCAGTTCTTCTACATAATGGAAATAAATATGCACCCGTTCCAATTGCTCACTCCATATCTGTGAAAGAAGAATATGAGGTAATTTCAATTCTTTTACAGAAAATAAAATATTTTGAATATAACTGTGTGATCTGCGTCGACTTGAAAATGGTTAATTTTTTATTGGGTCAACAGAGTGGTTATACTGAATACCCATACTTTATTTGTCTCTGGGACAGTCGAGCCAAATCACACCATTGGACTCAAAAAAATTGGCCTATGAGAGATGCTCTTATTGTCGGAGAAAAATGTTATAAATGAACCCTTAGTTTCAAGAGAAAAAATCATTCTTCCGCCATTGCATATAAAATTAGGGCTGATGAAACAGTTTGTTAAGGCTTTCGACAGAAATGTTCAATGTTTTCAGTTTATTTTACTGAAATTTCCCGGTTTAAGTACTGAAAAACTAAAGGCAGGTATCTTTAATGGACCTCAAATACGTCAGTTACTGAAAGACACCACTAATTTTGAGACTGTGTTATGTTTTATATTCCCATATATATTTGATGTTAAAATTTGTGTTTTGTTTTGTATTTATTTCTGTTATAGTTGTTAATTGTTATTTATTAAATAATTTAAACTAACAATGTACATAATTAATTCTTATTGTGATGTTGACATTATTTTCTTTCACTATGTTTTATTATTTCCTTGATTTGTATTACTCGAGCGCTTGTCATCTTGTCTCAGACTAAAAAAATATTGTAGCCCGGAGTCTGGCACTGTGCTCGGTATAATATCAATGGACTCATCTTTTACTACATGGGAACTTACATTGTTGACGACAAGTGAGTGTTCACAGTACACAACTCCCACTCCCGCTTGGGGAATATAGGCGTGGCGGTGGTTATAATTTTTACATCACCTTAACCCTTCATTCGCACAAGCGCTTTTTTAATGCACGTTAGCAAAGCGCTAAAATGAAACAAATTATTCACAGTACATTTTTTAAATGCGCTTCACCTTTCCGCCTTGAAAAAGCGTCTGTGCGTGCGAACGAGTAGTAAGACGTGACGAGGGACTGACAATTTTTCACTATAAATGTGCAAGGAAGGGCATGTATTTGGCAAATATCGATAACAGATCACAGGCGTTGCAGGTATCACTGTTCGAGAGATGTAAAACAATGCATTTTATATAGCAATGCATATGTGGCCATATGGTAATTATATATCGCCATGTGGCTATGTGGTAATTATATATCGCCAATGATGTATATCCTTAATACGAAATGCATATTGAGCTATAAAACGTCGTTATGAATGCAATACTAGGCAATAAAGACGTGTGAGATGATGATTCCAGTTCATTTATTTCTCCTTTACTTGTTCTTAATGGACAAAACACTGCACAACACTATACAAGTTCACTATATAAAATAATTTTCATATTTTACTTATTACCTTTGAAGCGAATGGAGCCCATTTGTTTTGGCCTAGTACTATGTCACAACATTGCACCAAGTACACGTACAGGGCAACGTTGCCAATCTTACAATAGCTTTCTCATTCATTCAAAGTGGCGATCCGTGTTATTGAGAGAGACAGAAGACAATATGTTGAACGATGACCGGCAACGACGTATGACGCTCTCCAGGTAATTTTAGTTTAATGGCAATGTATTTACCACAGTTAGTACACACAGTATATATAATTTTCATCAGGGATATAATTTGTTTTAAAGGGCTAGTACCCAAGGCCGTAAGTACCTTTATAATAAAATACTCGCGATGACGTGTCATTATCAGCTGTCTGAAGTGTTCTGTCATTCACTGGATCGGGCGTAATTTTAGGATTTTATATTATTGTTCCCATATTTTTGTTATTGGTTGATGAATAGGTTATTGTTGTGATTTCCGCAAACTTTTTACCTATTTAGCAATTAAATAATTGAGTTAGTATAGGATGCGATGCTACCTCGTCGGCGAAACATCGGTTTGACAGAGCGCTCACCTTCAGAAAACGAGCAAGATTCGTATAGTAAATTAGATAAAAAAGGATCCATACAATCTAATAATAATAATCACGCTCCCTACAACCCTCTGTCACAGTTGCAAAGAAATAAAGAGCCGTTGACTCAAAGTGTACAGCAAGATATAATTTTTGACATTCTTCAAGAGTTTGTATTTGAACCGGTAATGGCTGCTAGGGACAGAACCAATGAATTTGTATCAGCTGTGCGAAGCCTCCAAGGCAGAACCCTGGCGAGGCCGGTGGTCAGAGATGAGCGGAAAGCTCAAATGCTTGAAACATACTCTCAATTCATGAGCATGGCCAAAGTAATAAGTAAAAATATCACTAGCACTTATGCTAAACTCGAGAAGTTAGCAATGTGTAAGTATAAAATATGCTTTATAACTTTGTATATTGAGTTAGTAAGTAATACATTAATATTAAACTTAAAATATTTCTGTCAACAGTGGCCAAAAAGAAATCATTGTTTGATGACAGACCAGCTGAAATCCAAGAACTAACATACATTATTAAAGGAGATTTGAGTTCTTTGAATCAACAAATAGCAAGATTGGGTGAAATGCCTAGAGGACGCAAAAGTATGCATAGCCATTCTTCTAGTGTTGTGTTGACTCTACAGTCACGGTTGGCTTCTATGAGTAACCAATTCAAACAGGTAACCTTTATAATTTATATACTGCAGGATCTGTCACATAGCTAACACACATAATGAATTTCCTATGTTAAATATTTGTATAATAATAATATTAGCCCTGTTAAGTAACTGTCCCACAGTTGGACACGGGCCTCCTCTCAAACTGAGAGGGTTTAGGCCATAGCCCACAACGCTTGCCCAGTGCAGGTTGGTAAACTTCACACACCTTCGAGAAACGTAGGCATGCAGGTTGCCTCACAATGTCTTCATTCACATGCCTCACATGCTTTCGAAAAGACAAGTGTGTGCCTGGGTTTAAACCCGGGACCTCTGACTTTGCAGTCCAGAGGTCTAACCACTAGGCTATCACTGCTATGTAATATTTTGAAACATAAACATTTATAATATTTTGAAAATTGTGTACATCAATGTCAATACAATTTCTGTAATGCATTCAGAAACTCTTTGATTCTGTATCAGATATGTTTTTGATTTTTAATAATCTCCTTCAGACAGACATTATTAATATTTTGAAATACTAGTTATTTTTTATTTATCTTACAGGTTCTGGAGGTAAGGTCGGAAAACTTAAAACATCAAAACAACCGCCGTGAACAATTTTCCAGGGTTGCACCCGTTGTAAAAGAAGTACCCTCTTTTCTACAACAAGATGAATTGAGCATTGGTTTGGGTGAGACCTCGAGTTTGCAAACACAACAATTAGCCTTGAGGGATGATACAGATTCATATGTACAACAAAGGGCAGAGACTATGCACAATATTGAGAGTACAATAGTTGAATTAGGCGGTATATTCCAGCAGCTAGCACATATGGTGAAAGAGCAAGATGAAGCTATAGGAAGAATTGATGCAAATATTCAAGAAACTGAAATGAATGTAGAGGCAGGACATAGAGCAATAATGAAGTATTTCCAAAGTGTAACAGGCAACAGGGCTCTCATGCTGAAAGTGTTTGGGGTATTGATATTCTTCTTTATATTCTTTGTTGTAGTGATGGCTTAAAAAGGTTTACCACGTGTGGTGTGGTACAACTGCTTAGCACAACCAGTAGTGCGATAGGAGATTTTTCTTTCCTGTGATACTATTATTTTTAATAGCTGATTAATTATATATCAATGATAAATTCCCGTGAATTAACTCATTACCGGTGACATATAAATTCAAATGCCATCAAAAAAAATATTTTTTTGAATCCCTACATATGTAAGTCGAAAAAATGGAAAACTCATCTATGGATCCCTAGCTGTAAACTCCGATTTTAAATCCTATTGAATCAAGTTGTTGGGGTTTGATGGTGTTCATTTTCTCCATTTAATTTTCATAAGTAAGATTAAAAAGTGCCAAGGGAGATTGAATTTTCTGGGACACTGTAGGCCGCACAGTAGTGCCACGGGAGAAACTATTTTACCTATCGTACTAGCACCAGTATCATGGGAAAGGAAATTTTCCTATAGCACAGCTGTTTGTGCCAAGCAGTTTGTCACACAAGAGGAACTCTTAAAGATACATAAATAACTTATATTATTGTATATCAATATCCTGGGTATTCGATGGATTTTTTAATGGAGCAGGAATAGCAAGTACTTTAACCATTAGTCTGCTAGCAAACTATAGCACACATATAATATTTATTTACTTTGTAAGAGGTATAAAAACTAAAGGATTAAAACAGTTTAGAAGTCTTAATTTATTTTTTTCACAAGGCTGTTGATGTCACAATCATTTTAGCCATTTCTAGAGGATTGATTGGCATCGAAAAAGTTTTTATTTAAATTTTCTTGCTAACATTTGATTTTTAATGAATGTAGTTCAAAATGTTTCAAAAGGAGTTTCAAAAAATGTTTGCCTCTAGCTACAACAGTTGAAGTACCTGCCCTTCGTGCCCCATCCAAAAGTCAGAATCTGGAGCAGGGAAAACATCATTTATTATTTCTAAGATACAGTTATAGTTTATGATCCAGTTTAATAGCATCTATGCTTTGTTGGGTTTATGCCCTAAATGTTTGGATTGTCTTTTGGACAAAAACTAAAAGAGGAATGATTTGATGAAACTAAAAACGAACCCTACTTGGGGTCAGTCTTAGCTGTAGCGAAGCTGAGAGTTGACAAATTTAATCGAAAGGACCACAGCAGATAAAAGTGTACATATTTCGCGTTTTCGCTAATGATTTACCTGAGCAAGGTAGGCAGTTTAGTCGGCAGAAGTCTCAGCACAACCCCTCTTACTTGTAGCGAGTGGGTATACTCAGGATTTCCCCCACCCAAAAAAAATGACAGAACATTTGAATCAGTTGAATATTGATGATGTAGGAATAGTAGTAATATTTTATTTAGGATAAATTAAGCAGTATCTACACAGCTTACACTATAAGTTTTTGTATTATGGACCTAACTCCTTTACACTCATAAAACCAATGGGTATGTGCTTCTTATGCTGGATTGATGACACATGTATATAGGTATTATGTACAATATATTATTATTTCATTTCCATTTGTAATTTATTGTTATCCCCCACTAATGAGGTTTTTCCTAATATAGTGGCTGATGTGTACATACTAAAGATGTGCAGGATTGTTATAAATGTACATTTGCCCACACTGATACGAAAAAAATAGCACTCCTAATCAAGGGAAATGTATGAACAAAAGATGTGTGTCAGAATCGTATTATGTGGCAAACTGTAGTCTCTGCCTACCCCAGTGAGATAAAGGCTTGAGTGTATGTACGTATGACACGAAAAACTATTGTCTAGATCCGCAAATACGTATACGGATGTCAAATTTCGTACTCGGTAGTGCCGTAGTTCGCACGAACGCTTTTTCAACTTTTCCAACGCGCGGTAATCTCTTAACCGGGCATCCCTTAATTACGTGAACTTAAAATGGGGGAGGGGGGTCCAGATAAATCTAATCAAATCTCATTTAAAAAGGGGGTAAGGAGAGGGGATAATTGAAAATTATTATAAGCATTATAAAGAAAAATAGCTTTTACTTTTCTATGAGTACTTATCCCATTTTGTACGCTAAAAATATCTCATGGCTATTAATAACATTTACTTGGAGAATTTAGTCTTTTAACAACAAAGCGTAAACCTCACGTAAGGGGGACAGGGGGTCCCATTGAAAGTCACCAAGGAGGGAGGGGTCCAAATTAAAAAAAAAACAGCTTATGTAATTAAAGGATGCCCCCTAATGTGAATCCTACTAAGTGGACATCCAAAAAAATATACATTCATAGAATAGGACATCTCCAGAAATGGACGTTCCAGTAATAAGACTGGACGTTCGAAGAAGGGCGTTGAAGGAATAGGACACAAGTGACCGACTGGACGTTTCGGTAATAAAACGTATGGACCTGAGCTTGTTTTTTTGAGTTTGTGTTGATTTAAATCGGTAAATAAGAACAAGCCTAAGTCCAGTCAAGATCTGTAGAAAGTAACCAATACGAATAAGTACAGTACTATTTCCCCTTGGATAATGCTCGGATATTGGAGAGGTAAAAGATGTGATCGTATCCGTGTAACATTATCGATTATAATAATTAAAATAAAAAAGACTGCTTTTTATATGTGATAATGTTTTTATTTAATAAGTGGCATAGGTTGCTTGCATAAAGAGGTGAGATTTCGGTACAGACAAAGTCTATGAAAAATGCGTACGGTTAAATAAACCGACGACCGACCAGTAGCGCGGCCATAACAATAACTCAAGACCTGTTAACCCGCCTCTTTATTTAAATTATATTGATTAAACTTCACCTGATCTGGTTTAAGATCCGCAACTCATGCATTCGTCTTTATTTTGTAAAGAACACGTTATGGCTGCCATGTTGGCATCCTCAACATCAGATTTACCATTTGCAACTTTGTTCTTTGCCTTATACTTATCTACTGTAAACTGAATAGCATTGGCGGCTGGCTTCGTACGTAGATAGTACATTCCTGTTTTCAAGCCCATTTTCCATGCATAGAAATGTATAGAAGTCAATTTCCCATAATTTGGTTCAGCAACATGAATATTAAACGATTGACTTTGATCAATAAAAGCACCTCTGTCAGCAGCCATCTGAATTGTTGTTTTCACAGACACCTCCCAAACTGTTTTATACAAGTCTCTTATTTCTTTCGGAATTGACTCAATGTTCTGAATGGAACCATTGTTGTGAATAATGAGATTCTTCATGTCTTCATCCCATAAGTCAGCCTCTGTTAAGTCGTGTAGCAAATGATGATTCACTACTTGGAATTCTCCTGACAACACTCGTCTTTGATAAATATTTGATGTAAATGGTTCAAATGATTCATTATTTCCCAATATTTGTGCAGTAGATGCAGTAGGCATAGGTGCTAAAAGAAGTGAATTACGAAGACCATGTTGAGCAATTTTTTCTTTTAAAGCTGACCAGTCCCACATATCAGTTGGTGTTTTATTCCACATATCATATTGTAATATTCCCCGACTTGCAGGGCTGCCTTTATATGTCTCATAAACTCCCAATTTCTCTGCCAGTTCACAACTTGCCTCTAGTGCTCCATAATAAATAGTCTCAAATATTTGTTGGTTAAGTTTAATAGCAGCTTCACTTTCATATGGAATACGCATCAAAATATATGCATCTGCTAAACCTTGCACTCCTATTCCTATAGGTCTGTGCCTCATGTTTGAATTTCTGGCTTCCGGAACTGGGTAGTAATTAACATCAATAATCTTGTTTAGATTTTGTGTTATTATTTTAGTGACTTCCTTCAGTTTAACAAAGTTGTATGTTTTATCCTCATTCACAAACATGTTCAACGCTATTGAAGCCAGATTACATACAGCTACTTCATCAGATGATGTGTATTCCACTATTTCAGTGCAAAGATTGCTGCATTTAATAGTTCCCAAATTCTTTTGATTACTTTTTCTATTACAGGAGTCTTTGTACAACATGAAAGGCGTTCCTGTTTCAACCTGTGCTTCTATTATGGCCTTCCATAAAATTTGGGCTTTTACTTGTTTCATGTAGCGCCCCTCCTGTTCATATTTTTCATACAACGTTTCAAATTCTTCACCCCAGCAGTCTGCCAAACCTGGACTGTCGTGAGGGCACATGAGGCTCCAGTTCTGATTGCTTTCTACTCTTTTCATGAATAAATCTGGAATCCACAACGCATAGAACAACTCCCTTGCTCGCACTTCTTCTTTTCCAGTATTTTTCCTCAAATCTAAAAACTCAAAAATATCTGCATGCCATGGTTCTAAGTAAATTGCAAAAGCACCGGGGCGTTTATTTCCACCTTGGTCGACATAACGAGCTGTATTATTATAAACTCTTAACATTGGCACTAAGCCATTGGAAACGCCATTTGTGCCTGCAATGTAAGTTCCTTTAGCTCTGATGCAATGCACATGAAGACCTATTCCACCAGCAGATTTGGAAATCAAGGCACATTGTTTTAAAGTGTCATAAATTCCTTCAATGCTGTCATCTTTCATAGCAATGAGGAAGCAAGATGAGAGCTGGGGGCGAGGGGTTGCTGCAGAAAACAAGGTGGGACTTGCATGTGTAAAATACTTTTCTGATAACAAGTTGTATGTATTTATTGCTGCTTCTATATCTTCACCATGTATTCCAATAGAGACCCGCATTAACATGTGCTGTGGCCTTTCTGCAACCTGTTAGTAGTAATTTGAGAGCAATTAGATAATATTATCTAATATAACAAAGGGTGACAAAATTTATCGTATTCTTGTGGTATTATTAGAATTTTGAAATAGATGGGAGTAGTTAACATTTTTATCTACACTAACACTAGATAATTTGTATTTTTGTATGATTGTAACGAATAAACTTAAAAACTACTGGACAGATTTCAAATTCTTTCACCATTAGAAAGCTACCTTATCCAGAAGTAACATAGGCTATAAAACATAGACCCGGTAGGTGGCGCAGTTGTCCACCGGGCACAAGTCTCGGGAAACTGCTAGTTAATTTTACAATCGTAATCACAAAAACTATAGTGTTGCATCTGCAACTTTGCTTTGGGGCCATTCATAAATTACGTCACACGAATTTCATGATTATTGGAGCGCTTCCGTTCCTGTCACAGGTAGTCATATTTGTTTGACCCATTAGTGTGACATCACATATTTTGCAATTACAAATTTCGAAAATTAATACTATCAAAAATATTTCAATACTTCTAAAATTTCCTTCTGTTGTTTAGACATGAAGCTTAAAGTTATAAATTTATACATGGGTGGGACGCCACGAAATTTATGCCACATTTTCTTGACCTACTCTCAACCCCTATAATGTGTGACGTAATTTTATGAATGATCCCTTTGTATAATCCTGGCTTAACACGCGGACAGAAGGTTAATTATTCTACATTACTCAAAGCACACTATTTGTTTTACGCTCATATTCAAACAAATACTTATTAGGCCGTAAATTAGAATAACCTTACTTGCAAAGTTTTAAGTTGCATAAGATTTGGACAATCCAACAACCTTACCTTGTTATTAATTTTTAGCAGATACGATCTTTCTAATGTTTTAAATCCAAAGTAATTGTATTTAAAGTCTCGGTCATAAACAATGGCTGAATCTAATCTCTCTTTACTTTTCATAACTATTTCATAATGGAAATCTGAAATCATTGGAGTCCTCTTCTTTGTGTGTGGATTTATGATATTGTACAAGTCAGTGATAACATCTGAAAAACAAAATATATTATTGCAGTGTTTTTCAACCTTTTTCATGACGCGACCCCCTTAGTATGAAGAAAGTTCTCGCGTCCCCCTCAGTATGAAATTTTCGCAAACCCCTACTCTCCTCTGTTGAAAAATGTATTTTATTATGTTACAAATATCAAATCTGCACATTTTTTATTAATTTTTGTAATTATGTATCGGTTAAATACATAATTAAATATATAAATTCCTAAAAACAGGTATAACCTTCACATGAATGTGACTCATATGTATTCTTTTTGACTTGTGTTAACCTACAAAATATGTCCGTTGATTAACATTTCCCCAATATTTACAAATTTTCTTTTATAATTTTTTCTTTTTTACTGACGCACAACCGTTATTCAACCCACAGGTTGAATAACACTGTAGTATTGTAGCAATATTTTTGACGAGAAGTATAAATCTAAACTGAAGTATTTCGACTATTAGAGTAGATAATATTCATTGCATGATTTTTAACAACTATATAATATATACAAGGTGTATCGTAAATAACGCAAGACCTCAGACACCCCTATTAGATATTTGCTTCACAAATTTAAAACGAAAACTTTTATACCCCAATTAACATTGAAACTGGTATGTGTGCATATTGAGAAATACTTTTGAGATGTATTCGAATTCTCCATATTGCTTTGAATCAAGAATAAATTCAGTTTATTATAGCCAAATAAAGGAGTAACATCATTTTTTCTAAATACATAAAAAATTGTTGGAGTTAATTCAGTTATCGATTTAGAACAAACTACTTTCAGGTATTGCGTTTCTTATGTTACACATTGTATAATTAACTATATAATATATTTTTGTTACACTATGTATTTTCTGTCCGATCAATTAATTCTACTCTGTTTCTATTAGTGGATACTAGTAAAAAGCTGTCTATCTCTATTTTGTATCTTATACATACCATAGTAGCATAATAGTTGTCCAAACATTGTAAAATAAATAAATAGTGCAAAAATAACAAATAAATTAACTACAGACAATTTGTAGACTATGGAGATTGCAGAGTTAGCTGGAGTTAGTACTGTCTGATAGTAGTTCAAATTGCAGAGCTTGTGGACACAGCATGTGACTTGACGAACATACCTTGTGCGGCACACAAGCTAAGTTCATAACTTTCATTAAATAACAGCTGAAATGCATAGCAATCATACCTGAAAAGTGCTTTTTGGTTTCCTTATGCAAGTTGGATATAGCCAATCGTGCCGCTAGTATAGCATAATCAGGGTGATCTGTTGTCATGGTAGCTGCTGTTTCTGCAGCTAAATTATCCAGCTCCACAGTTGTCACACCAGAGTATATACCACTTATAACTTTCAGTGTAATGGACACCTGTATTCAGATATTTCAAAGGCATCAAGTTAAGAAAGAATGACAAAATAGATATACAATGCGAAAGTGGAAGGATGTAGGTACCGGGGAAGACTATCTTACCACAACCAAATAGACCGAGTATTATCTGAAGGACAAGTCAAGTCTCCATAACCAGCGAGCGTGTATGAGACAAACTATGAGAGCCAGAGAGTATGTAAGGAAAGAACCTGTTGGAACTCTGTACTCTTTGCCTACCCTGCAAGGGATCTCATGTGATGATATAGATAGATCAAGTTAAGTCACCTAATACTTAAGAATATCATTATTGATGGACAAGAGATAACTTCCTTATCAATCTTTTAAGTATAAAACTTTAACCCAGTGGTTTTTTCATTAAGTTATGTGGTCTCTTATAAACAACAGGGAAGAGCTCACAGCCCTAACAAGTTGTTGCAACATGCATGGTTGGTTTATCATACACATAATTTAGTTGGTCATTAGTTCTTAACACTCAATAAGTTTGTTTTCTTAAAAAATCATATTAATTACTTCAACTTTATATTGTTGTTTTAGCCTATGGATAATAATATGTAAAACAAAGTTAAAGTAAATAATTTGGCATGATGAATATGGATGCATTTCAAAAAGATCAGCTAGCGATAGCCAGTCAAATCCATTTGGAAGATGTGTTTGTAGGTGTGTTTGATCTAGGCTGAGGGGTCTTTACAGTTTCACTAGAGAAGAGGAGACATGCAACAAATATAATTCAGCTGGAAGGGCAAGGGAAACAAGTGCTCTAGAGCACCTAAAGGAGGAACACTCTTACCTTAAGCTGTAGTTATAGATAATGGCATGTTAGGTGCCTGGCACTTTGTACTAACCAAGAGGTTCTTCGACTCCACCTGTCAGTGTCCAATCCTGGGTGCAGTGTGTGAAGAGGGAGGTAAGGGTATTGGGAAAGTTGGTGAAAATAGGCCGCGGGAGGCGATAACGGCTGATAGGAGAGAAATCTGTTGTGTTATTGGCAGGATTACGATTAAGGGGTTTAAGTGATTGGCGGATTTGCGAAAAGCGGGTCTTCTCCTTTCAGTAATAGGGGAGAATAGGTTAGAACGGAATAGAACTTGGATAATCATGGAGGAAACCTTTGCCTAGAAGTGGGACAATGAGTTAACAAAAAAAAAAATAGCTTACCGGATCAACATAATCCATATTTAGGCCATAGCATAATTTCTTTATTCTTGATGTTATTTTATCAATATGGACCTCCTCCATTCTCCCACCTGAATATTAAAAAACAATGGAATAATATCGTAGCAATAGCAAAAAAATTAGCTCTTCGTTATAGGGCGACAGGGGAATAACATAAGCGGGGACTTACCATGTTTCCGGTAAGTAATAGGTACGGCCTAGATAATAGGTTAGCTACCTATTATTAAGGCCGTACTTATTCAGTAAATGTTGTCTGGTTAATAAAAATCTGTAAATTGTACATACCTACAATTTGCACATTTTTGTACCCATTGTCTAAATGGTTTGCGAGATGCATTTCACATATCAAAACCTATAACTAATTTGGCGCAATTAAGCGTCTAAACAAATACTCACCTCTTTTGAGTACGAACAGTTTATTGGTTTTTCCAACCATGTTTATTACGTTTTACAATTACAATTCAAAATTATAAGTAAATATGTATATCAAATTCAAATAACACACACAATTTATAATAAAGAAGTTTACTTGTGAAACAAGTTGAGAGCGAACAAAGAGAAAACTAATATAATGAGAAAGACTGACGGAAAGTAACGCAACCTCAGAAAGGGTTGGTAAAATTGACGTTAAATCGAGCGGGAAAATCTTGTTTTACGCTGTGCACAGATTACTGATACGTCTGTCTAATGAACATGGCATGTCAATTTAAAATCGACTAATCTGGTGTATAGAGTGAAATAATCGATTTATATATTTATCTGAAACCTGAGACGAAGAATGCATAGAAGGCGCATATCGCCGCGGTAGCGTGTCAATTTTGTCTGTGTGATTTTGCTTATAACTCCGCCAAACATCGCAAGACATTGAAAATTTCTTGCCGAGTACCACCACGTGTGTGTTGCATTGGTCATTTTAAACACAATATTTCACAAATTAGCTTTATATAGGAAGTTCCACCAGTAATTCGCAAGAAAACGGGTCCTCGAAACGAAAGGTTTACAATTTTATTGAAGTTTTCAGTGTTGCCAGGTGGTGGAGAACAGTTCTTTTTTTGACTTGTGACTTATTATCAATTATGGCCACGTGCCAAAAGATCCTGGTCGAACTAAACTAAACTAAAATTAATTGAAATAAAATTTATTACGCTGGTAAATAAACAGTATAAAGGCTTTCCATTCCAATTTCCACTGATAACAAACTGACTAAACTTACTCACGCGCACACGCACAAAAGCAGGCTCACATTACTCATTTTACATACTATGTATAGATACATCTTTCACTTATATATTACTTATTAATATATAAGAAATTAAGATATTATGAACTTGCCACATATTCTCATTACACAATACACATTTTTATTAGTTTCAGTTTTCAGCGGCTTCACGCCCGGTTGACTACAGCGCTACCTACCATGTCTATGTTACTTCTAAATAATGTAGTTTACTAATGTTGAAAGAATTATTAAAACCGGTTCAGTAGTTTCAGAGTTTATCGATTACAAACAAACAGACAAATCTTTTGTCTTTATAATATTACTATAGACTTCCATGTCTGTCATCTATCATGTGCCAACTCTAAGCCGTTCGTGGTTCAGGTCCTTTCCCTTCGGCATTAGGCACTTACATCCGCAGGGAGGCCATGGGGTCATGGGACGCTGGGGCGGAGGCCCTGAGCGTCCTTCACACGACCTCGAGGACGGTGAGCACCGCGTCCGTGTAGGGGTGGAGCAGGTTGGAGCACAGAGGGTGGCACGACACAGAGGGTGGCATGACACAGAGAGTGGCACGACACAGAGGGTGGTACGACACGGGCTGGCACGACACAGGGTGGAACAGCACAAGTGTCGATGCCGGTCACCGTGGGAATTTAGTCAGTAAAAACTGGACTCTAGTCTCTGCCCTGCGAGCTTCCCCCGATGCTCGCGGAAGTCCATGATGGATTTCCCCACTTACGACATTATCAAGTTTACTTTCCCGTAATTTTTGGATATTTCCCCAGTCTTTTTTTATTCACTATAATAGCATCTATAAAATGTTTTGCCGAACAAGTTATAAACAAGTAGTAAATAAGTACGCGTTCCATGATGCTTACCTATTCTGCCGGGAAAGAGAGACAGATTTGATCGCCCCTCGACTGGATTCTACTATGTGGTAAGTTTGTGGTATAGAACTAAAACAACTAAATAATTTACACTAGCAAAGTGAAACCAAGGAGAAGCGATACAAAACTACAAATCTATTTATCGTATATAATAATTTCTATTATGAATAAACGGTCTAGTGACAAACAAAAGTATAATTACACATCTCATAGATAAGTGCCTAATAAACCGTGGGTCACGTCGCATCACAGCGTTTTTATACATTATTTGATTTCTCAAACTCCGTGCCGCTCATGTCAAATGTGTCAATAATAATTATTTTAATTAAAAAAAGCATGTTGCTTTTATAACCAAAACACAACGAAGATGGGTATCTCGCTTAGTTGTGGAGTTCCTATGGCCTCCTTCCGTCTCTATCATCAGACGCTGGGTACTATTATCACCTCTGGCTTGTCTTGAGTACTGTAGGCCTCTGGGCCTACAGCACTCAAGACAAATCCAACGAGCCCAAACACGACGAGTTACGTTAAGTAGTCAGACCCTAAACATCATCTGGTTGTAAACTACTTGTCAATACCAATCTAACAAGCCTGAACACAGGGGGGTTAAGTTTTGAAGATGCCATGTTGACTCATCATCAGACCAGCTCCATATTACTGCATTACCAAACTTACATACGTATGCCAAATTTCAACTCAATTGGATACCCGCAAGTGCTTGAAAAAATTAACTATCACCCTCTTTAACGTTGAAGGAAAACATCGTGAGGAAACCTGCATGCCTGAGAGTTTCTCGAAGGTGTGTGAAGTTCGCCAACCCGCACTGGGCCAGCGTGGTGGACTATGGCCTAAACCCTCTCAGTTTGAGAGGAGGCCCGTGCCCAATAGTGGGACACTTTCTTAACAGGGCTTAAATTATTATAATTATTAAGTGCTAATGGATCACAAGATTTGAACTGGAAATGTCTTTCCAGTTCAAATCTTGTGATCCATTTTTCAAGCACTTGCGGGTATCCAATAGGCATACGAACAGTTTAAGTTAAATAAAACCTTGTAAAAATAATGCTAACTTATAGTGGAACAGTGTCAAACTAACTCTACAACCCAAAAAAAACAAAGAATTACATAACACAGGTAATACGATAGTTTTATAATATTTTTAACACATATTTCTAAAAAGTGCTTCACTTTTGACATGACCGACACGGATTTATTTCTTCCTAGTCCGTGCACAGACGTTATTTACACAAATAGATTTTAGGACTTCCTGCATGTTGTTTACATTAAGCATTCCTTCTCGTTGGCTATACTTTGGCTAGATATTTTTATTAAATAAATTAATTGATTAATTTCATTATTAAATAAGATATTATTAATATTAACTAATCATATTCTATTGAGGTTAAAACAATTATTAACTAATTCGATAACTTCTGAGAATTGGATAAATAATATCAAGAGCTTCGCTTATTTCGTTCCTTGTTTTACCACCTGAAAATATAAAGAGAACAGATATTAAAAATAATTAAATAACCTGCGATATAACACGAATAATCTAAGAACTAATAAAAAATTACCGAAATAAGCTTTAATTGTCCTTTATGCTGCTATTTGTCCTGTGCGGTGTGTAAATTTAGAGCCACCAACACCCAGAGCGAAGTAAATATCAGTGGGCCACACAAACATATTATTCAAAAATATAAATAGTATTTTGTTGTTTATTTCAGACATCTAGCATTATTATAAAAATGGTTAATCCCCATTGCTCAGCTTAGCCGACGACATGAAGTTCTTTTTATCCTACGGAAAAGTTTCTTATTAAATGATATTAATAAAATGGGAACCCAATGCAAAAAGAATCATCAAAATCAGTTTATAAAAAGACGTTATACAAAAACATAGACGAATTGTAAACCTCCTCCTTTTTTGAAGTCGGTTAATATTCTGATTAGTTCTATAGTAGAGTACCTATAATATTCACGTAATACCTATACTATCTCAATCTACACATTCGTATTATTTGTCGTTAAGGAGTTCCCTGGTGTATCTTCAAAGTTAAAGGTCCAACACCAATGAAATTAAAATGGGACCACCTCAGTGATATACTGACCCAATTCAAAAAGAATCATTAACGGTCCACAATTGACGCATATATCGGTAAACATACATAAAAAAAATACATAGAAGAATAAAAAAAGGAGTACCTACTCCTTTTTTAAGTCGGTTAAAAATACACGTTACCGCAGCAATGATTTTATTATCACCCACTCTAATGTCATCAACATTAACCCCAAAAATGGTAAATCTGTGAAGAGAGAAGAATCTATGGAAAGTGCGATGGGTGCGGGACGTTTGGTAAATTGCTGCTTGACCGCGCGGCGTGCAACTACGATTGGACGCGGCTCTAACTTTTAAAAATTGCTTTCAAACAACTGAACTGGACTGGAGGGTTTACCGATACTGTCACTAGTAATAATTAGAAATTTAAAATGTAAAATACATCTATAAAATGATTTACCTGTAAAAACTATTTTTCCATTAACAAATATTAATAACACCACCCTTGGCCGCACCATTCTATAAACTAGGCCCGGGAACAACTCTGGTTCATAAGAGGCAAACTGACCATGGGCTTGTTGGAGAGCCTCTAATCTAATAGGGAACCTCAAATCAGCAGTTGCAATGAAGTTTTGGATTTTAAAATCCAGAAACTTAGCCTGAAATTATAGAATATAATAAAAATCTTTCTCACACTGTTGTAAATAAGGCAAAATCGCCTATTACAAATAAATCACATATGTTAAATGGTAAAATAAATCGGTACCTTTCAAAAACCAAGAAAATGGCAAACCGGGTTTTTAAAAGTTACTAAGATAGTTTTCAATTGGCATTCAAATTTAAATCAATAATTCCACAATATTTTTTAAAACAAGCTTTAACAACTTCTTGCAAACTTTTAACCTAAGCATGAATATAGAAATAATGCCTAGTGAAATATGTACATACATATTTTTTAAACCAATTTTTTAGAAGACGTTTGAACGCTTGACTAAAAATGCAAGCATTATATGACACATTGCAAATATACTTAAGTCTATGTAGGCGTTGAAATAAAAAAAAATACGAAGGCTAGTTAATATATTATATAGGTATTCAAAAATATACATATTTCATCTATACACCTTTTATCACCCTAAGTAGTAGGCCACTAAGCATTTATTAGTTGTTACTTCAACGACCGATTAAAAATATATACTCTCAATGTGTCGTAAGCGAAATGAGTAGTGATGCGCACGTTTTTTATTAACTATTTAGGCGTTCGTATTGAATATATAGTGATTTGGGGGTACCAATTAAGGTACTACATCTTTTTACAATCAATATATAGCTATGATCCTTATTTTTGGACTTAGAGCCTTGATTTTGACGCGTTGAAATTGGAGGATGGGTATTATTATTGAACATATATACAAGCACGTTAAGGTACTTATTTTTTAATATATAATATATTATTATATGTATGTTAGTCTGTAAGGTATATATTCTATGGGCCAGTAAGTTGTATAAATATATTTTTGTCAATTTCTGTTGCCTGAATTAAATGAGTTATTATTATTATAGGATTTTCAAAGAATAAGCTATGATTCCGCCATTTTGACATTCCCCGCAAACTTAGTGACGGTATTATACAGATTTCGATGATTATATCGTCAATTTTTATGTAACATAGCACCATTTTAGTAATTATGCCAATACATACACTCAGACCGAAACAAAGATTTGTCCCATGCGGGGATCGAACCCGCAACATATCTGTCGGGTGCTCCACCCGATTGAGATATCGCGGGCTTAAGCTTTTACAACTGGACCAAGCCATCCATACGAATTGGAAGCGATGATTAGTAGTACTAATAATAATAATAAAAATTTATTAGTAGTACTAATGTATAGTATATTAGTTTTGAAAGAACAGCACCTAGTACCAAATATAAAACTTAAAATATTATTCGGCATTTACCCACCGGCATGTATCAATACGTGGAACACTCAAATGAAATAAATAAATAACTAGCCTGTTCCGAAGCATTCTCTACAAAACTTGCAATGATACCGATATAAATCAATAAAAAAAAAACAGGTGAATATCCTTGTCGCCACGTTTTTTTTCTCATAGTGCTCACTCTGTTTCGGACGGAAACAGCGACGTTAGCGACCTAGTCATTTTTCCGTCTCCATTGTGTAGCAATTTCTGACAAACTATCCCTTAAATGGCCATGTGGAATATAGTTTCAATAAACATTTTTTTGTCTAGTTTAACTTTTCCAAATTGATTTAGTATTTAGCTATATTAGCTATTTATGGATTTTACTTTATATTACTTACTGGAAACCCAAGTTTTTGTATAATTCTTGCAAATTTTCTTGCAGCTATGTAAGAATCATGTTCATTTCTTACTCCAGTACAGAGTACTTTGCCAGATCTGTTAACAATAAACTTGATATTAGTAATTTGTACACAAATTTTCAATTATTTGAGTTTTAAAGGTATCATGTTCTGTTCATGTAACTTCAGGGGGTCTGACACCTGTTGACATAACAGACTTTCCTGTACTACTTGAGTGCTTTATTGAAATCATCTTAGTAATATCACAGTACATACGTTATATGATGAACATCATTTCGAATAAGAATCTCGCACAAACGCGCCCCTCTAGGGTTAAGCAAGTAGTCACCAGCTGAGGAGTCACTTAAGTCCGCGTTTCTTGTTGGAACTGCTAGTACTATGATGCCCTACTGTTAACATAATGTTACTGTAGGAATATCAGGAGGTTTGAAATACTAATAGAATTCGGAACATCTCTATTAACTCCTTCAGGGTTATGGCTATGATGTTGCATCCTATATAATATGTTAAGAGAAGACATTAATTACCATTATTAACTGCTTTGCATTTGCTTTAATATCAAATTATCTTGGCTGGAGTACTATCTAATTACAAAACACCTTCAAAAGTTTCAAATCAAGAAGCAAGAATGATTCTATAATTACCATAAAAAGTTACCTAAAAACTAAAGCAGTGGCTCGTGGATCAATTATTTTCATAACTACACCTTGGAATCTTGCTGGATTATACTCAGAATAACGAGTTCTGCAATAAATATCCAACAATTTCAACTCGCATCCCAAATTTACAGTTGAGACACAGTTTCTGAAACAGAGAATTTTTCGGTATGATTAGGTTATACATTTATTGACAACAGTATTCTAGTGGATTAAGTAGGCTCTGGTTACAGGTATATAAATATTCATCATACATTATTCTGCTTAGTTCAACAGTAAGGTACCTTACAAGTTAATATAATACCCATAATAACGGAATCTATACATTCATGCTGTTTGCCGTTAAGGAGTCCCGTGGTATATCTTCAAAGTCCAAGGTTCAATACAGATTTCATTAAAATGGGACTGCCTCGAAGCTATACTAAACGGAACGCAAAAAGAATCATCAAAATCGGTCCACAACTGACGGAAATATCAGTCAATGAACATAGAATCTCCTCCTTTTTGAAGTCGTTTAAAAAGAATAATTCTTAGTGTCAGGCTGTGCTTTCATAAAAAGAAACATTATCACTACATATTATAAAACAAAGTCTTCTGCCGCATCTGTCTGTCATACGATTTTCACCAATGGACAGAGTGATTCAAGAGGAAGGTTTATGTGTTTAATTCACCCGTGCGAAGCTGGGGTAGGTTGCTAATTAATAATATAAATTAATAACTTACTGTACTTTGATGCTACTCTTAGCTTGACTTGTGCCACTGGCCATTGGAGTTAAAGCAGTCATTGAACTATGTGGGTTAACTGCTTGTGGTGTGAAGGAACTTGGTATAGGAGTCAAAGCAACATCTCCCATAATTCGTGTTTGAGAACTTGGTACTGTTGGTGTTGTTAACACTGTGTTGCTAATTCCATGTAGGTTTGGAGTTTGATTAATATTTGTTATATTGGCACTTGTGTCGTTTAATGTACTTTTGATAGTACTTGGCAGTGAACTAGGTGGTAAACTGCTATGTGAACTTTCAGGTAATTGCTGGGATGAACCACCCTGAACTTCAGCTGAATTGTTTTCGGTGACAGTGATTTCCTAAAAATAAAACTTTAGATGATTATTTTAAATTAGGATTATTTTAGGATATTACATAATCTACACTTTTATAAATTCGAAAGTAATGTTCTAGCTAAATTTGATCAAAATCTGTTCAGCAGTTTAGGTGTGAAAAGGTAACAGACAGACAGACAGTTGCTGTACAACACTGGCTAGTATTAAATAAACTCACAAAATAAGAGAATTTAGTTTGAAACTTCAGTCCTTTATAATTGGGTGTTCTATACATTGGGGGTTTGTAAATTAAACTTTATAAATGTACATTGTACATATCATTTTAGTTTGTACTAATAACAATATGCACACCCTGAGTTTGATTTAACATTATTTTTAATAGGACTAAGCCCGCCACACAATCCCATCATTGTAACTCCTGTAAGCCAGGATCCACAATGGTCGACTTAGATGACACCAAGGTTTGAGCCTTGGTGTGTCCCGGGAAGCTCTTTTATTGTCTTGGAACCTGCAACAAATTTAATTAGAAAGAAAAACAGGAGGAGTAGGAAAAATAAAATTGCACTTCCCTCCTTTGCAAAGCGAAGACACAAAAAATTGGCAGTTCAGTCATAGAGAAGGAGATTACAACTAGGATAAGCCCAGTTCTAAAGCGCCACCAATACGATAAAATATTAACAGGGCCTATTTGTGAACCTCAAGTTTGATTCCAGTAATAGGTAGGTTTGATAAATCAAACCATCAACATATTTATTATAAGATATAAATTATCACAAATGGTAATGATAAATAATATGTACCTTGTTACTTCCATAATTTGAAATACTCCAGTCGGGTGTAGGTATGGAAGGCGTAGCATGGTTTTCTGACTGGCTGTTTTCATATGACGACATCTTTTCTTTATTTCTTAATGTCTTGCTTATTATGCGCTAAAAATCGCAACAATAAAATAAGTTTTCCAAAATTATATTAATTACAAAAATTGCCAATACGATGTCATAAAGATTCTATAATTTTAGGTACCTATTTGTTAGGTTCAATAGTTTAACGTTTTGTGATCACGTAATTTTTACAAAAGCTTCGTATTTCTTTACGATAATCACAGCATTATGTTATTTACTAACAATACAAAACATCTTTAAAAACGATTATAATAATAAACTCGTGTTCACAAATCCACGGACAACATGACAGTCTGGTGATGACAGTAGGCACGTAATTTAAAATCGATTAAACGAAAATAATATAATAACATCATCCTATACTGCCCACTGCTGGACAAAGGCCTTCTCTCACTAATCGAGGTGAGAGAGATTAGGTCATACTTCACCACGCGGACCCAGTGCGGATTGGTGGAGGTAGGTTTGTGGCCACCTGCTGTTGGAACTTATCAAGGCGCCTTTAAGGCATCCAATCGGCTGTCAGTCGATCGTCTAAGCAAGTCGAGGCGGAAGATCTCAACCGCTTTAGACTGCCTGACGATGTTAGGGATCTCATTCGTTCCAAGAATGCCTCAATCCGAGCGCATGACTCTTACCCCACCGAAGCCAATCGGGCCCGGATGCGCGCTTTACAACGTGAGGTAAAGCGTCGTGTCGCAGAGGCCCGGGAGGAACGGTGGGGTGACTTCCTAGAGGGCCTCGCGCCATCGCACCTGGCCTACTGGCAGCTGGCGCGTAGCCTCAAACCGACTCCACGACAGGCATGCCCCCGCTGTCCCGCCCTTCAGGCGCACCCCCAGTCTTCGACGACGACGAAAAGACCGAGCTTCTCGCCGACTCCCTCGAGAGCCAGTGCACCTCCAGCTCTCTGTCCGTCGACCAGTTCCACGTCGACGCGGTCGACAGGGAAGTCGAGCACAGGGCATCCCTTCCCCCCGCCGATTCCTTACCTCCAATCACCCAAACGGAAGTTGAAGATCTCATTATATGTCTCCAAACCAAAAAACCCCCGGCTCTGACGGCATTTTGAATCGCGTTCTGAAATGCCTGCCCGCCCAACTCATCTGCCTCTTAGTGGTCATATTGAACGCCGCCATGACGAACTGCACCTTCCCCGCTAAGTGGAAGGAAGCAGACGTCATAGGCATTCCCAAGCCCGGCAAACCTCGTAATCTCCCCTCGAGCTACCTCCCTATCATATATATCAGTCTTCTCAACTCCCTGGCTAAGGTCTACGAGCGCCTACTTCTGGCGCGGCTCAAAGACTTTGTAATGTCCAGGGGTATCCTTATCGACGAGCAGTTCGGCTTTCGAGCCAAACACTCCTGCGTCCACCAAGTGCACCGCATCACGGAGCACATCCTCTCTGGTCTCAATAGACCCAAACCCGTCTACACGGGCGCCCTCTTCTTCGATGTCGCGAAGGCATTCGTCAAAGTCTGGCACAACGGCGTGATCTACAAGCCCTACCAAATGGGTGTGCCGGACAGCCTCGTGCTCATCATACGAGACTTCTTGTCCAATCGCGCCTTTCGATATCGCGTCGAAATGTCGCGCTCTACCCCCCACTCCATACATGCTGGTGTCCAACAAGGCTCAGCTCTCTCCCCCCTCCTATTCAGCCTTTACACGAACGATATTCCTCGTTCGAGTAAGGTGCATCTAGCCCTATTCGCGGATGATACCGCTCTCTATGTCTCGCATAGGAATAAGGGTTTCATTACCAGAAACCTTCAGGCTACCGCCAATTCCCTAGAGGATTGGTTCAGGAAGTGGCGTATTGTGGTGAACCCGGACAAGAGCGCTGCAGTGTTCTTCTCCAGAGGTGCCACCCGCGCCCCTCTCTGCGCCACCTTAGAAGTAATCTCGGTCTAGTGACCATGTTCGACCGACCCATTCCCTGGGTCAAAGAGATGAAATATCTAGGGGTCACCCTAAACAATACCACCTTCGGCCCGCACATCAAGCGAGTCCGTCACCGAGCATCCTTTGTGCTCGGTCGTCTCTATCCGCTAATCTGCAAGCGGAGTAAAATGTCCCTTAGAAATAAGGTGACACTTTACAAAACTTGGGTACGACCCATCATGACTTATGCGTGTGTGGTGTTCGGGCACTCGGCCCCCTCTCACATTGATAAACTCCAAGCGGTTCAAAACCGCTTCCTCCGTAAAGCCGTAGGAGCCCATGTTTTTTACGGAATGTCGACCTCCACTCCGATCTCGGTCTCGAACCTATTCGCGCCTATATTAAAAAGGCGACAACTCGACACTTCGCGAACGCATCTACCCATGCGAATCCGTTAATCGTAGCCGCCGCCGACTACGATCCCCCCCGACCCCTCCAGCCACCGCCGGCCGCGACATGTTCTCACCGATCCCCCCGATGCTTTGTCATCTATTCTTTCCGCTCAGAATACGGGCAACGACGACGTAGTCGTAGATCCCCTCCCATAGCCGGCGGTTGACCGGTGCACTTAGTAGTGCACCCCGTCCCCCCACAGCGACTGTCCCAACCGAGGGCGCCTCTTCAAGGCGCCCTCGAGTATGTCGCCCCTTGCCCTTCTGGCTTGAGCGTAGTGGTTGCACGCTCGCCCTTAAGTCCGGTGAAACTGTAAAGGCCTCGCGGCCAACAGTGTACACACACACACACATCGCCTTTAAGGCTTCCAACTCGGTTGAACGACTACCACATTAAGTGGTGGCCGGGACCAACGGCTTAACGTGCCTTCCAAAGCACGGAGACGCTCGAATTTGAAAATGCCGCAAACGGTCACCCATCTCGGGTGACCGTTTGCGGTCCGAGTCGAACGCTGCTTAACCTTTGTAATCGGTAAAAACACTGCAGTCGCACAGCGCTACGAGCGCCCTTAATCGAATACCTAACCGATATTTAGTCATTAAGGGGCCGTTAGCACAAGCGTATTTTTGCAGCGCTGGAATTAACCGTCGAGATGAAACATATGGAAAACAGTACATGCGTTCAGACGTGAGCGCTTTTTTATCGCGACCGATTTCAATCGCGCTTGTTCTACTTTCAATGCTCGACGTTTAAGCGTTTAAGCCGTGATTACACTTTGCGACCACGACTCCGACCTGACAGCCTTGAGACGCCATTAAGCCGTGATTACACTTGCCGATTCCGACTCCGACCTGACTGCCTTAGCGCCATTACAAGGCTGTTAGGTCGGAGACAGAGTTGGATTCAACTTCACCCGACCCCCATTCCGACCAAGGATTTTTATGTGATGCAGTCATCGTTATGATAAGCATCAATGTATCGATATAATATGATATTGTAGTCGTGTAAAAAAATAATGTGAAAATGAAAGTGTTTGATGATTTATCGAAACATCAATCTTTTATTTGGCTTTCTTCATTCGTATGTCTCTCCATCTTTCCTGTGCGGATAAATAGAGAAATAGGTAGATTGACAAATAATTATTTTAGATCTGTCAGCGCGCGCGCTTCTTCACAGAGGGATGTGTAGCGTGCAGCGACATGGAATTCAGCACTTAGGGTGAAACGATATATCAGTGTTATAATAGGCAACACATCGACGTTTTAAATTGCGAGTTATTTATGTTTCGATTTCGCTTCAGGTTAGTACAATGCAGTAAACAGATGTAGTGTTGGCATACATACCTCTAAGGAACTATATTATTGCATTGTCACCGAATTTATATTCGTATGCTAAATTTCAACTCATGCAGATGCCCGGAAGTATTTGAAAAATGGATCACAACTTTTGAACCAGAATGACAAACAGACATCCGAAAAAAAGTGCATAAAAAACTTCTAAAATATCGATTCATCGATATTGTTAAAGCGATGTTTTTTTTACAAAACCTCAAATCATACATCGATACATCGACAATAAAGAAAGTTTAATAAAAGATTGATTTTTCGAAACATCACCAATCACTTTCATTTTATATCGACCATTAAGAATAGGTTAAGGTTCTCAATTCGACTGTATGTTTTTTTTTGTATGTATGTTACTCGAACATTTCTCCAATTATGAATCGATTTTGATGTTTCTTTTTTTGAAATCCAAGAGGGTGGACGCGACTTTTTGTGTAAAATCAATATAGGTATCATTTTTAGAGTTTTAGGTGATGGTGATTAAGAATATGGGGTTATTTTTCTATTTTTTTTCAGTATTTTATTACTAACGAGAGAAGTACTAGTGTGTGTTTAGTGCTTGTGTGTACTAGTGTTTGACGAACTGTTTTTTTGCGTACAGCGCCTAATAAAGTACTTCGCACGTTAGTCGGTATAAACTACTCCATTATATTTACTGATTCTCTTAGTTGCTTGCAATCTCCAAAATATGCTAATCCAAATGGATTAGCATATTTTGTTTTACCGGATTCATATGTTTGCTAAATAGCAAACATATGAATCCGGTAAAACATTTTGTTGGCCTGGATTCCTGGATATTCGGGTATTCAGAGCAATGAAACTGTGGATGGTCTGGCAAAACTAGCAAGCCCCCAAGGCCGTTTAGATCGTATTATTTATTGTAATGACATTCTATTACTTCCACATATACAGGTATTTGAACATTGGAATCGTGATTATGTGAAAGAAAATTTATACAAAGCCAAATTTTATCGGACCATTCAATCCGTAGTCCAAATCAACCCTGATTCTCCGAATTAAAATTGACTAAGAAAACGACTTATATCCTTTTCCGTCTTAGATGTAATCATTGTTACAGTGCTGTACATCTTTATTATCATATAATTTGAATATAAGAAACTCGCCGTTGTGCGAGTTGTGTAGCCAAGTAATTGGCGATCTTAGCCACATTTTATTTTCCTGTCCTCGTTAAAGCATTTCATCCTTACACTTTCCTTATTGAATGTGAAGCTCCTCTTGCTTAGAATTTATCAACTATTCTGTCATAATCTAACAATTGATATATTTAAGCTATTGTAAATTTTATTGTACATCATAATTGTTGACCCAAATGGTTTGCAATTAGGTTTTAGTTTTTTATAATCTCACTACTGGTACACATGACAGATGTTGTAAATTTGATTTTAAATATTTTCACAGAAAGACTTGAGAAAATTTTTGATTGGCAATAATTTTGTTAGAACTGAAAGAGCTGTGGTGTCAGTCAAAGCAAACAGTATATTAATAATTTTGTACAATTATACCATCATGAACGTTTTGTAATAACTTATATACCTATACTGTATAAACGGATTAATAATGTGTATACCGTGAAGTGTTCCAGCCTTTTATTTCAAGCTTCCCTTAAAAAGGATTTCTCTTACACTACGCATTAGAGTGAGCAGAGAAACTGATCCTGTTAAACAATAAGGATCTATGAACCTTTGCTGTTGGCCCCCCACAATAATAATCAATAAATCAATCAGCCTATCGCAGTCCACTGCTGGACATAGGCCTCTCCTAACACGCGCCATTGCACACGGTCCTCCGCCTTCCGCATCCAGTCTGTCCCAGCGACCTTTTTGAGGTCATCGGTCCATCTAGCTGGGGGCCATCCTACCTTACGCTTACCAAGTCGCGGTCTCCACGGTCTCCAGCTCTAGGACATGCTTGCTCCATCGGCCGTCCGTCCTTCTGCAGATGTGACCAGCCCATTGCCACTTTAGCTTACTGAGTCTGCGAGCTATGTCGGTAACTTTGGTTCTTTGTCGGATTACCTCGTTACGAATTTTATCCTTCAAAGAGACGCCGAGCATAGCTCGCTCCATAGCCCGCTGTGCGACTTTGAATTTGTGGACTAGTCCCACTGTGAGTGGCCACGTCTCAGCCCCGTAAGTCATAACAGGTAGGACGCATTGGTTATAGGCTTTAGTCTTCAGGCATTGCGGTATAGGCGAAGAGAAAACGTGACGTAGTTTGCCAAATGCTGCCCAACCTAATTGGATCCTGCGGTTGATTTCTTTCTCGAAGATGTTTCTGCCAAATTGGACAACTTGTCCAAGGTAGGCATATTCCCCAACAACTTCGAGCATCGAACCATCGACGTAGACATGTTCATTAAACATGATCTTGGTTTTATCCAAGTTCATGCCGAGACCGACACCTCGAGAGGCTCCATTTAGGCTATGCAGCATTTCGCTTAACTTTTCCAGTGACTCTGCCACGATGACGATATCATCGGCAAACCGAAGGTGTGAGATGTATTCGCCGTTGATGTTAATGCCCCGCCCAGTCCAGTCCAGCGTCTTGAAGACGTCTTCGAGTGCATTGGTGAAGAGCTTGGGGGATATTACATCCCCCTGTCTTACCCCTCGACGCAGCTCGTTCGGGTTGGTCTTTTGGTCCTGGAGCTGGACGGTCATTGTGGCGGTATCATACAGACATCTCAACACCTCGATATAGCGCCAATCGATGCCACATCGCTGCAGAGCATCCAAAACCGCCCAGGTTTCGATGGAGTCGAAGGCTTTCTCGTAGTCCACGAAAGCCATACACAGCGGCTGATGGTACTCTTCGGTCTTCTGTACAATGTGCCGAACAGTATGGATGTGGTCTACGGTGCTGTAGCCTTTTCGAAACCCGGCTTGTTCCGGTGGCTGGAACTCGTCAAGTCTTCTGGCGAGGCGGTTTGTGAGTACTCTCTAGAACAACTTGTAGACGTGGCTCAGGAGTGAGATGGGTCTGTAGTTCTTCAGCAAGGTTTTTGCACCTTTTTTGAAGAACAGAACCACCGCACTCCCGCTCCACGCTTGAGGTGTTAAGCCCTGGTGGATGACGGAATTAAAGAGACTCGCTAGCTTTTTCAGGATTGTAGTCCCGCCTGCTTTTAGGAGCTCAGTGGTGATTCCGTCATCGCCTGGCGACTTGTTGTTTTTGAGCTGCTCGAGAGCCACTCTGACCTCGTCCTAGTTGACATCAGGGATGTCTTCCGTGTGGTGGCGTGTGAGTGGGGCTCTGTGGTCGTCAGCGCTGGGTCTCGTGGGTTTAGTCATCCGTGATGCGTACAGGTCTTTGTAGAAACTCTCAATTTCCTTGAGTATCTCGAACTTGGAGGTTACGGTTTTGCCACCCGCAGTTTTAAGTTTCGTCAGATGGGATCTACCTAGCTGGCGAGCGAAGACTTTGGTGCCCCTGTTCTGTTCAATCGCAGCCGCGATGGCGCGGGTGTTGGAACATCGGAGGTCACGTCGCACCCGCTTCCGGATCTTCCGGTTGAGGTTCCTCCCATCCGGCGAAGACGCCTGCGTGGATGACATTTCCCGTCTCTGCCTCATAAGTTCAAGAGTCTCGAGCGAGAGTTTAGACTCTCTGTTACCGCTTTTGCCGGGAAACACCCTTCGAGACACATCCTGTAGCGTTTTGACCACTGTGTCGGTTTTCTCGTCAACATTGCCTTTGGTTTCCAGCAGGTCGAAACGATTTTGAAGCTCCAGTTGGAACTTTTCGGACCCTAAACCTATTTGAGGCGCAATAGGTCTGAGAGTAGACCTCATCATGCGACGCCTTTCGGCCCTGAAGTTTATATTTAGAGCGCCTCGGACAAGTCGGTGATCGCTGCCGGTATTAAACCTGTTGATCACGGAGACGTCTCTAAACATAGACTTCCTGTCAGTCATAATGAAGTCTATCTCGTTCCTCGTCACAGTGTCGGGGCTTCGCCATGTCCACTTTATATGAGGCTTCTTCTTAAAGAACGAATTCATCAAGAAGAGCCCCTGCGACTCCAGAAAGTTGACCAGCATCTGCCCCCTGTGGTTTCGGCGCCCCACGCCGTGGGGTCCGATTATCGTTTCGCCGCGTTCTTGTACTCCCACTTTGGCATTGAAGTCCCCCATAACAACGTTGTAGTGAGCCTTGGAGGTGCCATGTAATGCCTTGGCTATGTCTTCATACATGGCTTCGGCTATGTCGTCGCAGTATGTCGAAGTCGGCGCATATACCTGTACCACCTTCAGGGTGTATCTGTCGGTGATTTTAATTATGAGGTACGCTACCCGTGTCGACACACTGCTGACTTCCACAACGTTATTAGTGAGAGCTTTGTTGACCAGGAAACCGACACCGCCCTGAGAGGGCCGATCACCTTCCCGAAAGTAGAACAGGTGGCCTTTTTTTTTTTTTTTTTTTTTTTTTTTTTTGTCGTGGGGAAATCCTCATGGACTTCCGCCAACCTCGGGGGAAGCTGGCGGGGCATGTCGGACTCGTACCGACTAAAACCCCACGGTGGCCGGCACTGGCACGTGTCAGAGGGGCTCCGGGATCTCCGAGTGGAACACGCCGGTGCCCCCCCTTGTGCCGCGCTCCGAAGAGCCCGCCTCGGGAGGGGAAACTTGTAGCTTGCTTCCCCCCCTGCACCGTCGCGGTGCTCACGGCGGCGTGGGCCACACCACGCCGCCATCCTCCTCGGGGTCGCGCGTGAAGGACGCTTATGGCCCCCGCCCCAGCGTCCCACAACCCCAAAGGCCCCCCTGCGGATGTTGATGCAGGGGGGGTCCCCCACCAGATTTTGTGGCAGGGGACACAAGTTAGCCCGTATTATAGAGCCCCGGGCTATTGGGCTGGGGGGCCTGGGCGGGCTGTGCCTCCGCCCCGGCGCCTTCGCCTTCGGCGAGCGGGATCGGGAGAGGGC
Organism: Phalera bucephala; assembly: GCA_905147815.2. Classification (NCBI taxonomy): domain Eukaryota; kingdom Metazoa; phylum Arthropoda; class Insecta; order Lepidoptera; family Notodontidae; genus Phalera; species Phalera bucephala. The sequence goes on along the minus strand of LR990613.1, from coordinate 22,421,258 downwards.
CTCCTCCTTCTGTGACATCACAGTCTCGCAGAAGGAGGATACGGCCCCCCACGCCGAATCCCCTGCCAGCATAGCCGCTACTATTGCCAGCAAGGAGAGGTCCGGTCCAATCCGGTCGACCAGGATCCGCCGCTCGGAGGCCCACGCTGGGCACTCGACAAGCGTGTGCTCTGCGGAATCCCGGTCCCCACCACAGTGGTGACAGATCGCCGTCGCCTCGCGTCCGATCTTGCTCAGATAATCACCGAAACAGCCGTGACCGGTGATTATCTGAGCAAGCCTGTAGGAGATTCGCCCACTCCTCCGCTGTTGCCAGGCTTGCTTGGACGACGCGCTTGCGCGCGATGTGCTCCTGGCTGAGCCTCGCGCGCCACTCCTCCAGAGCGCGTCGTCGTTCCCGCCGTCTGATTTCGAGCGCGGGCACGCATTCGTCGCTTTGGCGAACGACGCGAGTTCGGTCGTAGACCCTCGCGTCCATGTCCGCCAGGATGTCGAGCGGCGGAAAGCGTGCCAAGAGGGTCGCCGCCTCGAAAGATACGGTCCGGTATCCTCGTGCGATGCGGATGGCCATCTTGCGCTGCAGGCTATAGATTTTGGTCCTGCAGCGCCGGACGCCCGACAGTCGGTGTGACCATACAGGCGCCCCATAGAGAGCCACCGATCGCACGACCGCCCCGTAAAGGCGGCGTACCTCCTCCGACGGCCCCCCGAGGTTGGGTAGCAGTCGTCTATGCATGGCACCCACTACCCTTTCGACTCGGGGGACAAGACGCTCGAAATGCTCTTCGAAGCCCCAGCGACTGTCCAGGGTGAGGCCCAAGTACTTTAGGTACCGCCCCACCCGGACTGGCGAATCTCCGACGCGAACCCACGAGTCGGGCGGTTCCCTGCTCCTAGGCAGTTTATGGAACCATAGCGCCTCGGTCTTATGAGGCGCTATCTGCAGGCCCAACTCGCGGATCTTGGCGACGACGACCTCTGCCCCAAGCTCGGCGAGCCCAACAGTCCTCTCGAAGGTGTCCCCCTCGGCCACTATTAGAGTGTCGTCAGCGTAACAGACGACACTGATGCCGGGGGGGAGATCGACACGCAGGACCGCGTCGTAGGCGAGGTTCCATAGGAGGGGGCCCAACACGGACCCCTGCGGAACCCCGCAAGACACCTCCCTCCGGTGCAGTGTACCGCCCTGTCCGATGTACTGGATGTACCTGTCACGCAAGTAGTCCCCGACTACGGCTTGCAGGTACGGAGGAACGCGATGATGTTCTAGCGCCCCCCGGATCGCGTCCCAAGGCAGGGAGTTAAAGGCGTTGACGATGTCGAGACTTATCGCCAACGCCACCCCGCCCCGGGACACGGCCTGCGCCGACAGGGAGCGGACGCGAATGATCGCGTCCACCGTTGAGCGCCCCTGGCGGAAGCCGTACTGGCTATCAGCCAGGTCGGGACCGACGCGCGACAGATGCCCGCTGAGACGGGCGGCAAGAATCCTCTCGAACAACTTGCCGCACTCGTCCAGCAGGCATATCGGACGGTACGCAGAGGGAGAGTCTGCGGTCCTGCCTTCCTTCATCAAGAGGACCAGGCGAGCCTCCTTCCAGGCCGTGGGGAACTTGGCATGTCGGAGGCAGCTGCTGAACAGCCGCCTCAGCCTGTCCCCCAGGGTGGCCAGAGCGATCACCCACGCCCGCCCCGGTATACCGTCGGGGCCGGGCGCAGTATTACGAGCGCGCAAGCGGCTGATGGCTCGGTCCAGCTCCTGTTCGGTCACCCCCAACTCGTCGGTGTAAAAGGCCGACGAAATCGTCGGGGGGACAGAGGGACTGTCCCGGACTGTCGGGAATAGTGCGTCGATGACCCGACGCAGCAGTCCGGGGTCTAGGGTCTCCGTCAGGGGGGGCACCCAGGGGCGAAGCTTACCCAGCACTGCCCTGTAGGGGCGTCCCCATGGATCCCTGTCGAGTCCCTCTAGGAGCTCGCTCCAAGACCGAGACCTGGCCTTCGCGATGGCAATTTGGAGCGCCTTTGTAGCCGCTCGATAGCGCTCGTATGCTCCGGCCTTTTCCTCCTCGGTGGCTCGCCTTCTCCTTCGGGCTCTAGTGTACTGACGTCGTGCGCGTAAGCAGACTTCGCGCAACTGCGCTATCTGCTGCGACCACCAGTACACTGCCGTTCGCTTGGGGCAGCTGGCCCGGGGCATGGCGGCGTCACATATCGCCGTCATCGTGCCCCGGAACCAGGCCGCCTCCCTTTCCGGATTGGACCAGACCTCATCGGCGATTTCTGGCCATGCCGCGACGCTGGCTGCGGCCTCGAGAAGATCTCGGTTAAGCCGCTTGAGAGACCAGCGTCGCGGGGGGCTGCCTGCACGGCCGCTGGGGCGGTCGGGGGGGCGGAGGGCCACATCGAAGACAATGTGGCGGTGGTCGGATAATGTGACCACCTCCTCCGCCACGCGCCACCCCGACAGCGCGCTCATGGCCGAGGGAGTCGCCCACGTTAGGTCGACGACCGACTCCCCCTGCCACCGCACGCATGTGCTAACGGACCCCCGGTTCACGAGCCGGAGGTCTAGCCCAGCCGCCCACTCTTGCAACGTCCCTCCCTTCGGATCGTCCCTAGGGTTGCCCCACGCCCTGGCGTGGGCATTAAAGTCCCCGAGGACGATCGATGGACGAGGCCGGCATCTGCGAATGCAGTTAGCCAGCCCGTCCAGGTACACCTCGTAGTCGGCGAGGGACCTATTGGGAGAGACGTAGCAGCCCACTATGGAGAACAGGTGGCCTGACTCAAGGGTTATCGTGTCCTCGCCCTGTCTTCGGACTTCGGATAACCCCAATATGTGCCAGTTAATGCGACCTAGTTCTACCTCGAGTTCAGTGAGGTGTTGGTCCAGCCGTAGAGAGCGTCCATTGTACGTAGCCAGTGTCAGGTGTTTTTGGTAGCCTTGTGTCGTAGCCCGGAGATTCTTCGCACCCCCTGCCCCGCTGTTACCGCGACCGCTACCGTGGCAGCGGACAGCGGGACTACCGGGAACTGGGGACCTTTGGTTTAGGTGCCTTATCATGTTAGGAGGTGTTTGGCCTACTATACCACGCTGGCCAGACGGGTTGGTATAGGGTTTATTCCGAATTTTCCTTTTCTGGTCCTTGATCGGACGACGTTACTGCCTTTGGTGGACTCTTACCACCAGCCTAGCAAAAGTAAGGCTACTGGGGCATTCTAAGTTTTTCTTTCGCTTCCAGCCCAGTAAGGAAGTTAATAATATCTATATTTAATTTTGTACGTGTCTACAATTGTTTTTCAAGTTATCTTATTCAATTTATGTTTATATTGCCCACTTTTCTCAAATCCGTCAAACCATTCCGTTTTATAATCTATGAAGTCGATCATCTCTAATGATTGTTCATCGGGGAGTTGAATTCTTTTAGAAATCTTACATACACGATTAAGCATTCCACCAAACATTGGCAAAATACACTTAAAATTAGTGTAAAGCCATAACATTTTCAAGTGATTTTTTAACGCTCGTTTGAACACTTATTTTACAAGCGATTAAATATCTCCTAGGGCGATTTATTCCAGCGCTGCAAAAAACCGCTCGTGCATACGGCCCCTTAGCTTTTTCCGTGAAGATTAATACCGCTTGAATGCATGATTATATGTAATTTATTAAATTAGTAAGTAATAGATATTTTATAAGTGAAAATCGGTAACAGGCTGTCTATTTCTATCTGTATGTTATTTAGTTTAATATGCTGTAGATTTTGCAATGAATAAATAAATAACGCGTTTTTAATATATAGCCTTTACAAAAACTCCTACCTACAAGAGGAATGCACCCTTTGTCTTTGGATTTGTGTACATATGTATGTATATTGTATAATCTAAAAACTAGAGGTGAGCGATTATGAATGATTTACATAATCGAGACATTTACTAATTACTAATATTGATAATCGATCATGAAATTAGTAATTACTAATTTTCATAATTGAATGACGTTACTAATTATTATTACTAATTTTAGTTCAGCCAAAATCCCGTCAAAATATTATATCATTCATTGTAGAGGTGGGCGATTATGAATAATTTACATAATCGAGATATTTTCCAAGTACTAATATTGATAATCGATTATGAAATTAGAAATTTACTAATTTTCATAATCGAATGACGTTACTAAGTAGTATTACTAATTTTAGTTCAGTCATAATTAGGAGTGTTCGCAACGGCTATATATTAAAAACGCGTTATAACGATCCGCTACTTTTAAAACGCCTATTATTTTTTACGCTATTAATAATAGTTATTTCTTCGCTTCGTTAAACGACGCCTTTTGATTATTCTCGCAAAACACGCCGCGCCGCCGCCGTGAGCTGTTAAGCGTTAAAAATTAAATATATATTTAATAAATTAATTATTTACACGTAACTAAAACTAACTTTTATTTACAGTTATTACAATAAACAAACCAACAATTTATTTGCAAACAATTTGACACGCGACGCCGCAATCCCTCACAAACCCACGATAAATGCATAAGTACGTCATCCAAGATCACGCCAGTGATCCGTACTGATTTTATTAAAAAAATAATCTAACGTAGTAAGCAACACGTTATAAATAACGTATAATACGAACAAATATATTGGCGCGGAACATAATAAATAACCTAATAATATATTACTTTCATTACCACACACTCATTTAAAATCATATGTAGTTGTCTTAGAGCATAATATAACACGTGACTTTTGACAAAAATATTATACGTCTAAGTGAAATTGACCTTAAGTCCAGTCCGTCAGTGTCGCTGTGTCGCGTGGCAGGCTGGTAGGCGGTTTTGGTCGGACAATATGTAATATAAGTAACGCTTAAAAAATAACGCTTGCCTGAGGTAATAAATAATAGGTGATTTGATTATTTATTAATAATAGATTATTTTTTCAGTTATGTAATATAACGATCACTCCTAGTCATAATGCCGTCAAAATTCATTGAGTCAATCGTTTGTTATTCGTTGCGTAGCACAGTAGTTTTTTGTTTGTTGTTGTTTACTTTGTCTTTTATTTATATTGAACCAAAAACTATAATTAAATATCTTATAGAATACCTTTTAAGCGCAATTTCATGAATAGTAATATTTTATTAAATATCTAACTAAACATGTAAAAAATACTTATACAGCTCTATTACTCAGGATCGTACGCCGCTGCACAGCAGGTACATACAGTGAGCCGTACATCGAACTCAGCTATTGACTACTAATTCATTACAAATTGTTATAATCAAGATATCTCGAGAGATTTTCATAATCGATTGATTCCGTTAGTATATCTCATAATCGCCCACCACTACTAAAAACGTAGTGATTATATACTCTTTAGTCTTTGTAATCTACTCAGGTACTCTGCGGTGAAGACGATTTGTTTGTGAAGTTTTTTATTTTGATATATAAAGAAAAAAGATGAACATGCAACAGAGGGAAGAGAAACAATTGGAAACTACAATACAAGCAATTTTAAACAGAGTGAATGATTTGAAGTCTGCTTTACAAGCTTTGATAACGAAGTTGGAAATTGAATATGAAACTATTAATTGGCCTACGTTTCTTGACAATTATGCGATTTTATCTGGACATGTAAGTATTTGTTAGTAGGCAACTTTATAATTAAATTATTTCTTACCCTAGGGTCGCACGGACGCTTTTTCAACGCGCGTTAGTAAAGCGCTGGAATTCAAGAACCGGCTAACAGTACATACATCTTTTTTACATTTTACTGGTATGCTGTGGTTACTTACTATGTTTAAGATAATTCCTTGTAATAGGAAAAAGCAATAAAACAGCGAAACACATCACTGCTCAGTGTATTTACATGTTAGATAAAAGCATTAGGAAAGTTACATGATTACTATAAATATACAAATACTGTTACTATAAACTTGGTAAAGTTATTTTTACCATTAGTATATTGTTTGATTCGACTGACACCAAAACTTTGCCTTTAGTCAACAAAAATTTTCTTGACTTTCTGAAAAATTCAAATTCACATTTAAAACATGGCATATGTGTGTGTGTGTGTGAATGATGTACACTGTTGGCCGCGAGGCCTTTACAGTTTCACCGGACTTAAGGGCGAGCGTGCAACCACTACGCTCAAGCCAGAAGGGCAAGGGGCGACATACTCGAGGGCGCCTTGAAGAGGCGCCCTCGGTTGGGACAGTCGCTGTAGGGGGACGGGTGCACTACTAAGTGCACCGGTCAACCGCCGGCTATGGGAGGGGATTTACTACTACGTCGTCGTCGTCGCCCGTATTCTGAGTGGAAAGAAGGGATGACAAAGCATCGGGGGGGTCGGTGAGAACATGTCGTGGCCGGCGGTGGCGGCAGGGGTCGGGGGGAGATCGTAGTCGGCGGTGGCTACGATTAACGGATTCGCATGGGTAGATGCGTTCGCGAAGTGACGTGTTGACGCCTTTTTAATAAAGGCGCGAATAGGTTCGAGACCTAGATCGGAGTGGAGGTCGACGTTCCGTACGAACCAGGGGGCTCCTACGGCTTTACGGAGGAAGCGGTTTTGAACCGCTTGAAGTCTGTCGATGTGAGAGGGGGCCGAATGCCCGAACACAGCACACGCATAAGTCATGATGGGACGAACGCAAGTTTTGTAAAGCGTCACCTTATTTCTAAGGGACATTTTACTCCGCTTGCAGATTAACGAATGGAGACGACCGAGCACGAAGGATGCTCGGTGACGGACCCGCTTGATGTGCGGGCCGAAGGTCATGGTACTGTTCAGGGTGACCCCTAGATATTTGACCTCTTTGACCCAGGGAATGGGTCGGTCGAACATGGTCACTTGGCCGAGATTACTTCTAGGGCGGCGCAGGGAGTGGCGCGGGGTGGCACCTCTGGAGAAGAACACCGCAGCGCTCTTGTCCGGGTTCACCTCAATACGCCACTTCCTGAACCAATTCCCTAGGGAATTGGCGGATGCCTGAAGGTGTCTGGTAATGAAACCCTTATTCCTATGCGAGACGTAGAGAGCGGTATCATCCGCGAATAGGGCTAGATGCGCCTTACTCGAACGAGGAATGTCGTTCGTGTAAAGGCAAAACAGGAGCGGAGAGAGAACTGAGCCCTGTGGGACTCCAGCACTGATGGAGTGGGAAGTGGAGCGCGTCATTTCGACGCGATAACGGAAGGCGCGATTCGACAAGAAGTCTCGTAAGATGAGCACGAGTCTGTCCGGCACACCCAATTGGTAGAGCTTGTAGATCAAGCCGTTGTGCCAGACTTTGTCGAATGCCTTCGCGACATCTAGGAAGAGGGCGCCCGTGTAGATTGGTTTGGGTCTATTGAGACCGGAGAGGATGTGCTCCGTGATGCGGTGCACTTGGTGGACGCAAGAGTGTTTGGCTCGAAAGCCAAACTGCTCGTCGATAAGGATACCCCTGGACGTTACGAAGTCTTTGAGCCTCGCCAGAAGTAGGCGCTCGTATATCTTGGCCAGGGAGTTGAGGAGACTGATAGGGCGGTAGCTCGCGGGGAGATTGCGAGGTTTGCCGGGCTTGGGAATGCCTATGACGTCCGCTTCCTTCCACTTAGCGGGGAAGGTGCAGTTCGCCATGGCGGCGTTCAATATGGCCACTAAGAGGCAGATGAGTTGGGCGGGCAGGCATTTCAGAACGCGATTCGAAATGCCGTCAGAGCCGGGGGCTTTTTTAGTTTTGAGACCCATAATTAGATCTTCGACCTCCGTTTGGGTGATAGGAGGTAAGGAATCGACGGGGGGGGAGGGATGCCCTGCGCTCGACTTCCTTGTCGACCGCGTCGACGTGGGACTGGTCGACGGACTGAGAGCTGGGGGCGCACTGGCTCTCGAGGGAGTCGGCGAGAAGCTCGGCCTTTTCGTCGTCGTCGAAGGCTGGGGGTGCGCCTGAAGCGCGGGACAGCGGGGGCATGTCAGTCGTGGAGTCGGACTTGAGGCTACGCGCCAGCTGCCAGTAGGCCAGATGCGAGGGCGCGATGCCCTCTAGGAAGTCACCCCACCGTTCCTCCCGGACCTCCGCGACACGACGCTTTACCTCTCGTTGTAAAGCGCGCATCCGGGCCCGATTGGCTTCGGTGGGGTAGGAGTCGTACGCTCGGATGGAAGCATTCTTGGAACGAATGAGATCCCTAACATCGTCCGGCAGTCGAAAGCGGTTGAGGTAGAGATCTTCCGCCTCGACTTGCTTGGACGATCGACTGACAGCCGATCGGATGTGTTCGGTGAAGGCATCTACGGCCTGATCGGTGTCCTGAGGGGACGGGATGGAGTCCGAGCTGAGAGGCACGGGGGGAGGGTCGGCATCCGCCAAGGCCGTGCTTAGCGCATGCCAATCCACCACCGTCTTTTTGGGTCGCTGAGGGGCGGAAGGGGGGGAACCGAGTCTCATGACTACAGGTCGATGGTCAGAGTCGAGTTCCTGGACTACTTCCAAGGAGTGCAGCCGTAGGGTGACACCCTTCAGAAGCGCCATGTCCAGGACGTCGGGTCGGTGATTGGGATTGTTAGGATAGTGGGTAGGGTGCATGGGTGCGATGACGTCAAAGTCGAGAACGTCGACCAGGGCGTCAAGGCTCCTACCGTTAGGGGAAGTGGTGAGACCGTTCCAGGCCACGTGCTTGCTGTTGAAGTCGCCCGCCAGAATGACGGCGCTTCCCAGATTGAGGAGTGCTTCAAAGTCACTCCTGAGAACGGATTTAGTGGGGGAAAGGTAAACGGAGGCGATCACGATGGGCTGGTGCCCCGTGAGAGAGACGCGACAGACCGAGGCTTCGATGTTGGTGAGCGCGGGGGATCGAGAGGGATGCAGTGCAGGGACCTCCTGTAGTAAATGAGAGTACCGCCTCCGCGGGAGCCGATTCTGTCATTGCGCACGAGGTTGTAGTTTGCGATCCTAGGATCGCGTTGTGCGGGCTTCAGGAAGGTTTCCTGCACGAGGAGGATATCAAGTTGGTGATCTCGGAGGAAATCAGCAACCTGATCTCGCTGGGAGCGAAGGCCATCGGCGTTAAAGAACGCCAGGGATAGGTTGTGGGGCTTTTGGCGGGGAGATCGTAGATCCATTATTGGGTGCGGGGGGGTTGGGTTTTGAGGGACGCCAGGACGTCATAGACGTCCCTGTATTCCGTGGCCAGGAGAACCTGGTCCGCCAAGTTGGTGGCGGCGCGGAGACGAAGGGCGAGTTCGCGGACTCTGGGGAACAGTGCGGGGCTTATAACCGCCGAGACGCTCATTATCAGGTCGACGTCCTGACTGACGTTAGAGGGCGGAGGGGGACAAGCCGCCACCGGCTGGATCGCCGGCGCGCGCTTCGGGGGGCGGGCGGCGCCCACTGACGCAGGGTGGGAGGCCGCGGTGTAAGGCAGCGGCTTCACCCACGCGTTGGCGCCGAGGGACGGCCTGAGCGGCGGGGGAGGGGGGGTCAGCTTCAGAGGCGCGGGAGCGCGGGGAGCCGTGGTCGCTGGCGCAGAAGGCACCGGACGAGGGTGCGCTGAGGGCGCGGGGGGGTGTTGCGCTGAGGGCGCAGAGGGGGTGGCAACCGCGCGGGGGCGGCGGCGGCCGCCGCGCCTCGCCCGGCCGCGCTTCCCCTTCGGGGCCTTGGGGCAACCGCGATAGTTCGCGGTGTGCCCCTTGGTGCCGCAGAGGACGCAGCTGGGGGGCTCGGCCGCCGTCTCCTTCGAGCGGGCGCACTGGGACGTCGCGTGGTCCCCGATGCACTTAACGCATCGAGGGCGCGCGTGACAGTTTCGGGCAGAGTGCCCGTACAGTTGGCAATTGTGGCACTGCCCGGGCGTGCCACGTTTGTGGGGGGCCTCCACGGAGAGGCCAGATATATGGCACACGGCCTTCAGGTCGAAGACCCTACGGCCGGACTCGGTGCGGTCGAGGACGACCAGCACCATGTCGTACGCCTCCTTGGAGCGCCCATTGACCATTCTGTGCACCTGGCGCACAGGAAGGTCCTGGGACTGGAGGTCGGCCTTGATGACGGCGGTGTCCAGCTCCCTCGGGACACCGCGGATTACCACCCTGAGCTCCCTTTCCTCCTCCAGGGTGTATGTGTGATAAGCGATCTTGTTGGATCGCAGGAACGCGGATAGCCGTCGGTGGTCGTCCGAAGACGCCACCTTGACGGCTATGCCTTGCGCGGTGGAACGCGCGTGCGTGTAGTTTATCTGGCGATTATATATCGCCTTGGAGATGCGCTCCCAGGCGCTCTTGTCCTGAATGACAAGCGGCGGGGGAGTGATGTTCGGACGTGCGGGGCGCGCGAGGGGGGAGGCCCTCGCGGCCGCGTCGGGAGACGGAGACGGCCGGGGGCCGGAGGGGCCGGGAGAAACGGAAACGTTTCCGGCCTTCTGGATTTTGGGTGGCGGCGAGTCGCGCGGTTTGCGCGCCCGCTTCCCATTCGCGATGGGAACGAAGTCGTCCTCCGACGAGAGCGACGGGGACGGGGACCGGGCGGGGGCGGCGCGTCGCGCGGACGCGCGCTCGACCTCCATATCCGAGTCCGAGAGAGGCTCGGACCCGCATGGTGAGACGGGGCGGTCGGCGGGGGTCTGGGGCTGCGCCCCTACATCAGTTCGCGGCGCGGCGAACGGAGTCGCGGGGCGCGCAGAAGGCGCGGGGTGCGCGGGGGCCGGGGGCCGACGCGCGCGCGGGTGACGCGTCGGGCGAGGCGGGCGAGTACGTCGCCCTGAATTCCCGGACTATGTCCGGGCAATGCAGAAGGATGTAGCTAGTGAGGTCCCGGACGAACTCCGGAGGGAAGACTTCCGCCATTTCCAGAGGGGAAATGGCAAGGCGAGTGAACTAAAAAAAAAAAAAAAAAAAACCGGCGGGGACCCGGGCGTGAACGATGCCCTGATCCCCCACCGGGCAGCGGCGGGGGGGTGGCACTACCGGGGAGACGCGGTGTGCCCCTTCGCCTTAAGGCGAACGGGCGGCACCAAACCCTAGCTGCTCCGGGGCGAAGAGAACCGCCGCACGGAGAACACTAATATCAAAAACAGTTATGAAACTCACCGTTGAGAAGACAAAGACCGCGGGAGGGCCGGCCGCGCCGTTAGCCGACGCGGCTACCTAGCAACCCACGTGATTGGTCACGCCGGGCGATACGCGAACCGTACCTACACGGGACGCAAAAGCATACGCACAGCGAATGCAAACACGTAAACACGCAAGCACAACACACGTAAGCACAGCCGCGACAAACCACGTAGGTCACGGAAAACGACCGTTACTAAAAGCGCGGGAAGGCCGACCGCCGTCAGAACGGCGAGTCTACCTAACGGCTCGCCTTGTTGCTACGCGCGAGCCAGACGCGGAGAAGTAACGTCGCAAGCCCGTATATGCGTACGTATACACGTATATGAGCCAACCAGATCACCACTCCACGCAAGCGCAGGCGTTTCCAACAAAGCAAGTCGAAATCGAATATTACGTAACACGAAAATAGCGAGCGGGCGAGCAGCGCAGTGACACGACCGAACGCGCGCGAGGCACAGCCAGAACTGTATGGCATATGTGCTAGAAGTGAGATTACAAAAAACTAAAACCTTAATAGCATACCTCTTTGTTTAAACACGCTGCAACACTGCATGTTGAAAAAGCATCCATGCGAATGCTCGCTTAAATGTTATGGCTTACAAATATTTCTTCCTTCCATTTCAGTTGACTGGATTGAGTAAAATTTTACAAGCAGAATTAGCGGCATCCCTTAGATCTCGTATAGTGCTACCTCTGCAACTGAGTCTTGAACGTGATGAAGCACTAGCACGACTAACTGAAGGAAGGGTCCCAGCATGCACTCATGACTTAGTTCCAGACTTATTACGAACTAAGCCCGAACCACAAGCAGAACAACGTCTTCAACAATTCAATCACAAAGCTAGCACTCTTAGCTATGATACAGCACAGGTAAAGAAACTAAATTAGTCATAAAGCAATGACATCTAATAAAAGATCTTATTCTTTTCTTTTTTTTAAAAACGTAGCCCCACACAGATGTATTCCTGTGTTGTGGGTGCGTTTATAAACATGAAAATTCACATACACAAATACCCAGACCGGAACAAATATTTATGGATCACACAAAGATTTATCCCGTGCGGGAATCGAACCAGAGCTTGAGTTCTTAACTACTGTGCTAAATCGCCCATCCGTAGATCAGTAGAAAGGTCTAGTAATAACCCCTTCTAAAGACATGTGATCTACAGCCTGGTATGCACTGCTCTCACTGGCTTACTATGGCAAGGGTCAGGAGGTGCAGAAGGTGCACATATCATTATTAATTATATATGCTACAAATTCTAACACAGTATTTATATCAGGAACAGTAAACATAATCTTTCGGGTTGCAATGAATAGTTATTATTAATTTTTGATTGAACTACAGACAGCTTTAAGTAATCAAAGACAACTGACATGTAGGTAGTGTGAAATATATGATGGATAAGAACTTGTGCTCCGCATAACATACATATAGTGCGGTAAAAATTGTTTATGATGACTCCATTTATACTGACCACCTGCTTAATATGACAATTGTAGTGCAAAGATTATTTCTCTTATTATCTTCTATGAACAATGTATAGATATTATGACATTGCTTCTTGTAACAGATTATTAAGATTGTTTTAAGAAAAAATTAAGAAATGCCTAATTACATATGTATATAGAATAATTTTATTCTATGTTTAGCCAGATCATGTTTCTTTTTTCATTGAGTTAAATAATGTTACAAGTACTACATGTGACAGAAGTTTTTAGTTTTCTAAGATAATGCTTCTTCTTCTTCTTCTTTAAGTTATGGCTTCACACTAATTTTAAGTGTATTTTGCCAGTGTCCAGTGAGATATATAATCGTGTTTGTTTAAATTATTTCAATTCCCCGATGAACTTAATGGCAACGATGATAATGAAATTAATGAAGTACCCCACCCTGAAAAGTAAAGCGGTGGATACTTTACATACCAATTGAGACGGCCGTTTTGAGGGAAGCCGAAAAGGCACGTTTTATCGCTTTGTTACAATTACCTTCACTCATGCACATATAAGAACACATAATGGTTAATATTCCACCCACATTACACATTATTAGTCAAAATAACACAAGTTTTGAAAATTAAAACAAATTGACAACATCACTCTTCGACTTCCCGCCAAAACTCCAAGATAATGCTTTTTATGATGTTTGCTTAGTATGACATATCCCTTTGATTTTATTCTATAAGAATGTAATGGCCACTGTTACTACACTAAGCACCAAGAAATTACAAACTTTTTAGTTTGACCAGTCACACTAAGCAGGTATTATAAATACATAAAATTTACGACATCTACATATAAACTCCCTTTTACAGAAACAAGTTGCTCAATTTACTAAGGTAGTGAGTCATGTTTGGGAAATAATATCTAAAGGGAGAGAAGATTGGGATGGAGAATCAATGAGGTCCGCTGGTAAGTCTCAATGAGAACTAGAAATCATAAGTGTAGTGGGTGAAATGTCTGTATGTTTCATTCTGTTAGCAAAGACCAGTTTATTGGAATAGACTTACAATGCACTACACAATATCGTACATATACTACACCTTTCAATGCGCTCGTAGCGCTGTGCGACCGCGGTGTTCTTACCGATTACCAAGGTTAAGCAGCGTTCGACTCGGTCGGCTCGAGATGGGTGACCGTGGAAGTTTCATATTCGAGCGTCTCCGTGCTTCGGAAGGTACGTTAAGCCGTTGGTCCCGGTTATCACTTAATGTGGTAGTCGTTAAGCCGAGTTGGAAGCTTTAAAGGCGGCTTGATAAGTCCCAACAGCAGGTGGCCACAATCCTGCCTCCACCAATCCGCACTGGGTTTGCGTGGTGGAGTATGACCTAATCTCTCTCACCTCGATTTGTGAGGGAAGGCCTTTGTCCAGCAGTGGGCAGTATAGGCTGATATTATTATTATATACACAATATCGTAACTCGTCTTCACCATATCATCTGTTAATAAACCGAGGTGTACAGTCATACAAGGATCTTTTGGGCCGCGGCATAAATCGGAAGTAACGCTGACATCAAGTGAAATGTCACTTCATGACAGTCGCAGAGTCGCCGTTTGCAATGAATTTTACCCAAACCCACCCGATGAAATATTTCCCTGGAACTAGGAAAATTCTAACCCAATTATAATAACCCTTATGTCACACCAACGCCCCCCCTGTCAATGTCATCCACGGGCCGTCGCCCTGAACATTAATTATCAATGTGAAACAAAATCCACAACATAGGAAGAAATCCTAGTGTATGGGTAGGTTTTTTTTTAATAAAAGAAGAAAATATGCGAAAAGGGAGCAGTTTGGTATGAACGGCATGCGATTTTCTCTGTTTCGACCATAAAGATGGGTGCTAAGTTATATTTTTTTTTGTATAAGTCTCACATCTTGCTTGTGTTTCTAGTCGTTGTATGAATAGAAACTCTTCCTAAATAGATTTTAATTTGACTTAGAAAGTTGTAATCTTTAACTTAATAAAAAAAAATTGTTAAATTTAGAAATTTCCATGAAATTTAGAATTGAAATCTTAATGGGTGCCCCTAGAAATCTTAGCGAGGTCAACAAACTTATATGTTCCGTACCGAACTTGGCACATTATTCCAAATGTATGTTTATGCCTTAGAATATAAATATAATCCAATCTCAATAGCACAAACACAGACTACAAAGTATTATACATCAACAGAACGACAATATCATTCCCTACATGTTGTTAAAACATTGTCTATGGCTACTATTTAGTGTTTTCCCACAAAAAATCGATAAACATATCGGTACCACAACGTACATATATATACGTTCCCCGAGCTTAATGAAGATAACATACAGATATGTACGTCCCCTGAGCCTAAGATTATATTTAGTTAAGATGATGAAAATATATTTTCCCTATATTAAATTACTACTAGCGAGTTTAATATGCATAAAAATACACGTTACTACAACAATGATTTCATTATCATCTACTCTGATGTCATCAACATTAACCCTAAAAAGTGGTAATCTTTCCGGGCTGCCAACATTACGCGGGTGAGAGGTGCGGTGAGTGCGAGGTGTATGTTGAATTTTTTGGGTTCACCGCGCGCCGTGCAATTAAGACTTGACGCGGCTTCTGGATATATTATTTCTAAGGTTTATGCTGAAATTGTATTCAAAATAATTATTGTTACTGATTTCTGTCAATTAAACTTTAACTGTTTTTTTTTTTTATTTCAAAGGAATGCAACCCACTCACAGCGTTGCGGACACGCACGCTTTGGTTACAGCCGTTGGTACAGGCAAAGGACTGCGACCCGGAATTCCATCGATAGGCCCACAAGGAGTCGGCGGGCCCGGGATGGGACCATCGCGAGGACCTGCGCCCCAACTTGGACCAGCAGCACCCTTACCAAAAGCGCCTTCAGCAATCAAAACCAATATAAAAGCTGCCAGTCAGATACATCCTTATCAACGCTAGTTGAGATTTATTTTAAAATAGCGGCATATAAATGAAACTTGATATTGTTATTTATTAATACTTTATTACTTTAATAATAATAATTATTAAGAAGACGACATATTATTGTCGGGTGACTATGCAGGATTACATACATTCAAAACATAAATGCAAATAAAGGTAACATTGGCGAAATGTTAAGTCTCTTTCATTTTTTAAATCAAGTTAGACTAAGTCAAGCAAAAAGCATGTGTACACCCTATAAATTAACATGAGTGCTGGGTTGGATAAAAATTAAGAACTAAAAATTACTGGCTATAAATATTCTGATCAACTAAAGAAATAATTTTGTTCAAGAAAATACTTTGGAGTTCCTTGTGTTAGTTTAGTGTATTCACCTGTAACAAATAAAAGGGTAAAATTAATTTTCTTTAATATGTGTTGAGGTCTCAACTTAGTCCAAAAAGATAAGAATGCATGTGTACTGTGACCGCCACTGTGTCTTTGTGCATGTAAATGCACCCATAATATGGAAAATGTCGACACCTTGCGCGAATGCCCGTTGGCAGTCGCGACCAGACGGCATAATCGATTTAATATTTGGTTGATAACATGTCCGCCCCACAAAACCAGCATTCATACAATGAGATAGGCTACATTATTATGCACCTTTTCAAACAAATTCAAAAAAAGGAGGAGGTCCTCAATTCGGTTGTATTTTTATTATTTGTAACCTAAGAGCTTCGTAATTTATGAACCGATTAGGAATATCCTTATTTTGTTTGTCACGGTATACTTTCCGTTTGGTCCCATTTAAATTTGAAGACAAAATTGGGGATGAAATTTTTTATGGGCTCGAATTTTATTTATAATTCATTAGTGTGAGTCTCTGCTATGAGTACAATCCTGTAGGTACCATAGAACTAAGGAGAACAATAGAATAAAGATATATAAATATTAATGATTAATTCATTCATCGCTTAAAATTGTAAAATACACAACTTTTCAAAAAAAGGGAAACCAAATTCAAAAAGCTCAAAGTAAGATACTAACTAAAAGGCAAAAAATAAATATTTGAAGTCCGTGCCAAGTAACCGACTGGTATTGACTTCAAATATTTATTTTTTGAATTTCTGTATCTTTTGAGCTTCTTGTAGTCGGTTTCCCTTTTTTGAATTTATGTACCTTTCTATCTATATCATCACGCAAGATCCCTTGCCGGGTAAGTAGAGAGTACAGAGTGCTAATAGGTTTTTTCTTTTTGTATCTGATACCTCAAAAGCGGACCCGCTATGAAATTAGCGCAAAGCTAATCAATGCTAATATTGAAAATTTAAGATTTCTAATTAACGTGATGTAACGTGAGAAAATTTTCTCACATGTGTAGCGACAAGTTTACGCGGCTATAGAACTTCTATAGTCCGTTTCATGTACCACCATCCTTCGGCATTAGGTTGGTAGTATTGTTTGTCAGTGTAGACAGCTAGTGTCAGTGCGTTTGTTTATTTCCTGAATAATAATCATTTTAACGGTGTAATCATGCCCAAGACTGAGAGGAGGTAAATAGAAATGGCGTTCAGGATATGAAAATTTCGTGTAAGCGTGAAAAAGCTGAGAAAGTGCTTTTAATTCTCTTATAACGATTATCGTGACAGGTTGTCGCCAATATAGGTAGGTAAAATAATGTTATCAGAGTCCATACTTTAGTTGCTCGTTTTTATCGATATTAAATTGTGGTATAAAAATCATTGGAAATTATTCACGTTTTTAATTCCATTTAATAACTTGGATAGACAAAAAATACTAAGTTACCGAGATCCTAAGATTCTTTAAGCTTTGTACTCTCTGCCAATCCTGCAAGATATCTGGCGTGATGATATAGATAACTCTATTTTTGGAGTCATCTTGAATAGATTAATGTGATTGATGTTTCTTTTTTTTTCATTTTTGACGTATTACTCTATTCAGGGTATATGCTTTTAATGTTCATTGGCAGCACCAAATTCAATCGTCCGAAGCTGTATTAGTACGTGAAACGCAGTATATAGTGGTATTATTACGATTTGTATGAAGCTTACAATATCATCTATCTTGAGTATGGCGCGCACGGTCTCGGTGGCGAGCGCGAGCGCGGAGGCGGTGACGTGCAGCGGCTGCAGCACGTGCTCGTGGCGCATGTCGGTGACGCGGCCGCGCCGCACGTTCACGCCCGCGCTCGAGCCCGCGCCGCTCTCCGCGCCGCCCGCGTGCGCCGCGCGCAGCTCCGTCACCGTCTCGATGGGATTCAGACCTGAATAGTTTAATCATGAACATTACAAAATTATTGGGTACATATTATAGGCTTCCATGCAATGATACTAATAATGTAAGTATTGTTTGGTGGAGTAGCGAGTGTGTGCCTGTAAGTTACATACTTGGAACCTGGGTTGTAAGCCGATGCAGGTTTTTCACATAACGGATGCTGATTTTTTTTTAAATCGACAACAGCAGATTATTGATTTTATAAAGGTGACATTAGTGGATGCCGGTACCAATATATGTTTTTTTAACTATAAAAATATAGGATCAGCCTAAGAATTTCTTTATAAAGTTGAAGTTTTAATAATATTTTTTCGGATAATGATAGACCTTGAAAATGCACAAGAGGTACTTTAAGGTAGGTGCTCATGTACATATTTCTGAAATAAGGATTGAGTAAATACTTACTTAATTCTACTGTCAAATTCGAACTAAAAGGCCGTTTTTTTTTATTTTCAATTTTAGCACATGTAAATAGGCTTTTACAGTGTTTTTATTTTTTAGTAAATTGAATATTAAAATGTCGAAGATGCTAAGATTGGTGAAAATTTGCAATGACGTGCCGTAACCCACCGCCACTTTTGATAATGTCGTGACCCAAACATCAACAAACCAAATAAGTATCGTTCAATGCGGATGCTGATGTCAAAAACTATTCCGATCAGCTGCGGATGCTGATTTACAACAACCCTGCTCGGAACGAATCAAACTTCCTGTCTGGGTTAAATATAAGTGATAAAATGAGGCGTCACCAACCGGCGTTCTCGGCGAGCGTAGAGGGCACGACCTCGAGCGCGTCGGCGTAGGCGCGCAGGCAGTAGTGGTCGGCGCCGGGCGCGGCCAGCGCAGCGCGGGCCAGCGCGGCGGCCGCGGCCGCCTCGGGCGCGCCGCCGCCTGCCAGCAGCGCGGGGCGGCGCGCCACGCAGCGCACGGTGCACAGCGCGTCGTGCAGCGAGCGCGCCGCCTCGGCCACCACGGCGCCGCTCGTCCCGCGCACCAGCACGCTCGCCGTGCGCCCGCCCGTGACGCACCCCGTCATCTGCCCGAGATACGACGCACCGTTAGGGTACGGCCAACCCGACGCGTCCAGCCAGTGGCGATCAGTTCCTGCAGTATGATTTGTGTGGACGTGTTCGTCCTGCGTCCTGCACGCGCTATTTATGCGGCATCTGCACGCGCGATCATATGGAGATACTGATCGCCACCGCGGACCGCGGATGTGTTGGTTTGGCCGTACCTTTACTCACCGGTAGACGGCTGGACGAATTTATGTAATTTAAACTATAATCGTGTTCACAAATCTATGGACTACTTGACACTACAATATTTATTGTATTTAATAAATTAAGGGGAATCTAACTCAGTGTACATTTTATTAATAAATAGTTTGTAAATGAATTTATTTTAAAAAACAATACCGATTTTTTGACGGTCCAAAGCCAAAGATAGCCAATGTAAGGACACATTAATATGCTATAGTTTGCTAGAACTACTAATGCAGGGGTCGGAAACAGGTTATTTTCAAACCAGTTTCGGTCATTGGCCCCAAACCGAAATGATTTTCGTTTCTAGTTAAACATCACCGTTCAAAACCTGAAAAATTGAGGAAACCGGTTCAAATTTCAGTATCGGTTTTAGCGTCACTTAAAGCGATATTAAAACCTAGATTGACCAGTTAATTTGAGATTGCTTTTGCTCGTTGCCTTTTTCCAGGTCACGATCGTATAGAATCGTTAGAAATAGAAACATTTGTTCTTGAAAATAGAAGACGGACGTCGCGCCGTCGAGAACGTTGTGGCTGCGTCTAAGTTTAACCAGTTAATTTCGAAAAATTATGTTCCTTGTAATAATCGATACTCGAAATTAATTTCGTCCAATTTGATAAGGTTTCTTCATTTACCGGTTAATGAAAGAACGTAATTTTTAACCGGATTCTAAAGGTTTTAAACCGATTTGGAAAATCGGTTCCGACCCCTGCCATAACAAAAAATCTGAGGTCATCAAAATGAGGTTTAAAACTTATTTTTACAGTTGCTAGCTACGAGTAGGTAGATATGCGTAAGTATATTCAAACGGCCATTTCTCGTCTCGACGCGTCGCGTTTCGCCCGGGGAGAGTACCTTGATGTATTTTCCGCCGGGTTCGTTGACCTCCTCGACGAGATCCACGTTCACTAGATTCTCGGCGGTGAAGTGATCAAGTGAGGCGATCGGCCGGCACCCGAGGGTCTTGCACACGAATTCGATGTCCTCTCGCTCTATGTCTTTGATGACCATGGTTTTGATTTTATCTAAGAAGTGGACTGCCAAATCGCTGAGAGCATCCCTGTATGTAATAATAATAATAAAGTGTAAAGATATGGCCGACGGAGCACGACGGAGGCACGGCATTGGCGTTCGGCCGGCGGATGGAAGCGCGGCGCACACATTAGATTGTGCGTGACGTCGCGCCTGTCTGGCGGTCGTCCTGTCACTGTCAGCCGTTTTTAAAAAATAAAAATTTTTTCCCTACACTAGGAATTATTCCTGTGTCGTGGGTGCATTTACAAACACAAAATTCACCCGCATAAACACTCAGACCGAAACAAATATTTGTGGGTAACACAAAGATTTGTCCCATGCAGGAATCGAACCTACTGGCGTTCTGCTCGCATGCGTATTGGTGTTTAGCTCCTGCCTTTCTTCGTTTGTATTTTGTATTACATGCAACGCGTTCCAGTCCCATTGTCTGTGTGACTGCTCATTAGGAGCATCAAAAAACTACTCTAGCATCTTTCTCGCACGGGTATTGGCGTCTTGATACCGCCGTGCTTGTAATCGTGTCGAACGCGGTGGCGGTGGCGGCGGGTCGTGGCGTTTGCCGTGGCGCCGAACGTGGCAGAGCTGTGTGGTTACACACAATCCCGTACATTTCTATACATTACAACTCCCCAGGCAACAATGTAGAGAACCTTTAGTTTTACAGTTGAGAACTATAAACGCAAAATCATGTAGATCTATGTTACAGTAGAATATCTTGTATAACCTACATAGTATATCTAAATTAAAATCTCGAATGTTTGCTTTTTCTTTATAATATAAATATTGTGTATATACTATATATGTAAATGAAATATTTTCATCTAATTCCGTCTGTAATACTCACCTTAAGATAGATTTTTGTACAAGAAGTACAGTACAACCAGCTTTTTTAATTTGCTTCACAATATTCAGAATGTATTGGCGCTCCTCCTTCAGCACGCGATCCATTGCAGCATAGTCTGACACGATAACATTGTGATCCATCTTAAAAAGATGATTAAAAAAATAAAATTTTACACATTGAAAATATAAGTCATAAGTCTGGCGCGGGTCACTCCCTTCCCTCCAATATGGTTGAGGGGAGTGATGGCTGTTCCAGCAGTCATACTCGTGAACGGGTGCTGCTTGTGGGGACTGGTCCATCAGGAATCCTTTTGACGCTCTTTACGGATAACATCATAAGATTCATATCTCGATCGTAAGGCATCACACTGGAGCTAGGTCATAAACTATTTAATTGTAACCTAAACATTGTATCCACACAATGATTAAAAAAAAAAGGAAAGAAAAAGAGTTTCTTCGCCGGATCTTCTCAGTGGAGGACGCGTTCCGATGCGGTAGTAGATTAGTAGTTAAATTAAATATAAAAAAAAAAATGTAAATTGACTATTTGTAAGCGCCCCCGCAGGGCTTATACAAAATAAATTATTTGAGTTTGAGTATACTATTGAACACAATTTCTATTGTGGTGACTTACATCTGTTTTAGGAGGTGAAATACAGAACTGTATAAGTCCCACTTTAGCCTTTTCAACTCTGTGAGGCCCATTGACATTGGCGGCGCGGTGCGCAATCACTAGACCCTGGATTAATTCAGTATCTTCGACAGTTCCTCCAATACGTTCAATAACTTTTACGTCCCGCAAATCAACACGAGCACCAACACCTCCAACTATAGGCTCCATAACTGAAATTTGTAATAAATAAATAAGAATAGTTAGCAAATCATCACACAAATAATTTCTAGGTTTTTTAAATTTGGTCCTGACCTCCACGAATAGCTTGGACAGCAATAGGTGCAAGTATGGTAGAATGCTGTGACACAACTTTGGAATTCAGGGATGTGGCAGCAGCCTTCAGCAGTGCATCTTCATTTGACAAATCCACCGGTGTAGACATACCTTCAACCACCTATAATAAATGTTATTATAATGCTTTAAATGTAAATTAATGCTTTAAAAGTAATGTATTATTTAAAACATGAGAACACAAAAGATCTTACAAATTTACATAGCCATTTCAATTTGTACATACTAGGGGGGATCAAAAAGTAGTG
Organism: Phalera bucephala; assembly: GCA_905147815.2. NCBI lineage: Eukaryota > Metazoa > Arthropoda > Insecta > Lepidoptera > Notodontidae > Phalera > Phalera bucephala. The sequence continues at coordinate 22,399,073 of LR990613.1, read as the reverse complement.
AGAACGACATACTGACAGAATAAAAAAAAAAATGGCAGCCATGGCTCAGATGCATATTTGTAATATTAATAAAAAAAAAATCTTCGATTCTCTTTTGTTTTTTTCTGAATGTAGTCATTTGTTTGCTTCGTGTCGGAACGTGTTCTCGAAAATGGAGAAAAACGAAGTGCGAGCCGTTAGTAAATACCTCTGTTTAAAAAAGTTAACTACGCAAGAGATTCATTGTGATTTGGAGGCAACATTAGGAGAGTCTGCTCCGCCGTATTCCACTGTCGCAAGGTGGGCTTCTCAATTTCGAGTAGGGAGAACGAGCACGGAAGACGAACATCGTTGCGGCCGTCCATCGACGTCAGTCACCCAAGAAAATGTTGCGAAAGTCGATAAAATTGTATTGAGCGATCGAAGAGTTACCATCCGATACTTAATTCAAGAAACGGGCATTTAATATTTAGTATTCAATCCATATTGAAACAATCTTTGAATATGAGAAAAGTCTCCCGCAAGATGGGTGCCGAGAATGTAAACAGACAGTCAGAAACAAAATCGACTTGACATTTCGAAGATATTGTTGGACAAGTTTCAAGAAGATTCTGTAAACTTTTTGTCTCGTTTCGTAACAATGGACGAAACATGGGTCCATCATTTTGATCCCGAGACAAAAAAGCAATCTTCGCAATGGAAACGGCCATCATCACCGACCCCGAAGAAGTTTCGTGTCGTGGCATCGGCTGGCAAGGTTATGGCCTCAATATTTTGGGACTCAGAAGGCATATTGTTGATTGATTACCTGGAGCGTAGAACCACTATTACAGGCCAATATTATGCAGCTTTAATTCCCAAGTTGAGGAATGCCATCAAAGAGAAAAGGAGAGGGAAACTTCGAAGGGGCGTGCTCTTTCATCACGACAACGCACCCGCGCACAGGTCGGCAGTTGCGATGGCTGCCATTCAGCAAACTGGCTTCGAATTGGTTGACCACCCCCCTTATTCACAAGATCTGGCGGCTAGCAATTTTTATCTGTTAGCCAAAGTGAAAAAATACTTAAGTGGGAAACAGGTACGAAGACGATAACAAGGTGATGGATGCCGTGGAGAGCTTTTTGCAGGACCAATACAAAACTTTTTTTGTGAAAGGGATTGAAGCCTTGGAAAAGCGCTGCGGACTCGGTGTGTAGAGAGACTCGGAAACTATGTAGAAAAATAAATTATTAAGTTATCAATAGTCATTATATTCTATCTCATTCTCACTACTTTTTGATCCCTCCTCGTACATAAATGTACAATGTGCCAAACAATTAGTTTTAGAGTTATTTACATTATGCAATAAACATAAAAAAAACCACCGTCACCATTCCCCAACTGGGGGGGGCTGGGGCAGAGGTGTACTGAGTACACCCACGTTTCCCCGACGATGTTAGGTCCCATGTAATAGAGGGCGAGCCTATTGCCATATATCAGGCACGATTCCAGACCCCGGTCTCGTACTGGGAAGTTTTCATTAGATTTAAGGCGAAATATACTGTAAATCGAACACAAACTCAACTCAAGTCAACTCAATACTCAACTTAGTTAAGACTAGTTAACATGTTAAAAAAAAAGGAAATGGACAGTGTATGCCACACTATAATATAATAAAATTACTGTGCCAAAAAACTCCTAAAGCAAGCTGTAACGATTTGTTATCAATCTCTGCTCTATTATTTTATTTTTCGAGTGCCCTATGGAACTGTGTTCTTTTTAAATATATTACAGATTAATACTATACATAAAGACCAATTACGAGGGAAGTTTTGAGGGAAAAACCTATATTTCATCATTTTATTACCAAAACATTTAGTAAGAAGTGATGTAGATCTATGCAGCTAGTAGCTCTGTCTCTTTTTCAAAGCAACCCCTCTGAGTCATGAAATTTACGATAAAAAATAAAAACAAATATTGTTATCTTCTTAGTCTATTAAGGTTTTAACACACTTTTATTGTTTACTAAAGATTTACCTGCAAAGCTATTTGCAAAGCTTTCTGGAATCCATCAGATATGACTGTAGGGTGAATGCCCTTCTGCAAAAGCTTCTCTGCAGCATCAAGTAGAGCTCCAGCAATAACAACAACAGATGTGGTGCCATCTCCAGCTTCAATGTCTTGTGCACGGGACAATTCCACAAGCTGAAGAAATAAAAACACTTTATTTTAAATGTGAGGAGGAAAGAATGTGCCACATTGTCTAATATTTAAGGTTTCAGAATAAGAGCACAAGATGACAGCAGTAGGAGTACGAAATCGGAAGTAAATTCTCAAAGCTGTGTTTTAATTTCATATTGTGTGTTGTGTTCATATTAGTTTCATAAAGCTTTTAGGCGGTTCTTTCATTCCTATGCTATGAGAAATGCATGAACTTCTTTTTATTCACAAGCCAATATTAGTCAAAACAATATTGATGAAACTAATATACTACACAAAATTCTGACTTGAACAGTGAGAGCTATGTTTCTCTTAAAGGTTTGGAATTTTTAAAACTGTATTCAGAGGAAAACAAAATGACTGTGTATGAACATAGCAGCTTTTGGAATATGTTAAGTGATAGGAGGCCAAACACAACAAAAAAAAGTCTTTGTACTACTAAAAGAAGCATAAAAACCTATATAAAATTTAATGAACTAGCAACAGGTGCCACATTAACAACAAATATCATTTACCATTTTTGCAGCTGGGTGAATCACACTCATTTGCTTCAATATGGTAGCACCATCATTTGTGATTGTTACTTCACCATTAGCTGCTTGGATCTAAAAAAGAATAAATGTTACTTAATTTATTTAAAGTATTAGTTATTAATGAAGTTAATGATTAAGTCCTTTCTAGTTTACTTGTTTGTTTAATATGTATCACATAAATATAACCAATGCCTTTGAAGTGCATGATTACAGGGGGGTAAAAATAAATTTGTAGTATGGTTATACATACTGTAAAATTTTAATTTTATAAAAATGTCAGTGATCGGCACATTATGGTAACTATGCTACACATAGTATGTCACTTAAATCAGGGTTTAAATTTAATTAAAGATTATTTTTTTGTAAATGTAGTCCCACACTAACAATTATTCCTGTGTAATAAGAGTGTTTATAAACACGAAATTCACATGCATGAACACCAAGACCCAAACAGTTATTTGTGGGTCACACAAAGATTTGCCCTGTGCACAAATTGAACTCACTACTACACAGTGTTGGGCAAAAATCAATTGATTAAACAATTGACAATTAACAATTGATTAACTGTAATTGCAGTGTTATGCAATTAACAATTGATCAATTGTAATTGCAATGTTTTGCAATTAATAATTGATCAATTGTAATTGCAAAACAACGCAATTACAATTGATCAATTGTTAATCGTTTTATGCACATTTACGATTAAACAATTAACAATTAATCATCAAAAAAAAGCACACCTAACGTATGCGCAATGTGGGAGTATACAATGTACACTTCTGTCTGGTGTTGTAAGGCTTGAATCGGGAGTACGAAGCTTGAGTGAATGCTTGCCTTCTAAAAAGACTTAAGACAAAAGAAGACATAATCATCTATGAGATTTTAGGAGATGCTGATAACTGAAATGGCGTTTATTTTTGGATCAAAGATGGCGTCGCGACTTCTTATGAATAATCAATATGGGCATCGTTTTTGGGTTTTAAGGGTACGCTGATTACGAATATCGCGCAAATTAAACGCTATGTTCTTTATCGGCATTCGCAAAAACCCCAAAAATGATATCCATATTAATTTAACACCAATATCAATCTACTTGTACTTGTGAATATCAAACTAACCAACCTAAACACGAGGGGATTATGTTGTCCAGTTCACATGTTTCTATGGCCAACTTCCAACTTCATCATCAGACCATCCCCATGGTACCATATTATTGTATTGTCACCAAACTTACATACGTATGCCAATTTCAGCTGAATCGGATACCGTAAGTGCTTGAGAAAAGGATCAGAAGAGTTGAACCGGAAAGACAGACAGACATATGAACAGTGCAAGTTAAATAAAAGTAACACCGTCACGCCTATATTCCCCAGAGGGATTGGCAGAGGTGTACTGAGTACACTCACGTTTCGCCGACGATGTTAGGTCCCATGTAATAGGGGGCGAGCCTATTGCCATATACCGGGCACAATTCCAGACTCCGGACTGCTACTGGGAATTTTTCGTTAGAAAAACTACATTTGTCTGACCTACGATTTGAACCCAGGACCTCGTGATCACAAAGCGATGCGCTTTGCCACCAGACCAACGAGGTAGAAAGCAGTAGTAAGGCAGGGAGCAAATAAAAGCTTGTAAAAAATAAGTATTCTATTTTGTCCATATAAAAATGGAATATTTTATAAGTTCCCGTTCCATAAAGCATTCAAAATTCGGCCAATACACTGCACCCCTCTGCCAACCCCCCGTGGTAACCAAATGTTTGTTTATAAAAAGGTACCTAAACTTTAAAGAAGCGCGCGCGCACTTCGCCTTTCGGCAGTGTCACGAGCCGACAAGTGCGCGCGCGTCACTAGTAGGGTTGCCACCTTTTATTTGAGCAAATTAAGTACATTGGTTTTTAAAGGTAGGCAAAAAAGTACATTGTATCAAAATAAAGTATTATTTATTTCACTTTATTATTTTGTTTAAAAACATATTTATTATTACTTTTAGAACTTTTCAGTCATTGTTATCATTGCTAAACACCTTCACAGCATGTTGACAGTCAATAATAACTTGAATAGATTAGTAAGAATTAAGAAGTGCTTATAGTTTTTACTATTTTCTTTAAGTTAGATGTAATAATGTTTTTTTCTTAAATCTAGTACCATAGATTCGGATTTTAACACCAGACTTCATCTACTTTGTGTATAATGAATCTTAAAAGTACTTTACAGTTCTCATAATGTACAAGATATACTTACCCTAAATAACGCACGATACGTACTTTATAATAAACTACGGGTAGCAACCCTAGTTACTCGTCGCCTTTCGGCACCGGCACGAGCCGACAAAGGGCACGTGCGTAGGTAACTAGAGTCGGTCGGTAATGCCACAGTATCTATCTATCCAGTAACTTATCAAAGTCGTTTTAGTGGTATAATTACCAACACTCCCCGTCAGAACGTTGTTAGCACCTTTTTTTTTCATTTATTAAAACTTATTTACTGCAGTGGTTATAAGCCTGTATTTTTTCGTATAAGTCCAGCATAATACAATTAACCACAGGGACTGTGTAAAAACAGCATAATGAAAACGTTTATAATTTTAATGTTTAGGCTTAAATATTATTTACCTTTATTGCAATTTTTTCGTTTTTTTTTTTAAACGTATCCCCACACTAGGATTTATTCCTGTGTCGTGGGTGCGTTTACAAACATGAATATTCACACACACAAATACCCAGACCGGAACAAATAATTGTGGATCACACAAAGATTTGTCCCGTGCGAGAATCGAACCCGCAACTATTAGACACAGTGGGCGGAGCGGCTTAAGCTCTTAACCACTGCGCTAAATCGTTCGTCTTTCAAAAATTGTTTCAAGAAACCTGTTTTCTCATTTTACGTATAAGTATTCTCATTATATATAAGTATTCTCGAATCTCATAGTTATTGAGAGTGTTTATGATGGATTACTCGGAAATTGTATATAAGTATATTTGTTAAAAACCACATGACTTACTAAATATCAATAGAACTATCGACGTGTAGAGCACGCGTCTGTGTGCGTGAGTTTAATTCGGACCATAAGTACTAAGATGTTTTACTGTATTATATTACACTGTGGTAGGGCACACCACATACCCCGAGCACTGAGATCCCGCGTTTCTCTGTTCATTCGGCCTGAGGATTTAGGACGAAAATATTGTCATAACTTTTTTGCGGAGCGCAAAGTATCGCGTATATTTCGACACGATCTCACTTCAGAGTACTTTTGTGTGTGTACTTTTAGTAGCAGTTGTTTAAACTAAACTAATTTCCACAAACATAGAGAAAGTGAGTGTGAATCGTGCGCACACAGGAATATTGTAGGAGCTTAAATTCATTTCTATTAAGTATATTCGCATATTTCAACGAATAATTCCACACTTTTTGGACATTATAGTCATTATGGATAAAGAGGAATATAGTTATATGTCAGTTAACACGTTGGACACGGACATCAATGAACAGTTAGATCGAGATGGGCAGTCTTCAGGGCCGAGCTCAATCACGTCGATATCTTCACCCCCGCGTCTTGCACTACTTGACGGTACATTTTACAAATATTTACCAGAAGAATCAACAGCACATATAATCACAGCTCTGTGTACTAAATGCTCGCCCGTCACTACTAAAATCAGAGGATTCGACAACTGTTCATCCAATTTTCTGAGTCACCTCAAACGGAAACATGGACAAGATTATGTAAATGAATATAAAAGATACATAAAAACAAAGAAAAATATTAAAAAAGGTGCATACATTTAAAAAAAAATACCGACTAGGGGCTTAAGAAAAGTTGAAGAGGTCCAGCCATATACACCAGAAAAATTTGCACAAAATATGATAAACTTCTTGATTGATTCTATGATCCCATTGGGGGCTATAGAAAACCTATATTTATTAGAGATGTTTAGCAACTTGAAGATACCCGATAAGAATTTGAAAGTTGTAACCGTCGAAGTTTGAGTCGCCGTATAAATATATATTATGAAGAAAAATGTCTGCCATAAAATCTGAACTAAAGGCTGTTGATTTCGTGTGCACTACAACTGATATCTGGTCGGGAAAGAAGAGAAGCTTCTTAGGTATGACTGCACATTGGATCACAAAAGATTTGAAACGTGTTTCAGTAGCATTAGCATGTCAGCGGTTCAAAGGCATTCATAGTTACGATCGTATTACTAATTTAATTAAACAAATTTATACAGAATTTGGCTTAAACAGTAATAAGGTAGTCGCAACCATTACTGACAACGGCAGTAATTATTTAAAAGCATTTCGCGCTTTTGGCGTGGAACTTACAAACATCAGTTGTGACAAAACCAGTCAGCCAGAAGATTCTTTGTTTGAAGAAATAGATGTGGAATCTGACTCAAGTCTGGACGAAGAAGAATCCGAAGATTTTATTTGCGTGCCCATATAAGATGCTGTGCGCATACATTAAGCTTATGTGCTACCGTTGATGCCAATAAAGTTTTAAATGACAAAGGTACTCCATTATCTCATATACATACCACCGCATTAAAAAAATGCAACTCTTTATGGAATGCAGCTGGTCGTCCAAAAACAGCTGAAATTATACAAGATTTATTACAACACACATTAAGTCGACCGGGTGAAACCAGATGGAATAGCCTATATGATTCACTTCAACAAATTTTATCAAATCAAAAAAAAAAATTTCAGCTTCATAGAGCTTTAAATATTAGTAATCCCATAAAAGATGTTGAATTTGATTACTTGAAAGAATATTTGACATGTGCTGCACCAGAAGCAGAAGCACTAGATATTATGCAAAGTAAAACCAATGCCTATTATGGCATTTTATTGCCATGTCTGTTTGCATTGATAAGAAAAATACAAAAAATTGAAAGGAGAGGCAATTTGATGTACTGTGCACCTTTAATCGAGGCGTATAGAATAAACGTTGAAACGAGATTTAAACAGTTTTTTAACCTTAACACTGCTGAGGCAGAACATGCAGCAATAGCTGCTGTATCGTATCCCTGTTTTAAAAATAAGTGGTTTTCTCGCTTAGATAATCAAGACCAAACTAGGGTACAGAATCTTTTTAAAACCCTTAGTTCAAAAGAACTCAATGAAGAGCCTCAACAAATTATAGCAACTAAAAGTCGTAATGAAAATTTTTTTGAATCTGATGCTGACTCAGATAGTAATATTAATGTGTCACCTACAGCGGCTGCCAGTACTAACATGCCTATAACAATGGCTGAGCTATTAATGCTACACTTTTTTGCTGAAGAAAGTGAAGAACTAAGTCTGCTGAACAAATACCCAGAAATAAAAAGAGTCTTTATAAAATTTAATACGCCATTACCAGCTTCCGCAGCAGTTGAAAGATTGTTTTCTTTTGCTACTATGACCAATTCACCAAACAGTCATAGATTATCAGATCAAATGTTTGAAAAGAGAGTCGTGTTGAAGTGCAACTTAACCTATTCAAAGAATATACAGAAAACATTTTAATTATGTGTCATTAAATCGGAACATTAATTTAAATAAAAATTGATTTTTAATATGTTTCGTTGTATATTTATTTAACACTATTGTTGCTCCTTGTTTGCTATTGTTTATCTTGAATTCTTATGACAAATTCAATTTGTCATAAGAAGACAAATTGACTTTGCGGGTCGAAAAAACTAGACCAACATGTCTCGGTTGGTTCGAGATTTAGAAACTCCGTCGTGTTTTAGATCGTTAGATTTGTCTTGACCAGTACTTTAAACTCAGATGGCGGCCACGTCCTGATGATGGATCCGGAAGGTGGCCAACGGAACTCCTAGGGTCTATAGTACTCGTCATAACCAATCAAACGGGGTAAGATGGTCTAGATATTTCCCGGTACCTACATCCTTCCATTTTCGCATTTGATATCTGTTTTGTCATTCTTTCTTCCGAATTTCTTTATGCCCGAACCAACGGAGCATACCCTTTTGCATCTTTACACTAATATTATCATTCATACCTACAAGCTTTCTTACTATGCTATTGCGAATACGGTCAATCACGGCACATCTTCCGCAGTGCTCGAATTTCGACCGCATTTATCCTACTTTCATTCTTCTTCTTATATACCCAACCGTCACTGCCATATAACAGCGTTAGGACAAGCTCTCCTTAATGCATGGCTTTCTAAGCCTTTTGGCTTAAGCCTGACGAATCACCTCGAGCCTTTCTTCTCCAATCGCCTTTCTTCTCTTTCAAACATTTCTTTCACTAAAGTTTTGGTGGCACTCTTGCATTGCCGTATATTTATTTCTTCAGCTCTGTCATACTGTCATTTACATTCAAAGAAGAAACACAGTCCTGTCACGTTTTCTTCTTACTTTGTACGAAGCTTTGTAACTCTCCGTCCCAACTTCCGCTGTGCTTTGCTTTTTTGAGCAACCACATACTTCTTTCGCGGATTCTAACAAACTCTCTTTTAGGCTATTTCAGCATTCATTTATATTCGAGTCCGAAGTACCTGCTGTCAAAAGCTTCTCCCGAACCAGAGTCTGTATGAACAGATCTTTATACATTCTTCTCACTCTTGCAACTTTTCAATTATAATTCTTTTATGGCCTCGAAAGGGTATATGCTCTCGCCATTACCTCTTCTTCTAAACAAACCACTAAACCACGTAACTATGAGATAGTATTCCGATTCAAGAGTGGGACCTCTATATGCACGGATATCTTAAAGTTTGCTCTGGAGACGGTTATCTACTAGGATCAAATCTATCATGCTTTTCTGTTCATTTCTTCTCCACGTAATATAAATCGCTTTATGTTGGAATATCGTATTTGACACAAGAAGGCCTCTTTCCAAACATGCATCTACAATGAGCTTACCCGCATCATTTACTCTCTTATCACCATAAGGACCTAGAGCAACGTCGTAAGATTGCCACCTGGTTCCCACCCATTTATTCAGGTCGTCGCACAAAATCACCTTTTCATTTGCACATCAGTCAGATTCAAAAGTTCCCTGACATTATCCCAAAACTCTCAAGCTCCTGGTGTGTCGACAAGCTTACGGAAGCGTATGCTGCATCCAAAAATACCCTAGTGAGACTTAGGATTTAAACGGACTCAGAGAATCTTGCATAGTACAGGCCATAGTCTCTCACTCCAGAAGCCAGGCGATGGGACAGCAAGATACCCACCCCCTTGCTGGCACGACCACTCAGTGGTACCCTAGACTACACGCGTCGCCTCGGGGAGACGACCCAGCCTAGATGGCTGGCAGGGGTCGCAACGAGCACGCTCTTGGACATAACCCCCGAAATGACATACCCACATTGATGTTACTTCGAAAGTCGCATCCGCCATCTTGGATTTCAAAATTAACGCTATATTCTTTATCAGCTTCCCCCAAACCCCAAAAATGACACCCATACTGATTTTACTTCAAAAGTCGCGTTCGCCATCTTGGATTCCAATATGAACGTTATATTCGTTATCAGAATCTTCTAAAACCCCAAAAATGAAACTCATATCGAATTTTACAAAAAAGGTCACAACCGCCATCTTGGATCCAGAAACTAACGCCATATTCGTAATCAGCATGCCCTAAACCCCCGATATCGATACCCATATCGATTTTCATAAAAAGTCGCGCCCGCCATCTTGGATTTCAAAATTAACGTTATATTTGTTATCAGCATCCCCTAAAACCCCAAAAATAAAACCCATATCGATTTTACTTCAATAGTCGCGTCCGTCATCTTGGATCTTTAAATTAACGTTATATTTGTATTCAACATCCCTTAAAACCCTAAAAGTGACACCTATATTGAGTTTACTTCAAAAGTCCTGTCCGCCATGTGGATCCAGAAACTAACGCCATATTCGTAATCAGCATCCCCTAGAACCCCGAAATCGATACCCATATCGATTTTCATAAAAAGTCGCGCCCGCCATCTTGGATTTCAAAATTAACGTTATATTTGTTATCAGCATCCCCTAAAACCCCAAAAATGAAACCCATATCGATTTAACTCCAAAAGTCTCGTCCGCCATCTTGGTTCCAAAAGTTAACGCCATATTCGTTATCAGCATCCCCTAAAACCCAGAAAGTGACACCCATATTGATTTTACATCAAATGTCGCGTCCGCTATCTTGTTTCCAGAAACTAACGCCATATTCGTAATCAGCATCGCCTGAAATCCCGAAATCTATACCCATATTGATTTTAATAAAAATTTGCGCCTACCATCTTGATTTCAAAATTAACGTTATATTTGTTATCAGCATCCCCTAAAACCCCAAAAATAAAACCCATATCGATTTTACTTCAAAAGTCGCGTCCACCATCTTGGATCTTTAAATTAACGTTATATTTTTACTCTGCATCCCTTAAAACCCTAAAAGTGACACCTATATTGATTTTACTTCAAAAGTCATGTCCTCCATCTTGGATCCAGAAACTAACGCCATATTCGTAATCAGCATCCGCTAATACCCTGAAATCGTTACCCATATCGATTTTCATAAAAAGTCGCGTCCGCCATGCTGGATTTTAAAATTAACGTTATATTTGTTATCAACATTCCCTAAACCTTGAAATCGATACCCATATCGATTTTCATCAAAAGTCGCTTCCGCCATCTTGGATCCAGAAACTAACGCCATATTCGTAATCAGCATCTCATAACGTTGTATTTGTTATCAGCATCCCCTAAAACCCCAAAAATAAAACCCATATCGATTTTACTTCAAAAGTCGCGTCCGCCATCTTAGATCTTTAAATTAACGTTATATTTTTACTCAGCATCCCTCAAACCCTAAAAGTGACACCTATATTGAGTTTACTTCAAAAGTCATGTCCGCCATCTTGGATCCAGAAACTAACGCCGTATTCGTAATCAGCATCCCCTAATACCCTGAAATCGTTACCCATATCGATTTTCATAAAAAGTCGCGTCCGCCATCTTGGATCCAGAAACTAACGTCATATTCGTAATCAGCATCTCATAAAACCCCGAAATCAATACCCATCTCGATTTTCATAAAAAGTCGCGTCTGCCATCTTGGATTTTAAAATTAACATTATATTCGTTATCAACTTCTTTCAAAACCATAAAAGTGACATGCATATTGATTTTGTTACAAAAGTCACATCCACCATCTTAGATCCAGAAATTAACGTCATATTCGTAATCAGCATTCCCTAATATCAAAAATGTGACTCCCATATTTTACTTCAAAAGTCTTATCGTCGTATTTTACTTAGATCCAAAAATTCACGCCATATTTGCAATCAGTATTCCCTGAAACCCCAAAAATGACACCCATTTTACTTCAAAGGTCACGTCCGCCATCTTGGATGTGTTAAAAATATATTGTCCTGTGTTTAATTGTTAATTGTTTAATCGTAAACATGCAAAAAACGATTAACAATTGATCAATTGTAATTGCAACGTTTTACAATTACCATTGATCAGTTGTTAATTGTGAACCCTACAATTAACAATTAATTTTTCAATCGTCAATTGCAATTGATTTTTTCTGCGATTGAAATTTCAATTGTTTGGTCCTACAATTGAACAATTAAACAATTAGTGCCCAACACTGCTACTACACAATCCAATGGGGAGCAACACAAGCTCTTAATCACTGGCCATCTGTCATAAATAATTTGTCACTCAGTATTGCCAGAGAGAAGATCTTTGCAAACAGATGATCAAATACTTCTCTTATTCTTTGCCTTCATCAGGTACTGAAGTTCAAGGCATTCTTCAGGTTTTTTGAGGAAGTAAATATTTTAGTAATTACCATTTTGTCCATTCCCCTTGGCCCCAAACTTGTGCGAATGGCATCAGATACAGCTGAAATATACATTCAAAATTAAGGTATCATAATAATTAACTTACAACTAACACAAAAAAAATTAAAGGGAGGTTATAATGTGACATCATAATTTTGAACCCTGTGATTATATAAAATTTTTAATAATAAATGTGTTTACAAGATCAAATTATATATTATATTAATAAGCACCCCAATATTTCACTGAAAAGAGAACATTTTGTTGTGTATGTACTTAATTTTTTACAGTTAGGTAGATAATTGACTAGTCTAAACTATTATTATTTTGTATAATATATAATTTGAGATAGAAAATTGTGTGATTTTGAGTGTGTGTGTGTGATTGTGATTACCTATACACAACCCTCCTTTGGAAGAGTCAGATATAAAGAAAATAATGAAATATATACAATATATATATTCTAAGTATTTTTATATTTATTTGGGAAGCATACAGAAACATATAATTGTTACAAATTTTTATCACAGAAACCTCACAGGTTGCATCGCCGGGAAGTTCTAGTAAACAATGAATAAGTTAAATATGTATGTATATTGCTATAATTATTGTGTGTATAGAAAATTTGTAAAAGATATTTGGAAATATTTATACGCCTAAGTACCTTTGACTGACCATAAATTCACGAAATAATCACGGGATTCATTCGATTACGAAAATAATGTCTATACCCCTTACTGTTATTATTTATGACAAAATAACGATTAAAATTATTTATTACAGTAGATAAGTAGTGATTACGAGAGTTTCCATCATAATTCAAGTCAAAAATAAAAATTAATAGCGATTTAAAATATCAGATGTTTTTACCTTTTGCGGCATTTATGTTGCTCAGACGTATATCAGTAGGCTTGCTTTTATCTTTATATATTGCTGAATTAACCTTTCCAGCATCACCGCCAGCTTTTGGAGTCATTGTATTAATATTTGCTGTTTGCTTTAATTCAATAAAACTGGCGATGTAATAAGATTAAAATTAGGAATTTACACAGCCCAACTTTTTATGTTATGACTTTAGTCGCACTTGTTTAACATTGACATTTGTCACCGATGTTGTCATTACTGACAAAAGAAGGGTTGCCTAAATTTAAAATTATCGTACAATACTGTCTGTGCTATTTGCGTGCATTTTTTTTCTTTAGGAGGATTCTTACTTTTAAATTACCTTTTTAATGATTTATCTATACATATAATAAAACTGTAAGGAAGTCGTGTATATTTGGAATATTTTACATGGAATATTTTTAGGAAATAACAACCCAGGGGTATTATACTATCGATGTAGAAGCCAATTCTACGATTTTTGGCTGTGTGTCGAAGGGTATGAACCATCATCACGAAAAAAGTACTAAGCGAATTTTGATTAAACTTCGCATGCGGATACCTTAAAATGTTGGCTAACATATTGTATAGTATTTATATCGGAAAATCAAAAGGTTTTTTTCAGAAAAGATGAAAATAAGCGCTATATTGAATTTCTAAAGACCAATCAATATCAAGATCGACAAGCTAGAGGAAGAATTGAGCAAGTTACACTGGGATGTTATAGGGTTATCTGAAATCCTAAAAGAGGATGAGGGCCCGATAACACTTAAATTTGGTAACTTGTTCTATTTCCGGGAGGTGACCATCAGTCTCAGGGTGGTGTCGGGTTCATTGTCTACAGGTTCCTCGTGAACAACGTTGTCAAGATCGAGAGTGTGTCGACCAGGGTACTGTATCTGATACTCAAAATGACCTAAAGGTATTCACTGAAAATTATACAGGTATACGCACCGACTTCGGCACACTCCGACGATGAGGTAGTAGTTATGTATGAGGATATATCTAGAGCCATACATAACTATGAAACTCACTACACCGTTGTCATGGGGGACTTTAATGCGAAACTGGGTAGACGAGGCGACGATGAGCTGAGAGCGGGAACCTTTAGTACTGGACAACGGAATCCTCGGGGTCAAATGCTGGCTGACTTCATGGAGAAGGAGGGTCATGATGAACTCCTTCTTCCAGAAGCGGGACCAGCGTAAATGAACCTGGGTGAGCCCTGACGGTGTTACAAGGATCGAGATAGACTTTATCATTTCGATGAGGCGGCACATATTCAATGATGTCTCTGTGATCAACGCAGTTAAAACTGGAAGTGATCACCGACCAGTGAGAGGCACACGGAATACCAATTTCAAGCTCGAAAGGTCTAGACTGATGAAGTCTACACTCCGTCCAGCACCTGTCCAGATTCAGAATCCTGATAGCTTTCTGCTTGAACTGCAGAATTGCTTCAAATGTAGACCTTCGAAGCACCACGTCTATGCACTCTCCTAGAATGTGAGTGAATAGACGTGGACTTTTATAGCAGCATGCTGCTCAGGGCGTGAAAGTGGTGGAAACTGTCTAATAGGTCGGGCGCAAGTTCTTTAAAAACCACCGTACAAAAAGAACCAAAAAGTTCTCTCAAAAACCCTCAAGTAAAATAATTTTATGTTCAAAACAGACTTAGCAACTAAGTGACAATTTCTATAAGCCCCGAACTAGACGAAAAGTTTGTATCTTGGGACCCCGCGGAGTTAAACTATGAGTAAACTTAAAATAGTTACAATTACTAAAGGCGCAGGATAATCCTGCAGTCTCCAGAAGAAGTTTCCGAATGCCAGCGCCTCAATAGGCAGATCTCCTAGTCTCTGACTCGCGATGTACGCAAATACAATATCTCCAAAATAAGAGAGACTATCGAGCACAACAAAGGCTCCAAAGTGTACGCAAGAGATCTGTCTATCGGACAGACCCGGTTGACTAAGCTGAAGACCGGAGACGGCAGGATTGTATTCTCTACACCGGAACTCTTGAGGGAAGTCGAGAAGTTCTACGGCCAGCTATACACATCAGTACAACCACCTGTCTGCAATCCGGTCAAAGATCCAAGACCCAGACTATCCCGATACAATACCAATGATATCTGGGCGTCAGTTTGTACGAGATTAGTATGGCTCTCAAACACCTCAAGAACAACAAGGCGCCAGGCGATGACGGTATAACAGCCGAGCTTCTCAAGCCTAGTCAAAAGCCAACATTGAGGGCCCTCCAGAAGCTATTTAATACCGTCATCCTTGAGGGTAAAACGCCAGTTATGGCACGAAAGTATGGTGGTTCTCTTCTCGAAAAAGGGTGATAAAACCCTCTTGAAGAATTATAGACCACGTCACGTCACGACACGTCTATAAACTGATTTCGAGAGTTATGAATCGTCTCGTGTGCAGACTCGATGACTTCCTGCCTCCCGAAAAAGCCAGTTTCCGAAAAGGCTTCAGTACCATAGAACACATACATACGCTGCCACAGGTCGTACAGAAGACTGAAGAGTACAACCTGCCAATATGCTTAGCGTTTGTGGATTATGAGAAGGCCTTCGATTCGATCGAGACTTGGGCTGTACTACATTCTCTTCAGCGGTGCCAAGTAGACTGCCGGTATTTCGAAGTGCTGAAGAGTTTGAACGAAAACCGCTACCATGTCAGGCCGCCTTCAGGACCAGAGCTTGAAACCTATCCAACTGCAGCGTAGTGTGAGACAGGGAGACGTTATGTCCGAAACTGATCTCCGCCGCGCTGGAAGACGTCTTCAATCTTCTGGACCGGAAAGGACTATGTATCAACTGCAAGTACATCTCTCATCAACAAGTGGGTTTTAAAATCAACATAGACAAGACGAAGATCATGTCAAACGTCTATGTAGTATCCACTTCTGTAAAGGTGGAGGTTCTACGCTCGAGGTTGTCAACGTTTATATATATCTGAGACAAAGAATCCAATCATTTAGGTCCAACTTCTAGAAGGAGGTCAACCGTCGACTCCAGCTCGGCTGGGCAGCGTTCAGGATGCTATGTAACATCTTCTCGTCCCAAATACCGCAGTGTCTCAAGACAAAAGTCTTGGACCAGTGCGTGTTGCTAATGATGACTGATAATGAGAAGACTAAAAATCACCCAAAGGGCAATGGTGAGAGCTATGCTAGAAGTCACCCCGCGGGATCGAATCAGAAACGAGGAGATCCGCAGGAGGACCATAGTGGCAGTGGGCGGGGCACTTCGCTCGTAGAACTGACAGCCGTTGCAGCAGAAAGATTCACGAGTGGCGACCACGTACCGGAAGACGGGAGTGGGCAGGCCCCCTACAAGATGGACCGATGACCTTGTGAAGGTCGCCGGTAGATGTTGGATGCGTACAACACAAAGCCGGTCGTTGTGGCGGTTTTTTGGGGAGGCCTTTGTTCTGCAGTGGACGTCTGTCGGCTGAAGATAGATAGCTAGACAAAAAATATCAGCTGGAAACATGGTCTCTTAGACTCAGTGTAATCATAGGAATAGCAAAGGGCATATGAAGACATCCTTCTTCAAATTGATGTCACAAATTATTATTACCCTAAAATCCTTACCCTTACAAAAGATTCTGTTGAACTTTGTATCCTGCAAGGTATCGGGCGTGATGATACGACATACGACTGAAGGATATAGGTCAAATACATTTTACGTCTTTATCAACTTCTATCTTGATATAATCCATCGAACATGAGGTAATTGTTTTTGAATATCTAGAGATGACTGTTTTCTAATATCTTCCGTGTCTCCGAGGTAAAACCTAAGAGTCTCCCCATATTTTTTGATGCGAAATAGGCTTAAGCCGAGCGGGTATCACCACACTACTCGCATTAAGCCGATTAACGCCTATCGCCTGTCACGACGGCTATTAGCCTACGTTCGGCAGTCGCGTTCTCCGAACCGCCGTCGCATCGGCCGCCATCGCGACAAACAACGATATTTTCTTACTAATAATATTAATTTTTCTTCAGTCATTTTTGTATAAATTATGGTACACAGAACACGATATCCTCCGCTCAATGAACCTGATTTGGATTGGCGGACTGAGAGCATACAGCAACCGTCACCGACGTTGTTCAGCTGCCTTTGGAGATGTCAGCATGCCGATGGGAGCGTACAGGCGCCTCTGGTTACCGTGTGTGATCAGCAAATCGGTAAACCACCGTTTCGTCTGTGGTTGCGCCGTCGACCGATGTGTCGCGTCGTCCGAGCCGAGCGAGCAACGTCATTTATACCATTATGTCGTAGTACATAAAGCTTTTTATGATCGGCTTAAGCCGATACCGCGTCGATAAATTTAGACGTGGCCAATTTTAGGTTTTATTAGAAATCTTAGGATTTACCACACTCTGGGCTTTTACAGAACATACGTGTAAAATAAAGAATTAAATTAAGATCAACTTTAACGTTTTTATTCATTGTGTTCACATAATTAGTTATAATGGAATAAGATTAATAGTAATAAATTAAAGTTTGCGTCGTGACAAAACATCGCAACTTTCTTTGAACAGTTCTGTTAATTTAATATTTTGATAATTAGAAGAGACATCCTTTGATTTTTTGTCTATTTGACACAGTACTTTCTCAAGCACTACTTTCGTTGTCTCTAGCGATGGGTGAGCTGGTATGGATGTATCCAGTACCTGGAACAAGAGAAAAAAAAAAATTTACTGAACTTTAAACATATAAGTACATGTTACGATCAGAGTAATAAATGATGTTACTGTTAATAATTACCGTTTAGTATTATAATAATATTAGCCCTGTAAAGAAATTGTCCCACTGTTGGGCAGGGGCCTCCTCTCAAACTGAGAGGATTTAGCCCATAGTCCACCACGCTGGCCCAGTGCGGGTTAGCGAACTTCACACACCTTTGAACAACTCTTAGGCATGCAGGTTTCCTCACGATGTTTTCCTTCACCGTTAAAGCAAGTGATAGTTAATTTTTAATACGCACATGCTTCGAAAAGACAGAGGTGCGTGCCTGGGTTTGAACCCGAGACCGTTGACTTTGCAGTTTAACGGACTAACCACTAAGATATTACTGCTAGTAACTGCAACAATGGTAAGGTTTACATCTTGGGAAAAAAAACACTTTTACCGGTCATTAATATAATATTCGTGTTTAGTAGGTAATAAAATATCGTAATTTTCTTGGCAAGATATTTTTTTAATTCAATGTAGCATGAACTCATTTAAATTTCTCCTTATACAAGCACATATAATTATGTTATAAATAAAACAAGTTCACTAAAATGTATGAAATATAAGTTGTGTTAATAACTTCAATTTAACTGCAGCCACTTGGGATCTGACGTGTTACACTCTTTCGGCTTGCGCGTTTTGGTCACAATGAATGCATACAATGGGTGAATACAAAATTTGGCACTATATATTTTCGTCCCAGTCAGCAATTATACGCGCTATTACTGTAATGCTACTTTATCTACATGCTACTGGGTATCGTGCAAGGCCGCTTGCGTACTGGCCGGGACTCTACTGTAGATCTGGAGATATTGTGTCATACTGAGGTGCTGGGCACTGTATACCGGAACAGAGTGGAGGCTGGAGACGACGATGGCAGCATTATGCCACAATAGATGACAGAATGGCGGCAAAAAGCACAGAAAAACGCTAACAAAAGTGGTGCTCCATGGTCGGCAGCAAGAGGTCTTACTGTATTTTCATTCCCCTTTTTACATACCCAGCTCTCGCTGCCATATAACAGTGTTGGGACAAGCACTCCGTTATGTATGGCCAGCTGCGCCTTTTGGATTAAGTGCCGGCTCCTAAGTAGCTTTCCTATCGCACCATTCACGCTGTTCCTTGCACTCACTCTTCTCTCTATGTGAGCGGTGTATTGCCCATCTTTACTGAATGCGCATCCAAAATACACTAACTCAATCACTTGTTCCAGCACATCGTTACCAAACACAATCCTTGCACTCGTTCTGGTTTCTTACCGTTTAAAAACCATAATCTTGGTTTACTTTACATTCAAGTGTAAGCCATTTTTCATGGAGTCGTCTTTCATAACTATGACTAGTGTTTGCAGATCAGTGGCTGTTGGCGCAATCAAAACCGCGTCATCTGCATATAGTAGATGATTTACCACTAGATCACCCATTTGTACACCTGCATTCATCGCTTTCAGTCTTTGAAGACTTTTATTCAAATATATTACAAACAGTCTAGCGGACAACACGCAACCCTGCTTGTCGCCGATTTTAACGTCGAACCAGGGTGACATCTTACCACCAACCCGTACGCATGCCTTGCTGTCCACATAGGTGGACGGTACGGCTTGCAACAGAGTCCCAAAGTCTCTTTCGCACAACTCTATCAAACGCCTTTTCCAGATCCACAAAACCGCAGAAAACCTTCCGGCCCACTGCCAGATGCTTCTCTACAATGAAGAGGAGGGAGAAAACTTGATCCGAAAATCCTCTTCCAGACCTGAAACCCTTTGTGCCTCGCACAACATTACATCGGACTTCTCGCGCATCTCCGTTTAATAATTTTACCGTACACCTTGGCTGCCAAGCTGATCTAACTGATGGCTCTATAATTGGCGAAATCATATTGTGAGCCCTTGCCTTTATACAAGGGTACTATGACTGCGCGGCGCTAATCTGCAGGGACCCTACCGGTCGTCCAGCAAAGGTTTGCAAGGGCCCGAAAGGCGTCCCGGGCGTATGTTCACCATATTTGATCATCTCGGCAGACATCATGTCTATTCCCGCAGCTTTACCATTTTTCATACTTCCTATCGCCCATTAAACTTCTTTCATAGTGATGTCCTCTATTGATTCCGGTGCCACACACTCGCCTCTGGGTTCGTCTGTGGCACCAGTATCCAGGGCATCCCCATACATTTCTCCAAAATATTCACTCCACCGGTTTAGCACAGCTTGTGTCTGATTTTATCCTTTCCATTCTTGAGCCCGACGAATCACCTCGAGACTTTCTCACTTTGCTCCAAAAGAGTTTAGTTTTGATCTCGAAGTTCTTCGCCAACCTCTCCTCCTCAATCGCACTGGCTCCTTTACGCTCTTCTTTCACTAAAGTTTTGGTTACATTCATGCATTGCCGGTATATTACTTTCTTCATCTCAGTTATACCGGCATTCAGGTTCAAAGAAGAAACATAGTCCTGCCACGCTTTCTTCTTACTTTCTACGGAGCTTTGTTACTCCGCATCCCACCATGCATCACCTTTTGCTGTACTATGCTTCTTTGAACAACCACATACTTCTTTCGCGGATTCTACCAAACTCTGTTTCAGGCTTTTTTTCCAGCATTCATCTACATTTGAGTCCGAAGAACCTGCTGTCAAAAGCTTGTCCCGGACTTTGTCTTCATACATTCTCCTCACGCTCTCATCTTACAACTTTTCAACCTTTATTCTTTCAAGGTCTCCAAAGGGGATACGCTCTCGGCAGTGGCTCCACTTTCTGAACAGACCACTAAATCGCGCAACTAAGAGATAGTGGTCTGACTCAAGAGTGGGGCCTCTATACGCACGCGTATCTTGGAGTTTTCTTTGGAGACGGTTATCTACCAGGATCAAATCTATCATGTTTTTTTGTTCATTCCTTCTCCACGTGTACTTATAAATGACCTCATGTTGGAATATCGTATTAGACACAAGAAGGACCCTTTCCAAACATACATCTACAATGAGCTTACCTGCATTGTTCACTCTCTCTTATCACCATAAGGACCCAGAGCAGCGTCGCAAGTTTGCCGCTTGTTTCCGACCCAACCGTTCAGGTCGCCACACAAAGTCGCCTTTTCGTTAGCCTCAGCCAGAACCAGACTTCTTTGACATTATCCCAAAACTTCTCAAGGTCCTGGGGTGTCGAAGAGCTTATGGGAGCAGATACTGCGCCTCTTTACTCTAGTGACACCTAGTTTTAAACGACACAGAGAAGTCTCGCATCGTACAGACCATAATCTCTCACTCCAGAGGCCAGGCGACGGGACAGCAAGATACCCACTACCATGCTGGCACGACTGATCTACGGTATCCCAGACCGCAGAGCCATCGTGCTATCAGGAAAATCACAGGTTTCACTGCCCCTTCGCTAAGTCTCTGTTACACATATAGCATCCAGGCGACTCTATTTCATTACATCGATCACCTCATGCATTTTATCTTCCATATCAACCCTTGCATTCCAAGTGGTAGTGGTAAGTGTCGCGAGTACAATGGTTTTTCCCATCTCAAAAAATGCCAACGTGCATGTGTATCTATGTACGTACATGCACGATATATGTACATACTTATATACAGAGGTGTCGGTAACGGTAACAGTGCCGCGAGTTCAATGGTTTTTTTCCCATCCCAAAAAATGCCAACGTGCATGTGTATCTATGTACGTACATACACGGTATATGTACATACTTTTATACAGAGGTGTCGGTAACGGTAACAGTATCGCGAGTTCAATGGTTTTTTCCCATCTCAAAAAATGCCCAACGCGCCTAATGAAGTTTTCACTTCAATAACTTTAAAAGAACCCACACAACAATAACATTATAAGAGACCCCTAAAGCAACTCGATACAACACCCGTGAGAATTGATGATGTAGGAGTTACCAAACTGTTGGTGCCATTGGTACCGTCATTCTTAGTGGTGTCCTGCTTTCAACGACGCCAAAATAAGATCTGAACTTAAACCACCATTATTTGCTGTATTTATTGATGGATTGATGATATACCTAGATAGATAGTGGCCTCTAATGACCCTCTGTCGTTCTAGCGTACGATGGGGGAAACTAAATAATCAATTACTAAATTTTTCACGCGAATAATAATTTGTATATGATTTTGGGCATATTATATTAATTTCGTTTGCGACTTAAATACAGATGGCTTGATGTCTTAAACGTCAAATATTTCAAGTAACTGAAGAATATGGTAAATAGATCCCTTAATATTCCCGTGTACCCATCTGCTATGAAACTACTACTATTTGATGAGTTAAGAAAAGGGTAAAAGCTTGATGGGTACTGACATGTTTTAAATTAAATTTGATAATTAAGCATAGCAACTAATTACTTATAATCGCATTGCAATTCCTTTACATAATTTGTTATGTGCATCTTGTATTATTCCATAACATCGCAAAACTATAAATTTATAGTTCTTTAGATTCAAAGTTGAACATGCACATATATAGAAAGGAAAAGGTTTTTATATTTATTCATGGGAAAAAAACATTTATACTCATATTGCAATATGAATTAATTCTTTGTACAAGATGATTAAGTCACGTTATGACATAAATGATAGTCACCCTCATAAAAAAAATGTTTAATGTTTCAGCAAGTTTTATCGTACGTTCTTCTTCTACTCGGTCGTTTTCTCATAGCTGAGGGTCGTGTCAATATCAGGAGGATGCCCTCTCACAGGTGTTTAGAAGCCTTCTCCATTCTTCTCTATTTTGGGCATGTCGTAGAGCGGTGTTGAAAGACATTCCTGTCAGATCCCGTATTTGGTCGGACCACCGTGTTGGTGAACGGCCTCGAGGTCTTTTTCCGTCTACTTTACCCACTATAACAAGCTTTTCGAGGCTATCTTCATCACGCCTAGCTATGTGGCCAAAGTAGGTTAATATCCGCTTTAGGCATACGGTAGAAAGCCTTGTTTTGATCCTTAGCTCCTTAAGGATAGACGCATTGATACGCTTTGCTGTCCAGGGAATATGAAGCATACGACGCCAGCACCACATTTCGAATGCATCAATTCTATTCCTGTCTGCTTTCTTTATAGTCCAGGTCACTACGCCATAAAGAAAGATAGAGAATACAAGAGTTCTTACAAGTCTGGTTTTGGTCACCCTTGAGATGTTCTTGACGCGCCAGATATTTATAAGACTGGTCATGGCGTTTTTCGACATTTGTATTCTCTTTCGTATCTCTATCTCAAATCCCCCTTAATCAGTTAGTGTTGATCCTAAGTACGTAAATTGGCAGACCCTTTCAAAATTCTGCAGAGCATTCGTTTGAGTGAGGTTATTGCCTCGGTCTACTTTCATGAGCTTAGTCTTTGAGCGGTTTATGCTCAGACCAAGGTTTCGGCTTCCGTTCTCTACTCTATCAACCAGCTGTTCCATTTCTTCTTCTGATGAAGCAAAGAGTGTGGTGTCATTAGCGTAACGCAAGTTATTGATCTTGACTCCTCCAATACTTACCCCCTTGTCCCAATCTGCCAAAGCTTTTCGCATTATATACTCACCATAGATGTTACACAAAATTGGGGAAAGGATGCAACCTTGCCTTACACCTTTTTGTGGTCTGAATGGTTTTGATATAATACCATTTATGCGTAGTACTGTCTCTCCTTGTTCATAGAGATCTTGTATCAGAGCCACAAGATGATTTGGGGTTCCCATTTCCTCAAGAATCCTCCATAGATGTTTCCATTTCACACAGTCGAACGCTTTCGAGTAATCTATGAAGCATATGATCATTGGTACTTGAAATTCCCGACTTTTTCGATCATCTGTCTCACGTTAACAATTTTTTCTCTTGTGCCACGGCCTTTACAAAACCCGCTTGTTCTTTGGGTATTTGCCACTGGAGATATACTTGAAGGCGACTGCGGATAATGTAGAGTAAGATCTTGCTGGCATGGGATATTAATGCTATGGTGCGATAATTCTCACATTTTTTCATTGAGCCTTTCTTGTGCAAAGGAATTATTGATTCTTTCCAGTCTTTAGGCCATTTGCACTTTTCCCATATCTGGTTACACAAACCAAAGATAAAGTTTAAACCTTCCTCTCCTAGATGTTTAATTTCTTCTGCTGTAATGTCATCCCTCCCTGGTTATTTATGACATTTCAGCCGTTTAATAGCATCTTTTACCTCAGACTTGAGAATCCCCGGTCCCATTACTTGAATAGGCGCAGTGATAGAAGTTGTATTGGTGTCATCTTCCGTTTTTTTGCGTAATCCCTCTATCTTTCAACAATTTTGTCTATCTCAGAGATAAGCTGCCCTTTTTCATTTTCGAGTGCCCAATTCTCCGGTTTGAACTGTCTTGTTAGGCGCTTAACATGAGTGAAAAAGTCCCTGGTGTTAGACTGACGCGCATTTGACTCAATCTCGATACATATATTGTTTATTTAGTTGTTTTTATCTCTGCGACATAGGAGCTGTATTTCTTTCGACAATTTTGCGTAGCGTTCGGCACAGATACTCGAACCACTTTTTTTGAGAGTTTTTCTTTGGTTAACGAGATCCCAAGTTTCATCACTCATCCAGTAATTTCGCTTAACTTCTTTGATATTACAAAGGGCTTGTTCTCTAGAAGTTTGGATCATATTCTTTAGACTATTCCAGTCTTCCTCAATGTCTCCTTTCAATATTACATCTGGAACCATTTTGGTAGTATGTTCCTTGAATTTTTCCAGTTCAGAGTCCGTAAGTGGCATAGGCTTTTTCAGGACTTTCCTTCTGCAGGCTTTAAGTTTTACGCGGAGATCGGCACTGAGAAGTTGGTGGTCACTTCCGCAGTCTGCTCCAGGGTAGGTTTTTACATTGGTGATCCACGTCTTCCATCTCTTTTGAATTAAGACAAAGTCAATTTGATTCCTGTGTCTATCACCCGGAGATACCCATGTATACAAACGTCTTACATGATGTTGGAAGTAAGTGTTCATGATACTAAGCGCGTTACCGATGCAAAATTGAATAAGTCGTTCTCCTCTTTCGTTCCTACTCCCCATACCAAACTTACCAACTATGTCTCTGATATGGTCGTCATACTTTGTGGCGCCAATCCAATTACAGTGGACTCTAGTTAAGGGGATATAGATATAGCTACACCATCGGCTTGTCGACCTGCATCTCTAAAGGGGTTGGTTATCTCAATCTTGAAAACAGGTTACTCGACGTAACGGGGTTCACCGCTAGTAGGTGGGAGTGGAGTTGATGAAGAGAGGCTAAGTGGTTGTTCTTGTTATGCAACCATATATTGAGCATCATTCACCCTTGAACCCACGTACGTTCTTTTTTTTTTTTTTTTAAACGTAGCCCCACATTAGGATTTATTCCTGTGTCGTGGGTGCGTTTACAAACATGAAAATTCACAAACAAATACCCAGACCGGAACAAATAATTGTGGATCACACAAAGATTTGTCCCGTGCGAGAATCGAACCCGCGACTATTCGACACAGTGGGCGGAGCAGCTCAAGCTCTTAACCACTGCGCTAAATCGTCCGTTACTCAAGAAAATAATGACATATAAGAGTAATATTAATATTTGTACATACTGTCTGTTGAAGACGTTTATAAAGATGAGGCGGCACTGTGACTATCCATTCTGGTTGATTTTTTGATTGCTCCAGACTTCTTTTGAATCGCTGCGTGGTTATTGCCAATATTGGCAGGAGGACAAGATCTGGTTCCTCAATTTGACTAATTACACTCTCTGCTAGCATGTCATAGCCCAGATGATACAAAGCAACGACCTGTTACAAAATAAAACATATTATTTATAAAACCTTCAATATTTTGAAAACTATCGTCAACACCTATTGTCAATCGTTGTATGAAATATTATATGAATTAATGTTGCATAGATTATTAAAAGATGTTCGAGACATGTATATACAAAGACAACATTATACCCATCATCGTCGACATTTCGGAATACTATTCGTATTCCGAATTCTCGACTTTTTAGCGATATAATTTTAAATAAACAATGATAATCATTTATGGGCGGGCCACATAGCGCGAAGATCGGGCGGGCGTTGGGGCAGAAAGATTCTAGAGTGGAGACCACGTATTGGCAAGCGCAGTGAGGGACGGCCACCTACCAGATGGACCGACGATCTTGTGAGGATCGCAGGAAGTCGTTGGATGCAGGTGGCATCGGACCGGCTGCGCTGGAGAGCGATTGGGCAGGCCTATGTTCAGCAGTGGACAAATATAGGCTGATATGATGATGATGAATCATTTTAGGAAAGTTCAACCCGCATCAGGCCACTGTTGGACTGTCCATTACTACATGGGCCGCCCCCAAAGCGCGCCACTGAGGCGGGGCTTCTGCTCTTCTCTTTTAACTGCTGTCAGCCACCATGCGTATACCGTCGCTCCACATAACAGCAGGGTCGATACAGCCTACGTAATATGCCACATTTTATCATAACTTATACATTTTTTTTATTGGGACTAAGCGCGCCACACATTCCCACCTTGTAACTCCTCTCCTTAGATGACACCAAGGTTTGAACCTTGGGGTGTCCCGGGAAGCGCTTTAATTTTCTTGGAACCCGCTACAAATTTAATTACGTACACGAGGAGTAGAAAAAATAAAATTCCAATTTCCTCCTTTGCAAAGCGGGAGATACGGGAAGAAGGTGACTACAACTAGGATAAGACCAGTTGTAAAGCACCACACATACGAAAAACTATTAACAGCGCCTATTTGTGAGCCTCATGTTTGATTCTAATAATAGGTATGGCAAAAACGCTTGAACGAACGGAAATTATCCCGAGTTTCTACAAGATCCGTGTAGTAGATTACCCCAGACGTATTTCGCAGGCTGTTTAACATAATGGTACGCTCGTTGCGCCGGAGACTGCACACCCCCCACAAGAATGTGGTGTGCTGATTGATCATACTCGCAGTAAGACGAAGAACACTGACATAGCTGTGAAGGTACCAGTTTAAAAGAGAATAATTTACTTTTAAAGTTGCCATGTCCGGTGAGAAATTGAGCCACACATTGGTCAACCTTTAGCCATGTTCTCGCCAAACGGAGACGGAAAGAACAGGTAAACTTATACATACTTAAAAGTTGGTACCTACTTGTTGACGCTTGATAAAATCAATATCAATATTCCACAATTCTGTTAAAACAGTAATTCTTTCAATCCAGATGAGACATTCTTCGCTGTTGTAAGTTTTGTACGGACCGTCACAGTCTAAAACAGTTATAGTATCTACGGCATCCCGAATAAGTTTAGTTATAAACTTCATTCTAGGATTTCGTAATTTGTCAGATGCCTTCATGTTTATTTCTCTAGTAAGCACGTTTCCCGTCAGAGCCTCTAAAATATACTGGTAATCAATATCATATAGAGAATCCAGTGGTTTTGTAAATTTTATGTTGAAATGACACATGTAATAAATCGTACAAGATATTTGATAATTTAAATTCAATATGTCATTATTCACGTTCTTAGTCTCTTGTGCGACTTCCACCAAAGAGGGCATACTTTCATCCCAAATTTTCTCGAAATGTATATTTTGTTTCTTGTGATTTATTGCCATGTTTGAGCAAGCGAAATACTCCTCTAAGTATTTTGTGGTCATTTTAAGGAAGTTAACCAAAGTAGCACTATCGAAACCGACATCTTGTAAACATAGTGAATCCTTTGGTAATCTGCTGACTTTGTTCACTAGGCGACAACTCACTTCAAAGACATGCTTTATATATGTGGACCATATAATTGTGAACAAGCCTAATCGAATATGCAAGTTGGATATATTAGCCAAACATTGAAGAACTGCCTGCAAAAGCTCAGCTTTTTGCATAGATTTTTGCCAAGCCATGGAATATTCCCAGGACATATTTGCAATTATATAATCGGCTGACGTACTTAGTGGAAACTGCCGGCGTAGCAAGGAAAGCCATTTGAATATTTTCGGATTTTCATCAACATATATACGGTTGTTATCAAGAAATAAATAAGCCGAGTCACTATCGTCATTTGAGTCAAATGATTCTGATGTGTATTTTTCCATTAATTCATTTGCAACAATAGCTTCAGGTAGAACTCCCATGCCACACAACCATTTTGATATTAATTCTGTAACAGATCCTTTTCCTCTAGAATATATATATTTTAGGTTGATATTTAATTCAGCCGTATGCAATTTAGGTAACGAAACGCCGTTGAATGTATCTTTAAACATTAGGATTATGCTAAGTATGGATATATCTTCTAGTTTTCCAATTAGAATTCCCCATTTTGCGTTTTCTTTAGTGACAGACTCCCAAACATCCTCCTCCTTTTCTTGACATTTTATTTCAAAAAATCTTGTAACAGCTTTACAAGTCATCGCGACTATCATGCTTCTCAGAGGACAACTCATCTCTATCAATATATCTCTCACGCTCTGCCACCAGGGCGATGTTTCATTATACTTTATTTTTGTAGCTTCTTCTGTAACACTGCTTAGATAATATAATACTCTTATAAATTTTGCAATAAATTCGAGGTTAATCTCCTCCAAAGGCATGTTTATTAATTGAATGATTAATAGTTTAACCATTTCTTTTGGATCAACATTGCAATCTTTCACAATATTTGACAGCTTTGTGATATCTTTAATTTTGTATATAGACTTGAATGTTATATATGCAAGATTATTAATTTTTTCTGGTGATATAGCAGATTTGAGGGAAATACACGAGGACTTAACATCTAAATCAAAGCACGACACGAATTCTTTATAAGTACTGGTATCATTGTCGGCAAATGTAACTCTTGCATGATTTTGTTCTTTGTAATTACTTTCTTGTGCTAAAGTTAGCAATCTTTCTAAGACACAATTATCATCTTCTAAGAGGTTAAAATCAAGTTCTGTATTTTCACTGGATGTTTTCTCATTATCATTATCTGTTTCCTTCTCTGATATATTGTCCTCAAGGTCAGTTTCATTGTTTGGTTGTTTCTTAGTGTTCAGTTGCAAACACTCATATATTTTAGCCATGATTTCCTTCATGTCATCAGTGTTTTCATCGTTTATATATCTATAGAACAAAGTTATTAAACAAAGGTTAGCAAAGTAGTTTTTAATATCAATTTCCTGAACATTTAGTTCTTCAGTTTCTATTGAATCCCAGAATAAGCTTAGACAAAACATTACTATTTGAGGAGCTAATTCATACTTTCTTATCATCATATCTATGCAGAGCTTTTTCAGTTCCAATGTTTTTAATTCTGAAACTTTGTTAACTAAATCGTCAAGAAAGTCCTCGTCTTCCGGGCTAGGTTTTTTTAGATGTTCACGAATGTCTCTCAAAGTATACAAATCCTTAGACCGTAGAGAATGTTCACCTTCCAATGCGTAAAAGAATGGAATATTAAACTTCTTTAATTTACCATCTGGATCTAATAACACACACTGAAATTCAGGTAAATTCAGTTTTTTGTACGTGTAGTTTTTCTCTGCTCCTACAAGCCCACAAGTATTGTATAAAAGTAGTCCGTTTTTAGTCGCCGTGAATGCAGCTATTCTGTTTCCTTTTTGCATTAATCTAATGTCTATTATACCTTTTTTTGGATTGTATATAATTAAAAATATTGCTCTTTTCAATTCTTTAACTACAGATAGCTGGGGCTTTTTGTCGTCTATTTCGAAAATCTGAAAATTGTGAAATTTGTGTTTAATTTTAAAAAATAAAATACAGTCGCACCTATATTGGCCAAGTGTACTTTGTAAATCCACATAACGCCGACGATGTTAGGTTAGGTTATCATACTACGCCGCGTTATCCGCCACTGGACCAATTTATTAATTTAAAAACAGTATTCGGTGCTATTCCTCAATTAGACAATTTAGGTTTAACTTACCTGAACAAATGCGCACTGAGCATCTCTGCAGCCCTTAAAAAGTCGTATCAAATGACCTCGTGTAACATCCAGGACAGCCACACGGCCGAAGCTATCGACAACAGCGGAGAGACGTCGATCGGGTGAAACGGCGACGGCGGTGCCATGACGCTGAGCATCATATACGCCGTTGCGCATAGACAGCGGTTCAGAACGAATTAGTGGCTCATTACCAGCTAACGTGTTTTCTGTGGAGCCACCTCCTAGCCAGCCCCTATAAAACCAAACCAAATGTGTAATATACTCCCGTGTCATATTCTAATTATGAAATTACAACAATGCCGAGCGCCTACTAATATTTTTATAGCAACCAATCACGCTTAGTCTGAGCAGTCATTAATTTTTTTTGTGATTCTCTTTAAATACCTACGTATTGTAAACTTTTATAACTTGCATTCACACCTAATACTATCACGCGCCGGAGACACGAGAATTAAAATAATCAGATATAAATAAAAAAAAAACACCGTCACGCCTATATTCCCCAGCGGGGGTGGCAGAGGTGTACTGAGTACACCCACGTTTCGCCGACGATGTTAGGTCCCATGTAATAGAGGGCGGTATGGTCGGTGAAGGAAAACATCGTGAGGAAACCTGCATGCCTAAGAGTTTCTCAAAGGTGTGTGAAGATCGCTAACCCGCACTGGGCCAGCGTGGTGGACTATGGCCTAAACCCACTCAGTTTGAGAGGAGGCCAGTGCCCAACAGTGGGACAGTTTCTTAACAGGGCTAATATTATTTTTTATTATTAATAGGGGGCGAGCCTATTGCCAAATATTATATAATAAAATTAATCAATGATTGATCGATAACACATTTCAATCAATCATTGATTAATCTTTCTTTGAGACTGCTTATTTAAATGTTTCATTAGATACTGTCGCTGCCTATCATCTCTATAACTAGTATAAAATTATTACTGGCTTTATTTCTAAATCAGTAAAAAGTCATTATGTATATTAACTCGAAACTCAACGGCACGGTTTTCTAGAGTAAACGTATATATGTTTGAATGTTCCAGATTTTAAATAGTATTCCATCTCGAAAGACAACTCTGTATATAAAATAATGACATAAAACTCACGGTAAAGCTGATTTTATTTTATTAGCGACAGCTCTGGCGACATCTTGGAGTGGAGGGGCTGTTCCGCCTTCTAACGCATAGTGAAATCCAATATAAGGCTGAGTGCCTGCTCCCAGAATCAATGTGTTAACTGGCGGAACTGAACGATACCTGAAATTCATAAATAGTTATAATTATTATCAATATCTTAATAATTATACATTATTATCAAAGTAGAGGTATGAAAATTAATTTTTAGACTTATAGTGAAATTTAAAAAATATATGTGTGAAAGAGGTCTTCCACCAGTTCGCTCCCTGTTTTTCCGGTACCCGTTTGACCGTTAACACAAGGCGGCGGTAGGCAGGCTATCAAGGGCTGAAACATTCGGAGCGAACGAGTGGGAGACCGTTTAAGATGCCTTTTGGTCTACAAAATACATGCCTGAAAATCATGTAAACGAAGCGGCGGGTAGGTACAACTGGTATAATATTAGCAACCATTATAGAATGTATCACTCACCATACATCATAGCCCCCGTAAGTTGATGCAGCCAAGAGATGATCATATGTATTTTTTAGATCAAGTCCCACAACCGCAGCATCATTGATTGTGTCTTGCTCAGAGAACATCCACTTCCTTACACTTATGCTGCGGCTTTCTGTGGGGTAGTCTTGGATACCAGCGCGAACTAAAAATAAACATGTCACTTTGATAGCTGTGAATGATAATAATATTTTGGCTCTCATCTTTCAATTAAGGTTGTAGCCAAAGAAGAATAAGAACCTTATAATTATTATGCTGCTAGCTATTACCCGCGGCTGCGCACGCGTTTATATTGTAATTTAACATAGGTAGGTAGGTCTTTCTAAGATAGCATTACTCCAAGACCTAAATCACCTCCATGCTAAGTTTCTTTAAAATCCATTCGGCCGTGTTAATATGTACTGCGTAGCTGCGATAATATACATTTTCTGAGCTTAAAGTAGCCTTAAACAAGCTCTGAAAAATCCTCATTTTTTAGTGATATGCCACTTAAAATTAGTTCCGCCTTTCTGGATATTAACACGCACAAACTAATTTTTTTTATTGTGCACTTAGTCATATGAGCTTAAAATATCTTAATTTCAAAATCACGTCAGGATAAAAAGTATTTGTTATTTTAAGTTACATGGAAATCCGTTCGGTAGTTTTTGCGTGATTAAAACATACAGGGACAGACAATTTAAAGAAAATTGTTTCATCCTTTATATCGATAAGGAATTATTGGGCACATCCCAATAATAATTTTCAAAAAATATTCAATGTACAGAGTCAGCTTAGTTACAGTTTATTTTTTTAAGGACTACCAACTGAGTTTACAATATTAAATTACTGATATTCAGTATATATAACCTTATTCTAATTGCAACTTTGATAATAGATAATCACAGCTTGTGCCAAAATATATTATACTTAGGAAGTTAAAACAAAAGAAATATAATAATGATATAGGTTCAACAATAAATCTTTAATATTTATTTTTTGAATTTTCATTGTGAATTATTAAATATATCAATATTCTCATTTTTAGATATAAGTCTATTATAGAGACAAGACAGGTGAATGTTTCCCAACATTAGTTCTACATAATCGGATGTGAAACATGGGACGGGGTTTTCGGGGCAGTCACGCAGGCACTTTAATAAAAAACTTACTGTGTAGAGGAGGGGGGAGGGCGGGAGTCAATGACACCATTAATAATTATAAACAAAAGACATATTTAACAAATCACGTCTATAACTTAATGTTTGCATTTTGAAATACTTGACCCTATCTTCGTATGATTTTTTATTTTACGGTGATTTGAAACCGTAGGCCATGTTTTTGAGTAACTTTTTTTTTAACTTTTTCTATTCTATTAAAATGGACTATATAGACAGGAGACCAAACAGCGCAGCAATATTCGAGTTTACTCTTGACATAGCTGTTATACATCATTAATGTGGTAGATATGTTTTTGAATTCTTTGCCATTTCGTAAAATAAAGCTAAATGATTTGTTAGCACCAACCATTGAGGTAAATACATAGAGAAGCAAACGTCACTTCGGCGCGTCGAAAAAAGTGTAACGACTTAAAAGTATGCCGACGTAGCTTT
Source organism: Phalera bucephala (assembly GCA_905147815.2). NCBI lineage: Eukaryota > Metazoa > Arthropoda > Insecta > Lepidoptera > Notodontidae > Phalera > Phalera bucephala. The sequence goes on along the minus strand of LR990613.1, from coordinate 22,365,787 downwards.
GAATCCAATAAATAATTTGGAGTAAACATATATCCATCTCTTTTACTATTGTTCCCCACCATACCGACATTACGTCGATCCGATAGAGGTAGCAATATTATAATTAGTAGTAGGAGGCTCAGTGCTTACTATATGATTATTTCCCACAATTTAAATGCACAATGAATATAAATTTTTAATGATGTATGAATATAATTTTTTATTATATATTTTTTTAATTACTTCGTTACATTTCAGATAGAATCCAATACATGAATTAATAAAATAAATTATTATAGTGCCTAATTCATTTTATTCTATATGAAATTAGAATGGTTACACAGATTATTTAGATGTTAGTTAATAGTGTCCATTAGGGTATGTTTGGTCAAACTATGAACATATTATTAAATGAGTAATAAACAAAACACACCTAATTTTATCTATTGCATTATTTTCAAAATATGCAGGTTGATGGTTGCAGTCTATTTAGAGCGGATAAAATAAATACAAATTTACAAAATACGTATCTCTTCAACAAACTCAGTTAAACGTTGTTGCCTATTTCCTGTTTCCACTTCTTTATCCAGACCTTAAGAGTAGTAGGCCGCTGCAGTTGCTAGCCTGAATAGTTGCGGGTTCGATTCCCACATAGTACAAATCTTTGTGTGACTCACACATTTTGTTTAGGTCTGGCTATTTGTTTGTGTAATTTTCATGTTTGTAAACGTACCTGTACGGGCCAGCCCGTCCGTTTGCATCATCAGCATTTTTACGTCACAGCGTATATTAATTACGATAATCAGTTCGCAATCGGTTAGCAAGAGAATCACGCGCGTGCTCACGTCCATACATATATCATATCATACATTAATTCTCATTTGTCATTAAATCATAGAATAGTGATAATTTGGACTATCAATAAACCTTTTAATTATTACAATATCAAGTGTATCATTTATCATCTTCAAAAAACGCTGTACGAGTACAGTCTAACCCGTACAGTACCCACGACATTGAATAATTATCAGGTGGGGCTTTTTTACACAAAAAAGGATTTAAAAAGTCTTGGTTAATTCCCCAATTGCTTTCTACGACACTCGTGAGAACAAATGGGGTGGAGGTATTCTTTACCGGATCCATTAGGCAATTATGTAACAAAGAATTGTGTACAATTCGCTTTGAGTAAATAGCTTATTCATTTTCATAATATTCTAATGAAATTTTTGGAACTCTATACTTTCTGTCTACCCCGCAAGAGATCTGGCGGAAATTGCACCCTTAGGATCCAAAAAAATTAATAAAATAGATATTCGGATAGTACATAATTATAGGTGACACAATTTAACCAACATTATCCCATAAAGACGGGAACACCAAATGGTGTTTTAATTGGCAACACAGCGTCTCAAATTTATTTTTATAACTTGAAATCGGTTTCTTATTTTATTTACTACTAAATATATGAAAAAAACAATAAACTTATGTATGGAAAGTCATTCCGCTTGCGGTATAGTGATTTTGTGACCTCAAATCGCGTTCTTACACCACGCATTTACATATTCTGTGATTTTTTATTAATACGTGTTACTCGAGAGATGTCAGGCACGCCAATAAATGACAGAAGCTTGAAACTTGTCTGCGGGCTTATTCTTAGCCGACATACATTTACGCCGTTACTGCTAATCTAGTGTTATGTATATCAATGGCACTAACTATCACTTGCTTTAAAGGTGAAGGAAAACATCGTGAGTAAAACTGCATGCCTAAGAGTTTCTTAAAGGTGTGAGAAGTTTGCGAACCTGCACTGGGCCAGCGTGGTGGACTATGGCCTAAACCCTCTCAGTTTGAGAGGAGGCCCGACCCAATAGTGGGACAGTTTATTAACAGGGCTAATATTATATGACATATAAAATTGTGGTTTTTAAAAATCGGGATCTGCTGCTCGGTTAATACCTCTGTCAAATAGAAATTAGATGTGAAAAGTGTGTAATAAAATTACTTCATCAAAACTTGGTTAGAACGCTTCTACATTTGGGGAATGCAGTGTGATAGAAATACATGTTCTGATTGAAATATAGTAAAAAACAAGAAGAAAAACAGATTCAAATTTATGTTAAACTGTGTTCTTACCTCTAGCAAGTTGTGCTTTGGCATTCCTCAATATCTGAAATAAGGTTGATCCAGACACAATGCACTCACAGTTCTGGAATAGTACATGAATATCATCTGGCAGAGTACCATATGTGCCAGTGTGACATGATATTTTCATGACAGGTTTGTCATCTAGTTTTTCAAGTAGTAACAGATGACCAGTATTAGTGTAAAAACCAATGTGTCCATTTTTAAATCCAACTATAACACAAAACCAATCTGGACCATTCTGAAATATTAAACATTAATTATATTTAAATTTCTAGACTCACTTCCCTCTGCACAGATATGGTGTTCAAGAAGGGAGCAGGTATATTTCAAATTACTTAACACCTTTCAGAGGTGAGGATACCAGTTACGTGGCAACAGTGTAACGAGAAATTAGATACCTATACTTCATCTTGTTGCGTAATCAATGAATATTCAATTTTATTCACTCAGTTAAAACCTGTTGAATCGGGCAATCTCTTAGTGTCTGATTTAGGACTTATGCAACAATACAATAACACCAGAAGCAGAATCAGAATCAGAATATTTTTTATTCATGTAAACCATTACAGTATTTATGAATCGTCAGAAAAGTAACAAAGACTCTACCGCCACTTCGGAATGTCATTCCTGTGGAGAAGAAGGGCAAGAAACTCCACGGTTACTCTTTTCAAATAAGAAATTACAAACTTTTTCATCTACATTCTGTTGTGGGGTATGGGAGGACAATGTAGGTTGGTCATCAGGTGAGTCTAAGTTAAAAAAGCGAATAATCCTATTCATGAGAATGGCTACATGGTTCCCTCATTTACAAAAAAAGTACATATTGTGTTAAATTAATAGAAGGAAGAGAGGTAATGTTAACTAACAACAGTTGAATAGGTTGTCATGACTCAAGTGGAGCTGGAATAGCATCTATCCAAGCATTTTTATCTTTTAAATAATCTTCTATTGAATAATAAGCTTGCTTACAAAGTGTTCGTTTTACACAAGCTTTGAACTTATTTTCACTAAGTTTAGTGACGTCAATGGGAATTTTGTTATAAAATCCCATTGACGTCACTAAATGACAGTACACACAGTGCCCCATGAAAGACGTGTGAATTTTTGACAGACGAAACTGCGGTTGGTCTAATTTATTTCTATGTCGTGTGTTATAGCAATGCCTATCACCTAGCTGATTAAAAAGATCTAAATTTTTTCTAGTATACATAATGTTTTCATAAATATATTGACATGGGACCGTCATGATATTAGCTATTTTGAACAGCTCTCTTAAAGAGTCGCGACTACTCAAGTTATACTGATCTTCCTTACGGCATAGGCAGCGGAGCTAAGCCGTTTACCTAAATTCTCAATATGAGGACCCCATTGTAACTTGGAGTCAAGCGTAATCCCTAAAAAAGATGTATCATGTACAGTACTTTTTACATTTGGCAAAGAAAACCTTATACATTTAGTTTTCTTGTTATTGAGCACTAAATTGTTGGATGTAAACCAGTTATGTAGTTGAAGAATAGCATCATTTACTTCGTCAAAGTTATTAACATGTCTACCTACTTTAAAAATCAAAGAGGTATCGTCAGCAAATAACACTATCTTCGCTCGATTTTTAATTACTTCAGGTAGATCATTTATGTAAACTAAGAATAGGAACGGACCCAGTATCGATCCCTGTGGAACGCCCATTTAAACTAAAGAGCCTAGAGATTTAGTTTGATTTATTTGAACACACTGTTGTCTGTCCTCTAGATAAGATTTTAAAAGATTAAGTGCTTTACCATGGATACCATAGTGCTCCAATTTAAGCAGCAGTGTTTCATGTTTCACACAATCAAATGCTTTGGAAAGATCACAAAAAATGCCAATGGCGTCCTGTGAGTTCTCCCAGGCATCGAAGATATGCTTTATTAGAGTTACACCGGCGTCAGTAGTACAACGCCCTTTGGTAAAACCAAATTGCTGATCGTGCAGGATGTTGTTTGCGTTAAAATGATCTAGCATTTGCATGAGCATTATCTTTTCGAACACTTTACTGAGCACTGGCAAGACAGACACTGGACTATAGTTGTTGGCGTCTTTACTATCGCCGGATTTGAACAGTGGATTACGATGTTTTTTCTAAAATATTTATGTTGAAGTCACCACAAACTACAACAGACTTGTTACTCATGAAAGTTTTATTCAGCACATCTTCCATTACAGATTCAAATGTAGTAAAATTTTGACTGTTTGGGGGTCTGTATACACACACAATAATATGCTTATCCAGCTCAACACAAGAAATTTCAACACACTGTTCAACTGAAAGCTCAACTATATCCCTACGTTCTCTCGACTTGATATTTTTTTTAACCAAAATTAATGTACCTCCATGAAGTTTGGATTTACGAGTATAGTAACTTAAGACGGAATAATTGTTATAATTTATTAATAATTCATACGATTTAAACCAATGTTCACAAATACAAACAACATCATATTTAGTTTTTTCCAAAAATAACTATCTCTAAAGATTTTGAAGAAAATCCTTGTATATTCTGATGGAAAAGTTTCAAAGTACCAGGCCTTTCTTCCTCCTTATTTAAAATATGTGGTTTGCTAGAGATACTAGTATGTACCTCTGTTGTCAGCCTCGGTCGTTTAAACAGTTTATCACAGTATTATTAGAATAACTATATAATACTGGCTCGTCTCTTACCCTAGTTTTCGTTATATTACTTATAACAAAGTTAATATTATATGCTATCAAAGTAGCCATTGTTTTTTTGCATTTCTTGGCAAGAAACATACCTTCCTGTGTCAGTTTAAATCCACTAACAAACTTATTAGTGTCAAAAAACAAAACATTATCATGTTGACATGATATCATATACATATAATTATTCAAGTAGTGAATAAGTTTATTTTGTTTTTCTGACAGGTAGTCAAAGTAAGGAAAGGCACACAACATTAATTTTCCTAGGTTTAATTTTAATAAGGTGTTAATACCATCCACAATGTCCTTTTTTTGGATGCCTAGACTGTTACCAAACAACAAAACAACTGTAGTGGTACTATCTATTTTTTGTCAGTAAAATTCTATCTATCAATAACTTATAGGGCAAATTATTATAACAGAAGTTGGTTGCAATCTGATTAAGTTCATTGTGTAGAAGTGCACCAAAGCCTGCTCCAATTTGGTCTGAGAAAACTAATGTTCTATAACTCACTATCGAATTACTAGTTTCTTGCACAGGTATTACATGCCTGGTCTCAGGAATAGATTTCGAAGGGGCACAGGCACACGAAATATTGTTGGTCAGAGACTCATATCTTTCTGCATTATATCTTACCAAATCAATTAGCTGGCTAACCTCCTGCATCCGTTCACATAATTGTGTCTGAGCGATTTCATATTTACTAAAAATATCCTTTAAAGTCAATTCCTTAAATAGTAATTCGTTTTTTAATTGTTGTGTTTCTATATTGTACCTAGATTCACTATATTCTAATTCTTTTGTACAGGTATCCAACTTATTTAATAATTGGAAACACTCTTTTCTAAGACAAACATTAGTTTTAAAGTAATTTTGCCTTGATAGTGCCTTTTTTGTTTTTTTAATAATGGATTTAATTTTTAAATACCTTTTAATTTAATTGTGACCTCTAATTGAAGGACATTTGTTTATGGTATCATCACCAGTCAAATCTATAATGGCTGGCATGTCACATACACAACTGGACCCTTTACCGACTAACTCATCATAAAGGCTCTGGGTAGCAACAGTTTGTTTGTCTAAAAGCCTAAAAGAGGTTATCAAACAGCACAAAGGAATCAGTTTTCTCAAGAGATCTATCCATATAGCAAATCCATTAGGAAAAGCCAGTTTAGTAAGACAATGAACAAGGGCTACCTTGGAATTGTATCTTCAAAACCTCTGTACTCTTGAGAGAGGGTGGGAAGATCTAATTGTAGTTGACACATCAGTCCAACCAACTTTTGACATTCTGGCTAAAGATTCAGAACCCTTAGAGCATTGAAGACCTTTGCTCAATCCTCAGTGGAGTCTCACCACAACACAAACATTTTATTTCTGTTTAATTACTAAAAAAATAAATATATATTCCTGTTGCAAGGAATTAATATAAATAAGCCAACAAAACTTGAATCACACTGTGTAGATAAAGGGAATGTCAAAATCTATACAGATTTGTGCTGTTGCCACCTTCATTGAAATAATTACTTAAATGATGCTATTTAATTTATAATGAGACAAAACAGATATACAATGCGAAAACAGGAAGCATGTAGGTACTGGGAAAGACCTAGACTATCTTACCATGACCAAATAGAGCGAGTCTTATCTGAAGGACAAGTCAAGAGTCTCCGTAACCAGCGAGCATGTATAAGATGAACTATGAGAGTGGAGGAAGCCACAGAGGTAGGGAAGAAAAGGACCTGTTGGAACTCTGTGCTCTCTGCCTACCCTGCAAGGGATCTGGTGTGATGAAATAGTTAGATAGAGAACATATATCATGGATTAAATGTTTTTCCCTGGGTCATTATCACAAATATGTAAAGCTCGGCACATCTGTAGCAACTTCTTTCTAGTGTCTAACCATACATTATAATAAAATTAGTTTAATTTAATTACAACTAATGTACTCCCATAACCCATTAACAACATGTATATGAAAGGAATTGTAAAACTTTCATTTTTAAAACAGTAACAGTGGAGTTTCTTTCCCTTCTTCTCCACAGGAAGGATATTCCAAACAAAATCTTAAATAATCAATAACTGTTTCTTTTATTTTGATTATTCATAAGTACTTTTTGGTTGATTTTGATTGTGCAAATAACAATATCGGTTTTTGCATTAGTGGCCTTGTACAGGTTGAATTATTTTAACTTTTAACAATAACTTACAATAAATAGTATTGAACATTATTATAAACATTACCTGAGAGGACTGTTGTGATGGGCATATAGATAAAGTTAATACTACTGTTACATCTGCAGGCAATGTTCCGCTCCATGATATTAAGAATGTGTTACTGTCTGTCGAACTAATCCATTGATTAGTGAGTAAGCAAAGACGATTTTTATAGCCAACTGCTAGCAGATTGCCACACGGTGATAGTGATATCGCACATTGGGACAGCCACTTCGTGTCTGTAATAAATTAATAGTAGCTTTTCATTGAATTTATTGTATTCAATACAATTTCACATAATATGTAAATGTTTGACCACCTTCTTTTTCCGATATAAACAATGCCCTTCCTAGGCTTAATATGTCTCCACAATCTGCAATTTGTTCAACTTGAACGGACATAATTACGGCTATGAATCACTAAAATACATGACGTTTTGAAATAAAATTAATAAATTCTTTAAAGTAGAGATATAGCGATTTCTATTTCGTAGTAAATATATTATATTCCCTTTGTTTTATTTAACACATTCCGTCTCAAACAAAGAACAGCACAATTGACCAGTAATCGACCACAGACCAATTCGAGAACAAGATTATTATATTCTTTATTTTGACAAGAGCAAATGTCATAACAAAACAAATTGTTGCCAGCTTAAGACGACTAGTGTACCGATCAGGCCGTAGATGCCTTCACCGAACACATCCGATCGGCTGTCAGTCGATCGTCCAAGCAAGTCGAGGCGGAAGATCTCTACCTCAACCGCTTTCGACTGCCGGACGATGTTAGGGATCTCATTCGTTCCAAGAATGCTTCCATCCGAGCGTACGACTCCTACCCCACCGAAGCCAATCGGGCCCGGATGCGCGCTTTACAACGAGAGGTAAAGCGTCGTGTCGCGGAGGTCCGGGAGGAACGGTGGGGTGTCCTCCTAGAGGGCATCGCGCCGTCGCATCTGGCCTACTGGCAGCTGGCGCGTAGCCTCAAATCCGACTCCACGACTGACATGCCCCCGCTGTCCCGCCCTTCAGGCGCAGCGCCCCCAGCCTTCGACGACGACGAAAAGGCCGAGCTTCTCGCCGACTCCCTCGAGAGCCAGTGCGCCCCCAGCTCTCAGTCCGTCGACCAGTCCCACGTCGACGCGGTAGACAGGGAAGTCGAGCGCAGGGCATCCCTCCCCCCCGTCGATTCCTTGCCTCCTATCACGCAAACGGAGGTCGAAGATCTGATTATGGGTCTTAAAACTAAAAAAGCCCCCGGCCCTGACGGCATTTCGAATCGCGTTCTGAAATGCCTGCCCGCCCAGCTCATCTGCCTCTTGGTGGCTATTTTGAACGCCGCCATGACGAACTGCACCTTCCCCGGTAAGTGGAAGGAGGCGGACGTCATAGGCATTCCCAAGCCCGGCAAACCTCGCAATCTCCCCGCGAGCTACCGCCCTATCAGTCTCCTCAACTCCCTGGCCAAGATATACGAGCGCCTACTTCTGGCGAGGCTCAAAGACTTCGTAACGTCCAGGGGTATCCTTATCGACGAGCAGTTTGGCTTTCGAGCCAAACACTCTTGCGTCCACCAAGTGCACCGCATCACGGAGCACATCCTCTCCGGTCTCAATAGACCCAAACCCATCTACACGGGCGCCCTCTTCCTAGATGTCGCGAAGGCATTCGACAAAGTCTGGCACAACGGCTTGATCTACAACCTCTACCAATTGGGTGTGCCGGACAGACTCGTGCTCATCTTACGAGACTTCTTGTCGAATCGCGCCTTCCGTTATCGCGTCGAAATGACGCGCTCCACTTCCCACTCCATCAGTGCTGGAGTCCCACAGGGCTCAGTTCTCTCTCCGCTCCTGTTTAGCCTTTACACGAACGACATTCCTCGTTCGAGTAAGGCGCATCTAGCCCTATTCGCGGATGATACCGCTCTCTACGTCTCGCATAGGAATAAGGGTTTCATTACCAGACACCTTCAGGCATCCGCCAATTCCCTAGGGAATTGGTTCAGGAAGTGGCGTATTGAGGTGAACCCGGACAAGAGCGCTGCGGTGTTCTTCTCCAGAGGTGCCACCCCGCGCCACTCCCTGCGCCGCCCTAGAAGTAATCTCGGCCAAGTGACCATGTTCGACCGACCCATTCCCTGGGTCAAAGAGGTCAAATATCTAGGGGTCACCCTAAACAGTACCATGTCCTTCGGCCCGCACATCAAGCGGGTCCGTCACCGAGCATCATTTGTGCTCGGTCGTCTCCATTCGTTAATCTGCAAGCGGAGTAAAATGTCCCTTAGAAATAAGGTGACACTTTACAAAACTGGCGTTCGACCCATCATGACTTATGCGTGTGTTCGGGCATTCGGCCCCCTCTCACATCGATAAACTCCAAGTGGTTCAAAACCGCTTCCTCCGTAAAGCCGTAGGAGCCCCCTGGTTCGTACGGAACGTCGACCTCCACTCCGATCTAGGTCTCGAACCTATTCGCGCCTTTATTAAAAAGGCGTCAACACGTCACTTCGCGAACGCATCTACCCATGCGAATCCGTTAATCGTAGCCACCGCCGACTACGATCTCCCCCCCGACCCCTGCCGCCACCGCCGGCCGCGACATGTTCTCACCGACCCCCCCGATGCTTTGTCATCCCTTCTTTCCGCTCAGAATACGGGCGACGACGACGACGTAGTAGTAGATCCCCTCCCATAGCCGGCGGTTGACCGGTGCACTTAGTAGTGCACCCGTCCCCCTACAGCGACTGTCCCAACCGAGGGCACCTCTTCGAGGCGCCCTCGAGTATGTCGCCTCTTGCCCTTCTGGCTGGCTAGAGCGTAGTGGTTGCACGCTCGCCTTTAAGTCCGGTGAAGCTGTAAAGGCCTCGCGGCCAACAGCGTACATCATTCACACACACACACGACTAGTGTAGCGGTAACAACTACATCAATCCATAGACGAAGAATATACCTAGACACCGCTTATCGCCACGGTAGCGTGTCAATTTTATGTCGTTGTGAGTTTGTGAATCTGTTAGTGTGCGTGATTAGGCAAGTGATTACTAGTACAGGATTTATCGATTAGAAAATTTATCGATAATGTATGATTAACAAATTTTTACTTCATGCAAAATCGTAATTGACTCATCTTAATTATGATTTCGAATTACTACGAGTAATTTATATAAGTTCACACATATGTATCATAATACAAATCTTAAAGACGAATCTGTAAACATCGATATTAGTATGTACAATTTAATACAATAGTAAAGCCTCATTGGTAATGCGTATAACCATCACAAGGTCATCGGTTTGAATCCTATGTCGGAAAATACGAGTTATTTGATAAATATAGGCGTAGTGGTGGTAACAATTTTTACATCACATTTATCCTACGTTTGCACGTGCGCTTTTTCAATGCACGTTAGTCATGAAACTACGATGTATAGTCAACGCATATCGCTGAGGTAGCGTGTCAATTTCATGTGGGAGTTTGTGGATCTGCATTAGTGTACTTTAATAGGGAAGTGATTACTAGGACAGGCCTTATCAACGTAAAAGACAATAGATGATTAAAAAACATATTTATTTCACCGAACAAAAGATCTTAAGTTATCTCAGAATCTATACTAAATATGTTCATTTATTAAATAACATTAGTGTACACTGACACACGTGGAATTATATCAATTCACACCATTTTTAATCTACCCCTGCTGTTTGTGTATAAGGGGTTAATTAAAGTTGAATCATTAATACAGAATAAAACATTGGAGCAATCAGTTCAGTTCAATTTGTGATAATTGATGATATATCATCTTACACTTTGTTAATTCTGAAAAATCCTTAGTTATATTAATATGCACAAAAAAACTTCTTCATTTTTAGAGGCATCAGATTGAAAAATAGCAGATTTTTTATGTTGCATAATGTGTAAATATATCAAAAGTAATAATTAAAATAACTCGAGTTGTATCACCTGGAGGTACAGATTTGCTACTAGACCAATAAGGTACTTAAATAATATTATTTAACACTGAGTTCTTAGATTCACGCGAATATTACACATGAAATAAAACTATTTTTCCGATTTTATCGCGGTTTATTTTTTATTTTACTTTCCCGACGTTTCGAATGCTTTGCAGCACCCATGGTCACGGGAAGGACTGAGGTGTTAGATGTCCAAAAGGCATAGTTGTTCCGGGGTACCCTGAAACTTTTTAATTATATTTTTGGTCCGATCTACGCAGAATGAGCTCACGGTGTCTTGAGGTCTCGCAGTGCTGTTCTTGGTTTTGGATTTTCTACTTGCTAACCGCAACCGCGTGCCGGCGATAATGAAAGTGGAGGTACGTTTTAGCACTCAAACGCGGATTCTAAATCACGATAATCAATAGTTCCATCACACGGATATCAACATGCTTTTCAGGGTTCAGATTTATCTACATATGAGCATGGCATACAACGCACCCTCACGGGGTGGAGGGCACAATGCCAACTCATATAGAGTTCAAACCTCTAATCTTCAGTATAAGCAGTACTACCCAAAAGGCAAAACTTCATTTCGCAACCGAGGGTCTATATGCCATCTCAATATAAAGCTTCCAGTGAGGTAAGTAGTTTAATAAGTGTTTTATATCAGGGAAAACGCTATAAAGATGAAATAATCATAAATAGGTCCTACCCCCGATTGGGGAATATCCCACCCCCGATTGGGGAATATAGACGTGACAGTGTTTATCTAGATATTCTATCCTTACTAAATTTCATCCAAATTCGTTTAGTCATTATGACGTAAATAGGAATTGTTAATGTTTCAGTATTAATTTATTAATATCGACAGTAAGCGATAGGCGCTGTAGGACATCACTATTGGAGAAGCGTAAAATAATGCATATTTAAAATACAAATTAAAGCTTTAAACTCACAGTAAATTATTACCGTATATTAATTATATGACGTCAATAACGTATATATTTCATGTAAAATCCATAATTTTGCCGTGAAACTTCCCTATAATATAATAAGAGGCAATAAATACATACGTGTGAAATGATAATTCAGGATTTTTTACTCCTCCTTTGATCCTCCCGTCCTTGATTTACAAAATACAGCACAACACGACATATTTTCACTGTATTAAAGTATATTTACTTTACACAATAATTTTTATTCCTATTTTAACCGCTGACACGGACGGGGCGCATTTGTTATGGCCGAAACATCGGACACAACAAGCTACGAAGCACACGTACAGTGCGACGTTGCCAACCTTACAATAGCTTTCTCATTCACTCAAAATGGTGATCCGTGTAATTGAGAGAGAAAAAAGACAATGTGTTGAACGATGACCGGCGGAGCGGCAACGTCGTATGACTCCCTCCAGGTAATTTTACCTTCATGACATCAATCTATATAAATTATCGGCATACATAAAATATTTATTGAATGTATAATAATAATAAATACTATTGAAATTTACTAAGTGTGTATTTAAACCATAAATGTATTAAATGAAGCCATTGTGTGCATAAATACTGGAATTACTTAGACTTACTTATTAGAATATTTAAATAATACAAATTGTAAGTTAAATACTATTAATATACTTTTTAAATCTATCTTAAGACTCAAAGCACCATCTATGCAATCCATCACTGCGACGTCCCGGAATTTAATAAGGTTTCACATTTAGAGGTACCATAAATATAAATCATACACAATTTTATAGAATGATAACCCAAGATCATTGATATAAAAAAAACCAATATACACAATCAAGGACAAAAAAACTCTTAAAAAAAGAACGCAGAAATTTGAATTGTGCGCTTATTTTCGATCAGTTTGGTTTCGCTTGCATCAACGCGTGGTTATGTGGGTAACCATGATTTACAGACATATTGTTTATATTGACTAACTGAATTAATATAAGCGGAATAATTGATTTTTGTTTTAATTGTTATTAAAATTCATTCAACGCCAAAAGTGTAATCCAGTAGATTTCATACGTATCGTCTTCATTTGATCAGTTCATACGGTCATCATCATCATCATCATTTCAGCCTATACTTGTCCACTGCTGAACATAGGCCTCCCCAATCGCTTTCCAGCGTAACCGGTCCGATGCCACCTGCATCCAACGATTTCCTGCGATTTTCACAAGATCGTCGGTCCATCTGGCAGGCGGTCGTCCTACGCTGCGCTTGCCAATACGTGGTCTCCACTCTAGAATCTTTCTGCCCCAACGCCCGTCCGATCTTCGCGCTATGTGGCCAGCCCATTGCCACTTCAGCATGCTAATCCTAAGGGCTATGTCGGTGACCTTGGTTCTTCTACGAATCTCCTCATTCCTGATTCGATCACGTAGAGAAACGCCGAGCATAGCTCTTTCCATAGCTCGCTGAGCAACTTTGAGCTTTTTTATGAGACCTATTGTAAGAGACCACGTCTCTGATCCATATGTCATCACTGGTAACACACATTGACTAAAAACTTTAGTCTTTAGGCACTGAGGTATTTTGGATGAGAAGATGTTGCGCAGTTTCCCGAACGCTGCCCAGCCGAGTTGGATTCGTCGATTGACCTCTCTCTCAAAGTTGGACCTACCTAACCGGACTGCCTGTCCCAGGTAAATGTATTCGTCGACAACTTCAAGAGTAGAGTTCCCAACGGTGAGTGCGGTGGGTACGACATGGACATTAAACATTATTTTTGTTTTGTCCATATTCATTTTAAGACCCACTTGTTGGGATACTCTATTGAGGTCACCGAGCATTCGTCCTAGATCTTCCAGCGACTCCGCCATGACCACAATGTCGTCGGCAAATCGAAGGTGAGTGATGTATTCGCCATTGATGTTGATGCCAAGTCCTTGCCATTCCAAGAGCTTGAAGGCGTCCTCTAAGGTGGCCGTAAACAGTTTCGGAGAAATGACGTCTCCCTGTCTTACTCCTCTTTTTATGGGGATCACCTTCGTGCACTGCCCCTGTACTCGGACTGACATGGTGGCGTTATTATACAAGCACTTCAACACTTCGATGTACCGATAGTCAATGCGGCATCGCTGGAGAGATCTAAGAACCGCCCAAGTCTCGATCGAATAAAAGGCTTTCTCATAGTCCACAAACGCCAAGCATAGTGGCCGATTATACTCCTCAGTCTTCTGTATAACCTGCCGCAGCGTATGTATGTGGTCTATGGTACTAAAACCTTTCCGGAAACCGGCTTGTTCGGGAGGCTGGAAGTCATCAAGCCTTCGTTCGAGACGATTTGTAATGACTCTCGAAAACAACTTATAAACATGGCTCAGCAGTGTGATGGGCCTATAGTTCTTCAATAAGGTGTTATCACCTTTCTTGAAAAACAGCACCACCACACCCCTGTTCCATGCTTCCGGCGTTTTCCCTTCAAGCAAGACGGAATTAAATAGCCTCTGAAGGACTTTAAGTACCGGCGATCCGCCCGCCTTCAGAAGTTCTGCAGTAATTCCGTCTTCACCCGGCGCTTTGTTGTTTTTTAGTTGTTTGAGAGCCATCTTAATTTCGCACAGGCTGATGTCCGGGATATCTTCAGTGCAGTGTCGGGTTAGCTTGGCTCTTGGGTCTTTTACCAAGTCAACAACAGGTTTAGCTACTGAGGTATATAACTGTCCATAGAACCTCTCTATCTCCCTGAGCACCTCTGACCTATTCGACGTTACGTTTCCGTCCTCCATCTTCAGCTTCGTCAACTGGCTCTGCCCAATAGACGCGTCTCTTGCGAACACTTTAGAGCCCTTGTTCTGCTCTATGGTCTCCTCAATACGCCTTGCATTGAAGGACCGTAAGTCGTGTCGCAAGGACTTCAATATCTGTCCATTAAGCTGCCTATAGGACTTAGCATCATCGGAGGTTTGGAGCGTCATGGAACGTCGCTCAGCCATGAGGTTTCGGGTGTAGTCAGATAGTTTTTGAGGCCTATTTTTACGTTGGGTCTTAAAATACTTGGACCCGACCGTATGAACAGTCTCTACCAGCCTGTTGTTGATTTCGTCCACTGATGCGCTGCTGTCTAGCAATTCGAAGCGGTTTGACAATTCGAGTTGAAAGTTCTCGGGGTTTTGGATATATGCATGAGTAGGTCGGAGCGTAGACCTCATCAGACGCGATCTTTCCATTTTGACATTAATATTTAATGTGCCTCTGTTCATACGGTGCCTGTTCATTTTAGTGGAGTAGTATACTTTATATTTATTTAATGTTTTTGTCCTGTGTAATGAAAATAATGAGTAGTATTATATTTAATATACACTACTTATAATATAAAATAATATTTTTCAGATTTCCTCGCGACCCCTTCCGACGTCTGAAATGAATTTCCATAGAGAGTCAGTAGCGTGTGTGTGTGTGTGTGAATGATGTACGCTGTTGGCCGCGAGGCCTTTACAGCTTCACCGGACTTAAAGGCGAGCGTGCGACCACTACGCTCTAGCCAGCCAGAAGGGCAAGAGGCGACATACTCGAGGGCGCCTCGAGGCGCCCTCGGTTGGGACAGTCGCTGTAGGGGGACGGGTGCACTACTAAGTGCACCGGTCAACCGCCGGCTATGGGAGGGGATCTACTACTACGTCGTCGTCGTCGCCCGTATTCTGAGCGGAAAGAAGGGATGACAAAGCATCGGGGGGGGTCGGTGAGAACATGTCGCGGCCGGCGGTGGCGGCAGGGGTCGGGGGGGAGATCGTAGTCGGCGGTGGCTACGATTAACGGATTCGCATGGGTAGATGCGTTCGCGAAGTGACGTGGTGACGCCTTTTTAATAAAGGCGCGAATAGGTTCGAGACCTAGATCGGAATGGAGGTCGACGTTCCGTACGAACCAGGGGGCTCCTACGGCTTTACGGAGGAAGCGGTTTTGAACCACTTGGAGTTTATCGATGTGAGAGGGGGCCGAATGCCCGAACACAACACACGCATAAGTCATGATGGGTCGAACGCAAGTTTTGTAAAGTGTCACCTTATTTCTAAGGGACATTTTACTCCGCTTGCAGATTAACGAATGGAGACGACCGAGCACAAATGATGCTCGGTGACGGACCCGCTTGATGTGCGGGCCGAAGGACATGGTACTGTTTAGGGTGACCCCTAGACATTTGACCTCTTTGACCCAGGGAATGGGTCGGTCGAACATGGTCACTTGGCCGAGATTACTTCTAGGGCGGCGCAGGGAGTGGCGCGGGGTGGCACCTCTGGAGAAGAACACCGCAGCGCTCTTGTCCGGGTTCACCTCAATACGCCACTTCCTGAACCAATTCCCTAGGGATTTGGCGGATGCCTGAAGGTGTCTGGTAATGAAACCCTTATTCCTATGCGAGACGTAGAGAGCGGTATCATCCGCGAATAGGGCTAGATGCGCCTTACTCGAACGAGGAATGTCGTTCGTGTAAAGGAGTCAGTAGCAGTTTTGTACGTTGCTTTGCAATTACAATAAGATAGATAGATTTTCCCCTAATTTAGGTTTATATCATACCTATAACTACAGGATTGTATTTGCAGACGGTTTCAGGCGTAATATTTGTATAGAACTGTGTATCTTGTTTATTTTTTTATATCAATGCTTAACATTTCATAAATTTGCGTGTACCGAGTTTGAAAGAACCGGTTTGTGTGTTTATGGTTTACTATTAGACATGTATTTCCATACAAAACAGATTAAGCAATCTGCAAAAAAAACGTGACGACAAGGATACGTACCTTGAGCCCTACGTCTATTTCTTAGTAGGGTGATCGTACATGGGTATAATTAAGGTCTTAATGATTAAATTTAGGCAAGGTATTTATTATCCAACCTTTTTGTTACATGCGGTAGGTAAATACATGCCGAATAACATGTGAAGCAGCTTTTTTATTAAGTGCTATGCTAAAAAAATCAACACGTCATATACTAAACTAGCTAACCCGGTGAACTTCGTACGGCCTAACAGTCAATGAATCTCATGTAATTTTTTTGCAGAACTTATTTTGTATTTTATGAACGTAATAAATTCAAATTCAAATATTTATTTCCGGACTAAGTGTACAATAATATGAGATCTTAATATTATAAAGTGCTTATGACTTAGTGGCCGTTTACGGGCATTGCAAATACAGTTATAATAAAAATGTTAAGTAGTTATGATATAAATTAATGAAATAATATAATTAAGTTATTAATATAATTTAGTTATTATAATAGACTACAATTTCAATAAAGTTTCATAGTATATTGCAATCGTCATGTCAATATTAATATAAGTAGGTAGTTGTATGTAATTGTACTTTGTTCCATTGTTTGGTATTATGTTATTGTGGCAATTCTAAATATTCTGATAGTGAATAGAAACAGTTTTGAATTAAGTAGGATTTTAGTCGTTTATTGAATGATCTTATTTTAGTTTCGGTTTTGATATAATGTAATACAATGAATTCTTTGAAAATTTTAGGTTCAATAGCTTATTAGTTCAATAACAGTACAAAAATCAAGTACCTACTTCAATAGCGTGTCCGCAAGACATGATTGAATTAAGCTGTGTATTGTGCTGCATGGGTTGTACTAGGGTTAATCGTCTTCATTGAAGCACCTGATGATATACCGCTTTTTTTCGAAAAAAAGCGGTATACCATTTTTTTAAAGCGCTGCAAGGCGCTTCACCGCCACGCGTTGAAAAAGCGTCTGTGCGAACAAGGAGTAAAATGTGACGAGGGACGGTGAATTTTTCACTATAAATGTGCAAGGAAGGGCATTGATCTGGCAAATATCGATAACAAATTACAGGCGTTGCAGGTATATCATTATGTCTCTATTGACCCAATTGACAGCCCAAGGCCCAAGTCCCAATGACAAACAATGACACTTGACAGCACTTGACAGTCTGTTAGTGCGTAAGGTACTTATTAAACTAACCAACAAAATCGGACTATTTTTATTTGGGTATGTCAGTGGGAAAGGTCTTATTGTACCTGGGGTATAATAGATAGTGTTTTTAAGAAATTAAGATTTAGTGTAATGATTAAGAAAGAACTTGAGATAGTAATTAGCAGTATTTGCCTCATATTCAAAAGGCATCTTGGTTGACATGTCAGTAAGAATCAGTGTACGCCGCAGGGTCCGCAACATAATAGGAGGTAAGTAGTAGCAGCATTATTTGCATCAAGTAGATATAACTGTCATGTATGATAATAATATGCGAACTAAGTTCTTAGTAACATTACTTTTATAATAGGTCGGTATATATAATGTGTAAGCTGTTGCATTGGAAATAGTAGTTCTTAAATAGATAATTGCAATGTATTATCATCACCAGCCTTAAGCAAACATGAAATATGATGTGAATCAATTGATGGTAAAAGGCCACCCCTTAATTAATTAAAATTGATCGTGAAGTTAATTTCAGATACATATTATGTTTATTTATTTTGATTTGTTTCAGTATTTTAATATGTATGGCAGAGGACATGTTTTTGCATTGATAGTGGTGTTTCTTGACATGTAATGGGGTGTTTACACAGTAAGAAAGAAACTTCAGATTTGCACCCCAATGTTTTCCGTGTAGTTAACATTGATGAAAATGGTGCAGACCTCTGCTCAGGGCAGCTGGAGATCACAGAAACTGATATTATACTTTACAGAGAAGGAAGAGACTCCACTGTGTGGCCTTTGCACTCCCTCAGAAGATATGGATTTGAAGGAAATATATTTAGTTTTGAATCAGGTATTTTCATCAGCTTGTTCTTCAAGTGAATGTCATAGTGTGAAATCTTACCATTCAACTTTTCAGTCTGGTATCTCGTTACTGCTTTAATATTTCATATACCAGAGTGTATGTATATGTACACAACTTTGTGTAAAGGTGTTGTCTGCTGGAGCGCATCTACGCAGAGCAGATCTATGCTACCCTGCCTGCCTGCAGTTTTTTTTTGTTTATGTTTGTTATATTCATATAACAAAGAGAAACATGCATACCCCGCAAGGAAACTGGCGTGATGAAATAGATAGATAGATAAACATATAATAGTGTTTAAAATTCTTTGAGTGTTACCCTAAATAACGAATTAATTATAATTGTCATGGAACTAACTTCAGCAACATCCGTAATTCATTTCTAAAATGAAATAAACTCCGGAGCACAGTTCTGTGCTCACAATGCTTATTTATAAATACCTATTTTAATTTGTTTATTTTTTCATACTTTTCACTGTACAGTATACCTTAATATACAATAAAACAATTTTTTGATAGATAACTGGCATTAAACCCTAAAGTTTAATGAAAAACAATAGTATAAAACAGGGCATTAATGCATTATTTTGTGTAACAGACAGCACATATTTTACTTGCTGGGTCCCAGCATAATCAAGGTTTAAATATATAAATGGATTTGTAAGTTTAAAGAAACTGTTCATTGCATTGTCATAATTTAGAATTCAAAAGTTGCTTAATATAACTCAAGAATTACTACTTCAAAAACAGGTATTAAATTGTACCTGTTCTACATGATATGCTCGAGAGGGGAGATCATGAATCTAGAGATGAGTTGTCCCTGATGTAATAATTCTTTTTGCAGGTAGAAGATGTGAAACAGGAGAAGGCATATATGCATTTAGATGTAGAAGAGCGTCACTACTATTTAGAACACTGCAACAACAAATTCAGTTAAGGAATGTTATCCATGACTCAGTGCCATATCCAGTTTCTAGGTTAACTCCATCTCCACAAGGCAGGCAAACACTGCAAGCTTCTGTAGTTCATCGCTCCTCGATCGACAATGGCCAACCAGATATTAATTTGAGGCCAGTTGTAAACAACAATCTTCCGAATACAACATCACATGTAGCAGTGACTCGAAATGTTACTCAGTCTACAAGATCTCCTTCAAGTGCAGATATATTGGAAGTGATGCCTTTATATCCAAGGTCTCAGACGAATAGTAATCATGTTACTAATGTTTATCAGTTAAGAGACTTTAAAAGGGAGCCCAATAACAATCAGGGTGAGGCAGCATCAGACACGAGACATGTTTATTCAAATGACTTGAACAGGGATTTGGCAATACTGAGAAATACTTTACGACAAGAAACTGCACTAAACACAATGAGAGACATAGAAGATGAGACTAGATTTCTTGAAAGCAGATACCTGAATGAGAGTATTCCCAAGAAACAAATAATTACTCCTTTATCTCCAACTTTAAGCAATTCTAGTGAGCATTATGCACAGCTAAGTTTAGAACAACAAGAAAATGCCAGGATGTACATGAACATTACACCTAGTGAACCTAGTTTATCAGAAAGCAATAAGAATGATGGTGCACCTACAACTCCCTTGACTCCAAAATTAGTAGAATACTGCAATTTAACAGTGGGGAATAAGCCAGATGTCAACTCATATGCCAATTTGTCACTTGGCGAATTGGGAGATAGTATCAAAACTGCAAAACAGATTTTAACTTTTTCAGCGTCTGAACATAATCAAAAGTTCTCAGAATCTGACACTTTTACATCTATGTCACCTGTTGAGGAATTAGAGGTGAACTATGCTGTCTTAGACATAGATTCAAATAAAGAGGCAGTGAAAGCGACAAGAGAATTGATATCTCCCGAAAGTCAGTCTTATAGTAGCTCAAAGAATGAAAGTACTGCATCTGGTTCGTCTCAGCCACGTGGCCGACTCGTTTCACAATGCAGTGTTGAGAAACCTGCTGCAGTAAATACACCTTCTGCGACCCCTGCCGCTACTATTGGTTATACTACAATTGATTTTGATAAAACTGTTGCTTTGACATCTGTGGCTGCAGGAGCCGATAATGACTTGGATGGTCCTCGTAAAACTAGACACAATTCATGCAATATTATTTGTGGTAGCCCAGGTAGTACAGAAAAGGGTAAGACAAATACTTAGTTATATCAGAGAGAGGTATAGCAGATAGATGTCAAACATCGAGTAATAAACCTGCATAATTTATTACTTTGTATAATTTGTTTTGGTCATAATTATATCAGGTTGCATGATATAAAGTAATTCTATAATAATATTTTAAGCGTGACAACATTATTGAGATAACTAACTACTCTTAATCTAATTTACTTCATTGATTAGAAAAAAGCTGTGTAACTAATTTTGTTGGAGTTCACTTTGACTTGTGTTTTATCAATTACTGGTTCCTAATTTTAAATTAAGTGTATTATTATTGTATATTAAAACAACAATTACAAATATTGATAATAATTATAAAATATGGTAGCAAATACCCTTGCCAAATGACTTACCAAATGTTATATAGTTGGTAGTAAAACCAAGAATTAATCATGTACAATAAAATGTAAGTAGAAATTATTTAAAAAAAACAAGCTTCAATTGATGTAATGTAGGTATTAAAACTAATAAAATAAATAATAGTAAATGCACTGCCTTGTTGGTCTAGTGGCAAAGCGCACCGCTTTGTGATCACGAGGTTCTGGGTTCAAATCCTCGGTCAGACAAATGTAGTTTTTCTAACGAAAAATACCCAGTATGAGTCCGGAATTGTGGGTATGGCAATAGGCTGGCCCCCTCTTAGATGGGACCTAATATCGTCGGTGACAAGTGGGTGTACAGAGACAAGCTTTTACTTCTATTTTTTTTATGTTAGTTTTAGTAAATGTTATATGATAATTTTTTTTTGCTTATACACATTTACTTTTTAGTGCTCCTTGGAAAATGTTGACAAAACTAACCATTAAGAATATCAAATTTCTAAAGGTTACAATTAATCATTAGGGATTTCCCTCGTGTAGATACAAGTCTACCTACGAGAGGAACAAATAAGGTTTTATTAAAAAAAAATGTCTGCTCTCATCTCTTTGTTTCTTACGAAACAAAATCTTTTATAAAAGGTGCTATTTCCCCCCTTTAACAACTTGGAGCATAAACATTCTGCCGTCTCTGTGCTCGCGGTAGCGAGATATTTCAACCAAATATGATTCCCAAAGTTTTTTGTATTGCTTACTGTAACTGCACCACATCAATGGTTTTTGCTATTATGGTGCTTAGATGATTATGAGAATAATTAGGTGCTGACAAAATACACAATGATATGGTTTAGGATATATTTGCAGCTATGCTTATTATTCCTTTTTTTTTATAAAAGTATAGTAGTATAATGTTATGTACAGTCATACAAGAATCTTTTGGCCCGCGACTGAAATCAGAACTAATGCTGTCATCTAGTGAAATGTCACTTCATGACAGCTGCAGAGTTGCCGTGTGCTATGAAATTTAGCCAAGTTATTTTTTTGATTAGTAACCGCGCAAACCCACCTGTTGAAATATTTCTTGGAGGTAGGAAAATTGTACTAAATGATAACACCAATTTCGCCCCCCTGTTAGTGTCACCCACGGGCTAAAAGACCCTTGCAGCACTAAAAGTGTTTATTTTAGAAGTGTTTATATGTATAAGGATGCCTCGTTGCTGTTTAAGTAACCAAAATGGGTTTAATGTAAAAGTCCTGAATTGCTTTAAGGATGAACCAAAGACTTAGCTTAGAGTGTAATTTATTTTGGTTATTACTTCTTTTACATATTAATTATGCCACTTGATTTAAGTAGAATAAATTAGACTTATGTAAAACTATTGTTTACATTGACGTACCAATTAGGTACTACCTGATAAAAAATAACAATAAATAACGAACACAAATGCAACTTGGGTATCAATGATTTCGTAACAACCAACTGTCTTGCTTTCTCTTTTAATTGGATTAGACTGCCTCGTTGCTCTAGTGGCAAAGCGCATCGCCTTGTGATCATGAGGTCCTGGGTTTAAATCCTAGGTCGGACAAGTGTAGTTTGTCTAACGAAAACTTCCCAGTACAAGTCCGGAGTTTGGAATTGTGCCCGGTATATGGCAATAAATTCGCCCCCTATTACATGGGACCTAACATCGTCGGCGAAAAGTGGGTGCATTCAGTACACTTCTGCCACCCCCGCTTGGGGAATATAGACGGTGTGTGTGTACTTTTTTGTTTAGCCCTGATAAAGTAGTTACTCTCCATTGTAGACATTGTTGAGCTTTTCTGATATGATACAGTAATATGGAAGATGAACGAGAACTACAAGATTCGAAACAGATGTACAGAAGAAAATGTTTCATTTGACACGAATCTCGATCTTACATTCACTGATCTTGCCGTTTCACAGAACGAACGAATACGCGACGCGATATCGGTCGGTGGGCCGACTGCGTTTGAATTTAGCTGCTTCAAATGTTCCATATCCGGTGACATATGAGACATATCCGGTTTCGAATCTTTGCACTGCTTCTGATACAAATGATCGAATCTGAACAGTGAGACACATTTGCCATGTCTAGTTTATAGTTAATTAACCACGAAACTGACAACCACACGGAGCGCTCGAGCGCGAGCTCGAGCGTTTTAGTTAAAACGCTCACTGGAGCGTCGCGCTCGAAGCTCTACTCGCGCTCGAGCGTCGTTGGTAGTCGTCGTCGTTGGGCGTCGTCAAAGGTAGTTTGTGATCTACTTTTCAAACACATGCCGTTCTCAAATTTACCTGAAATTTGGCATACGTATATAAGTTCTGTGACAGTGCAATAATATAGTACCTGGTTTGATAATGGTAGATGGGGCTACCTAACTACTTATCATAGCCCCACGGTGCTTAGGTTGGTTTAGTCTTGACAAGTACTGTCTACTTAAGTACTTATTCAAGTATATAATATCAGCCTATCCGCCGTGTGGTGCCGGCAGAGCAGAATAGCGCCACCCCATATCTTCCCGTGGGTATCGTAGAAGGCGATTAAGGGAGTGTGAGAAAATACTGACTCCTTGTATCTTTCTCACCGTGATACTGCTCCGTCTGTCTGAGTCCTTCTCCGGTCGTAACGGTCTCCGTTCCACTGGGCCCAGAAGGATAAGGATGAGTATGTGCACCTGTGTCTCGCGCGTATACTTGTGCACCTTAATATTTCCTGCGCATCTGACCGCTTCCGTTACTGGACTCCGAGTACGCAAAAGTCCTGTGGCGATGGGTAGAAGTAGAGAGGTCTAGCCTGATGCAAACTAGGCTTTGTCTGATATCTGCACGCAGGCGGTCCCGGGGGCGTGAGAACACGCCGTGGTCGTTTCCGAGCTGCACATTTGGGACGACAGCACGGGCTCGGCAGCACTTGGGATGTCAAAGCAGCCCTGTTTAGGGAGGCACTGCTTTCCCCGCTCAGCTGGGGAGGGGGCTAGAAAAGGTGCCCTAAAAAATGCTCGTCCCGACATGGCAGATGGTAGTAACCGCGGCTATCATCGCATCATTTAAATCGTGGTCGACGCCGCAAAGGAAATTTAAAAAGAACACCTGTTATGACATTCGGCGCGTGGAACGTGAGAACGCTTCTTGATCGAGATGTCAACGCCTGCCCCGAACGTAAGACCGCCATAGTAGCTCGGGAACTTCATCGCTATAACGTGGATGTGGCTGCTCTCAGCGAAACACATCTCCCCGATGAAGGAGAGCTGGTGGAAGCAGGTGGCGGCTACACTTTCTTCTGGAAAGGTACCGCTGCCTCCGAAACTCGACGATCAGGGGTAGGTTTTGCCATCAAGAATCACTTAGCAAAGCATTTAGAGGAGTACCCTGTACATATCTCAGACCGCGTAACCACACTGCGCCTTCACCTGGACAAAGACAACTACCTTAATGTCATCAGTGTCTATGCTCCAACGTTAGACAAGTCTGATGACATCAAGGAAAAGTTCTATGAGGAAGTGACACATTGCCTCGATAGCTTCAACGCCAGGGAGCAGGTTTTATTGCTGGGCGATTTCAATGCCAGGGTTGGACGGGACTATGAGGCTTGGCCTGGAGTTCTGGGTAGACATGGAGTTGGCAACATGAACAGCAATGGTCAGTTGCTGCTCAGTCTTTGTGCTCAATACGGTCTGGCAATTACGAACACTATGTTTAGACTTGCCGCCAAGTACAAGACAACATGGATGCACCCAAGATCTAAGCATTGGCATTTGATTGACTATGCTATCGTGAGACAAAAAGATTTCAGCCAAGTACAGGTCACCCGCGTGATGCGTGGTGCGCACTGCTGGTCTGACCACCGACTTATTGTCACTAAGCTACGAATCCGCCTCCGTCGCCCGCGTAGATCTCTTATAAAAAAGCTTGCTTCTTTGAACTTGGATAAGCTAGAAGATATCGCGGTCAGGGAGAAATACGCTGAAGCCCTGTCTGAAAAGCTGATGCCAGCTAATGAGGTAGGTGATGTTGATGCTGCCTGGGGAACTATGTCATCTCATATCATGGATACCGCTTCAACTGTACTGGGTAAAAAAATCCGTCGCAACGAAGACTGGTTCGATGGAAATGATGAAACCCTGCGGGCAGCATTCGACAAACACCGAGATCTCCTGCGACAGCACAAAAGGCAGAGAGGAAGCGTTGCGGTTGTTAAAGCTAGTGACCTCGAATTGCGCAAGCTGTCTCGACATATGAAAGACAAGTGGTGGCAGGACAAAGCTAGTCACATGCAATGGCTCATTGACACAAACCAGCTGGGTGAGTTCTACAGTGAGGTACGTAAGCTGATTGGTTCATCCTACCAAGCTCGGGTGCCTTTAAGGTCTCTAGACGGTAGTCACATGTTGACAAGCAAGGAGGATATACTAAACCGCTGGGCGGAGCACTTCAACATTCTGCTAAATGTGGATCGATCAGCTGATCTGCAAAGTATCGGTTTAATGCCTCAGCTCCCTATCGCCTTTGAGCTGGACGAGACTCTATTGCGTGACGAGGTTGTTACTGCCATCAGACAGCAACAAAACAAACGGGCGGCTGGCATTGACCTTATACCAGGAGAGCTGATAAGATACGGCGGAGAGGAGTTGCACACGTTAGTGTGGGAACTATTTGTTCGCATGTGGGAGGAGGAGCGCGTTCCGGATACCTTTAAAGTATCGCGCATAAGTGCTCTTTACAAGCACAAGGGTGACCGATCTGACTGCAACTCCTACCGCGGTATTTCGCTCCTTTCAGCCCCCGGAAAGGTCTTTGCTAGAGTTCTCTTAAACCGCCTAAAGAACTTGTCTGAAAAGATTCTGCCTGAAACCCAGTTTGGCTTCCGACCGGACCGAGGCACATGCGAAGCTATATTCTCTGTGCGTCAACTGCAAGAAAAGAGCAGGGAACAGGGCTGTCAGCTGTACCTTTGCTTTGTTGACCTGGAGAAGGCTTTCGATAGCGTGCCTCGGGAAGCTCTATGGTTGGTGCTAGGTAAGCTCGGGTGCACGGAAAAGTTTGTGAGACTTCTTAGACTCCTGCATGACGACATGCAATGCTGCGTTGCCGTAGACGGTGAACAGACAGACTTCTTCCCCGTTACCTGTGGGGTGAAGCAAGGATGTGTCTTAGCGCCTACTCTGTTCGCCTTATACTTTGCGGTGGTAGTTAGAGAGGTCTTACACACTGTTTCTCAGGGAGTCCGCATCCGTTTCCGCACAGACGGCAGCCTTTTCAACTTGGCTAGACTTAAGGCTCGCACTAAAGTCTCTTACGCACTGATCACTGAGATCATGTATGCTGATGACTTGTGCTTCCTATCAGAATCCCTAGACGGCCTGCAACAGCCGATGTCCGCATTCCACCAAGCCTGCCGTAAGTTTGGCTTAAAGATCAGTGTCAATAAGACGGAGGTGATGTCCCTGGACATGCACGGTCACGAGACACTGACCATAAAACTTGGTGAGGATGTGCTAAAGCAGGTGGATAGATTTCGCTATCTGGGGAACACTGTAACATCCAAGTGTGACCTTGATGCTGAGATCAATAGCAGGGTGGGTACCGCAGCTGCGGCATTCGGCAAGCTATGTACCAAGGTCTTCTGCTCGCATAACCTTAAGTTGCCCACTAAGATATCGGTGTATATGGCAATCGTGCTGCCAAACCTCCTATACTCCTCTGAGACGTGGTGTGTATACCGCCGCCACATTCGCACTCTGGATCGCTTCCACCTTAAATGCCTCCGTACCATCATGAGGATCAGATGGTCCGATAGAGTGCGAAATACCGAAGTTCTGCGACGAGCCAATGTTGGTGGCATTGAGGCCTATTTAATGCGTCGACAGCTTCGGTGGTGCGGTCACGTATCTCGTATGGCGGAGGAAAGAGTGGCGAAGCGCATCTTCTACTCTGAACTGGAGAAGGGCAAGCGGAATCATGGCGGTCCCCTCCTCCGGTACAAGGATGTCCAAAAGCGACATATGAAGAGATGCAACATAGAGCCCTCTCGTTGGGAACGTTTGGCAGCACAGCGGCCAGAATGGCGCAGGATGGTGAACAGCCAAGTACACGAGTTCGAGGCTCAGCGTAAAGCTGACCTTGACGCCAAACGCAATCAGTTAAAGGCCCGCCCACCTGCTGCCATATCATACAACTATGAGAACGGCGTACTTACGTGCCCTCAATGTGCACGGAGTTTCGCCGCGAAGATAGGCTACATAAGCCATCTTCGAGCGCATCAGCGGCATTACTCTGACTAGGGGTCTTTAAAGTGGTCGCCATGGCCGAAATCGGTCGGATCAATCAATCATCATCATCAGCCTATACTGCCCACTGCTCGGCAAAGGCCTCTCACAAATCGAGGCGAAAGAGATTAAGTCATACTCCACCACGCAGACCCAGTGCAGACTGGTGGAGGTAGGTTTGTGCCACCTGCTGTTGGAATTTATTAAGCCGCGGCTTCAAACTCGGCTTAACGACAACCACATTAAGTCGTAACCGGGACCAACGGCTTAACCTGTCTTCCGTAGTATGGAGACTCTCAAATATGAAAATGCCTGTTGTGCCTAATAACCAATAAATAAAATATATTATACCGGTACAAGTTTCAATATCAAATACAAATACTATTTAGATTTATATTCGACGGACGATTTAGCGCTTAAGCCCCACCGCCCACTGTCTAATAGTCGCGGGTTCGATTCCCGCACGGGACAATTCTACGCTTTTTTTTGTTTCAGTCTGAGTATTTGTGTATGTAAATTTTCATATTTGTTAAGGCATCCACGACACAGAAATAAATCCTAGTGTGGGGCTATGATTCTTTAATAAAAAAAAAAGAATTACAATACCATAAAGGTATATTGGGTTTACAACACATTTTACATAGTTCAAAAATCTATTTGTGTGTACTGTACAAATAAAAAAATATTATACTAATAAATAATACTAAAAAATTCTGCCTCGTTGATCTAGTGGCAAAGCGCATCGCTTTGTGATCACGAGGTCCTGGGTTCAAATCCTAGGTCGGACAAGTGTAGTTTTTCTAGCGACAACTTCCCAGTAGGAGTCCGAAGTCTGGAATTGTGCCCGGTATATGGCAATAGGCTCGCACCCTAGTACATGGGGCTTAACATCGTCGGCGGAACGTGGGTCTACTTAGTACACCTCTGCCACCCCCGCTTGGGGAATATAGGCGTGACGGTGTGTGTGTATTATACTAATGTTGTGTAATGATTCAACTCATTTTGTGTTCAGCTTCGGTCGTAAATGTATTGCTTTTTGCCTATTACTTTGCAAATACAACTTTAAGTGATTCGAGTAAGGTACAATATGCCCTAATTTATGTTCATTTCATAACTATAATAGCAAGCACACCTCGAATCTCAAGACATCGTCAAATGCGCCGACAAGTCCTTTGTCGGCGCGTTTGATGTTTGTGCCGCAAAATTAAGGATTCGTTTACACTAACGTTTCCGTAATAATATTAAAGAATGTTTGTATGTAATAACATTGGGACGGCGATTTCAAATAGTAAGTGTATAGTATATAGTATACTATATTCCCTTAACCCCCTACGGGTTGGCAGAGGCCAACCCCGTATGAGGATACAAATGTGAAGGTAAGTAATTATTAAAATAAAATAATATATTAAATCGTTTGTTTTATAGTAGGTATCGGGCATACCCAAACCTTGAGCCTACAAAAATTGTATCTTTTTGGCATCCATAACCGGAAATACGTTTTCTATTGGTATTAGGCTTCCCCAAACAAATTCCATATGTTACAGTTCCAAATATATTATATGAAATACGATCACATAATTAAATACCTATGATACGATACAACGAGTACAGTGTGCACGCACCCCATACACGTAGTCGGCCCTTTCAAAGAATTTGTTTTACCTATGTTATTTAATAATTTCATTTTCGGCTACTCTTTAAATCTCTACTCTTTCGGCACGTCAGAACGCCCCTCCCGCAACCGGACTGCCCCGCGGCGACTTTGGCGGATGTACACAGACAAATAACTACAACTTGCATAAGTATCAACTTGAATAATTTTTTATATTTAGGTGTAATTTAAACACACTCTGTTACTGACTAACTCTGATACTGAATCTGTTACTAATTGGCATATTACTGCACTTGTACTTGCCACTGCGCTGAAGACCTGCCCTAAATTAATTCTTACAAATACGTGCTTCGTGTTGAAGTTTCAGAGTGCAGCATGCATTTTCGTGTTTATTTTAATTACAACCTACTTTCGTTTATCGTTTTGATTGATGGTAATTTTAAAATTACATACTTTTTTCATTTATTAAAATTGATGCAAAAATCTTAGTTAAGTACTAGTGTTGGATACGCCTCTGTTACACAGTTGTTTCGGAAGTCTAAATTAATTTCGATTTTCGACGATCAAAGCAAAAGAAATTATAACGCTATAACGCTTGAGCTCGCAACTCAGCGTTATAGCGCGAGCATTCAACGCTCCGAGAGCCTTGAAGGCTCAAACCTTCAACGCTCGAGTCTTGAACGCTCGTAAGCGTCAACTCAGCGCTGAACGCTCGGCGCTCAAATTTACAACACTAACCAGGGTCGATAATTTCTGAAACCAAAAACAATAATAGTAGGATGAAACCCGTTGAAAAAGGAAGAGAATATAACAAAAGTGAAGGGAAAAATAATTTACGGGCGATCTGAGGTCGAGAAGTGGAGGGGGGTGAGTTTTTAAGGGTAAAAAACGGTTTATCTCGATTTCCGGCAAAACTACAAGTCCTAAGGGAAAAAAAATAACAAAGTTGTAGGTAATAAAAAGATCTACAACTTTTGTATTTCCACTTTTTTCACATAATTTCAAAATTTGTGAAAAAATTCAAATAACCACGTTTTGGTTTTTTATTTTTATCTTAAACAAAAAAAAAGTCACGAAATTTCGTGAAAACTTACCTTTTTATGTCCCAAACACACTGTATTTTTTTATTTTAATTTTTTTTACCCATATTTTGACTTAATATCGAAAAAGCACCCAATTTTCAATCGAAAATTCTCCTGTTAAAATATCAGTTTTTTTTAAAGTCGTTGGGCTTTTTGTTCGTTGAAATCTCTTCTTTCTCATAATGTAAAAAAAAATATACATTACTATAGTATATGTTCTCAGAAAATGCAAAGAAAAGAAAAAAACTCGATCCGAAATATTTTTTTTAATCATTATGTACAATTTTGAGCTATTTAGGAAAATCTATACTTTAATTACTTAAAAAACGTAAGATTCCATGCTGCATTGATAAACAAAAAAATTGCAAATCGAAATTTACTACTATAATTAACAACCAAATAAGTTAATAAAGTTAATATTTAATAAGACATCTACTATATTTTGAGAAAGTTGTCGTATCTTCTTTTAATTATGTGCATGGATGACTATTTATTGCTATTTTAAGATAACTTATATACCTGAGTGACCTACGGATAATTTTTTTTTTATTTTATTTTCTTCAGGGTAGCAACAGCATAAGTATATTAAAAAATTGATTTGAGAATAATAACTTAAAATAAAGCCTTTACAGCTAACCACAATAGATTTCCAGCATAATTTAATTGTACAAAGAAACATTAAAGAAAGATGAGGTAACATTAATAGTTAGGTGAAGGTCGGATTATTATGTCTATAATACAGAAAAATTGAGAACATTAATCTTAAAAATTAAGAGCATTATGAATACAAATACGAATGTTGGAAAACATTAATTACATAGCCATACACAACAGCGCACTACAATTACACATACAGTTGTGCGATAAATGTATAAAAAGCAATAAAAATAGGTGGCGGTGGAGCTGATTTGTTGTAGGAGAAAAAAATATTTATTGCTGCAGAACATAACATAGAGCATTGCTTACAATAACTTAATTCTATTTAACAAAGTTACAATTTAACACTAAAACACGCACCCATGTCCTGCAGGTAGTTAATTTTACCCTAAAAACAATTTAACCGTTGGCTTCCTTACAGGCTTGCCTAAGCCTGTATCGAGGAAACCTGATTTCCAGTTATACTAGGTAAAGGTAATATTCAAGGCAGACAGCAATACATTTACGCATACGCATGCATACTGTATACGTTTACATACACACATATGCATATACACGCATATACATACATAAAGACTTATCTAACACGCAATATTCAATAAATTTTGTGGCAAGCTCAGGCGGGCGGCGTGGGTTTCGTTCACCGTTGGTTTGAAGAAAAACTACAACCATTCCTTTCGTAATGTACTTTTAATATTCCTGGGTATTCTTACAGAACCGTGGTAGGTAAACTAGGGCGCTAGTATCTAAAATTATAATCGTATCGAAACAATTGAGCGCGTCTAGGTCCGGTAGCGTGCGGGGCGGCTAATAACTCTACGGCACGACCGGCGCATGCGGGAGCTTTTGGCGACTGGCTCATTCGGGAGCGCGGGATGCGCGCACGACGCGGGTGGCGCGGCGAGAACTAAGGGATGCGTTCGGGAAGTGGAGGACGGCGTTATAATTTTCAGTTTCATTATAGGTTAATGTACTGAGCCATTTTTGTATCACCTGTTTAGGTTCAGGCACAGTTTTGCTTTTAATGTCACATATCTGGACCACCTTATTATAAATATGCAATTTCATAAACATCCAAGGCGCTGTGCAAACCTACTCTTCGTGGATGGAGTAGCAATTCGAAAGACTCTGTGACTTCGCAATAAATCGTAATCACACGAAGAGATCACGGATTTGTGCACCGAGATTGTGGTCTTTAATATAAAGAGCTGACGCACATTTAGTACTCCGGCGTCTTTGTAAAGGCTTCGAGTGCAAAACCTGTACGGTTTTTTAAGCATAACTTTTAATACAGATCTTTGTGCTCTTTCAAGTCGGATCATAAATGTTTTGGCAGCACCACCCCAGCAGATCAGACAATAGGTAGTTAAAGACGGACAGAGAGCAAAGTATACGCTTTTTAGTGTCTCCAAACATGCCACATTCCTTAAAACTCGCATTACACTTATAACCTTACGAATTCGGGACGAAAGAATCTCAGTATGCAATTGGAAAGTAAGTTTCTCGTCCATATGAATACCAAGGTATTTTATGAACGTTGAACGTTGTAAGGTATCGCATTGAATTCGCGGAGAATGCGCGTGAAGTCCGATGAAATGTTGTGCGAGGCACAAGGGGGTTTCAGGTTTGGAAGAGGATGTTCGGATCAAGTCTTCTCACTCCGCAACATCGTAGAGAAGCATCTGGCAGTGGGGCGGAAGGTTTTCTGCGGTTTTGTAGATCTGGAGAAGGCATTTGACAGAGTTGTGCGAAAGAGTCTTTGGGACATTTTGCCAGAGTATGGTATAGATGGCACTCTGTTGCGAGCCGTCCAGTCCACTTATGTGGACTGCAAGGCATGCGTATGGGTGGGTGGTAACAGGTCACCCTGGTTTGACGTTAAAATCGGCGCCAAGCAGGGTTGCGTGTTGTCCGCTAGACTGTTTATAATATATCTGGACAAAAGTCTTCAAAGACTGAAAGCGATGAATGAAGGTGTACAAATGGGTGACTTAGTGGTAAACCATCTACTTTATGCAGATGACGCGGTTTTAATAGCGCCAACAGCCACTGATCTGCCAACACTAGTCACAGTTATGAAAGACGACTGCATGATCAATGGCTTACACTTGAATGTGAAGAAAACCAAGATTATGGTTTTTGAAAGGGAAGAAACCAGAACGAATGTAAGGATTGTGGTTGGTAACGATGTGCTGGAGCAAGTGAATGAGTTTGTATATCTTGGATGCGCCTTCAGTAAGGATGGGAAATACACCGCTGACATAGAGAGAAGAGTGAGTGCAGGGAACAGAGTGAATGGTGCGATGGGAAAGCTACTCGGGAGCCGGCACTTAAGCCATAAGGCGCAGCTGGCCATACATAACGGAGTTCTTGTCCCAACGCTGTTATATGGTAGCGAGAGCTGGGTATGTAAGAAGGAGAATGAAAGTAGGATAAATGCGGTAGAAATGCGAGCTCTGCGGAAGATGTGCAGAGTGAAGCTGACCGACCGCATTAGCAACAGCATAGTAAGACAGCGAGTAGGTATGAAAGATAGTATCGGTGTAAAGATGAGAAAGGGCATGCTCCGTTGGTTCGGGCATATAGAAAGAATGCCAGAGGAAAGAATGACAAAACAGATATACAATGTGAAAGTGGAAGGATGCAGGTACCGGGGAAGACCTAGACTGTCTTACCACGACCAAATAAACCAAGTCTTATCTGATGGAAAAGTCAAGAGTCTCCGTAACCGGCGAGCGTGTATGAGACGAACTATGAGAGTCGAGGAAGCCAGAGAGGTATGTAAGGAAAGAACCTGTTGGAACTCTGTACTCTCTGCCTACCCCGCAAGGGATCTGGCGTTAGGTTATAGATAGATAGATAGAAGGTATCGCAATCACAGGGCCGCATCTCGCAATTTTTCCTGTGGATCTTGATTATCGTTTCGGTTTTCGGCGCGGATGCAGTAGTTTTATAGAAACATAAATATACTGTTTTCGATCTATTAAGAGTGAGTAGGTTATTTTGTAGCCAGTGAAAAACCAGTCCCATACCCTGTTCAGCTGATGAGCATACCGCAGGCCAAGTAGGGCCATGAAAAATTAATGCAGTGTCATCGGCATAAGATACAATCTCGACATTTATGTTGAGAATGTCATGTATATCATTGATATACAATAGAAATAGAGTTGGCCCAAGAATGCTTCCCTGCGGTACACTAAATCGAATACTTTTTGTTCTACTAGTGGTCTGTCCTATCTTTACACACTGTTTTCTATCCGTCAAGTAGCTTCTTAACCATTCCAGGGGGACTCCACGAACTCCTGAACCCTCAAGTTTCCTAAGAAGTATCGGAACGGAAACGGTGTCAAAGGCCTTTGCTAGGTCCAAAAAGATACCAATACAGCATCGTTTATAATCTAGATGCGAGGACTAAACTGATTAGAAGATATTAAGTTATGCATTTCTAAAAAACTTACAAGGCGACTATTGACAAGTTTTTCCAGCAATTTGGAAAAAGTTGTCAAAAGTGAGATCGGTCTGTAATTTTCAAAAGAATCCTTTGGCCCACTCTTATAAATTGAACATACAGTGGCGATTTTCCAAGCATTTGGAAAAATTCCACTTGAGAGACTAAGATTGAAAAGGTACGTGACAGGAGTTAATATTTCATTCTTTATATATTTAATGAAAGAATTTCCAATGCAGTCAATTCCAGGGGCCTTATCATTTTGTAGATTGTTTATAAGGCGTTTGACTTCCTCACCATCTATTGGCCTCATAAATAAAGAGTCGTTCGGGGAATTTTTAACTCGTACTCTTCCTGCGAGATGCAATTCAGATTTATTAATATTTGATAGGATATGAGCTGCTAGTTTTTGCCCTATAGTTGTAAAGTGTGTATTTATAAGGTCAACAGATTGGCTCACATTAAGACCACTTCGCGCCGTAAGTAGATCTGTGGGTTCTTTGTTATGATGGTTCAAATTACAAATGTCTTTAATGGATCGCCAGAGTTTTTTCGTGTTATTTTTGCTTGCACTTATTATTTGTCATCGTAATCTGTTTTAAGTTTTCTTGATAAATTAACAAAAAAGTTCTGATAACTTCTGTAGGTAATATTAGCAATTTTATTTGATGGATCTTTTTTGCAAGTAGGTGTAACCGGTCACGGTGCCTCATGCATCGCATTAGACCTGGAGTTATCCACGGCTTTAAATTAAATTTAGATCTACTTATTTTAACTACATGTGAATGTTTTGCGAACACGTTTAATAAAAGTTGTGTAAAAGTTTCAGTGGCCTCATTTAAATCACTTCTACTTAGTACAGTAGACCAGTCTAGCCTACTGAGGTCATTTTTAATTGCATCATAATCCCTTTTGATAAAAATACGATTTGGACGAGATGGTTTATGCTCCTCAAGGTTTAACCCAATCATAACAGGGTAGTGGTCGGTTATGTCAACTTGGCAAACAACTCCCAGTACTCCATAATAACCGCGGGTGTTTCTAATGTAAATGTGATCGAGACATGATGATTCTCTGGTAGGTTTCGTCATAGCTGGAAGAAAGCCTTTTTCGGCCATGAAACACTGGTATTCTAGGTTTTGTGGACTACTGAATGTATCTATTATATTTACATTCAAGTCACCGGCATCAATAAAAGGTAATCGGTTCGTGTTGTCTATATAACTTTCAAGAGAAGAAAGAAAATACTCCAGATTTCTAAAAGAGGGTGACCGGTATATCCCTAAAATATTAATAACTTGAGGAATTTCTATAGTGAGGCAATCGGCATCATCTATAAGGGGTTCCGAAACAGTAGCACTCCAAATATCCTTGACATATGCAACAACCCTGCCATTCTGATTCTTGTTATTATTTGTTTTATATTTGTTATACCCAGGTATTTCTGGTATTCTAAATAAGGACCATACCTGCCCTTTTAGAGAGAGCACTAGCTATACCAAACAAAAACTTATGAAGTACGGGAAATTGTAGAAGGCGGAAAAAGTTTGTCCAGATCTTTGAATTACAATATTAGTATTGCTCTCTTCCCCTCCTGCTGTCTAATAAAAATAGTTCCGTTGTTACTCCAGCAAAAGGAGTAACCATTATGTTTGGCTCTAATTCTTGCATCTCGAAACAATATGCGATTTTCTTTCGTGAGTCTTTCGTTAAAATAGACTTTTCGGGAAAAGCCAGGAACTTCTAAGTCAGCACTGCTTAAATTTTTCCGTGATTTATACAGGCTTTGAGGAATTGGTCGCGATGTGACCGACGGAGAAGTCGCACTACCACTGGACGAGGCATTTTGAGCCCATCGTCAGGAAGGGCTATGGTCACGGGTGGCCGGCGAGGTCCCACGCGGGTAATCCAGTCTATGTCTTTATTTTCCATCTCAAGCCCAGCCTTTTTAGCTGCCAAAAGTACTGTGTGGTACAGATTTTCATTAGCATTTTCGGGAACACCAACAATTTCGATTTAATTTTTAAGACTCTGCTGTACTTGAGTTTTTATCTCATTCTGAAGTTGAGCTACAGTAATTTGCAAGGATTCCACTTCATTGTCACGATTTTCTAAATACTTTAATCGCGCATCTGTGGCAACCATCTTTACCATGATGTCGTCCATTTTTTCATTGGTGTATGTTAGGGATTGCATAAGTTCGTTCATTTAAGTCTTGACAAAAGTAATCTCAATGGTTAATAGACGCAATTGTTCTGTCAGCTGATTTATCTCTGGTTCCGAATTATCCAGCTTAGTGCGAAAGTTCGAGTTTTCGCAGCCAGCACGGGCCGGTGTTAAACTGTTGTCACCACCTTTTTTGAGCCCGGCACAGCATTCAGGACATTTCCAAGTCTTTTTGCGTTCGGCAGTGAGAGAAGGTTCATTAATACATAGCGTACAAAAAATCTTCTCGCAAGCGCTAGATGTACACTTAACAGTGCTTAAATCTTTAGCAGACTTCATACATCCAGCACACTTCATTTTAGTCTGCTTGATTCCAAGAAAAATTCAATACTAATATTTGCAATATTAGCGTTAATCAGTTACCTCGTAGTGGAAACAGGGTTCGTAGTAATCGCAGCCGATACAATGACCGAACCAACTGGGAGGTCAGTGTGTGAGCGGGTCAGCAATTATGGCAACTGTTTCGTTCCCTCAACGAGGCGGAGCTTCGAAGGCGTTGAATTATTGCAATTTGGCTTATACTGCAATATTATACTGTATGCACATTAGCGTAATCACTATTTTCGATTGTTGAACAAATGATTTTTAATGTATCGACAAGCAACACGTCTGCACTTGACAAAATCTTGGACGAAAGGGGGAGGAGGTTGTTTAATTTTTATTTAAAACAGTTTTTTGAGCCAATAAAAAGGTCAATATTATTAAATTTATTATTGTACAAATAATACGTGCGAACAATACGTGTGAGAACAGCATTACTCCCATAATTGGTCGTATGTAAGGGGACGTCGAATAAAGGCGTATGTCTGGTACGATGACCTGGTGTGGAAAATGATATTTGGCCCAGTAATTCACAGCAGTCTATATTGCCACGTACAATGTCAAACAACAGTCCTAAATCTAATAGCTCTCTTCTGTGTTCTAGTGTAAGAATGTTATATTTTTGACAGTTTTTAAAGTAAGACAAGGACGCATTTTTCAATTTGTTATTTAAATAGGAAAGAAATTTCTTTTGTATTCGCTCAATACGGTTAATGTGTACCGCATAATAGGGGGTCCATATGGAGCTGGCATATTCCAGAATGCATCTAACATAAGCAAAATAAATTACTTTGAGGCTAGTTAGATCGTTGAAGCATTTACAGGTGCGCATGATAAAACCGAGATTACGATAAGATCGACTGACAATGCTATCAATATGAGAGGACATGCTCATTTTTGAGTCAAATAAAACACCTAGATCACGTACGACATTAACTCTTTGGATTATGACTCCATTGAAGTCATAGGAAAAACATATGGGATTTTTTTTCGAGTTAAGCTTATGCATTGACATTTGTCGATATTTACAGTTATATTGTTTGAATTGTAGAAAGCTAATAAATTGTTTAGGTCTTGTTGCAATAACATACAGTCGTCTTTAGAGCGTATACACATAAAAAAATTCTTATCATCAGCATAGATCAAATGTTTAGCGTTACGGATGTGGTTACCAACATCGAAGATATAGGTGCTGTAAAATAAAGGGGCCAAATGAGCGCCTTGGGGAACTCCGGAGGGTATACTAATAAAGTCAGATTTGAAACCACCTACTATGTTAGCCCATCAAAAAGTATTTCATAGAGAAGTGGGGAAGGGGCTAGGCGGGTCTGGGCCTTACTACCTGTTATTTCGTAGCAGCTGTAAAAACTGTTAGCCAGTATTCGAGATACAGAGCAGTGAACAACATCGTTCATAAAAATACACGTGCAGGCAGAGCTGAAGGTTTCTGGTAATAAAACCTCTATTCCTATGCGAGACATAGAGAGCGGTATCATCCGCGAATAGGGCTAGATGCACCTTACTCGAACGAGAATATCGTTCGTGTAAAGGCTGAATAGGAGGGGGGAGAGAGCTGAGCCTTTAGGGGAAACCAGCTTGTATGGAGTGGGGGGTAGTGCGCGTCATTTCGACGCAATACCAAAAGGCGCGATTCGACAAGAAGTCTCGTAAGATGAGCACGAGTCTGTCCGGCACACCCATTTGGTAAAGATCAAGCCGGTGTGCCAGACTTTGTCGAACGCTTTCGCGACATCGAAGAAAAGGGCACCCGTGTAGTCGGGTTTGGGTTTGTTGAGGCCAGTGAGGATGTGCTCCGTGATGCGGTGCACTTGATGGACGCAAGAGTGTTTGGCTCGAAAACCAAAATGCTCATTAATGAGAATACCCTTGGACAATACAAAGTCTTTGAGCCGTGCCACGACCAGGCGCTCGTAGATCTTTGCCAGGGAGTTGAGGAGACTGATGGGGCGGTAACTCGTAGGACGGTCACGAGGCTTACCGGGCTTAGGTATGCCTATGACGTCGGCCTCCTTTCACTCAGTGGGGAAAGTGCAGTTCGTCATGGCGGCATTAAGGATGGCCACTAAGAGGCAGATGAGTGCCGATTAGAAAAGCCGTCAGAGCCGGGGGCCTTTTTCGGTTTAAGACCTTTAATCAGGCCCTTGACCTCGGTCTGGGTAATAGGGGGTAAGGGATCGGTGGGGGGGAGGGACGCCCTGCGCTCGACTTCCCTGTCGATTGAATTGACTTGAGCCGAGTCAACGGGAAGAGAGCGGGAGTGCACTGGCTCTCGAGGGTGTTGGCGAGAAGCTCGGCCTTTTCGTCGTCATCGAAGGCTGGGGTTGCGCCTGAGGTCAGCGGGGGCATGTCAGACATGGAGTCGGATTTAACGGTACGCGCCAGCTTCCAGTAAGCCAGATGCGATGGCGTTAGGCCCTCTAAGAAGTCACTCCAGCGATCATCTCGAACCTCCGCGACACGACGCTTTACATCACGTTGTAAGGCGCGCATCCGGGCCCGGTTGGCTTCGGTGGGGTAGAAGTCGTACACTCGGACTGAGGCATTTTTAGCCCGAATAAGTTCCCTAACACCGTCTGGCAGTCTAAAGCGGTTGAGATCCTCCGCCTGGATTTGCTTTGACGACCGACTGACAGCTGATTGGATATGGGCGGTGAAGGCACTTACAGCCTGATCGGTGTCCTGAGGGGACGGGGTGGAGTTCGAGCTGAAAGGAAGGGGGGCCGCTAAGGCTGTACTCAGCGCATGCCAATCCACCACAGTCTTCTTTAGCGGATGAGGGGTGGACGGAGGACCGAGTCTCATGACTACAGGTCTGTGGTCAGAGTCCAGCTCATGGACTATCTCCAAGGAGCGCAACTGTAAGGTGCGCTAACACCCTTTAGAAGCGCCATGTCCAGGACATCAGGACGGTGGTCGATGTTGTCCGGATAGTGAGTGGGATGCATAGGCGCGATGACGTAAAAGTCGAGCTGGTCGACCAGGGCGTCAAGGCTCCTACCGTTAGGGGAAGTGGTGAGGCAATTCCAAGCCACTGAAGTCTTGCTTCCAATTGAAGTCGCCCGCCAGAATGACGGCGCTTCCCAGATTAAAGAGTGCTTTGGTTCGGCTCAGTGGTAATGTAATGAAAGGCTGTATTATGCGTAAACGATGGTTATTTATTGAGTGGACTGTATTTATAGTAAGAGCCGTATGTCGCGCGTGCTCCCGTGACGCCAAGTGTCCGTCCTTGCGCCGCCGATGCCGGCCGGACCCTCGTGCTAGTGGTGGGAGGCCCCTGCTGCCTCCGCAGTCCCCGCTCGCCCATTAAGGCGCGGCGTGGACAGCTTCGAAATCACTCCTGAGGACAAGTTTAGTGGGAGGAAAATAGACGGAGGCGATCACAATGGATTAATGCCCAGTGAGGGAAATACGGCAGACCGAGGCTTCAATGTTGGTGAGCCCAGGGGGGTCGAGAGGAATACAGTGCAGGGGCCTCCTCTAGTAAATAAGAGTACCGCCTCCACGGGAGCCGATTCTGTCATTACGCACGAGGTTATAGTTTGCGATCCTAGGATCGCGATGGGCGGGCTTGAGAAAGGTTTCCTGCAACAGAAGGATGTCCAGTTGATGATCCCGGAGGAAATAACCAACCTGGTCACGCTGGGAGCGGAGGCCGTCGGCGTTACAGAACGCAAGGGATAGGCTATGGGGCTTAAGGCGGGAAGGTCTTAAATCCATTATGGATTGTAGGGGCGATAGGTTTTAAGGGAGACCATGGCGTCCTGAACGTCCACAAGCAGGGCGAATTGCTCCTCCCAGCTAGTAGCGTCGCGGAGCCTTTGGGCCAGTTCGAAAATCCTGTTGACGCATACCGCACCATATATCTTGTTTCGCATAATACAGTCCGCGACGGCGTCCGCTGGCGGAGGAGGCGCAACCACCGGCGTGGGTTTGGGGAGAAGTGCGGATCCCACAGGAGGGCGAGGGGCCGCGGTGTAAGGGACCGCCTTCGCCCACCCGTTGGCGCCGAGTGCCGGCCTAAGCGGAGGCGAAGACGTCAGCGCCTGGGGCGCGGGAGCGTGGGGAGCTGAAGTCGCTTGGGGGAGGAGCGCTGAGGGCGCCGGTTGAGGGTGTGCTGTGGGCGTGGGAACTTGTTGCGCTGAAGGCGTTGAGCGACAAGCGGCCGCACGAGGGCGGCGTCTACCGCGCCTTGTCCGTCGCTTCCCCTTTGGAGCTTTGGGGCAACCGCGATAGTTCGCGGTGTGCCCCTTGGTTCCACAGAGGACGCAGCTGGGCGACCCTGTCGCCGTCTCCCTCGAGCGGGAGCATTGCGAGGTCGCGTGGTCCCCGACACATTTGACGCATCGAGGGCGCGCTTGGCAGTAACGGGCCGAGTGCCCGTACAGCTGACAGTTGTGGCACTGCACGGGCGTGCTACGTTTGTGTGGGCCTCCACGGAGAGGGCAGAGAGGTGGCATATGGTCTTTATGTCAAAGACCTTGCGACCGGCTACGGTGCGGTCGAGGACGACTAGCACCATGTCGTATGCCTGTTTGTTGTGGCCCTTAACCATCCTGTGCACCTGGTGCACCGGAAGGTCTTGGGCTAGGAGGTCCTCCTTGATTACGGAGGTGTCCAGCTCCTAGGGGAAGGCCACGAATGATCACCCTGAGCTCTCTCTCCTCCTCAAGGGTATAGGTAGCCGATTTTTTTTTGGAGCGGAGGAAGTGGGACAGACGGCGGTGGTCATCCGAGGACGCCACCTTTACAGTTATGCCTTGCGCGGTGGATGGCGCATGGGTATAATTGATGTGGCGATTATAGATCGCCTTGTTGATACGCTCCTAGGCGCTCGTCTCCTATTTCTCGGGGCCGCGTTGGGAGATGGCTGGGGCGCGGGGGGCCAGGGCCAGGGAAAGCGACGTCGCTTCCGGCTCTCTGGATTTTCGGGGGTGGCGAGTCGTGCGGCTTGCGCGCACGCTTTTTCCCGTTTAATACAGGAATGAAGTCGCCATCCGATGAAGATGATGAGGGGGGGGGGTGGCTGCATGGCGGAGCGATGCCAGCTCGTCCTCCATATCTGAGTCCGAGTTAGGCTCGGACCCGCACGCAGATACGTAAATTAAGGTAAATTTGTGGGCGTGTAGCATTGAACAATGGTGATCTTTTGGGTTCCGCTGTTAAAATGGGCTTTTATAATTCGGTCTGAGATGGGTTTCCAGTCTAGTAGGCTCTTCTTCGCCGCCTCAGTAAGGACGAGTCTCACGCCGTTTTCACGGACGTATTCTACATCTTCCTTCCCGGAGTGAAGTAATATAAGGCCTCTAGACGTTCACAGTTTACCGAATCCATTCCTTTCCACTTCACTCAGACCGAGTATATGCAGTTTGTACTTTAGCATTTCTGCTTCTGCTTGGACTAGTCGGCTATCCTCGCTCAGTGTTCGCACATTACAGCAAGCAATTCGTGTCCTATTTTTCAAGCCAAAAGTCGTCGTTATTTGATCGGTCGGGTTTTGCACTGTTTCGGTTTCGTTAATCATTTGTAATTCGGGTAAGCGAGGGATTAGCCCACTATGCCCTAGCCCAGTGGTGGGACTGCCACCTCAGAGCCTTTGGGGGTGCTCAGTTTGATTTCGGGTATCCACTATAGTAAGTAAGTTCTGTTTTGTTTGAATCACCTTGAATCACTTTTTACCCTGCATCCTTAGCTCAGCTACAACACGGCGGTAGCGGTTGTGCGGCGTGTATCACGCGTGGCAAGATGCAGCAAGTCCTAGGGAGGACGACGGGGACGTGGATGACGTACTCAGTTAGTTGCTATGTCAGGCCAGTCTCTTGAAAAGGTTACTAGTTCTTCTCGCCATCTTCGCGTGGATCTACGGTTTCGTATTTCGTGAGGACTAGTCAGTTGTTATTTTAGTTGTTTGGTTTATTGTTTCAGGACTTGAGAGAAGGTCGTGGCACAGTATATATATCTCTGTAGAGAGTACACATAATATACATAGTCTATCTAAAGAAAGCTGAGAGTGATTATTTAACGTTTTCATAAACTGGCAATTGCCTATTGTTCCAGTGAACCATACACTAAGACTGACTAAGATGATGCTACTGCATACATAGACTGGTTACGTGCTAGATTTATTTAATGTTACCATTCTATAAAATTCTACCTGATTTAAATTGGGGTGAGGTGTTACCTCTGAATATAAAAATCGTATTAAGTTACGTGGCGTTGCATCTATGGATTGCGTAGATGATACCTTAAGTCTGGACAATTTTATTAAAAAAAAAATCTTCCGGTGTTCTGCAAGACTTAATTTTTTAAATTGCCGCCATTTGCCACACTTTTTATTAGATAAACTATGTTGGGAAACATTCAGCCTGCTACCGTGCACCGCGCATAAAAAAGACAGGCCGCCTAGTAAAGCGGCGATTGGTGCGGTCGGTGCAGGGTTCTAGCTTCTTATTAAATTTATGAGTACCAGTCGAGATTCTAGATTTGCGCCCAGTATAATAGCAATTGGCATGGTGCCGTGCAATTGGAGAGGCCTATGTCAAGCAGAACTGCTAAAGGCCCATAATGTTAATAAGGGCAATATGATTGCCCTCTATTGATCTGCCACCTTCGCTTGGGTAGCAGTAAATATTATATTAAAAACTTAAAAAAAGATTCACTCACACGTAGCCCATGAAGTATAATCCTGAATTTACAATGCCTTACTTCATTTTGCTACTTGAGTCAGTGGTAGTGACTTCTAGCTCTGGCTCTTAGGTGCTAAGTACACTATAAGTACCAGGGCTTAATGTTGCGCTTATTCTGCTTAAGGTAAGGTTACCTATTTATTATAGGTTTTTATATAACAAAAGAAGGTATTTCTACAAAAAAAGTATTTATTAGTAACAAGGTATACTTACTAATTAATAAAATATAATTTAAAATTGTACTTAAGGAATAAAGATCAACTCTTAGGTAGTTATAAGTTACATAATTAGTATCACATTAGAGGAAGATACTTA
Organism: Phalera bucephala; assembly: GCA_905147815.2. NCBI lineage: Eukaryota > Metazoa > Arthropoda > Insecta > Lepidoptera > Notodontidae > Phalera > Phalera bucephala. The sequence continues at coordinate 22,321,872 of LR990613.1, read as the reverse complement.
AAATATAGTGTGCAGGTTCGCCATGATGGCCGCTATCACGGGCAGTGCCCACGAGCTCTGAAGTCGGTAGCTGTCGTCTCCTGCAAATCACCAGCAACATTCTGCATTAGTGCGTATAATATGTAGTGCACTTCTAATAATATCAAATTTATAAATTATTGATTTGTAGGTACCTATAATATTTTTCAAATGCAGTGAAGAGTTCAATGTGAATATATATACACATGTTTTGGTGATCAATAGAATTAAACACCTACATAAGTAAGATTTGTAACGAGATGAAATACCGACGTTTCCTTCTGATACAATAACTAATAAATAAATTAATTATATTATATTCTCTTAAGTAGGTTAATACTTTTAATAACAGATCACATTAGAGCATGTGCACAGGACGGCTTTTTGACGCGCCGCCGACGCGCGTTAAATAAGATGGGCGGTGACGGCCATTATATGAGACTTCGGGCGGTAACGCGCGAAGAAAGGGCCTTTCCTGTTGTACAAAACATGTAAAAGCATATTGCACGTCTCTATCGATACAAACGCATGGCGAACGCGATAAAAACGCACATGCCGAACGCGGCTGCAGCACTGTACTTAACTCTTTTAAAGGTGTACTTTATTTCTTTAGTCTGCGTCGATGAAATAGCGTATTTTTTAATTTATGAACATGTGTTACGTTTGCAGCACGTTTTTGTTGTTTTAGACGCGTCGACGACAGGCGTGTTAAACCCTCTTTCTGTGCACAGGTACTAACATTCATGAAATTAATGTCGGTCAATAGTTAGTTGAGCCATAAAATAGCGATGACATTAAAAAAAAATGCGATTTTTAAAACAAATAAGTATGAAAAACATATTACTGTGCAATTAAAACATTACAAGTGCTACAAAGGGTACATAGGCATGGCCAGGACTCGGGTATCTAAAAGTGGTTATCACATATCGGCAAGTAAATTCAAATAAAAATTATAATAATAAGGGGCAAAACACACATTTCTTTTATAACCGATACTGAATTTAAAGGTTGTGTTTACTATGAGGTACTAGTGTTGCCACGGTTGTTTTGGGTTATTTCGGAAATAGGTGTATCCATTTCTCTTGACTTACTGGCGTTTTGCAAAGAGTCAGGCGTGGCCTCAGCTTCGGTTGTGTCGTCGGGCACTTCTGTAGTGGCCACCTCGTCGCCTGGCGAGTCGTCACCGACAACCAACGTTAGTGCACAGACAACGACACACTAAGCTCAGTGGCACACACCAGCTAAACTAAACATTATCTTCAAATGTAACTTATCCTTGAATTTTCTTTTGTAACAAACGTATATTTCTACGAGCCAAATGTCACACCCAACTTTCGATCTGCGAAAGAGCTTTCGCAGACCGAAAATTGTAAATGACACTTAGATTGAAAAAAAACCCGGTCTACATTATGCCAATTACTGGCCCCAGTGAGTTCCCCAGCGGTCTACTGGAATGAAGTCGAGTTGTTGGGTAAACAGTAAGTTATTATAATTTTAGTTGAAATCCAGCGCTGTGTTGAATCACTGGTCTGGATTATTGCTTGCTTAATGCAGAGATGGAATCATTACTATTCCAATCTGACTAGCATGTACCTACTTACTCTCATAATACACAAACAAAAATGCTGTTATTTATTCATGCATTTTATTTTAGTTATATAGAAATATAGATATTCAACATACTGTGAACGTTTAGTTTGTTGATTTATTGATCACAAGTGCAATCCTATAGCGTGTGAGTAGTTTAGAAAATACTAATTATCCGAATGAAAAGACGCTTTAAAGCCAACATTTCGGTGCCATTAAGCTTGTTTTAAAAGAAAAAAAGATGTTAAAATTTTATTTGTGTACATTTTAAAACAATATTTAGGACATTTTAGTGTCCCATACATTAAGAATAGTTAACTAATTTTAACTCTATTTAAATTACTTCATACCTGCAGGGTTATAGCTCTCCGTGTCTATGTACTGCGCGTGGGATATATTCGGGTTAACGTAGAGGAGTTCGCAGCGTATGTCTCCTTCAGTGACTTCCCCCTTAGGACGAGTTGCGTTGGCGAAAATAGTGTATAAGCCGTCACTGTTAGGACCGCTCACTATTTCGGTCGTGTTGATTTCGTTACTAGAATCAAAAATTATTTGTTTTGTGGTTTCTAAGCCTCATAAAAACTCGTACATATACGTACATAAAAAACGGGTATAGTAGAATAAAACCACTCCTTTCAAAGAATGTAGTAAAAGACTCCTTCAGGAATAAAAAATAAACGGACAAGTGCGATGTGGAATCGCACAGGGTTCCGATAAGGGCTACTAGATAGCGTTATTTTAACTTTTCATCAATTTCAAGGATTTTTTTTCTGTGATGTAATATAACTAATTTTCGGGAGTTTTTCCTTTACTTGTACTATGAAATCCTGCTCCTTGCCAAATTCCATGATTCCAGGTCAGCGGTAAGTACTGTATAGGTTTTGATGTGTGACTATATGACCATATATTTTAATTGCACCTACCTCAAAGTTTCAATTAACACTAGTTAAGGAACCCCTCATTATGTTACATATTTGTCAACTTAATCCTCTATCTATTCCTGAAAAAAGGGTTGTCTCGTCATAGGGCTGGTTTCAATATTCAACTCAAGGATAGATTTGCCTACTAGAGGTAGAATTTTGACATAAATAAATTTCTTCAAGGTACACCGATCAAAGTGATGAATCTCACGGCCGCTTTATCATTTTGACGCGATTTCGCGTGTAGACTGCGGAAAGTCTACTTGTTAATTCTGCTGCACCATTTCATTACTTTGTTCTATCTATCTATATATCTATCTATAACCTCACGCCAGATCCCTTGCGGGGTAGGTAGAGAGGACAGAGTTCCAACAGGTTCTTTCCTTACATACCTCTCTGGCTTCCTCGACTCTCATAGTTCGTCTCATACACGCTCGCCGGTTACGGAGACTCTTGACTTTTCCATCAGATAAGACTCGGTTTATTTGGTCGTGGTAAGATAGTCTAGGTCTTCCCCGGTACCTGCATCCTTCCACTTTCACATTGTATATCTGTTTTGTCATTCTTTCCTCTGGCATTCTTTCTATATGCCCGAACCAACGGAGCATGCCCTTTCTCATCTTTACACCGATACTATCTTTCATACCTACTCGCTGTCTTACTATGCTGTTGCTAATGCGGTCGGTCATTACTTTGTTACAGATTGGATACACAGTTGAAAGCAAAAGGGCTCTTTGATCCCACTATCAAACGGTATTTTTTTATAAATTGAGCATTATTTATTTGAAACATTATTTATTTCTCCGTAACCGGCGAAGATATGCCGGACATCAGCCTGTACGAGATTAGGATGGCTCTCAAACAACTTAAAAACGACAAAGCTCCGGGTGAAGACGGAATTACCGCAGAGCTTCTGAAAGCGGGCGGATCGCCGGTACTTAAAGTCCTTCAGAGGCTGTTTAATTCCGTCTTGCTCGAAGGGAAAACGCCGGAAGCATGGAACAGGGGTGTGGTGGTACTCTTTTTCAAGAAAGGTGATAACACTTTATTAAAGAGCTATAGGCCCATCACACTGCTGAGCCATGTTTACAAGTTGTTTTCGAGAGTCATCACGAATCGTCTCGAACGCAGGCTTGATGACTTCCAGCCTCCCGAACAAGCCGGTTTCCGGAAAGGCTTTAGTACCATAGACCACATACATACGCTGCGGCAGATTATACAGAAGACCGAGGAGTATAATCGGCCACTATGCTTGGCGTATGTGGACTATGAGAAAGCCTTCGATTCGATCGAGACTTGGGCGGTTCTTAGATCTCTCCAGCGATGCCGCATTGACTATCGGTACATCGAAGTGTTGAAGTGCTTGTATAATAACGCAACCATGTCAGTCCGAGTACAGGGGGGGTGCACGAAGGCGATCTCCATAAAAAGAGGTGTAAGACAGGGAGACGTCATTTCTCCGAAACTGTTTATGGCCACCTTAGAGGACGCATTCAAGCTCTTGGAATGGCGAGGACTTGGCATCAATATCAATGGCGAATACATCACTCACCTTCGATTTGCCGACGACAATTGTGGTCATGGCGGAGTCGCTGGAAAATCTAGGACGAATGCTCGGCGAAAAAAAAAAAAGAAAAAAAAAAAAAAACAGAGGTCAATCGACGAATCCAACTCGGCTGGGTAGCGTTCGGGAAACTGCGCAACATCTTCTCATCCAAAATACCTCACAGCCTAAAGACTAAGTTTTTAGTCAATGTGTGTTACCAGTGATGATATATGGATCAGAGACGTGGTCTCTTACTTTAGGTCTCATAAAAAAGCTCAGAGTTGCTCAGCGAGCTATGGAGAGAGCTATGCTCGGCGTTTCTCTACGTGATCGAATCAGGAATGAGGAGATTCGTAGAAGAACCAAGGTCACCGACATAGCCCTTGAGATTAACAAGCTGAAGTGACAATGGGCGGGCCACATAGCGCGAAGATCGGACGGGCGTTGGGGCAGAAAGATTCTAGAGTGGAGACCACGTATTGGCGAGCGCAGCGTGGGGACGACCACCTGCCAGATGGACCGACGATCTTGTGAAAATCGCAGGAAGTCGTTGGATGCAGATGGCATCGGACCGGTTACGCTAGAAAGCGATTGGGGAGGCCTATGTTTAGCAGTGGACAAGTATAGGCTGAGATGATGAACCGGCGAGCGTGTATGAGACGAACTATGAGAGTGGAGGAAGCCACAGAGGTATGTACGGAAAGAACCTGTTGGTATCTTCCTACTGCTGAGTGTACGCCTTTTGATCAAGCCGTATACAACATATACCTACATAAAATGATAACATGAAACAAAATATGTATGTATGCTTGAACGAATTAAACGATATTTATACTTAAGGCTATATGGGGTCTATCCTTTTTATCCGTTAATGTACCCAACCTTGTTTGTCTTAGGCATGGTTGGGTACAATAAGCTGGAAACAAGAAGGAGCTTAGGCCTTGCTGCTTATATTTTTAAATTATTAAGAGGAAAGATATCTTACTCGGGGGTACTGAGGGAAATCAATATCTATGTCCCGGACAAATACATATGGCATAGACGAAGACCGCACTTGTTTAAGGTGCCGGCCGGCAAGACCAATTTGCAGGGGAAAGCTCCAATGACCCGCGCCTTACGTACACTTAATAAAGTTCCTAAGAAAATTGTTTTGTTCTCTTGCTATTTGGGAGAATTCGAATTATACTGCATGAAATCTAATAACCACACTGTCGCATTGGATGTTTCTGTTATGATAGTGCCGATGTTGTTGAAATAAATGAATGAATAAAATAAAAATAATTATTTAATAGCAGTAAATATAAAGTACTTTTATACATACCCATCACTGAGTGTGACTATAAGCTGTGGCAAAGGAGCAACATTATCCGCCTCACATTCTATTAACAAGTCTTCACTGCTGTCGGACTCGTCCACTATTGTCGATATATTTAACTCCGGTCCAGTACCTTTTGCTGTGGGATAAAATTTTAATTTAAAAAGACCTTTTTAAAAACAAGCTTTTGTAGCAAAAACACAACTAAGTTTTACTTAGTTGAGGAGTTCCTATGGCTTCTTTTCAGTTTCATTATCAGACCCTGGACACCATTCGGGTCTAAAGTATTCTTGATGGCAAATCCAAAGAGCCCAAACACGGTGGGGTTATATTTAGCTATTGGGTGGTTCCATCGGCCACTTTTGGGCTTTATCATCAGACCCTGAACACTATCTGGTTGTATAGTACAAGTACTCAGTGACAAGTCAATACCGATCTAACAAGCCTAAACACGATGGTTACGTTGTATACTTCACTAGCTTTCATAACATCACGAGGATATAGCTGATCTGGGTTCTTGGACTAGTCTGTTTCATTTTTCTATTGTTTTATTGACGTTAGATCACAAGGCAAACATTCGTACTAGCTTCTCGTGGGCTAAACGTTTATTACCGCATTAAATCCCTTGCGGAGTAGATGTATAATAGGCAAGTCAAAGAGACTCCGTAACCGGTGAGCGTGTGTGAGACGAACTATGACAACGATTTCACACTTTTAATAGTCTCTGCATCATTATACTCACTTTCGCCTCATCACACACACACTCACACACATACACACACACACACACATTTGCACTTTCCTGCTATTTTACTATTTTATTTTAGTTTTATATAACACTTTTTTAAATATATTTTTTATAATTTTGTTCTACGACATCACCCTTTATTATTATATACTTGATTATTTTTTAATTTTTGCTTTGTATTTTTTTTTATTGGGACTAAGCCCGCAACTCATTCCCATCATTGTAACTCCTGTAAGCCAGGATCCACAATAGTCTCCTTAGATGACGCCTAGGTTTGAACCTTGGGGTGTCCGGGAAGCACTTTAATTGTCTTGAAACCCGCAACAAATTTAATTAGAGAAAAACAGCAGGAGTAGGAAAAATAAAAATTCCACTTCCCTCCTTTGCAAAGGGGGAGACACAAAAAAGAATTAAAAAAATTGGCAGATCAGGCATAGAGAAGGAGACTACAACTAGGATAAGCCCAGTTGTAAAGCACCACGGTCACGAAACAATATTAACAGGGCCTATTTGTGAGCCTCATGTTTGATTCCAATAATAGTTATGGCAAAAACGCTTGAACGCACGGAAATTATCCCGAGTTTCTACAAGATCCGTGTAGTAGATTACCCCAGATGTATTTCGCAGACTGTTTAACATAATGGTACGCTCGTTGTGCCAGAGACATTGCTTTGTATAACACTTTTTGCTAAAATTGTTATACAAACCTTAAGTACTTAAAATTTCTAAACAAATTGTGGAGGACGGACGGAATTTCCTAACACAAGCAACCTATTGCTTAAAAGGATATTCCTAAAGTTTCTATGTAAACTAATTTTAAGTTACTGCAATAAACAATTTTATTTTATTTATTTCATGAATGTGGAAGAAGTCAGAGATCTGTAAGAAAAGAACCTGTAGTAACTCTGTAGGTACATCTGATATTAGTATCACTTACTGAAAACTATCAACTCGGCGTGCTTGCGGATTTCATCAATATTGGAAACCTCGCACTCATAAATTCCGGAATTAGAAGGCGTCAGCTCCAGTAGAACTATGGTGTCATTTTCTTTTATTTCTGTAACATTAAAATTAATTTTGATTGCCTTATTGTTAGTGACATATAGTGCGAGAAGCGATCACGAGGTCCTAGGTTTAAATCCTAGGTCGGTCAAAGAGTGGTTTTTAGTGTAGTCCAGAGCCGGTATATGGTATTACATTAGGATCTAACATCGTCGGTAAAATTCGGGTGGATACAGTACATGTTTATTACCCTCACTTAGGGAATAAAGGCGCAAATTGAAAATAATCTAATAATATATGAAATTAATTACAATACAATTTAACTGCCTAGTGGCAAAGCGCATCGCTGAAGTTTTTTCTAACGATAACTTCCCGTCTGGAATTGTGCCCGGTAAATGGCAATAGGCTCGCCCCCTATGACATGGGACCTAACATCGTCTGCGAAAAGTGGGTGTACTCAGTACACCTCTGGCACCCCCGCTAGGGGAGTAGGAGTGACGGTGTGCAATTTAACTACAATAAATTGCAACTTGTGTATTCTCAGCGCGTGACAATATTAAAAGTGAGTGCACTTTACATAAATAACTTTTAAAAAAGGGAAACTGCCTTCAAAAAATAAATACAGGGTTTTACTAACAAATAAAACTTAACTATTATTTTTTCTTCAATATCCGGAATCCATCTTGAGTCAAGCACCAGTCTTTCAGCCAATAGCCAGCGTTTCCGGTCTCTCCTCCCCGATAGTAGCGCCCTCTATGTGTCGGATTGGAACTACTTACAAGGCGCGCGAGCACCGGGTGAAGTCTCGTCATTATGGCGCTCATGATGCACGAGGTAGGCCTTACCTGGATTCCAGATATTGAAGAAAAAATAATAGGTAAGTTTTATTTGTTGGTAAAACCCTCTATTATTTGTTCGGTATCAATATCCGGAATCCATCTTGAGTGATATGTTTGCTGTCACCTGCTGCGTAAGATATAACGTGTAATAGCTTATTGTAGACGCTATAATGTGTAAGAACAGGTTTCAGATAAAAACATGAATGATAAATAATAATGCACACTAATATAATGCACAGTACATCACTCAATTTAACCGTTATGTTTCAATAAAAGAACTAAGGTATTTTGTCAATGTGGCCTTAATAATTTACCCATTAATTTATGAAACAACAAGGCGAGAAATCAACGAACAGGGTCATAGTGATAAGACAATGATACCGATTCTACAAGATTAGATACATCATTATAATCTATCACTTCTCATTGGTATAACTTTGGAAGGTATGTACTGTTTTCCAATGACCAGTTTCAAGGACTTTATCAATATTAAGATTTTCTAGCTTCTCCAAGAGCATTTCCCCACCATCTGGTCAGGTCTTCGAGAACCGGTTGTGGAATACGAACCTGGCGGATTGATATTGTTTGAGGGACCAACTGCCTACTTTGAGCTGTTTCTGAAGTGCATAGCGTAGCGATTTGCACTTCGGCACCGACAAGGACTGCGTTGAGTTTTGTGTCTCAGATTATGCCGAGGAACTCGAGGCATTGTGTCGGTGTAAAATATGCTGACCTCTCGGAGTCACAAAAGTGGCAAAGTTTAGTCTCCCCATTAGGGATCGATATTGTTTGAGGGACCAACTGCCAACTTTGAGTTGTTTCTGAAGCAGTTGGAAACAGACGCCACGCCAGACTGTAATGCCACTGATGGCAAAACGCATTGTGATATTGTGCCTCCTGATTCTGCACGTCCATCGATACATATTTCGGGGTTGCGTGCGCAGTCGTTGAGACAAAAACACTTATTTCCAACGTGCCCAACTTTGGGAATATTTTTGACGTTGCTAATGATGTCACATGCTATTCGGGGCAAGGCTTTCGGCGAGACAGAGCATTCACTTCGGTGTTGTAACTGCCTGGAAAATACTGCGCTAGAAGGTGTATGTCTAATTTGTCCGGAAGTGCTAGAAGTTGTCGGGTTTGTTCGAGAAGCTTTCTCGACTTTGTTCCGCCTTCTTGTTTTGCATGCCAGTTGGCGCTCCGCCCAGGTTCCGATAATGTTCTTGTCTTCCAAGCGTGCACCCCAACCGATGTCGGGGGCATCTGTAGTTAACAAACGACTTATTGCACTCCTATGAATTGACAAACTTTCTCCAAGAGCATTTTCCCACTATCTCAGGTCTTCGAGAACCAGTTGTGGAAAGCGAACCTGGCGGTGAGGATGGTCTTTTGGCCGATGTCGACTGAAGTATTGCAGGGTACGACAGTGAAGCTGACCTCTCGGAGTCACAAAAGTGGCTAAGTTGAGTCTCCCCATTAGGGATTGATATTGTTTGAGGGACAAACTGCCTACTTTGAGCTGTTTCAGAAGTGCATAGCGTAGCGATTTGCACTTAGGCACCGACAAGGAATGCGTTGCGTTTTGTGTCCCAGGTTATGCCGAGAAACTAGAGGCACTGTATCGGTGCCAAAGCAGGCTTTCGAAATCTACAGTCCAGCCCAATAGAGTCATGATTTTCATTGAAAAGGCTATATCGTGGAACAGCTGATGTGCGGTCTCGTTTGCCAAAATGAAATCGTCTAAATAGACTACGCACCTGATTCCACGACTCCTGAAAAATTCTGCCACCCAGTTGGTTACCGAGGCGAAGGTTCTGGGTGCCGAAGAAAGACAGAAAGGCTGGGTCGTGATGATAATTGAGCCTCAGGAATCTGCGATGATGCTGAGCAATCAGTAAATCAAAATATACTTGGCGTAGGTCCAGTTTTACCATCCAGTCTTGAAGCTGCAGGAAAGCTGGCACTCGAAATTGGTTGAATAGCTGAAATAGCTTTGTTACAACAAAGTTATTTAGTTGTTTTATGTTGAAAATTGGCTGGTGGCTGCCATCCAACTTGGGTATTAGGAAAAACGTTCAAAGGTAGCTGGGGGGTCTGCTCCGCATATTCGAGTATTCCCGATTCTAACATATTTTGAATCTATATAGTCATATCGAGAGATGTTTTGGTTTGGTAACTTCACATGACTATAGAATTTGGGAAAATCCGTGGCGGTATCCGTAGGAATGGAATTTTGACAGTCATTCCTGATGCTTAGTTTTAAAAGTAGTTCGCGATCTCTTCCCCTCTTGCTTATTATTTCTAGATTTGTATCGATGTATTTAGTTTTTATGGACGAGAAGCAGGTTTTCCTTTTTCCTCACTTCCTTTTCGTAGCAGACTTTCGACGAAAAAATGGATCATCTGCTCGTGAACCAGTCGACGGTTTTTGATTACGATAAAAATTTTGTTTTGATTGAGATTGGGGCAAGGTCGTAGTAATGTGATTAATTTTTTCCCTCCCCCCAATTTTTATAAGGTAGTTTTGAACAGACTCGTCTTTAAATAAACTTTCAGCACTTGGGGATACTTTAAACAAAGCATCGCGATGAAATTCTTTCGAATTTAACGTAATAATTTATCGCGACGTAATCTAATAAAATCTGCCCGCCTTCTGCAAACCATTTGTAACATATCATCAGTTACCTTATTGTATGGTGAATCTTGGAAAATAACAATTCTATTTTGTTGAATAATGAATTTGAAGCCAACACTTGTTTATTTTCACTAGACCAGTCTACCAACATTTTTAATGCCTTTTGCAGTTCATAATATTGCATTTAACAAATGCAATATTATGACCAGCAAATAAACGATTAATAAAATATGAACGCGAGTCTTCGCGTAACTTGGCCGCTTCTTATCTTTTCAAAGAATCGTTCACACTTAATTCGATAAAACCGGGAGTCGCCAAATATTTCTTCTCAACTTCAGCAAAACGAATAGCATACCAGACCTCACGATTAAACCTTTGCAAATTTATTAAATTTTTTAAGATACGTTCCATTTGCTTGTAAATAAACCCAATCTTAACAGTAGTTTTTAATTCTGATAATGAAGTTGATAATCGGGTTGCTCATCTGCTGTAGGTGGGCGTAAATATAAATCACTAGCAGAGGCGGTAGGTTCAGAAAAAATATTGTTGTGATAAGGTACGGTATTTTTCGGAATTAAATCCGTTAAGAATGCAACTTGTTGCGATAAAATGTTCGTAACTCACAGTTTGATCTTCATATTCTTCTGGGTCCGTCTTGGAGGCGATTGCGACCTACCGAATAATTGTCACTGCTTGTGCAAGAATTTCCGCAGTCCGACTAGGTGACGGAGAACGACCCCGTCGGATTCTCAGTGACATCGGGGTTATGATTCTTCCAATATTATTATTTTATAAAAATCAGAGTGGGACTTACTTAAACACTTATTTAATTTAATTTTTAATACGAATATTTCGTGTAGTTTTGGCCGACTAATGAACGGCACGAAAAACGACGCTATAATGATGAGACTTCACCCGGTGCTCGCGCGCCTTGTAAGTAGTTCCAATCCGACACATAGAGGGCGCCACTATCGGGGAGGGGGAGACCGGAAACGCTGGCTATTGGCTGAAAGACTGGTGCTTGACTCAAGATGGATTGCGGATATTGATACCCAACAAATAATATTTGAAATCTGTGCCGGCAAGTGCAGTTACTTGGCACTGACTTCAAATATTAATTTATAGTTGTCTGAAGTCGATTTCTCTTTTTTTTAAGTTATTTATTTTACAATTTTAAGTGATGAATGAATTATATTAATATTTATATTATTGACTGCCTCGTTGGTCTGGTGGTAAAGCACATAGCTTGGTGAACACGAGGTCCTGGGTTCAAATCCTAGGTCAGACAAATGTTGTGGTAGTTTTTCTAAAGAAAAATTCCCAGTATGAGTCCGGAGTCTGGAATGGTGCCCGGCATATGGCAATAGGCTCGCCCCCTATTACATGGGACCTAACATCGTCGGCGAAACGTGGGTTTACTCAGTACACCTCTGCCACCCCCTTTGGGGAATATAGGCGTGACGGTGCTTATATTATATTATTTTGCTTAGTTCTACAGTAAGGACTACAAGACATTAATTTAATAACCATCATAATGGAATTTATACATTTGTGGTGTTTGCCGTTAAGAAGTCGCCTGGTGCATCTACTAAGTCCAAGGTTCAATACCGATTTGATTAAACTGGGACCACCTCGAAACTATACTAAACCCAACGCAAAAAGAATCATCAAAATTGGTCCAGAATTGATGGAAATATCGGTGAACATACATAAAAAATCATACATACAGACGATCAGAGAACCTCCTCCTTTTTGAAGTCGGTTAAAAATGGAACAACGTGTATTAAAAATATATCACGAAATAATTATAATATTTATGAGAATGGCTATTTTCCCTCATTTTCAAAAAAAGGAAAGAAAAAAAATTGTTGTTATGTTAAATTAATTGAAGGAAGAGAGACAATATTAACTAATATCAGTTGAGCAAGTTGTCATTATTCAAGTCGAACTCGAATAGCATCTATACAAGCACTTTTATCTTTGTAATAATCTTTTATTGAATAATAAGCTATATATACTATGTGTTTTTCCAGATAATAAGCTATCTGTGTGCCAAATTCCATCCCAATTCGTTTAACCGTTTCTGCGTGATTAAGTAACAAACATTCAAACTTTCACATTTACAATATTATTAGGATATAGTAGGATGGACTATTCAGATTAAGTGTAATTAGTTGCTATGAAAATACTGGTAGGCCCTCGCAGACATGATCTATGAAGCGTCTGGCAGAAGTTAGGCAACACCGAAAGTGTCTGGCAATATCGAATGTTGTGTTTATTTATATTAATAAATAATAATAATACTAGCCCTGTTAAGAAACTGTCCCACCGTTAGGCACGGGCCTCTTCTCGAACTGAGAGGGCTTAGGCCATAGTCCACCACGCTGGCCCAGTGCGGGTTGGTGAACTTCACACACCTTCGAGAAACTCTTAGGCATGCAGGTTTCCTCACGATGTTTTCCTTCAACGTTAAAGCAAGTGATAATTAATTTTTAATACGCACATGCTTTCGAAAGGACAGAGGTGCGTGCCCGGATGAACCCGAGACCTCTGACTTTGCAGTCCAACGGTCTAACCACTAGGCTATCACTGCTTATATTTTATATTAATATCGTCTGGCAATATCGAATGTTGTTTTTATATATATTATTATAACAATATCGTTTGACTTGGTTAGCAACGTTTTTATATACCTACCTTCTGTACCGGCTTTAAAACGCTTAAGCTATCGACTTTTATTATTCACAAAGTTATCTGTATTGTTATAATCCACATAATTTGTAGGCGATTATTAGCATTTCGTCTCTGAAAAATCGATATCGATTGTTGTCTGTGGTCTAAATCAAATTTACTGATTTTTGACCAAGACGGTCATTCTGCGATTGACCACCGAATAGTGACGACTGCAAGAATAAAGAAGTGATTCTGTTATCCTGGAGTTTAATTTAATAATAGTATCGGATAGTCACAAAAACTGTCGAACGGATTTTATTCCGATTTTCACCATTAGATGAACCAATTCATTAGGAAGGTGTTAATGTATAAATACTATACGTGTCATACATGACAATATACATATTAGCCGAGTTGCAAGTTACTAAGAAAATCAGAGAAAGTGTCGCCCAAAAGGGGATTTTTCGCCTGCGTTTCGATTATTTTGACAACTACAGTAGTGGTTAGTTAAGTACAATAATAGCGAGGAGCGATAAGGAGTGCAGAGGGTTATTTGCAGTGAGAATTTTGTTTATTTTTACAACGCGTTAAAAAATTGTCAGCTACTGCAGTACAGTTAGAGTGGTTATAGTAGTGGCTATCATATGCGGTGATATCGACCTATGGACTCCTGTAACCTTGCTGATAAGCAACACGGATCAAAAGTACGTGGGTAGATCTTTACCTATGTTACTGTGGTGTGCTGGTTCCGCTGCGTGGCCGGCGATGCGCTGATATATTGGTTTTCTGTCGTTACTGTCCAATACGGCCGACTTCCACCACCATTTGACGAACAGCGCAGTTTCCGTCTCTTCTGGGCCCAGCTCGTACTGACACCGCAGTTCGGCATTCTCACCGACTTCAACCGCATCAGGCACTACGAACTCTGTTATCGATAGCTGTCGACTGCCTGGAATTATTAAATTATTTATAAAAGCGCGACCTCGTTATCTACGAGATAGCAAGTAAGTAGAGAGCGGCATCTAGTTCAAACGAAACACGCAACATCAATGGATTTTAGTCTTTTATTCAATTGACAATTCCGTTCCAGTACTTGCACAAATTATCGGCCAAACCAAATCTATGGGCTAAATGATCCTGAATATTCGGTAGACTCGTCGTCGTCGTCGAAACAATAGAGCAGCTCCACTTAAGACTAGTGAAAAATGTAGTTTTAAATAATCGCAAACTGTATGTTTTACAGCAATTTGAGTTAATTGCTCCGCAATTTTAAGTGTTCATTAATTTGATATTTTCTATGGTAGTTTCTGAAAATCAATATTTATCCACCTATCACAGTAATGTGCACTTACTCCATGGAAGGAATCTACTGGCTATTCACATCTTCACCGGAATAAGTCTCACGTCGGAATCGGTGTTTTTGTTTATGAATTAGATACATACTTTAAATACAAACAATATGTATGTTTAAATATTCTAAAAGAACCACGCTCATTGAAACACTGCAAAACATTTTTTAAAATAAGAATCAAGAGTAAACAACACAATTGTTTAATTTACATCTTGGCCAGAACTCAAAACTACGGATGTGATTGTTTATCGATGCCGCAGAAGACGCAAGTAGGTACCCTACTAGAAGCACTGTCGTAAGCGGTACAAATATCAGCAAGTATTATGACCGCAGAGGTTGTTACTGAGAATAATCACTATCTTCAGAGCAAGGGTGGGCCCATAAATCTAAAGACTAAGATTTATGATGCGATTATTATATTTTTAGTACCTACACCGCTCATAGTGTTGTATTCATGTCGGCCCACGCGAGTAATTCTTATATTGAAAGACAAATAGGACCATTGTATACTATAACATGGCAACAGCTTGGAGCGCTCTTAAACGTGAAACAAGCCTCATTGTTTATCATAATCGAAGTGCGGGCTAACTTCCCCATGAGGCTAACACCTGCGCGTGATTTGTATTAACGACTTTAATTTAAATCTGAGGTTGAAATCGGTTTATGATTATAAGAAGATTCTATATATAGTTTGTTTTAGGAAATTAGGTCATATCCCAATGAATAAGCGACTATCTTGGCTAACCTTGAGGCGGTCCGGGAATGTTAAAAATACCACCGCGGAGCGCACGGAGTGTGGGTCGACGTTATTTGAACTATTCGATAAAATATCTAACGTTTGATGGGCAATGGGAAGCAGAGTAGTTAGTGTAATATATTTTTGAGTATTATCTCAATGATATGTTACTTGGCCGATAACCCTCAGATGAAGCGTCAGTATAAGAATCGACGAAAGTACCTAAAGATTAGTCACGTAGCGCGCGCACGACAAATTGCATATAAAAGTTGGTCATCCTGTGGTGTTATCATTGAATGAATCACGTGTAGACAGGGATCCGAACATCCTATTGTGTCATATTAGGGAGATACATAACTATGGTAGATAATATATAGGAATCTACAAGTCTTGTTTTGGAAGTAGTGGTTTCTAAGCTTTTATATGTTATCTAGAACAAACTTTTTATAGAACGATGACGATATTTTGACGAATGTTACTAATAAATATGCAATTTCCATTAAATTTTATATATTAAGAGAATAAATAAACAATACCTATCAACAAATCTAGTCTTTTAAATGGGTACGAAATTGGAGAAGTTATAAAAGAATATAAAAAGTAAACAAATCACCGGTTGTTTTCCTTGTTTAAATAATTAAATTTAAACCAAATAAAAACTGTTTCACAAATAAAAACTTTTCACAAATTGAGATTTGTGCGAGCACAGTACATTGTAGGCTTTCATCCGGTGTGGATGAGTACTAGTAAGAGTGGACGCTCACCTGCCACCAGGCACAGCAGTAGGGCGCATGCGCGCAGCAGCGCGGCGCCAGCGGACATGGCGGGTGGCGTGGGGCGCGTGAGCCGCGACTGACTGCGCGACTGGCCGCCCGCCCTTCGAACTATAAATTGGCCTTGAGTCAGCGCGAGGTAACCGCGCTAAATTGTACCGAATGGTTCTTGTAGCTTTAATCTGTGCTTGTAGACCGCATCGAAGAATAGCGTATCAGAAAGCCTATTGACTTATAGTGTTCCTACTTATAGTCAGATACTACTACAAAACTATAGCACACAGTGATAGGTAGGTAAAGGTGAAGTAGGTATAAGTAATCTACAAGAAAATCTTTAAAAAAAAAAGGTAAACCGACTTCAAAAAGTGCTGGTTGGTGCAGTCGGTTACTTGGCACCGACTTCAAATATTTATTTTTTGCTTTTTGAAGTCTGTTTACCTTTTTTTTTAAAAGATTTTATTATACATTTTTAAGTGTAGAGTGAATTATTTAGTAATATTTATATACCGATATTACATTATTTTGCTGAGTTGTACAGTAAGGTACCTACAGGATTAATATAATGACTATAATAACGGAATCTATACATTCGTGCTGTTCGCCGTTAAGGAGTTCCCTCTTGTATCTTCAAAGTCCAAGGTCCAATACCAATAACATTAAAATAGGACCACCTCAAAACTATACTGAACCCAATGCAAAAATAATCATCAAAATCGGTTCATAAGCAAAGGAGTTATAAAAAAAGGACCAATTATGTACCTCCTTTTTTGAAGTTGGCTAATATACTGCTTAGTTCTATAGTAGGGTACCTATAGGATTGACGTAATACCAATAATATCTCAATTTACACATGCCTATTGTTTGTCGTTAAGGAGTTCCCTGGTGTATCTTCTAAGTCCAAGGTCCAATGCCAATGAAATTAAAATGGGACCACCTTGGAGCTATACTGATCCCAATGCAAAAAAAAAAACATCAACATTTGTCCATAATTGACGGAAATATTGCTGAACATACATAAAAAAAGCATACATACAAACCCAACATAGAACCTGCTCCTTTTTAAAGTCGGTTAAAAATACAACAAGCAATAATTTTCCATATATACTAATTTATTAATAATAATTAAGCAACGGCTGCTGTATTAAAAATGTGTGGATTTAATTAAACAAATATTTAGTTTTGAATAAAAATATATTTATAATATATTATGCTTTATGTGTAGGTTCTACATGTTCATTCCATATAATTATTACATAATATTCTTATTTATACTTAAAAAGTTTATTATATTTATTTTGTATATTCATAGCATCCTTAAATGTAATAAAGTTTTTTGTCGAACATCACCTCTTCACCTCGTGGGGGCAGGTGAACGTTCACATTCTGCTAACGATGTTACGTACCAATGAAAGAGATGACTTTATTTATTAAATCGGATACAGTTACAGACTCCAGACTGCTAATAATTTTTGATAAAAAACAACCTCAACACTTTATATATCCCAGGATATGAACCCTGGATCAGGACAGGGTCACCTTGTGATTGCTAGCCGCACCATACACTAGACTAACGAGTAAAAAATACTTAATATACCTTTATACAATCAAATAAGAAGTTATTATACAATTCATATCTACATAATTGGCAACGAATAATTTTTATTTGTATTAATATTGGTCTTATTATATGTGTTGAAAATAACGATTTCTTTTAATATAACCATTTATGAAGTAGGCGGTTAAAGTGTACATAATATCAATAGTGAGGCAAATTAAATAAAAATGATTAAGATTCGATTTTTAGTACAGAAAGAGAAACTCTTAAAGCTTTATGCTTTAAGAGTAAGTTTCAATAGAGACCGTCAACAACCAAAGGACATGAACAAAATCAAAAGTATAAAACAACTGAGCAGTAACATCCATAATTCGCTAACTAGAGCAAAAAAGTTTATTATTTATTACAGTAAAAATATTATCAGGAGCTGCAGAAAAAAATTTTGAAAAACAGTTGTCTAACTGTTAGTACGACTCGCTCTTTGTGGTTCGTTACAAGCGACACTAGATGTCGAAGTCTGAGAAGATGTGTTCGAAGTTTTTTGTGATATAATTACAAATTAACAATTTCAGATTTTTTCCTTTACTTGTACAGGAAACCCTTGCTTCTTACCAAATTTCATAATTTTAGGTCAACGGGAAGTACCCTATAAGTTTCGATAAGTGAGTTTGGACCGTATTTTTTAATTTATTTATACAAGGGATCGAAAATCTGAATATTTGACATTAATTTCAACTTAATACCTCGTCCAGACAGACAGGCAGACGAATAACAAAGATATCCTATAAGAGTTCTATTTACACCGATTGGGATACAGAACTCTAAAAATGAACTGACTGATTTTAAGTGCAAACATAGTATAGGTATTTTATTTAATCTTTATCAGCTGCCACTCCCTGCCTCCCCTCGCCGACGCCCTTGGTGCTACCGACATCAAAAATTAATCCAGTGTCGTGGGTGCGTTTTTAAACATGAATTTCGCACACACATACACCTGGACCGAAACAAATATTTGTGGGTCACGTAAACATTTCGAGGACGGTCCGTTACATATACCAAACGAAATAAATGGCATTTGCACCTTTCGTGTTCGTCAATAAGGTTGTTTATGCCAAATATAATAACTGGATTATAGGACTTTGTTCGCGGACACATCGAATTGTCCCGTGCGGGGATCCAAAATCGACTACTCCATCCATTAAGCGAAGCGGCACTAAAATGTACGTGTGCCATTTTTTCGCGTGTGTGTGCTCTTCCAACAGGAGTTAGTAGTCCTGTCGTCATAAGACGAGACCATAGTCAACATATTCTGTGAAAAGGTGAATATCTAAGTTATATAAGACCGAATAAGAATCATGCACACAGACGCGCGCTTTTCACGGCATCTCGGAAGTGTTCAGCAGATACCCTCTGAGACCTGCCGAGAAGCCGCGTAGAGTTGTATAGCAATAATGAAACTATCGACAGTCTATCGATACTATCGTGTCCATGATATTAGTACAAAGGAGTAGTGTTCTACAAGTTGAAGTGCGAGAGCAGCCGGTCGCTGAAGGTGATGTCCTTGAAGAGCGAGGGGTGCGAGGTGGCGCGGGGCGGCGGGCGCGCCTCCAGGGCGATGGCCACGGTGTCGCGCGGGATATTAGTACAATAGAGTAGTGTTCTACAAGTTGAAGTGCGAAAGCAGCCGCTCGCTGAAGGTGATGTCCTTGAAGAGCGAGGGGCGCGGGGCGGCGGGCGCGCGGCTAGCGCGATGGCCACGGTGTCGCGCAGGATATTAGTACAATGGAGTAGTGTTCTACAAGTTGAAGTGCGAGAGCAGCCGGTCGCTGAAGGTGATGTCCTTGAAGAGCGAGAGGTGCGAGGTGGCGCGGGCCGGCGGGCGCGCGGCTAGCGCGATGGCCACGGTGTCGCGCAGGATATTTGTACAATGGAGTAGTGTTCTACAAGTTGAAGTGCGAGAGCAGCCGGTCGCTGAAGGTGATGTCCTTGAAGAGCGAGGGGTGCGAGGTGGCGCGGGGCGGCGGGTGCGCGGCTAGCGCGAGGGCCACGGTGTTGCGCAGGGTATTAGTACAATGGAGTAGTGTTCTACAAGTTGAAGTGCGAGAGCAGCCGGTCGCTGAAGGTGATGTCCTTGAAGAGCGAGGGGCGCGGGGCGGCGGGCGCGCGGCTAGCGCGATGGCCACGGTGTCGCGCAGGATATTAGTACAATGGAGTAGTGTTCTACAAGTTGAAGTGCGAGAGCAGCCGGTCGCTGAAGGTGATGTCCTTGAAGAGCGAGAGGTGCGAGGTGGCGCGGGCCGGCGGGCGCGCGGCTAGCGCGATGGCCACGGTGTCGCGCAGGATATTTGTACAATGGAGTAGTGTTCTACAAGTTGAAGTGCGAGAGCAGCCGGTCGCTGAAGGTGATGTCCTTGCAGAGCGAGGGGTGCGAGGTGGCGCGGGGCGGCGGGCGCGCGGCTAGCGCGATGGCCACGGTGTTGCGCAGGGTATTAGTACAATGGAGTAGTGTTCTACAAGTTGAAGTGCGAGAGCAGCCGGTCGCTGAAGGTGATGTCCTTGAAGAGCGAGGGGTGCGAGGTGGCGCGGGGCGGCGGGCGCGCCTCCAGGGCGATGGCCACGGTGTCGCGCGGGATATTAGTACAATAGAGTAGTGTTCTACAAGTTGAATTGCGAAAGCAGCCGCTCGCTGAAGGTGATGTCCTTGAAGAGCGAGGGGTGCGAGGTGGCGCGGGGCGGCGGGCGCGCGGCTAGCGCGATGGCCACGGTGTCGCGCAGGATATTAGTACAATGGAGTAGTGTTCTACAGGTTGAAGTGCGAGAGCAGCCGGTCGCTGAAGGTGATGTCCTTGAAGAGCGAGGGGTGCGAGGTGGCGCGGGGCGGCGGGCGCGCCTCCAGGGCGATGGCCACGGTGTCGCGCGGGATATTAGTACAATGGAGTAGTGTTCTACAAGTTGAAGTGCGAGAGCAGCCGGTCGCTGAAGGTGATGTCCTTGAAGAGCGAGGGGCGCGGGGCGGCGGGCGCGCGGCTAGCGCGATGGCCACGGTGTCGCGCAGGATATTAGTACAATGGAGTAGTGTTCTACAAGTTGAAGTGCGAGAGCAGCCGGTCGCTGAAGGTGATGTCCTTGAAGAGCGAGGGGTGCGAGGTGGCGCGGGGCGGCGGGCGCGCCTCCAGGGCGATAGCCACGGTGTCGCGCGGGATATTAGTACAATAGAGTAGTGTTCTACAAGTTGAAGTGCGAAAGCAGCCGCTCGCTGAAGGTGATGTCCTTGAAGAGCGAGGGGTGCGAGGTGGCGCGGGGCGGCGGGCGCGCGGCCAGCGCGATGGCCACCGTGTCGCGCAGGCGCGCGCGGGGCACGTCACCGCGCAGCCACACCAGCCGCCACAGCTGCTCCTCCGACAGCTCGGGGCACTTGGCCAGCGCGCTGTGCAGGTCCAGCGATAGCATCTCGATGTCCTGGCACCGCAGCACCTGCACGAACAACGCGACACTTGGACACTCCCGCGACCTCTTTCTTTTCTAGTACTCCAACCTCAATTGGTCCAATAGAGGTTTTGATCCTCATTAGAAAACAGTATCGATTGACATCAAAAAAATTTTTGCGTTAATTACTCATTTTAAGGCTGACTTTACATTTTTGAAAATCTGTAAATGCAGCTCAAAATGTCGCTAAAATTAAAGGATAGTCTCCTAAGACCATTTTACTGTAGTTATAACAGTTGAGGTAGCCCTTACTGCTCCACCCCTAAAATACACCATGTATGCTAAAGTATGGAACCTAAGCAAAAATTAAATGTTTGAAATCAACACCAATAGGTCGATGCGGTCGGTAATTAACTTATTTTTTTTATTTTTACGCATTACGGATTGACATAATACCCATAACAACTGAATCTACACATTCATGTGGTTTAGGAGCTCCCTGGTGTATCTTCAAATCCCAAGGTCCAATAACAATTAAATTAAAATGGGACACCTTGGAGCTATACTGAACCCAACGCAAAATAAATCATCAAATTAGTTCACAATGGAAGAAAACTGTGCAGCGCAAATGATCGCGCTTTGTTCCCTAAGAAACCGCTCAACCTTTATTATTAAGAAACTAACAATAATAAGGGTGACACGACATATTTATTTCTATGAAGTACTAGTTTATGCCCGCGACTCCGCGTTGACTTTAGACCAGAACCTAACATTTTTCCGGGATAAAAAAAAATACAAATACGTATAGCCGTTTTTGCGTGATTCAGTAACAAACAAACTAAACATACTAATTTTCACATTTATAATATTAGTAGAATGTAGATCTATAGAGCTTTGAAAATAATTGATGCATCATTTTAAGTTTCGCCCGATTTCATTAGACTAAAAATAGAAAATTGTTATAAAAAAATCGAACATACCTCAGCCAGCATAACAATTACTTCATAAGGCCAATCCACATTAACACCTTCAGGAGCAATCTTACTGAAGAATGATCTGATTTGTTTAGCTTCCTTGACAATTTTATTAGCCGCCTGTTGAGCTTCTTCAACACTCTTGAATGCCACTTTTTTGGATAGCAGAGCGGTAATATACTTCTTATAAACCAAATTTTGAGCTTCATTTATAACATATTCGAAGTTTTTATCTCTCAAATGATTGTAGTCTTGGAAGTAGTCGTCCAGGGTAATGCATATAGTGTCGACTGGAATAGTAGAAGGCAGCCACTTTGTTGTAAATAGATCGTCAAAGTGAACTTCAAGATCTAGGAACGCTTCTTCCAAAAGAAACTGTGCAGCTTCATCACGCAGATTCTAAAAAAAAAATTACACAATAACGCGATGTCGTATGCACAGCTAAGAATTTTATTTATTGTACACAAATGGACCATGGAAAAAAACTTTTTGATAAAATTGTTCACATTGTTGAGTTGGGAAAGACGCCAGTGTAGTACGCAGCATGGCGTTGTTTTAATTAAGTTTATTTTTGTCAAATGGACGCAGTGCAGTAAGCACTCAGACTCGGATGTGCCACACCGCATATTCGAATTATTCCATTTCGTTTTGCACGGCTATAGCCACTGCACGTGATTTCCGCTATGAGTTCTGAAAAACTCATAGCCAACGAAGAGTTGGCGTTTTTACAGCACGCCATCGACACCATGGATAAAGTTAACATCGAGCAGATATGCAAAAGCAATCGGATGCAGTCCCGTAGTAGGGATGAAAACGGCGACAGAAGTTTACAGGATATTGCTGAAAGAGACCGATCCTGATGACGTACCCGCTTTCGTGAAACGTCAACAACACTAGGCTGCTAAAATCCTATCCCAACCCATCCCAACATCAACACCTTAAGGTCTAGCCTGGCCGAAGTACAATACAGGTTAGATGCTTCTGAGAGTAACATCCGCGAGCTACGTGAAGAGGTTGCGTCGTTGCGTGGCGCTAGCTCGGAAAGTAGGTTGCACGAGATCGCTAATGTCAACGTTCTTCACGAGGAGCAAAATGTTTCGGTCGGCAGTTTTGAGCCAGCCGATGCATCACCACCTATAGCTAGGCCCCGCGCGATGCAACCCGCCCCGGCGTCCGCAGCACACTACGCCCCGCCGCCAGTTCCGCTGCCCTGCCTCCACTGACATCAAACGTGAACGCGAATACTTCTCGTCGTGATTACGCGACCGCTGCCGCCCGCGCACCAAAGGGGACAACGGAGAAGGCCCCTAAGGTGCATCAGACCACAACAGGGCCGAAGTGCTGAGGAAGGATTCATCACGGTGGATAGGAAGAAGAAACCTCCTCGCCAAAACGGTGTGGGACTGCGTTGGTCGATGATGGCGTGCTCCTCTCTTCAGCAGTACCAACGACGCTGTTGTACGTGTCACCGCTACATTACACCACCAAAGCCAATGACATTGTGGAGTAAGCTCGTAAGAAGACCATGTACATTCTGAGAGTCGAGAAGCTGAACTCTCTAAACTATGCGGCGTTTAATTCGTTTGTGGGCGAGTTCCCACTGTAAACTGGAGACCTTAATGAGCGAGGAGTTCTGGCCAAAGAGTGTCGTCTTTAGATTCTATGGGAGACTGCGAGACGTCCCTGCACGGCGCAACATGTCGCCGACAATACATGTTACTTAGGTTATAGCTTTAATATATTATATGTATGTTAGTCTGTAGGTTATATATTATCTGGGCCCGTAAATTGTACAATTTCTGGTGATTTATTTAGAATTTTATTGTATTTTCTCAGCTTGTGTGCTGGCAAAGTAATGTCTCTTACGTGCTGGGCCAAGTAAATGACATGTACTTTAATACTTGACGGACGATTTAGCGCAGTGGTTAAGAGCTGAAGCCACTCCGCCTACTGTGTCTAATAGTCGCGGGTTCGATTCCCGCACGGGACAAATCTTTGTGTGATCCACAATTATTTGTCCCGGTCTGGGTATTTGTGCATGTGAATTTTCATGTTTGTAAACGCACCCACGATACAGGAATAAATTCTAGTGTGGGGCAACGTTTTAAAAAAAAAGAAAACAAAAAAAAAAGAAGATTATTTGTTCTATAGTCAGTATGTAAAAACTTGCGCACAATTCGACATATGTTCAATATGGCTGCTTTTTGCTGCTCTAGATCAAGAACTTTTAAGCTATGATGGAGATGTTTTGGGATAATACTCGGTAGTTGATAAAACTATAGGGACAATAAGCACTTTTTCTTGTTTCCAGATTCTACTAACTTCATCTTTAATATCCGTATATTTATGCACTTTTTCAGTTATTATATTTTCTAGATTGTGGGTGTTGTAGACTGCGATATCAATAAGGTAAGTGGTTATATTAATTTTATCCTGAAGTGTAATTTTTTATATTTTTTTTAAGAAAGCTTACAGGCTAATAATAAAATTTTATAATAATATTAACAGTAAACAAGTTGCTAATAACAAGCTTCTACAGTTAGTTATGATGTTGTTACACACTAATTTCATAATAAATTTGAAAATAAAATAAAAAGAAAACAATATAAACAAAAAGGTATCCTCCGTAAAACAAATGATTAATAATTACTTAATGAGAAAAAAAAAATAGAATAAACACAAAAAACCACTTAAAGAAAGAACTTAAAGAATGCAACAAAAAGAAAAGGTACAAAAAACAACGGAAAAAAAAAACTGTAATGTCTGGGTGATTGTAGTGGATAGTTCTGTCAATCAGTATGGCGCGGTCTAAGTACATTTCGTAAGAGTTGTAAGTACAGGGTTTGGGATGTATTAATAGTATGGTGTATGTGTTTCGAATGAGATTATGTTTAATGGCGAGGTTGTGACAAATGATACTGACTATTGGGTTGTGTCTATGGGTATAGTCAGTTTGTGTAAGATTAGAGCATTCTCCGGTTATGTGTTGGATATTTTCAAGGGGACTTGGGTATTTTTGGCATTTATCATCAGTCACTGTGAGATCTTTGTGGTACCTTATGGTATTTTCTGTAATATCTAGTGTTAATAACTTGATCCTGAATTGAGATTATGAAACCCGAAGTCTGCGGGAGCAAGGATCCTATTGTAAGCCATTTGTTTATTTTTTTTAAGTGCAAATTGTTGCAATTTAATACGGCCAATTATAATTAAATGTGTATACATTTTGTGTCTTTGCTGTTGGCCGTTAAGGAGGAACAAGATGCACACGGGTGCAAGCGGGACGCCGCTGTCCTGCTTCATCGTCTATGTGGCGATAATTTTATGCTTTAACATATTTCAGTAATTTACAAAAGGATATGGTAACGAGAGCTAGGTATGCGGTAATGCGGTAGAAATGCGAGCTCTGCGGAAGATGTGCGGAGTGAAGCTGACCGACCGCATTAGCTGTTGCTACGCTGTTGCGTAGTAAGAAAGCGAGTAGGTAGGAAATATAGTATCGGTGTAAAGATGAGAAAGGGCATGCTCCGTTGGTTCGGGCATATAGAAAGAATGCCAGATGAAAGAATGTCAAAACAGATATACAATGTGAAAGTGGAAGGATGCAGGTACCGGGGAATACCTAGACTATCTTACCACGACCAAATAAATCGAGTCTTATCTGAAGGAAAAGTCAAGAGTCTCCGTAACCGGCAAGCGTGTATGAGACAAACTATGAGAGTGGAGGAAGCCAGAGAGATATGTAAGGAAATAACCTGTTGGAACTCTGTACTCTCTGCCTATCCCGCAAGGGATCTGGCGTGATGACATAGATACAAAAGGATAAGTAATGTGGTTTACCTGAAATGTACTGAGCATTTTTTCAAACTTGGCCTCAGCGGGCGGGTCGTGGCGGCCGGCCGGCCAGTGCCGTGCCTGCGTCTGCTGCGCCAGCCGCACCATCTGCTCGCTGTTGTTGACGATCGTGATCATGTGGTGCGTGAAGTACGCCACGCGGGACCGGTCCGCGAAATGAGCGTTCTGAACACATTCATGAATCAAATGGTATACAATTTTTTTTTTCTTTTAATCTATATTGTCCCACTGCTAGGTAAAGGTTTCCCCCATAACCTTTCAGCCCTGTTTTCAACCATCTCCGGCTAATCCTTCTGAAATGCTTCCAAGTCGTCACGCCAACACTTCCTGGGCCTGCCCCAACTTTGATGCCCATCTGCAAGCACCCACAGGCGTAATGACTCTAGCCCATCTCTCAGGTTGCATTTCACAAACATGCCCTGCCCACTCCCATTTGAGCTTTGCAGACTTATTACCCACTAATTTTAATTTAATTATTTATTATATATAAAAATAACTAGACAAGTGCGAGTAGGACTCGCGCTCTGAGGGTTCCGTACCGGTTTCGATACCGGCCAGTTTCAGCGCAAAATAGTAGTTGTAGTTTCGGTTTCGTCAGAAAACCAGCCGAAACTAGGGCCGAAACCGAAACGACGTTCGTGAGCTTCCGGGTGGCCTTCGCCTATAGGCGAGTGTCCAAATTACTGAACTATGGTCTAGGCATATCGATTTATTTTAATAAAATTTATTTTAATCGATTGCACCGGAATTGATTTTTGTGTTTGAACCTGTTGGATTTGTTTTGATTAGTACCGTAGTTTTAGATAGTTTCCGGTATCTGATAATGAACACATGTTCATTATTATCAAAACATTATTTATCGTGCTATTTGAAATCACTTTTCTATAATCAAAATGCGACATGCATTAAAATATAAAATAATTCCAAACACAAATTAGGCTGTCGTTTGAGTGTCTTTAGCGTTGGAAAGTATCATTCAAATTACTGATAAAAATTCAAAACAATACCATAATAATTACTTTAAGAATGTAACTTAAAATAAATTTACCTTGAACTGTAGGACCCCCTCTCTATACATATTGCCGTATCGAGTCACTTGATCAATACTGAGCAGTAAAGCTTTGAATGTTATCTCTTTGCTTATTGTTTCCGTCACCTGAAACAAATTTATCTATGTAAAATAACAACAATTACTGGACAAGTGTGAGTAGAATTCAAGCTCTGAGGTTCCGTAAGAATGCCACTAGATGTGTTTTGAGGTGATTTAATTAAAAACCAACAAATTTAGGATTTTTCCCTTCCATGTACTATGTAAGCTTGCTTCTTATTAAATTTCACGATTGTTGATGAGCGAATTCAAGGTGCCATATGGCCAAGTCCATGCTCCACTCCGTCCACTTTTCTGACCTGGTACCCGTATATTCCGGTGTGAGTTCAAAGACGTTTCAAGAAAAAAAAAAGGAGTCTAGTACAAAGTGAGCGTGCACTCGCACCTGCAGGTTCTGGTCGATCATCTGGAAGATGATGACGGGCGCGTGCGTGTGGTAAGCACTGGAGTGCGGCTCCACGTCAGGCGCGCGCTGGCCCTCCCACGAACCGCGCTCCGTCTCTAGCGTCTTCTCCATCCACTCCATGTAGTTTGACTCCATTTTCTACATTTATTTCAATCGATATTACATACTGCTATAAAATATTACATATAAACTTTTCACTAAAATCTATTATTCTAAAAGACTAGATCCCACAATAGAGGGCATTCTAGTGTAGGATCTGGAGCATATATTCCTAATGTCCTTTTTAAATTTTCCATTAAAGTTATTATTACTAAGAGTCAAAGTGGCTCAATAATTATATCATCAGAATCAATAGTGTAAATCAATATCAAACAGTGCACTAAGTTGAAATCATAAACCATAATTACATATTAAAAAACCCCTAAACATGTAAGAAATATAACGGAACAGAATAACCTGAACGCGTCAATTCAGAAATGTCCGTGTGAACACAGGCTAAAATTTACATTTGATAAAACTTTAGCGAATTTTGTAATATGAAGTTGTTGAGTAAATTGGTTCCTAAGACTTTTCCAACATTTCCGACTTAACGTGCTTACCGCATTACGTTGCCGGAGCTGATCAGCACCTTTATGCTTAAAGCTTTTAGGATTTTCTGGTCACTGACTTTCGTTGCCGTACTACATTAAATTTGATTATGATTTTCATTTCATCAATGGTAGCTCACATGATCTATAGACATACTAATTGTAATCAAAACACTTACTTGCAAGTACTCATCTTGTAATTTCTGCATGATATCTTTGCTAAGTAGTGGTGGAAAACTAGACACGTCAATATTAAGCTCAGAGTTACCCATTAACTCACTCCCTGGGTAAGTGTTCAAAATCCAAGACAATAACGTCACATACTCATTGCCTTCTATTCCATTCTGTACTACTTCTTTAAGCTGTAAATAACACATGTATTATTAGCTTCCGCTCAGTTTCGCGCGCATTAGGTTTGATATACTTATAAGGATCCGTTTTTTCTTCGATCGTATTGACCCCTAAAAGAATACCATTGGTGTTAAAACTATACGTGCATGGACATTTGACTTATATGACCAGAATAAAACGGAATAACTTCTTGGAGGTAGAAATTGGTGAAAAACCGTGACCTCAATACATACCCTATGTTTGACCATCACGCGAAATCTGACGGACGGACGGTTTGGTCTAGTGGTAAAAGGTTTGGTTAAAAAGCCGACGGAGCGCGACGGGAGCGTGACAGAAGCGCTCGTCTACGTTCGGTCGTGATGTTTGCCGTCGCGCCGAGCGCGGCTCCACTATGTGGTGTCTCTCGCAAATTTCAGTATATTAAAACTCCCAAAGCCGCGCCACCGTCGCGCTCCCGTCGCACTGCGTCGGCTTTGTGGCGAAACCTTTAGAGCTTAAGCCGTTCCGCCCACTTGATAGAGTAGTCACGGGTACGCACTAAATAAATTTTTGTGTGACCCACAAATATTTGTTTTGTCTGAGTTGTGTATGTAAATTTCGCGTTTGTAAACGCACCTTCGACACAGAAATAATGCCTAGTGAGGGGCTAGGTTTTTATATATAAAAAAATACAGCAGACAACTTACACTTGCAGAGAGTGATCTATGATACATATCGACGTATTTATTTACGATATCATAATGTGGCGGAAAGCATGGCACACATAGCGTTTTGACAACTCTCAGATCCTCCAAAATAAGTTGTCGAGTCAACTCCAAATACCGCACCAGCCACATTTTATTATCGTCCCGCTCGTCGACTCGAGTTCCTACCACGCGATCCGAGACGGCACGTTCTAATACTTCAAATGCTTTGGATCGCCAATTTTTTGGGCGACCAGGAGGCATAAATCCAGACTGACTTTGTTGCTGTGAACAATAATTCTAGGTAAAAGTATTTTCAACCTTATATCGACGACGGCTTTGTCCAGTGGTCGCGGGTTCGATTCCCACAGTGGAAAAACCTTCGTGCTTTGGTCTGGGTATTATTAGTATGTCACAAAAATAATTCCCAGAGTGGGGTTACATTTTTAAAAACCACTAAAAAATCCTAAGAACTTGGTATGCAAGCATATGGTGATAGTGTGCACGAATAGTGTTCTATTCTGATCATTGGTGTTCCGTTTAATTGACTGACATTATTCATAGTACTTGTACATGTGTATTTGTAGGATAAACTGTACTTATTATACTTAACCGAAAGACTCACAAATGCTTCTTTACCTGTAATGCCATTTGATCTCTTTTCTCCTCTCTTTCAATTATTCTTAATGCCGTCACAATGACAGTTGGTTCCTTACGAACAGTGTTCAAAGTTCTTTGTAGAATTAGTTTAATTTGTTGTTCTAGGAGATTTGACACCATTTCAACATCTTCAAAGTAAGCCTTCAGCATGATCTTATCATGGGATGATTGATTGGGCAGCCTGTGTAGCTCATACAAGAGATCATCTCTTGAGTTTTCTAAATCATTAAGACACTGAAAGTATAAGTTAAAACAGAGTCAGTGTACTATTGTTGCAATAGAAGAATCTCATCATAAAATAAATTTCAAGAGAAAACATACCACAGAAATAAAATATCTTTCCAATAAATAATATAAGCCTATACTGCCCACTGCTGGGCAAAGGCCTTCTCTCACAAATCGAGGTGAGAGGGGTTAGGTCATACTCCACCACGCGGACCCAGTGCGGATTGGTGGAGGCGGGTTTGTGGCCACCTGCTGTTGGAACTTATCAAGCCGCCTTTATGGCTTCCAACTCGGCTTAACGATTACCACATTAAGTGGTAACCGGGACCAACGGCTTAACGTGCCTTCCGAAGCACGGAGACGCTCGAATATGAAAATGCCACAAACAGTCACCCATATCAGGCCGACCATGTCGAACGCTGCTTAACCTTGGTGATTAGTTAGAACACCGCGGTCGCACAGCGCTACGAGCTAATAAAAAAACTATTAAGCTGTTCCATTTTAATAATTGAACTGGACTGAAATATTGAATTTTCGTGACCCATGTCATTTCCCACACAACCCAATAAAAGGAAAATAAATGAAATAAAACTATTTTTTTTCGGATTTTATCGCGGTTTATTTTTTTATTTTTAAGTTCTCGACGTTTCGAGTGCTTTGCAACACCCATGGTCACGGGAAGGACTGAGGTGGTAGACGTCCAAAAGGTATAGTTGTTCCGGGGTACCCTCAAACTTCTTAATTATTTTTGTTGGTCCTTGGCTTTCTTGGATGTCTCACTAATCCGTAACCCCAACAACACCTTAAGCCATACGGTTTATAGAAAAAAGACCCATACTGATAGGTACTTAAACGGTGAATCTCACCACCATCCATCACAGTTAGCTACCGTGGGTAAATCTTTGTTTCAGAGAGCACATGGGATCTGTGACAAGAAACATCTGGCTGCCGAGCTTCAACATGTCAAGCAAGTCCTGCACGACAATAAGCTTCGAGTCCCACGACAACGTCACAGTGACCGAGTGAAACCAGCCACAGTCGAGCGTCTCCCTGCTGTACTACCTTACTTAAGAGGAGTCACAGACAAGATTGGCTACATCTTGAAGCGTGCTTCAATCAAAACATTTTATAAGCCGCCGAAGAAGATCAGTCAGTTTTTACCATCTGTCAAGTGTCACATCCCTCTACAAGATGCAGGAGTATACAAGCTTGATTGTGAATGTGGTCTCTCTTACATAGGACAAACAAAAAGACTAGTAAAAACTCGGGTTAAAGAACACATAGCTGACCTAAAACAACGTCGCTCAAAGAAGTCTGCAGTCTGTGAACATGTTCTTGACCGCACCCGCCATAACATCAGATTTGATAGACCACAAATCCTCGTGAAAGAACACCGATTCCTACCAAGGATGGTTCGCGAGGCAATTGAAATTAAAAAACATCCTAATTTCAATAGAGAAGATGGCTGGGTGCAAGACCTCAAGAAACCATGAGCTCATTCTGCGTAGATCGAACCAACTAAAATAATTAAGAAGTTTGAGGGTACCCCAGAACAACTATACCTTTTGGACGTCTACCACCTCAGTCCTTCCCGTGACCATGGGTGCTGCTAAGCACTCGAAACGTCGGGAACTTAAAAATCAAAAAATAAACCGCGATAAAATCCGAAAAAAATAGTTTTATTTCATGTGTAATATTCGCGTAAATCTAAGAACTCAGTAAGGAAAATAAAGTTTTCAAAGAAGAAACAAATAATTATTCATATTATTATATCCAGTAAATACAACAGTAAATATTCATTTTAAAACAAAGTCTTACTTGATGAGCATGAAGGAGTTTTCCTTCACCTATCCATTGTTTAGTTTTGGAAACACTCTCTGGTACAGTAAATATGTGTTTAAGACTGTCCATAGCAGTCACATACTGTGAATGTCGCGAATCTTCTTCCCTGACTGCTTGGAGGGACGCCACTAGAGGTGGTACGCCTTTTAGAAGCTCTTCTAATTCATCCATCCTATAGTAATAATAATAATATAATATTAGCCCTGTTAAGAAACTGTCCCACCGATGGGCATGGGCCTCCTTTCTATATGAGTGGGTTTAGGCCATAGTCCACCACACTGGCCCAGTGCGGGTTGGCGAACTTCACACACCTTCGAGAAACTCTTAGGCATGCAGGTTTCCTCATGATGTTTTCCTTCACCATTAAAGCAAGTGATAGTTAACTTTTAACATGCACATGCTTTTCGAAAAGACAGAGGTACATGCCTGGATTTGAACCGGAGACCTTTGACTTTGCAATCCAACGGTCTAACCACTAGACTATCACTGTTTTTGGTTATAGTATAGGTATCCTCAGAGATGGTCAAAATGTAATCAGATTAATGATTAACCACCCCCGCTTGGAGAATATAGGCTGGATGGTGTATTAATGATTACAATATTATTTTGTAATCTTCGACAATTATGATTAGACTTTTAATCTTGAATCATGATTGAATATTACAAAATGCGATTGTAATCATTAATCTTATTACATTTTGCCCATCTCTGGGTTTCCTATAGTAATATGGCATAAGTGTTGTGTCATATATGAGTTTAAGACCAAAGCTGTGAGTTCTAAACATTGCAAGAGCAATTCTCTATGTCGTCAATTTACATCATGTTAATTCAAAGTAGTGTTTCGGTCCTTATTCTTTATTGTATACAGTGAAAAGAAAATAAAAGTTTACAAGTAAGAAGTATACAATAAGGTG
Organism: Phalera bucephala; assembly: GCA_905147815.2. Taxonomy (NCBI): domain Eukaryota; kingdom Metazoa; phylum Arthropoda; class Insecta; order Lepidoptera; family Notodontidae; genus Phalera; species Phalera bucephala. The sequence goes on along the minus strand of LR990613.1, from coordinate 22,289,143 downwards.
AGCTTAACTCAAATATGAGTTATCTTCCAGCAAAACTTTGAGTGTTGAAAGATCAGGAGATGAATAAGAGGGCAGTTATACCCTTACATTCAATCTATATACACAAAAAATATTAACACTGACAAAAATATTTGTTCCACGCTAAGGCCATATATTCACATAATTCTAGTAAGAATACATAGTGTAAAAACAGATATATAATGTTTAATGGAACTAACTTAACAACATTCACAGTCAGTTTTCAGTAGAATTATTAAGTACTCCATATATTATGTTTACCATACACCACTGTCACACCTACATTCCCCAAGCAGGAGTTGCAGAGGTGTACCGGTATAGACCCACTTTTCTCTGACAATGTTAGGTCCAATATAACAGAGGGCAACCCTTTTGTCATTAACCGGAGCACAATGCCAAACTATGGGCTGATCCCTTTTTTTATCTATTGAAAATGACTAAATTCAACTAGATAGGATTTGAACACAGGAATTTGTGTTGGCTAAATGCATTATTCTCATAGACCTAGACCAATAGACTAAGATAGATAATAGACAAGACCAATGAGGCACAAACAGCAAATAAATTTTGTATAAATTAGGATGCTAATTTGTAATGTAAGAATCTGTTGGAACTCTGTACTCTCTGCCTACCCCGCAAGGGCTCTGGCATGTTGATATAGATAGAATAAATAAAACACCATCATGCCTATAATCCCCAAGCATTGGTGGCAGAGATGCAGTGTACACCCACTTATCGCCTACGATATCAGGTCTCATGTAAAAGGAGTGAGCATATTACCATATACCAGGCACAGTTCCAGAATCTGGACTGACACTAGGAATTTTTCACTAGAAAACATATATTTGTCTGACCTAGGATTTCCCAGGTGCTCTTGATCTCAAAGCATATTGTTCACGACTAGACCAACGAGTCAGTCTATAGATAGGATGTAAATATCATTTTTAAATGACAAATATTACCTCAAGCTGGCTTGCTGAACATCTTCTAAGCATTCTTGTAATTGTTTCAAGCCTACACTGACTCCATCTAATTTGCCCTGAACTGCTGACTTCAATTGGGCTTCAATGGAGGCCTTTTTATGGGTAATCCTTTTCTTGTAATGCTCTACCTACAAATTTAAATAAGTTAACATGAATCATTAGGAAAAAATAAATCCACAGACACAGGGGTGGCAGAGGTGTACTTTTCGCTGACGGTGTTAGGTCCCATGTAATAGGGGGCGAGCCTACTGCAATATACCGGGTACAATTCCAGACTGATACTGGGATTTTTTTGATAAAATAACTACATTTGTCTGAACTAGAATTTGAACCAAGAATCTTATTTCAAAGATTTGTGTAATTTGCAAGTGTACTAACTTTTTCTAACTGTCCTGGCCTTTGCATCATATTCATCACCATTTTTTCAGCTGCAGCTTTCGCCTCTTCTTCGATTTCATCCATTGTACTCATTGCTATATCTCAACTATAATATAAGTACGGAAATAAAGCCTCAAAATCGATATGTCTCACAATCTAACAAACGAGCAAGTATGAAAAGTGCTTAAAAGAGAAACCTGGTATATAGAAGTTCTGTGGGAGTAAGAGTATTTTTGTTCTGTGGAGACGAACCCCCAAGGACTATTAGGAATATTAGGATAAGTATGATTATAATCTTTGATATTAGGTATGTATACCTAAAAACTGATATATGAATCACAAAATAATAACAAAACTTATTATAATTTCTATAGTGCATAAGTGCGACAAGGACCTTTTGGCACTTGTCTGACAATTCTGATATTGACTTTGACAGGGGGGCGTTAGGGTTATCATTTAGTAAAAGTTTTCTACTTTCAGGTCATTTCAGGGTGTAGAGATAGAGATATGGTAAAGCTTGTGTAGAGTATAGTCTGTCTAACGAAAGTAGCGATTATTACTTAAAACAATCGAATCATTCGATTGTTCCGTTCATTTGAATGCAATTGAAAGACAATCACAATTATTTGATTGTTAGTCCATTATTATCCAGTGCTTAAACCGCGCGCGAGTAGCATAGTAACAAGCAAGCAATCGACAGACGAATTGATTGCACCATCAATTGTTTTGGTTCAATAGATTTGAAGCGGGACATGTCTTTTTTAATTTTCCATATAATAATTTATGTATACAAGCTGTAACATAATTAACGGAAGACCTGAAAGTTGTTTGTTCTTAATCGGTTAATGAATTCAACAATTTTAAATAAATGATTCCAAGAATTTTAAATAAATATTCATTTTTTTTTTATTTGTAAAAAATTCTGTTATTCCTTCAGTACACTATAAAAAAATAATTTTATCCTTGATTCAAAGCAAAACGGAGATATCAAATTTAAAACAATTTCTCAATACGCTGAATGTGTGCGTTATACAAGTTTCATTGTTAATTGAGGTATAAAAGTAGGTACTTAAAAAAGGGTAAAAAACTTTAAATTTTGGTTTACAGATGGAATTTGCGAAGCAATTATCTAATCGGGGTGTCTGAGGTATTGCGTTATTTATGATACACCTTGTATTAGTAATTAGTAAAAAAGTATAATTCATAAAAATAGTTTGGAATTTGTGGTATTCTATCATCATGCCAGATCTGCTGCGGGGTAGGTATAGTAATAATAAATACGTTAGATTTATTGTAATTTATCTATAATTCAATCGATATTTCCAACTTACTTTGCCTTTACCAACAGTTATTACTGATTAACTAAAAGTCATTGCTAACAATCAGAACATTCTTCCTGTATGGAATGTGACCTGACGACTGCGCATTTGCGATGCGCCGTTGATTTTTATTTGTTAGTCGATTGCTATTCGAATATAATTTTGTGATGACGATTGAATCGTCAATTGAATGTTTGTATAGATATTCTATCTCACGATGAAGGTTTAATCTTGGTTGTGTTTAGGCGTTCACATGCACATTGGTCATTGAGTTAGTGTGCGTAACCTCGGGAGCTCTCAGTCAGGATCGCGACGCGGTCCGAGTCACTAATGTTTTATGTATGCGCAAAATGTCAGCACAAAGTACCGTCAGCAAGGCAACTAAACGTAGAAAAGTCGTCCGCAGTGAGGTAACATCATATATAGGGTAAAATATACAATGATCGGGCCTTTAAGCGCATTTTGGTCTTTAAACCTTTATAAAAAGTTAATGAGTATAATTGCCACTACTAAATTGACCACTACTAAATCGACTTCAATAAAAATGTCAAGTAATTACAATATTTTTCGTCGCATTTTTAATTTTTAATTTTTTTGGTGCCATGTGAAAGATTAAAAAAAAATTACGTCTCACAATTAAAGTTTAGACTAAAGCCTAAACTTTAATTGTGAGACGTAATTTTTTTTTGCTCTAAAGAGCATCCGAAAAATTTATTTTAAATTGTTTATGACTAAAATATTTCTTAATACTGATGTTTAAAGTTTAGAGGGCCCATCACTGGAGGGGGGCCAACAATAGTCTACGTTACCCTATATATATTTTGTACTTAATTTGGTTAAGTTAGTTGAAATTCACTAATTCCGACTGGTTTTATTTTAGGGTCGAAGCATGATAGCTTTACCATTTCCTGAAAGAGGAGTACGACTTTACAAAATCAGTTATGGAGCCTAACGGTGATTTGTCTCATTTACGAAATATTACTCAGCGTCCAGCTGAGGCGACAGGCGTTTATCTTTCAACTGTCCAACGGATCTTAAAAGAAGAGAAGGAACTGCCATGTACTTCCTCAAAGTTTACTTCTCCTATGAAGAAAAGAATGAAACGAGATAATAAGATAGATATAGACAATTTCACAGCTGATGTTGTCCGGAGTACGATACAAAATTTTCATGTCGTCCATAAAGAAATTCCAACGTTTACAAAATTAAGAACAGTTTCAAATGAAAAATTTGGTTTCGAAGGTTGTCTCGAAACGCTTCGTCAGTTATTACTGAAATTAGGATACAAGTGGCGTAAAACAGAAAATAACCGCAAAGTTTTGACTGAACGTCATGACATATAGATGTGGCGTCTAAAATATTTAAAGAAAATGTCGGAATATCGCTCTCAAGGACGACCAATTGTCTACACCGATGAAAGTTATGTCCTTTCCACACACGTGTGAAACAATACCTGGGCACAAAAAAAGAAAGCACGCGATTTTTAAAAAAGATAAGCACGGGTTCTCGATTTATATTGGTGCATGCGATTTATATGGCTATTGAAATTAAAAAAACATCCTAATTTCAATAGAGAAGATGGCTGGGTGCTTCCATCGACTTGGGATCCAGTAATTAATATAATCAAATCTAAAACCAAGCATAACACTGCAAGACCTCAAGACACCGTGAGCTCATTCTGCGTAGATCGGACCAACAAAAACAAAAATAATTAAGAAGTTTGAGGGTAGCCCGGAACAACTATGCCTTTTGGACGTCTAACACCTCAGTCCTTCCGTGGTCCTTCCCGTGACCATGGGTGCTGCAAAGCACTCGAAACGTCGGGAACTTAAAAATCAAAATAAACCGCGATAAAATCCGGAAAAAATAGTTTTATTTCGTGTGTAATATTCGCGTAAATCTAAGAACTCAGGAATACTTGAAATATGTTGACCTGGATTTTGAGTTTGTGATTGATCTGCAAAATGATTCCGATGACAGCGAATCAGAATCCGAATATTATGTATCTGACAGTGATTAAATATACATAGCTAATTATAACAACTTTGTTTCTGGTTTTGTTCCTTTTTCTAAATAAAAATGTATGCCCATCTAAGTGTTTCTAGTAACTTATTATATTTAATTCCCTTTACATAAAAAAATATCATTTTAAGAGCTAAATAATCATTATTTATTGAAAAGCATAAAAAAAAAATTAAAACTTAATTTAAAATGCGTTTAAGATTTCTATGCTAACGCTCCTTCAGTTTACACACACAAACGCGCCTGTCTGTACATGCCACTACTACAACTAGGGCCAAACCTTCATCGTGAAATAGAATATCTATAACTACAATTGTCGATCATTCGCTAGTTTTTTCGTAACAATCGCCTATCTCTAAACGAAAGCTGAGTGCAAACGGACGGCAAATTTAAATAAATTGGGTCGTGCAACCCCGCATTAAATGGGAATAAATGGATTTGATACTTGAGTACTTTAGCATTAGCTGTAGACTAATTAATCTTTTTAAATCTTTTAATCTAGTATGCTTGTTTAATGAACCGACTAGAATCGCTGCTACATCTGCTACCTGTTTAGATAATGTGTTTTGCGACTGTAAAGTGTTTGATAAATTAATTATAAACGCTTTTCCCTCAGATCATAGTAGTCTGTTGGTGTCAGTACCCAGCCACCTTATACCTAAGTTATGTAAAGTTACTTGTAGGCCGATATCAGATCGACGTTTAAACTGTTTTAGGGATAAAGTTTACAATCGCATATCTAATATGGATTGGTTACATAATGATCCCAATTACCTATATCAAAACCTTTTTGATACCATGAAATCAGAATTCGATAATATATTTAAAATAAAAACATTTTCAACGGCCAAAAAAGCAAAGTTTAGTGATTGGGCTACTGTAGGAATTCATAAAAGTAGAGCTAAGATGTATGAACTGTATGATACGAAAACATATACTCAAAACCCAGCTTTCTTGGAATATGTTAAAAACTACTTGAAGACTTTTAGGAAGGTGTGTACTGCAGCAAAGTCTTTATATTATAGCAATATGATCAAAAGGTCATCAAATAAGATCAAAACCACATGGGGTATAATTAACAGTGTATCATATTGAACTTGTAATTAATGATAACATCTTAACAGATGATTTCGATATTGCGCAGACTTTTAATAAATTTTTTAGTGAAATTACAGTTCATACCACTGGCTCCTTGAACTCCTATTCCCGAAAAGCTGAACTAATATTAAAAATCAGTGTAAAAGAATGCAATGTCTTGTTTGAATTCAAATATGTGACCCCGACAGACATAATCTTAACCTTTAAGTCGTTAAACATTAAAAACACTGTCGACTTCTGGGGTATATCATTAAAAATACTATATAGCATAGTAATGGCTATAGCACCTGCGCTGGCGACGATATTTAATAGATGTGTAGAGAAGGGTAGGTTCCCCGACTTAAAGAAACTTAGTAAAGTTGTACCGATTTTTAAATCAGGGATAAAAAGCGACCCTTCCAATTTTAGACCGATTTCCATCTTGCCGGCCTTGAGTAAAATTTATGAAAAGATCCTACTCAATAAATTGCTTAACCACTTTAATGAGAATAATCTGTTACACGGTGATCAATATGGTTTTACTAAGGGACGTTTAACCACAGACGCGGGAGTAGGTCTGCTTCAGCAAATTTACGGTGCCTGGGAGGCATCGCAGAATGCAATTGGTGTATTCTGTGATCTCTCTAAGGCAACGACTGTGTTGAGCATGCAACCCTTATTATAAAGCTAAGGCATTACGGTATTAAAAACACTGCCCTTAATTTATTAGCTTCATACTTAGGTGAAAGATCTCAATGTGTTGAGATTAACGGGGTCAAGTCTCAGGAAGTTAATATTTCAATTGGTGTTCCACAGGGCTCCATCTTAGGACCCTTTCTTTTTTTAGTATATATTAATGACCTGCCGAACTTTGTCCGTGATGTCTGTGACATTGTACTATTCGCAGATGATACCTTCTTGATCTTCAAAATTGACAGAGCTAAGCTTAATTTTGACGATGTGAATGGTGCTCTTACGGTGCACGGATATCAAATTGGTTCGAAATAAACATCTATTGCTTAATTCACTCAAGACAAAGTGTATTAAATTTACTATGCCCAATGTTTTTTTTGTTTTTTTTTTTTAAAACGTAGCCCCACACTAGGATTTATTCCTGTGTCGTGGGTGCGTTTACAAACATGAAAATTCACAAAGAAATACCCAGACCGGAACAAATAATTGTGGATCACACAAAGATTTGTCCCGTGCGGGAATCGAACCCGCGACTATTCGACACAGTGGGTGGAGCAGCTCAAGCTCTTAACCACTGCGCTAAGTCGTCCGTCCGTAAATGTAAAAGATAATGATACTAATATTCTTATTAATGGCACAAAGCTGGACCTCGTGAACTCCACTGTCTTTCTAGGCATTACCCTAGACTCCAAACTCCAATGGGGGGCCCATATCACATCACTTGCGGGTAAACTTAGCTCCGCTGCTTATGCAGTGTGGAAAGTACGGCAACTTACGGATGTGGATACAGCACGTCTAGTTTATTTTAATTACTTCCATAGCATTATGTCTTACGGTATCCTACTGTGGGGTAACGCTGCTGACGTGGAAAATGTATTCATACTGCAAAAAAGAGCTATCCGTGCCATTTATAATCTTGGACCTAGGGCTTCCCTCAGAGAACTTTTTAAAGAGATCAACATTCTCACGGTCGCTTCACAGTATATATACGACAACATAGTGTACATACGTAGGAATATCCATTTATTTGATAAAATGAGCGACGTTCATAAATTAAACACTAGAAGTAAACATAAACTGGTATTACCAATTGTTAGGCTTAAAAAAGTATTTACTTCCTTCGTAGGAGTCGGTATTCGCTGCTTCAATAAGATACCAAAGCCCATGTTGGAGTTGCCACTTGACAGATTTAAAAGGTATATTAAATCTTCACTAATGAGTAAAGGATATTATACACTAATTGATTTTTTAAATGATAAAAATGCCTTTACACAAATTAACTAAAATTTAGAAGAATATAGTGTTAAGTGTAGCGTGTCCTGCCTAGCGAGCGTTCATTGATTTTAAATATTATTCTCGAACGATGTCGACAGGGTCGTGGATTGGTCATGCTCACTAAAATGTCTTTGCTAGTGGCGGCTCTGTGGAGCGGGTCATTCTTTTCCCTCTAAAATGGTTGAGGAGAGTGATTGCTGCTTCTCAGGTCATTCTCGTGAACGGGTGCTGCTGGTGGGGACTGGTCCGTCCCCTGTCCTTTGTCTGACTGAACGTGTACCAAAATGCTGTTGAATTTTGTCTCGTTCGGCATCACACTGGAGCTATGACCAGTTGTTTTGTACGCACTCTTTACATATTTTATAGTAACACTTTCTCTTACTATTATTATTATGCCTTTTATTAAATACCTCTACAACATCTCTATTTTGTAAATGAGAGGACTACGTAGACACTGACCAATACCATGAATCTAAGTACACTTATGATTAATCTATACTTAAGCACATCTATTTAGCTCGTTCTCCATTGTTCTCCCATACTCCATAAATGCAATGTATACAAAAAGTATTGAAAACCTCATTTTTAAAAAAGAGTAACCGTGGAGTTTCTTGCCCTTCTTCTCCACAGAAATGACTTTCCGAGCGGGTGGTAGAGTCTTAAGTAATTAATAATTTTCTCTTTTTGACTATTCATAAGTGCCTTTTGGTCTACGTGAATAAAAAACTTTTGATTTTGATTTGTGATTTTAGTAAAAAAAATGTAAATAAGTTTCATGATTTCAACCCCTTGACTCGTTAATGTACATATCGGAACACAAAATATACACACAGGAGAGTGTAGAAACGAGGGAGGAAAACGAGTAGGGAGGGAGTTAGATAAAAATTATGACATTGTAATTTGTTATGTTCTTTCGTGTCAACGGTTTATAAGTTCTTTGTTTCTTGCTATGAGAGCCTGATGCTTATTGGCTTTCTGATATTGAATCAATTTCTTGGAACTCTTCCATTATTTTAATTAAAATAGGATTCTCTGAAGACTCAATGCCTCATCTATATATTCCACCAATGCAATGCCACGGAATTTAAAAAGATTTTAAATTCAGAAGGGTTAAATTTAAATCGTGTGGAATTTTATGGAAAAATATTATAACAATAAATAAATCTTGCAAGAATCAAAACCAGTTCGTCTATGTGTAAGGTTCACTAGATCCTGGAACAATATGAAATTAATGTCAGTGTTGCCCGTTTAAGAAAACGTTAAGAAATCACTCTCAGCTTTCATTAGACAGACTTTAACTCTAGAGAGAGCACTAGCTTATAATCAAGCTACACAATGTGTACCAAATAGAATCACAGAACTAAATAAAAAAAATATCTTTTAAAACTCTACTAATAGAAAAAGATCTTGGGTAAATTTCAAAAAAAAAAGTTTAAAAAAAATTATTGTAGCACTCACTCATGCTACACCCGTTATCTTAATCTGGTAACATTTTGTTTATTTTGACGTAAGGTACTAGAACCTGTCATTTTTTCCGTCTGGTTTTGATTTGTTGACACGAGTATACTTAGATTTGTAAGAAAATATTATTTATGTATACTATTAAATATAACGAATATTTCTACAATGTGGGAGTTAATAATTTTGTCAATCTTATCTGCAATTGCTTACTATGTTACTGACGAACTGATACCCAACCTAAAAACTTTGTTTATAAATGCCGGTTTATATGGAATTGATCTATGTAAGACTAGTAAGAATAAAATGTAAGAATATTGTGTATTATCAATTTACCTATGTACCACCTATTTTATATACCACTTTACGTAATTGTTTATCTTTTCAGTCCAGAAGCGCTAGGTGTTGTCTCAGGGTGCGTGTTCCTGATAACAAGTTTTTTATTTATACCTATAGTCTTTGGCAATGGATTGATGGACACGCAACAATTTCAACACAATGAAGTAAGATATCTATAAAGTTTATTTCCATAGATTAAGCAAACATGTTTTAATTAAAATGTTATAATATTTTATAAGCACAAATACTTCACATGATAATTCCATTTATGCTGTACTTATGGGGCATCCCTTAATTACGTGAGCTGTTGTTCTTTTAATATGGACCCCTCCCTCTCCCTTGGTGAGATTTGGTGGGACTGCTGTGTCCTCCATACATGACATATATGCTTTAGTTGTTAAAAGACTCAATTCTCGAATAAAATGTTTTTAATAGCTATGACATTTTTTAGCATACTAAATGAGATACTTTAAGAAAAGTAAAAGCATTTTTTTTTTATTACTATGCATAGAATAATTAATGATTTTCTAAAGTTTTTGTATTATGCCTCAAGTTTAAAAGAGATTTGATGAGATTTTACTAGACCCCTCCACCTCTTTTTGAGCTCACATAATCATGTAATTGGATACCCCTTTATTTAGTTGTTCTATTGTGAGAGCAGGGAAATGGAAAATGATAATTGTGCTTCTTCATGCAGTGTAATTTAGTTGTTATATTGCCATAAAATATGTTTTTAAAGCTTATGAATAATGCAGACTATAGTAATGTTTGTACAACTGATCATTATTATCTTGTGTCATGTGACCTTCTGCAGTAATAATTTAATATCAACTTGTAATTTTTACAACTACTTTAAGATACATTACAGTGATGATTGTGATTAAATACAAAGTAAATATATTTGTCATAATATTAATATTTAACCTGTTGGAACTCTGTACTCTCTGCCTACCCTGCAAGGGAACTGGCATGGTGATATAGATAGATAGATTAATAATGTACTAGCTTTTGCCTGCATTGCATTTAACAAAACACTGAGCATTTAATATTTCAGTAAATCTGAAAATCAAAACTATTATATTGGACACATCTTATATAACGGGAATAAAATAGAATGTTTGCTTGATTTAACTATTATTATAATTATACATAAATAACAGGGTGTCTGTTTTGTAAATTTAAATATATACTCTTGACTTTTAATGTCAACTTCCACACAAACATTGTTTAATAATGTTGAAGTTAACATAAAAATATATTATTGAAGTTGAAAGTTAATATCAAAACACTCATATTTAATTAATTCTTAGTGGGACCATTCTAGGTAATACCATTTCATAAAGGCTTTACCAAATATAGCCTGTTTACATCTATCTTGCTTGATGACAAAATATTGAGTCATTTTGATATATGATTAAGTATGAAAAACCCACCCAAGTCAATGTACTAAGACTGTTTCTAAAAGCAATGGTAAATAATTTGATATTATTCCTGTTTCTTTTATGACATTACTATGAAAAACCTTGATGCTAACATAAGCTAAAAAAAATGTAAAAAAAAAATTGAAAATAATTGTACTTGTATCCTACCAAATTTATAAAAATGTATAAAAAACTTGTTTATCATCATAGCTTCAAAAATCTCTAAATACCTAGATATTGCAGTGATTTGGATCCAGTCCTATCCAAAATTAATAAAGCATCTGGATTTTTATTTTTAAAGTCACAATTCCAGCCAGCCTGTATATAGATAACTGTTGTTACCCGCTGTTACATGCATCTGTGCACACATTTAGTAGTCATAATATCTTGAAAAATTAAAACCTATGTGTTATTTTGATATGTATGCTATATAGTAATATAGCTTCAGTAGTAAAGCGTGTATGAGACGAACTATGAGAGTCGAGGAAGCCAGAGAGGTATGTAAGGAAAGAACCTGTTGGAACTCTGTACTCTCTGCCTACCCCGCAAGGGATCTGGCGTGAGGTTATAGATAGATAGTAAAGTTTCATAAAAATCCTTTTGAGTAGATTTTGCATGAAAAAGTAACAAATATGTCTACATCAACCTCATAAACTTTTACGTTTATAATCCACATTAGGTAGTTTAAATATAAATAATACAAAATCTTTTTGCCCTACAAATCCATAAATATAACATATCCCATTATAATCCTTTAACAAGAATGGCTTGGCAGTATAATGAATAAGTTAAATTGAATGTAGACTTTGACGTATTTATTCCGAATATTTTCGCCGCAAGATAGCGTAGAGAGTAGACGTGTCGAAGATTTTTAGCTTAAATAAATAATCTAACAGCAAGTTAAATTGAGTCTAAAGTTAACGATCACATACATTATTTTAATTTGTACCAACGCGTGTGTACTAACATCATTGTGCATATGCACTAACTTAACGCCCAGCACAAGCGCATGCAAGAAGTGCCCCTTCACCTTCAGACTCGCGGTGTGAAGGAGACGGGCTCCTATAATTCATCCTGCTCTGTGCGGACCGTACACAGTGATAAGGTAAGAACTACCAGCTGTCGAGTGACGTCATAAATATTGAGGAAGGCTCACATAGCAGCAAAACGAACAACCCTGATAATTAATATATATATATATATATATATACATAAAAAAAAAAGAAAAAAAAAATAAAAAAAATAACGCACAATGAGTCTGTTGCGGTCTCCAACTGAATCAAAAACGTGTGGGGGTTCCCAACCTGATCTCTCAAAACTACGGATGGAAGAGTTCGAGCTACCTCAAGTGACCCTAAGAAAGAGAAAGCAACCGGAGTCGGATTGCGAAGCCCTAAAAAATGAATTTGAAAATTTTCGCAAATAATGAACTACTACATTGAATGGTTTTGTGGAAAAACAAACAGCAATCATGGTTAAAATATCAGAAGATGTATCAGGAATAAGAGACGAAATAACAAAGCTGCAGATGACGACGAATAGTCTTCTCTCCGAACAAATAAAAATAAAATCAAATATTGCCGACCTGAAACTTACCAACACTACAATAAACACAAGGATCGATATTTTAGAAACCGATATGCAAAATCTTAAGACAACTACTGCAGATAAGAAAGCACCCCCAAGTCAAACCTACGAAGATATCGTTTCTGAGCTCCATGAAAGAGAAGAAAGAAGCAAAAACATTGTTATAGTTGGTATATCAGAGCCCACTGGAGATAACAAGGAAGGACGAACTGCATCCGACAAGACAGAAGTAAACAAAGTTATCAAAGCACTTCTTCCCGAATGCCCAGAACCTGTTAAGATCCATCGCATAGGGCAGTACAAACCAGGTAAAAATCGCCCAATTAAGGTCTACCTAACATCGCAAGAAACAGCGATAAAAATTCTTCGTAATAAAACAACTACTAAAGGAACTGTGAAGGTATACCATGATCAAACTCCGTACCAACAACAATATATGAAAAAACTAGTAGAAGTAACTCTTCTACGCAACGCATTCAAAATGGTGAGAAAGATCTTATAATTAAATACATTAACAACACTCCTAAAATCCTAAAACAGCGACCAAAAAACTAAACACAATCGCCCAACGTAACGAAAATACAGATACAGAGCATGATAAAATAACATATGAAATAACAAACAACTACGATAACTTGGGCAAAATTCAGACATCACTAAGATTTTTATATGCTAATATTCGAAGCCTAATGAAACCTGGGAAAATAGATGAACTGAAATGTATATTGAAAACTGTGAAGAATATCCATGTAGTTGTACTAGTCGAAACTTGGATTAAATCTGAAACCGAAGCAAAATCCCTACAATTACCAAATTATGACCACTACTATAACTATAGAATGCATAGCAGAGGAGGTGGAGCATCAATATTCGTTCATAAAAACTTAAAACATGAATTTATAAGCAGTAAGTGTGAGAACGACAACCACTTTCTATGGGTACACTTAAAAAAGTTTTCATTGGATATAGGTGCTATCTATAAGCCAGAAAGGACAAACACAACTAAATTTCTTGAGACTTTTTCAGAAGAACTCCAAGAACGAAAAAGAACAATCCTATTTGGTGATTTTAACTACAACCTGCTGGGCAAAGACACAAATACAACTGCGTACAAACAAACAGTGTTAGAAAATGGACATCATATACTAAATAAAATAAATACCAAATACTGTACACGAGAGACATCTACAACAAAAACAATACTGGATCATGTTTTGACTAGCCTAAAAGAAAATAGTTTTCACCTTGCCATAATTGAGTCTGCCATGTCTGACCATAAACAAATCTTTTTGGAAGTGAAACAATACAAACCTAACCCTGTTAGAAAGATTCAATACGAAGCATTAAATTATATTACCTTTTATAAAACTTTAGAAGACCTGGACTTGACGTATATTGAAGAAGATTACACTAAATTACATGAAAGAATACAGTTGGCTATTAATAAGAATAAAATAAAGAAATCCAAAATTTTAAATCCCCCCAAGGCAGACTGGATTAGAAAGGATATTATTGACAGAATAAATAGAAGAAATGAATTATGGAAAGAGTACACACAATACCCTTATGATACAGAGGCAGAAGAGAAATTTAAGAAAGAGAGAAAATATGTTTTTGAGTTGATACAAGGTACCAAAAGAAACTATTATTACAAATCCTTTAAAGAATGTGAAGGTAAGCCTTTGAAAATGTGGAAATTAATAAATAATTTATCTAATAATAACGTTAAAGAAACTTATGCTCCTTCAAAATTGGATACTCCTACGGGGGTTATTTCAAATACGAAAGAAATATGTGAGACTTTTAATGATTACTTTTCCAATATTGGCATAATACTGGCAAGCCAAATACCCGCTATATATCATCACAATTATACCAATACCCAACATACTTACAATCGTACCCACACACACAGACTCACGCACATAACACCTACTACGGTAGCCGAAGTAGTAAAAATAATAGATGGCCTTAGGACAAACACAACTACAGGGATAGACTGCATCAGTGCAAAGGTTATGAAGTCATGCAAGAACCAAATTGTACCTACTTTAACAAAATGCATCAATAAATGCCTCAATGAATTTATTTTCCCGGACTTGCTTAAGATCGCAAAAGTAACCCCAATTTACAAATCTGGATCCAAGGCAGATCCGGGTAATTATAGGCCTATTTCGGTTCTCCCCGTAACTTCAAAGATATTTGAAAAGATCCTTCATAATAGACTGTCACAGTACCTCAATTCCTTTGACTTCTTATTTGACCGTCAATATGGTTTTAGGCAAAAGTCCAATACTCTGTCAGCTGCAATAGACCTAATAACGAAAATTAAAACCAATATAGACCAAAAACAAATAGCTCTCGGCGTGTTCATTGACTTAAAAAAGGCGTTTGATACTGTTAGCCACAATCTGCTTCTCTATAAACTAGCATCAACTGATATCACTGAAAATGCATATAAAATTTACGAATCTTATCTGAATAACCGATATCAGGTAGTCAAGATAGGGGATTACGTTAGCGCACCTAAATTAATAAAATGCGGCGTCCCCCAAGGATCCATCATGGGACCATTATTGTTTCTGGTCTACATAAATAGCATACACGAAATAGGACTTAAAGGGCATATTTCCTTATATGCAGACGATACCTGCATTTTTTATTTTGGTCACACCGTAGAAACTATAATACAGGATGCTCAGGATGATCTTAACGTTCTAGAAAAATGGTTTTTGAAAAACCTACTAACTGTGAATGCATCAAAAACAAACTACATAATTTTCTCCGCTAAAAATAAAAAAATACATGATCACAACCCCTTAACTATTCACGGAACTGTACTAACCAAAGTAAACAAGGAAAAATACCTTGGGCTCACGCTAGATAGCCTACTACAATGGAAACCACACATTGAAAACATACGATCCAAAATAAGCAGTCTTACGGGTGCCCTTCGAAATATAATAAGATGTCTTCCACTGAAGGTACGCTATACTATCTACAACTCTTTAATAAAACCTTACATTGAGTACTTGATATAGGTATGGGGATCAGCTGCAAAAACACACCTTGACACCTTGCAAAGAACTCAAAATAATTTAATAAAAGTCCTCTTCTATTACAACTACTTAACACCAACTTACAAAATTTATAATGAGACAAAATTATTTAATATAACACAAACCTATCAATATAATATATCCATTTTAATAAGAAAAATCTTAAATAAAAATATACACACACAAATAAAATTAACAAAAAATGTACACACACGCAACCCAAGACGGGCACATAACATTCAACTATATAAACCCAGAACCAATTATGGAAAAAAGTGTATCTTGTACCAAGGAGCACAGATTTACAACTCATTACCTATACACATAAAAGATGCCAAATCAATAGCAATCTACAAAAAACTATTAAAACAACACAGTCTCAAAAGCACTACAAAATAAATAACTTAATAATATCATAAAATGAACCTAGCGTGATGTAAACCATCCCTTGTATCCGCTCGACAAAATAACTACATAACCCGTAATTACCGAAGACAAGATAAGATTATTGTGAACTACCTGCATTGCTGGGAATATTTTCAAGAATACCGTCTACTACACGCATCTATAAACTTATATTTTAGTGTTATAATTTATTTCTCTTCGTAAGTGATTTGTAATCTTTGAGAAATAAAGAAATTTAAACCGTAAATATGAACCAATTTGTTAAAAATATAAAAGATATCCTCCAAAACATCTTGGGCGTGGATGCTCCAGATGCCCATGGTGGTGTTTGAATCATCCAAACCCAATTACCCAATAACGCAATTACCTTTTATGTAATTTCTTAGTCAATATTGTTTATTTTTAAATGTTTTCCCTTATTATATTAGATTATTATTCATCTCAAAAAAAAAACTTACATTCCCTTGATTGAAGTATGATTGATTAAGTTGTATACACATTTGTTTACGTTACAATCTCAAACAAAACTATTATTTTCATTGTATTTTTTCTGTAATTGGTTCCAATGTGTTTTGTGTATCTAAAAAAAATATAAAAAAATTGGCGTATTGTAAGGAGATAGTTGTTATAAGAGAGATAGTTCTTATAAGATTTTTTAATAGTACCCATTTGATTGTATTGTTTGTTATAGTTTGCGGAATTGCTGGCAGCTTTGTTATCCATATGTTGTATGCTACTGTTAGGATTTGCGGATGATGTGTTGGACTTGAGATGGAGATATAAACTATTGCTCCCAACCATAGCCTCATTACCATTGCTTGTGGTGTACTATGTTAATTTCAACTCCACTACATTTGTGGTTCCAATACCATTAAGACAGTGGTTGGGTGTATCAATAAATATTGGTAAGTCCAGATAAATGATTCACAATTTCATACAAGTCCACAGTAATTTATGAGTGTACTAAATATTTTGACATGTCATAGGAACATTTAGTAGTCAGGTTCTAAATAATTTCGACGGAAGGTTTGGTCCAGTAGTTAAGAGGTTGAGTTGCTCTGCCCACTGCATTGAGTAGTTGCGGGTTTGATTCCTGCATGGAACAAATCTTTGTGTAAGCCACATATGTTTTTTTCGGTCTGGGTGTTTGTGTATGTGAATTTCGTGTTTGTAAACGCACCTACGACACAAATTAGTCCAAGTGTGGGGCTACGTTTTTTTTAAATATGCAAGATCTCATTAAAAACTTTCAAGTGACACCTTTTACCTTTTCATCTGGAATATTTTATAGTTTTATTGATCTAGGGGCGCGTAGTGATAGTGGCAATCGTGAAGTCCTAAGTTCGAATACTACATCAAAGAAAGTGTACATTTTCAATCGAAAAAATCACGGTCACAGTCCATATTCTAAAATTGTGCCCGTAGTAGGCTCGCCCCCTGTTATTGGGACCTACCATCGTCGGCCATATGGGGGTATATGCAGTACACTTCTGCCGCTCAAGCAGTTGAGGAATATAGGCTTAATGATGTTTATTTTTATCTTTACAGGGTTCCTGTACTACATTTATATGGGCATGTTAGCAGTATTCTGCACAAATGCTATCAATATTTTGGCTGGTATTAATGGACTTGAAGTTGGCCAGTCCGTTATCATAGGCCTGTCAATTGTTATTTTCAACTTGATTGAATTAAGAGGAGACCAATATAAGGCCCATACATTTTCATTGCACATAATGATACCATATCTGGCGACTACATTAGCATTATTCAAGCACAATTGGTAAGCATATTGTATGAAACATAAGGAGTAATAGAATAAATGCATACACTTAGGTCAGGGCAGATTACGCTGAGAACTACTGAAGTATTTTCCCACTGATAATTAAATATCAACAATCTGTATGTACCTAATTTAAATAAAAATAGTAATTTTTATGCAGTCACATGCCACTGTATATTAATAAAAATATTTATTGTATGCTATTTACAACTACTTAATATATGAATTTGATAAGAAAGATATTTAATAGTAAGTGGAAAATGCTTGCAAAATCTACACTGCTAAAATTATCAAAGGTTTACCCATGGTTTACAATGTTTAATTGAATCTGTGAATTATAGTTATAATACAAACTACTTTTGTTTGTGTGTGAATGATCAACGTTGTTGGCCCCGAGGCCTTTACAACTTCACTGGACAAGAGGGCGAACATGCAACCTCTATGCTCCAGCTAAAAGGGTAAGGGGGCAACTAGCTGAAGGGCACCTCAGAAGGAGGAACCTCTGTACCGGCCGGCGGTGCACCTCTGCACCGGCCGGCGAATCTGATCCAGTGTGCGGTAATCTGGAGGGTCGGTAAAAATTTGCCACTTACTTAGATTATCATGATGTAATAAAGTAATACTGGAAATGAAATTGCCACTTTTAAGAAAAAAATAGTATTTGTGAGCGTATCTGTATTATTATACCTACTCTCTCGGCGCATAATGTCACGTTCGCAAAATGTCACCATGTCGCAAAACGTCACAATATTTTTTTACACTCCCATAATGTCGCATTAGCAAAATGTCACAATCGCACAATGTCACGTTCACATAACGACGCTATCGCAAAATGTCACGTTCGTAAAATTCTTAAAATGACTACTTTCTCTAAATATCCCAGTGAAGCTCTCCGATTAAAAGATCTTACAGGTGAATCTATGTATGTTACGTTTTTGAGTCTTCTTTCCTCCCGTGCCATTAAGACTTCGTCATAGTACCAGGACATCATAACGCACTAGGAGATCTTTGCTCTGAACGATATACTCAAATAAGATGGGCGGATAAACTTGAACATTTAGTTCAAAGTACTTACGTTTTTTTTTGTTTTCTAAAAACGTAGCCCCACACTAGTATTTATTCCTGTGTCGTGGGTGCGTTTACAAACATGAAAATTCACATACACAAATACCCAGACCGGAACAAATAATTGTGGATCACACAAAGATTTGTCCCGTGCGGTAATCGAATCCACGACTATTAGACACAGTGGCGGAGCGGCCTAAGCTCTTAACCACTGCGATAAATTGTCTGACAAACGTGGCGATCGACAGTAGAGTATGAATATTTTATATATATTTTTTTATATATCCTTTTAGTTTGCATGTCAATATACTGTCTCCAGCCACGTCAGCAGCTGAAAACCTATACGGCTATAATATCCGTGTACTTTGAATAAGGTTTTTATTTACCTAATTATTTTTTTCAAGTATATCTTCTAGAGCTGAGATCCTGCTAGTTTGTTGTGTGTGTGTGATGATGCCTTGGTACTTTGAAGATTTTTATTGGCCCAGAAATATATAATAATTCCCTCTGCATGGGTGGATCGCAAAGACGAAAGATGTATCCATGGATCCTCATTGTAAATTATAGTGAACGGAGAGCTTTGCTCGGCCCGACACAAACGACAACGACACACGAAATATACTTTTTCGTTCAGATAAAATAGTTATTTAGAGAATAGAAAGTGACATTTTGCGATTGTGTCGTTTTGCGAATGTGACTGTGCGAGTGTGACATTTTGCGAATGTGACATTGTGCGAGTGTGACATTTTGCGATCGTGACATTATACGCCGAGAGGATACTTACATACTTATAAAACTTATGTTTTCAATTATCCTATAATACTGTATTTGTTATTTACAGGTACCCTTCAAGAGTGTTCGTTGGTGATACATTTTGTTATGTATCTGGGATGACATTTGCAGTTGTAGGAATTCTTAGTCATTTCAGTAAAACTGTTTTATTGTTTTTCTTGCCACAAATAATTAATTTTGTTTATTCCGTACCACAATTGTTTCATATAATTCCATGTCCGAGACACCGTTTACCAAAGTACAGTGCTGAGACTGACCTTTTACAGGCCAGTAGAACAGTAATAGTGAAAAAGGAAGCTACTTTCTTGAACAAGTTAATACTTCAAGTCCTAACATTATTCCGTTTAATTGATAAGGCTGAAGATGAAAACAGTATAACAATGAATAATATGACGTTAATTAATTTGTTCTTAATCAAGTTAGGACCAATGTCTGAATTGCAATTAACCATAAGACTCTTGTCATTTCAAATTATTTGTAGTGGTATAGCTTTCATAATACGTTATCCACTCGCATCATATTTTTATGACACTTAGTGAAGGAATTATAAGGCAAGAGATATTATGTATGAAGCTATTTGTTTGTATAAAATACTTTGTGTATATTTTTAATGTGAATGCGTGTATATAATATGCAAGTCAGTATGTATATAAAATAAATAGATGTAAGTGTAAAATATATCTATAATAACATAGATAAATATTGGATCATTCATGCAAATAAATTGCGTTTGTAAAAAAGTTTATGCTGTGGTGTGTTATAAGATTATAATTATGAGGTAACAATCTTTAAGGAGATATGCCAAAGACAAAAAAGTTTTAAATAGGACTGGCGCACAAGAACGAAAAAAGTGCCTGTAGTCATTTCAATTCTGTAAATAATACAGAGTCAAGGAAACTTATAGCAGAAAAAAATTAAGTAACGTAATCATGAACTAATTAGTTGGTGCTTTGGGCGTTATCGGAATGCATGTTTTTAAAAGTGCGGATATTGTGTCGTAATTCGGATGCATAATCGGAGTCCCAATTCACTCTAGCGCCTACTATCGTTAGTATCGATACTATCAATGGAATTGATAGAATCCTAAATATTAATCGCGCCGATATTATTTGCTTATGTTTTAAATACTACTAATATACTGTAAAAACAAAAACTAGGTAATCAGTAGTTCATTACTACTGATAATATTACGATACTTCCACTATGAGGCAAACTCTTTTCATAGTTAATTTTTCTCTAACACTACTAAAAACGAATTTAAATAGTTGAATATGCAAGCACTGTATACATTATTGCAACAATTTCTTTGGTATATTCGCAGTAAATATTTTTGTATCTATTTATGTCATCGCGCCATCTATACTTTTGTATGAAACTAATTATTATGATTTGTTCATGCAATAAAAGACTAAATATTTTGGCAAGTATTTCAATGACCCACGAATAAATAAATTACAATGAAGAAATAAACTTAAATTTAACGTGAACAGAAATATTTTAATAAAAGTAGGCACGATAATCTTGTATGTTATAAAGCGTCACGTGTCATAAACTAACGTATTTAATATGTACCGATTAAAATTAGGGGAAAAACACTACGCAGAGATTTAAAACAGAGCGAATATTCCATTACAAAATGGACATAATAAGCAAAATGTGCTTGAACAAGGCGTAAATGGCTAGTCTTAGAGCTACTGAGCGTAGTGCTGCTATAAGAATTTATTTATTATGAGATAACTTAAAAAAGTTAAATCTATTGTTTGTTACATAAGCGTAGATAGTGTGAATTCCACTCCTTATATATATTATGCCCAATATACAGTGGTGGGGCAAGAGCTAAATTTGATGGGGGCAAATTATATTTCGCGAGGCTCTCTTCTGGCGCACGACGTCGAATTTCATGAAATGGTAAAAACATTGAAACCGATTAATTTTGATTAGATATATCGATGATGCCGTTTGGTTCCCGGCTTTAAATTGGACCAACCCATCTCATCCCATTGGGTGTTGTACAAGGCGACTAAAGGACAACTAGGGAATGGGCAGCAGCGTTCTCCTAGATACATCCACGACCATTGAACTTCGCTCGCCAACCTGTCTGCCAAGCGTGGCGAGTAAGGGAAATCCCCCCAATTATTATGGAAGAAATGTATAAAACCAGGCCCCTCGTCTCCGGCGGTCCCGTACGTCCTAGCCACGGTAGCAGCCATGGTCAAGACAGGACAAGGGGTGCTAAGAATCTCCGGCAGAGATTTGGCTACCACCAATAACGAATAATGGCCCTGGTGACATACAACGCACGCACGTTGAGGAACGATGAGAAGCTAGTTGAGCTGGAAGAAGAGATAAACAAGTTGCGGTGGAGTATTGTTGGTTTATCGGAGGTCCGAAGAGAGGACGAGGACACGAGAATCCTTAAATCCGGCAACTTGTTTTAACTACTAACTTGTATTTGTACTTGGGTTAATGCTAACTTACTATTTGGGTAGTTCCGTTGGTCACCTTGCTACTTCATCATCAGACCCTAAACATCATCTGGTTGTATAGTACTTCTCAATAAAAATCTAACAAGCCGAAACACGAGGTGGTTATGTTGTGTAGTTGACATGGCCACCTTTCGACCTCATCAAAAGACTGTTATGGAGCTGGGTCCATGGTATGTACTATATTATTGCATTGTCACTGTCACCGAACCTACATACGTATGCTAAATTTCAGCTCAGTCAGATACATGCTTTCTATTGTCAAACGCTATTGGATATTTTAATAAAATAAAATAAAATTAATAAATAAAATATCCGACGTGCTTGAAAATGGATAACAAGATTTGAACCAGAAAGACAGATAGACATACGAATACAAAAGCTTCTAAAAAGTGACCTATACCTCGTTAGTCTATTGGCGAATAATGCGCGTAGCGATCACGAGGTCCTGATTTCGAATCCCAGGTCACAACGAATGTAATTTTTCGATAGAAATATTTCCAGTGTCAACTGGCACTGTGCCCGATATAATGGCATTAGGCTTGCCCCCTATTGCATGAGACCTAACATCCGACCTTGGGAAATACAGGTGTGCCGATGTTTATTTTTATATATTTTACAATTTAAATGAACAACGTTGATATTCAATTATTTCCGGATAAAAAATGCACACACACACCGGGACGCCAACATTCCCCAAGCGGGAGTGGCTAAGTGGCTATTGCTGAGAATGTAAGGAGCCAATGTAATAGGAAATTTTCTATAGAAACACTACTACTACATTTTGCACGCCCTACAATTTGTACGAGATCCTCCGCGATCTCTAAACGCATTATACGGCACCTACTTGTTTAACGAGGAAGTCCATAAAAATACCTTTTAAAAAAAGTGCTCTTTCTTTATAAAATTTTAGCGTAATTAAATTAATAACATTTAATTTTCATTAAAACTACATAAAAATAAAAGAATAAATCGACTATCTGATCCAATTTACGTCCTATACTGTACACAGATGGGGCCACAGATCTGAGAGATCCGTGGCGCCATCTGTGTGTGTGTGAATAAATATTTATTCACCACAAATCAAAATAGTTCCACAAAATGTCACTAATAGCACATAGGGTGCATTCCACTTGTAGCCCACGCCGACCACGCTTCAAAAGTGTTACAATTGCTGTTCCACAATGTTGTCAGCGCCGCAATCGTACACGCAAGTGGAACGTACCACGTGACCATCGTGATCCATTTGTCAAGTACAAAAGGGCTTTTTGGCGGGAAATTGAAGAGTGATGTTGTCAATTTGTTTGAATTTCCAAAACTTGTGTTATTTCGAATTATAATGTGTAATGTTGGTGCAATATTAACCATTATGTATTCTTATATGTGGACGAGTGAAGGTTATTGTAACAAAGTGATAAAACATGCCTTTTCGACTTCCCTTAAAAACGGCCGTCGCAATTGGTACTTATGTAAAGTATCCATCGCTTTACTATCCAGGGTGGGGCACTTCATCAATTTTATAATCATCCTTGTCATCAAGTTCATCGGGGGTGTTGAATTAATTTTGAAATGAATATTCGTAATACTTGACATTGGCAACATACGCGTCGTCGTGTTGCCATAAACACAAAAAAAGGGCAAAAGGCGGGATTTTAGAATATTGTTTCTCTAAGTATATTTTTTTGTTACAGAAGTAATTAACATATTAATAAAAAACGGTCTATTGTAAAATACCGATAAGGTATTTCATATATAATCATAATTTCAGTGAATCTAAACTGCAAGAAAAAGTAGTCATAACATTTAATCAATTGGAATTATAACGAATCCGTTATTCGTAGCCGCCGCCGACTACGATCCCCCCCCTCACCCCTGCCGCCACCGCCGGCCGCGACATGTTCTCTCCGATCCCCCCGATGCTTTGTCATCCATTCTTTCCGCTCAGAATACGGGCGACGACGACGTAGTCGTAGATCTCCTCCCATAGCCGGCGGTTGACCGGTGCACTTAGTAGTGCACCCCGTCCCCCCACAGCGACTGTCCCAACCGAGGGCGCCTCTTCAAGGTGCCGTCGAGTATGTCGCCCCTTGCCCTTCTGTCTCGAGCGTAGTGGTTGTACGCTTGCCCTTAAGTCCGGTGAAGCTGTAAAGGCCTCGCGGCCAACAGCGTACATCACTCACATACACATTGGAATTATAATAATTCATCCTAACAACCTGTTTCTCCAGTTCGAATCAAGAATTGATTTCATACAGTCAATAAGCAAGCTAAAATTAGTCCACATTGTTTCATGATTGGAATACTATTTGAATTACGTTATGGGTTTTAGAGTACAGGCCTTTGACCAACTCGGGACACAGCCTTGATGATAGTTCGTTTCAAAACTATTTTGTTCTTCATAAAGAAGTATGATGACATACAATTAAATTATTTAAACAAGATTGTGATACGTACCTAAATACTATGCCTGTATTGTATCGCAGTATTATGGTATGTGAAGCCTTGAAGCAGACACATGCTGCAGTTGATGTCGTAACGTAAATATGATAATTAGTACCAACGAACCACTTAGCTTTCGGATGCCCGTAGTTCAACGAAAGTAGAACGGACGGCTCGGTCCAGTGGTTAAGAGCTTGAGTAGCTCTACCTACTAGATTGAGTACTCGCGGGTTCGATCCCCGTACGGGACAAATCTTTGCCCTCCACTCCGATCTAGGTCTCGAACCTATTCGCGCCTTTATTAAAAAGGCGTCAACACGTCACTTCGCGAACGCATCTTCCCATGCGAATCCGTTAATCGTAGCCACCGCCGACTACGACCTCCCTCGCGACCCCTGCCGCTACCGCCGGCCGAGACATGTTCTCACCGACCCCCCCGATGCTTTGTCATCCCTTCTTTCCGCTCAGAATACGAGCGACGCCGTAGACGCAGACGCAGTAGTAGATCCCCTCCCATAGCCGGCGGTCGACCGGTGCGCTTAGTAGTGCACCCGTCCCCCTACAGCGACTGTCCCAACCGAGGGCGCCTCTCCGAGGCGCCCTCGAGTATGTCGCCTCTTGCCCTTCTGGCTGGCTGGAGCGTAGTGGTTGCACGCTCGCCTTTAAAATCCGGTGAAGCTGTAGAGGCCTCGAGGCCAACAGCGTAGATCATTCACACACACACACACACAAATCTTTGCGTGACCCACGATTATGTGTTTCGGCCTGGGTGTTGGTGCGTGTGAATTTCATGTTTATAATCGCACCCACGACACAGAAAGTGTGGGGCTACGTTTTTATATATATATTTTTTTTTACTAATGAAGTAGTACGACGATATGCGTGCTTATTGTAAAAAAAATGTTTGGATTAGGTAATAACAGATATAATAAAATCAAGCAGCTTGCAATGTCCCACTCCTGCGCAAAGGCCTTCTCCCACAAATCCCAGTGCGGATTGGTAGAGGCCACCCGCTGTTGGAACTTATTAAGGCGCCCGATTACCACATGAAATGGTAACCGGGACCAACGGCTTAACACGCTATCCGAAGACGTTCAAAAATGTTAATGCCAACGGTCATCCATACTACCCAGACTGACCGAGCCCAATGCTATTTAACCTCGGTGCACGCTTCGAACACCGCGGAGCTACAACTCTACGAGCGCCCGTAATAATAGGAAAACGTGTTGCTATATCTTTCTGGATTACAACGTTCGTTCTGGATTGCGCCTCGAAATATTTCACAAGTGTGTAACTGCAAACTGCAAATCTCTGTAGGTACGAGGAACAAACATATACCTAACCACGAACGATTTATAACTATATACTTTCGATACTTTTTATATTTAATTTATTTTTCTTCGATTTTTCAAGATCTGTTTATATTAAATCTATCTATCTATCTATCTATAACCTCACGCCAGATCCCTTGCAGGGTAGGCAGAGAGTACAGAGTTCCAACAGGTTCTTTCCTTACATACTTCTCTGGCTTCCTCGACTCTCATAGTTCGTCTCATACACGCTCGCCGGTTACGGAGACTCTTGACTTTTCCATCAGATAAGACTCGGTTTATTTGGTCGTGGTAAGATAGTCTAGGTCTTCCCCGGTACCTGCATCCTTCCACTTTCACATTGTATATCTGTTTTGTCATTCTTTCCTCTGGCATTCTTTCTATATGCCCGAACCAACGGAGCATGCCCTTTCTCATCTTTACACCGATACTATCTTTCATACCTACTCGCTGTCTTACTATGCTGTTGCTAATGCGGTCGGTCAGCTTCACTCCGCACATCTTCCGTTCCGTTTATATTAAAATCACTTGTAATCCCAAGTGTCATAGACATATCGAGGTCTGAGAATCACCAGTACCTATTAAGTTTGATGCTGATTACAACTTAGATACCTACAAGACAAATATATGACACCTAATTACTATTACTTATGCCACCCTATTTTGTGAGAATAAAGGAATTAATTTTTGAAAAAATCACTTCAATACATTAATTGCAAGAAAACTTGAAATTTGTTGAGCACACTGGACAAGAAATTGATTTCAGTTCAGTAGAAGCGTAAGGAATTAATATTCATTGTCTTTATTAGCCTACTGCGTTTATGAACTTTGGAAAAGCGCATTGTGATACTTACTAAAAAACTAAAACATTGTAAAGAAGGGACGGTAAAGTGGCATGAATGTTGGATATTGGTGTGGATGAGAAATCTTCAATCGGGAGTAAAGTGTGCCTACTTGTCCGCCTTAACGTAGACAATACTTTCAAAATGAGTTGCACTCGTGGTTGCATACATCGTACTTATAGTATAGAAACTAGACTAAAAATATATAAATAGGTAATTCTCGGTAGCAGCTGTCTTAGGGCCTCTTGAATTGTACCCAGCATATGTGGAATGTGGTCGCCCCCTGTTACATTGGGACCTAACATCGACAGCAAAATGTATAGCTGGTTCACCTCCGCTTAAGGAATATAACCGTCACCGTGTTTTTATTTAACTTAGATTGTTCGTGTTTTGTGATCGATTGGATTTTGTAATCATTTTTTTAAGCATTTGTGGATATCCGATAGCTGAAGCTTGGCTTTGGACCTGGCCTGATGATGGAGACGGAAGGTGGCCATAGAAACATGTCAACTACACAACATAACCCCCTCGTATTTAAGCATGTTGGAGCTGTATAGAGTCTTTAGGAACTCTTGAACCAAGCAAGATACGCCCGTTGTATTTTTGGTATAAAAGCTTGTGTTTAAAAAAGATCTTTTCAAATTAAAATTATTTTATAAACTAGCAGTTTTCCGCGACTTCGTACCCGCGACGTCGACAACAGCGCCACCTACCGGCTCTATATTATATTGCCTATGTTACTTCTGGATAAGGTAGCTTTCTAATGGTGAAAGAATTTTTAAAATCAGTGCAGTCGTTTTTGAGTTTAATCGTTACAAGCATACAAAAATACAAATCTTTCCTCTTTATAATATTAGTATAGAATTATAAAATTATTGGTAAAATGCTTCATTTAAACCTTTTCTACCTACCCTGCCAAAGATCGTAATCTGGCGTAATAATATTTATAAAAGGTACATTTCGAGTTAAGTATACATACTTTCAAGTTTTGTCAGTAGATTTCGTGTCAGTCTTCGCGCAAGAATATACAGTTCAATTTCATGATCAAAATCATGTTTAGATATCTTAAATAAATGAATATACAAATTTCGTGTCCATGCCATTCATCGTTAAAGAGTTATGTCCAGAAGAGACTATTCTGAATGCATCATCGGTTCATGCATGAATTCGTGTTTGAGTATTTTAAATAAACCGTGTATGCACAATTTCAGGTGAGTGCTTTTAACCACCGAAAAGATTCTCGTGAGGAGACGAACTAATATCAGTTCATGGAGGAATTCATGTGTAGGCAAAATCACACATTTTAACTCAACATTGCAGCTCTAGACTAACAATTATAAAAATAATAAAGTTTTACGGTTTCGCCCGCGATTATCCCGGATTGGTTTTTGTTCCCGAGATAAAAAGTATTTATTATTTTAAGTTACGGTATAAGTTACCATACCAAATTTCATTGAAATCTGTTCAGTAGATTTTGCGTGATTGAAACACAAAGAAACAGACAGATAATTATTAAAAAAAAATTGTATCGTCCTTTATATCGATAAAGAAATGTACCCCAATTAAATATTCAAAAACTATTGAATGTACAAATTCGGTTCGGTTACAGTTTCATTATAAGTATTATTCCAAAAAAATGGTTTCGGCCCCTATATCGATAAGGAAATGTACCCTAATTAATATTTGCAAAAACTATTGAATGTAAGATTCGGCTCGGTTACAGTTTTATTATATGTATGTATATGTTTACTGTAGTATTTGTCTGTTACTTGGTCAAAGGAAAAGTTAATTTATGATGGTCGTTTTGGGAATTACGTGAGTCAAAATGGGGGGAGGGGTCCAGTAAAATCTTATCAAATCTCATTTAAAGACGGGAGGGGGGGGGGGGGCTTAATTGAAAATCTAACGTTCACGTAAATTATTAAGTAAAAAAGTCTGATAGCTATTAAAAGTATTTACTTAGAGAATTTACTTTTTTAACAACTAGAGCGTAAATCTTTATGTAAGGGGTTCCCACCAAATCTCGCCAAGGGGGAGGGAGGTTTGAAATCTCACCAAGATTTAAAACTTGTACGTACTCGGTTTTGGCGGTAGCTTTGCCTGCGTAATGATTCTTCGACCAAATTTATGTAGGCCATTTAGGTAAATAAATAAATAGAGAAGCAAACGACACTTCGGCGCGTCGAAAAAAGTGTAACGACTCAAAAGTATGCCGACGTAGCTTTAAATCCAATAAATAATTTGGGGTAAACATTTATCCATCTCTTTCACTATTGTTTCCCACCATACCGACATTACGTCGATCCGATAAAGGTAGCAATATTACTAGTAGTGGAAGGCTCAGTGTTGCTTACTATATGATTATTTCCCACAATTTAAATTCACAATGAATATTAATTTTTAATGATATGAATGTAATTTTTTTATTATATATTTTTTAATTAACTTCCTTTTCGTTTCAGATAGAATCCAATACATGAATTAATAAAATAAAATTCCTTGTGTGGTTTTATGAAACCACGGTAAAAGTGAAACATATTGGCCTTGGCTGCTCTGGCGAGCGCCTTTTACTTTATCCCTACTCCGCGGCCGACCGTCACGCGACATGCAACACACAGACCAAAAAGTTTGAGACGATCTAATTAAAGGTTTACTTTAATTATTATAGTACCTAATTCATTTTATCTATCTATCTATATCATCACGCCAGATCCCTTACGAGGTAGGCAGAGAGTACAGAGTTCCAACAGGTTCTGTCCTTAAATACCTCTCTGGCTTCCTCTACTCTCATAGTTCGTCTCATACACGCTCGCCGGTTACGGAGACTCCTGACTACATTTTATTCTATATGAAATTAGCATTGTAATACCGATTATTTGGATATTAGTTAATAGTGTCCATTAGGGTATGTGGTCAAACTATGAAAATATTATTAAATGAGTAATAAACAAAACACACCTAATGTTATCTATTGCATTTTTTTCAAAATGTATAGGATGATGGTTGCAGTCTATTTAGAGCGGGTAAAATAAATACAAATTTACAAAATGCGTATCTCTTCAACAAACTCAGGAAAACGTTGTTGCCTATTTCCTGTTTCCACTGACGACTTCTTTGTCCAGACGTTAAGAACGGTAGGCCGCTCCGGTTACTAGACTAAATAGTCGCGGGTTCGATTCCCGCATAGTACAAATCTCTGTGTGACACACATTTTGTTCCGGTCTGGGTATTTAAACGTACCCACGACATTGAATAATTGCCAGTGTGGGGCTTTTTTTTAAAAAAAGGAGAGAAAATGTCTTGGTTAATTCCCCCAATTGCTTTCTACGACACGCGTGAGAAAAAATGGGGTGGAGCTAATCTTTACCGGATCCATTAGGCAATTATGTAATAAATAAAGAATTATGTACAATATTAGCTTTGAGCAAATAGCTTATTTATTAGTATTATGAAAAAAATACTCTAATGAAATTTTTGGAACTCTGTACTTTCTGTCTACCCCGCAAGGGATCTGGCGTGATAGAAATTGCACCCTTTGGGATCCAACAAAATTAATAAAATAGGTATCCGTATAGTACATATTAATAGGTAACACAATCATCCAACATTTTCCCATAAAGACGGGAACACCAAATGGTGCTTTAATTGGCAACACTGAATCTCAAATTTATTTTTGTAATTTGAAATCGTTTTTTTTTATTTTATTTACTAGTAAATATATGAAGAAAACAATAAACTTATGTATGGAAAGTAGTTCCGCTTGCGGTATAGTGATTTTGTGACCTCAAATCGCGTTCTTACACCACGCATTTACCTATCTGTGATTTTTTATTAATACGTGTTACTCGAAAGACGTCAGGCAGGCCAATGAATGACAGAAGCTTGTAACTTGGCTGCGGGCATATTCTTAGCGGACACTTTACGCCGTTACTGCTAATCTAGTGTTATGTATATCAATGATGTAGGCTATCTACGACCACGTTATAATTTCTCTTTTACCACGTTTCATCTACATAATAAATGTATGATATCAAACAGAAGACATTTATACAGTTTTATTTTCTTCAATAAAACTCATGATCAATTAGGGAACAAATGGAGAGAAACCGATTTTAAGCAGAATCCCTTTATAGGGGATATTATTTTATTACATTATAATAATACATAATTCACACAAAAATTTAAGTTCTTAGATTTACGTGATATTACACATGAAATAAAACTATTCGTTCGGATTTTAACGCGGTTTATTTTTGATTTTATGTTCTTAACGCCGACGTTTTCCGTGTTCTACAGCACTGATAAATCCTGCAATAAAATCCGATGTTGGAACTCTGTACTCTCTGCCTACCCCGCGAGGGAGCTGGCGTGATGATATAGATAGATAGATAAAATCCGAAAAATAGTAGTATTTCACAAAAAATAAGTTCTATTAGTCATTCTATCTATTCTTGTCTGAATAAAACAGGCAGATACTATTTTATCCTTATATACTTTTACAAATATGCATATAAATATACATTATCATTTGAGTCTTATTCACCAATTCTATGTAGGTATATACAAAGGTCTTATAAGTAATGTTATTCATTTAAAATCAATCAATCTTTGGATATTCTAAATGATTCAGTGTCAAAAATGTTTCGAAACGAATTAATTAATGTGAAGGGCTATTAAAGTTTATGCCTACTAACCCATAAACTTGAATAGCAAGTAAGTATAACGTAAGCACGTTTCACGATTTATATCAAAACTTTAATTTAACCAAATATCATACAATATATTGTCCTCTGTATCATTTTCATTTATAACTCTTAATGTCTTAAGTGTCTGTAAGTAAAAAGTTAATTCTGATGTGACTACCCCATGTTGGGGGCTACCATTTGCAACTATGTTCATTTTTACTAATTGTTCTCTTAATTTATCTTTAAAATTATCATGTACTCTTTTATATATGGTTCTTATTTGTTCATTAGGTAAAATATCTATGAGAGCTTCATGTAGCTTAACTAAATGTTTAGAAATATTTCGGAATGTTTGAGATGGAACAGGTGGTTTGGCATCCCATCCTGTAAGCTGGGAAGCAAGCATATTACTGACAATTATACAGATTTTGTTTTCTATTTCTTGTTTATGGCTAACTATATCATTTTCAATATTGCTGAAACCATTGAGAGCAACTTCCTTAGAATGATGTTTCTCAAGCAGCGCTCTTACTTTGGGAAGAAACCACATTACAACCTGGAGAGAACGTGAGACTAGTGCCAAGTTAGATGTAGATATTGTTTTCAAGCCAGCACTTTGTATTGCACCTGCACCTAGCACCAACTGACAGCAACGAGAATTAAATAATCTGATTAACTCTAACATACAATGCACTAAGTACTGGACAATGACAGGCGATTGCTTGGTTGCATCACAATATTCTAATAGTATTTTTATTAAGAGCTGCACTGTGGCTACTACTGCATAGCTTTCTTTATTAATAATCAAACATTTTCCATCTGGTTTACCGCTATCATATTGCACAGCTGCTGGTATTT